>CM037075.1:39161065-41561065 GCA_020882685.1 Aphelinus atriplicis | reverse complement strand
CAGTGATTTTTCACTGTAAGAATTTAAGAAAGTATGGTTGACTGCAATGTCGGTCGACGTCTATACCGGACAATATTCCGATGTATACATAATATCAACTAATCGAAAGAAGAAAAAGCTCGGAACAAAGTGGACGAGAGGAAATTGGAAGGTTATATACAATTACGACTCACGAGATTGATGTTGACGATGAGATCGTACTGCTGGCGCTGGCCCTTCTTCTTGTTCTTGCCGGTCTTGACGCAGGCGGCCTTGGGCGTGACCTTGACCTGTCCCTTCTGGGCGCTGGGCTTGGTAGCGGGCTTGGTCGAGGTCTTGGCGCCGGGCGCGACCTTCTGGCCCCCGGTCAGCGGTGCCTTCTGGCCCGCGCTCCCCTTCTGGTTCACGTGCCCGGTCCCGTCCGCCGGTTTGTTCCGAGCCTACGAACAACGTCACACCAACGATTAGTCTTTCGTCCTCGGGCGGCTCTCGACCGTTTGCCGATGGACTAGAAGCGCAAATTCTTTTGAGTTTACATACATGTGAATTCATATGTAAACCTGATTATTGTGATTGCCTACGTCTGCCGCCCGGATGCTCGTTTCATACCAAAAGGATGGAGAGGATTCGCTTATTTGGAAAAACATTTTAATCTTTTTTTTTGTCTCTTTTCTGCGGTAATTGGGTTTCAAAGGAAATAACATGATATTTCCTTACTGACTATCCTCTGTCCTCCCCATTGTACCTCTCCATCCACATATTTGCGTTCATTCTATTTCTCTCTCCCTTTCTCTCATGCATAGCAAACTCGTGGCCAAATACTCCGCTGTTTGGCGTCTATTTGAGATTCCACTCTCGAGATAGGAGAAACTTTGCAAAAATCGAGTGGAAAAGCTTTTTTCTACGCGCATTGTTGAAAAACAAATTTGAATATGAATAGATGTATTACGGAGTGTATCAAGATAATCCAAAGATATGAACGTGTTCGTTTACTTACGAAGGGATATAATAGGTATACAGGTCCAGGAGGTGAACTTTGATGAAACTTTGCGAATAGGTTTCCTATAAAAGATCTTGTCAAACGCATCCGACGTTCCCTGACAAATTCTATAAATTTTGATTTATTTCGTTCGTGTATCTATATACCATACTGAAAACTCCGTAAACAGATACACTGCTCATGTACACAATTAATTATGTTTCATAGAACATCCCAGGGAAATCGATAAGTTTGATGAGATCCTCGTAAGTAAAAAACTGAATTTTATCACGAAAGAAACTTATGCTCGCAATGTCTATACCGCCATTGTCACGTGACCTACGGTGGACTGCAGTAATTAAATACAAGTGAGAATACAGATATTTTATTTTATATGTATTTGTAATAAAGCTATCAAATACGTGTATTCAATCATACTGTATTTAAATATACGATTTGCTTGAATACTTTAATCTAATGCAAATATTTGGTATTTTGTATTCAATTTCATACGACAATGATACATGAAAGCTCCGTGATTCATTCATAATCCATCTCGAAATATATGCATCTGTCGACTAGCTATTGAGGATGAAACTGCTCCGAGATGATTAGTTTGATTTACCGTCATATTGTGTGTTGTGTGTAGCTCATGGGATATATACTCGGGTATTCATGCGTTAATGAGAAGATGTTCTTTCAAAACTTGCATAGCACTATAAGACTAGCTTCAACTGCCTGAGCACACCTCTAACTATGTAGGTGAACGTTACAAAGCATTTGTACTTCACCTCGTGCGCAGTAGTGTACAATCGTTTGGACGAGGCATGGAAACGTTGAATGAAACGGAGAAGAAAAAAATACACTCTGCTCGTTTTTTCGTGTGATATCTCGAGCTCACACTGATGTTTTGCCCCCTCGAAGAGAAGACCTTTTTCCTCTCTGTATTTTAGCATACTACGAAAGGATGAAACTCTCTTCTTGATCCCTCGCAAGCATCTACGGTTACCCTAGATCCATATATCAAAGTATGCTAATGTCACTAAATTTATAGCCAAGCCAGAAAGCTCGGATGGTTATGTAGGTTCACCCGTTTGGTGTCTTCGTGATTCATCAGAAAAAAAAACAATTTGAGATACATGAGAGTACGCACTATATAGTGTACTGTTTTCAAACACTATTTTGCACGCATTTATCTGGCGATGACAGGCTAAACGCTGACATATCCGTAAATACAACGGTATGTTTTGTATATTTATTTTCAATTTTTTTTTTTCAGCCCACCCAAGTCCATCTTGCGAGTACGGCTTTCGGTCTTAAGCACAATCTTGGTCGAAAAATGATTCTCTCTCGGCGGGGATCGAACCCACAGCTTTCTGGTTACCTTTTTTCCCCGCTGGGTAGGGATTGTCCGAAAGTACATGTTTGCGCGCGCGCCTTCACCATCTCAGCTATCGACGCCAAGAATCTAACTGTATAAGCTACTTTTCGTTTTTAAAAAAATGATGGTATCTGTAATACGCGCGAAAATTTGTAAGCTTAAGCAAAATTCAATTTCCGCATGTATTTTTATGTTTTAATTCGAATATGGTTATAACTATCTCGTGTTTTTCATCTTTCCCATAGTCGCGGTGGAATGGTAAAATGGGATCTCGTATATCTTTCATGCGCGTGTCCCGTCCGAGGCGAAGCTCTCCAAGTGAATGATCTTTCATCCTATTCGCGTTGGCTCAATTCCAGTATCGCAGCAAATGCTATTTGAAAAGCTGTTCATTTTCATCCTCCGTGTATGGACGGTGCATTTAATGCGAAGTTCGTCGATAATCAACTGAATTGGATTGAAAAAGTCAACCTTTCTTTGGAGTTTATTATTTCAAAATCGATGTAATCGAATGTATAGATAACTTATAAAGTCCACGTGAACCGCTTGAAATGTTTTGATTCAGAATTCATATATAGATTATCGAGTTCGATGACCAAATGATTAATCGCGAAGAAGTCGATAAAATGGGACGTGGTTATAAGCAGACCAAATCCTCATAGAGACGCGGGATGATATTAAGCTGCTTCATCTTTTCGACTATGAATCATCAACAGTTATATCTAGCCGCCGATACTTTGTCTGTCTAAAACTAACACTACCGATGGCTCATCAAAGTACATCATTTATCTGTTACTTCAAATGAATTGTTTATTGTTTTTTTTCACATTTGAATTATTGGCTGAACACACCATGAAGAACCTGATCACTGATTAATTTCCCAATAATATACGAGAATTGCCGTACAATTGTCTTCCAATACTAAGATACGTGATATTTTTTGAATCGTCGAATCTAAAGACACGCACCCCCAAACGGAAAATTACGGTAGATCGTCGAACGAATGTGCAAACGTACCAGCCTACCCTCACGAATCTTTCATTGTGCATCGACTGGAAAAGCGGATAGTGTAATAAGTGATTCGTAGAGAGAAAACGAAGCAGATAGAGGTTGGCTGGCTATGTAGAGTTGCCAGAGAATAGGGGCTTCGCAAGTAAAAGCTTCATTTTAATGATTCTCCCGGTCTCTTATTCTTGCCCTCCTTATTGCATTGCCCGATATCTATGCGCGGCACAGCAGTAGAAATGAGAATCTTCCTCGGTAATTGATTCGGGCGGCCGAGGTTTTTCCCTCTCAGGTAACTTTTCTTCAGCTACTCGCTTCGAATTCTGCCTCGTCCGCACAACGGCCCTTCTACCGTAGTAATTCCAAGCTACTACGTAAGCATTTTCAGCGCGTCTTGTGCACGATATGCATATTGTTGTATCATTCCAACTTAATACTTGACATAGACGGATTATTTGATATAGGTTTATGATGATTATTCAAAATCAACGTAAGCAAATAGTCTCTGCTTTTCGAAACGAGTCTCTCTCGTACATTAATCCTTGCGAACATGGATTATTCTGGCGACTCGACCCTTTAGATTCGCCGACGAAGTTTATGCAACGAAGCTGTAATTCTTCAAAATGCTCGAGTGAAAACACAAAAAGACACTTTTACCTTCCGCCCAATCGCCTCGGCTGTGTCTTCACTCGGAATTATTCAACGAAGCAGTCGAGTTCGCTGCATCCCCGCGTCAAGTTCTGGGACTTTTCGTGGCTCGCGATATATCACTTCTCGAGAAAAATAATGACGGCGAAGCGATCGAATCGATCGGCGACCCCGCGTGAGTAAAAACAAAAGTTGGTCGCGCCGTATAGCGACGCGCGCCATCGGAGATTTACGAGGCTGCGCAAAAATAATAAAAATAACGTTGTTTACCGCGAGCCCGCCAAAACTGGGCCATCGCCCAGCGAACTTGTGTACCGACGCTTGCGAGAAATACAATTCGCCGTCGGTGTGTATCTCGAGAGCGAGTGTATCAGCCGATCTGTAGCTGATGGACTGTCTTCGAGGGACAAATGCCGACGAAACCGGATGATGACGAAACCTTGAGAATTCGGAATGGCATGTGCGGCTGCCAGCCAGCGGTTTTTCGCATCGTTCGGGTATGTGGAGTAAGTCGGGGAGGAAAAGTCGAGTGAAAATTAGTATGGTCGACGGTAACGTGATCGCGGACTGACAGGAACGAAAATTTCTCAAAAAAGAAAACACGTCATTTGAGAATCCACTACTACAGGCATCTGAGAATTTACTATGCAAGATACTGTGCAAAATTGATGGTGGTTAGAAGATTCGGACAATATCTGATTATTTTTAACACAGGCTATATTTATTTTTAGCAATCACAGACATCAATATCCCAACCGGGTTTTCAGCGATTTCTTCATACCACCTTGGACTTGTTCATTAGAGTGAAGTAAAATAGAAAAAAACATTGAACCATCACAATTTCACCCGCAACTTGTGCAAATTTGACCATATGTACTCGTGCAAATCATGAACGTATGTTGGATCCTTCGTGGGTACACAACAAGGACTGTTGGTGCTGCGGTACAGTTTATTCAGCTTTCCGCGCACAGCTGGTTCGAATAAAAATCCCCGTTGTTGCAATTATTCGTTCGCAGATGAAATTTCATATGAATGCAATCAAATCGATATGAATTCCAGACTCAAATAATATACCGAGAGTACGCGACGGGCAAAAATTAAAATCAATTTTCAAAATATCTCTTTCTTTATCTCTCTCTCTCTCTTATGCGCATTTTTTTAATACATTTTTTACTAGGAAACCCCCAACGACCGCGTCTGTATCTGAATTTCAATATTGCGAGAGATGGAGTTACGAGTGAATTTTTTCCTTCTACGTTTTCACAGGGATAGCGAGTATAAAGTAATACACTAGCTCATCGGAATGACGGTGGATCGCGGATGCGGTTGATTCTCCTCGTTCACCCAGAATCCACACGTCGAGAATCCCGGCCTTGAGGAAAAAAAAGTAATCCGCGTCTCGTCAGCGGTGCAAATTCAACGCACCCATAACGAATATGCCCCCGCACGCGAGGGACTGCCGCGCGTGTTCGCAGTAGTAACAGCTCGAGTCTGACCAGACCGCGTGGCAGGTCCATCAACGCTTGCGCAGCTGTCGAACGTGCTCATTCAATTCGCTCGTTCATTATTATCCGTCTCTCGGACGGCGAATGTTTTTTCTGCCCCTCCGCTCGGAAACACCTACGCCCCGGAATATGTCCACGTGGAAATATGGCCAGCGGTGATCCGTCATCGGGTACCCTTGTCGCTCTCGGCTGCGCAACTGCGATCCGTATGGTACGGCCCGAGAGTTTATTTGGCCATCGGAACACGCAAAGACTAGCTTCGATATTTGCGAGAATTTTGCGCTCAGCCGGTACGAGGACACATGTTTTCCGTTGGATATATGTGTATATACGTATGTGTGTATGCGTTGGAGTAAATATTTGAACGGTCACGTCTTTGCGAACTGTGCTACGCGAGTATTTAGAATTCGTCGTTTTTACTCGCGCTGATTATGCCCATGGAGTAAGCAGGGGACATTGGAATTCGTTGCATCATTGATGAGAACGAGATTATTACTCGATTTTTTTTCATATAAAAACTCCTCGTGCTTTGTAATTTTGAGAGAAGGAAATTATGATGGCGATCCATCCCGCACCTCGAGGCTGTATATTCGTCTGTGAGATTATGCAAACCGGAAAAGTACCACGTGAATTTGAATTTATTCGTCGGGAGAATCGCACTACGACCGTTTCGTTTCGCTTCCCTCAAAGTGATCGCGGACCTTTGTAATTTTGTTTTAACGCCTGTAATTGGAATTTTCAAGCGTATCTACCGAAAAATTACCGACTGAATTAAATAGCTCCGGTGGAGAGAAAAATAAACATTCGCGAGCGATCGAGTTCATTCCAATGAACCTCGATGACGAATGAACTTTCCTCATGTATATATATCTCGCGGTGCTCTTTTGCCAAGCCAAACATTATCGAATGGAGACGCGCGCGCGTACTCAAAGTGCACAAACCAACCTATGATCTTGATTTAAAATCGCCGTCACTCGATATAGACGACTGCGTAAATCAGATATGTCATCTTTGTATATTTCTTGCCGGATGAGGCCGACGTATAGAAAACTAGAAATTCCGTTTGCGGAGAGGCCGTTTGCCGGAGATTTGTGGGCGGATCAATCATGGAGCCGGATGAATGAGTGGCCAGGTGGAAAAAGGAGGAATATCCGTCGAATTTACGTGCGTGGATATTTGTTGCGCAGACTCGTTCGAACGCTTGTTGTCCTGTGGAATAATAGTTTTTCGATTCTGCGAATTCAACTTTCTTAACGAACTCTCGGCAACCGAGTTACACTTTTTGAATATTGTATATTTTTTGTAACTTTTTGTATATTGCCCATAGATATATTGGATACATGCATGTATGGGCATACTGGGATGTGAACTTTTGATAAAAAGTAAGAGACAGTATTATTTTATTGATGTTAGTAGATTCTATTGACGTATTATTCTTATAACCTTACGTCACATGTGCTCGAACTGCAATTGACTTGATAAATTTGAAAGAACTAAATTAAATCTCCATTTCTCATACTGTATATATACTGTTCCGAGAATCGGCATCTGATATAGTTAAAGTACTATTGAGAGTAGTTTTTGTTTGCTACATTATTGTGACTTCTATAAGAATTATTGACTTCTTTATTTTACCGAATAAACTTTTCGTCTTGTCATAATTCACTTTAATGATGCTCGCAACTTTCGAACGGTATAACACTCGCTAAATTAAATTGTTTTATTCTACTCGTGATAAATAATTTGAAATATCCCGTCAGGTTACGGGTCCCGTGGAGCAGAGAGAATGAATTAGATGGCATATAATGCCGCAGAGGACATCGAGATTCAGTAGTTTGTGGAAGTAGCTTTTTGAATTATGGCTCTGGACGTACTCACTTATTTTACAATTCTCGCGCACATGCGTAACATACAGAAATAAAATTTAATATGCGTTCAAAATTTAAATTAGAATATCTTGCTGAGAAATCAGTTATTATTATGGTTGAACCGGTGCGTTTCGCGTGTTCGAATAACAATGATTCTGAACAATAAACGTCAGCCGCAGGTATAGATACAGTGTGAAGTCAGTTTTTAGAACGGACGTTGATTTTCCCTTTGGGCAGCGAAATATCGCCGATTCTCAAATACACTTCAATTCGTTTCATTCATAATTCCTCGTTATACGACAGATTTCATCATTATCTTCAAGATTTAAATTCATAAATATAATCGTGATGTTCGAGTATGTTTGGTCGAGTCACAATCGTACAGTAGCATTAACTGTTATAAGAAAATCACGGGTTATATTGAATTCCAACTCACCCAGATACTTAAAATATTCAAAATCGAGTTAACGCACATTCGATCCCGGCGTTTATTAATTCGGTCTAATGCGAATCAATCATTCGGTATATCTCTAAAACGAGATTACGAGTTGCGCCGAAGTGATACATTGCCTCTCGGCGATAGCGAGAACGAGAGCCAAAGTATCACTAAAACCTTGAGCGCGTTTTTCCAGCGCGCGCGCCTATTTTAGGATCCGACGCGTCAACGTGGCGTCGGAAATTTTTCGGAAACCAGCTGTACAAAGGAAATACTTTAGGCGACCGTCGGTGTGTATACTCCGTTGCAAACTGCTTCCTGCATTCCGATTCTCCTACTAATTTCCCCTTCTCTCTCTCCCGGCGAAACACACAACTCTCGCGAGAGTTGACGGGAGCTGGGAAATAAAGAAAAGAAGCCGATTCTGGTCGTGAGAGAATCGTAGACGCGGGGAATGAAGCACTTGTCGCCGCGAGCAGCCCATAAACTCGTCGGTGGCAGTGTGTGTAAGGGAAAGCCGCGAGGGCGGAAGGTTCTCGTGGGCAAAGAGAGCTAAACAGCTGTCGGCCGAAATAGCCGCGCGGCTTTATTGGAATAATAATTCAGATGGATGCAGGACGGCTCGAGAGCTTAGCGTGGGCGAGCGACACCGCGGGATAATTATAGGGACCCGCTCGTCTCTCTACGTACGCGCGTACAACCGGCCAACTCGAGTAGTTGTCGAAAAATGAATTTTCTTCGCGGATAAATCGGAGAAATCTTCTGTGGCTGGAAGCAAAAACGCTTTCTCGCCCGAATTCGATTCTCGATCCCGTCCGAGAACAAAGACTCGCTTATTCCAATCGACCGCGCGATGTTATTGTGTTCTCTCGCGAGCGCGACTATTGTTGGAAAAAATGCAGTTTATTCGAGGAGTTTATTGCTTCTACGCGCGCGCGGGCTTCGCGAGGAAAACAAGGTGAAATTTTCTTGTCTCGAATCTTGGAATTGGACTGTTTTCACGCGCTCTCTATAGGTGCACTCTTTCTCACGATCATCCCGCCCGCGAGACATCTGAAGTTCGAGGCAATTGGATTTTGGAAGACTTCAAGTTTGTCGCATGATATTGGGGGTTTTTAGGTGGTAAACGATATGCCTTTATTCATTACGAATTTTATGTGAAAATATTTGCCATCAAAACTTATGGGACTAAAGTGAAAATTCACTGCAGTTCCAGGTGAATAATTCATACAGATTTTTCACTATAAGGATTCAAGTGAGTATATATACGCTACCAATTAATATCTCCTCGTTTCGTAAGAATGGACCAATCTTTCACAAGTACCGAACGGTAATCAGCTCTAACACTCAATTGAATCGATTCCAAACGAGACCGGCGTCGAAATATTCACTCGGAGAGAGCTGTCGGGTCACGAAGGAACGCCATGCTGCCGAATCCAGTGGCGAGCCGAGGCGCGACAAGCAGCCTTGAGCATTTCAATGCCGCCGTGCGCGGCAGGTATACAGAGCCAAATAGCGTTGGCAATCAGCGGCGAGTATTGCGGCCAATCAGGCCGACGTTGCATTACCGGCGGGGATATTTTGTCGGGCGGCGGCGCGCATTAATAGGCATGAAAATTATTATTCAAACGAGGGATTCGCGGTTGACGGTTCGCGAGCTGCCCCTCCTATACGAGGGGGAGTCTCGAGCCGCGGGCGGCAAACTATTCGAACGCAGACACCCGCGACTCCGATAATTGTCCGTGAAATTCGCCAATTTTGCCCAACGCTAATTGGTCGGTCCGCGCCCCAATTAGCCTAGTTCGCGATTGGGCGGAATTCGCGACGCGCGCCACACATTGTCAGAGTCCGCTATTTGCCTTTTTTCAACCGCCTGTCGAGAGTCGGCGGAAAATCAAATTGAACTCGGCGACGCAAACCAGCGGGGCTCTGGTTTTTCGATCCGCGACCCGAGTCGAGGAAAAAAAACCGCTGCCAAGTGCCTTAGCAGTATGCTTTCTCAAAGAGCTTCAATATCACCGACAAACGCTTCCCAAACCTGTATTTTCACCTTTTCCACTACCGTTAGATACTATCATCTATTTTTCAAAAATTACAAAAAAATTATTTAATCAATTCAATTCGTATCTGTGTAAAGTGCGTTCTTTTTCAATTGACCAAACTATGTTGCGAGTGTTGATGTCTGCCCGGGCTCTCTTATTATTTGATCAAATGCAACAAAGCAAACGGTTCTAGGTTCTACACGATGCGAGACATTTGGACCTGCATAATTTTTCGATCAATTCATCTTGTGACTGTCATACGGTTTAATAGCGGTCAAAATCGATCCGCCCTGCCCTTAAGTCCGTTTTTGATCATTTTCGACGGCTGAGGTTGGAAATGATCAATTCAAAATCTATTTTGATCATTTTCGACGGCAAAAGACACCAAATTTTCCCAATTTTCTCTATAGTACGTTGAAAATACTGGAAACGAAACTTACATCAATTTTTTTCCCCCTTAGCAACGGTTGCTAGGGCGGTAAACAACGGTTGCTAAGGAGCTAATTGGGAAGATTTTGTGTCCTTTTCCGTCGAAAATGACGGAAATGGGTCATAAATTAATAATTTCCAACATTCGTAACGGTTGCTAGGGAGGTAAACAACGGTTGCTATGGGACAATTCAGTGTCCTTGGCCATCGAGTGTGACTTAAAACTGATTTTCCGGCTTGCCCCAATGAGCACTCATGAGGATTTGTAAGAAAACACGTTAGGAACGGTTGCTAGGGAAATAACCAACGGATTTTGCTGAAAATTGATCTCGGGCTAGATCTTGCCACAACTAACCGGTGTGCAAAATTTCAGCTAGATCGGACGATTCCTTCGAAAGTTATCCTAGACAAAAGAAACAAAAAATTTTACACCTTAGCAACGGTTGCTAGAGAAATAAACAACGGATTTTGCTGAAAATTGAACTCGCCCGAGATTTTGCCGCGATTAACCTGTGTGCAAAATTTCAGGACGATCGGACCATTCCTTCGAGAGTTATCGTGGACGAAAAAAAACGGGACGCACATACACACACACATACACACACACACACACACATACATACATACAGACACTTTTGGATTTCCATGTTTTTCGACCCGTAGATCACGAAAATCGATGTCCCGAGGTCTGATTCGGTGGGCCGATTTTTGCCCCATTACAAAGCTTTCCCTTTGAGAAAGCAAAAAACTGACGAGGCATCAACGTGAAATTTTCGAGGTTCGCGAAATGTTTCGAAATCGCTCCCGCATACGTTTTCCCGATCCTTCGCGTTTCGTGCATGACACACGAAAATCTCGATTTCCCCCCCATGTTCGTGAATGCGTCGAATGTCATTCGAATTTTTTTTTTCTACTCTTCGAGGTATATACGAAGTGTGCTTTGCCATATCGAGCGACATCCGTCGTTTTTATAAAATTTCGTGGAGTGAATGTTCATCCGGCGGATATGCCCTGACGATATTCGCGCGCACAACTGCACGTTAGCTTGTTTGCATTCGTGAAATTGTATAACAATAGTAAAATCGACCGGCCGAGCCTCGGCCAAGAGTCTCACTGAAACTTTGACACAAATTAGCTCGTAAACATATTTTGCAAAATCCACTAGCTACTTTGAGATGCGCGCGCTTCTCGCTGGATATCTATACTTGGCGTACGTTTTCAAACCATATTTCAATTATTTTTTTCACTTTTCTTCGACATCATATTTTTCATCTACTTATATTGATTCGTTTCACTAATCGAATTTTGCAAAAGCTTAATGAATAACCCAACCCTAACTGTTTATAATTGGATGTAAAAACTATACCAGTATTAGAAAAAATTATCGAGCAACTTCTTCTATTTACAACATGATTATAGATTCTCAACGCTAATCTGTTCATCACGTCACACGTACCGTTAATCAAATTCAGATAATATACTATTGCATGTTTGAGAATAAAAATGAGATTAATCATTGTTAAAATTCACAATGGGCTGATCAACGAAACTGAATATGCCATGGCTAACCCATAATGTACGATATTCGTGGCTTGTCTAATCTTCTGGTCTCAAATCACGGAGGAGATGCTTGACATGGCTTTTTCAAGCGAAGGAGATACAGTAATATAAATACGTCTTGCCGTAATTGCACAGTCCGAGCCTTTACATCAGGATTATCGTCACATAAATCCTCGTGAATCCAGCCACGGGATCGCGTTTAAAACTGGCGACAAGACAAATCGATCCGTCGGAGGATCTCGGGGTCGCCGATGGGAATATATGCTAATGGGTGCCTTATAGCCGAAAGCGGGCGGCGCAACGCGCGTTGATTAGTGAAATTTTCGATATGATAACGTCAACCGCGCGTATATAACGCTCGAGTCGAGGACCGCGGATATGATGCGCTGCGCAACTCGCTACAGCCCGCGGGGGAATCGCGGCCCGTCTCGCGGGGCGTCATATACGGCGCTAGCGCGTCTAAGCGGATATCGCACTGCTCGCTTCATATATATGCCAGTGGATTTCAACACTCGAGAGCCGCGGTTTGGTCTCGCGGGGCGAGGATTTTTTATGGCCAACACGTGCTCAAGCTTGTCCGACGGATTTACCTTGCCAAATCGTCAACAACTGGGTGTGCGCTTCTTTTTCTCGTAATCACTCGGAAATATTGCATTTCGCGAGCGGATAAGTACGTTTACTGCTTTTGGTCGAATAATCGAGTGTATTGAATTGCGGCGAGTAGTATAAAGTTGCCGATAGACGGCAAGTAAGTTGGACGAACTAAATAATTGGACAGCGAGCCGTTTTAAACCCATGATCCAATGTTATTAATTCGTATTTTTTCTCTAAATTTTAAACTCCAGCGCAACCTCGTGTTGGCTCAATTAACACGATCGAGATTCATTGGATCGAATGCGATTATTCCAATAATGTACGCTCCAAGTATAAGAACAATTCCAATTTGCCATGGCCCGATAGAAGATGTCCTACCGAATCACTCCCTCGCTCGTCTTCCGTATCTCTCGATTTTGATACATCTTATGAAGTCAAATTGATTTTTGCAAATACTCTTTCGAGACGATGCATAAAGAGCATCTCCTCCTTCTTCCCAGGAGTAGACGTATGCATAGCAAAAACATTTCTTTCATTTGACTACAAAATTTTATTTAACCCGAGATGCATCAAATTAAACGTACGATTGAAATATGAATCAATCGTAATGAATTCCAGCAAAACTCAAGTACATCAACTGCCAATTTACAAAAAGAACAAAAAGAGTAATTTTTGATGAATCAAAAAAAAACCCTTGGAAGTAACAACAGCTAGCAATGCGAATGGACTCTGGAAGCGCTGGAGAAACGACACACCACTGTTTACTAAAATTAAGTGGGTGTACTCATACCAAAAGAGTGGGACACACTTTGCTGTTTTATCCGTATCAAGTACACCGCGACGCGCATCCTCGATAAATCATACTCAGCGCTGGTCTCGCGTGTGAAACAATGATATCCAATCTCCAAGAGCATCACGCACCAGGCGATAAAATTATCATCAGAGCCTGTCTCGGGGGCGATTCGTGGAACGCGTGCTCGCGCGTGTCTATTGCCCCGCGCGCCAAAAGCTTTGAAGTGCGGCGCCTCGTTTCAGACACGCAGCCGCGCGCGCGAGCGTTTTCGCGCGTGCGGGCCATATCTGCACGCCCGCGCCCGCGCCTAATTATGCGCGTCCGACAAGTTTGCCGGCGCAACCCATCGTCACACCTAATCGAGGCAGCTGCTGCATACACGATTTCTTCGAGGGCTGATCGTTTGATGTTACACACACCTGGTTATATAGAGTCGAGCGGTGTGCTTATACGTGAGAGTTATCGGTAATTATCAACAGGTGCATGTTTAGGCTGGCGTTCGCGTGATGTTGTGTATTACGGACTTGTTTGATTCCATAATTCCTTGGCGAACTTTTATTTTCCGGTGAATTCGTGTTTGTATATGCATAAATGTAACTGTTTGACATGAGAAAAATGTCTCGCACTCCCATAATATCGAAATGATCCGATTGAAGTTAATATAGACGGAAGTTGGTCCAAACGTATAGTGAATTTTACCGCCGAAGGAAAGTCTATTTTCAGCTGTGGAAATTCCAAGCCAGCCGGAATAACCCAAATAATCTAAATACTTCAAAAGCATCATTATACATGTTTATATTTCATAGCTATACTCGCTAAATTAGTCACAATGAACCATCTACTATAGTGAAAAACGTTCCGTCAGTGTAGGGAGTTAGAAGAGATATAACTCATTTTAGTTGTAAAGATTAGTGATCGATGGACTAGCTTTTGTTCTTTAAATTTGACACTATTGCGTGAAGCCATAAATATTGTTTTATCGGGCTTAGTTAACCATTCCCAAAGTATTGAGAAAAATTTCGTACAAAGTATATATCAAAATATAATCTACGCAATTCTAGTACGTGGCGTAAAAATTTTGAAACTCATGTGTAAACGCAATACGGAAATATCCAAGATCGAACAACCAGCTAGATCACCACATGTACGTACACCGCTGGAGTTGTCGATGCTTCTTTTGTTTATCAAAGTTCTCGCCACAGGTATATAAAGCGTCAAAATCGCTGTGTTACGAATGCGCGTCATCGAGAATCCCGGAATAGATTCTGTACATTCCCTCAGATTAATATAATTATTCGAAGGTGAATATTTAGGATACACTTTTTGCAAAAGTGACTGTGGGGAAGTCAAGACGAACGAATTAAAAATGTCTCGCTGATGTGGGAAGACGGCACTCGAGAGTAATACAGCCACGAGTGGCGGGGCTGCAGGTTGGAACGATCACGCACCAGGGGCGAAACTGAATGTCAATAGAGGATTCGCTCGGACTGATGAATGAAGCTTCTCGTATTTTCCCCTCCTCGTCGACTGTGCGAAAGCGCCGAGCCGAATAACGCTAGTGGCTCCGGCAGAGCCAAGAGCTTTTATTTATCCGTCGAGTAGAATCTCGGGTGTGTTTTGCGAGTACGGCACCCGCCTCATCTTTCAATCACCTCTTTCGATCGCTACCTTCGTCACAAATTCACGCAAGGGACGGGGGTGAGTGGGACCCCATTGACACGTCCAAACAAGCCTTACACTCATTCGCGTCTCGAAATCAGCGGAAATCGGTCGGGCGCGGCGTACAGATCGGTCTCGCGACGAAGGAGCAAAAAAAGCCAAGGAGCGCAAACGACAGTATCACAGCTCGGAGCCGTTTTGAAATAGCCCCGCGACGCTCGGGCTATACACACCTCGCGAGCGAGCGGCATTCTTAGGCGCGTGGGAGTTGGCACTCGCGGGCAGATGCTGTCACCCGAGGAATCCCGAGGAAACTCGATCGGCTCTCGGCGCGGCGGTTGGGCCGTCGAGATTCTTGCTAAATTACCCGCGCGCTCGCGCAATTTAGCTTTTACCCACATGGAATTAAAGCAAGCGAAGTTTATTTTTTAGGACTGTCATACTGCGGCCGTAGGAAGCTTGTTTTGCCTTGTTACCGTAGCAACCGCAACAACCGAGGGCGTGAAATTGCGAGTGCAACCGAAAACAGAGCAGCTACATGTCGGCCCCGCCCGATCACCCGCTACAGGGGGCCCAAACTTCGTCCAATTCGTTTTGTCGCAGAGTCGCATATCGCTGTCCATCTGTAACATTCTCACCGATCAGTTCCGAATTGACTTGGCGATGCTTACTATACGAATGACACGGGAAAAGAGTCGTGTGATCTGTGTCGTATGTATCTCGTGAAATTTGCAGGAAGCTCGACTGGTCTGGTACATCAACTTTTCAAATTCTCGAGGATTTCAAAGTGAGACTGGATTTGTGAACTTGATGTGTCCCCGACAGCTTTATGCATTATCGCTTTCATGTCGCGAATAGTATATATACATATTGATATTGATATACATATATGTATATCAATCCACGCGAATTATCCTTGGCTGTTAAGCTCCGCTCGAACGAGCGCAGAGATGAAACGGAGGCAAATCGCGCGGTGAATTAATTCCGATTGAACGCGAGGGAGCACGAATTAATTCAACCATACGTGCGTGTGTGTATCCCTAATCGCTCGAGACATCACCAACGAGACGGACAACCAACGAGGAATCTCTGTGGCGCTCGCGGACCGAAGGCTATTCTATTGCGAACGCAATGACTAATCCGGCCTGCGAGAGGCTCACGGGGGAATATAGCAGTTTCCGGGTAATTTTAACACGCCGTGTAACGCAACGCGCGCTCTCGTGTGTGTATATAGTTGTCGCGGGGGCCGCTATACGGCTCCTCTCCGGGTGGCTTGACGCGAGCGCGCGAAATTCCAAGCCCAGTTGGAGAGGCTTATACTCGCGTCGGGTAAAAAAAGCCCCGTAGGAGGGGGGGAAGCTACACGGATGAACGAAAAAGCGGATTCGCGCAAGGGGGAGAGGGGCAGCATTATAGCCGTCGCCCGAGTTCCGTTCCGCGTATACACGTACGCGAGCGAGCGATGGTGGGATATCCCGCGCTCTGGATACACATACGCGTTTAGGAGGGACGGCTTATAAAAGTTATCCTCGGCAGCGGGCGGCGCGTCAGTGCGCGAACTGCAACGAGAGAAACGCAGCCACACCAAGTGCGGAAACCGAGTTGCCAATCATGGTTAGTGATCGTGTGTGTGTGTGTATACGTGCCAAAAGTGTGTTATTGGGCCCGAATCGACCGGCCGCAGTTGTGTGTATGAACACGCGGGCGGGGGCGACCTTCCGCGGATATAATTCGCTGTAGTTGTACACGCGCGACGAGCCACAGCTTTTACGATATTCAACGAGTTTGCCCGTAAACACACGTATACAGACACGCGAACTATCGGGGTCGGAGGACCAAACAATCCCGTGTGCGTGTGCCCATCCCCCGATATATACGTATACTTGACCCACTTTCGTACCGTCCAAATCCTCATCGAGTCGAGCGTGTAACGTCTGCGGGCCAAGATTATAATTCGCCCCCGTAAAACATCCGCGTCGTTCGACCGATGATATTTACATGTTCATATGTACGATCCACGGGCAGTTTCCGACTCGCTTGGAGAGTCGGCACAACCTTTGCCAAACCAATTCGAATGAAATTTTGTGAGATGGTTCATGGTTCCTCTGATAGCTTGTATTCCGAGCCATCAAGTCTAACGTTTTGATTTCCAGGAGATATTTACTGTCAATTCATTCGATTTCATGCACATCTACAGTATGTCTATATTTACATATTTCTAACATGTCTGGTCAGCTGATATCTTTTTAAACTGTATGGCTCGAAACACAAGCTATCAGGGTACCCAACAACCATCTCACGTAGTTTCATCGTGCGATTGGTTTCCCAAAGGTCTTGAGCAGCCACTCCTAGTGAGTCTCGACTTTTTTTCTCACGTGGCATACACTCCCAGCCAAGCGCGTCGACGACTATAACGTTGCTGTGGCCGTTCGTCGACAGCTGCTTTTCCGTCATTACAAGCTCTGTGTAATACAACACTCGCCAGGATTTCTGGCTTTTTTCTCCACCTCGGCCTAGGAAAATTCGAGCGTGGCGCGTGAAACGAAGCCTCAGTGATATTTGACTCTCATAATCCGAGAGCCGGTTTTTTTTATGCCTAACTATACATATTGTGTCAGGGATGACACGTATTATATTGCACGTGTCCTTCCGATATGCCGAAAAGACGTTTCTCACACCTGGAGGATACATGGCACACGCGGAAGTATAGCGCGCGCCAGTAGCCCATCGCTACACGCTACAAAAACTCCACCCAAGTTTCGAACTCGATTCAAATATATATCGAGTATTATAAGTGTTTCAACCATAATCTAGAGTTAGGCATCGAAATAGAGACCAGCTCTCGGACTATTACCAGCAGCCACCACTTGGATTGTTTGGTCAGCTCCAATTCGATCGAATCTTTCGGAAATATCATTTTTATTTACCCGAACAGCTGTGCCGTATACCTTACGGTAGTTCGACTCAGCTGATGTGATTTGATTTTCCGCAGAAATATTAACCGATCTTTGCTCAATCGCTACGCTTTAATGTAATGTATGAATGCGTTGTGATTGAATAAAGAGATGAGGGAATATATCTTGAGGAAATCGACTATCACGTTAGCTGCCGAACGACTGCTGTGTATATCCCGCGTCTATTAGGATTTAAGCATAAGCCGCACCTGCTTTAAGGTTCAGCGGGATCGGAGCTACCCAAATCCTTGTGTGTGTCGGTCTTTTCATAATCTTTGTCGCAGTATCACGATTCATAATGGGATTTTTTGTTTCAGGACGAGGAACAAATTCAGAGTAAGTACAATCGCGAGCCTGTATCAATCTTCCGCACCAAAATATTGTCAAAATAATGTTTCGAAAAAAATCAATCCCCTCCCGCTCAATACTGCGCTCCATCGATTAATCTTCGTTTATCGTGTGTGTGCGTCTTTTTGCATGGATCGCAGTGCTGAGGCGAGCGTTTTCCATGTTCGACTCGACCAAGTCGGGCAAAATCGAGAAGGAGAAGGTGCGCACGATCCTCAACACGCTGGGCCACACGTTCGACGACCACGAGCTCGACATAATGCTCAAGGCCGAGGACGACGAAGGTAAGCCATCCCTCCCGCCCTGCTGACCCGTATTACACCCGACCGAACCTCGAGCCAGCTCTTGCACGCGAGGAGCCGAGGGCTGGCCGCTTATTTCCCCGCCGCTTGGGACACTCTTGGGGTTAGGCAGGGTAAATTTGAATTCCCAAATTGCTGTAGAGGCCCTCGCGCGCGCGCGCGCGCGCGGACGATTGCGTGTGTTTTCACCTCGACAATTTGCCATTTCGGCCCTTCTCACCTGAAGTCCGATTAATTTGGTGAGATACCGTTGACAAGTTCAGTTCCCATTTGAAAATATGTGCTTTCTCACCTGTACCTTATAGAACACTGTAATCTAATACGAATCAGCTATATACAGATGTAGTAGATTCAGTTGGGAAAATGATGTTTTTCTTTTTTAGAATTGGTTTGGTGTTGATTGCTAAATTTTTACAATATATGTTGCTATGTTTCTACTAGTAAGCGCGATACTATAAACCTCTATTGTGCAAGTATATACAACTAGTCATACACCATTCGATGATTTTTGGCTATAGCCTGCACTCCTGTCCGCTGATGTCGAAAAACTGACTATGTGGCGAACGAATTTACCGCTGTATCGACCTCGCTTACATTTATCAGATAATTTCTGTTTGGAACGCAGCTCGTAGGCGAGATAGAAGTACAAACGTAAACAACTCTCGATCCTTCAAACTAGACTAAAACTCGGAGAACGTTTCAACATACTTATATTCAACCAAATACAAGAAATTTCGAGTGTATATTTGAATATTGCGCAGTTAAACTTTAGTTAGAAATGTGGCTCGATTTACAGGGGAGTTCGTCAATTTAACTAAAAGTACGAAAAATATAGTTTTATCCGCATTTAGTTAGTATTTAATTATACAACAAATCCCTATTCCCAACGAGTCGAAAGGTTGAAACTGTTGTTTTGCATCGATAGTAGAGTGACATAGTTGATTTCACCAAAAAGATTTTTCACGGCGTGTATAAGACATAATTGGATCACCCAACGCACGCGACGAGAGCCTCAAACTCGAGAGGGTAAATCAAAATTCGATTGTCCCAAGTGGTTAAACACACCGCGGTCTCAGCTAACGACTCGCGTGCGTAATTCCTCGTTCCTTGTCTTCGCACTCGATAACTAAATAAACGCACGAGACACGGCCGTATACACTGCACGCGAGCGTGAATAAATATGACTAAGTGAGTTTTGACTCGAGTTTCTCGATCCATTTCTCAACGGACCACACCACAGCCAAGACTTTGCTAAAGTTCTCAGACCGACTGCGAGCAAATTTTAGATGCTTCTCGCGATGGCTGACGTTCATGAAATATGCTGATACGGTGAGTTTGAGTGCAGGACTGTAGATTTCGAAAGTTCGTAATTTTGACTATGATTTTGTATGGATATAACGGATGAATCGTAGTATTAAAAAATTAGTATCTAGCGTGTATAGTTTGAACGTGCAATTTAGTGAGCAAAACAAAAGCACGTGAAAAACTTAGTAGTAGGTCACACATCAACGGGTAAGATTTACCTAATCAATTTTCGTGTTTTTACCTTAGCCAAGTGGAAGATGTATGCATAAACTCTGTCTAGAATAATGGACTGACTGATTTGGTCGAAGCACTATTTGTGATTCGAGAAAGAAAAAAAATTATGTCTGATAGAATCTGCATTGTCGATGTTTCACAATATTGCAAAAAATCAATGTTGGTTTAGGAAAACTGAAAGACAGGAAGCTTTTTTCTGCAACCCTCGAACATTTACCCAGACATTTTTCTATTAGTTTCTTAGCAACGCAGGATGTATCACTTTTTTTAATATAGGACTGGGACTCTAATTTCACTCACCAGTGCGACACTTGTGCTATTCTATCCAAGTAAGTGACCTATCGAGGTTAATAAGTCGAAGCTCGCGCGATCGGTTCTTACTTGCTCGAATGATATTCGAATTGAAGGTAATTTTTTAGCGATACACACATACATATATAGCGGATAGCTCGTTAATCACACGAAATACGCGAGAGCTTCTACGTCGGATACTCTTTCCCTCTCTGTCTTCATCTGATACTCGGAAAAAGATACATTAGTTTAGTTCCTCTCGAAGAAGACAAATGCACCGGAGGATAAGAAATCGCGCTATACGTGCAATCTATATCCATATATACGGAGGAACGGAAAGTCACGATTGAAAATAAATCCGCGGATCAAGTTTGATCAGGCCAGATCCAGTCCGTCTTTGCTATCGCGCATAATTCCATCCTCCATCTTGCGTAAACATTAATATACCTTTGACGTGGAGGGACATCGATCGGGACGCATGAGCTCTTTTGTCCCTACACGCAGCTGCCGCGGCTGGGTATTATCGTGCGGATAACGATATTGCGGTGGCCGGTAATGGCGCGACGCTCATGCACTGCTCTCTCGATTCATCCGGGATTGAGTTAATGCTCCGCGTTCGACCTATAACGCGTCCCCACGCCATTGTTGTTATACATACTCAACGCAGCGGCCGTTAAATGCACTTTTGTCTCGGGCATTTTTGAGCTTCGTCCTCTTTTTCCGAACCCCCGGCGAGTTTTATTATACTCCGCTCGATCGGGGTGGCCGCGGACAAACGTTTATAATACATTTGTCCTGATTTACGAGCTGGTAAACGCCATCATTCAGATTTATCGACTTTGGAACGCGGGAGCTTTTGTCGCGCGCGTTTTCTCGCTTTAATCACTCGGAAAATATAAAAATTGGCTTTGCCCCTCCTCCCGAGGCTATGTATTTTATAAATATATTTACGGATGTCATTCTTTGGCTATCGGGAAACGCGCGTACATTATTCGACGCGGCTCTCGTCGCGTTGCGGGAAATTATAAAATTAACAAATGTTCTGCGTGAGGAATCGATGTTTCTTTTTTTTACTTCGAACAACCGCTAGAAAGATCGCGGATCTATATTTATCGGCTCTGTTTGTGTTTCAAAAGTTTATTTCTAAGCTATTCGGAGCAACGCCTCGCGACTGACAGTGTGACATTTCTCTTGGCACATTTTTGAGAACAGAATCCATGCGAAGTGCGCGTAAACACGGCGACAGTTTAGTTTGTTTTAGATATTCTTCGGCGAGAAAAATACTCTCGTGGAATCCGAGAGTACGCGCATAGGAGCGATACAATATAATCGCGCGCGCCAATTTGTCACTGAGCAAATTACGATTATTTTTCCACAAATCGACTGACCTTCGAGATAAATCACTCGGGACGCGGAGAGAAGTTTGAACAGCTATTCGAGAAGTTGCTGTCCGGTTGTTTTCAAACGACGCGACACCGGTTCCCGAGAAATAAAATACAGAAAACGAATTTCCAAACCCAAGATATCCCGCTCATCGGATTCTCGGAAAATGTTTGATAAAGCCTCGGGCAGAATTTTAAAGAGCACCAACAGGTTTCTCGAGTTACGTGTTTGACGCGACATAATTTATTCTTTGATTTCTCCCGCGCAAAACATCCACGAAACGTCACTTTTTGCGAAAAACACGCGTAACTAATGTAAAAAACACTATCTATCATGCAGTGATGTCAGTTACTTGATTTTCACTAGAATATAGTTGATTTTACAATAATATAATAATTCTGAGAATTAAATATAGTATAAGTGGATTTTTGTTCGCATGACAAATTCAGAATTGTCGGTCGTCAGTGTTCAAAATTCAAAACTCAGTGTTGGTTTTGGACAGACAACGTTTCAGTGAGTAGTACTGCTAGTCTTTTCAAGTTTGTAAATTTATTATTTAAAATTTCATTTTGTCAGCTTTACAATCTAAATCAATTCTTGGTTATATATTTCTATTATTCAGTGAGAATTGTTCAAATTCCATAAATGACCAAGTTGAACATTTTCATATAAATTTATGGATTTGAAAAGGGAGGAAGTATCTAGCCACCGAAACTTCGCCTGGATCGTCAATATATTGTTGCTTTGAGAATTCACGTGAGTGTGAAAATATGGATGAATCAGTATACTCGCTGCGCTCGGATCGCAAGTTTGCGCGTGCCGAAATAGCCTAGATGAGCGAGGTGCATATACTATTTTTCGTACCCCGCGGCAGAAAAGTGCCATTCTTTGCAAACGCTAGGACGCAAAGTAGGCACTTTAATGCCGCTGGGACGAAAATATATGTTCGTCATGTCCTTCAGATTTTTATTTTTCCATATATTTTCAATCGTAAAAGTAGCTAATGAGTCGCCGAACTTATCCCGCGAAAAAAGTTGAATATTCAGAAAATAAAAATTCTTTTAGACTCTCGCATGAATACATTTGCGTTTGACTCATAAAGTGGTTTATAATCACTCAGTTTTGCTCGGGTAATTTTGATCTCGCCCGATTCGTAGTTCACGAATGTTCGGTAATCGTCAATATAAGAGAACGACATTCCTCTTTTTTGCGTTTGCCGTATCTATATAAACTAAAATTTCGTTATCAGTCCGAGTGAAGCTTTTAAATTCCACTGAGGAGTAAATATTATAATGTTTTTTTTACAGGCACGGGCGTACTGAACTTTGACTCGTTCTACCGAGTGGCGTGCCACTTTCAGGAAGAGGACGACGAGGCGCTGCAAAAGGAGCTCAAAGAGGCCTTCCGCCTTTACGACAAAGAGGAAAAGGGCTACATACCGACCAGCTCGTTACGCGAGATTCTCCATGCCCTCGACGACCAGATAACGCCCGATCAAATGGACGGAATGATCGCGGAAATCGACACCGATGGCTCGGGAACCGTCGATTTTGACGGTATAATCCATCTACTCCTTTTCAATCTTATTATTATTTCATTTATAAAATGGTGTGAATATGTTCAAATTGAAACTCGAGTTGCTTCACTTGGAAAATGGAAGAATACGCGTTCTGACTTTATTGGAAACAATATTGATCGTAACGGGACACTTCGGTAGCTGAAGTATACTCTCAATCGAAAGGGTCATCAGTTCGAGAAACGTTACTCTTTATGAATCGGCTCTCATTTATGAGAGTCTGCGGAGGCAATTCAATTTTGTCATGAAATTTAAAATCACTCGCAATTTGAATATCCATCGAACGTATATTGCAGTAATTGAATCGCTTCTGATTCATACTTCATGAATATATGAACCCACAAGCGACGCGTACGTTCCAAGTTGTCTGATTAAATTTCGGCGAATAAATATTGATGAATACGCTGTTTCACATTTGCCGGATGAATCTGGGCAAGGGACGCATGAATGCACTGTCCATAAATTTCGTTCGCATCCTAATGCTCGAACGAACTAGGGCGACGAATGTGTGTAAATTGTCGATCTTTGAGGGCCATTCCAGAGTGAAGTGGACAAAGGAAAATTCACAAAATCCACCACATATTTATTTTATGCGACGTTTCGCCAGTTAGGTTTACTGGCCTCATCAGGCTAAAAATTTATTACACAAAAAACACGTAATAAATAATACAGTTTAGGTACAAAACAATCGACGAAGTAACAATAAAATATTCTTTCTCACCAGTTTTGAATGAAAATATAATATTACGTTCGGCAGTGGAAGCGGCTGCTTCCACTGCCATTGTCAAACTATTGTGTATAAAGCTAGCGTCAGAGGTCTTATATACCATCAGATACATTGGTGTGTTTGTTTTGAAAAATCTTGCTAAGCTTCCTATACGTGTGACTGAGTTGTTGTGTGTCTTCCTTCCTATTGAGTGTGTGTTGGTACATATTGATGTGGAGCATTTCCGAAATAAGTCGTTTCTTATAATTCGCTTCGCGGTCTAAAATTTTAACGTTATTCCAATCAAATGTGTGTGTACTATTTTCTATTAAATGCAAAGGGACCGGAAGTGGTTTATCAGTAATTTTTTGATGTTCTGTAATTCTATCTTTTAATTTTCTCTTCGTCTCGCCAATATAACATGCCGAACAGTCGTTGCAATTAAATTTATAAACTACCTTAGTTTGATCTAAAATATCTGTTTTATCTTTGCCTAATTTTATTATGTTTGTAAGATTATGATTGACTAAAGGAACTGTTCTAATGTTTAATTTTTTTAAGGGGGCCGGATACTTTATTATAAAATGTATCTTGAAAAGGTATTGCCAAAGTACAAAGGGCACAAAAAAACACGTAATAAATAATACAGTTTAGGTACGTTGTATGGTACGTGTATGTTGATGACACCTTTTTATGTGTAAAAAAAGAACACGTTGAAATAGTTATTAAAGATTTCAATGAATACAATAAAAATTTAAAATTCACTCATGAATTAGAAGAAAATAATTCTATAAATTTCTTAGATACAACAATTACTAGAACCAACAATAAATTAATCACTAACTGGTATCAAAAACCAACATGCTCTGGTAGATTATTAAATTTCAATTCAAATCATACAATTCAACAAAAACGTAACATCATTTCCAATTTAATAGATAGATCAGTTTTACTTTCAGATAAAAGATTCCATAACGACAATATTAATAAAGTTAAAAGAATATTATTGGAGAACGATTACCCACAGAAATTCATAGAATCATGTGTAAATGACCGACTTCGTTCAATTAGATTCTCTAAAAAGAAAAATAGTCCAGATAAAAAAAGTCCCCTTTGTACTTTGGCAATACCTTTTCAAGATACATTTTATAATAAAGTATCCGGCTCCCTTAAAAAATTAAACATTAGAACAGTTCCTTTAGTCAATCATAATCTTACAAACATAATAAAATTAGGCAAAGATAAAACAGATATTTTAGATCAAACTAAGGTAGTTTATAAATTTAATTGCAACGACTGTTCGGCATGTTATATTGGCGAGACGAAGAGAAAATTAAAAGATAGAATTACAGAACATCAAAAAATTACTGATAAACCACTTCCGGTCCCTTTGCATTTAATAGAAAATAGTACACACACATTTGATTGGAATAACGTTAAAATTTTAGACCGCGAAGCGAATTATAAGAAACGACTTATTTCGGAAATGCTCCACATCAATATGTACCAACACACACTCAATAGGAAGGAAGACACACAACAACTCAGTCACACGTATAGGAAGCTTAGCAAGATTTTTCAAAACAAACACACCAATGTATCTGATGGTATATAAGACCTCTGACGCTAGCTTTATACACAATAGTTTGACAATGGCAGTGGAAGCAGCCGCTTCCACTGCCGAACGTAATATTATATTTTCATTCAAAACTGGTGAGAAAGAATATTTTATTGTTACTTCGTCGATTGTTTTGTACCTAAACTGTATTATTTATTACGTGTTTTTTGTGTAATAAATTTTTAGCCTGATGAGGCCAGTAAACCTAACTGGCGAAACGTCGCATAAAATAAATATGTGGTGGATTTTGTGAATTTTCCTTTGTCCACTTCACTCTGGAATGGCCCTCAAAGATCGACAATTTACACACATTTTGAATTATGGAGGGTGCACAATATAATATGAACTAGGGCGACATTTTCGAGCTCGTGCAGCCCCGGGGACGATTCGAAACTCGTCCGATTCGCGGTCACCCGAGTCAAGTGTACACGCCTCGAATCAACCCGCTGCGACAACGGCTTTTTTTCTCCGCGATTAATTAAAATACCGCTCGAGGTGGTACGTTAAAATCGTGCATAGCAAAAGTTCGCTCGCGACGCGAGTTTGAAATGTCGCGAACCCGGGTGTGTGTATGTAGGAGGTAGGGGTTGAGAAAAAAATTCCAGGGCCATTTGTCATTTGCTTATTTGCCTCTTCGCAACCGACGACCGCGAGGCGAAACAAAAGCGCGGGCGACGCTCGCATCGCGAGGAGTTGCGGAATTTTTCATCTTTTTTTTTTAATTGCTCCCTCGCTAACCCCGTTTTACCACCTGCAGCTTGGAAAAGTGTGTGAGTGCGAAGGTAGGAGGACGGATACTCGTGTGGCCAACTCGCTGTGAACAGGTCGAAAGCAGGAGGGGAGGCGGGATATGAGGAAAAAAGTAAGATGGACAATTATACTCGACAATTATTCCCTTGAGCTGCACGCCGCAGTTGGCTCCAGCAGTGACGATATTTTCTCGAGCTGCCATATGTATATGTACATTGGCCCCCGCGACTTATTGGCCCATTTGCTGGGTACCGGCCGCCACCGTTTTGATCCTCAGCGACGATTTGGCCGAGAATACCTCGAAAGAGTTTACGCGCCGTTCTCGATCGTTTCTTTGGATTGATGCGCGGCTGACGAGACGAGGGCTATGTTGGCCCCATGTATTGGGTGCGGTATTGAGGCGAGCACAGTCGGAGGGATATGTCGGGTCGGGTGTAAGACCGATACAAATCACTTGTTTCAACAAAACTATCGAGTCTTTCTCGAGATCCGAATGAAAATAGCGCGAGTGGAAGATTTTGCGTCACTACGCAACGTCTATGCTTCGAAGCGAGCCCATGATGCGCGAGTTTACCCAAATAATCCACTGATTTGCGACTGACTACTGGTTGATCGGTAAATTGAGACGGGAGTATACTTTTAGGCTATCCGCATATGCCAACTACACAATAACGCACAGCTGGAAGTACGATTATCTTTCTACACCGACAGAAGGTCTCTTCCGACTTTCAAACTTATCGATTTTCGAGTAATCAGTCACGTAAACAAGACGTAAGCTTGCAGCAGCAAACTCGCCGGCGAGTGAGTAGCACAGTCTCTCCCCCACCGGACTGATCAGTCTTTCTGGGTTTATTTCCGTACACTGGCCTCGGGATCAAAACTCGACAGACTCGATAGTTTTGATGAAACTGCGGTGATTACCGACCAGTTGCTCGCCCGAATGACTCCTCCATGCCATGGTCGTTTCACTTGCCAATTAAGCTTCCATATACAACAGGGAGTTGGGGGAGAAAGTGAAAAAATGCCGAGTGATGTATATATCTCGTTTAGATTTCATCGCGTTTCTAAAAAAATATCTCTTTTTTTCCAGAATTCATGGAGATGATGACTGGAGATTGAGGAAGTTGGCCGACGACTCGTATTTATATATGATCTTTGTATAATCTTTGCTGGTTGTGTTTGGTATACATTTATATGTTTCGATGTCAGTTTGATATGTAAGTTAAAACCTTCACCTGATTTGTCGAATAAAACTTTATCCATTTTTAATTATTCATTCTTCATTTTACCTACCACAACTATACAGAAAAAGTATCCCTCTGTTCAGCCGATATCCAATTTTGTTCGTCCCATATAAATATACTTGTTTCTTCTGTTTCGACGAGGGTAATCAAGGGAAGACACAGTTGCGCATCATTCGAATACTTTTACCGTAGACTTTTTTCCCTCGCGTGAAAGCTCATAATTCAGACGTGTATATATATCTATAACCGTGGCGAGGGACGATGATTGATCGTTTCATTAGTTTTCATTCGATGCGCGATTGCTCGTCGCGGCAAGTGCAGCGCGTGTATACATACACATACACACATACCAACTTTCGTATTCCAGCCGAGCGATGAGCAAGGCCAAAGCTCAAAGGAAATTCTTCATTTCGCGGGATCGATAATTAATCAAAATAAAAGTAACGCCAATTCGCCGTCCCCGAATCGCACAATGTTTTTTGATGCATCAAAGATTGATAGCCTCGTTTTTTTTCACTCATTTTTTATTAGCCCCACCGAGATTATTACAATCTATCTCTCTGCCGACTGGTATATATATGAATTTCTCGAAAGCTCCACAACGACGAGTAAAAGTTTCAGCGCATCGATTTTCATCCAATAATACGGCGGGAAGGTTGTTTCCGCACTAAGGGACAAGCTCGAATCGACGTTGGCGTACATCTTAATTTTTTATGATTACCCGCGGTGTGGCGGTGCTAATGATAATTAGTCATCGATCGGGCCAACCTCGCGCAGCCGCAATTCCTTTTCTCCACTGCGCCCTTCCCCAACTTGTTACGAACTGATGTACACGAAAACATTGATAATGAAGCTCGGTTTGAGTGAAGGATCTTTTACAAAAATTATGTATACGGGATTCGGTAACTGTGCGCGCAATATTGTAGGACGAAAGGACGAGGAGGAGATGTGTAAATCCTACGCGAGGTCACACTCTCGCTCCGAGCTTGAGCTTAAATATTCATTAGACTTCATTGGATCTATATATGTGTGCAATGGCATAGTGTAAAACAACTAATGCCACAGGTAAATTTATACGCTAAGAAAATGTGGATTGAAAGACGATCGAGGCTCACGCAATAAAATATAAAAGGTCACCACACCAGGAGATTTTTCTCTCTCTCTCTCTCCGTGATATAATCAGTATCTTTGTATTCAGAATTAATGATACTTCTCGATGAATTGAATGCTCGATTGGAAGTTTATTGGTCGTGATAGTTTAAATCACGATTATAACGATATACGTTGTACGGCTAGACCGGGTCGTTTCGAAATCAGGTGATTTTTGAAGCCTTCATTTGGCAAGCCTTCGTTTGGCACTCGAAAATGTCCTCTCAGCTATAATGACGACGATTCGGTACGCCAGGATAAACTCGGGCTTGAACCAGAGGACGTATATTTGACTCGAAGGCAAATATCGAAGGATGGAATGACGCTTTGGGGAATTCGAAAATTAACGCAAGTCGAGCACCGATATCGAGAAGATACCTCGGGAGAAGCGTTTCCCAGGGCTCGCTCTTGCCAATCGTACATTTTCAAACTGCCCGCGATCGATCGGAGCATGAGAGAGCGCACGAGTGCAGTGGCACGGAGAGTTTGCCTCCTAAATTCCAAAATTCAACTGGTAAATTCGCCCTCTTCTTGGGCGCGCTCGCAGCGATTTTTCACTCCCGTTTCCCGTAGCCCCAAAAAGTACGGTAAATCAGCGGGATCAGCCCCCGGGAGGCAATGATTCCGAGGGCATATTGCAGAAGGAGCAAACTCGGTCGGATGTGCTCTCGATAACACGTATATAAGTAATTCACGCGGGTACGAGGTTACCAAAATTAATCGGCTCCCGGGGCAAACACGCGCGCGTTTCGCAACATCTCCCGCTGCTTCTCTAATACCCAAAAGAGTAGCATTTCATTCGCTTCTTTATCTCTTTGCCGATAATTCGACTCGTCGTTCGGGCTTTGGCCCAGAGTCTTTGCTGCGATTGGAGAGGATCTTGGCTCTTCTCAAAAAACTCATACCTACGGTACAGGGTTGCGGGTCTGATCAGCGGATCGAAGTAGCTCCTAAGTATGCAGACTGTAACTCTAGCTCGAAATTAACTTGGATTCGGGAATTCACTTTGCTCTCGGATGTGGTGTATACACACGTGGGAAACAATCAATGTTAATGCGAGCAGGGCGCAATCGGCAAAATACAACCTTCCACGAGCGCAACCCGTCGGCTCCCATTTTATTCCGGGCTTTTCCCCTTTTACTCCCGAGCCGAGAGTGAACGCGTTGCTCGAGTCGTAAATCACTCGGGATTATCGATCTCGACACTCGCTCTCTACTGAATTTTGCACCGCGCGCGAAACCGGCCCGGCTCGCCTGTTTCAATTTTACACGCTCGAGTCGGATGCTTTATCCCCACCTGCTGCTTGCGCATCCGCCCAGGTTCATTTTAGGTCCCGAAAACGCGTCTGGTATGAATAGGGAAAAGAGGGGAAGGTTGTCAGGGTAGGCAAGTTGGCGAACTGTGAATATCTTCTAATATCCATAACGTGATACACATTTGTCCCGAGTACCGGGTGTCCAGCGATGGCTGCATACCCTAGTACAATTTACAAGGAAGGATAGTCATTTTTCATAGAATATCTGCAGTTTCAATCACGGACTGACAAAATCCAGTTGTATTTACTAGAATTCATCTCATTTTTTTACCGACGAATTTTCATAATTCGTATGAAATAATGACGATCCAATATATTATTTAATCAACCATCGGCACTGAAAAAATCAAATTTGGTATAGGCTAAAATAGCTAAAAAATGAATGAAGTACTGCCGTTTGTAGGTTTTACACTTTTGGCAGTATGGGTGAACAATTATCATAATCTTTGGTAAAAATAATGGAACATTCATCACCCGGCTAATTTCTATTATCTCACCCAGTAAAATTTCAGAAGCCACATATTAAACGTTCATAGAACTTCTACTATTTTTTTCTCTGGAAGTTCCGGTAAAATGGTTTTTATCGCAGTCGGTGAAACAATCCACGAGCGACGACTGTAACGGCACCCCCCGGCTGGGTATTAGGTGTGTGTGTGTGTGTGTGTGTGTGTGGGTATATATATATATATACATATCGCGGCATGCGGCACATTATTGCGCCCTGCTGCGCGCTCCGACCTCGTCCGGCAATTGTGGCCGCGCACTGTCTTACTTCGAGATCTCGCCGGATCCCTTTCGCGGTCGTTTGGTCAGCGAGTGATACTCCGTATACGTATATATGTACGGATATAATCTTCCACGGTAATTCCCAAGACACGGGCGCTATTCGCGAGAGATCAAGTGTTTCCGTGTTTTCGTTGTTAAAATAAAGAGACGAGGAAAGCTTAGTTTGTTTATTCTGTTTGCCGAGACACGAGACATTAAATACAAATGATTATCAGTTGAAATTAGTATAGTTGACGTTGAAAATTCGAGTCAGAACTCAATGGATGTATTATCGATCGAGATTCATCAGTTGGTCTATCAGGGTTATTTACTTATACCATGAATCTATTGTATATCCAGTGTTATTTATGCATTTATGTTCTTCGAGCGCATCATCCAATTTTCATTAATTTTGCTTCAGGAGATAACAGATGTATACAATCATGTTTTCTTTCATATAATATATACTGATGTACTTTGACCTCCTCGATTGAATTCACATTGGAAAATATACCATTTCTGCTTTGGAAATGGATTTGAAAAATTCCTGCACAAAGTATTTTTATTCTCGACCTATTTTTGACGAAAATTATTTTACAAACCCTTCTATACATTAGGCGTTTTTCTGCACCCCCCACGCTTTTGCGATGTAATCGAGGAAGTGAGATCTTGGAGAATCTTGTGTTTACAGTTTTATTTTTATCCAGCTCTTTTGTCAATAATGGATGAACAGAGTCCAAGATTCCATATCTCCTTATAAGAACGAGTAGGTACATTGAAGCGTAATATCACAAATCAGGAAGGATTCATAATTCATTCTTCCCTTTCTGGGGAGATTTTTTAATTGAGTATAGTCACTTGATTCAGGAAATGTTCATTGGAGTATTCCAAAAATAGAAGATATAGATATGAACTAAAAAGTACCCGATGAAACTAACGTTTAAACGAATTTACAAGGTTGGAGTGAATCATTCGTACGTGATGCAGTTTTACAGTATGAAAGAATAAATCTCTGCCGAAGTAACGTTTTATAGATTCGAAATGGGTACGGATTTATTCGTTAAAATTGAAATTAACCGAGCGTTGGATAATGCTTTCCTTCAATGTTGCGTTACAGATCAATGGCCCGGATAAAATGTTTCATTCGTATTGGAGCTCGATGTAACTCAGTTTGGTGGAAGTAACAGAGACGTATCAGAAATGCTCTAACGCTCTCGAGCGTTAAAGTATCATAAATGGAAATCGATGCGTCTAAAGAAAGCCGTGATCAGAGGGAAATATTAGCCTTTCACGTTGAAATTTCTCGTGTATTCACTGCGTGTGATCTAGATTGAAATTTATCAAATCGTAATAATTTTTATGCTGTTCGGTGCGTGAAATGGTCCATTTTAAGTACTAGGGCATCTTTCGAATGGCCTCCAAACGAGCACTCGTAACATAAAATGTTGCCTATCCACGACTGGTAGTGCGCGTTTAAGTTTAAAGACGCGAGAGTCAACGTGCAACACTCGTTTTCAAATTTCAATGCACTAGTTGTATAATATACCATCATCGTATTGTCAAACATCTGATACTGCGTTGCATTAGCAATGTGAAAAAAAACTGTAGATCATTTTTCTTCAAGTATAGATCAGCTACCGTAGCTTTTCGTTCCAATATCAGTGCTTTCTCAATGGGAAATCACATTATCTCGACATTTTTTCACCCAGTAAAACGTGCCTGAGAGTATCGGCGCGTGTCAAGTCCGTAAAAATGGAATTAGTATTTTTTGCATCCACCACTTTTTATATGTGCATTTGCTGGACATCCGACGAAATAACCAAGTCGTGTTTTCCGATCTCTACTCAATTTCTCGACCCTTCAATCGCATATTTTTCCGATCTCTCTTTCATCTATTCTCGGGTTATTCAAACTTTCTTTGATATTTTTCTCTTTTCAATTCTGTCTGTTTCTGATTCTTTCAAATCTCTCTCCGATCTTTCTCTTTTGGTTAACACCTTTGTCTCCTAATAATTAAATATTACATTATTAAAACCACGAATTATCACACGGATCAGCTTGAGCTCGGATTGATACCAAAAACAAGCCAAGGTGAGAATCGGTATAAACGAGGGAGCGTAAAAGCCGGAGCGCAAAAGTGGATTGTCAGGCTGGATAATCGATTCGGCGCGGTGTATATTATAGGTGCACGCATCGGTAGTACAGATATACCCTGCACACACGGTGTCAGTGGACTCGAGCGAGCGATATACATAAACGTGAGGCCGCGGTTAATAATTAAAGGGTGAAGCCGCTCGTCTTGGTCTCGCGACCCGGCCCCCCGCATCGATCGCCCGGCCCGAGAGCTGCTTTTTGCCCCCGCGCGAGTACGCTGCCTCTCCAGCGCGCCGCACACACTTGCCCTTTGAGCCGCGGCTATCTCCCAACTCGACTTTTGTCTCTGTTTTCCCACCGCACCAGCTCGAGCCCACACCTCAGTTGTCGATTGCACTGCCCCCTCGAGAGACTGACCCTCCCCCGACGACCGATGAATATTCGGTCAGTTTGATCAGCGTTGATTGGAATTTGCCGTTTTGTGTATATAACTGCGTGGATTCGATCGAGTCGCGACCTCAGCGAGACTAGTGTACCCAACGTTCTCATACATCACACACTCTCTCGAAACTTTACAGCGAAAAGCCACACTGGATGAAAGTGAATAATAACTTTCCGGCCATCAGCTCGGGATGAGCGATTGAATGTCGCGAGCTACAAAGACATTTTTCGTGTAATGTATACAAGTGGTAATATCACCACTCGAGTTCTACGAGATTCTATATACTCTCTTAAATTCTTACGGTGAAAAACCACTACATTGTAGTGAAAAATCACTGTAAAAAGGTGGATGAAAAATTCACTGGATAGCAGTGAATTTTTTATGTAACAAAAGTGAATTTTCATCTAAGTTCCATGAGTTTTGATTAAAAACATTTTTACATCACGATTTGCAGTAAGTATGGTGTGAAGTAAATTTTTACTCTACTTATTGTGAATTGTGGTACTGTAAAAATGTTTGCTATCAAAACCCATGGAACTAAAGTGAAAATTCACTTTCAATTTTTCATCCACCTTCTCACAGTGATTTTTCACTTTACTCAGTGGTTTTTCACAGTAAAGATTTAAGAGAGTAACTTTGATAATTTTTGCTACTCGAGTGGTGATATATCCACTTTCGGAATCACTTTCTGATTTTTCACTTTCATACAGTGGTTATCACACTGGCTGGGGGTAACAAGTTCCGTCGATGAATGGCAGAGTTTGGAAAACTCAACGTGTATGGCGCGCGAGAGCCAACGCGGCATTTTGAAATTTTAAACCGAAAGACGCGAGCTCACCCCACAGAAAAGCCGCGAATGGGAACGTTTCAGTGGATCCCAGTTGATCATGTCGCCTCCACCGAATGGTATACGAGTTCCCTCGTTTTCTCCTCGTAGAACTGTCGGTTCCGATGAACGGCGAGCTCGCCGCGAAAATTCAATATTTCGCCGGTGAAAACGGCTCTGGACGTATGGGTCGAGAACTTCGTGTGGAAATTTCACGTGAAAGTTGATTCGTCAATGGAATTCACCGGGCCACTGACGAATTATTAGTTTGTGACATCTGTAGCGCAGCCAGAGTCGAGCTCGTCACTCGCGTAATTAACAAAGCCGCGAACAAAGCGATCGTAACGAGCTCGGCGAATATGTGACAAACTGAATTCGGTCACGAGCGTCACGTCAATTGTATTCGCGTATATATAATTTAGGCTTTGACAAATACTCCTGGAGCAGATGGTTTCGAGAGATGGATTCAGAAAATACCTGGACCAGTATTGATCGAGATCCATGATCGATTCGTATGATAAACATTGTGGGTAAAAATTAATCCTAGAAAAGTAATGTGAAGCCTGTTCTCGGTGATTTGATTGCCGTTTAGACGGAGCTAGAACTACGTGACTCGCGTGAGTGTAGTGTATAGAGTAGAGAGCGAGAGAACATGGAGCATCTGGGATACCAGATGAACAAAGAATAGCTGTTAGCTCAGTCAGTTTTGTCCATTCGAGTACTGAGATAATGAGACATTCAAGATTCTAAACATGAATACCTGTTTCTAAAAGTTAAATGAAATAATAATGAAGCTTTGAAAAATATTGAGTATCAGTAATAGATGTGATCGGCAATGAAATACGCGAGAGCAACAATTCAATTATCATTTGGATAACGTGTGAACACAGAAGGCGAGCGAACAGCTACGTGCGAATTGATGCAACTAGTACTCGTGAAATCATTCGAATTACAAAGGCGTATTCTCACGGGCAATCACCAGGCATCGACTAGCTCGAGGCGTGCGCTCGCGCGCGCAGCCGGCATAAAGGAAAATTCGCCCGTTCTATTATTAACTCTGAGGCGGTCCGGGCTCATTAATCCACCACGACACTGTCTATTCCGTACACACTCTCGACCTATACGACGGAATGTGCGGTGCGATTTTTCATCGGCCAACTGGGCCACGCGCCGCTGCATCAGTCTCGATCCCTTACTCTATTAACGTCACCTTCCACACGTGCGCCACGTCCGGGTCTCGAGGGTAATCACGTCGCCGAACCCTCGGACCCGCACGTGCTCTCCGTTGATTTATTCTTTCTTCCGTGATTTTTTTTCACTCTCCAACCCGCTGCGATTCGCGTTGGATATTTTCGTGCTGTTAGTCCTGCGGAGGACGTGTAGCGAGGCCAGCAAATACGATACGGAATATTGCCGGGCAAATTGTTACCTTCATTTTTCATCCCCAACAGCCCAACCTTGGGTAGAATTTTGATATATCCTGCTTCGATAATCAGTTGTAAGAATTATGTGTGAAGAAAAGTAACTAGGTGTATCGTTTGAGGATCGTAGAAAAAGCTCTATCGGTTTTCTAGGTCAAAATTTATAGTGAAACATCGGCAAAGTTGAGGTAAAGGAAAAATCGTAATCTCTCATGAGAGACGGTGTGTTTTCTTCGCACAATTTATTTCGAGCGAAAAAAAATATATTCCTGGAACATTTATACTTTGATGCGAAAAATCGTCCCTAGAAGTTATATTTATTTAGAAAATTAGATGTGGCAGAAATATTGGGAAGAAGGCTTTTATTTCGCACGAAGATAGGATGATGGGAGAAACTTCATTGAAACAAAAAATAGAATTTTCCTTGCTCCAAAGTACGCTACGCTTACACTGGGTGAATTTGGCCCGGTGATGTTAGAAGGTCTACTTCTAACAAATGCTAAACGCATACTCGTGGCTCCCATGCCAACTGCACGGAAGTATGGATGGTACTAAGAAATGATGGTACATGGTGCCACGAGGTCCATTTCCACGATTAACGGACTCTAGCCACGGGGTTTTCGAAAAATGTTTTGGGTAAAATTCGCCCAGTGTGGGCTGTTAGAAATACATTTTTACTCTTCCAATAGACGTTTATTTCTCCAACAAGTTTCTAGATTAGTCACAATAACTTAAAACTGTCACTTGGAAATTTGTCGAAACTATTGGGGGATATTCATGGTTAACCAAGTAAACAGTATCCATAGTCATTCATCTTACCATCTTAATTTTCCGGAGATATTATCAATTTTTCTCATGAAAAGAATATAACATATCAATGTGGAAGAAGTTAGGATGAACGACTGGAAATAATATGACAGTTTGTGTTTGATAAAACTACCTCCGGAAGTTTCAGTGGTATAATAGGAGAGCGAAATGAGGGATGTACAGTTTTCTGGTGAGACGATTATTCAATGAACAATCTTCGTATTTCAAATAATTTTCGTAGACAAACTGTCGTTAATGATCTTGTGTGCGGGTGAAACGCTTATCGAGAAACATAAAGCTAGCAAGATGAAGATATTATTTCTCATATAATAGCTTATTTTAATGTTTCTGTATAAAAAGAGGATCCAGTATGAGTATGAAGGCTTAATGATAGATAATGATCGTCATTTTCATCCTCATTATGTTAGGTATACCACCGGTGTACGTACATTCTCCTTCATCCATAGATTGGATAAGGAAAAATGGACACTAATCACATACAATTTATGTGCAATTGTCTGACCAAGGTCGACTGTTACTACTCAATGTGCGTGATTGTCCCTTTCACGGGAATCGATAACGATTGGCAAAACATAATTGGTAAATCGAAACGTTGGATTGGACGGGCTGTTTGGACACCCAAAAACCATCGTTATATCGGAGCCAAAGCTTACATACACTTTTCTGGTTGGTATAATTGGGGATTTCTCAAACATTGCTCGAGCGGTGAATATCACCATGTGGGATACGATGCCCTTGCAGAATCAAAATCTACAAAACGACAAAACGGATCTGTCGATGACCTAATCTCAAAATGATGCATCGCTAATGACAATCCTAACCACGATTCACTTCGATTTGCTTGGTTAACCCATTCGATTCTCGTGTGCACTAGCTCACACTGTAAAAAACATACTCTCGAGTCACTCTCGAATACACTTTCACTGGGATCTACCTCAATTCTCGAGGGCAATGTTACATACCCCCTACTCGTTTACTCATTGAATTCTCTCTATTCCGGTGTATCGGCAGCATTACACACTCGGTGATTCGATCATCTTCTGGATGTATCCAAGAGTAGAGTTTAATAAGGAGGATGACACGCTAACGGTGGTCCGCAAATGAAGCCAAAGACAAATTGTAAACAGAGTGAGTGTGTGTGTGTGCAAGAAGTTCGGGCACTTGCTATATAGATACTCATAATTGCATGCATACATCCCCGACTCTACGTGTCTCCGACTAATAGATTTACCTGTGAAAGTCACCGAAACGAGTGGAGGTCTAGCTAGGACTAGGCAGCAGAACAAAGACAGCGGGAAAATTGAAACTGGGGGGAGAGAGATAATGAACTGGGTAAGATGGAGATACAGAGTATATATGGGGTTACGGGAAAATGTGTGCGCGAGGGCGCGTCAAACGTCAGGCATAAGTTTGACGCGCATCGCGTGTCCCCCGAGGCATGCCTCATTCATCATATTCGTGTGTGTTAGTGTATTAGTGTTGGTGAGTGCGCGCGCGTAATGTCGGTTTAGCGTGCATGCACTCGTTCGTCGTCGTCGCTCTCACTCTCTATTTCTCGCCCTTTGCCCGCACTATATATATTCGCGCACATGCCCTCTCCCACCCCCTTGGTGTTTTCGTTTCACCCGGGCACCGTTTTTATACGTATATCGTGCACGTGAACCGGCTCGCGGGAATAATTTTCACGCGACAAGTGTTCCGTGTCGACGATTCGAATCCGCGCGACCAACTTTGTAATGTTCATACGCGTGCGTTTATGCACGAGCTGGGTAACGAGGGAAAAATTATGCGCGACCCGAGGTTTTATCGTTTGGTCCGCGGCAAACGACGCTCTTTGCCCGACGTGTTTGCTAACTGGGTTGTATCTCGCAGGGCGCAGCTATACGCGCAGATTTTCCCCCACGACGTTGTTCGAAATGCGCGAATCGACCAATGAACCGGCTCTTCCTATATGTGGAAATTAAAGGTAAAAGTGACGGCGATTCGCGTGATTTTAATTTTTCAACAAGTTGTTTTTGTTTCATTGCTGTGTCGGGTCATCCGATGATTCACGAGACAACTGTATGAAGAATGATCGCCGGTGTACACACATACAAGGATATATACTTTTTCGAGCCCTCTCGCGTGTATATATAACGTCGTTCATGAATGTGAATGAGTTTTTGTATGCTCTAGAAGCCTAGTAAGAATGCATCAACTATACAAGTGGTTGTAAACATACGGATGAATAAGTCTTGGAATCTAAGGGTACTTCTAAGATACTCGACTAGCTAAGGTACAACGATTCCAACTATAGGGTCTAAGGGTATATACGTAACTCCTTCTAGTCACTAGTGTTCATAGGATTATACTGTCAATCTTTTTTGTATATACCTGGCTCAGGCTTCTAAAGCTACTTGTACTGGCGCTGCGAGCCTGCAAACACAAGTACAGTACGGTTCATCACCACACACACATAACAGTATAGTTGAAACAGAAGAACTAAGAATCAAACTAAGGTCATCTAACTAAGTATATGATATTATATGTATATATGGAAAGTACATGTAAAATTACTAGGGATAATCGTGTACATTATTATTTTTTTTTCGCATTCTTTTATAGATAGATAGATAGATATATAGCGGGTATACACATGACAGTATAGGTGGACAGAGAAAAAGAGGCGTATAGATTGATAGGCAGATGTTGTTGTACATATATAGAGACAGTGAAGGGAGGAGCAGAAGATTCATGTATACTCAGACACGCGTACATATATATGTATAGCTGTGGGTGCAGTTAGAAAATTGCGAGAGTTTCCTATAGCCAGTCAATCATTAAACACGTAGGAATATATGTTTCGGCTTTTGCCACCAACTTTGTAACATTACCTTTTGAGTTTTTCGGATATATAATTCACACGCTTTAACGTTGGCACCGCACGTGAGATGAAATATTCATCATTACCGACAAGGTCCCAGATGATTCATTTCATGCTATTCAATTCCTCTGTATCGTTCTATGACCAAAGAACTTTTCCGAGGAATAAGTTACATCGACCGTGCAAAAATCGCTGTGGAGAGAATTAATGGTATGCGAACCAAAGGACCTCTGCATTGGAAGTCTGGCGTGTGGGTCTCGATTCACGTGGAACCTTGTCAAATGGTACTTTCGTCCATCGCATATTGAATTTTCCCAGGTATTCCAAGATCATCGATAGTTTCATACACGATTTACGTAGATGGGCAAACGCATATTGTAGGTATATCATATAAAAAGTACTCGAGCTAGTTGAGAGACTTTTACAAATTCATCCGTCGTTCCGACTGCTCGTTTTTGGACTTTTGAACTGTTATTTAATTCAGCTATTGGTGCGTAATGTATAGAGATCATTCGACAAGATTTCTGTTACATTTTTCGTCCACTGATCAAAGCGTGCGGCCTTCGAATGGACACATAAATCTCAATGAGTCCAGCTATTTCCAAGACGTGGCAGACGCGTGCATCGAAGGATTCCCGCAGACACATGGACACGCGTGACCCACCAATTGTCCCGGCCGGGCTTTTGTTGCTTAACCCGCGCGTCAAATAACGACGAATCGTTCGCGACGGTTGTTCACATCTACACCTACGTAATAATTAGATGAATCGGTATATAAATTTTGTGCCAATTATTTTGCTCCTGGAAACAATGATGTATATAAAAACTAACTTTGAGCCAATGTGCTACACACGATAATACACAGATGTAGCGCATCGAGTTCTGTGTGCTCGTGTAATCATCAATCCGAGCCTTGGAAATTGTCATGTATATATAAACGTGCATGCTTCATACGATCGCAGCCCAATAATTAAGCTGCGCTTGGGACCGCGAATCACGAGCTAAATCAGACTCTATACACCATCGGGGGTTGTTCGTGTGTGTGTGTGTGTGTGTGTGTGTGTGTGTGTGTGTGTGTGTGTGTTCCCTCGGAGCTGTTGTCAATTAAAAATGAGAATTGAGCGCTGCTTCGGTCTGGAAAAATCTAGCGAGCGCAGTGATGCCGGTCAAGGGGAGAAGCTCGCCAAGTTCGAGTGCGATGTGATGCATTTTTCCAATGGACACATCGCGCTCCCGTAGCTCTGCGCTTCCGTGCGTCTCTCGGCAGCTGCGCCAGAAAAAAGGGAAAATAATGGCGTAATCAATCGGGGCGGCCTCTGGCAAATCGCTGTTGAACGTCAGAGTCGTTAGATTTCGAAACGATTTTTCCAATTAGTTTCATAAACCTGTATGCTCGAGTGTGCTCTCCGTGTCCCCGCCAAACGGGAGGAAGGATTACGGGAATTGAATTGTGATCCTCCCCGGCACTACAGTTTCTGGAGGACAACCTTTTTTGGAAGCAATGTGAGCCTAGAGGTTCTCACGTGGTCACTCAAATCACGAGCCGGTTGTGTCAGATTAGCGAAATTAAAAATCGCGAATATCAATTGATGAACTGTGGAGTTTTTTTCCCCTCAACAGTGCCTCTTTTTCTTAACTCACTTTGTATGTTTTCAAAAGTTCATAGTCTTATTCATAAAAACTGCTTTATACGGGAAACCTCTCTGTTGATCTTCTACTTTTTTCAACAAAGCTGGCAATCCAAGATCTAGTTTTCCATGAATTCTAGTAGATCGCAATCGTTACGTGGTGGTTATATGTAAAATTGACTATTTTAAGTTTACGGCCACTACATATTGCATTTGTCATTTTAAATTCAGCAAATCGCAATATTGAATTCGTAGACCTTTCCTATATCAATTCCCAATTTTTTTTTAAAGGAAAAGGCTTGTTTATCAGAATTTATTCATCACCACATAAGCGGACCAATAAAAATTTCGATTATTCACCCCGTAAATGACAATTAAAAACCGTATTTGACGAGAGCGCGGTGGCATCGAGAGATGCCGCCCTGCCGCAATAGGGTTAACGTATCTGATTTCGATAGTGGTTCGACGTTGAGAGAGATTTTGCAATTTTGCTCACCGCCGCCCGGCCGCGCGCAAGAGTATTTCGAGTGGCCTAATTCACACTCGCTGCTCGCGCCAGCGTTACAAATCCAATGAGCGAATACGTATCGATCGGGAATCGATGTTTCGACGGACTGCGCCTCGGATACACGCTACTTTCTTCCGTCTAATTATCCATCATTGATCCTCCCACAATACTGGAATAAACACTGTGACCTACTCCGAGAGGTTCCGCAACGTCTCGTTCGTTGCATCATCAACCGAACGAGCGGGTAAAGACTCTTCCTTCCAGTCGAAAGAGCGGTTTCACGTATATAAGGGAACACTTTTAATCAGGGCTGAGCATCACTTTGTCCCTCGATCCGAGCTATCGCACGGAGCCGTATACTCGCGGAAGGAGAGACGAGTCGTCGTCAGTTCGTTTTCGCCTTATTGATTTTGGCGCACCTATATACAGGTACCCGTGCGGAGCCCGGCCGAGTGGGACGATACTTGGCGCGCTCTGTAACTCGCTTGTTAATCCGACTCTATATATATATATATCCCTTGGCCGAACTGCAAAGTATCTATATATTGTGCCCGAGCAAATACCTATACACGGGCTCGTCGACGATATGTGTGTCAGTACTACGGTGGAGCGAAATTTTGCCATACTCTTTCGTCTGGACAGTGGAAATTTTCTTCTCGTTCCGAATCGGAATATAGTGCGACTAGAATTTCTCGACACCCATATTCCACGTTCGACGATATTGTCCGCGGTGAAAAATGTTAACGCATATCACGAAAGTTTGATTGCCCATCGAAAGTGTATGTACGATTAAAGTTGAGCGAATCAACTTTTTTATTCGTATACTTGGATAGTTGGAGCGAAGAATAATCGAGTTCTTTTTTCTTGTTGATTTCGTGTGATTCAATCTAAATTCGAGCTAATACGAAGGAATGAAATCGAGGTGTTTCACACTGGCAGAACCAATGTGACTTGTATATTGAAAATGCCAAACCTTTTAACGTTCATATCTAAAAAATGAACTTGATCGAAAGTGAAAAAGTACGTAATGGACCTATAAAAACTGGAATCGAAGGAAATTCACTATTCGGAATTGCTCGAGCTGAATAAACGCGTGCTCGATTGAGCCTCATCAAGTGGTTGTTGCAATTACAATTACTGCAATTACACGGTGCAACTCGTGACTCGTTAAACGAACCAATGAGGGACGGCTAACCGGGCGCACGCGGCGATTACCTACACCGGTCGAGGCGACACGCGCGCCGCTGCACCTCGCGGATTCCGTCGGTTATTCCCTTGGCCGCGGCGGTGGCGACTGCGTGTCCTCCAAACAGCCGATATACAGCGAGGGACGTAAGGACAGCCGAAAAACAGCCCCGAGTTTGCCGGCACGAGAATCGAAAACACACGTGGCAACGCAATCCATATATATAGTGTATGGATATTACGAAGCGCACGGGGGCTCATGATATTTTAATTGATTATGCGCGGCCGCCTGTTTTTGCTCACAATTGAGTGAGCAGCTCGTGGCCTACTTCGCCCATCCCGTCGTACATATATATGCATGAGCGCGCGTGTAAACACTCGGGAGAGCGAGCAAATTTGCCCCCGACACGAGGGGCCACTCGAAAAAGTCCACCTGCGTCTCTCGCGCCCGCTATCTGTCCCCCGACCGGCGCAAAAGCAATCTCCAACGAGAACGAGCGAGACGCGGACTGACAGAGACGGACAAGTCATCCCCCCGAAAGAGTGGCTCCCGAGTCCCGCAATCGTCTTCGGTAATGTACATTGCGCTCCTCCGAGGCAATCCTACCTATCCTATTCGACCGCTCGATTTATACATCCTCGTCGATAAACTCCCGAATCCTCTGAAACGTATGTGCAACACTGACTAGACAAGCTTTGGCTCGCACCGTTCACGAGTCGATTTATTCGATTCCGTACGTATCTACATTCGTGGCTTTTTGAATGTACAGATGTACACTGTCGATGCGCAGAATGGCCAGCATGTTTGTCAGCTGATATCTTCGGGAGAGCGAAACGTTAGTTACTGTATGACGGTAGAGATATAAGCCATTAGCTGCTCCATACCCAACAACCGACTCTGCGACAAAGTTTCATCGTGATTTGTTTCTCAAAGGTTGTGCGGTCAGCCACCCTAGCGAGAAAAAGTCTTGCGATGGTTCATTATATTTTTAGTATGTCTTTTAGTACAATATGCGTTTGTACGGCTAATTATTATGATAATAGTCAACGTTATACATTATTATATTTATACGATCCATACTACACGTATTTAGTAAGGTATTATTGTACAATTTACTACGATTCCAGTGAAACTAATGATGTGGTTAGTACGAATTGATGATGCACCAGTAATTGCATTAGGTTAATTTTATTTGAATTCACTGTACGGTACAGACAGCTATTAATTAATTAAAACGAGTCAAACAGAGCGTTTGGTTTTTTTGCGCTCGTGAGAACCGTACGCTGTCATAATGCTGTACAACAAGAGTCAAATCTTCAAGATTGGAATGATCATGAAACTGTTTGAACTGAGAATCATTATCATCGTATTGCAATTAATAAATACAAATGTGTCTTTCACAAATTTTATACTATTCATTCCTATTGACATTTTCAAGCTAGTCGATTTTTGATGTATTTTTGAGCCGCCGAATCGTTCAAGTCGAGTCAATTGATGTCGCTGCTCCACAAACGCTTGTATGATTTTAAAGGGAGTATATTGATTCGTATAACAATGTTTCATTATGCTTAATTGCGAGTTACGTTGAATATGCAATTAATGTACCATCAAGTAGGATCACAGCGAAAATGTGTTAAAACAGTAAAGTTTAGAATAATTGCCACAGCAAAGTGTATTGTGCAATAATCGCAGTCTCTACTGGGACTAGTTTGTCCGATGAAACATAGTAACGACTACTGGATCTACATGGCTCTATATGCTTATGAAAGTGCAGTAGCCGTTCGTGTCAGTCTCATTGGCACACGTTCGTCATATTACAGTGTGCAGAACGTGGAATATTATCCGTGGGGCCGACGCATATCCGGGTTGACGCGCCGAGCGACGACTCGAGGCTGGTGCGGTATATGCGGGGCGGCGGCTGCGGGGAAGACGCAGCCGCGCGACAAGGAGCGGCGCCAGCGGCTATAACTCCGTCCCTCCCTCCCTGCCGCTCGCGCGCGAATCGATAAAACGACTTCCGCCAGCCCGCGCCGCAGGACCCGGATATATTTTCACGGCGCGCACGGCTCCAACCACCCCCTTTTCGGCTATGAAATTTCATAGCTGGAAGCGACGTTTGTTATTGTGTGTATCGAAACCTTCGGATATATCGCCGAGAGATATATGCTCGAATCGAGGTGTACCGGGAGACAGTTTTTCGTCGATTTACGCGAAGTTACAAAGCCAAAGATGCTTGGGTAGATACGCCAATGTAACCGAGACAAGGTAAACGAGGCTCGGGGGGCGAAATGCATTCGCTCGCGTCCGGCGATCCATCTGGTGAAGAGACGACAATTACCTCGAGATACTCGCCAGTGTATATACTCTCGAGGAAATGTCGAGGCGTTACACCTTGGAGAGTGTACACTTGGGTTGACGAGGAAAAGATGTATAACCGTGTCGCGAAGCATCGGTGCGCGACGATCGAGAAAACATATATATCCGCGGGTCACCGAAGCTGCGCAGCGGCTTGTATGGGTATAGTGGAGCAAGGCAAACGGGCCGGATGAGATAACTGCGTCCTTTCAACGGAGGATAACACCTGCGCTCGCTCGCGAGTCTTTTCAACCTGTCTCCCGGGCGCCTCGAGCAGCCCCGCACACTTGGCTGGGGAAAATCACGATCGAGTTCTCGGCTCTCGACTGCACAGCCGTTGGCTCCTTTTTACTATTTTATCCCGCGGCGGCCTGCACGCGTATGTCGGCGAGAAAATCCGAGCTTTTGAAATATTCTTCGCGGCACGTGAGATTTTCAACCTTATGTGTATCTATCCCATTGTCGAAGAGTTGTGGCGTTCGACCAGCGTGTTTTAGGAGTTGTATCGACAGTTTGGAAATGTCATCGCTGATGGATAGAATATAGATATCCCGTGCGGAGTCCTGTATTCGAAAGACGATGATTCGAGCGATTTGAGATGTCTAGCGAACACTGTTTAACCGGAAAGAAAAGCTCTATGGATTTTGTTACGAAACGCTGCTGTTCTTCCTTCCTGTTTATCTTTATTTCTACGTATTGTTCCAAACTCAAACAGCAATTTCGGGAGATCGTAACGTCGAGAGTGTAGCTTTACACATTTTGATGTGTAAAAAATGAGTTGGCTCGCTCACGTTATACACACGCAGACTCTTCGTGGGACAACGCTAGTTGGCAAGTTGGGATTTTCCATTCCGTATAAAATATACACAAGAGGAGGTACCGGAGGAAGGTTGAAATAAATTTGAGATCGGGCGAATACCATTGGATTGAATAATATATTTGTATATAACTGTGCACCGTCGCGACCTCGGACTAGAATCGACTCAGTATGTATATACTTTCCAGCGTCCTTTTCTCCTGGCTTTTATGATCATCGAGAGCCTTTGTACTCTTTCGCTTGCCAGTTGGGAAATGTGTGTGTGTGTATATGGCAACGTAGAAGAACCTATATAATCGCAGCCCGACCAACTGCTGCCCTCGCGTATACGTGTATCTCCCGATTAATTTTCACCGAGCGCTATAAACACGCGCCGGTTTCGCGTTGCGTCCCCATTCATATCGATCGACGCGCGTTATTGGCCGTAAATCTCCGAGCGATAATTCGCCACGTAACCGTATCACGCGCGTGCGGCGTCGTTGTAAAACTATACATTTACACAGGGGTGCGACTGAAAATATTTATCGAGCGTATTCGCGTGGCGCTTGAAAATCCCGCGACATGCTGCTGTTACGGAGAACAACTGATACGCCATTTCATTTTTTTTTATCTCAGAGCTCGAGGAGAAAGTGACGCCGCGTTTTTCGTGCAGCGACCCAACTTTGTTTGCTTATCCTCCCGTGAATCCGGACCACTGGTGAACTTCAATTATAGCGCGACGGGCGATCGGATGCATCTCTCTCCGGGTGGCTCGTAGCTATTCGCGAGTCGAGAGCCCGTAATCGAGTATACGCACCCGTTAATTGGCATTAGTTAATTGACTTTCCGACAAGCATATATACATAGTCGGCGATCGAATGCAAGCTCGTATGATTTTTCGAATGTTTGTCGCCCGAGTTCGGGATTCATGTAATTCACAGAGTTATACACTTAATGGACAATTCATTGAATGTAAGCTACTTCATTATACTCTATCAATGATATAATTCGAGGATCAATAGTTACTTCCGTGAATTACCACTTATTTTTGAATCGAGGAAATCTCAATTTTACTTAAAGCCTGCACGTCGGGCGAGTTCGTTTTCATATGCGAATTCGAGTTTTATCGCTGTACTAGATGATTATTTCATATCATCAGCGTCGTGAATCGTGAGATGAATTTATTTATTCAAACTCGATAATTTCTGGTAACTGGTGCCATAAAACCGCGAATGCGCCGGTAAATTCGCAACACCTTTCAGTTACGTTCGAGCAGCTGACTTTATCGGCAAACGCTTAAAAATGAATCAGTTTGTTTCATGATTGATAGTGCAACGTTTACGTATGATCACAATAATGTGATGAAATATATGACTCTTTTCTCACGTCATCCATAATATTTATTGACAATTTTATGTCGATTTTCATTTGTTCTCAGTACATTCTATCGCATAAATATGATATTTGCCTAGTAAATAATAGTTAATAATAGTAAATAATAGTAATCTCGTTGCATTCACATCATTGCCATGACAATAATGGCTACATTATTTCATCAATAATTTCCCTTGGAAAAGTAACCATGTTCACTCGTAACCAGTAACATTTGTTCATCTTGTACCATTGTTTTTAACGTTTCATTGGAAAAGAATTGTATTCGAGAAATAAATATATTCATCGATTGGATATTTAAAAGCATAGTTCGACCATCGAAACATCATTAGTTGGCGTATAAAGTAATCTTATAGCTCTGAGAATAGGTGTCTAAATCAACTGGTAGACAAAGATTCGAACTGGAAAACTCGCTTTCGAGTATCTGATGACTGGTGCACGAGTTTTTGTTCGTTACTAAATGAATTATAGAGAACTTCAGCTGGTGTATTATTCGCAGAGAAAGTTACAAGCTTTCGGGAGGGTCATGTTGATTGAAGTTTAATTCGCTACGCTGCATCTTTTATTCTCTTAACGCTTCCAGGAGCGTTTGCTCACGGAATCGCAGTTGTGTGTCATTTTTTGGGTTGAAATTTTAAAATTCCAACGCGCCAAGGGAATCAAATGAAATTTCTAATACAAGACACATTTGTAGTCACCTAAAATTGAATTCAGACGAGTGAGTCTAATCGCGAAACTAGATCACGAAGAATAGAATTAGCGGGATAAAATTAGGTCAAGGATCTCACGCGGACGTTTCGGAACAGTCCCTGTGTTTTCAATCAGACGCCTCGCACGTGATATACTCTCTTAGAAGCTTACAGTGTAAAACCAGTGTATAAGAGTGAAAACTCACTGGATTGCAGTGACATTTTCCATGTTCACTTCAGTTCTGTGAAATTCTTATACAAAACATTTACTGTGAATTTTATGTAAAAATGTTTGATATAAAAACTCATGGATAACTAAAGTGGAAATGTATATTAGTTACGTGAAAAATTCACTATGGCCCAGTTAATTCACCTAATCCATACAGTGGTTTTTCACTTGAATACAGCGGTTTTTCACTGTGAGCTTCGTTTGCTCGACTGTTTTCGCAAGATGCATTCGAATCGCTCGTAAACGTATACAAATACGAGTAGCAAGATTTTACAGTGAGCCACTTTGTTTCCGATTGCCCAACCGTATAAAGAACGCTCGAGTCTGTACATATTCAAATGATTTACGTCGATTAGTATTTTACACCTCGCCAGAGCCGTGAGAAATTTCGATTATTTTTCATGTAGTCTTTCACGGTATATAGATGACCCCGTGGATGTTTTCAAACGTCTTAAATTCTAATACATAATGTACTTTTAACGTATATTGGTTTCCATTTCGTCATTTCATTCAGTGAATTTCAAAAACAAAGTTCGATCATTGAGAAAAAAACGATCGCGTTGCCGAGCTAAAAGCTCTATAATATCAGGCAGGCTTGTAGGTGAATTCAGCGCATTAATTGACGCGCAACAAAGTGCAGCTCCCAAAGTTTAATATTGTACTGGATTTAATTTCAATAGAAGAGTGTTTCGGAATTTCGTCTGTATATTACTTCCTCGGTGCACTTAATCAGTTTAGTCGCGCTATACTCACTTCAAAACATGTCTACCCGAGATTTTTACAAATTTCACGTAAGATAATTTGATCATCCGATGATAAAGTACGATTTCATTAAAGTGTCCAGAATGTAATTGTGGATGAGTCTCGTCACTCATGACAACATGAAAATTCAAAATTATCGCAACGTCCGTATTTTGGGGTTCTGTAGTTTAATGGCATACGTTTGAAGAATTCCGTCGTAATAAAAGTATCACTTTCGAATTTTTTTCACGTTAAGACACAGGGCGTATGAAATAAATATTTTTCGTGAGTAGTATGGAAAATCTGAACGTGAGAATCTAATCTCAATCGACAAATAATTTACCGCATTTCTCTTCGTGGCTATGAACATCGTAACGTGTCACTCTGCGTAAGAGTGTCGGTATAATGTTGTCAAAGAACCTCATAAATGTTAACTCAATGTTACCAGTGTAAATATTTATACGAAACTCGTCGAGCAAGCATTACTTTTACGTTCCAAGTCAAAAGGAGAATTGTTTCTGGCAATGTTATACGTGAAGGCGGCACCAGTCTCTCAAAAGTTTGTCAAATTCAGTTTATTTCGAATGGTTTAGAATTTGGTTTATCGAGTTGAATAAACTATACCCAAGTATATGCCAGTTATTCATGCATCTCACGCTTGTAGCTATCAAAGGTTTCGTTTATTCGAAAGACCGAATCAGTTATTCATCTTGTCGTATCACACGTGCGACGCTTACGTTATGTTTTACTCGCCCAAGTAAAAGAAATTGATAAATTATGCCTAGCAACGGACTGTACCTAAACGTTTGGACTTTCATATAGAAGTGCGCAAGGGTTATATAATGTACCAAGGTAATTTCTAGGAAGGAAAATGTCACGCAACGCATAGAAAATTGGTATACATCATAGGTCCGAGGTACCAATTCCTTTTGCAATATTTTTCCATCGATAAATTGATATTCCACAAGGAATACTGAGAACAAGAGTATCACTTCTCAATAATTTATTTCTTCCGAATGTTCACTCAAATTTGATGTATATCATGCTTAGATAATCAGATCATTTATACGCATAATTTATGCATAGATTTTTCAACTCGGGTCGATATTCCCGCGGTGGATCTCTCGCTAGCTGCCAGCAACCTTATCATTGCTTATCCGAGAGAATTCGGGTCGCCGTGATTGAGTCTCGGCTCGTATAATACCCACTGACCATTTACCAAGCCGGAAACATTGCCCTCTACTCTCGGATAAAACGCACATTATATTTCAAACTTCCGTCCTATTGCTCATTCTATCCAGTTCACGCACGATTCGTTATTGCCATTTGAGAATAAATCATTTCGACTCGAGTGAAATTCAGTGGGACGGATAGAAAAAATCGATTGGCAATAAATTGAAACCTATATTATAATATACGTGAAGTACAACTGAAGAGCCTCTGAAAAACTTCCCAACGAGGCGTGACAATGTCACGTACGAAGCGTATACATAGATCATATAATGCACAAGTTTTATGGGGAGTCTAGTATATAAACTGGCATAAGTTGGGTGTACGCGTATGTAAAACTCGTGTGAGCCAGTGATTAATTTGCGTAAATCGTACGACGTGCATCGGTCCATCGAAACAGATAAATACGCTTGAAGGCTGAGGTACATACACGTTTATGCATATATGAATATAAATGATAAGATGCGAGGGTAGTGTGTTACCTTGCTCCTGTTGCGGGGTGCAAAGTCCTCCTTGCTCGGCTTCCTGCGCTTGTCCTTGAGTATCATCCTCGCGGCGGCGAACGCCATGACTGCTGCCTCGTCGGTCTCTCCTTCTCTCTGTTGCTCTGTTGTCTGTCTCGCTGCTTCACTCGCGCGTCTCGCGGCTGCACAAGCGGGGCTCGTCGATCGCTAACTGTATAACCAAGCGATCAGAGGCTTCCGCGCATTTGTCAACTTTCCGACTGGGGCTGCTTCGCCGTTGGTCTGCTGTTACTGGTGGTGGTTGTGTTGGTTGTGGCGGTGGTGGTGGTGGTGGTGATTTGGGGGGGCTACGAGCTCACGCCTGATGCTGCGAACTTTGGCTGGCTGCACTTCATGTTCTCCCCGCGGCTTCTTTTCACCCCGGCTACTGATTCATGGCCATCGATCTACAACGACACACACACCCACACTCATCACACCTCAAATCTGCAGCTTCTCTCACTGACACGCCCTCTTGATCCTCATTCCGTCGCGGTTTTGTACTCGATCGCGCGGCACACACACAATCAACGGGGGGAGGGAGGGAGGGAGGCCCAGTGAATACCACGATGTTGATATCTCAGGATCGCCAAGTAAAACACCTGATGTATATGCGAATGTGGTATTTGAGCCAAGATCTATTGGAAATGTTTTACCCGGCAACATCTCGAATTTGAGGAGAATATTTCACATTTTTGAGATATTCTTATTTCATCGCGGGATACAATTCGCTTGCTACCAGCCTTACATCAGTATCGCGCTATGATGGTGTTTCCATATATTGTTGGCAAGATTATCTGACGACAGTCGTGTCGCCCAGGGGATGATTGTCCGTGTTTTTTTTGTGAATCGATAAGACGCTCGTTGGGTGTATAAGAAAATGAAAGGAGAAAAAAAGAGGGAGAAGGTTGTTAAAAAAAGCGACTAGATACGATGCGTGTATATAGGTGATAAAATGTTTACAGGAAACACGAATATCGATTGAGTAACGCTTAGGGGAAAATATATTCTCCGACGAGTCCATTAAAAATTCCACATTAAACCGGCAACTCTATCTCTCCCGGCATATTTCGCCCTTAATTAAGATGACATTTGCAATTGAAATGGGCCGCGTGGCTGAGCTTTTGCATGATCATGCGCAATCGCGAAACATCGCTCCATTTGCGAGCTCAACTCCTCGCGGGTATGATTTATACCTCTCGAGAATCGCCTCCGATCTTTCGACCGACGTATATAAGCCATCACCAAAAGGCCAGTGGAAAACTCCTCTTTCGACGACGAGACATCGCCGCGCGTAAAGGTGGCCGTTAACGAGCGCCCGATTAGTACAGACGGATCGCAGCAGAGAGTATTAGAGCAGCACAGGTCTCGTCTTAATCCGCGAACAGATTGCGCCTCTGTTTAATCCGCGGAGAAAATGAGAAGAACCGTGGCTCGCGCCGTGCGTAGTAGAATCAGACGAGTTTGGTCAGACAGAGATGTACTCGCGAATCGGACAAAGCTCATGGCGTTTGATTATCCGTCGAGAAATTTGAATCGCAGGCCGAACGTAGGATCCAACCTTCGTCGGGAACGAGCGACTATATACATATACCGACGCAATTTGAACGCGCGACGCGAGCCTCGGGGGTGTGTTACAGTACAAAATCTCTTGGCCCTAATTGAGTTTGGGCAGCCAACGCCTTGCCACAGGCGCGAAAATTCCACCGGGGCAGCGCGAGAAAGAGAGCGGCTATGCTCGGCAATGCTCTCGCGCGCGCAATCAACGCTGATAATGCTTTTTGGAGAGGTGCTCCAGCCTCCGAGAAATACACGCGCCGCCCAGTTGGAGCCCTTAACTCGAAATATTGCTGCAATTAAAACCCCCCGTGATTTACGATTTTTGTTCGGGCTCTTATCCCACCTGCCGCCCCAGATTCTTTAAAGGGCTTACACGCGGCTTTCTCCCCCCCCTCCCGTATATTCATGAGTCTTTGTTCTTTCGAGAGTTGGAAGTTTTCTTTTCGTCTTTCTCTCTCGGAATTTTTTCGAGTTGCAAATGAGTATCATTTCTCCGTTAGAATATTGTGATCCGCGAAGGATGGAAAATGCGCTAATTTAATTCCGTCTTTTGGATTGACGAATTTCAAAATGTTTCGAGTGTCATTATTACACGAACTTTGTGTGACTCTTGATTCGATTGATTTACAGAGGTGAGAACATCGTCCGACTAGACGTCGGTAGCCATCAATTCGAGTTATTCAGAAGAGTAGACAGAGTTGTATGAGACTGTTGATTGAATTCCGGTCTATCGTCGAATCACCATCGTACGTAAGATGGCTTGAGCTAAGAAAAATTGAGAAAAAAGAGCAAAACCGTCATACTCAATAAAAAGCCTGGCACGAGAGGTTTTGAGATAGCAATGAGACGATTGGCGAGAGCGGACTGGCCATTATCCAAGCCTCGCCGAGCAAAAGAAAAAAAAACAAACAGCCCAACTGGCAAACGAGTCTGATCCAAGAATTGCGGCATCTCCACTCGATCCACTGCAATTTTTATCTCTTAATATCGCTCAAATGCCAACAGACTCCTCGATCCTCTTTCTTATTAAACCGAGGGAATACATAGTTCGCGGTTTCGCCGGTGCAACGTTTTACTATACCTTCAAAGTAATTTGGACTGAAGTGTCGACCGAAAGTTTCATCTCGAGTTTCATTTTGATCTCCCGGATGCAATGAATTAATGAATTGATAAAGAAAAAGTATAAACTTCGATAGCGATGTTATATAGCAATATTCAAAGGTGCGGATTAAAGTTATCCCCGAAGATCATACGCATACATGTAGACTGCAGTCTCAATATCACTGTACCGTTCATTTATACAAAGGGGAAAAAATGTATTTTCCTTGCGACAAGAAATTACTTGAATTTTTGAAATGCCTTCCGCGGGGAATATTTCTTTCATAACCCGCTTGAAAAACTTTAATTGCATTTTTTTTCATTTTCGCTGTGTGTATACTTTTTACAGAGACTGGGTCACAGCTTAAAAGTTCAATTGGCAATTAAAATGCTTCCATCGTTCCGATGAAAATTCGAGCGAGGAGCAACAGCCCAGTTTCGCGAATACCCTTCCCCGTTTGCTTTTTCAATTTTAATAACTTCTCGCTGCGAGCCCGCGGTCGATACCGACATGCTAATCCGTATTGGTATTTTCGCACATAATACCATCGGCCCTCATCAAGTCACGCGACTCACCTTGAAAGTTTAGCCGGGCGAAATGGCGATGATCATCGACCGCTCGTTGTGAAATCGAGTACACTCATACATTTCCCGACAGAGAGAACCATCCAGCTAACGGGGGAAAAAAATGTATTTCGAATGCGAATTGCTAATCTAATTGTGCATATGCAAGTAGTGGATGCACGGCGCCGTAAGTTAAAAGAGAAGAAGAAAAAAACTGATTCGCGTAACAAGCTATGAATTATTCATGAGGGGAAGCTCATGTTGCTTTAGCGTAATTTTCCAATTTCTCATCATCCCAACCTCCGATGTTTTTTTTAACGTTCCCAAGGAAAAAGAAACATTGAGCTTTCGAATTTACGTTTGAAGAGCTTTTTGAAAATGCTTCGGATCGATCAAGTACACAAATCGTTGAGTTCTATGTATATCCACGTATACGTTCTAACAAATTTGGCAGTTTTACGACGTGGCAGAAGTAGCCCTTCGTTGGAAGCGCTATTGAAAAATGATGCTCTTAAACTGAAATACTGTCGCAGCTGTGGTGGGGGAGGAACGATTACTCAAGACGTGCAAGTTCAAAAGCTAACACGTGCGCTCACCTGTCACACCGAACCGAGTGAAAACTTCCGGTATAGATTGTCTTCGGAGCCCCACATATATATATACTATCAAAGAATGGCTGCTGCCCGTTTGAGTTTGGACGTCATTCTCGAGGTTTTTCCAATAAGTGTAGAAGGAGAATAATGAACCGGCGAATCTCATAAGACTTTCCGCCTCTCGTATATCATATCATTAGAAATACAGCAACATTTGTCACGCGTGTAAGAGCAATTCTCAAATTTGGTTTTGATGCGAACCATACTTTGGATAATATACTCTCGTTACGCGATATTACAAGAGCTTCGCTCACGTTAGAGACATACTTGGCGCGAGTTAGTGTCTCTCAATATGTGAATGGGAATATTTTAACGGAGCCAGTAAATGAACTAAGTATTGGAATGCCCGCCGAACGGAAAATAAATTTATCGATATATGCATACAGTGCTGGTGGGCGGGCTCGGATAATTTTGGACGGAATGGCTCGGGTGAGAGTTTATAAAGTAAATTAGTTTGGCGCTCGGGAGCCGTCGAATATCATGGAGAGTAATACACGAGCTGGAGCTACGCGTCGGAACGAATAGCTTGGAAAAGTTGCACAAAGCCATTCGCTCGCTTGGGCAGCCTCGAGATCACCGTTGACAGCAAAGGAAAAAAAAACGCCGAATAAACATATCAGCCCGCATGAAAGTTATCTCGAACTTTGGTTGGGTAATAATCGCGAACGGAACGTAATATCGAGAGCGACGGTCTGGCTGCGATTACGTACGCGCCCGTGACACACTCTGGTGCACACGCGCTCTTCTACCGACCCGAGAGCCACCAGGAATCAGCTCGCGCGCGCCAATTTCAACTCTCGTACCGACGCGTGGTGGATTTGGATGGGGATTTGCGATTCGAATTCGTCCATTCATTTTCCCCGGGTACTTTGCTCTCGAAATCGGGAATAGTTAAAAAATACTTCAGTAGTAATTTGGTGTTATCCTTTGAAAGTAATTTTTATGTCTGTATTAGAAGAACGAAAATGCGAATGTTTAAAATAGTGAATATAATACAAAGTATTCAATAAAAATTCAGTATTATTCATTGTGTAATTGTTACTGATGAATAGTAGTTTTCATATACTCATTTTAAATTTACAGAAAGTACAAAACTCATAAGCATTCTTTAGTTACAACGTATTGTCAGCTTTGGTTAGTTTTATCACGAAATGGGGAAGCTAAGTATAACGACTCATCAGGTTCTAATGATCAAATAGGTTTTTTAGAGACTAAATAAAATATAAATATGTAGCTAGAGTAATGGTGATCCCCAACGATCCCAAGGAGATCGAAGCGTTAGAGACTAATCCTTGATGCACTTCTTTATATCGTGGAAGTGATGTAAATCGAATAGGTTTACTTTGCGAGAAAAATAAAATTGGAAATTGAGTTATATTATTATCAATTCGATCAAACGATGGTCACGATACTTCTGGATTTAAGTATTGAAGTTAACCGACCGAGACCAAATTATAGGTGTCCTTCGCGAATTTCAATCGTAGCCTCCTTCCGGGATTATGTAGCTTTTGCACGTACAAGATCGAGCTAACGCTAAATTATTTATCAAACTACTATTGCAGATGAAAATACGTAGTTGCCCAAAAGGAAAGCTGGGGGGAAGGGATATAGTAACAATCAGCGATCAAGATGATAGAACCCCTGTTCGTTGGGGATCGGGTGATATTGCAAGAGAGAGAGAGAGAGAGATGAGTTGATGCTCCAGGGATTTGACAAACAGTCGGCAATTCCTAGTGCAGCGCAATTAGGTAGAATTTTTGGCGTTGCCACTGTCAACAAGTGCATAACAGACTAGAATTATATATACTCAGGCGTGCAGGTGTCCAATCCATACATACTCACACATATGACCAATTCATACATGTAGTTATGATTCGCTCGTTTATCTCACCAGATGACAGTGGCGACGCCTACCGACCAATACTTCGGTGAATCCCAATTGGCAGCGCGGCTGATCGGATGTATCAGGAGAATGAGCTGGTTCGAATTCCGGGCAGCGTGAATTTTTCTTCTAGCAATCTTACTTCACCCATTCGTCGCTATACTATTCACCAATCCCGACAAATCCATGTTTATATCGTTAAAATTCGTAAACGCACGAAGCATTCGCGCTATTGGTTATTATCGGCGCAACAACTAAGAGTATTATCGATATGAAATAGCGTTTCGAGTTATATCACACTTTGTCGGTTCATAAAACGAATGGAAACTGATTCGTTATAGCCGCGTGCCCATACGAAATCCGCAGCTCGCGCGCGGGGCTACGCAATTCCCTCGTAAACAGGCATCGCGGCCATAAAGGGGGGAGAAGCAAGTGGGTACATAATCGGCTCTTAGCCCGTCAATAAACCGGCCGAAACTCCCCGGGCTCTTAAACATCAAAGGCCGGCAATTTAGTACAATCACCTCGACGCGCTTCTACCGCTCGATAAAACGGCCTGGGGCACGCAGTTTTCCGCGCTCGCGCGCGCGTATATATACGCGAGTGCAGGCTATAGATACGCGCGCGGATGAAAAGCGAGTCAGTAGGCTAGCGATATTGACCTCGCGCCCACCCCGTTATGCTGGGTTAACAGCCCCCAGTCACGCGGCTCCCCCCCTCCCTCGATGTCTATAAGCCGTGCTGCACTTTTACTTCCCGACTCCGACACGTGCGCGGCCTCCTAATTGCGAGCGAGCGTCAAAGGGCAGCCGCGGATGATTGGGCTGCTTACGGAACCGACAGGGATCAACTTGGTGATTTTTCATCGGTCGACGAAGAGACTTTGACGCGAGCGCCTGGCAGCTCTTCTGCGAAACCCTCGCGTTTTAATCTTGGTCACTTTTGTCTTGGGAAAACGTAATCCAACTGACATGCTTCTCAAACGAGACGCGGGCCAATGTGATGAGTATTAAACTCGCGTTGAATGGAAAATAACTAATATTCGTATGATTTGGACTTCAGTCTTATTCAAACGCATGTATCTCATAACTATTTATTACAAGTACACATACGAAATAGAATGTATATATTCTCAAATACATGAATTTGGAAAATTCGTATTTACTAAAGATTTTTATTCTATTACTCTGGGATCACGCGAGACTGATGATGTCTTACCAAAATTCTATTTCTTATGCGTACAAACGTAGACTCACGTGAAGAAAATAGATTACTTGTGCGAATGTTATACGTGCATTAAAAATATTTTGGGATTCGAAGACGTTTCGAAGTTGTATTCTTATTTTTACTCGACGAAAATGTGTTTTTTCGTTTGATACTGCAGGAAAATACGTAAACATTTGAATTGATCGTAATTAATACTCTATTCTCAATTGCTCATTTACCATCCGGTACACGGCAGAAGGATGAAAAATGAAAATAGAATCTGGGTTTTATGTTGACTGACACGACTGACATATATGAGTACATGCCCTCGGAGGAAACTTTGTTATCTGCCCTGTCCTATACTCAGTTTCTTTGTAGACTCTCTGCCGCGCGGTGAGAGTCGGGCCACGAGAGCCGAGGGGGCGGGTGAAAAAAATAACAAGAGAAACGCGATAGTCTTGAAGTGGTGGAATGAGAGATTGCAGCGCTCTCGTTCGCTCTAATACAAACACCAAGACGATAAAACAAAAGATGACGGAGTTTTATATGCGATTCCGCGATGATATAAATATTGTTATGGATCATCTCGAAATTTCAAAATGATGACTTTTGATCTAGAAACTGCACTAAAAACTCCATACGAGTTCGAAAAGCAAATGTAGTGAAGAATTGAATAAATTATGCGCAGAAAATTATGCGTACGAACGTGGACAAACACTATAAAGGCATGTACGAACACGTGTTGTCTCTGTGCCTATAGTAAACGCTTGGACATTTGTATACAGGACGTGGATCGACCGTACGTATAGATAATTAATGTAATGGCGAATGTTGGCTAGACGTGGACAATTGGCATGGAGTATTTATGAAAAAAATGCTAAGGACGTAAACAACGGCTGCTATGGTAAATGTCGGAGCTTCGACGTTATTACTTCTTAGTCATCAATAGAATTAATTGAGAACAAAGGTTAATTTTTCACGATAAAAATGAAGCCTGCTCGATTTCCACTTGGTATCTCTGAATACAACTGGAACTCGTGTCTATCAGACCAACTCCTTGATATATTAAGCCTATATATTATACGTAATCGTCCCATTTGTACGTGAATATAATTTCCTAGGCATAATTTTTCTACTCGGACGCACGTCCAGATCTGGCATCGAAAAATAACGACGTCGATTACGCGTACACGCAAGTTGGATATATCGCGTCTCCAACTGACCGAAGACTCGGGCGAGCGAGAGCTTGGGAGTTAGCCGCGGAGGGAATGAAGTCGCCGCGCCCGGCAAAAAGTTGGCCCCTGTCGCGCGGGCGCGCGGGTAGTTTCGCGTCGGCGGGCGTGCGCGCAGCCGTCCTCCCCCACAATTGATTTCTCCTCGGGAGCCGTTCTGGCTCCCGTCTCTCTCTCTCTCTCTCTCTTGGCTGTGCAGCTGCGGCTGAGTATATATATATATATATTTGTGAGAGACGCTCCCGGCACTCGTGTCCCGAGACCTGCTCCCCGGGACTCGGCTGCACACACAGTAGACTCGTCCCGGAGGCTTAAAATACATGCCGTCCGCTAGCTTGCTTGGGACCGAGTGATGGTACGCCCTCCGCAATGGATGGGCCAACGCTGTGGACGGGTGCCGAGTTCCAACGACACGGGGGAAAGAGAGAGAGAGAAAGCATATATGTACGAGCTTTGGATGTTTTATACGGGCGTATGTATGGGACTCTAGAGGCTTTGGGATACGGGGTACCGCGCGTTGATCGCGTAGAGAGTGTACAGACATTTGCCATGCTCCGTATGTGCAATTAATTTGGCATCACACGACACCCCTACTAAATCAAAAGTTACTGAGAGTAACGTATACGTTATTCTGAGAATATATACTCCAAGTAAAATTGCCCGGAGGAGTGCAGTGAACCACAGAGAAAGATGAAATTGCAAAGTCATGCGATAGTTCGCTATCACCTGTACTTATACAAACTTGTATATAGTACGAACGTCGAGAGAAGCACATTTTAAATCTGCATTGAGAAAAATCACATATACAGCTGCTCACGCGACTGAAACGTGTTTTTTTCTTTCTCGCCCGAGAAGCTGATATACGCGTTCTCCGTTCGAAATTGATAATATTTACGTATGAATTTCTACATAATAAACATTATAAGAGAAAAAAACTGATATTTCAATTGGATTTGATGTAGCTCGTTCGGCTTGATGCATTCAAATTCATCGACGCCCTAACTTACGCAAGCCAGCCGCACTGGCCCGCGAGCACAATTTGACGTTTGCCGCTCCCCGATCACCACCCAAGACTATGATTGTTCAGCTTCCCTACTTCTCATTCGGCACGAACTGACAAACTTCAGACCGAGGTCCGCGCAAAGAGTATTCCCATCCCGCTCGAGATTGCGGTAAAGAAGTGGTGAGTCATCGTCATCCCAAAGGGGTAACATGAACAATCGTCGAAATCTTCGCCAATGTCGAAAGTTGATAATGATATGATGGCCGATTTGCCACATGAATACTTTTCTTCTTGTGCATTCAATCGATTATGTTAAATTTGTGAGAAATACAGCTTGGCTCATTTTTGACAGTTTATATATAATAATATCTCTTTTGTTATGACTACCGTTGCCTCAATATATTCATTCTTTCAAGTTTATATTGAGTTGGAACCAAGTCACGTACGAGATTTACGAACAAGGAGAGGACGCTACACCCGGGTGTCCAATTGCACGATGAAACTTTGTGAGTGAAACTTGAGATAGTTCATGAGTATATTCTAATAGCTCATGTCTCAGCCGCGCAGTCCAACGTTTCGTTTTCCTTAAAATATTCTTGATTCACTATTAAGGGGTAATATACCTTTGTGACTTTTTTTTCCTATTTTTTTTTATTGGCTTAAACACTCCATAAACTACCTAAGAATGATATAAAAAGTCGATCAAGTGGGGGAAGAAGTTCTAAGTACCTCAAAAAATCGATTCTCTGAACAGAGTCGTATAGTACTAGTACAGTACTCAAAACTTTGAACGCGTTTATCTCGAAACCGTCTTTTTTGACATTAGCCTACCGATAGCGTCGTAAATTTTCAACCGATTCACTTCAAATTTTAATTGTAGCCTGGAAACATGATTTTTAAGTAAACGTCGTACGATTGTTTCGATATTTTGATTTTTACCAATTTTATGGCCGATTTTCGATCGATTTTTTTGCGAAAAAAAAAAAAATTCAAATTGACGCCATTTGGCCCCAAATTCGAATTTCAAAAAAATGGCCCGACGTTCACTGATTTTTCTATTTTACTTCAAAATCCCGTTTGATTTTCTGTTCTAAGTTCAAAATTGTGACCTGTAGCGGTATACCGAGCTGGTACGACGCCATTTTGTATTTTTTGGAAAAAATAAAGTGTGTTTTTTGTAGTTGGAGAGTAGTACTTTCATATGCAATAAACCCCATATTCATAGGATTTTTCCTGCGCTTATGGTGAGTGTTTTAAAATGACCTCGAAATCGGAGGTCACAAAGGTCTATTACCCCTTAAGATAAGGTGATAGTTTACGAATATTTTAGTAGGAAAACAAAACATTAGACTATGTGCCTGTATACATAAGCTTGAGCTGCTACCCATGAACTACCTCACGAAGTTTTATCGTGATTGTTTACTTGGAGATAGTGTCCTCTCCTTGTGAGAAAATAGCAAATTGAACAAATTGATTTCCGGGAGACAAATTCCAAATCTGCTAGTCCGTAAGCGCGGAGAAAACGCGTCGTATATACGCATAGTCTTCGAGATGGCACATACGCGTGGCGCACCTGCTGCGAGCGTCGTCGATGTCGCCCGATTGATTTTCATAATGGCGCCGTTCCAATCGCGCGCGATTCATTCGACGCTCGGCTGGACCGATCGAGAACCCGTCCCGGGGACGCATTTCGATTCGTCCGCTCGCGCAAGACTAATTGGAGGTGAGTTGAGAGAGAATACGAGACGACTATACAGGGTCAGCCGCGGTTATGTGCGGGAGTTCTCTAGATTCAAAATGATCGGATAATATTCCTTCACTATTCAAAAGAGAGTACAGTATATTGCGTATATCGTCCTATTCGAATCGGTTGAAATTTACTCATCGATAGAGAATATACTTATTTCCCTCAACAATATTCACCAAGGGTCAGATTAGGACAGGCTGGATCGAAACACATCAAGATTACGCTGACGTTCGTGATGACAAAAAAGCCTGAGAAAAGACTAAGAAAAGACAGGTGTACCGTAGAAATTTGGAGGGAGTACGGGATTGTGAGAAGCCCTTCGAGTGATTATAAAGTAAGTACTTCGAATACATGGGCTTCGTTTACAGTTGCGTCCGCGCGACATAATAGCGGCGCGAAGCGCGTAACGTATAATATCATCCGATGCAGGTGCTCGAGTCCATTAAGGGCCACCACAGCATTACGTCACCCGAAGGTCAAGCAGAGTGCGAGCTGCAGCCCCACGCGCGCCGCGCGTGAAATTAAGCGGTCGATGGGGCAGCAGCAGGGGCTGATGTATAAACTCGCTGATCCAAAACGACTCATCGACAAACGTTTCTTCCCTCGAGACACTTCGTGGTAAGTGTGTGTATATACCTGCCGGAGTGACTCCGATTGAGTTGTGTCACGGGTCCGAGGTTCAAGCTGTACGTGACGGCCAAGACGGATTCTCCGCTACATCTCGATATTTGGTTTTGCCCTTTGTAGCAAAAAAGGTGTCGAGTCTTGACTTGGATAGTTAATCTCGCGGAGAACGAGGGACAGCTGGGTAATGGGGGAACAGACATTCGCATTTCTCGCTCCTGATCGTCGCTAATACGTCGCGTCATAGGTCCATGGGCTCCGATGAACAAAAGCACATTTCGCAATCTCACGACGAGGAAAGGCCCATTACGAATCTTTCGACGGAAAACAGCAAGCGTTCGTCAAAAGTCGTGAGTTTCCCGGGTAATGTGATTTTTCGCAAAAAAAAATGACAAAAATACATTTTTGTCATAGCTGCGTAAAGTAGCTGTTTTCGGTCGTGTTTTCTGGACGTGAAGTTTATTTTCACGCTCTAGGCTGTTACTATGGTAGCTAAGCAGCAGTACGTGATTAAATCTATAGCTTTTTAGTGGTGTGGCCTAGTTTTGCGTTGTTACCATGGCAACTGCGGCACTTGGCTTCGAAATTCTTTACACCCAAAAACAAGCTTACTCATAGTATGACAAAAATTTATGTTCGCACCTCGGGCGTAGGGTACGCAGCTCATCAGTCCTACAGCCTGAAGATGTACTTCACGCCCTTGCCACGAAACGGGAATTAGTCTTTCACTTTCACACTCTATTTTTCAATATTTTACAATATACGGGCATTGAACAGTCACAAATTGAGCGTGTAATTACACCGACGGGGAAAAAAAGTTAAGTTGTTGGAAATACGTTGACGCGGCGTCTTGATCGAGTAATATCCCACGCTTTTGACAGCGAAATTAGCATACTTCATTGAAAACAAACCAAAAATGACAACTGCCCCTTGATTAATCCTGATAGAATCAATCAGCCGGTGTGAATTAAGAGACGCTTGTCCCTATACCCGTCGGACGATTTCACCGCCTCGTATATAATCACTCACTCGCTCGTTCGCGGGGAACCGTTCGTTATCGCGTCTGCGCACCGCCGCGAGTGTATATACCTGTCGACAAAAAATCCAATCAGCGCGCGATAATCAATCTCCAATAGATGCGCGGCTGCCCGGCGCGAAGCGTCGATCCACTCGTCGCGATGTTCCATCGGCTTAGTACCGACTCCGTTCGAATTGAAACCAAACGTTTTTCTCGAGAGCGAAACGCCTCTATCCTATGACCTCGCGACCGACATGTATAATGATTAAATTACATCCTTACAGTGAAAAATCACCATGCATTGCAGTGAAAAATCACTGTAAGAAGGTGGATGACAAATTCACTGGATTACAGTGAATTTCTTATGTAACTAAAGTGAATTTGCAAAATTTTTTACATAAAATTCACAGTATGTAGATTTTATTTGAAGAAAGAAACTAAAAAGTAAAGTGGAAGAAACTTCATTTATTTAATATTAAATTAAATACAATTAAACATCTTTTCTAATTAGATGCGGTTTGAACAAATCTCAAACGGGAAGTGAAGAAGATTCGTCCAGAAAAAACAAAAGTTACTCTTTTTTAAAAACAATTACTTAGCAACAGAAAAATTTGTACCATTCGCGCGCCGCTTCAGCCTCCCGTCCGCAAGAGAGCCATTTCCCCCCTTGCCTCGGTGCTCCCTTCACATCAGTAAGGAAAAAATGCGGCCCCGTACGTTCCAAACAAACGCCGTACGCGCGGCCTTCGAAATATCAATTTCGTGTGTCACGGGCGTTTCGAAGGCACATTCTACAATTTAAATGAAAACTAAAAAAAATCTCCTTCTCTCCTTTACACAGTAGATAGAGTAAGAATTCACTTCACACCATACTTACTGCAAATCGTAATTTAAAAATGTGTTGCTATCAAAACTCATGGAATAAAATTGAAAATTCACTTTAGTTACATAAGAAATTCACTGTAATTCAGTAAATTTGTCGTCCACCTTCTTACAGTGATTTTTTACTGCAATGCAGTGGTTTTTCACTGTGAGGTTTTAAGAGAGTATATTATATTGAAATTTTTTAAAAAGAGCTTTAGTGTAACGTTTTCCACTGTACCAACAGCGGATTGTTCACTGTACCACTGTACTAATATGAAATCCCCGACTGCGAGTGAAAATGAGTTTTCACTGTAATACATTTGACCCATAGTGAATATCCTCCGTAGTACAGTGAGATAATCCGACGTTCGGAATTCGCAGAGTACACACACTCGACGATGTATAGGGTTGACGGTATTGATCATCGGCAGCTGCAGCTCGCGGGGGGTATGTCCGCGCCCTCTTTCCTCGCGGAGGCCACCCACCCCAAGTTCGCCCCCGCTTTTTCGGTGTCGCGCGCTTCTCGCGTCCGATTGCTTTTGCCGTCGCGCGGTAAAACGAGAGAAAGGGACAACACTCGATCGGCGAGATAAGAGAGGCGTTTCGCGGCTGAAACGAGTGTACACACATGCAAACGAGGCCGCGTGTCTCAATTTCCTGAAAAATCAAATTCATATAACGAGGGGGTAATGACGCTCCGTCACGAGATCCGCGCCCCGCCAGGGGAATGCACTTGTGTGTACACATACTGTGTGTAAATCGAGCGCACCGCCTACACAGGCGCACGTGAAACAACAACGAATCACGCGATACGAATTGTGCCCCACTGCGATTGCCCCCGTCGCGTATAGGTGTATATACCTTTTATTTCTCCCACCCCCGCGGCTCGTCGGCACGTGACACGTCGAGAGCTACGAATTGATACAAGCGCTCGAGAGTCATCATATCCCGAGTAAGAGAAAATCCTCTTGCCTACTTTTGTATCTTGTCGTGTCGCCGACTGCGAGCTTCAGCTTGGATAATTGACGACCGATGTGACGATGATTAATTATTATCAGTATTTTTATTGTGATGTGAGTATAATTGACCCAGAAGTGACGGGTGAGTCTCGTACATCTGATCGTCCCAAGCTGAGAAAAGTCGTCAGAGTGAGATATGATGAGATTTTCTTGGTGGAAACAATAAATTCTATTGTAAAGTGAGTATTTCGTCGTGGTGAAATTAATCATGATTTTATATACTATATTCTCTTCGTATTGCTTTCTCAAAGAGAAAGCTTTGTAACGGGGTAAAAATCGACCCACCGAATCGGACTTCGGGACCTCGATTTTCGTAATCTACGGGTCGAAAAACATGGAAATCCGAAAATGTCTGTATGTATGTACGTACGTGCACTTTTTTTTGTCGTACGATAACTCTCGAAGGAATTGTCCGATCGTCCTGAAATTTTGCACACAGGTTAGTCGCCGCAAAATCTCGGTCGAGTTCAATTTTCAGCCAATTCCGTTGTTTATTTCTCTAGCAACCGTTGCTAACGTGTTTTTGATAAAAGCTCCGAAAATCATCATCAATGCACGATGGGTCTCCAATTCTTTCGACGACGATCGATGAGAATCGATAAGACATTCATTTTGGAACAACCATTGTTTATTCTCCTAGCAACCGTTGCTATGGAGATACAAAATTCAGCTTCAGACTGACTTTTTTTGTCGTACGTTAATTTTCGAAGGAATGGTCCGATCGTCCTGAAATTTTGCACACAGGTCGGTCTCCGGCAGATGTGAACCGAGTTCGGTGTTCAGCAACATCCGTTGTTTGATTCCATGGCAACCGTTGCTAGCGTGTTTTCGATAAGTTCCCATATAATTCATGATAAATGATCATTTGGGTTTGTATATTTATGGGATTCTATAACAATCAAAGAGACCTTTCCCGTATAAACCATTGTTGATGTCTCTAGCAACCGGTGTTTATATCGCTTGCAACCGTAACTAGGGAATGGGAAAAGTCAGTTGGAGGTTCATTTTTGGAACTGTTGATGACTAAGAAGTAAGAACATCGAAGCTCCGACATTTACCATAGCAACCGTTGTTTACGTCTTTAGCAACCGTTACTATGGAGTGTGAAAAATCAGTTGGAGGTCCATTTTCGGAACTGTTGATGACTAAGAAGTAATAACGTCGAAGCTCCGACATTTACCATAGCAACCGTTGTTTACGTCCTTAGCAACCGTTACTATGGAGTGGGAAAAGTCAGTTGGAGGTCCATTTTCGGAACTGTTGATGACTAAGAAGTAATAACATCGAAGCTCCGACATTTACCATAGCAACCGTTGTTTACGTCCTTAGCAACCGTTACTATGGAGTGGGAAAAGTCAGTTAGAGGTCCATTTTCGGAACTGTTGACGACTAAGAAGTAAGAACACCGAAGCTCGGATATTTACCATAGCAACCGTTACTATGGAGTGGAGGAAATAAGTTAGAGGTTCATTTTGCTTTCTCAAAGAGTGGTGATTAATGCAAATTGAGGTTCAATTGCAATACTTTGAGAAAGCATACTGCTGAGGCACTTGGCAGCGGTTTTCTGATTGAAACAGTGGCCTATATAAATAGAGTCGCCTGCGGAAATTTTCTAACATGAAGATTCAACCATCTACGCATCGCACGTTCGGATTTTAATTCGCGCTATGTAAAATGCATCGGGCGACGTTGGACGCATCGAGATTGAACTAGGGGGAGCGAAGCAAATCCCCCGTTGGATTTGCGAGAGGCGCGAAATTCCTCTTTTCCCCTTTTGTAGGTATACCGCTCGCGGGGCGAATCAACGGATCGGGCATGCGAAGACACGCGCATACATAATCTCCATAAATCCTCTCGCGGGGGAAGAGTACTCGCGGTACTTAGCCGCGAGCTCGGGAGAAAGCCTGAGTAATGTCGAGCGCGAGGAACGGCGAGCATCCGCGCGTTTCTCGATATATCCTCGAGTTCCCCGTGTGTGTGTTATCTTGGCCTCGTTTTGTCGTTGCGACGGTATGTAAGCACACGACCTTGGGACGATTTGCTCGCGCGCGTATACCCACAGCCGGCGGTTTATTTTCTTTTTTATTTCTTCGACCGACCGAAAGGATGAATAAGTAACGAGCGATAAAGTATGATTTGCGTTCCCGGTAGACCATACAGAGTATTGTATGGGTGTGATAGACGAGTGTCCCATAGAGTGGTGGGAAGAGGGCTCTTTTTAATAACCAAATATTCGCATATCAACGCGTTAGTTACTGAAAGATTCTAAAACAAAAAATCATAGAACCATCCGACCAATCGAAACGGGTTTATACTTATATTTCGCTATCACTAACACTACTTCAAAAAGCTTCAGTGGAACTGGAGACATATAGATAATTGCCATCTAGCTTTTGGACGGAACACACGGAGATGGTCGTGGTGCAGAGTGTAAACACCAGCTCTCAAAGTGATTGAGCTCAATGCACTGCCTCGGAACATTGTGAATTGGATGACACACCGTGTATAGATATACACCTCTAGCGCATTTATCGAGTATTTCGAATAAGAGCGCTACTCGTCAGACTTGGGAACAGTCATATTTTCTTACTTTCAAACGATGCTCGAACCACCCGTCAAAGTAGCCTCGCGTTCCGTTGGGTTATATCCCGAAAGACATGACGGCCGGTGTCCGCACAGTCGATAAAAACACTAAGAAAACGCTGATCTGACGCTTGGGTTTGTGGTTCGTCGACGTCACGGTCAAAGGGAGAAATAACAAAAGCAATCGGAAGCGTCGGAAAGGAGGACACTAACGTACCGCGCGCGTACGTATCGCTGTCGGCCGGGGGTCGTTGATACTCGCGGTGCAGGACAGTTGGGTCACGTGAGCCGCGTCAACGCGCGCTAGACTAATTAAAAAGCCGAGGGACGTATCTGTACATATATACAGAGGCGGAGGACGCGCGTCCCGGGCCGGGCGGGCTTCGAGTTTCGGCTGGGCGGTGCTGGGCCACGCGAGTCGCGCACAGGTTCATGTCCTACTTACGGACGTATCGAGCTGGTGGTGGCTCCGGGGCTCTGGCCCACACACACAGCTGTGTACATACGTACACTTGCCCCACCTCGGGTATCAACACAGATGCAAGGCTAAGGGCACGCCTTGGCTTCGGCACACTCGTTACATGCATGTATGCGTAGAATGAAGCTGCGTCCGGACAGTTGACGCGCCCGGTCTTGCATTGGACCGCCGGAAGTTTCGTTGTACTACGCTGGGGTATGTGTTCGTGCGAAATTTGAGATAGAAACGGTATTTGGAAAGATTTATTTTAGCCAATCGAGAAATCGATATTTTTCTATCCTCTTTGCTCGAACCGATAGTGTGTGCCATCTCTGGAATATGCTTCGAGTATGGATTTTAATTTTTGTGGGGACCGTAATTATATTCGATAATCATGCACTTTTGTCAGCCTTTACCCTCTTGTTCGGAAAATTTCAACGTGTTTTTCTCGAAACTGTGTTTTTGGAAGTGGCCTACTGCAGTAAAACTCGAAAAATTCTTGGGAGATGGAAATAATTTATTATTGGCACTCGGAGTTGATGTGATTGCCTTGAATGTAAATATATTTGAGAACTCAATTTGAAGCAAGTTGGGAGTTAAGAAAAATCAGAAAAATTTATGCAAAAAACGAATTGATTGTTTGAAATTATGATTTTTAAAATAACCCATGATAAATCATAAAGTGAAAAAGGACAGAATAATTTCTAGTTTAATCACCAACTACGCGGATATCAATTTGTAATAATTTTCAACGAATAATTTAGTCACACGTTTCATTCGCAATTATCCTGCGAAAATCCGATGAAACAGTAAAGTTTACGATAATTCACATGGCAAAGGGTAATGTCAAATTATACACTATAGGATATAATTGGAAGCTTCACCGGGAATAATGTAGTTTGACATATAAAATGTATAGCAACGACGACTATGCTCTTCTGTACTACGTCGAGATGGTAAACTCTGATATTCGGATAATTGTCAGTATGGTACAACGCTAGAATAAATCTTTAGCAAAGAACGTAACGTCTCAGGGTCGTGGTTTTCTTCGAGCATTCATCAGCCGAGGAGCAACCCGCGCGACCCGGTCGACGTCGTCTGCATATCATGCGCGCATACATCCGCGGGCACGTGAGCGACCGGTCAGTCCTGCCGTGCGTGTCCCGCGCATCGTACGCGCTTCAGCGTCGCTCGCGTGCCCGGCTATGCGGTATACCATATACCATATCCAGATTAAACACATCCTGGTTTCTAAGTATTTGATTTATAACAATTTTTTAAGATAAACTTTTTGAAATTGATATTTCTACCGTTGGCTTTCGTTTCACCTTTATTTTCTGAAAGGTGTCAGCTCGATCGTGTTCAAAACGCTTTATAGCAAGTTATAGCGGCGTCATTGAAGTTTTTATTATGAGTAATAAAAAAAAAGTAATAAATAAATTATGGAAAAAATTTGTTACATGATGTAAAAAAATTCTATAAATTTGAACGATATTTCATGATGTTTGTACACATAATTACATATAATGAGAAACGTTAAATTGAGTAATAACCACGAACAACCTTCAGCGCTTATTTGTGTAATGAAAGCTTTGCCTATTTCAATACTATGTCCATTAGATGATGACCATATTATACAGTAATATTTTCTCATTGTACGCGTGGAAACTAGAGCAGAGGTTGAATTTTTGTTGTTTACGTAATTTTTTTCTATCACAGATTTCCCCATATATCTAAGTATCTTACCGTGGAATACATTGCCAAAAAGTATCCGCATCTCCACAAATGAAATAGTTCGATAGTTTTTTGTTTATCGGAAAAAAAGGTATTTACGCGTCCCTTCCATACAAACGGGTTGACTCGAGGTCGCGCGTTAAATTCATACGGACCAATGCAGCGTTCACCCGATTTTATCCTTCGCGCCCGATAATCTTGCAGAACAATGACGCGAGTTCTGGCCAACCGAGGTACCAGCGATGCTCGCATTTCTATAATATCTAAAACGGGATTTTCCTCTGTTTTTTATTTTCTTTCATCATGGTTGTCGCGAAAACGGGACGATGGAATTGGGATGCGTATAGAGAGGGGCAGAAAAAAAGTCCACATACGCGAGATTGAAAGTATTAGGCTGTAAATATACGCGGATTTCCCGAGAGCTGCACGTTCTTTGAGAGTCGGCGAATAAATTTGAACAAGTGCCAAGTGGAAGGCAATCCTCCCTCTCTATTCTACCTCCCCGCGAATAGACCAGCTCAAGATGGAATAGGAGAATCATACTGTGGAGGGAAAGAGAAAGATAGCGAGGGAAAAATACACAATAGCGGGTATCTCTCTTATTACTTCGGGTTGTTTCGATGAAGAGTGATACAGCCATGGGATACAGGGGATTCAGAGGATGCGCTGCAGATGAACGATGAGTCTGAACGAGAGCCCCGTTGCCCTTGTGCGCGGCGCGGATGAAAAGCAATAACAGACGTATGTTTAATCGAAAGCAGGACACGAGTAGATGTGTAAATCAGCTTTTTTCAGAGTTTTCCAGGCCTTCTAACACATTGTACCAAAGGCCAAGAGTTGCTAGTTTTGCTGGTTTTACGGCTTGAGACAAATTTTTGACCTCAATTTCCGACAACTCAGTAGCTATTTCAGATGAGAATCTATTCACTATTATTTTTCTCTCACGTATAGTATAGGATTCCCGAAGCAAATGCTCTTTCCTTCGGTGTGTCGTATTCGGCTGCCGCAAAACCATCCGACAAAGTTGCAGCAAGCGACCGGAGACAACCAAAGGCAGCTGATCCGTATACACACTCGCTCTGTGCGTCAGTCCGTTCCGCTATTGCCCAGATAAATCCCCGCGCAAGAGAGACACAGAGAGCGTGTACGACACGTCGCGAACGAGCCTCGAAGCGATAAAGCAGCTGGAAGACGCTAATGCAATCCCGCGTTACCATACGGCCTCTCGAATGCCGAACGGATAGCCCGGAAAAGTGAAAACGTCGCGCCGGGGATCGATAGACGCGCCGCATGAATTTTGCAAGGCGCAGCTCCTCCCCCGAGGAGCCGAGCCAACACACTTGGCTCGCGTTCCTCGCTAATATTTCTGCGTAACGTATATCGCGTGTACGACACACTTCGTCCCGCCTGGGAAACCAAGCGGAACGAGCAGCCCGACAAAATAAGCTCGCCCTACGAGGGGCTGGCATATATACGCTCGTGTAACGGCTAGCCTTAAACTCGCGCGAGACCGATTTATAGGACGTTTTTACGCTGGCGATCAACTTTAAGGCGTGATATTTGCCAGTTTCGAGTGGACAAGTTTATTAGGCTGTACATGCATCGATACACGCAGAGCAATCGTATTGGCAAAACTATAACTTTTCTTTTGGTAGCGACGATTTTGAGCATTCGTGGAAAAATTGATTGAAAAAATGTTAATTTCTACTGTCTCCCTTGTAATTTTTTACTTACGAAAGTTATTTCAGAAATCTCCATAACGACCTTCTGCCAACTCCGTTATTAAAAAATAAATAGTAACTCGAGTATTGATGTTGAATTGCCGAGAGTTTGGTCATCAATTGGGAAACGATGAGGTTACATTGATAGACTGTTGACGAATTCGCAATTTAATGATACGTTGATTGAAATTTAAGATTCATATTTGTCACCCGCCCCAAGTTGGACCAGTTGAATCGAAGGAGCGACGAATGGAGTAGTTAAGGCCAGTGGAATTGAGCTTTCAATTTGATGTACGCAGGGACGGCCGTTCGAAAATCCTTAAGCTCGCTGATTAGACTCGGCGTTAATGTCAGTCAATTAGAGAGAGCCGCGAATTTCGTCGGACCCGGTCTCGCCAAATTTCTCGATTAGACTTGCATTAGTCCGATTAAGTTGGCTCGAGCCACTTTACCTCAACCCCGTCGTGGTTGTTTTCTCATATTAAAACTGAATTCACAGCCCCGGCTCCCTTGTCTTCCCTGCTTCGGTTTCGTTTCACGGTCTCGACCTCGTTACCCGACAAGACATTCCACAGATGCTTCGACCGCGCGCTAAAAGAAAAAAATAGAGAATCGGATAAGTTTGTCTTCTCTTTCCGAAGTTTATCAACCCTGCGCGATTCTTTTTTCACGTCTGGCTCTAATATCGCAATATTTCCCAACTGATTTTCTTACAGAAGTAATCAAATAATGGTCCAACCTGTTTTTAATTTATTCGGTGCGTGAAGCGACATTTTACGCACTGCTTGCGTATTTCAAACTCGCATAAAATATTACGTGCCAACGATTGGTCGCATCGTACACATATATACGCGTCTTCCAATTTTCACGCACCAGTTACGCGTAGTATACACCATTCTTCAGTTCATCGATTTTATGGATTATAAAATCTTATACACCCGTAAAATTTACGTTGCAATGTGATTATGTTTACTATAGTCATAATGTAAGTCGGTTCATACATAGACAATCGTCCGACAGGCCATGGCGAGATGGTCAAAGCTGTATAATGAAATATATTCAAGGACGCGGTATCGAGCCGAAAAAATGTGATTTTTCATACTACTTCGTTCTCGTGAGCTTTTATTCATAACAATGCAATACGGTGATTGACAGTTTCACCATTGTCTGTTTGTCTTTCAGCAGCGTCAAGATCGGAACTTTATATTTATCGAAAAAGTGCAAAGGAACGTTTCCAGTACCATAACGCAGGATCTCAACCAGGGATAGCGCGAAGTATGTATTCTTTCATCTGCAATAAAAATACCCCCACATGATCTTCTGTGATACACAACGTTTTTTGATATATATATATATATATATATATTATAATATCTCCAACATGAAAATCATGTATGTTTGTGAAAAGTCAATATCAAGCATATAGAGTTTAAGTATTTGCTAAGAGCATGCGTGACCTACTAACCTCACCAAACCTACAGTCCCACATCCGAGAATCGCGTACACCGAAAACTATATATATATATATATCTATATACTTTTCAACTTTCCAATGCGAGGAAACTTCGATCCTCTCTTGCCCATAATTTACCCGCTGATTATTCGGACGCTGATTATTCAAACGCGGGATTTTAAATACATTGCTCGCCTGTGCATTGCGCGTCGATGATTTGTTTTCTCCGAATAAAACACAATGTAAACATGGCTATTTGCATTTGGCAATCGTTAAATATGAGAGCGAGAGGACAATTCGGGCAATGAATCTCTTTCAAGTGGTTCGTTACGCGGGGACCGAGGTGCAATTATTTTAAATTGAACTGTAAAAACGATTCTTCGATTCAAATGTAAAATTTTACGTTATCCTAGATGCAACAAATTAAACACACATACCACAGGGGTACGCGTATAATCCTCTTACTGATCGTTGTCCAATATGATTAGATTCAATTCAAGTGATGATTTCAATTACAATAATTGTGCCGGCTTTCCTGGTCGCAATTTTGATCGGAAATCAAAAAATCAAAAAAATTTACATTAATTACATTCACAGTTAGTATATGAATTACAGAAAAAAGTGAAAAAAAAATATGCACTTTTGGCATAACTTTTTCGACAAACTCAATTTTTACATTTTATCACATTTTTCCATATTTAATAATAAAATATTACAATAATTTTCAATTTATTTAATAGGTAATACTATAATAAAGAAATCCTATAAGTTTCAGCTCAATCGGATAATTAGTTTTCGAGTTATCACCGGCATAAACTCTGAAAATGCGGTTTTGAGAAAAACGCGTTGAAAGTTTTAAATTATTGCTAAATCGTACTTACACTTCAATCATCAATCCCTTGGAAAAAACAGTTAGAGTTCGAATTTCGAAAAAAGGGTTTCAGGAGCGTATTCTGCGGGACATTTACCAACTTTTTATGAAAAAAAAAGAATTTTTTTGTCATTGTAACTGTATATTCCTCCTTAAATCAATTTATTATTTCAAATACTTTCAAATAAAATTGAGTGGGAAACTGGCAGAAGTTTGGCTTTTTTTGTACTTAAAATACAGTAAATTTTGAGTATACCGCTACATTTTTCAGGAATCGTTTTTACAGTGTATAACGGACGGATTTAAAAGCCTCTCTCTCTCTCTCTCTCGTGCAGTGTGTATATATATATACTTTGATGTAAAAATCCGACTTTGCGAGTGACATTTGCCATTGGGAAGGTTATAGTACAAGTTCTTACTGGACTGCCAATTCATTTCGTCCAATGGCCCTTTTGGAGCTGCGATCTCATTTCGTTCGAAACTTATAATTGCTGTCCCGGAGCGCGAGGTGGGCAGTAGTCGCAGTCGGAGTTAATTCATAATACGGCGCGGTCAATCGCACGTCAATCTTTGTTCACCGCGTTATATGCGTGAACTCGAGTCCCTGTTGCAATAGTTAACCGGTCGTTTGTTCCTCTCGTCTACTCAATTGTCAGCGAGTCCTATGTCGATTGTCGACGGGGGTAATGGGAACATACCGACCTTGTGTTGCATTCATGTAAGCGATGTAACACATTCGCAGCAATGGGAATGAATGGGTAACGATAACTCGAATCAGTTTGATTATCCGTCTGCTGATTGCAATTAGTGTAAATATATCATTTAATGGTGTACATAACGCGTGCAGATGTGTTTACTGACTTGTGCAAAGAGCAAATTAGAATTATCCAAAAATTGGCCGGACTCTTCAAGAGCTTCACGCGCGGTCAATTTTAGAGGAAGATGTATGTGGTCTAATTGGTGGGATTTAGCTTTGACGACGTTACACATTGAGAATAAAAAAGAAGATACGTTTTCCATTCACATTTGTATTGGCTCTGAGAATTGCAAATGGAAGAATAACAACAATGATAAACTGTGATTTGATATATTCGATTTGTTTCTGCACGTGGTATTGCTTTCATTGCAACTTCCGAATTCACATTACAACGAGGGTTTTTCACTCGATGTAAATCTAAACGATATACATACGATTTGAAAAACATATCGAGTGACAGCGAAGCTATGAATATGCAGCAAGAGAAACATCGTGAAAACCGGGTACATATCCATCTGCACCTGCTCGTGCGCCAGTGGTCTCCGGTGCATTTAGACTCTATTCTCGAGCTACGAGGTAAAAACCAATTGAAGGTCAGCCCAAGGGCCAGCAGCGGGGCCTTTGTTACCGCGCCTTTTACTCCTCCGGAGGAGTCGGCTCTCTATTTCTGCGCGAAGAACAAAGGAGCCGGCAATTTAGTGGGATTCGTTTTACCCTTGGCGCACCAGCTTCTCCCGGACTCGCGCGGGCTCTCCCTTTTTTCCGTCTTCCTTTTCACCGAGCTGCTGCACAGCGCGCACTCGACCGAGTCGTCGGCAAGCCTCGAGCGTCCACTCACTAATTCTTATCTCCGGGCTAAGATGGAGAAAGAGTGACTGAGCGAGAGAGACAGAGACAACGAGCGTCCCTTTCAGCCGCGAGAGCTTGAATTTTTTAACCAACTCGGCTGAATGGATCGTTGGGGAATTCAGCTGTTTTCTATACATTCGTGCTTCTCGTGTGAAAGCCATAACGAGACAATTACAGATTATGCGCGACCCGTTCTATTGGCGATTCTTTCTTCAAGTTTCGTTGGTTCGATTCCAGGTTGCGGGACCAATGGAGGCGAGAAAAAGACTAGTTGAGCTTGGAAAAATCAAATTTTTCAAAAATCCAATGGAAGGATATTTTTTCCGTTTAAATTTTTCCCAAGAGAAACATAAATTTTATGTTTACACATATGTTTATTTCTTTCGTGAAAAATACCGCAATGAAACGGCGTATTCCATGACGAGGTATGGAAACTGTCTGTTTCTAGCGAGGGTAAGATGATTTTGAACGAGCCAGAGTCGAGGACGCCTAGGGCTTTCAAAGACAATGGCAAAGGCAAAATCATCACCTTCCACTTTTAAAAATTTTTAAAAGTGGAATGGTTCTTTTCTTCTTATTCTCTCACTTTTTTGTATGAAATATGGAAATTAGTTGTTTCGTTTCGATTATCATATACCCAAACTCGATGAAGTATTGCGAGAAACAGATAAATCAGACCCTCATAGGATTAAATAGAAATTACTTGTGGATGATGAGGGTTAGCTATTGTTTACTGCAAGACTCATGGTCCGTTACAATCACAATTAAATAATCGGACAGCAATTACCATTCGAGCCTCGATATATATAGGATCAACGTGAAAAACCGGAAGAGGGTAGCCCAGCACTCCCGATCTTGTTCAAGGATCCTGCGTGTTTGTCCCTATTCTTATTCAAATTCGACGGTGCTTAATCTCATTGAAATGTATACTTTGACCTTTTGAAAATGTGTACTACGCGTCCCACGATTCACAGCGAGAACCGAAAGTTAATATTTCACAGCCGTGGAACGTTACGATTATTGATATTCTTCACGAGCCGCTAAATCACTTTGATAATCTACAATTTTCATCGAGGGAGAAAAAAAAACACTGAGTCGAGTGAAATTAGCTTCTTCTCAAATCGGCTTTTGTAACGGAACGTTTTCGACAGATTTCATCTGACGACAATAAAAACTATGACGTATATACACACATGGAAGAAGTGAAATTGAATCTTTTATCTTTACTTTATATCTTAGACCTTCGGCAATGATTGCTAGGGAGCTGGACAATGTTTGCCATGAGAAATTGATCTCGACTCACATCTTGCCACCATTGTTCCCTCGTGCAAATTATGAAAATTGGACGATCCCTTCGAAAGATATCATATAACGAAAAAGGCGTTACATATATATCCGTTTCGGATACACACACGAGTTTTCCATTTGCAAAATCAAAAACTTGCATTGTGAATTTTTCGAAAATACTCATTCTCTATTTTATACGTACAATAATACACCTATGTAGTCTTCAATACAATATAGTGGAGTTTTTTTCTTTTCCGAACGAAAGAATCACGAAAGGTACTCCAAATGTCCCACCGATGGGAGAAAATGTCGGAAGAACAGGACGAAAATATCACGTGAAATTTCCACATCCAAAAATATTTAGAGTTTGGGGGAAAGAAATTATTCGTCATCGATTTTTCCAAATCTTTTCAGTTTGAAGAATCAAATGAAATAATTCTACCTTGTCGAGTCTATTCAGCCGTGCAGGGTGAGGGTCTCCCATTATCATTTACATCCCTGTTTTGGGTACCCGGATACGTTATATCATCTGCATGCGTTTCACTTTCATCAATTTTCATTTCAAGTATTTATGGATATCCGCGTATACAGTTATACTAAAGATATGTGAATAAAGTTGTCGACTATTCACGAACATCTCCGGGAAATCAAAATGTTGGGAGGAATGGCTATAGAGGTATGACCTACTCTCACACCTCAAAAACTGTTTCAGAAAGTTCCATTATGGTTTGTGACCCGAAGCTACTGGTCTCTCCGTGTTGGACGCACGGAGCATTTTGGAATAGCCTCGCGGGTATACTTTTGGATGCAACAGCCTCTGGGTGTGCTACACCAACAGCCTCACTTGCAATGGGATTGGTTTTTCATCGCCAAATAGAGGGATAAGCTTTTTCAATCAATTAATTGCTTTCCCAACAAATAGCGATCTGTGGACCGAGTTTTTTTTGTTTGAAAATTCAATTTGGATTCGCAAACAGTACGTCTTCGTTTTGACGATATACCTATTCTCTTAAAAGCTTACAGTGAAAAACCAACATATAAACGTGTATTTCCGTGAATTTTAGCTCCATGAATTTCTTATACCAATAGTATATTATGCACCTGAGCGAGGTTAGGCGATTTCGGCATGCAAAACGTTTGCGACCCGAGCGTAGCGCGGGTGGTAGATTTGCGCGTGCCGAAATAACCTAGATGAGCGAGGTGCATATGCTATTTTTCGTCTCCAGTGGGAGAAAAGTGCCATTCTTTGCGAACGCCAGGGAGCAAAATTGACACTTTGCTTCTGCTGGGACGAAAATACTTTGATCACGTGAAAAATTCACTGTAGTTCCATTCAATCAGACTTCCACCATAATTTTTCACTTTTGTACAGCGGTTTTTCACTCCAAGCTCCCAAGAGAGTATTCAGAGGGAAAAACCAGATGAAACTTATGAACGTTTCAATTTGGATTTGCATTAGAATATACCCATGACCCTCTGGCCTCCCCTGAGCGTGAAATGAACAGTGACATTGTCATCGTTCGTCATCGGAATTCTCATAGAGTACAACCCCACGCGACCCAAGTTATTGAATCGACACTTGAACAACAACACAATCATTCGATCTATAAAATGGCATAACGAGTCGTTGGCGCATTTAATTCCAGCCGTAAATAAATCGAGATGCTTGATAGCACTAACTCGTGACATTCAATTTCATTCCCGCGAGTGAAAGAGAGAGAGAGAGAGAGAGAGAGAGAGAGAGAGAGAGAGAGAGAGAGAGAGAGAAAAACGGGGAAAAGGCGAGCTCGAGCTGCTTATCACGCGAATTTTAATCTAAGGCTAAGGAGTCGCTGCGACAAAAGGCCGCTCGCGCGCGCGTGTGCTGATTTCTCGTGAAAAATGAATTCCAAAGGTCACGCGAGCCCGTCACCGGTATTTCTTTCGATTCGCTCGGATAATGATCGACCGCCGCGGCTGACGGTGGAGTGTGTCGATTCGGACAAACGAGTGTTTAAGGAGTGCACGGGACTTTTCGTGTGCACAAGAACGTCCATTCGCAAATAGGCTCTCTTGTCAGATGTGGAAAATTTGAAACGACTGTGCACCCGATTCTCCAGGTATGATGTACGGTAAAATAGCGTTTGTATACTTGTGTGAAATATTGGGAATTAAGTCGGTATTGTACGGGAGCAGATTAAGCCGGAGCTTTATATTACGACCCCAATGAGCTTGATTTCCGGAGCGTTGGTTCGTTTGTGCGGGGGCGAGCTGTCGCGAATTTTAATACATGACTCGCAAACTAGGTTGACGGATAAAGAAAGCGCTAAATCAAAATGAAATCGTGATCCTTCGAACGAAGCGAGCGTGTGTATATGAAAAAAAGGTACATTTCTCGGCGTGTAATCTTATTATCCGCCCGACTGTGCGTACATGTATGTATTTTAATTGGAACGATGAAGTTGATACGAAACGCGAGGTTTTGAAACTCATAAAATTTTCACTTCTGATATCTCGGATGGAGAGAGCGTCGTGCAGCGAGAATGAACGAAGAACAAAACCAGAAGCAATTTATATGCGGATAAAAAGAAACTCATTCGAATTCGATCTAGCTTTCTCTCCGCGTAGGACACGGACACACCTAGTCTCCCATTCAGCGTATAATGGCGACAGGATACGAGCGTCTTTTCTTGCAATAGCGAATTTCCGAAATCGGTGTGTGCCACGCGCAACTACTTTTATCCGGCTCTTTTATCGCTCATCCGCGAATAATTCATGGACAGCTCGATTCAGCTGGTTTATAGCGGAGTGTGTACGAGCTCTTATACAGCCGTCGTTAACAGGATTAGGGAGTGCGGCTCGGTCTCCGAAGGCTCGCGTCGGCGGTTAACGAGCTTTTGTATTCTGCGAGTGTGTGTACGCGGGCGCGAGTTGATTTTTAGTCTATCTGGAGAATCGCGTGTGTATTTTTCCTGCAGGTTTTGATAATCCGTACCGAGCATAGTCCCCGCGTAATATCCCAATCAAGGCCAAAGAGGTCCCGAAGATTGATCGGCTCCCAGTATCTCGGGGAAATAAAATTTGAGCGAGAGTTTTCCACGAGGTCGCGTCAGGTCCAAAATTCATCTTTCAAAATTTGAAAATTCCCCAAACGATATGTGGGGCGATTTTTTTTTTATAGAAATCCAACGAAAAGCAAGGGCGAACAAGGAATGTATTTACATCATTACGATACGATCGACCAAGTGCGTGGAGTAGGAGGGAATACAATGATTTACGGGAGAGAAATGGAAATAGAGTAAATATATGTGTACGCGGATGAATTTATTCGAATTTCAGATGCATGTCATCAACCATCCTCGAATGCGTGGAATCTTTTCAACTTTTCTCCCTTTCTTTTATCTACTTTCAAATCGACTCCGAGGAGTTTTGCGACCTTGGAAATACTCCCTTTGCTGCATCACGATAAAGTACTTTATTTTTGCGGATGGGTTCCAATGATATATGCATAGTAATTTGAAGATGACGATCTGAATTCGTTATATGAATCGAAAGCAAACTCTCAATCTCAATCTCTTAAATGTGTATATGCCAAAAACAATCGATTCAACTGATACAACAGATGCTAAAGTTATATGATGTTTTTATACAAATTATATCAGTTTCTTGATTCTTGATGTACAAATTTATCTGTCAAAGGACTACTTCTACTGCCAATAATGAGCAATTTAAATTGCATTTGGAAAGTTGCTCACAATTTGAGACTGTCGAGAGAGGGAAATAGTAAATAATCATGCCCTTTAGTTGATCATGCGATTCGTAGGAGAGTAGATTGAACTGAAAAATGTTATTTTTCAATTAACGGCTATTATTGAATCAGTTGCTCTTTGTATCAATTCACTCAATCAAACAATCAATCAAGTATATTGCTTTCAGTACGGGTATTGGAAAAAGCGTTAAAAAGAGATAATGACCATCGCATTAATTCAATTACTACGGAAATAGGTTCAGATCGAAACACGGATGGAGATGAAAAGGGGGTGGAATTGAATCGCTATTTAAAATCAATGATACATAACAGCGTGAGAAAATACCTGAGTGTATTCGGACGAGTTCAAGATTATAAATGAGATTGGCTGAGAAACACCTTTGCGAATATATCGACAGGACGTTGCGTACAAAACTGTCCATCTCCATAATGTATTAAATTTTAAACTTATATTGATTACCAGTCGTGAGTTCCTTCTACAAACACGGAGAAAAATATAAGGAAGATTGAGCATTTTTCGTAAAGACGGAATCAGCATAAAGAGCTTAAGGGAGAAACTCCATTACTATCTCCACATTTTCTCCTGAGGCGAGAATAGCATTCCGCGTTATGCTGAAATAGGATAACGAAATGAGAAGATCATTCTTCGTTCGAGCGGATAAGAATATATGATTATAAGTTGATTATAAAATATATTATTATTTCTTAGAATTTTCTAGTTTTAAATATATGTATAATAGCCAGAGGAGAGTGATGTAATAATTATATATTGTCGAGGAGCATACTTGATAGGTTTTTATTTGTTTTACGCGCATAACATCTAATTCGGTTATACGAAGAATGAGCTTTTCACTTTGCTATGCTGTTTTAGTATAACGCGGAATGCTATTTTAGTCTTAAGAGAGAAGATGTGGAAATGTAGCAATGGAGTTCCTCTCTTAAACCTTATGCCGTTGCCGGCGTTAATACGGAAATTGCCATTTCGTCTCTACAAAAACTGTGCAATCTTCTTTATATTTTTCCCCGTGAACATAAATATGCCACTCATTGAATTGGCTCCTAATGAAACGCTTGACATCATTGAGCATTACACGGTTACATTTCGAGATAACTATACATATGCCGATGCGAGCGACGGACTTTTTGAAAATGAAATACGGCTGCCAAACAAATTAGCGGTATGTTTTTTAAAGTACACTTGGCGACTTGAACATTACCGAGAGGATTCGTCAGATCTGTTCGCTTAACAGTGCAATATTCAATCGATACATTTTTCCAGAGTTCCTAGGGACAGGAGTGTCAAGTTCGACGTATGAAATTGAAAGAAGGTTAGCTTGATTTTTCGGTGGTTCAGTATGAGATTCCACCCGAAAACGCGGACAAAAGACTGACGATTGCTTTTTTCACATTGGCGAAGTTTTTTGAAAACCACTACTTCCTCTATATCCGATCGACTCGAAATATCACTAAGTGTACTCACATCCTGCTAACTAGAGACGTTGCGGCAAATTTCATCAAAACCCGACCATTGTCCGTCGGTCAATATCGCGTGATGAAAAATCCACATCACGTATACCATGCAATCAGTTTTTTTATGTACGAAGGCTATATATACCCTCATTACGTAGGTACTCGAAATTCAACGAAAGATTGAGAATTTCCAATTTGACTCCTGTACAGCTCCAAGGCCTCCTTCTTTTCGAAAAAGAAAAATTAGAGGTAAGCCCTTTGAAAATTCCGTACCCCACTTGAATTTTCCCTTTTTCCAAAAACGTCCCGACAACGCCGAGCTAACAATCGCGTGCGCGCGAGGCACCTCAAAATTCTCCTTCAAATTTCAATTTCTCCCCGCGTCGGAGCTGGCGCGACCCCCTTGAACGAAGTACACGCAAATTAGCGAAGCTCTACTTTTTCCAGGCGGCAAATCCAAGTGTGAAACGGTCGAAGCGCGTTTGTTACAGTTATATAGAGCAAGCGCGCGCGAGAGAGAGACAAGCTGCACTGTATATTCATAGCGCGACTTGACAAAAGCGATTCGCATGCGGTTCGCGTGCGAGCCTCGGGATAATTGAAAGTATGCAAAGGCGCGCATGATGCTGTTTACTCCCTGTCTCCCTCGCTCACGCATCTGATTTATATATATCGACTCGTCCAAACGGCTGGGCTTTGTAACGCGCGAAATTCAATTGACAGCCACCTGTCTTTTGGTGCACAGGGGCCGATCGATGCGCTTTATTACGGGATTTCATTCGTTTTCAACCCTTGGCGCAGATGACTTTTTGAGCTCGAGTACGTGGAGCGAGAACGAGAGTCGACTCGAAACGGGTCGGGAATTTTCTTTTCTTCCGTTCCGCCGATTGTACGTGCGGGAAAATAGAACATGTTGCTCTTCTCCGCTTCGACACCGGAAAAATTGAGGGGTTTCTCGCGATCCCAGTGCTCACCCCTTCCTTTTTTAGTACTGCATCGCACTACATTTAATGGCATATTCGGCATATTCGTTTCGATCTAATCAGCATAGACTTTTTGTGTGATTTGATCCAGTGTCCTAATACTGCATCCCCTCGAGAAAAATCTCCCGAAATTGAATACTGCAAAGATGTTTGAGGGATAATTTTCCTGGGAAAGTTGTTGGGTAACAGAAACGCGCCCTGCGCTGAGCTCACCACGCGAGTCTTAATTTTCTAAATGACACCGAGGTACTCGCGAGAATCACGCGAGTATCCCTTGCTCGCCAAACTAATGCCGTAATAAAATCGCCCCAGAACCAGAGTTGTTATACTGAATTTATTTTGACGTCCTATGCACTCATACATACACACTTGAGAAGGTCAATACGAAGAGTATATTCGATGAAATATTCAATGGAATATATACTCCGCGTCTCCCCGAATTCATGAAATTCGAAACGGAAACTCGACTCGCATCAGTTTAGCGGCATGAGAATTTTCAAACTCTCGTTCGACGCAGTGCCCGGCAAGCCGGACGCCTCTCAAGCGTATATAAGGTAGGTGTACCCAATATGCGCCAGGACCCAATATGCGCCACCCTTCGTATTTCATATATACGCGCGTCTAGAGCATCGCCGCGGCACAGAATCTTATCGGCAATGCTAAATAATGAGGAAAGAAAACATTTTCACCGGTCGGGAACCCTTATACCAACTTGTTACAGCTCGTTTTATCCATTTTTTCGCCAATTTTTCATTCTCGATCTAATTTCGCTCAGGTAAGTGCGAATTTTTTTAATACCCTTAAACTGGGCCAAAAAATCGAGCGACATATCGTTCGATTCCTTGACATCCCTTCTACATCACCCAATTTTTTTTTCGTCTTATGCCCTTTTTATCAACCGTTTCAATAGCTCTTCGTTATTTTTATCAAATGTACCCAATATGCGCCACCCCTATTTTCTTGTTCCAGCTGCTACAATCAACCCATTCATGGTAAATATCCGCCAAAACAGGGTCGAAAGAAAATTGAGTTCAAGCTCTAGAGCAGGCCAAGAAAGGTGAGATATCGCAGGGGATGGCTTCGACTATAAATAAGATGCCTCGTCGAACATTTCAACGATATGTCAAACAAAAGATATCCGAAAAAAGGAAAAATGAGTCGACCATATGCGTAAACGACAGTACAGAACGAAGAATTATGTAGTTGAATTAAACGCTTAGCAGATATTGGCTATCCTATAACGAGAAAAATCTTGAGGTTATGCGTTCATAAGTACTGTCTCGGAAAAAACATAAAACAGAATTTTTCTACCATCATGACAATAGCTAGTCTCAAATAGGCTCGGACATTTTTTAAATTGAACTCTTCCATTTCAGTGAGAACATCTCAATTATATTTAAAATTACACTAGAAAGAATGTTCATCAATTTGAGAGATTAATATTGGAATTAGATGTTACATGAGTTAATTTTGTTGATTCAAAAACAACGGTTTTTCATGAATTTTAACTGAAAACTTGATTTGATTTAAGTTGTTAGAAGTTCATATAGTCTATGTACTATGGTTTAATCAAAGACAAAATGTATTTTTCAATAAAACTATATCAGAAACATACTTTTTTGTTAGTATTTTATTCATTTCAGACATGCTTCCTGCTTCAAATTGGATGAAAAGAAGTATTTTCAGGGTGGCGCCATATTGGGTACACTAAAAATTTTTTCCCGAAAATTTTTTTTTTTTTAAAACCGCGGTATCTTAGCGTAGAACTGTTCAAATTAAAAAAGACTTAGCTCATTTTGTAGGTATTGAGTAGACCTTTCATTCGACACCAATTATGTTCGAAAATATTCATTTGACGCTGTGTAGTGACCTTTCTCGCTTAGGTGGCGCATATTGGGTACAGGTACCTTTATATCGAAACATTAGCCGAACTACCCACGCGCCCCGAGAACCGAGCCGTAATCGGGGATTGCAATTCGCCGGGGCGGCGGCTCTCGCGTCGAGGCTCGAAGGTCGTCCACATAAGTTTGAGTCGGGTATAGGGAGACGGAGCGGCGCTTCAAAATTGCCAACGGCCCGCTCGAGCGCACGCACGAGTTCGATGAAAATTCCATCAGCGCATCGGCGGCGGCGAACCGGGTCAGCTGCGCACACGCGAAACAGCCCGCTCGCACGCGCGGCTTTGAATGGACGGCGACCTCGATCGAACTGTATCATACAGATGTGCAGTACGTATATATGTATCCGCCCGCTTTCAGGAAAGGTCAGTGCTTCGTCGAGGAGGGGGAGCTAGTGTCCCTTTCGCTGCATTCGTTGGTTTTTTTTCCTTTTCTTGGGACCCCGCCCGTCCGGTGAGTTTTGCGCGCCAGCCCGTTATTCGAAAGAGCGTATATTGTATTCGTGGTTAGCTCGGTTGGGGGACACGAGACGATTGGTCCGACGTGTATATGTGGCCGGGAGGGATGAAAATCGCACGGTTCGCCAGAGCAATTTTGGCACGATACCCGCGCTGTATGGAATTTTGGATTGTGGTGTGGGTCGAAAAAGTTCTCGCGCGTATATATTCCGCTGGCCTATAAGCGTGGCGAATGGATCACAGATTTAATTGAGCCTTCGTTGTTGCAATTTGTTGCAAAATTATTGAATGTCAATTTGTGGATATGATAAAGGGGGATATATGAAAACACCATCATATTTGTTCTCGTAGATTTCGAATGTTGGTTATTCTTATGTCTTACGACTATCGTGTGTACAATCTGCCTGCGGGTAATACGGCTACCTCGAAGAATATTAATTTTATTCCAGCACCAACACAACTTTTTTGGCTCGAAATTATTTTCAGATACTTATTTCAGATTCAAATCAAAGTTTTTCCTGTGCTACTAACTCAAATTCTCAACCTCCAAGTTCTCAACCGTTAACCCCGTCATGTGGAAAATATGAGAAATGCCTCGAAATCGTGCGTTTATCGAGCATATGTAGGTGAAACGGTCATTTTGGGGAATCGCACGATGGACACAGGATAGAACGAAGCTTGAAAAAGTGCTCTGCGTAAAAATTGATTACGTTCGACGTACTGCAAAAAATGGAATTCTTCGTCTCGGCGTGGTTTTTCACGCTATAAAATCACGTTAACCCGGATGTGTGTTGATGAGACGACTTGTATGAGAGAGATTTTAAAGAGTAATACGATAGACTGCCTTTTCACCTGCATAATCAGTGGCAGCACGTTGGCGTGATTTTAACGGAGGGAAAATTATGTTTGAGAAAAATTCTACTTGCTTCTTGAAGAGCACGATGAATACTTTGGTTTCACGTGGACACTGAATTTATGGAAAAGTGTATTAGACCAGGATAAAACGCATAAAAATAAAATAACCCACATGAATTTATTCTCTACTCTCCGAAACGACTATACTGTGATTCGAAATAACGTTTAATCACCCGTATTATCGAACGGGTAAGACGGCCGTGTGTGACAAAATCACAATCGCGTTCTTCACAGTTCGTCCTCGTTAACGCGTTTCTCCCAGCTCCATGCTCTACTCGTCGGATATCGATCAAAAAATACGGATGAAAAAAAGAAAAGAAAGAAGTTGGAAACGCGAAAGGCGAAACACTCGACCCGGGCGATTTCGCCCTTTCGTGCAATTTTCAGTGCTGCGAAAGGGGACAATTACGCCCCACTTATGTCATATCCCGTTCTCGTGTGTATCCGCATTGGATAATCACTATTTATACTCGAAAGTACAATCGGAGAGCTCTAGTCTAATCGCCCGTGGACACACACACACGCTGCACACACGACTCGAGGACTCGACCTCGTTTCCCTCGGGTGGGCGAATTAAAAAGCCATATATATAGATCGTATTTTTGCCCGTCGAACCGTATGTACATATACATATACGAGTATACTGACCATACGATCGAGCAGCCCCGAAAAGCGAATCTCACCACGGGGGTGCGGGTCGGTCGGCGCGATCGTATATATACATACATACACACACGGGCGAAGTTTCCTTTCCCACGGGCAAAATTTGCGTGGCGCTCGGGCGAACTTATCGAACTGGCGCGATCTACGCCGCCCAACCCCCCTCGCGCCCAGAGGTGACGGCGCGCACCGTACTCACGCGCGCGATAGCCAAAGCTGCTCAAAAGCAAAAAATCGCACTTGGCTCCAGAGCTTTTTTCTCCTGCCTCTCTCTTTCTCGCTTTGTTTCGTCTATCGCCCGTTGCTCATTCGCGGCTTGTTGCTTTCTCTCTCTCTCTCTCTCTCTCTCTGTGTTTTTTTCCATTGCACACGCCAGACAACACTGGCAAGGTTTCGCAGCTGGTCTTGGCTGGATCGTGCGGGAATGTGTGTATACGAGTTCACTCACTTTCACTGCATGTAGCTGCACTATCCAACACACGACACTCGCGACGAGATTCCAACTTGAAATTTGTTGCCAGAGAGAGGGAGGAAAAAAACGTTAATCTTTTAGAGGACCCTCGCGACCCGATTGCAATGCTTAGCAATCGAGTAAGTGACGTGGAGAGCGTTTTATACGGAGGGATTGTTACGTTGCGCTGGGAGCGGGTCGCGTGCGCCGAGCTCCGAGTTATGTAACGTTTTCAAACGCCAAAACAGACGCGAGTCACACGGGTGGGACCCTCTCTAGGGACGTCTATCAATTCGGTGCTCCTCCTTAGCTTCGGATGGATCGTTTCCAACTCCAACCCCAAGTTAACCCACCCAATTCACCCGTGTGGGGAGGCTCGCAAAGTAATGCCACCACTAAAATAACCCAAGCACTCGGGATACGTGGGAACAATCGGTTGGACCGAGGGAGTATTTTGAGCCCCGTTGGACGCTTCTCGCGAGCAGTGTATTCCGCGACGCGCGTCCCACCCCCGCCGCACGTCGCTCGATTCGAATGGTGCAGCCCCGATGCTGCGTGGGCGAGGGTACGACGACCCCGCAAGAGAGTCATTTTTCCACGTATAGCACGTCACACGCGACCACGATTCCACTGGGCTCCGAAAAGTACACCCACGCATAGGCACGAGTGCAGCACATGGTGCCAGTGTTGACAAACAAACGGGGGGAGGTCGCCTGTCTCGTGGCGTTTGTCGGGCATGGGGTTGTTTACGTTCACCGGGCTGTGGTCCCCCCCGCCCCCGCAGAACTTTGGAAACGCACGATATCTCACATACACAGACACACACAGGCAGGACGGAAGTGAGAGAGAGAGAGAGACACACACTTACGTGCTGGGCGCTGGGCAGGCTGGCCGTGACTGGCGGGCCGAGGTGCGAGCGAGCGCGACCCGGCCCGCCAGGGGCGCATGCCCGCGCATGCACTTCCACAGAGCCTCGCGCCAGGCTGCAGCCGCCCCACCCCGAACCACCAATCCTCCCGCGACTCTCTGTGTATGTATACACGTGCACACTGCGCGAGCTGCGATCCGAGCTTTTCGGGGCTGATTTTACACTGCGCTCTCGAGATCCTAGTGTACACGGGCCCAGCATCGATATTCTCTCGGGCGGATCGATACGCTATAATTCGTCTAGTGTATTATCGTAGTTGAGTCTCGATTCCCCTTGTGGTGGAAAAACACTGTGTGGAAGCGCCAGACTGGTTCACTGTTTCACTGGGAGCGAGAATGTGTTGGAACCTCACTGCGGGAAAAATCGCATGGAAGCGAAAAATCAGTGTAGGAAGGTCGCTGGGTACACAGCAAAAACGATTTCTTGATTTGAGTAAAAAATCTTTCTCAAAATGGGAAGGAACGAATTTCAGTATGAGAAAAGTACTCAAATCAAGATTCGTATTTTGTACTTAGATTGAGTACTTCTTGTACTAAATTTCCGTACGATGAAATACTTGAATCAATAATTGTCATTCTGAATTTAAATTATTCTTTTATCGTATCTCAATCTGGAGTAGACACGGGCTATAACCGAAAAATAAATAAAAATGTAATTTTCAAATCTTTGAATGAATCCAGCAACGTTATACATACAAAATAATAATATAAGTGTTGCTTTGCAAAAAAACTCTTCTATCGCAAATGAATTGAGTTTCTCCAAAATCTGGAATATTCTCCATTGATTCTTCATTAAATTTTTTAATGTTTCACTAAATGAATGGATATTTTTAATGAAGTGTAACAAGAGAATCCATTCCCATATAACCCTTCTAACATACGAAAGTCCTAGCACAGTTTCTCCATTTTCCTGTATCTTCGTTCACCTCTCTTGTTTTAATCAAGTTCTCAGAATTTGGAGAAACTAGTAAATTTGTGTAATTTTAATCCGAATACTCACAAAAATACTTATAGTCAAACACTGACTTTAATACAATATTCAATCAATTTAGACCAGAATCATTTTAGAAATTACTAAACTTGCTTTCAGTAAATTTTTAATGAATTTCAGAAAAATATTTATTTTGAGTAATAATTACTGAAACTAAGAAATTTCGGATTTATTGAACTTATTTTGAGTAAAATAAATTTTCAGTACTGCAACACTTTTAAGTAATCTTTTTTACTGTGTAGGAATGATCGAGTGGACATTTTACATGTGTAATCAAAGTTAATTTTCATCTTGATCACGCAAGCTTTGATGGCAACGAATAATTTCACATATCGAACTAACTCATTTCAAATGAAGCTGATATTGCCCGAACACAAAGTGAATTCGTCACTGGACTCACTGCGAATACGACGAGAAAATTGTTGCTGTCAAAAGTTGCTGTGAAAATTCACTTTGATCGCGTGAATAATGTCACTTTTGATTCAACTTCATGCAGTGATTATTCACTTTCATACAAAACCGCACTGGGATGAAAAGGAATATACGCACTGATATTACAGTGGACATTTCATTGTATCGAAGTGAATTAGTCCTCCGGTTCATGTGGTACTTTTCTACTGAGCAGAATTAAGAGAGGAGATTTTTGACAGGGCATAATCACTGAAAAACTGAAATCAAAGACAAAACTGGATTAATTTCGCGACTGTTTCAGCGTTACAACACTTTTTTTCGAGAGATTACCAGTGAGAAATTCACGCACTGGCCGGAGTCTACACAGAAGAGTTCTGGAAAATTGGTTACTAAGGTTTTTTGCTTGTCTTGAAAAAACCTGATCCGCATAAAAATCATGCTGGTTACTAATCAGTCTGCTAATCATCACAATACATTGAACTTCTTGAATTTCGGAAAATTGTTGTACTCTACTTCCGTAGCAGAAGCTTCCGAGTCAGATTCTAAATTGAATAACTCGTAGTGTACGCGCCTCGAGAAAATAATGCATAATCTGAGAAATTCCTCTGATATCGGGGATAAAAGTGTACAAGGACACGCAACTAGGTCTGGCATTACAAACTTTTAAATGGCCACATTCCGAGCTTTCAGAGCTCGAGAGATGCGCTGGAGATTTTGAAAAATGAATTCAATCTGCTGCAACATCTGGACAGTATACAAATGGGCATCATCAATAATTGCATTCGAAATGAATCTATCGAGGAACGAGCCTTGGAAAATCGAATGGAGAAAACCGTATCGATTCTGACATCTCCATGATTGTATAAGGAAGTAGAAACAGTGAAACGATGAGCTCATAATACGTATGTTATACAGTCTTTCTAATGAGCAATTCACATTTTCGGAAAGTTAGTGTCGCTGCAAATCAAACATACTACGATCCGTGCATATCTGTAGGTTGTTCCAGGCTCATATTTATATAATAGGGTTATTCAAATTCAGGTTACGCACATAATACCTTTGAGGAAACTGCATTTTGGAACAAGATTACATAGAGGGCGGGAGGGTGGCGAAGAGGGAAAATATTCACGTTAGGACTACCTCGAACAGCACTTCCGACGGGCTGGAAATTTTGTCATCCCTTACGCGTATCACGTATATGAATATGGGGTTCTAAAGAGTTATTCTACGTCTAATCACGTGTAAAGTTAATTTGGTTGATAATGACATGATTGCAAAATGGCCACGCGCTAAAACTTTCGATTTTGCCCGATAGAATAAATTCTTGGGGGTGTTGTTTTGGCAACATTATCTATTTCTCATGACATATAGTTCGTCCGTATGGACCAATAATTCCCGCCGTTCCGCGTCCAAAGTCAAATCGTCGTTCGATACTTAATAGGGTTGACGAATTTTTCACAACACCTAGTTTTTTCATGTAAAATGCATAAAGATCCGGAAAATAATTAGGTCGTATTTTTGCTTTCTCAAAGAGAAAGCTTTGTAATGGGGCAAAAATCGACCCACCGAATCAGACCTCGGGACCTCGATTTTCGTAATCTACGGGTCGAAAAACATGGAAATCCAAAAGTGTCTGTATGTATGTATGTGTGTGTGTGTGTGTGTGTGTGTGTGCGTCCCGTTTTTTTTCGTCCACGATAACTCTCGAAGGAATGGTCCGATCGTCTTGAAATTTTGCACACAGGTTAATCGCGGCAAAATCTCGGCGAGTTCAATTTTCAGCGAAATCCGTTGTTTATTTCCTTAGCAACCGTTGTTAAGGTGTCTATTTTTTCGTTTCTTTCGTCCACGATAACTCCCGAAGGAATGATCCGATCGTCTTGAAATTTTGCACACCGGTTAGTTGTGACAAGATCTAGTCCGAGTTAAATTTTCAGCAAAATCCGTTGGTTATTTCCCTAGCAACCGTTCCTAACGTGTTTTCTCACAAATCCTTATGAGTGCTCATTGGGGCAAGCCGGAAAATCAGTTTTAAGTCACACTCGATGGCCAAGGACACTGAATTGTTGTATTTGCTCCATAGCAACGGTTGTTTACCTCCCTAGCAACAGTTACGAAGGTTGGAAATCATTAATTTATGACCCATTTCCATCATTTTCGACGGCAAAGGACACAAAATCTTCTCAATTAGCTCCTTATCAACCGTTGTTTACCGCACTAGCAACCGTTGCTAAGGGGGAAAAAAATTCATGTAAGTTTCGTTTCCAGTATTTTCAACGTGCTATAGAGAAAATTGGAAAAATTTGGTGTCTTTTGCCCTCGAAAATGATCAAAATAGATTTTGAATTGATCATTTCCAACCTCAGCCGTCGAAAATGATCAAAAACGGACTTAAGGGCAGGGCGGGTCGATTTTGACCGCTATTAAACCGTTTGACAGTCACAAGATGAATTGATCGAAAAATTATGCAGGTCCAAATGTCTCGCATCGTGTAGAACCTAGAACCGTTTGCTTTGTTGCATTTGATCAAATAATAAGAGAGCCCGGGCAGACATCAACACTCGCAACATAGTTTGGTCAATTGAAAAAGAACGACACTTTACACAGTCACAAAGATACGAATTGAATTGATTAAATAATTTTTTTGTAATTTTTGAAAAATAGATGATAGTATCTACGGTAGTGGAAAGGTGAAAATACAGGTTTGGGAAGCGTTTGTCGGTGATATTGAAGCCTCTTTGAGAAAGCATACTGCTAAGGCACTTGGCAGCGGTTTTTTGTTTCTTCCATCCATGATAACTTTCGGAGGAATAGTCCAATCTTGCTGAAATTTTGCACACCGGTTAGTTTTGGCAAGATCTAGCCCGAGATCAATTTTCAGCAAAGTCCGTTGTTTATTTCCCTAGCAACCGTTTTTAACGTGTTTCCTCACAAATCCTTATGAGTGCTGATTGGGGCAAGCCGGAACATCAGTTCAACCGTTACGAAGGTTGGAAATTATTAATTTATGACCTATTTCCATCATTTTTGACGGCAAAGGACACAAAATCTTCCCAATTAGCTCCTTAGCAACCGTTGTTCACCGCCCTAGCAACCGTTGCTAAGGGGGGAAAAAATTGATGTAAGTTTCGTTTCCAGTATTTTCAACGCGCTATAGAGAAAATTGGGAAAATTTTGTGTCTTTTGCCCTCGAAAATGATCAAAATAGATTTTGAATTGATCATTTCTAACCTCAGCCGTCGAAAATGATCAAAATGAGTCTTCAAGTGTTCTAAATACGGACCGGATCGATTTTGACCGCCATTAAATCGTATGACAGTCACAAGATGAATTGATCAAAAAATTATGCAGGTCCAAATGTCTTGCATCGTGTAGAACTTAGAACCGTTTGCTTTGTTGCATTTGATCAAATAACAAGAGAGCCCGGGCAGACATTATTACTCGCGACAAAGTTTGGTTAATTGAAAAAAAACGACACTTTACACAGTCACAAAGGTACAAATTGAACTGATTAAATAATTTTTTTGTAATCTTTGAAAAATAAATGATAGTATCTACGCTAGTGGAATGGTGAAAATACAGGTTTGGGACGCGTTTGTGGGTGATGTTGAAGCCTCTTTGAGAAAGCATACTGCTAAGGCACTTGGCAGCGGTTTTTTATTTTCGTTTAATGTTATTTTTCCAAAAGATATGACCGTTGAAAGATTCGGCGTTTTCGGTAAATGATGTCATATCGTTACTATAACGACACGAAATTCATCTCCTCATATTAGCTCGAATTTTCATTGGATCGAAAAACAAAAAAAATACGACCTAATTAATTTTGCACGTTATTTCGATTTCTACTATAAAAAAAATAGCGTATTCTTCCCAATTATGCTAAATTGCCGCCGAGCGAATACTTATATAGTCTGCTCGCAGATACAATAGGTTTTATTGTCGTGATATATTCGGGGGCAAAGTCTGAGGTCGAACCGTCGCTGATCCACACAATAATGCCCCGCACTCGGTTTATAGCCAAGCGACAAAGGCCCACGCACGTGGCGGCTGATGATCGTCCGCGTCTGAATGGAGCCGCGCGCGCAAGGATGGAGTGCCGTCGTCACAGTCGATTTGAGAAAAATATAAAGGAGTGTTGGATGGGGCGCGAGGCCACGGACGATTGGCCCTTTCTTTTGCTCTCTCTCCCTCTCATCTGGGCTTCGCGAGCTTTGTACTTTTTTCTTCTCCTTCTCCCCGCCCCCCCAGAGTTCTTTCTGCTCGGCCGAAAGCCACGGGCTGCTGCTCTGTTCGCGCGCCGACCCCGCGACAGCCGCCTTTTTGCCTCTCACCTTTCTTCCTGCACTTTCACGGGCTTCTTTTTGTTGCCCTCCTCCCCCGGGCGAATCGTGGCCTCACTCTCCCCGTGAAATTTCACGCGGTCCATTGGTCTAATTCGAATAAGCCTCGAAATGTATGTCTGAACGTTGACGATGTGGATATATTCACGCGATACACATAACGCGTGCTCGTTCCGAAACTATGTTGGGAACGAAGCGTGAGTGTTTCGGAAATATTGCGCCGTGGGGTAGAGACGGCGTCGAGTGACATTCGTCGCGTTAAGAATTAAATCAAATCATTGAATCTTGATGATTGATGATAATTCGTCGTCGAGGATGTTTGAAAAGGCCACTTTTTGGACCGAATTGTCAAATCCATGAAAAAGATGAAGAGGAAAAGCGTCAGATGAATACCAGGTTTCGATATGCCAAATTAATTCTAGATTGAACGACGTGTGCTCGATGTATATTCAATTAGGTGATCGAGCAAAGTGACTGATATTTGATGCTCATCCCAGCTATGAACCAACGACCTCAGATACTTGCTCCCTCCCCCATGAGTTCGCATTGCCGTTATATTGGCTGGATAACCGGTGGGTATGATTGAATGTATCCGAATCGGACTTCATCAAGTTCTAACGGCCGTAAAACAACACGAAACGGAAACAGCGTCGGTTACAAGTGGCCCAAGAGTATCCTCGATCTATCGCGAGGGTAAACTAGACCAACGCCGGCTACTCGTCCTTATGTGCCTCACCCCCTCCGCGGAAAAAATCGATTCCACAAACACGTCAGGACGGATATCACTCCCCAACCCCTTTCAGCCGCAACTTTTTGCTCCTGCACGTTACGATGTTGATGTTCCGTGTGCTCTTTGAGATATTGAAACTTGAATCTCAGACGCGGTATATATATATACCATTTTAATAACTGCACGTCACTCTATAGAAGCGTTCTCCACTTCTCGTTTCAGGTGTGTACTTTCATCTAATCCTGATAGCTCACGTACTCCAGTGAAATCCCTCCCTCCCAGCTCTGCCGAAGAGTGATATACCCAAAACAAAATATCTATGTATTGTTTAAGGATCGCAGAAAAAGCTCTGTTTCTCAGTTGCTCTAGGCAAAATTGTTTGATTCGTCAATCAATTGTAAAACATCGGCAAAATCGAGGTGAAAACGAGGATCGCGGAAAAATGTCTGGGGTGAGTTATTAGAGCGCAGTAACTTTGACAAACCGACTGACGAAAGTATCAAAACTCATTTTGTCATTAAAAAGGACGGAAAGTGTGGTTTCATTTAGACTTTGAATGAGGGCGCTGTGCCATTACATTTAGAGGAGCCTTTGAGAAGGATCATCCGCAAGCATGGCTGCATGCGAGATCCAGACCGAGTGGCAAATTGCACAAAGTATGTATATATACGTCTGGCACGTCAGGCAAAGTTGCGCAAGGTTTCGGAGCACCTGGCTGGAGCTTCTCTCTGCGAGAACTCGAGCGAAGAGGAGAGAGAGATAAGCACCTGCGGTCGGCAACAAAATCGTCCCATGTCTCTTCGCTTACCCTTCTCCTCTTTGACTGTCCCCTGATGCCTATTCCAAGCTTGAAACGCGTGCGCGTATACACGCTTCGTGCCTCGGGATTGCAAATGTAATTGCTCACACACCCGGAATAGTCTTGAGAAGTTGTTGAGTCGGGCAGTGCCTAATGGCCATCTCGAAGAAGTTCGCCCAGCATTCACTTTCATTCTCCCACTCGCGTGATGCCGATATATGAATGAAACTTCTCGGGGTATACAAGCGCACTTCCTCGCAAAAAAAGTCTCGGCTGCGCGTGGGAGATTTTTCATTTGAAAAGTTGTACCGCCCGCGGCTCGCGCGCCACGAGGCAACTTCAACTTTTCCTAGTGAAAGTTTGAAAATAAAAGGCCGGGGTTAGTGCAAATATTTCGAGCGTTGCGTGCGACCCCTCCTCGGTCTCATCATTCCCGCGCAACCGCAAGTTTCTCAACGCCAATCTCGGCATTTTTGCCGCGTTAAAATTACACAACAGGCCCTCGACGATCGTCCGGCTGCTCGTCGAGGACTTTTTCAATACGCGCCGAGTCGAAAGTAAAATTCTACAGTGTTACGCTGGTGTAAATCATTTTCTCCCGCGTGGTGTGCGTGGAAAATATATCGATTCGTCCCTCGGGTTTATCGAGTGATCGGAAATTTCCGGCCTCGATCCCCTGCAGGATACGCGTTCAATCGTTTCGCAACTTGAAGCAATATCAAGATTGATGGGGATTTCTTCTGAAGTCTTGATGGAAAACTCCAGTGTCGAGCATCATAGATATTACATAGTTCGAGTTTTACGACAAGTTTCACGGCAAAGTCCGCTTTGTACAGACGGCCTTATACCGAGGACTAACAAATTATTAACTCTTAAAGTGAGAATATAGTGCTCCAGGCTGGTACCCTTCTTAGTATTCATTGGGATGTGTCTTCGGATTTTGCTTGAGAGCTTTTATCGAGAGGACGGACAAAGAATGTCACGTATTGTGACGATAATGCGTAAATATATATCTATATGTATACGGTTATAAAAACCGTGTACGTGACTTGCACAGACGGATTTTTAAAACGTAGTTCAATACGTAGTTACGTATTTGTTCGAAGAGTTGAAGAAAATACTTCTATGTGAAACTGTACCGAGTAGCTATCGATGGACAGTAGTATAGCCCCGTGTGTAGTCAGACACCGCCAAACGAATTGTAATGTAAACTTTGTCGTGACCTGTGTTATGTAGAACCTACGTACTGTAAAAGAGAGCTTTTACTCGAGTAACGTGATATTAGTTTTTCAGGTATTTGTTATTTACAGTAAAAAAAGCTATATTCAATATGAAGACACCAATCATAGTAAATTTGTTATACGCCCTAAACAAGGTGTGACATTGAGTCACCAAAACGTTGGTCAAAATCAAGAAGCTCGTGTTCATGTTTCTCCACATACTCTAATAAACATTGTCGAATTCAGTATTTTCCATTCGATCCAGTTGCTGCACACCAAACCAACTAGATGCCATGAGAAAAAAAACCCAAGGATGCGTATTCTGGGAAAGCATTCGACAAAACAAGCTTCCCGATCAGTCAATCGAAACTCGGCGTGTCCGAACAACCGAACTAACGAAAAGCTCATCCGCACACTCCTCGAGTATGCAACGATACATCCCCCAAATGAGGAAGAAAACCCAGACTATAGGAGGGAGTTGTATTGAGTTTCCGTTCGACCAGTTGCGAGCACCGAAATCCAGCTGGCCTCAACGCGACACACGATCGAGCTGGGTGCAATTGCGAGAGTGTGATATGCATACGCAAGATCGATTTGACAAGCCGTCAAACTCGCGAGCCATGCGCGAGCCCGAATATCGCAATCGAGAGCCGCGGCCCGAGGAAGATGGCAAATATCGGGGGCAAAAGTAATCAGGTGAGTCGAGGCTCGATGCGATATTCACATACGAGTGTCCGATCGACTGTATGCGTATACATACATATGCAGCTGCATGCATACATATACATCCCGTGGATCGGCTCCGCCATCGTCCGAACCGAATCAATACTCGCCCGCTGTGATTTGGGCTTGAGCCGTTATCCACCGGGCGAATCCAAACCTGCCCTGCCCATATTATACGTTTTCCAATTGGCTCCGGGAACTTGACGCTCCTCGTCCGATTCCGCATGTGCATGTATACGTACACGTGCGTATATCGGGTCGCGAGCACGATGCGATATCGCTCGATATGTGAGCTCGAGAGGGCTTGGCCTGGCTGTAGACGCTCGCGCCAGATCGATGTGCGCGTGTATGCATTTCGCTGGCTGCGAACTCCAATGATGTACCTGTGAACTGATTGAATGGGGAGGTAATTCATTATTATCTATAACATTGTTCCTTCTAGTCCATCGCAAACGCACAAGGAGGATATTTCTTTTATTCCGGCGGAGTTGGCTTTTTAAGCTTCTGCCGGTATATACGTCACGCTTCGAGGAGGCTTTATCGCTAGCCGCGGCGGTCGACTTGCAGGAGCCTGAATTGTCGACTCGCGTTCTATATTATTCGCGGTTATCGCTGTAACTAATGAGGTTCCCGACTTACCGACAGGGGAAACAAAGTCTTTATCACCGGATCCTCGACTTACCTGTAAAAGGGAAAGGTATATATATGTATATGAATTATCAATCCTAGAAAGAATGTATATATTTTTTAGTGGAACAAGACGAAGAATTCTCTAGATTCTATATGTTTCGAGCTTATGAAGGATTAAGAAGCTCGTCCTAGTTTCGAGCAAATAGGGCCGTGGCTCAAATCACTCATCGTATATGTTTCTATGGCAATGCAGTGCTAAGCTCACCAATTCCATGACCTTATGCCAGGCACGTGCTTCGCATTTGTATCATGTACTTATTCGGCCATATCTTTATTTTGTATGAAGAGTATTCCCGCGGTTGAGTATAGAGAATGAGACTTGCGAATATCCGATTGCTCGTTCAATTCAATTTCAATCCAGACTCCCGGTTCTCTCCATTCGGACTACCTCTCGTTATTCGAACGACATTCCTACGCTGCTGCCGTGTTCGAATCCCTTAATCATACTAAAAGAAGTATACTGCTTCGTTAGTCAAAATTTCTCGGCAAACTATGGATAGATTGTAATTAGACGCGATTCGTACCACCAAAGAAGATACCTATTACCTGAAACTAGTGTTATTAATGTGGACAATAACGGCTGACGAGTGAGTATATTATAGCTGAGTATAAGGGAGCGAGTATAATGAATGCCCGATACGTTGAGCTGCACTTGATCCGAGGCAATTAAACGTAGGCAGAATCAATGAGAAATAATGACTCGCAACGGGTTTACCAAGAGCTATGATTTATTCAGCTTGGAGGGAACAAGCGTGTTTGTGTGAGGGCTTCGCAAAACCCATCGGCTGGCTCATTCCGCATGCAAGACGGGATTTCATGCTTCGTACGACGCGCCGCGCTCCACATGTGCAACTCTATGAATATCTTTCCGAGTGTAAAGTTGATTTTTAGAGGTATAACTTGATCCGGGGAGGATTTTCATCTGCCAAGGTGTATAATCTCGTAACTATATTTACTGGGTGGATCGGGGTGCATTTCACGTGACGTGTACACCGACATTTTATCACGAGTCGTATTATTGAAACTTAGCGACGAGCAAACATATGGATTTATTGATAGACGCTATTCAACGTATTTTCAACTTGCTTCTTTTAAATCCAGTTTATCCTCCGCAGATGGATTTCGGTATACACTCGAATGTTAATGAGTACTCCGATTCCTTTTGAAATTGTCGATTTACGTGATGTTACAGCTGATTCATTTTATTCGCTTGACGAGCATGAATTATTGAAAAGATGATAATTATGAAACACGCCGAGAGCCGCGCGCATGCGAGATTAAAAAATTTTATTGAAATTAATTGACGATGTATCAATATAGATTGGGAGAAGAATGTAAATGAGCCAAATGTGTCGTCATCCTTTGGCGCACTATGTCTGTTTCGGTATGTCAATTCAAATATTACGAAAGGTGTTACAAGGTTCAAGTTTAAAAATTGACGTGAAAATTCATTATGCAATATTCTATCTGAAAGACCGTTACCAATTCACACCTTACGGTATTTTTCCACAAACAGGCCCTTCGACGAGAAATAACGTGTACCAGGAATCGTCCCTGTATGCATAATAATTTCCTTCGATAAACCTCTGATATTGTGATGCATTTCGTGGAACTCGTTTGAAGTTTGTGAACGTTATTTATTTGAGCATGGTTAGGGGATCGTTTCAGGTTGGCCGGGTATCGGGATTTAAAACTCTAAAGTGAAGAATCCGTCAGTCATTGCAAGCAATGAGGATTGCATATACAATATAAAAAGAATAATGTTTTTTTCTATCAAAAGTGAAATGTTGGAAATTTTCGTACTTTTGGCATATACGTAGTTGATAGTAGAATAAATATGTCACATACAGTTATAAACGATGCGTCTTTTACTCGGGTAATGTATGCTATCAGAACTTTTTCTGTCAATCAGTTGAAAGACAAACAATTCAACAAATTTTGAAATTTTTCTCGACGATTTTCCAATTCGAAGTTTGAAATCAGATAAATTATGCATCTGTGATTGTTGAATTCACTTCAAATTGAATAATCGACTGGATCATGCTTAAAATTATATAAAAACTGATGACTCAAACGTTTATTGAATCACGTTATTTTTTAAAATAAAAATCCGGTTGGAAAATTTGTACCAATGGATTGTCAAAATTGACATTCGTTTGTAAGTCTGAAGGTATATTTAGCTTCCATGGTGTATAGAAGTGGATGACATGCTGATGCAACTCGTGCCCCTGTCAATATATCAATCGCGAAAGTGTTCATTTGAAATATTTCTGAATTGTTAATAGGAACAATATCAGTTACAATTCAGCTGCGTCTTCGATAAAAAATTCTCAAATGTCTGTTTTGCAATTGCACTAATACATAAATCTATTCCGAATCGGCAGTTATTGTTTGCTCGTTCATTTCCGAAGCGGTGGAAGCAATAAACGCGTCAAGCGATCGAATTTCCATCCGCAATTACTTTTCTTTCCTTCGATCGCCGAGGAATCTCGTGACGACGAGTCACAGTTTCATCACGAATCTCACTCCAGTGCAATTACTTCAAAAGCCAGCTTGGAGAGTAACTGGCAGCAGTAAGTCGGAAATCCTAGCACTGAACCTTGACGGGGGTAGTATCGTCGAGACAAACGTCTCCAATACATTGAATTCTCTCGGGAAAAATAATTCTGTTCTTCTAATACAAAAAATTTTATTTTGGAACTTTCTGCATTTGGATGCGAGTAATCATTTGCAAAAGAATGTATCAATGACATAGGATTTACGTCGTGTTCTTCCAGGTGATGAAGATTCAAAACTCTTGCTACCAGAGAATCGCCGCTTGATACTCCCGGGCGTACTCGGAGCAATTCTCTCGCAAAATCTTGGCCCCTTGTCACTCTGTAATTATTAGTGAACCATGCAATTATTAGTGCCTGGAGTGAACAGTAACGACAATGGAGGCAAGGCTAAGGGGGTTGATCAAACGCAGGATCACGTGTTATAATAGTTTGGCTAGCAAGTAGATGGTAGCATGGAAAGATAGTGCATCAAGTTCAACTTGAAAAAAGAATTAAGTTTTGCAATAAAATTACAAATGAAAATATACGAACAAGCCTAATCTGAGAACTTTCCTTAATCGAATTTTCAATTAATCATATCTCTGCGAATCTCGAAGGTTTTTGAAAAATCCTCAACTCATTTTCTTTGTATACACGTATATATGGCAAATCATGAACTAGGGAAATTTTGTGTACCTCTCTAATGTAAGAGAATAATACGGTCCAACGATAATGTTTACGATTAATATTTACAAATAGGTATTTAGATATCTTATCCAATTCAGAAATATGAGTTTTATCCAGACCCATTCAACTAGAATGGTGGAATTGGTATCAAAAATGAACGAATTTTTTGGTCATACTTAATGATTCAAAGTTCTATCTCTACTCAGCAGTGTTATCAGCGACCTATCAAAAAATCTGAATCAATTCTGCATATCCTTTTCACCGTTTATAACATATAAAAATTATATTGTCACATAAATTTAACGACTGAATAATATCAACGCTCATGAAAAATCCATAATCATAAAACCCTTATGAAAATGTGAAAACTAATAAGGGAACTTGAGTTGACAAGATCCGTATTTAAAGGGTAGGTTCTGAGTCGAGTGAGATTTCTCGGGTTCCAACTGAACATAAAATAGTCCTCGATCGAGTCTTTTATATGGGATCGATGTATAACTGAAACGGTTGTCTCGTTAAATGGTGCATCACGAGTTCCAACGACAGATCATTAGTTTCGTTATACGCTTCCTTATTCGGTGGAGCCAAGAAAAAAAGGATGAGAGAACTTTGACAACGTACTTCTGTATAAAGGCACGAACCAAAAGTAAGAGCTCCTTAACGAGTCTCCACCCAAGGTATACATAGCTGACGATGTTTGCCAACAAATGTTTGAACCTCTAGTCTGAGAAAGTTTCCATAGTACCACTCTTGAAGGACCTTAAAGAATGGATATAGAGTAAAAACTGCAAGAATAATAACTTGTTGGTCGAAACAAGCGCAAGTATCTGAGTGTTACTATTGATAAGTTTCCTTCTGTGTTTTGTGGTTTTGTACTTTGTATTACAATTTAAAAAGAGTACGTGACTTTTATCACGATTGACTCGAACTATAATGTAACTTGGGTGACAGTAGTCTCTCAATAAAACATTTTGCTAAAACATAACATAACGATTCTTTTTCACGGGAAAAATCCACAAATCAAATGTGACAACTGAATCGTATCAAACTATTTGATTTGGGTATGGTCGTTGAACTTCTCGATCGTATCTCCACACAAAATACCCAACATCTATTTTTCTCTCGAGATGGACCTTGACATTTGCGCCTACCAAATATTTAGTCTTATCTTCCTTGAGGTTAAAACGAACACTTGAACGAGCAAAATCATGAATTAACCGACGCAATTGCTTGTGTTATTGAAATTGTCTGGGCTTATCCGACCCATCCATCTCTAGCCGCACTGTTGGTTTCTATTTCCTTCGCGCAATGCTCTCTCGGTCATTGGCGCGAGAGATCAATCCAAATCGACAAACAGAAATGGCACGCGATTGCGGCTCTAATTGAATTTAAGGCTCGACAGAACACGAAATCGTAGAGTTATAATTGCGGTTGACGTCTGTACAGCAAATGATGCGGTTTCAGTTATGTATATAGTCAAAAGCACAGTACGTTTTTGTTAAGGGCTTGTTTATGGCAAGATCCTTTGAAACTCTTCATCTATGATGGCTTTGAAATGGAAGATTGATTTGCAACATTGGTTCAATAAAACTTATTGTTATTCGAGAAATTTTAATACATTCTATGTTGGAATCGTATTAATCCAACGCCATTTACACTAGCTAAACTTTTCACTTCATTGTTTTATTCCTCGAGCTAAACGTAGAGTTTCTCCTGGAGCTTGAATGTATATTGGATAAATAAGCTCGGGGTTAGTGCGGAGGAGTCGGAGAATTGCCTCGAAGACGCAATAAAATGAACGTCTATAAAACAGTTTTCATTGCCGTGTAAACAGTTTGACCTAAGGCGTACAGTCGAGAGTGAGCAGGTGCCACGTAACTTTCTCACCACCTTCCACCCGCTCTTATAAGGAATTAGCCGGGTTTCTGCTCAGCCGGGAGTGGAGGAAAAAGATCGTCTCGCGTAATCGATCAAACGCAGTCGACCGACGTGTATACAAGTTGGAGGAAAATGCTCTCAATTGCCTTCCAAGAATATATATTTCTAAAGTTTCATTGAGTTTTTATTTCTCTAGTTTTCTTAGGAGTCCACGGACTTGCAGTTCATTTTCCACTATGTTCTCTACCGCAAAGACAAGGCGGAAATGACGTAGAAGTAACATAAAAGTTACAACGCGAAAGAAGCTTTTTCTTACGAATTAATTGAAATACTACATTTGCGATGGCAACGGAACTTCAACCAATCGACTTCAAGATACCTTTCTTTTCCAAAACTATCAGCTGATTCGTGGTGTGAGAAAGTGTTAGGCCTCTGATTATTTCTTTATGTAAAGATAATCAAGAGAAGCTTGCTTTAATCATTAAAACCTCAGACTGGATTCACGTCGTCATCACATGAAAAAACCACATCAGCAGTATGCTTTTTTAAAGAAGCCCTATTTAAAAAAAAACTGTGCATAGTTTCAGGGAAAATTCGTATCCTTTGTCGTTAAAAGTACTGGAAATGGAACTTAAATTGATGTTTTTTCTACCTTATAAATGGTTGCTGGGGAGACAAGCAACGGTTGCTATAGAGAAAATAATATAGTGATTCAGCAGTGTGCTTGGCCATTGAAAGGCCCCTCAATAATGATGCCCAAACTGATTTTCTTCCTACTGTGGCATCGGCTGCTATGAATTTCAGAAAGATCGGTCAATTTTTTGGAGAATTATCATGCGACAAAAGACGACCACAAACGTACCTACAGACGCTTATACAGATATTTTTGTGGTTCGACGTTTTTCGACCCGTAGATCACGAATATAAAGATTCCGAATACTGATTTGAGAGGTCGATATTTACCCCCATTATAAAGTTTTCTCTTTGAAAAAGCAAACCAGATATTGTAAAAATAACATAAGTGCATCCTCGGATCTTAAGTGAAGTGGAGTGAAGTTACATCGCTGAGCCTTTGACGAGTTGAAGAGATTGAGTATATATACACAATTCCTCCTTCCCTCCTCGTAAAAGAGTATTTTCAAAAACTTTCTTTGCCTTCTGCGTGATTGTTAACGGGACAATTTTCACAAGATGTTTTTCCTCCAAGTACAAACTTCATTTAGCTCCAAGCGGTAGTTGAATTCATTCACTCGGGGAAGAGGAACGTAAATACTAGATCCTGTAACGAGCTTCACACATGCGAGAAATAGAGTAGAGTACCGCTTGCGAAAAGCATTACTCGCTCCTAAGACGCTTTCGTCCTATAAATATTTGATGCCATTCTAGTGGGATCTAGCAAACTTTGAACAAAGCCAAGGAAGCTAACTCGACACTTGCGCCTTTTGTATATACACGAGATAAGCTAGAAGCACTGATCGGGAAAATGTAAACCGTCTATATCCGTCCAGACATGAGCGAAACCCTATTATATAAATCTGCGAGCTTGTCGAAGAATATACTGATATACGTTCAGGCCAACAGGTGGAAGTATCGTGAGAGAGAATCGCAATTCGTTCGTACTTGTAAATCAGGAATCAACCAACTGTATTTATGGCAACTGTATCAATGCCTTCAATCTCATAAGAATACGTGGCTCAAATATTTGTCCTCTATGTGACAACGATGAGTGAAAAACCTTAACTACTGGACATAACGAGTTCTCTATCTTTTTCCAACGACCCATATTTTTAATTTGTTCATTCGGAAATGGCTGCACTTATCGCGTTGTGTCAAAGCACATTTAATCAACTGAACAAGATTAGAATAACAAACATAACTTTTTTGCTGGTAAACTTAATCTTGAAGGGGATCACATCTCCAGATTTTCTTATATGCATCATAGTTAAAAACTGATTAGAGAGACGAGCAAACACACGGCAAGCCAGCCCTTTCGCTTCTTATCTCGCTAATGAGTAGCCCGAGATAGATTAGTATGCTTATCTTGGTCTATTCTCATTTTGTTCTCTTCTGTAAACACACGATAATGTTGATTAGATCATTTTCTCGGGATATTTCAAAGTGTAATCACGGGCGTGAGGTGCATTAGTGTAGTTTGTCTACAGGACAATTTGAATAATTTTATCGGCTCTAGATCAACGATTTGGCTTTACGTATTGCATGCTTCAAAAGGGGCTCGGAAACTGTGTAAGCCTGTGTACGTGAACGTTATTTAATTTGTGCAAGCATTGATTTGTTCAATTACGCATATTTTCTCTCTCTCTCTCTCTCTCTCTCTCTCTCTCTCTCTCTCTCTCTCTCTCTCTCATATATACATATTATGAAGTGAGATGAAGTAATTCAATGTGAAATATATTTACTTCTCGTGATCTTCAAAATTCACGTTCAAATATCTGAGTGACTGGGTAGATTAGTTATGCGTATCACATTCGGATTTTATCATTTCACGTAAACTTTTATCTGTCTTGAGTAATGGAATGACTGATGCTTCTTGATGTATGATTGAATATTTTTAAAATAGAATTTAGAAACAGATGTGCGATTTATGTATTTGTAGAAACACTACGAACGCCGAATTTTTCATAGTCAATACCCACATTTACATATCATCACAATATTTGGAAATTATTGTGGTTTATCGACATAAGAATTGATGATTTATATAAAAGTGACCGTGGAAGCGTTAATTACCATATTTTGTTCTATATATATAAATATCAGTTCGAACTTTCAAGATAATTCACATTGTGAGAATTCAACGGGGTTTCCTCGAAGACGCAGCAATGCGCCGCATTCATGAAAATTTAATCAACTCATATACGAGGCGGTTTTTTTCTAGTTCTTCATCAAATACGAGGGTAGAATTTATATTCGTAATTGTGTTATTAATAACGAGTAATCGATGTAAATTCCAAACTTTGCAAATATTTTTTTTCTGATTCTGAGATTGGCTTGGACCAATCACACGTCTTTATCTTTCTTATTACGTAGTTGTACCAAACTCGTCCTCTTCTTCAAATGCGATTATTCGGATGTTGGGCACTGATTCGAATTAAAACTTGTTCAATTCAATTTTCCATCTACACAAGACCCGCAACGACCTAATTCAGAATTCAATATATATATATATATATATATATATATATATATATATATATATAGTGAGGGTTGTAACTAGATTGCCAGCTTTCTGCGCATAGATACACTCACTCTTGCAATTTGTAATACAACTACGTTCTAGTTTCCTTTTTCGCACCTTATAATCTATAGACTCCCGAGAGATGAAAGAAGTCGCTGAATAGGGAGCGACAATGGATCGCTAATCTTTCACAATCATTCATTCGCTCGGACGCGTACCTCCATTGCAAAACTGCAGGTCGTAGGATTCCTCTCGTGCCGCCTCGTGACTTCTTCAAGTATCGGAAATATCGTATCGATTGACATACCGTGGCAGACAACTATAACGGCTGTATATATTTGCCCGATGAATATGAGAGATGAGCCACTGCACTTTATGACGGAAAAGACCTCTGGCGAATGGAGAATACATTCGAATTGATCTACTTGCGGAAGTGGAAATAGATTGAAAATCGGAATTAACTCTGATTATGCTGCCGGTACGATGTAATCTTACTTCGATTCTTACATTTCATTGGCTCAACAGAGAACACTGACTGGATATTGATTATATCTTTTTATAATACGCGCATGTAATCAGCTCATTTCCACGCGAGCAAACTGTTACATAGAAAATAACGGAATTCGAGCGCGTTTTGACAATTTGATTTGACTCGTCGTTACATGTCCCACATTTGCAACAATATCGAAAATTTCCAAAAGTTAAGAAGCAAACGAGTATTAATATTTTTCAAAAATGTTTCATTTGGAGTATAATTTTGAAAATTACAAAGTTTGAATATCGCAAAGTTTGTCTCGTGGCCTCTTTCTAGTACATTACGTGATCACGAGTGGCGTTATACAATTTTGCGAAAAGTTTGACGATGACGATGGATAATTTACACAAGTATAGCATCGTAATCTCGTTGCCCGAGTGTAACGAGGGTACGACAAACGTATGAGTATAGTTGGGGGACCGTAGAGCCCCCCCCCCTACAAAAATAAACACATCAAGAATTGATATCAACACAATACTGTAAAAAATGAAAAACTTGCCAGTTTATAGGGAAATCTATTGATAATTATCAAACTACTTCTTTTCAAGTATTTTCATAGATAAAGTTAGAGAAACTTTGACACACAGATTCTTCTGTACGTCCATATTGAACGAGCGCAAAGATTATAATAATCGAACGCAGCAGATAACCAGAGAACTCCAACTCAATAGTCGTTTCTATGGTAACCGTCTATTGTCGTGTCGAGCTCCCCGAAGCCCAGCACCGTCCGCGAGATCCATCAGTTCTCGCCTCGTGCTTCTCAATATTCAGCTCTTTCGAACAGTGAGATGAATCGTGACCCCCGCGGGTGCTCCAGACTCAGTGCCGGAACTTTCATAGAACTCATTTTCATGTCCATTTCCATGTACGTCTGTCGAGTATTACATGACCTATGTCTGATTTTAATTAATTTCAATGACACATTTGTATTAAAGATCATACATCTTTCATTTCTCAATAAAGTAATCCTGACATTTTTACAAAATCAAATGCAGTTTCTGTCAGGTGCTGAAATGATTGAAAAATCAAATAGATATGCCACTAAAAACAATAAAATGAATAGATTTCGAAGTTGAAAGTACCCTTCCTTGCTTCATATATGAATATTTTACTTTTATGGTGTAGTTTAAGATTGTTGTAACTCGTGATTGATTTGGATCACCGCAATATTTACTGCGTGATGAGAATTATGATTGGCAAGTAGAGCCCATAGTTTGGAACACATTGTAATAGTATGACGTAGTTCGTCGTATTCTCAAGTAATACCGTAACTTAGGTTACCGTATATGTATGCATAATGTATATTATTATCGTACAGTATACTTTGCTTTGATATGAGTAGAGATGACTAAATAACGCGGAAAGTTTTTTAATCTATTAATTGTCTATCTATCAGGAACGAGGGGGTTTATCATGAAAATTAACCTACTTTTTTATATAACTTATATTCGTCGTGGATAATAGAACAAAAATTCACACGATTCAAATTGGGGAAAAATAGTTTCCTCGAAGATACGCAATTTCTAACGTGAATTCAAGTCAGCTATAGAAAAAAGTGAATGATTTATACTGGCGTTCATCATATGTAACCTCAGGAAAAAAAATTATGAAGCAATTATTTCTTGGGAATACATTATTAAATAATCCACGAGAGAAACTAAAGAGAAGAAAATAATTTTCAATAAAGGAATCCACAGGATAAAAACGTATTCATACAAAAGCAATTATTTAAATAATGAATAGATTCGCGTTTATATGAAGAATACATTCAAGATATGATCGATATTATTTTTCTTCCCTCGAAAATACATCTTTTTTTACTGAATATCCACATTGAAGTTTGTAATTAATTAATTTCTTCTACGACTACATGAGCTATGGTTGAACGTATAGACTCGAGTATCACTCAAGAAACAGAATGGCGAACGCACCAATTTCTACGAATGGCTTTTGATTAAATAGAAAACTAGACCGAAGAAAAATCATCCGTTTTTCATGAGTTTGCTCTACTGCTTTTCTTCTTTAATTGAAATATGGTAAAACCTGACCTTTTCAATGTACACCTGTGACAAAAGAAACGATAAAGCGTAAAGCGTTGAGAAATTACCGAGCGCTCGAAAATACTGATATCCGTATGGTTCACTGCGAGGCTTTCGACGCTCAAAAGGAAGAGACGAGGACGGAAATGGTAGAACAATTAAAATCAGAATTGCCAATCTACTGAGATACTTGATCGAGTGTTCCCTGAGAGCTTCATTAGAATCAATATTACCCAAAGGTTCTTGCATGTGTACTGGATAAGACATAACGATAAGATATATATGTTGAGTCAAGGATATGTGATTTAAAAATTTCCCATGAATAAACGCTCATAAACATTGAACAATTTCAGTTAATTTTATTGCTCCGATATCTTTTCATCGCACGCGCTTGGTAAATTCCATTGGACCAGGCATTTTCGCACGACTAATCCATCGATCAATTATTCACTGCATGATGTTTTTTGCTGAGGCATGACATGCTAGGGGAAATAGGCTCAAGCGTGAGTTTCGGGAAATACAATGTCACTCTATATTGGAGTAACCTCTCAACTTATTGACAGGAAACAATCATCGAACTTCATATTCATATTTTACCTCGATTAAGTTTTGAATTCTGCCTCCCACTCAGAATTTTGAATCCCCGATGTGGGTATAAATATACTTAGAAATTATACGCCCAAAACAAGATAAAAGTATAAATAATTATCATTATATTGTGCACCCTCCATAATTCCAAATGTGTGTAAATATGTGGTGGATTTTGTGAATTTTCCTTTGTCCACTTCACTCTGGAATGGCCCTCAAAGATCGACAATTTACACACATAAATAATTATCATTCGTCATTTCAAATGGTATGTACCTATATTTAATGTAAATGCCTTTACTGACAGTGATACATTTCGTAACACATTCTACACTGAAGTTGCATTTTTCAAAGCTTTCTGTTAATTATCTCGATTCTAGTAAGAGAGAAAAGCTTCGTTCTCAATTCAATAGGTTAATTCTATTTCACAGATTGAAATGAGCAAAATTACTTCGTATTTATATTCAGAATGTTATTTCGTCTTTGAAAAATACTTTTGCACAGTCCATTTGAAAAGCTCGTAATAACTACGTAGGAGCATTGATTCCCGGGGGCATATTGGGGCTGATGGTTCATTAATTTCTTTTGACGGAGCATACTATAGCTTTCATGCTCGGCCAGTGAGTCTCGTGGAGGCAAAAAATCGCGGAAACGATATCATCAGCACCTACTTTTATCTGGGACGTTTTTATGTCCCAGGAGATCTCGGTGGATCCCTTGTCAAGTTCCTGATTAGGCTTTTACATTTGTTCTACTTTAGCACATCATTTTGGTGGAAGAATGGAAGGTCTTATGTGAATTGTGTCTTTAATGCACTCCAAGCGAGTGGATATAAAATACAATACAATGCTTTTTCTTCTCCAAGAAATATTGAGCTCTGAATTATGTAGGCTATACGGAAAATGCACTAGAATTTCAAGAAATAGCCGATGAAACAATTCAAAATGGAAAAGAACGTGCATCACGTGTCTGCTGTTATTCAACCTGCGGAATGAACAGAACATTTGAGCAGTGAAAATCAAAAAACTTCCTGTATGTAACGACTACTACTCCGAGAATAATTAGCTCATAATGAAGAACAGTTTGGATACGTGATATTGGAGCAGTGGTTTTGAATTTCTAGTTCGGAAATATGAGTCGGGAGTATGGGAGAGTCGAGATTAACATGATTTTTTTTCCAAAAAGTATAGCCTGCACCTGCGAGGGATCCTTAATGTGGAGTAACTCGACAAAGCGGACTTTCGAGCGCGAGTAGATGAGCGTAATTGCTCGCCGTGGCCAACGTAACTACAGGCGCGCCAAGTTGGCTGCGGACGCGGTTAAATTGCGCCCAGTCAAATTGCGGACTCCAGCTACACGTTGGACATTTTGATGTCCAATAACGAGTGGCAGGAGGAACTTTGTCGAGAGCTTCTCTGTGTACCCTTGGCTCTCAAGACCCTCAACTTCACTCATATACGCAATACCCTTGCTTCGCGGGTTAATCGTGCAATGCTATTTATAAAGCTCCATGCTTCGAATCGGTATTATCCCGATTAGGATAAATTTTATTCAATTCTCAAAAGTTTCAGAATGCGAGTGATGTCACAACGTCAATTCACATTATAGGTGAAAATTTAATAATCTGAAAGGTGCTTTTAGGACGATGAGGTATGAGTATATAGAGAACTATTATATATATTGCCAGAAGTTTAGCCCACCTGTTGCTAGACTTGAGACAGCTACGGGTCTAGGCTCTTAGGTGCCCGAGGAACTGATGTATATTATGACAATTCGAAAAGAAATATAATCAATAATTTTGAGATAGTAATTGAGTATTCGAGGTAATATATTAAAATCTTCGGATAATTCGCCATTCCAATTGGTATATTTACCGGAGTCAATAACTTTATTAGTATATATGTGCACGGGTATTTAGAGTAATTGTATCCCAGTTACATCGAAAGCATGTCAGTATCTTGAAAAACAGACTTAAGCCACACTGATATCGTCTCAGGGAGAAAAACTATAAACGGCGTTGGGATTCCCCAATACTTTGTTGCTATTGAATGAAGCTTCGAATTGCATATTTTAAGATTTCTATTCGAATAAATTTATGATAAGCAATCGGACTCGGCTGAACAAATATATCAATGAGCGGAACATAATTTTGGTTGAGTATCAATTATGAATTTTTTGTTTTCTTAATTATTTCATTGACAGCGTGTCACTTATTGCGCAAGCATTGTCAAAATAATGATCTGCACCATTGAAGTTTCACCAACTGCACATGGATTATTCGAAAACCAAATAAATGATTTAATTTTTTTGAATATTTCAACATCCTAGCAAAGTCATGAACATTTTCAAACGTTCATAAGGTCCAAGGTAACCAATATGTCTGTCGAAATTACTTTGCACCTGTTATGTCTTATAAACCGGTATAATTTTCACTCGTCAGGTATTTCACTACTTTTATGGAATTTTAATCATTTGCGTGTATCTACTTCATCAAATATTCTCCGGAGTTTCTGATGTGGAAAATCATCATTCCTTTTTCAGTTTTTCAGTGTCAACTTCTTTTGCATTTGCTTCGGGGGACTGAGACAACCGCGATTTTCGTCAAGGGCTTGAAGTATAAATTTATAGGCCCGAAGGAAGCAATCAGCTATGGGGGTAATTATGGCGTTCCCTACGCCCCTGGTGCTAACATAATTTTTTCGTCATACCAAGCGTAGACTATGCTTTATTTTTTTGGGTTGAAGCAATTTCACGCCCTCCGGCTGGAGATGGCATAGCAGCTAGGCGAAACAGGCTGCCAACATCGGCAGAAAGCTATAGACTGAATCACAAGTACTGCGGCATGCTTATACCGTATAATAAACCTTACACCCTGAAGACAAAACGCAAAAAAAATTTATTTTATGGTATACGTGATCATAAACGCTCATTTCACGCATCGAATTCCGTGCGTGAAATGCGATTTCACACACTAGTGCGTGAAATCGATGCGTGAAATTCGCGTTTGATCACTTATAACATAAAATATCGTATGCAACTCGTGAAACGCGATTCCACGCACTAGTTGCATAATATACTAGTTACTCAGCTACTGTGACAAAAAGGATATTTCCCATCGCAACCGGAGGAAACTTCAGTACTCCACTGCGCCAACGAGTTGGAGCTTTTTCTAAACGGTATGCTCTGACGCGTACGTGCGACGTCCGCACGGGCTTGATATAATAAGATGTCCCGAGACCGTCTAAGGTTTCTTTCTCATTTGGCTCTTCTGCAGCCATCTCGCGCGAAGCGAGTGGAATGCGAATTATTGCAGACGCAAGTCGAGATACCGAAGGATAGCTCGCCGCGGTTGCGAGGGGCAACGACGACGGCACAGGCCCTGAGCCGTCATATATAGTCGACGCTCGCTACGTCCGTCCATGGCAATTTATATTACCCTGCTTCTCCCGCTGCTTTTCTTTTTTTTTCTTCTCGCTTTTCCGAAGCATTAGCTTCATGGCCTGATTGTACAAGGCCGGGAGGAGCCAAGGTGAAACTGGGAACTTTTGATCAGGTGGGTCAAATGCTCATTCGCGATTGCGGGCGATTATAGGAATAATCCGATAGCGGGGGGTCCATGTTTTCTATGCTTGGAGTATGGCAAAGTGGCGAGACACGAACAACGATCTCGATGTGATTCATAATTGAAAATAAAGTATTGCAACGCATGTGTACTCACATGTATATTTTACGGATAGATTCGTACAAAATGGAGAATGGAAAATTGAAAATTTCACCCATGCATGTACATTATATACACCAGAGGATCCTTACACCAGAGGAAAAGTATATTCCGTTCTAATTAACGGATATTTTTTAGTATACCTCAATTGAGGGTAAAAAGCTATTCGTCGCATTTGACTAGATGCGGTATACAAAGCTATTCCGGAGCTCATCTACATATTATTATCCATTCGAGAGACGTTCGTTCCAAGGTCGATCGAACCAATTATAATAAATGATTATTGAACTAGTATACGGAAAGGTATTTACCTCTTGCATCTCGTGAGCTCTGAGCTTTTATCATTTCGTTAAGACTTAAAATATGATAAAATTATAATCATCTGAGTTCTCGTAATGCCATTCGAATTACGAAAATAGGAGGGGAACCTTTGAGGGAAGTATCTCGAGAACCTTGAACTTGCGAGAAGCCAAACTTCATCGAACATCGCTAATTAAAGCATTACACACGAGTTAGCGTTAATTAAAACGAACAGCGAGACTCCCCGCCACCAAGTGCAGCCAATAAATTTCACGTAAGTATGAAAGAGGATTTTTACACACACACACACACACACACACACACACACACACACACACACACACACACAGGACGACGCATCACGCTTGTGAGTAATGGCTGTTATAATAGAGACAATTTATTTGTAACTAAGCTTGTACTAAATGTATAAACTTTTTAAAAATACTATTTGTTCTTTTTCCACAGTTAATATGTTTCACGTGTTTTCTAGATAGCTGTATTTCTTCGACTCCATTTATTTTCGCGTTGGAAATGTCGAGCGATATCTCCCCAAACGAGACTGGATGCTGCTGGGTGTTATAAGTTCTCAGCTTTCGATTTGATTATCACAAGCCATCGCTTCCCCTTGTAACTTGGGACCATACTCGTCCCCAAAGAATTCTCCCATGCTCTGTCAGCGTTCCAAATTTCGTGCGAGGCAGCAAATTAATTTTTCCAGCTGACAAGCAGTTATGAAGACAGGAAGGAAACCAAAGTTGCTGCTCTCTAAATTTCGAAATAGTGAAAAACTATAATTTATTAGTAGAAATTGCATGATTAATGAATAGTTTTGTAAATATTCACTTGAAAACTAGTTAAAAAATGTTACGAAGTTTCATCAGTTATGCTATTTTTACTAAATTAGAATTTAAAGAGTGATGTTCCACAGTCCTCGTTTTCTCTCGCCTGAATGCCGCAAGCATCAAGAGCCTGCCTTTGTCGTCGACTATACAACAATGATAGAGCTGCTGCGAAAAAACTCAGTGTCGCTCGAGCACTCCAATTGTCTAGGCTGAAAAGACATCTAAAAAAAAACCGACACGTTCCGAGTTGCATATTAGCCCGATCGAAATAGCCATTCGCCATAAACGTACTGATTTTGAGGCTTCGATTTATCGGGAAATTGAATTTGCTCATTTGTTGCATGTCACCTCGTCGTGTCACGCAACAGATTCCGAATCGGAACAAGTTGAATAGGGATTTCAAAGCTCGGTGCATTATTTCAAATTGGAGTAATTCCCGACGCGGAGTAACAAGCGCGGAATTTCGCAACTTGTTGAGCTTATAACTTATAAGCTCCAACGCTGGCTTTGTGCTTATAAGCACAAAGCCAGCGTTGGACTAAATAATATAGGATATTTACTGCTACAGCAAACGAAGCTAGTCCAACTGATTGTTTGGAACTATATATATGTATGCTTGCCGAGCGTGCATCAAAGTTTCGTAACCCGTCTTCAGGCGTGTTAAATTTCGTTAAACTTCTACCTGAGACAAGATGGTTTATCATTTTCATGAGATTCACAACGACATTGAAAAATGCCAGCAATTCATGTATTACGTATCCTAGAGAAAAGTCCACGTTACACTGCACGCAATGAGTCTTATCGTGAAATCACCTTGCCTTCTCCTATTAGAATATTATCAAATTTCGAATCTCTGGGTTGGTTAAATTAAAAACCGACGAACGGAGTCTTTACGAATTAACTGAATAATGTATTAAATCCTCTTGGTGGCTGTCGTCGCTCTTGCATGCCACTCGATCCTCGCGTGGGCTCTTACAATTCGTCTACCACTCGGGATCAGGACCAAGTAAGCCGGGCGTGCGATTGGTGCCTTGAGCAGTGACATAGACTCGGCGCGGCGATAGTCGGGATCTGGATTAAGGCAACAATCATATCAAGTTTTCCTCGCCAAGTTGCACTCGCGCGGGAAGCGTCTGCCTAGAGTTCTTTTCACGACTCGGATATATGTACACACCCGCCTCTCGAAGGCAGCTCGGTCCTGATGGCAGTTCTTTCGGCTTGAGCTTGAGGATCGAGGGATCGACGAGCCCGTGGGCAACTTGCTCGTGTGCAAATTCATTCAAATCACTTGTTATTCACTTCATAAGCAATGTTCAAATGCATGACGAGCTCAATTGTGGATTTTGAGAAGCTTTACGCGATATCGGGATAAAATTAACGCTCGCCGATGTTGTTTCGATGTTATCTTTTTTTATCGCGCGGAATAAAATATTCTGAAGTCGACTCTTCGTATCCGAGCGCATATTTTCCTTTTTCATTTCGCATAAGAACAAGGATTTTTAATTCTATGAAACAATGAATTCGTAGCCGTCGAATTGAAAGCCACATACATTCTCGTTTAATTCCGCGAGTCGATTCGGCCATCGCCAACTTGCCAGGGTGTAGGGAAGATAGATGGAGTCTTGTACTTCTTGTCACTCGTTTAGTGCGGTGCAACTCGGAACAGAAAACACGTATATATGCCCGCACACGTACGCTTCGCTCCAGCGCAAAATCAACGCTCGAAGAAACATCGAAGCTTGGAAACTCAACCATCCGATGTTCTTGACAACAACAGACATCATCTCGACGGGGAAGATTCCGCCTCTGCTACGCACAGAAGTCGTGTGTCTTCATTTCCTCAGTCGGCGCTCCGACGATGCTGGAGCACGAGATTCGTCTATCATTACTCTGTTTCTGTACAATGGCTAGCAATCTCATGTCCCGCATTGTTAATGAAAAACTTTTCCTAATTGTCTCGTCATCGCAATTATATGAGCAAGGTTTCCTGATTTCCTTCTTCAATTCTTATTTCCGTTTCAACTGTACGAGCAAAAATTTGAACAAGAATCCAACATAAAAATATATGAAATGTTCTTTTTATCGAGTGAAATTGAGCAATAATACCTCGTAACATTTTTGCTTTGGGGGGTGGCGGTTTTAATAACTCACGAGACATTTGTTCACTTTCATTTCATTGGCTGAAACGATGCATAAACTATTCGATTTTGAGAGAGAGAGGCAGACTTACAAACAATTATTCATAACTCATTTTCCGAACTCGCTCAATTTTTATATGCGATTGAGTTGAAATTTGCACTGCGACTTTTCAGATAGATTATCAGTTGAAGTACGCACGATTTTCGTGATTCACGTTTGCAATAAACAATTTACGGCCGATGTTTAAAAAAAAAATGGAAAAAGTTATAACGGAATACCATTATTTGAATTTTTCTAAAAGATTCTAAAAGATCATAAAAGATTCAAAATCTTAGGTACTTCTGAATGAAAGCTAATGTAGATTAAGACAAACCCATTTTCTTCCCGCATAGGTGGGTGGTGTATGGAGACCTGCCATTGCAGACGCCCCATCTTTCTCTTCGGAAATAATACATATGGAACAAAGTCTCGAATCTTCAGGGTATAGTATAACCCCAATAATATGATATATGTAGAGAAATTATATTGAAGGTTTTATTCTCTTTTGGTATTCTCTTTTATTCTCTTTTTTATTCTCTGATGGTATTATTACATCGATGGAGCAGTATTCCAAAAATTGAGCAACAAGCGAATAGAAAAGCACTCTAGCGAATAGCACTCGCGTATAGAAACATACACGGGTACGAAGGTCGGGAGAAGACCGCGCAATATTCCAAGGACGCGGAAGCTCGTTGAATGAGAAAAGTTTCTGCCGTGCGCACAAATATATATATGTATATTCGCGTGGATACGCACAAGAGGGTGAGCCAGCAACGGGTGTATTTAAGTTTTTCGATTTCCTTAACCGAGCGAGAGCTCAAGTCGCAAGGATATATAATGGGTGTTTCGCGAGCTCGCGGCGACCTCGTCTTCATTCGAACACGTGGGATTAATTTATTCCACCTGGGTGAGGAGCTCGGCGATACGTCCGAGGGCTGCACCCTTTTCCTCCACTACGGATCGCACGTGGTCCAAGCCACAGAGAGCTTGACGATCAGCCAAAGATTGATCAGATATAGTCTTCTCGATTGCTAAAATGGCGAACTTACTGTTACATGCATATGGATAGTTGTGAAAAAGAAATTGAAAATAACAATCGTTCGCTCGTACACTCGTCAACCAAGTTCCGCTCGTATGTTGTATTATTTACTTGCATAATTTGTACGTCGCAACATATTTCATGCATCAGACGTTAAAAATAATATTCGTTACACGGTCGAAGACTTCACGCTCTACACGTGATATCGGATACTCGGTGCGTGTTACACGTGCTTTACACTCTTCTTGAGAAAATATTTGCATTCGTACAAGAATATTCATGTTAAAAAAAATTATGCAGTTATAAATATCATTTGGTGAATGTTCATGAGGTTTATTCACTTGTTATGTATATAATCGAGCAACCCACGCTTTGACGTAGGAACGTCTACAAATAATTCCAAATCGGAAGAAAATGAACTTGACTTTTCGGAAAACCTTTACATTCGTCAAAAGCAAATTTTCAACGCGAACAAATTTATAACTTTTGATTGGTTTAAATCATTTACTATGAATAAAATGAGCTGGATTTTGATAAAAAAAAATGTCCAAACATGAAAGATGTTATTTTCTTAATTGTTCAAAGAATCGCGTATTAAAAAACTCTTTTATCGATATGTAGTCAACGAATTCGGATTCTACAGGAAAAATACATAGAGGTTTGATCTACCAGGGACTTCCTCAGGCCTATGAGGATGCGCGCGACATCAGGCTCGTGGTACTTAGCTTCCGGTTTAATTTGTAAGCATCGCTCGAGTGGATGATGGCGACAGGCTACGTCGAATTTTAGTAGGCGCGCGAAGTGCGAGTATATGTTTTTCGTGGTATTACCAGGTATTACTCCAGGACATTTAATTCACGCCGTGGAAACAGAACCAAAACTTTGAGCTTAAACTTATTAAAAGATTATGTTTGCACCGTGGGCGTATAGGATACAATTGCATGTATGAGGATCATGCAACTCTAGGGCCTAAAGTTCCATTTTACGCTCTTGGAAACAGAATAGTATGCTAGTACGTAGTATGTTCATGTACTGGTAACAATTTCAAACGTATGTTATGAATAACTATTATGAATCGTACAAACAACCATTATTCCATGAAAAATCTAGTCTCGTTGAATATTTTTATGCAGTATTGCATTGTCACGGACCGTGACGTCGAGTACGCATGTAAAATTAGCTGGATAGCTTATAGTGAAGTAGGTTAGAGCTGACAGATCACAGAAAACATTGACTTTTTTTCTGTTGACAGACCGACATTTATATATTTAGTCAAACGCAAAGAGCAAATTGAATGGAAGTGTATGGAATATAAATTTCTTTGTCAACGAATTATCGCTCCATAAAGTATGTATATGCGATATCGCTATTTCGCATGAAGGAAAGTATTCAATTACTAAATTGATCAAAGAAAGGAAACGATGTTGCGTTGAGTAAATAAGAACATCTGATAGATTTTCCGACACATATTGCCGTGTAAAATTTATTTTTAGACATGGATCTTGAACATAATGAGTTCATTCTATTATGGACTTTGTTTCCACGGAACACTATAATTATACCAAGCAATTTGAGTGATTCAAACGTAATGATGATAGTGTTCATTATTTGAGATCCATATTAGTTATCTATATTAGATCTATGTTTTCAGAGGGAAATATTAGAGAACTTTCATTATCCAAATCGAGTATTAACCTCGATTGAGATGGAAAAATACAATTTGACAAACACGCCAAGGATACATTCTTGTCATAATGATCAATTCCTTCTGTGGAGTCTCCTACGTGAAAGTGTATTACGAAACAAATGTTCTTTTGTACTCATACTCTGAGTTGCCAATCGTCACGAATTTTTATTGCGTCATCGATAAATTTTCAGTTATTTTTTATTATTATCCAATAACAATGAACTCATTCTCACATGCTACTCTTTTATATGATGCATGGTTAATTTCAGTCTATATTTTCGCTTAGATAAGTATACTTTGTCAAAGTACTGACGAAATAAAAACACCTCTTTCGCACCTCAGAGTAAAAAAAAAAACCGCTGCCAAGTGCCTCAGCAGTATGCTTTCTCAAAGTATTGCAATTGAACCTCAACTTGCATTAATCACCACTCTTTGAGAAAGCAAAATGAACCTCTAACTCATTTCCTCCACTCTATAGTAACGGTTGCTATGGTAAATATCCGAGCTTCGGTGTTCTTACTTCTTAGTCGTCAACAGTTCCGAAAATGGACCTCTAACTGACTTTTCCCACTCCATAGTAACGGTTGCTAAGGACGTAAACAATGGTTGCTATGGTAAATGTCGGAGCTTCGACGTTCTTACTTCTTAGTCACCAATAGTTCCAAAAATGGACTTCAAACTGACTTTTCCCACTCCATAGTAACGGTTGCTAAGGACGTAAACAACGGCTGCTATGGTAAATGTCGGAGCTTCGACGTTATTACTTCTTAGTCATCAATAGTTCCGAAAATGGACCTCCAACTGACTTTTCACACTCCATAGTAACGGTTGCTAAGGACGTAAACAACGGTTGCTATGGTACATGTCGGAGCTTGGATGTTCTTACTTCTTAGTCATCAACAGTTCCAAAAATGAACCTCCAACTGACTTTTCCCATTTCCTAGTTACGGTTGCAACCGATATAAACACCGGTTGCTAGAGACATCAACAATGGTTTATACGGGAAAGGTCTCTTTGATTGTTATAGAATCCCATAAATATACAAACCCAAATGATCATTTATCATGAATTATATGGGAACTTATCGAAAACACGCTAGCAACGGTTGCCATGGAATCAAACAACGGATGTTGCTGAAGACCGAACTCGGTTCACATCTGCCGGTGACCGACCTGTGTGCAAAATTTCAGGACGATCGGACCATTCCTTCGAAAATTAACGTACGACAAAAAAAAAGTCAGTCTGAAGCTGAATTTTGTATCTCCATAGCAACGGTTGCTAGAAGAATAAACAATGGTTGTTCCAAAATGAATGTCTTATCGATTCTCATCGATCGTCGAAAGAATTCGAGACCCATCGTGCGTTGATGATGATTTTTGGAGCTTTTATCAAAAACACGTTAGCAACGCTTGCTAGAGAAATAAACAACGGAATTGGCTGAAAATTGAACTCGACCGAGATTTTGCGGCGACTAACCTGTGTGCAAAATTTCAGGACGATCGGACAATTCCTTCGAGAGTTATCGTACGACAAAAAGAAGTGCACGTACGTACGTACGTACATACATACAGACATTTTCGGATTTCCATGTTTTTCGACCCGTAGATTACGAAAATCGAGGTCCCGAAGTCCGATTCGGTGGGTCGATTTTTACCCCGTTACAAAGCTTTCTCTTTGAGAAAGCAATAGTACATTGCGACACTAGAGCAAAAGACGAATTGTAGACATGTGTGAGGTTTGTTACCCGAACAAAGCGAGGCTGGTAATTACACGAGCCTAAAATTATCTTTTGCCCTAGCACCGAACAGAATTTTCCGCCAAGAGTGTAGGGAACTAAGATTAAAGCGATTGCCTTGGAAGTTTTGAGGGAGTACCGGACACCGAGTGATGTTCCAAATTTATCAATTCACGCTAATCTACTGTACCAACACGGGCAACACAATGGGGGAATCTGACTCGATACAACTGGCAATTCGCCGAAAAAATGAGCTATCAGCTCGTGGCCCTAGGCGCGCGGGCCACTTGCGCGTCGTCGAGTGGCGATTTTCTCCTGATGCTGGCAACCAGCTGATCGATGACCGAGTGAGCAAATTATATTTTCACACGCGAGACGCAGTGGCAGCAGCTAACCTCCTTCCCTCGCATATATACATATAAACTTGCCCTTCTTTATTTCCCTCGCTCTTCTTTTCTCTGTTTCTCCCCGTACTCAGTTATTACGGCATGTTTATAACGAGAAGCTTGTTTATAGTTGCACGGAAGGATATACATGTTTGATCCGAGGACGGTGGGGAGCTGGTGCGAGGAGCATCCTCTTGCTCGGGCGCGTTGATTCGACCCTCGTCATCACCACGCCACTCGTTCGAATTCAGGATATCGCGCCGCGCTGTGAGACAGCTCCGCGAGAGAGTTAGTAATTCTGATGGATTCGAGCGCGAACTCGTCATGTTTCCGGACCGCGATTCCCTCGCGTTGTCGAATCATTCGAGTCGAGTCTATATGTGGGGGCAAACGATCGACTAATCCGCGCGTACGGTGTGTACTGGCCCATATTGTCATTTATTTATCGCTGCGCGAAGCGGGGCTTGTAAAGAATCGTTCCCCAGTGCGCTGCTCTTCCGGTAGCGGCAGACAACTAAGCGCATAACTAGCGCGCGCTGCAACATACGAATTGTGAAAGCAATCAACCAATATATAACTCCCCAGAAGCATTTCAGTTCCCGAGAGAGATACTCCCAAAGTTGGCTACTTTTTTTTCGGTCCGTTGTGTGCGGATGAAAAAACTGCTGCCCGCCAAATCGGCAGTATGCTTTATCGAAGAGACTCATTGGAAAAATGACGAGAGAAAAGTACCACTGTCGTACATAGGGTTGTTGATTGACTTCCAACTCAAATTTAGGAATTCGAGGAACTAAGTTATTTCGTCAGAATCACATATAATCGTTTCGATATGGACCTTATCGAGATATAAATAAAATAAAACATGAGAGGATTCTACAAGATCGAGATAAATCCAATCTACGCCAAAATCGAACGGTCGTTCATCGTACACCATTATCTATGAAACATGTCATCAAGACCCGATTCATTTTCAGCTCAGAATAGTGATAACAATGAAATGAGTTTATACTAACTCGTTTTTTTTCTCCATTAAGCTATGGAAGTCTCGTTAGAGACTAATTGCTAATCCGGTTTCGTCTGGCCCAAGTTAAATCCGATCACCATATCCGTTTGCAGAAAGGGTTGAAGGTTGATTTTTATACGTGACTATTTTGGAATACGAAGCTAACAATTCAACATCACAATGAATATTCCAAAAAGTCGCTGATCACACAATCACTGGACTTTTCTAAGAATAATCAAATCCTATCCCAGGAAGATCAAAAACAAATTCTATTTCGTAGAGTATTTTAGATATTATTTGTGCGAAATGTACTTGCAATTTTTTTGCATTACATTTTTATTTCATGTTGAGTATTTTATTCTATTCCAAATCTCACTTTACAACTCATTAATCTAAACTATGTCATATTATTCTGGTTATCTTCCACGATCGAGAGAAAATGTATGAAACTTTTCGACATCTCATGTCCCTACATTTCTATCTATCGCAGAGAACAAGAGAATTATCTGTTCTTCGTGAAATGATTGTAAAATCATGAATGTCAGTAATAAGTAGAAAGTAAAATTATGACCAAGTACAACTGATCAAAGAGATGTTTCGTACAACGAAGACGATCGACTTCATATTTTCTATTTCTACTCCGAGTAAACTCGGATACATTATTTTTCAATAATAATGTTGACAACTCTACTCAAGTTTAAGTCGAAACTTAATCAATGAAGCATCGATTGAGTATAATTTTTCACTCGACAAACATACACTTACAATGTGATTTTTGAATCGATAATGTGATCTTTTGTAATATTAAGCACTTATGCCGTCAATGGGTAGAATACGATACTAAAAATATAATCCCTCGAGCGATAACATCTTCTTGTATCAACACTTTCGCGGTAGTCAAGTTTTGTTGAATACAGAATTATACCGAACATCCACCCTACTTTGCATCGTCACGCCTCGCCCACGCACTCATTAATGTTTTATAATAATCAGCATTTCCCACGCGTTTGGGATAAAATATTGTAGGTACTATTAAAAGCTTCTAGGGTATTAAATACAATCCATACCCTTATAACTTCCTCCGTAAAAGCTCTTTTTTCACGGCTAGCAGATAAAGTTTACTTCAATAATCCTTCCAGACTGACAACCAGCAGCAGGATATAAACTTTCCGCGAGAACGTCGCATGTGACTCAACAAAATAATCCCTTGGGATGAACGAACACGAAGAGTTTCCTTTCGTTTTTCTACGATACTCAGCATATCAATGCGTAGCTTAATGGATGTGAATTTTTCTGTGTATTTTTGAATACTTTTTGTGGATTAAAGCTATCATATAGCTTGTGTGATTGTATATCATTTGCCAATCCCACAATCCCACAATTAGATTCCACGACACATACTATCGAAAATTAATCTGACTCAAAGCTTAGGGGATTTCAGTTTACAATGAATCACTTGAACGATTCATTTATTATTCTCGGAGTACTATCACATTGTTTCACTGAGACTCGTGAAATTATTTTACTTGTAAAATAGACCCATGTTGATTTCAGGCCATTTTCCAAATAATTTTCCAGAAATTATCAGTTTTAGAGAGAAATGTTTTACTTTCGAATCCCAGTTGTGTAGAAAAGGTTCACATACGGATAAGCCCTTTTTTGTTATTGTAATAGTAGTCTAAGTGCTAAGGATATTCATTTCAGTGAGTGGAATCCAACGATAATTTGATGAACTCAAAATTCATATAGAATCACAATTAAGAATAACAATTAATTTTGAAGAATTCTCGCGCGATAGGAAAATCGCTCAAACAAGCAAGTTGGGAGAATCACATGTTACTGCTTTCATACTAGTATATCGAAATTATTCATTTCATCGTTGAAATAATGTATCCATCAATATCGATCGTACAATAATATATGGTAACTCTGCAATTAGAATCATTTACTCGTACTTCGGTTTCCGAAAAATTCCCAAGCCTGTTGCGAAAGCATGAATGCGAGTTCAAATATTATATTGCCAATAGAAGTGAAAAATGAAACTCAAAGATATTTATTAAAAAATGCTAATTTCATATTTATCAATGCTTTGCAGAGAATATTCCTATTTTTCAGGACTGCACCAAAGTTTGAAAGAACATAATCCCTTCAACGCAGTGCAAATCCTCGCAGTAATATTCAATTGGATCAGGTAGAAATGTAGGACATTTTGGGACGTTAGCACAGTCTGATGTAGATATATTTCATGCTGGTAATTACAGTGCTGGACTTTTTTAACAAAAATATACAATTTCAGTAAAAGATTAAGAAGAAGGTTGAAAGAATTCGTTGGATATAGGTCGCATCAAACACGCTCTTTGGACAAATATGATACTTTATATTCGAAACAGTGTCACTACTAACTTAGCTTATCAATGAGTGAATTGAAACAAAGAGAACGTTGAATAACGCAATAGCGAAAAGTAACATACATTAATATAAACAAGATACATACCCGCCGCATGACACGGAGTGAGAAAGATGAGGTCTTCATTTTTGTAGCTATGCTGAATGTGCTGAAGGAAGGAAAACTGCAGTAGAGTGAGCGAGGCTCGTATTATAGAATCAGTCAAAGAGTCCCGGAGTCACGCGCACTGCAGGACGTTTCAGCTGAGACTGTGGGGGTGGTAGCTACTACAGGTGGTCGCTGATTCGGCAGTAGCGGCTTCCACACAGCTATTCCTTTTACTGTTCTGCCCGAGTTACTCTACTCCACTTTTTTTCTCCTACTTTTATACAAGCGAATAATTACACGCGTTTGATATTGATATTTATGCTATCCCCTTGAGCTGCCCTAGATGGGATGCGAAAGCTACTTAAGAGCCGTGAAACAACCGTAATAACAAACTTTGAACAGTGGTGTATTTTGAACAGTTAGAGCGTAGTTGCTATAGGCGAGGAGGGTTGATCAATGAGGAGGAGCACGGCTGTTGATCGTCTGTTGGACGTACGTCGTGGCTCTGCGACGTGGGGGGGTTACCGAGAGAGAAAGCAGAGAGAACCACCCCGGCGCTCTCGCGCACGCTCGCCCACCAGGGCCGCACCTACTCGAAGGTCGCGGAGGTGCATCTATTGCCTCCTCAATTTTCGAGCGTATTTCTAATTTTCTCGCTCTGTTTTAAGGAAATATTTTATTGGTTTTTGCTGATGGGTCTGCGGTAGTTGATTATGTGCGTTTCTCTTGGCTCGCGTCCCCTCGCGATCCGATGTACTTACTTGATCAGTCATTTGGATTCATTTACCAGTAATGCGAGGGTCACTTTGATATACGGTAGATGTTGATAGGTTTTTCATATGTATTAGGCATTGTTGAAGGAATTTCCGTTATATCCGTTATATCCACATCGTTTGTTTGGTTGCTCAATAAAGCAAAAAAAATAATGTCACATAGTTTCACTGTCTCTGAGTAAGTATATTAGATCGCTGTGAGTATTGATGAATCAGCCCCAATTAGTGTCCATGAACTAATTACACTTTCGATTCAGTGAATTTTTGATAAATCTGCAGCAGAATGAAACTCCTTACGTGATACATTTTCAATCTTGAAATATTGAAATTCGAGTTAAAAGATAAAAGAACCAAAATCTCTCAAAATAACACAAATCAATTCATACATTTATTAAAAATAAATAACAGTAATTATGTGGAAAATTGTTTTTAACAATATAAATCATCAATGCATAATAAAAACTTCTATGATTTCCTTTTCATGGATGCACAATTTTGATGATGACTAAGAATAGAATCAGAGCAAGCTCTGAGTCGTGAATGAGGAATGAGGGATTGATGTGTATTTTATTGAACTACAAATTATATAATATTACAAGCGTTTGATCATTTAATTCATGTACGACAGAATTATCATTCAAATTCTAGAAAATCCTCGAGAGGATCGTCTAAACAAACTAATGTTCCCATAACGGTCAGACCTGAAATAAGGAAATTTAAATTCATGAATAGGTATACTCATCCTTGTAAAAGTCTATAGGCTAGCGCAGATCACAAGGAACAGATACGAAGAACATTGAAGGATAAACTCGTTTTCCGTTTTAGTGTGACGTACTGTGCATTTTCTTCTAGTATCGTAGCCATACTATTTATTATTTCAAAGATTGAAAAAGATAGAATAAACATCTCGCTCATCGAAAAATTTCTGCACGCGCAATTTCCTCTTTGCTCAATTCCACGATGAAACAAGGGGCATAACTAACAAGAGGCAACGAAAGGGTGTTGAGCCCCTCTGTGAGTGATTTTTGTATTGAGAAGATGAAAATGATTCTTTGATCGGTTTTAGGGGATGAAAATAATCTTTTTGTTTTGGCAATTTTCTCTGCCAAAATAATAGAACAATCAAAATATCAGGACCCTCTTCAATACTTTAGTACTTTCAATACACCTGTGTAATACACTTTCGTTCAAGCTCGAGTGTGATCATCAGGATGAATTTTGTAATGTCTCGATTTCAAACACGTGTTTCAAAAGTTAGGACATTTAGGCGAAATATGACTTTACTCGAGAGCCATTGTCCCTTTGTTTAACTTGTAGGACGAACCTTACACTCGTGTGAAAATCATGTCTGCTTCTCAAATATTGAAATGTAATACTGAATGTGTTGTGTTGAAAACCGATGTTTTTCCACACATATGATGAGAAATACCGTTTCATACTCGCGCAGAAGGTAACTTTCACATTTATGACAGGAGCATACATTTTATTAGCATTGAAAAATATTATTACATGTTGGAAAGTACAAATGTATTTCAAACAGGCTGCGGATGACTCGCATTTCACACGCGTTACGAACATGAGTAATCAAACTTCTCAAATTGGTTAAAAAAAAATATGCGAGTTTTTGGGCCATTTTCTAATTACCTACTTGGCATTCATTTCTAGGAGAGGATATGTGAGCTATAAAATTTTGTGACGATTCAGTCCAAAATTCTACGAAATTTTTAATATGCGTAACTACGGATCGTACTGCAGTAGAAATACACATGTTGCTGGAAATAAGCGTTGCGATTGAAAATGTCGTCGAAATCGGTAGTCCAAGAAAAAGCGTAATTGAAACAAAATTACAAAATCCTTAATGAAAAACCGAAATTGAAGCTGATCAAGACAAAAAAGATATGTTTCTAACTGCGATGTATTTCAGACAATGAGATTCTTTACATTGATACTCTTCATCTGTTCCTCGTGTCATTATTCGCAAGCCTTACGCAATGGAATCTATATGGGGAAGAATTAATAAGAACCAGAACCCGCAAAAGCCGGAGAACTACTAAAATGAAAAATTCTGATAAATCGCTCTACATTTGTTCTACGTATCAAATAATCTTCATCAGATGGAAACTGCCTAACACTAAATACAGAGATGGAAATACTTAAATTTTGAATTGAGCTGATGTACTCAACCTGTTTCAACCATGCGTCTCAAAATAAGTTAACAAGAAATGTGGAGATTCAGAAGACAAATAAGTCACCAGTAAGCAACACTCAGGTACCATGTGTAAAGACTCATGTAATCAATAATCGCAAAAGTAGAGATATGAGTCAAATGAAATTATAGATAAAGTGATGGGAGATGCTGAGCCGGAGGAGGAAAATATTAATTCCCATTGAACATAAAATTAGATAAGATTGGATTAATGAGATCAGCGATTACAGAGAAATTGAATAGGTACTCCGTCATTCCGGCTTATGGAGGTTCTGAGGGATTGCACTCAAAGTTTTTCGTAAGCGGAACGTAGTGGTAACTAGAAACTATGACTCACATTTCGATGAGACAGTTGAAACCGCAGGCGTCGGGAGAGCTGGGAATTTAGTCGAATGATAATGAGGGTCAACTGATGCTAGAGTTGTTGGAGAAAAAGAAAGTTTTGTTTCATACGAAAGATGTGTATCTGTGGGATTTTGTGAGGTGTGAGTTGTGAATGTGGAATGTTCATTTCCAAATAGTTTCGAGTCACTTTTGGGAGTTGTGGTATTTTTTACATAGACCGAACCTGATTCGGGAGTCACAACGATTTCTGGAATGAAACCAAGATTAGTGGTGTATGATTCCGAAAGTGGTGATACTGTTGAACTTAGAATATTGACTCGATCAATATCCCCGTCAGTGATATCTTCTTCAACTTCTCCAAGTGTGACCGGTCGAGCAGAAGTTTGAGAAGAAGTTGTGACTGGGTGCAACGTGGTACCTTCTTGCTCATATGCAGAACTCGACAGGAAATCGACCATGGTCTTGGATTTGGAAGTTGTTTCATTGTTGAGGAAATGACTTGCGTCCACAGTGGTGATGTGAGAGGGAGTTGTGTCTCTCCCATGAATGGTCATGGGTGTTACTGATTCCAAAGGAATAGTAACATCTTGGAAGTGCTTCTGCGACTGCAAAGTATCCGTGGTCGAAGGTACGACCGTTATCCGTTTACTAATGGGATAAATATTGTTCGCATTGGTCGTGTAAGAGACGGTCGACTCTTCTTCATCGATGAATATAGTTGGGACTGTTTCCGGAATATCCGTGGTATCTGGGCCCAAATTCTGTTTTGAATCTGGAATTTTCATTTTCGCTGATACCGTGGTAACCTTTAGATCATACGCCGAGCTCGTATCAGAAAAGTTCGTGGTCCTAGGTTTGAACGTTGTCCCTTTATGGAGAGGATGACTTTTGTCTGACGTCGTCATGGGAGAACTAGGAATCTCTTCACTATCAATGAGACCTCCAAGTGATATGGTTGTGCGAGGAACGGATGTGTCTTCACCATCTACAGAAACTGGAGTAACAGTTTTCGAGGCGACAGTAATGTCTAAAACGTACGGATCTTTTATAGCAGAATCCGTCACTCCTACCGATTCCGTGGTTACATCTTGATCATATGGGGAACTCGACTGTGGATTGACTGAAATCGGGGATTTGATAGTCGAGACCTGATTGATTTGATGAACTCCATGTTTCGTGGTTGTGTGAGAAATGGTTGTATCTTCAGCATCTATAGGAAGCGGAGTGACAGTCATGTCTGGAACATGAGTAGTTTTTGAAGCTGAATCCGTCAGTCTCACTGATTCCGTGGTTACTTCTTGATCATAAGCCGGAAACGAGGAGTTAATTGTCGAGTCCTTAGTGATATGATGACCGCCATGTGTTGAAGCAGAGGCGGCGGGACCTACCGATTCTGTGGTTACTTCTTGATGATATTCCGAAGTCGACGATTTAGTTGACGAGTCCTCATTGGTATATCGATCTGCATCTGTTATGGTTGTTTGAGAAATAGTTGTTTCTTTCCCATCGATAGACACTGGTGTGACTGATTCAGAGATGATCGTACTTTCCGGAACGTGGGTATCTTTGGGAGCAGAGTCGGTTATACCTTCCGATGTTGTGGTTATATCTTGATGATATGCCGGAGTTGAGGATTCAGTTGACGGGTCCTCAATGGTATATTGATCTCCAAATGTTACAGTTGTTTGAGACATGGTTGTTACTTTCCCATCGATTGATACTGGTGTGACTGTTTCAGAGATTACTGTACTTTCCGAAACGTGGGTATCTTTGGGAGCAGAGTCAGTCAGACCTTCCGTCTCTGTGGTTAATTCTTGATGATATGCCAAAGTTGAGGATTTAGTCGACGAGTCCTGATTGGTATATTGTTCTCCATCTGTTAAGGTTGTTTGAGAAATAGTTGTTTCTTTCCCATCGATTGATACTGATGTGACTGTTTCAGAGATTACTATACTTTCCGTAACGTGGGTATCTTTGGGAGCAGAGTCGGTCAGACCTTTCGATTCTGTGGCAATTTCTTGCTGATAAGCCGAAGTCGAGGACTGATTTGACGAGCCCCCATGGGTATATTGTTCTCCATCTGTTGAGGTTGTTTGAGAAATAGTCGTTTCTTTCCCATCGATAGACACTGGTGTGACTGATTCAGAGATGATCGTACTTTCCGGAACGTGGGTATCTTTGGGAGCAGAGTCGGTTATACCTTCCGATGTTGTGGTTATATCTTGATGATATGCCGAAGTTGAGGACTTAGTCAACGAGTCCTGATTGGTGTATTGTTCTCCATCTGTTGAGGTTGTTTCAGAAATAATTGTTTCTTTCCCATCGATTGATACTGGTGTGACTGTTTCCGAGATTACTGTACTTTCCGAAACGTGGGTATCTTTGGGAGCAGAGTCAGTTAGACCTTCCGACTCTGTGGTTATTTCTTGATGATATGCCGAAGTTGAGGATTTAGTCGACGAGTCCTGATTGGTATATTGTTCTCCATCTGTTAAGGTTGTTTGAGAAATAGTTGTTTCTTTCCCATCGATTGATACTGGTGTGACTGTTTCAGAGATTACTGTACTTTCCAAAACGTGGGTATCTTTGGAAGCAGAGTTAGTCAGACCTTCCGACTCTGTGGTTATTTCTTGATGATATGCCGAAGTTGAGGATTTAGTCGACGAGTCCTGATTGGTGTATTGTTCTCCATCTGTTGAGGTTGTTTGAGAAATAGTTGTTTCTTTCCCATCGATAGACACTGGTGTGACTGATTCAGAGATGATCGTACTTTCCGGAACGTGGGTATCTTTGGGAGCAGAGTCGGTTATACCTTCCGATGTTGTGGTTATATCTTGATGATATGCCGGAGTTGAGGATTCAGTTGACGGGTCCTCAATGGTATATTGATCTCCAAATGTTACAGTTGTTTGAGACATGGTTGTTGCTTTCCCATCGATTGATACTGTCGTGACTGTTTCAGAGATTACTGTACTTTCCGAAACGTGGGTATCTTTGGAAGCAGATTTACTCAGACCTTCCGACTCTGTGGTTATTTCTTGATGATATGCCGAAGTTGAGGATTTAGTCGACGAGTCCTGATTGGTATATTGTTCTCCATCTGTTAAGGTTGTTTGAGAAATAGTTGTTTCTTTCCCATCGATTGATACTGATGTGACTGTTTCAGAGATTTCTATACTTTCCGTAACGTGGGTATCTTTGGGAGCAGAGTCGGTCAGACCTCCCGATTCTGTGGCAATTTCTTGGTGATAAGCCGAAGTCGAGGATTTAGTCGACGAGTCCTGATTGGTATATTGTTCTCCATCTGTTGAGGTTGTTTCAGAACTAGTTGTTTTTTTCCCATCGATAGACACTGGTGTGACTGATTCAGAGATGATCGTACTTTCCGGAACGTGGTTATCTTTGGGAGCAGAGTCGGTCAGACCTTCTGCTACTGTGGTTATTCTTTGATGATATACCGAAGTCGAAGATTTAGTCGACGAGTCCTCATTGGTATTTTTATTTGTATCTGTTATGGTTGTTTGGGAAAATGTTGTTTCTCTCCGATCGGTAAAATCCGGAGTGACTGTTCCCGAGACGATTGTATGTTCAGGAGCCAGGGTATCTTTTGAAACAAAATGCGTCACTCCTACTGATTTTGTGGTTACGTCTTGATTATATGCCAAAGTCGACTGAGTTGTGATCGAAGGCAGAGGTTCGATGGTTGACCTTTTGTGGATTTCATGACCTTCATGCGTTATGGGTGTGTGAAATATTGTTGTTCCCTCACCGTCTATAGAATCCGGAGTGCCGGTCTCCGCGGTAACCGTCATATCTTGATCATCGTCTTGTTTTGATTCATATTCTCTCATTCCCACCGATTTCGTGGTATTTCCTCGATCATTTGTCGAACTTGATTGGTAGACAATCGCGGTTGTAGGTTTTTTCGTTTCCATATTGTCGACAGAGTGACTCGTGTCCGCCATGGTTGTATATAAAAAGGTTGTCTCTCCTTCATCAGCGGTTGTGAGCGTTGCTGGTTTTGAAGAGTCAGTAGTGTTAGGATATTGGTTACGTTCAAAGTCAGAATCTGTCATTCCCGCTGATACTGTGGTAAGCTTTTGATTAAAAGCCGAACTGGACTGGGGACTGACCGTTGTCGATTGTTCAGTCATAGTTCCTTTGTTGATAGTTTGACTCTCGTTTGTCTTGGTTATGTAAGAGTTAGTTGTCTTGTTTCCATCTGCCGAAATCGGTGTGACTGTTTTCGAAAAGTTCAAATCTGGAAGAATGGTCTGGGTTATATGCTTTGACTCGAGTTCCACTTCGGTTGTTAATTGTATTTCTGGTTTCGTGGATTTCTGATCATATTCGATGGTTTGAGAAATATCTGATTGATCTAGCGTAGTGTTCTCAATATCTAGTTCATCACAACCTACCTCAGTTGTGTAAGGATCTTCCTTTTCAAATAATTCATCCGTCGTTGATATTCCTAAACCTGGAGCATAGGTAGGTTCTGGAATATAGGTAGATTTAGGATGTGCGTTTGTTACTTCTCTCTCTTCTTCTTCGGTATTTTTTTCATCTCTGGGTTCAAAGGTGGGCACATTGACACTAGGGGTTGGTTTCAATGTTTTGTATTCGATGAATGACTCAGTAGTTTTCGGATGATAAGTAGGCTCGATATCTGCTTGTAATATTTCCTTCGTAGTTTCTGGTGTCATGGTCTCTGGATTGGCTGCCAATATTGATTGTGTACTCGCTGTTTGTGTGATCGTTAAATCTTCCGAAATTTCTGTAGTTCCGGGAACATGGGTTGTCTTCAGATCAATTTCTGTATTTTCTTCAGTTCTTGGACTTGTGAATTCTGGTTGGTACACGAAGCTTGATTGAGAACTGTGTATGGTCGATTGTGGAATATATGTTGCTTTCGAAGTCATGGATTCATCGGTTGAGGGATTTCTATCCGATTGAGTAATATCGGAATCTGTTTGTTTAAATGACAGCTCCTTAGTCGATAATCTAGATTCCAAAAAATTTGTAGTTTGTGGGACATGGGTTGGCTCAGGATCAATTTGCGTTGTCTCTTGTGTATCTGGGGTCGTGAATTCTGGTTCATATTCTGATGATTGAGAATCTTCCGTTGGACTGACCGTCGTGTAGCTACCAGGGAACTTAGTAGTTTCTGGAATGTAGGTATGCTCAAGACTAGTTTTTGATGTTTGTCCTATTTCTTCTTTGTTCGTCGTTGATTCAGATCCAAAGGCAGACGTCGTTTGGAAATGGCTTATAGGTTCGAAAGTAGTCACTTTTTTTGACGAGCTACTGCTACTTGATTCGGTTGTGTAAGAATCAATCGGTTCAAAGGTGTTACCTAACTCTGGTGCTCTAGACCCATTATCAATCCAGATTCCGGTAGTAGATTTTTGCCCATATATCGTACTGTCGGTTGCACCAACAGTAACCTTGGCATCCTCGATCAAATCTTGTTTTGGTTTGAATGGTTTTGAATATTCGCCTTGTTCTTGAGTAGTTGGAGTAGTTGAAGTAATCGGAGTGTACCATTCAGAAGGTTTAGTGAAAATTTCCACTGTACTCGATTGTGGTAGTGTTGTTTTGTGGGGGAGGTATGGTTGGTGTAAAGTATGTGATTGATTAGTTTTGGATGGAATTGCTCTAGTACAGAGCAAATTTTGAATACGCTTGGTTGTGTTCAAACCTACTCCTTGCATTGGGGTTAAAGTGACCAGGCCCAATATATCACATAGTATCCCATCACGCTGAAAAATAAGGATTGAGTTATGAATATTCATATTTTCATGTCATGTTTTGATTTAAATTCCAATATGACTGAAATAACTGGAATATTCATTCCGTATGTGATTCTTCCATTTCACGTTAACAAATATATGTCTCAATTTCCATTCAACGTAATAAATAAACAAATTCATTTTTCATCAATTATCAGCTTGTTCAAAATATACATCAAAGTCACTTTGTAAATTTATCGCTTCTGATATAATTATCAAAATTTTCATATTCCTTTCTTTTTTTCCAGACTCTTGGGTGAAAACGTACCCATCGTGGTTTCGTAATGGCCAATACCCGAGATGGTGAAAGAAATCGTGTTAGGTTTTGCTTGCAGTTCAGAACGTTTGGGAATAACTTAAAGGTGTCTTGATCTTCGTTTTAGATACCACCAAAAAGTCTTGGAAAAAATTTGGGAACCACGTGGTTAGACGCGTTTAATTTTTGTTTAAAATTTCACATTGTTGTTGGTGTAACATAAAACTTCATATTCAAAGTTCATAAACTTAAAATGAATTCTGTTGATAAGAATGTCACCTGTTGAATATAATGGTAGAGTAGAGAAAGAAAGTATCCAGAAAATTTTCAATCCTTCTCAAAATCAGTTCGAATGGGAATCTATTGATCTTTTATGTTTGTATATCTTTATATAAAATCATAGAACTAGATATACTCTGTATAAATGAAATCGATATTATTGATTGAATATCTTCGGGAAATTGAAACTTTAGATCGAATTGCTGTAAATATGACTCATTGGGGTACCCAAATAGTACCTTGTGTAACGAGCGCGGAAAATTGCCAATTGCACACGCGGGCGCGTTGGCGCACGAGTGCAGCGAGTGCGACATATCGCCCAAGTATGCTATCGGCAACTATACTGTGCGAGTTGCTCATACTATTTTTCATCACGGACATAGAAAATGATGTATCGCGCGGTAGTTTCGTGGATGCAAAATGGGTGATTGTGCACTCCGTTCTGATAGTGTTGTTTTGTAACGGAGTACACAATCGGTCGTTTTGCATTCCCGAAACTGCTACGCAATTTGTCATTTTTCGTGCACCCGCGATGAAAAAGCATTTTGAAAGTTGTCATGATTGGTGACCAGAAGTTGATAACGTGTTCTAGTTAGATCAATTATGTGATAGTTCATTTAAATTCATTGAATAGGAGATAGAAGAACATTTATTTATTTAATTTTATTTATCTAAATCATTTGAAACACCCTGAGCAGTTCAAAGGAATAGGGTTGACGAATTTTTCACAACACCTAGTTTTTTCATATAAAATGCATGGAGAATCAGAAAATAATTAGGTCGTATTTTTTTATTTTTGTTTAATGTTATTTTTCTAAAAGATATGACTGTTGAAAGATTCGGCGTTTTCGATAGATATAGATATACTTCAAATGCAAATGACGTCATATCGTTACTAACGACATGAATTTCATCTCCTCATATTAGCTCGAATTTTGATTGGATCGAAAAACAAAAAAATACGACCTAATTAATTTTGCACGTTCTTTCGATTTCTACGATAAAAAAAATAGCGTATTCTTCCCAATTGATTTCAAAGGAAAAATTTACAAAGATGAAGTAAATTTTTCAACTTTGAACCATTTCATTGAAGCTATTTCTTCATTTCGTCGTATGAATGCTGGGCCAGAATAAGCTTTTCTCGAGTTAAAACTCCAAAAAATGAAAGTAAAACTAATAGAACTAAAATAAATTTCTACGAAATTCAATATTCAATCGGGGGGTCAATAGATGAAAATGCATGAAATTTCATTCCTACTGAAAAGCATCTTAAAAACTCCAAAAAGAATATTTTGTATTCTCAATTATTCCATTTTATCCATCTGTTTTGTCAATAGTCTTTACATTTCAATCTTTACAGTTTCTGGTGTTTAGATTAGGTATAAGTAGCACTTGAGAAAACCATCAAAATAGATGTTAATATATTTAAAATTACTGATTTTTTTTAGATATTTAACAAAACAGTATACGTATACATCATGTGGGTACTTGTTAGAATCACTCGAAAAAATGTTCAATAAGAATATAGACTTGTATGGAGTCAAAAATCTTCAATGAATCACTTGTAAACAGCCGACGGTTCGGTTGCTATATAGACTGTCTTTTCAAGCTATTTTCTATTGCACAGTGAACGTATCGAAGCTGATTCTTTTACTTTTTCGAGAAATACATTTACATTGGTTAACAAATTTCAATTTCCATCTGTTATGTTTGGTGAAGTGACGAGCTCATGCATAATTTTTTATCTCCACGAATGAATGTATCAATACACTGCTAAGATTTGAATTTTTTTGAGTTTTTGGAAATCTCTATATTAGACGGCGTTGAGCTTAGTATCTTTCAAGGTCATCCAGAGAATCATATATTCAATGCAATCATGTGAAGTTATTTGACAACTGTATCTCAAACAGTGTCACCTCTATATATTTTAAGATTAATCATCATTGGGAACACGATATGCTGGAAATTCACATGAAGTTAATTTCACGTTTTAAATTTGACAAGCTATTTTTTGTCACATATCATTTCTATCTAATTCATTCTAATTCGAGAAAAAATCTTAGATCATATAAAATTTCAGCGAGAATCATACTCAACGTGCACTAGTTTTCATAATAAAGCAAATTTAAGGCATTGGATAGTCATAAACTCACTGTTCCTTGAAGGAGCCCTCTGTGTTTCTTGTCATGATTAACGGGTAAAGCATTAATATTACTTTGTTCAAACACGTGATATAGCACAATGAAGATGACAGCTAATCCTAACTTAGTGTTTCTTCTTGAGATCATGATCTCTTGTTGAAAAAACAATCAGATCTGAAAATAAACAGACTTTCTATATCACAGTTGTGAATAATTCTTCCCAATACCAATATCATCACACTATTCCATGCACATGTATCACATTGAACGAAGCACTTCACCTTTTACAAGTAGCACATTTCCGAAGAGTGTATGATTTTTTTTTAACGCCGTCACTCTTTTATAAAAAAGATCGAATACATTCCCTGAACTCCAAAAACTTGAATATCGATCATTAAATCACGTCAGGCTTCGTAATTTAGTTTCCACGCTTTAATTAGTGATCAGAACACTTGTGTATATCAGTGGATTGACGTAACATTAATTTTTGAGTTTATATAATACACAAAGTATGCCCTCTATACCCATACTCTCCGAAAGTCTTAGTCTCTGCTGGATCAAAAAATTTTGAGTGATTAACTGAGAGCACTAGCTTGTACAACTGTCAATTCACTAATGAGCTTCACTTTGTAGACTTTGTTTGATTTGTAGATAAGACATGCTGTCTTATTTTTAACACATAACACAACACATCAAATTTCACATCTGATATTTCATAAATAGAGTGTGATTATGAAACTTTATGACAGTGTGGTGTAAGATGTGCGATTGTCATATACCATAATTATAACATCCCCTATCGCACAAACATAGCCTTTGAGATGAATTATTATGAATCATTGTAAACATTTTTGAAATACATTTTATGCAATATTGTCTGAGTAATCTGACTGAAAGAGTTGGTGAAGGTAAAGGGCCTATTGTAGCCACTAAAATCCCTTCTCAGATACATAGTAATGAGTACATTCTCTCAAAAATTCAAATGAATAGATTCGGTAGTATTGGCTGTGCGTTGATTACCCTGTCAGTCAGGACTCGAGTATTTATATATATAGTTTACATCGAAGAATGAAAGAGAGCGATGAACTGGGAAGTTATTAAGATCACTTCTGAAGATATTTTTTGTTTATATTACATTTTATATTCAATTACTTAACAATCAAATTTTTAAATTTATTCTTATCAGTAAAAATCTTAAAACAACAAAATATCGTTGATGTTGAAAAAAAAAACTGCATACCGAATTATACGCAACGCTTTAGTGAAGTGAATCATTGCTAGAGGGTTTAAAGGGACAAGCGACTGCCAACATTGAGAAGTTGATGTAGAACTACAATAAACATTTCTTCACTAAAAGCTGACGCTACGACAAATATTTTAAGCCAAAAATATTAAAATATGTGTAGGCAATTTTCGATCAAAAAGATTCCAAATATTAGTCAATATAGATGAAAAACCGCTGCCAAGTGCCTTAGCAGTATGCTTTCTCAAAGAGGCTTTAACATCACCCACAAACGCATCCCAAACCTGTATTTTCACCATTCCACTAGCGTAGATACTATCATTTATTTTTCAAAAACTACAAAAATATTATTTAATCAGCTCAATTCGTATCTTTGTGACTGTGTAAAGTGTCGTTCTTTTTCAATTGACCAAACTTTGTCGCGACTGTTGATGTCTGCCCGGGCTCTCTTATTATTTCAAATGCAACAAAGCGAACGGTTCTAGGTTCTACACGATGCGAGACATTTGGACCTGCATAATTTTTCGATCAATTCATCTTGTGACTGTCATACGGTTTAATGGTGGTTAAAATCGATCCGTCCTGCCCTTAAGTCCGTATTTAGCAAACTTGAAGATTTATTTTGATCATTTTCGACGGCTGAGGTTGGAAATGATCAATTCAAAATCTATTTTGATCATTTTCGACGGCAAAAGTCACCAAATTTTCCCAATTTTCTCTATAGCACGTTGAAAATACTGGAAACGAAACTTACATGAATTTTTCTTCCCCTTAACAACGGTTGCTAGGGCGGTAAACAACGGTTGATAAGGAGCTAATTGGGAAGATTTTGTGTACTTTGACGTCGAAAATGACGGAAATAGGTCATAAATTAATAATTTCCAACATTCGTAACGGTTGCTAGGGAGGTAAACAACGGTTGCTATGGAGAAAATGGGACAATTCAGTGTCCTTGGCCATCGAGTGTGACTTAAAACTGATTTTCTGGCTTGCCCCAATGAGCACTCATAAGGATTTGTAAGAAAACACGTTAGGAACGGTTGCTAGGGCTAAATAACCAACGGATTTTGCTGAAAATTGATCTCGGGCTAGATCTTGCCACAACTAACCGGTGTGCAAAATTTCAAGAAGATCGGGCCATTCCTCCGAAAGTTATCATGGATGGAAGAAACGAAAAAATACACACCTTAGCAACGGTTGCTAAGGAAATAATCAACGGATTTTGCTGAAAAATGAACTCGGCCGAGATTTTGCCGCGACTAACCTGTGTGAAAAATTTCAAGAAGATCGGACCATTTCTTCGATAGTTATCGTGGACGTAAAAAAACGTTACACACATACATACATACATACACACACACACACACACACACACACACACACACACACACACACACACACACACACACACACACACACACACACACACACACACACACACACACACACACACACACACACACACGCGCGCGCGCACACACACACACACACACACACACACACACACACACACACACACACACACACACACACACACACACACACACACACACACACACACACATACAGACACTTCTGGATTGCCATGTTTTTCGATCCGTAGATTACGAAAATCGAGGTCCCGAGGTCTGATTCGGTGGGTCGATCTTTGCCCCATTACAAAGCTTTCTCTTTGAGAAAGCAAAAACTAATGTAAAAGGCTAAAAATGGCGTCGAATAGAAAATTTGACTCTTTGAGAAGTGAGTGCCCAACAGAATCTGAAAATACTCAAAGACACGCGTAACACCTTTTCGAATATGAAACGAAACGTCTGATGCAGTTTTTTTCGGTAAGTAATCTTTAAATGCACTTTGAACATAGGCCAAAATCATTGAGGTATGCACTAATCGATTCCTGGTCATTTCATCTTCATAATTTCATTTTTTTCATCGTCATATGTACATACCGATTGAAGCGTCTTATCAGATGCTTTAATCGATTTTTGTTTTTTTTTCCAAGATTCAAGAGATTGAATAATTTTGTGAACAATGCAAATTTTCACATTTGAAGCTCATCAGATCAATGAGTGAAAGATATAATAATATTGCTCGAACCGTACTCTCAAGTTTTTGAGGATCTTCTTTTCGGTTAGTTTATATACTCCCTAAATAAAATTATGGGAATCGCTAAAATGATGAAAATTAGTGAAATGTTGCTAATTTTCAAGTAAATAGTAGTATTTTACTATTTTAAATTCTGAGATTCGGGTAATTTGTAATACATTCCCAATAAGAAATTGACCTAATAGAATTATTAATTTAACGATAAATATTGATTTATCGGGGTTAATGAACTATTCAAAATTTTTGTAAAAGCTAGATTAAAACAATTCACGCTCCCCGGGCTGGAATCGAACCAGCATTCTCCTCTCCGGTCAGCAGCGCAGCTGCCTAAGTATTGCATAAATTAATAATTTAGAATTATATCCTCCTAGAGTGTATATCCATACATACATCTCGCCGAAACCTGCTATTTCCTGCTATACGTGTTAATTATCTTACATTTATTACATCTTATTCATATCATTCGGTGCGTGAAATGGAATTTCACGTATTGGTGCATTTCTTAAATGTCCTCAATGTATGCAACTGGTGCGTTCAAGTTTAATCATTTGTGTGTGAATGTGTATCACTCGTTGCCGGCTTCGCTTGCCACACGTGGACACGTCCACACGCGTCTTAATAATTTCACGCACTACTTACTAGGAGACCACTTGGGATGTGGGTCACCAATCTTGACCAAAATTTTTTTGGTGTTTACTTGTGGCAAGAATAGAGTGTATCCAAAGTTTTAGGGTCCAACGCTCCCAAACTTCCAAGATATTAATTCATGTATTTTAGTTAAAAACGCTGGTCTCGTCCCAAATGACAATATGTCATCTGAGACGTATTTTCCTCACTGCACTACACTTTCATTGTTCTCACTGAACACTACATCACATTTTATCCTCGAAAACATATAAAAGGAGTAAATAACGTGTATACTCAACAAATCTGACTTCCATGTCTTACTCACATAGAGTGATACATGAAATATGTGAAAAAAATCAACGCTAATCAACTTTTCATGCTGTGCTTGGATACTGAAGTAATAACAACATGTATATAAGCACAAAGACCACAAGTGTAGTATCATAAGACAACAATTCAGTGTCAGACTTGATTTTTATTCATGGAAACTTCAATTCTAAACATATGCCGACCAATATCATACTATAACTCACACATATTGTTATTGCTCCAGTATCCAAGCCCAGGGTGAAAAGTCGATTAGCATTGATTTTTTTCACATATTTCATGTATCACTCTATGTGAGTAAGACATGGAAGTCAGATTTGTTGAGTATACACGTTATTTACTCCTTTTATATGTTTTCGAGGATAAAATGTGATGTAGTGTTCAGTGAGAACAATGAAAGTGTAGTGCAGTGAGGAAAATACGTCTCAGATGACATATTGTCATTTGGGACGAGACCAGCGTTTTTAACTAAAATACATGAATTAATATCTTGGAAGTTTGGGAGCGTTGGACCCTAAAACTTTGGATATACTCTATTCTTGCCACAAGTAAACACCAAAAAAATTTTGGTCAAGATTGGTGACCCACATCCCAAGTGGTCTCCTAGTTAGTTGCATAATACACTATTACGGATGCAACATTTCGTCAAGCAGCTGCGTGAAGTCTGTGATTTTTTTCTTTAAGAATTTTAAAATGAACATTTGGAGTATAATATACATCTTAAATTATATCATATATCACATACAATATGACGTACGTACATGCAACTGAAATTATTTTATACTAATTGGAGTTGTAATATCAGATTAATATACAATTGAAGAAATCTCAAAATTTTAGATGTGAAATTGCAATTATTTCAAATCAAAAGAATTTAAAAAGATAATTTATTGCCCAGGTGATGTTAAAAAATAAAAATATCGAAATCGCGGGTAGGTTTTCAAACGGACTCAAGCGGGTTCAACTCATGATAAATGCGGAATCACGTTTATCACCGGATGGTTAGACATACCATGGGCCCTCCAACCGCACGAGAAAGCTCTACTTGGAATCTTGGATATTCTGAGCTGTTCATCGACATTATTCAACAGCGACACTTGTCAGATTGATAAACTGTTGATTCTATGTGTTGCTGTGTGTCCTGTTGTGATCTGTAATAGCTGTGTTATTGCATGTTGAGAGGCAGTTTGATTCGCGAGAAAAGGTGAAAATTATTCGGAAATGAGAAGGGACGGAGGAACCTTACGAGTAAACACCTAAGCATCGAGTGTTGTTAGCCTAAGTACGCCCAGATTATAGTGGTCGGTACTTCAATTGCCGCGACAACAATACAATAGCGATGGAGGAGGTATTGCAGAATGGAGATCAAGAACCGATGCCTCCCACGATCAAGGAGAATCCCTTGCAGGGAATTTTGTCTGCCGAGACAAGAAAAGAGGTTAGAGTTTATTGTCGACTGGCAAATTATGTTGCAGATATTACTTTCTCTTTGTTTTTAAGTTGTTTGAAATGTTTGTAAACAACTTGAATAATCCAACGATGGAATAATGTTTTCAAATTTTTTTATTCCAGGATACTTTGCTTGATCACATGGAAATAACAATAGTTGAGGCAGAGAAGAGAGCAAATGGAGCTCTGAAATTGAAAGATTTTTATACAGTCTACCTCATCGAAACAAAGTTAGTCGAGTAGATTAATTTAATTTACAGTGGTTTTACTTCAGATAAACTTGACTGTTTACATCAGAAGCAGCTCATTGAAAAGTGAGTTAGTCAAATAATCATTGGCCTATTTCTAGAGTTACAGATCCAGATTTCAAAGAGGCTCTGTCAAACATTAGTTCTTTATGGCGACGGTACACAGAATTTGAGTTATTAAGAGCTTACTTAGAAGTTTCATATCCTTATATAGTTTTACCTTCATTACCCGAAAAGAAAGTTTTGTATGCTTGGCAAAAAGTCACCACTGATACTTTTGATCCTGATTTTGTAGACCGTCGACGAGCAGGACTAGAGGTTAGTCTTGTTCTTTCTTATTAAATACTCACTTGAAAATTACCAATAGGATTCAATCTTTGTTCAGAATTTCTTGTTGAGACTGGCGTCTCATCCTGTATTATCATATGACAAACAATTTATAGGATTTCTGCAACAAAGAGATGGATGGAGAGAAGCCCTGAAAGAAACTGGTAATCTCTTGGTTCTATGGAAAGATATTTTATGTCAGTAGTTTCTAGATTCTCATAGAAATGAAATCTGACTTTCAAAAATTTGTATTTGCTAAGATATTTTCTTGTTCATAGTAAATTTAGTTGTTACAATATCACATGAGTTGAAACTCTATGAAAAGCCAAGATTACTTCTATCGAACTTGGAAACTTACCTCATCAATTGATAAACATACCTGATGGGTAATTCATATTTTACAGGATATTTACAATTGACCGAGTCAAAATTGAAAGCCTTGAGTGTAGCAGTACGGATTCGTAAACCAGATAAACGATTTGAGACAATAAGAAACTATGGAGTAGAATTACAAGTATGATGGAAATGATAAACAAATTTTAGAATTTAATGATTGACAATTTCTTTTGTTTTGCAGAGTAATTTGAACAGTTTGCTACGTATCCGAGCCAGATTAGCTGAGAAACAGTATAGTTTTTATAAATTACATGCAAATTATGGCAGAGTATTTAGTGAATGGAGTGCCATTGAAAGAGAGATGGGAGATGGATTACAGGTATCATCTTCAGCTTTCTTATAAATCAAAGCATTAAATAGTTTTACTACATGATTGAATTTTTTTTAGAAATCTGGTCATTATTTAGATTCGTTAGCTGCTACCATTGATACTACATTGGAAGAAGAAGAGTTAATTGCAGATCAATTGAAAGAGTGGCTGTTTGGATCATCGGCTTTACAAGCAGTTGTTAGACGTCGAGAAGCACTGCAACTGAAAAAAGATGAAGCTTGTGATAATCTTACAGTTCTACATGAGCAGAAAGAAAAAGTTGTGCAAGGTTAATGAACTGAATATTAACTATATTCCTTAGAATTTATGAAAAGTACTCTGTTCAATGATAAACTGTATTTATTTTACAATCGAACAAAATTCACTTGTTATATTTACATATGAATTTTGTATAATTTATCATTTACAGCTGAGTAGTCTTGTGATATGAGTATTTCGAACGAGTATTCTGACGATATCTCAGATCATTAATGCATGTTTTTCTCCCTTTCGTGATTTTGATCAAATAATGAATTTTTTCTTCTAATATATAGGCAGGTCAGGCCTGATGTCCCGGTTATTTGGTTCTGTAGATACAGAAGAAGTTCGTGAATTGAAAGTACAACAATTAGAGCAAAAAATCAGTCAATATGATGAAATGGTCAAGCAAAGTGACCAAGAATTAACGTAAGTTCAAATTGATTCCAGCTGGATACATTCTTTGGATATATCGAAGATAATTAATTGTACATTAATTTTATGTCGAATAGAGAGTTTTCTGAAAAAGCATTAGAGGATGTTGAAAGATTTCAAGCACAGAAAGTTGTTGATCTTCGAGAAACATTAACAGCATATTGTGTTCTTCAATATAAACTCGCCAGAAAAGTATGATCTTTATTAAATTATTTCTTCAATCTTTATTAAATTCTTTCTCCCCTTCATTCTCTATTTTTATGTTTCAGGGTCTTCAATCTTGGCAAAATATTAAAGAGTGCTTAGAAAGCATGCCATAACTGATTGGTCATCAATGAAAATTATAAGATCAAATCTATATTGACTGAATGAATCGGAACTATTGCATGTATGTTCAAGAATCGAGTATTTTCTCTCATGCATTTGGTTAGCAATCTGCTATTTTTAATCCTTTAAAGTACATTCCTGAAAAGTTGATGTAGAACACTTTATAATCTTTTCTATGTTCGAGCAAATTTTTACACAGTAATAGGTATTAAGAAGAATTGAAATCTCAATCATACATTTATTTTCTTTAATAGTTATTCTTGAATCAATTTATGAGAATCATACTGATTTTTAATGATCTCATCGCAATGTTTTTTAACGTGGGAAAATTCAAGTATGAATTTATTTTCTCTCTACATTACTAAGTAATTAGAGATTTTTCAATGCCGACTTGTATGTACATACATATACTGGCTCAGTAAAATAATGTCCAATCGATCAGTATACAAAAATATGTCGATACTATGAATTGGAATAATTTTTCTTTATCGTAACTATATTAATATTAAAATCTCAATGAGTACTATTAAATGACATTATTCAACACGAAAAAATCTCTCAACAAAACTTGAGGTTTCAGGCCCATATATAATGTTATGCTTCATATTGTTATGATAATTATTGATTGTTTAATGCACACTAACTTTAATGTCATTCAGCGAATTGAATCTTAGTTGATGTGTTCTTGTTGATTTAGTTCTTGATTTAGTTCTTTTGTCTCAAAAAGTGACAAAATGTTATTTGTAAAGTATGCCTTATTATATTATCAACACTAGAATTGGATATTGATGGAGAACTATGTTATTTTTCTGAATGTTAACGTTAAAAATATTCCTTACATACTCTTTTTAGCATTGAATCATTCAATAATCTGAAATTTTCTAACAAGAATTACTAAATGATGAGTTGAAAATTTCAGAATAATTGGATGAAAATTATCAGATTCCATGGAAAATTTGATAGTTTGTTTATATTTAACTATAAAGTCTCATTTGTTGTCATTCAATATTGAAAATTTATTAAACTGAAAACTGATTTCATCATGAGCTTCTAATTTTATAATGACCCACATTCCAAATTTTCTTCGTGAATCATATTTGTAGATTACTTCAATTACTTTAAATACTTTTCGATCCAGTCATTTAATTTCTCTCATGTACACTAACACTCAAAAGAAATATAAATGGACCTGCGAGTTTTTATCAATATAATTATTGTATTGACTGCCAAGTACTTCGATTGATTGATTGATTGATTGATTAGGTGAAAAATATTTGTAAAAAATTCTACCTTAACAATTTCAAGATTGATTACTCTCAGATTAAAATCTCAATATTTTGTCAAAACGAAACGTGCGCCGTACCATTTTAAATTTCCAACTCATACGTCGCTAAAATTGTCCACGCCGGATCAAGTTTTAAATCTGGTGACAGATTTTAATAGGAAAACCGCGAAAGCCAGCTGTTCAAATATAACGGATTTTGTTATTAGATTTTATTAATACGTATGATATTTGCATCGGATATAGCACCCGTAGTAATACTCAATCAAGACTTTTCAAAATAACCTTCATTAAATATAGATGAAAGCGAAATTTCCCGGTCGTCACCTCATGTTTATTTATTTATTCAAACTCGGTCTATTGAAAGTTTTCGAAAACCTGTGGCATATTCACATTGAAGAACTTTTCATGCTTCGTCAAACTTTATATCGAAAATCGTGTTTCGATTAAATTTAGATCCAATCCAATTAAATTTAGATTGAATTTAGATCAAATATAGCGTATCCGTCATTATGGATAAACATTCTATTTATGAATATAACTTTGATTAGCTCAAGGAGATTAAAAAATCACAGCATTCAATACATGATTGAAAATACATTTTTAATTAAAATTTATTCACTGTATTTCTTAAACAGTATGGTTCTTTTGTAGAAGACAACGCTTAATTATAATTATTGTTGTACATACATACTTACATGGGTCATTCTCATGAAAACGATAATTTTTTATGGCAACAATCGAAATATCTGGTTCATTATCTTGGAATTTGTTTTCTCCATTAATTATGTTTTTCGGCACAGAAGTTAAAAGTATTTGTAGCTCTTAAAAATCACCATAAATTTTCTTTTCGTCCCAGCGGCAGTAAAGTGCCTACTTTGCGTCCTGGCGTTTGCAAAGAATGGCACTTTTCTGCCGCGGGGTACGAAAAATAGTATATGCACCTCGCTCATCTAGGCTATTTCGGCACGCGCAAACTTGCAATCCTCGCTGCGCTCGGATCGCAAACGTTTTTCGTGCCGAAATCGCCTAACCTCGCTCGGGTGCATAATATACTATTTTTCTTGTTGTTTCCCGTTCTGATGATTTTACAGATATTATGGTAATGATGTGTTTTATGGTTATGACATAATATTAAGTTTATATATACTCGTTTCTAGACCTGGGAGAAATTCATCCTGGGGTAAATTTTTCATCAGTGCGGTTTCAACGTTCTAAGGGAAGGAAAACGCGATTTTTCGTTTGATTTTATACTGGAAAAATATAATCTTCGAACAATAGCAACTTTGTTAGAAAGGCACTTGCAAAACTAACGACAAGAACGAAACTTTCGTTCTTTTTTCCGTTTTTATGATTCTATCGAATTATCTCCAAAAAACTGCATTCCCCTACCGACTACCGCGCCGACAAGAATCTATAACTGTTACAAAATAGGTACTGTATATTCAACTAGTATAAGTACTAACATATGTACACAGCAGAACTACTCAATTTCACATCTGACTAAATTTCGCCCTTGGTAGAGCAGCGTTAGGCAATAAAGGTATATGTTTGTAATCAGCAAACTCCACGAGCTGTGCTGATTCGATTCAAAGGTCTAAATTGCCAAACTTATCATTAGCATTTGATTGTTGCTGCATGATTGGTTTCAGAGAATTGATGGGTGAGAGGGTGGTCTAAATAATGATCTGAACTTGTTTGAGGAGTACTTTGGAGAAAAATCATAAAATTAGGCAGAAAATTTAAATTGCAATAAAAAAACTTGAAAATGTCAATCTAAATTGAAGAAAAACATTTTTTTGTAATTTTTTAAAATTAATTATTAGCATCTACGTTAGTAGAAAGGTGAAAATTTAGGTTTGAGACGCGTTAGGCGATGACATTTTTGGCCTGTCTTGGTCCAGACATTCCAAATAACAACTTTGGTAACTTTTTACTGTTTGACCTTCATGAACATAACTAATTCGAAGTAGCTGTAGCCGTTTAGAATGGCAAACAGTTCTTTTCAATGCTTAAGATGTCGAGGATATGGAAAATACTGGTTTCATGAGAATGACCCATACATGTTTGATTTATAATATTTATAATTCCAAATGTAAGACAGAAAAATCTAAGTTATAACATCATGATGTAGCGCAGGTATATACTTATTGCGTAACACATAATATCACAGATCCAGAATCAGTTATATTGTAAACATTTGAAACGATTTTCCAGTATAATCTTACATACTTTTAATAATATCTCTCATTGGGATTAGGAAATTCTTGTTTTCTTTCTTTTTCTCTGTCAATAACTCTATCTCAAGTATAAATCAAGTATTAAAAACAAATATCAGAATGATTTTTACATTTACAGTAATATATAGATAGAGTACAATATTCATTTAGAGAGCACAAAACCGTAAAAACTCGTAAAAAAAATATTTCTTCTACTTCACTTTGTGCACAGTAATCTAAATCACGACGACATTATGGTACACATTCATAAATGTATATATACAGGAGAAGACAGTATGTATGTACTCTCGGACTGAAGAGAAGAGAACAAATTCCTGGGAATGAGGGGAAAAGGGAGTGATAAAATATAATAATGATGATCAAATACAATGATTTGATACATTTGAAATATTTGAAACAGGAGAGACTCTTTGTAGTTTCGTTGTCAACACCAATATTTTTAAAATAAAGATATGCTTTTTCTTACAATTTATTCAAATTACATAGAAACCAAAAGTGTTTTTGTTTAATAATAATATGTGAGAATGATTTTGGATTTCATATACTTATTTGTCGACTATAGTTTAAGTAACACTTGAAATACGAATATTTACACAGAAGAGAACAATTTTTCTCGTACACATATTGATCATCGAAGACTTTATTGTCGATTTGTCATTTAACTTTTTCCGATCATATTTTAAGTGTTTAATGGAAAACATGCAAGTCAATGGAATGATGTTTTTTTTCAAATATTTCAGTGACAAGAAACATTCATCTTTTTTATATACATATACACGGACGCGCGCACGCACACACGCACACACACACACACACACGCACACACACACACACACACACACACGCGCTCACACACACAGATATACATATGTATACATCTGCTTATTTTATCCCATTGTCTAACATTCCAACTACATAATTTTTTTGAGCAAAAATATACCGTTCTTAGAGGGCTCATGGAAAATGCCAAATTTTCTAAACTTGCAACAGAGATGTCTTTATTTCTACAAACACATTTTCAATGTATGAACTGAGAAATATTCATATTCTAAATAGAACATCTTGTATGTACACACATCGTCAACTTCAAACATCGTTGCTTGCGACATGTAAAATACAGAAGAACAAGTAAAGTCGTTCTCATTTTCGTTCGAAAAATACACTTGTTGGCCGTTAAAATATTTCGTTGATTTAAAAAGTATACTGATTGAGAATACGTGTTTCCTCTCTATTTTTATTCTGTAAATAATTTAGGTTACTGATTTAATCAGATCAATTGTAAGTCGTGCAATTTTTTCCTCGAATCCATGAAAATTCTGATACACGAATATCACGTTTTTCATACTGACATTATTTTCATGGTTATTTTTAGTTCACACTCTGCAATAATCATCAGTGTAAGATAGTCGGACCAAAGTCAAATTTTGATCGGAGCCCATCCATGTATAAACACACATAAATTAAACATGTATATATGTATATGCATCAATGTACATTTTTAGTCACGGCTACTTTGGATTTTTTCTGCAGTGTCAATTGTTCCACCATGCGATGCATGATTGAAGGACATCAAATCCTGCACTATAGCAATCAAACATTCGAACTGTCGATTGAAATTTACAAAATCGAGTACCTCAGTTTCCCCATTACCTTGTGTGTTCTCGGACAAACTCCGTGATTTTCACTTTATTTTCGGAAATGTTCGTTAATATTGATTGGAATTTTTCGTTAGATTTCTCCGTATCCTTGAATCGAAGGCTCCATTGACGATATAACGACCGAGCGACGTCACGCGAGATAATTTGAGCGATTTCAAATACCGGTATCCTACGAAAATTCGTCAGGAGCGTCGTGTTCGTGTGATGGTCAAAATATAGCAATAATTCGCGCGATTGTGGAACCGCGCGCAGCTGTCGAGACGTGCCGCTCGTTTTCGTATATGATTAAAACACCATTACTCTCGCTCGAGTGAGCTATTCAGACTTTGATTTCTTTTGGAAAAGGACCCAGTACGGCCCGACCGATCTCGAAGGAAATCTGGTAAAATGTCTCTGTCTACCGGGAGAAAAATGATCACTTTTCTCGAGTCGAATTCCAGTATTCCGATGATGATTGTAGATTGGATGATTCTCGACACAGCACATTGGATCAGTCGAAATCAGTCGAAACGACTGTCTCGCACGCACTGCAGTCTGTCACTGGTCGGATCGGCGGAAAACCGAAGTGGGACAGTCTCTCGCGGGGCCCGATGGGCCAGCCCGGTACAATTTCACGATAGACTGGTCTCGCTGATGGAGTACCGGGAGGTGGAGGCCGCGGCGAGCTGTCCGCTGCACCATCATACCGGCCGACACGACTCGTCCTTGGCCTTGAACGTGTGCAGCTGCATGAGGTAGTCGTCGGGCCTGTTTGGCCGTGGCTCCACCTCCGAGGCGCCGGCCCCGTTGCCTTGGCTCGGCCGGGCCAGGACTCGGCTCGCGCCCAGGCTCTTCAGCCCCGGCAGCCAATCGAGGAGCCGCCACCACTTCCTCCTTGGGCCGCCGCTCGGATTAGCTCGCTTGTTCTGCGGCTGCGTCGTCCTCCCCGACGAAGATTTCATCTGCAATTTTTCAAAATCAGATTAGTTCGCTCTTCCCGTATGTTATATTTTGATTGTTTTGAAAAATCCGATTCTTTCGTTCCTGAAAGCATTCTGCAAAAAAAACATCTTCGAGTCACATATTTCAAAGTACTACGATATTTCAAGCTTTACTTTTCTTCAATTCAAGTCGTTCCCAACATTTAATTCAACTGGAAACAGAGTTATTGAAAGATGTATATGACGATTACCAATGGTTTATTCATCTGCAGCATTGGATAGAATGAAACTGATTTTTGAACTTTCGATCAATTTTCTTAGGTGCTTCGGAGACATCTTCAATCATAATTTGCGAGTAATACTATACTTATGATTATTATGCGTAGACCGTTTCAATTCCGAAGAAATTGAACATAGGCAATAACATACATTGGTATATCATAGTACAATATGTCCAGTTCTGAAGATCGATTGTACCTTTTTGTACAATCAATGGTTTGATGCGTATCGGCATATTTTTTTGTGTATTTAATTGTGCGATTTTTATTTCAGGGATTTGCATGACAGAAATATCGGGATATAGATTACAGTAAAGACAGGTATATAGCAATTGGGACTTTAGAAGACTCTCATCATTATTCAAGATGAAAAGTGCAAAAACAGGAATATCCATGACACATTGGATTTTTTACAATTCGACCGAAACTGCAAAATGTCATTAAATATTGTATTTCACGGATATGTGATTTCATCGAATACAGGAATCCGGAATTTGCGGCTATGAATTTGCCGATTAAGTGCTAACATGATCATAATCATTTGATTGGTTGATAATTGAAATTAATCAAAGATTAATAGTATAAAGCGTTCACATAATTCCAATTTGAATTCCACGAGAAGAGAATGGCTCGAGAGTCATAATACATAGCTATACATATATGTATAATACAACCAAGAAGTGTGTCTCATACACAAAATCGCAAAATTCATGTCAAATGCGGGCAAAAATTTGATAGTTTTGAAAAGTTCGAGTGCGACATATTTGAGCTCACCCGTATACATCTGTCGTAGTGAGGCGAGGGCAGGTGGCTACTGGCCGAGCAGCCCTTGTCAAGCTGCAGCTCGACGAAGTGGAGCCCGAGCGGCGGACAGCTCCTGTCGGCAGCCGACTCCTCGATCAAGCCCTTGGTTTGCCGCTCGCTGTACACGAGCGGTGGCTCCAACGTCGGCAGCTCCACCACGTCGTCCCGGTACGAGTTGCCCGAGCAGTCGGTGCTCTCCTGCGAATCGAGACGCGTTAGATTACTGAGAGAAAAAGAGAGGGTATTGCACACTTAGGGTTAGTCATCGAGATTTTTGGTACAGGAATATATATGCGTCACACACACTCACTCAAACACACGGACGCACACATATGCACATCACATACATGCATCCGTTCAGTATAAGAACTATTATGTATAATATCGTTGTAATTTTCAGATTGTTAATTTGAAAAGGTGCTTCGGAGTTCAATGTTCACGAAGTCATAGATTAACCATAATCTCGACCATAATCTTCCGAACATAATCAAGCAACACAAAGTCATCTCAGGAATACTTACGGAATCTCGAAAATATTGATTTAAAAAAAAATGCAAAGTTTTTTAATCAAAAAGTTTGGTTCTCGACGGAAAAATCGTCCGAAATTTACTGATTACTTTTCCAATTCTTTCATTCGTTTGATGAATACGCTTGCGATTACCAGATGATGACCCACTTATTGATATTCGATTTATTTCGAATCTATAATAAGGGTATATATGAAATATTCAATAATACCATTCAGCTTGAATCTTCAGTTCCATTCAAAATGTCGAATTATACGTAAGATTCGATTACATAAGTATAATGAAATGCAGTGATAACTTACGCAATGATGCCTTCCTTTTCTACCGGATTATTCTGTCGATTTCACAGTAAGTGCATCAGCGCTTCAAATCGCAATTTCTTCTCTCGACAATGAAAAATTTAATTTCCTCGAAATAGGTAGAAACAGAAATTCGATTCAGTCGTTCACGAATGAACTTGATTCGCTACCGAATTTAACGAGTCCATTATGAACAAATATCCAATTTGACGATCTCGATAAATATCTTGAATGGAACTAATGAGCTTACGGAATAACAGATGTAATGTGCTAACAATGAGAAAAAAAGAAACGATTGTGTCTAGTTGATGTACAGTTGCTCGAGCTTTCGAATACATGTAAAAAAAGTATTCATAAATCATGTCTAGAAAATGATGTCTACTCTGATAGAAATATTAGCTACTGAAATAACATTGTTTCAAATGTTAAAATAGTTTTGTTACACCTTAAGCTGAATCAGCTTGAAGAAATGTAGAAAACTCAGTCTTTGTGGGTTTTTTCTAACGAAAATAATATATGTAAAAGTTTATAAACCCCCTATTTCATCCTCGGAATACATTGTTTTCTCCCTCATCACAAAAAAATTTCATATGTCTCGCATTTGCATAAGTATTTTCCGACACAAGGTTAAACCATGATCCGAGTAAAGTGAAGGTTACAATTTTGTATAGCGCCGAAAAATACTCAAACAGCTTTAGGGGCCTATATTATAATACAATTTCATTACTGGGTAGTTGAAAAAAAACTAGGTACACCATTTTTCCGAGTATAAATATGTCCCAAAGTATAGAGTCCCAAAATATATGTCCCAAAATATTCATTGTAAGCTCACTGTGAAGCGAATTTCGCAATCGTACCATGCAGGCTTTGCTTTGTATTGTCCTACCAAAATGTACTAATGAAAGGCTACTTGTCAATTTGAAATAATATTACTTTAACTTGATCATTAGCCAAATTGAGATTTCTGAAATCGATATGGAGTTTGTACATGCATTATGGGAAGCTGAAATACTCATCTGATATGTTAGAACGACCTGAATTATTTTTTTAAGAAAATCTGCATAACGAATGTTTATTCAGCCTAAAACTATTTCAGCATAGAATTCAAGTTATCTAGGTATAACCGGAGCATAGTCCGTATCGACACGAGTCCTGTGGCTATGTAAACGTTTAGAAATGTCTATAAGACTATACGCATGACTATGCTTAGATAATTTATGCCAGGCAAAATGTTCATGAAAAATGTATCAATCGATGAGTCGATGTTCGTTAACAATTACTTAGAACTGGATAGTTAATTTTCCACGATAAAAATCATCCTCGCGCTTAACGTTAGCAAACTCAGCAAAAGGCACTGCAAGAACTCGTGTCCATCCCATGATATTATGCCTAGATTATGCCAGTCGATTCCTAGGCGTGTCTCACTCGGGAGGCTCGCCGACAACAGCTTGTTAATCAGCGTCGCACGATTGCCTCAGAAATTGCTCATAAACTCGAGTGCTCCACTAATTTTCAGCCCGCGGAGAGCACATGGCGTAAATCACACTTGCCGCGCGGCGTCAAGTTGCTCGGGCGCAATTACGAGTGTGCGTGAGCGTGTGTATACGTGCGCGCAACTCCTCACCTGAGCCATGGCAGTCGCGACGCTGATTCCTGTGGTTCTCGACGGGCAATTGCCGGGCATCCGCTGCTGCGAGCGCGACAGACTTGAGTAGGAGCGACGCTCGCGCTGCTTCACCAGCCCCGACATCCTGCAACTCCTCGCCAGTGTTTCCTGTCAATAATGCATCCGCATATTATCATCTGTGCTACTGCTCCTTTCAACTTCTTTACCTACACCGACGAACGTTAGTTTACTCTTTGTTCGTCAGCTTTGAAGCATCGTACACGCTGAATTTGACACGTTAAATTTGATTTGTTTGGGAATTTGGGAGAAACGACATACGTGAAATTTACTTAACTTGAAAATGGCTATTTGAATTTGAAATAATGCGAATGTCTTGGAAGTAAGATCGACAGACGTTATCGATGTGATTTTTCACATGCCGAAGATGTTTCTAGAGTAACTTTATATTTTTAATGACGAAACTATTTTCTCTCGAATAAAAATCTTAAAGCTACTGATATTGGAACGAGTCATACCATTTAGCTGCCAATTCAACTATTCCGAAAAACATGCCTTGAATTTGATAGTGGAAGAATTGTCATTAATAAGATGGAATGTGCATCGATCGATTCTCATTCGAACTTACCATGAAAGCTTCTCGAAATTTATTCGACATGATGTTGTACAGAATTGGGTTGATTGTCGTCGAGAAATAGTACAACACACCCGACACGTAAGTGAAAATCAGATAAAGCTTCACCACCCAATCGTGGTTTCCCATAGCGTGAAAATCTGATTTTCCATATATGGCAATTAGTCGTTGCATGTGGAAAGGAGCCCAGCAGATGAAGAAGGCCACCACCACTGCAACTAAAACGATATTATGCAAATTAACTCTCGAGCCTGGGTACGAAAGATAATTTTTGAATAATGTAGTGCATTTCTCGTCTTCTTTATAAGTTTTAAATGTTCATGACGTGTAATTTTAATAGAATTGTTATTAAACATTTCCAAAATTTTGAAAAAATCACAATATATTTCAAAAGTATGTTTTGGATTTCAAGATGTCATTCCCATCGAACGGAAAATGAACGAACTACGAGTTTATTGGACATGCCCATGCCGAGGGATAAAATTTCAAGCGAGGTTTTTTTCTGATATCCACTTCCCCTTGTATCATAAGCTTTTATCGAGAAACCGTGTGCATTTTTGCAAACGGTCTGCGTGTAAAAAGACAATTTAATTACTTAGCTCATAACATTTTTCGGTCATTGTACGTTGCGACGACTCGCTAATGTTTACAAGATTTTATCTCGCGCCTAAGAACCCAGCTTTAGGATATCTCCCCACATTATTCTCTTCTTTCGCGCTGTTCTCGAGATATTCAGATTCATGAATATTTTAGTCCAAACTAGTTTGAGGTGGTGTGAAATATCAAACATTTCTAAAGCAATGCCCCACTGGATAAAGGGAAATGAAACTACTCGCTCTCTCTTTTGTGTTAATTCAAATTAACCTACATCCTCTTTTTATACAACTTAAATTTACAGAAAATTCTCTGGCGGTGTTTGTTTTTCAGTGTGTATACAGTCATACGGATCTTGAGACAGAAGTACTGCTGGGTCATATTCATGCGAATTACAACCCTGACCGCGAAATTGTAAATTATCATGAAAAATTTGAAAAAGATTCCTGCTCATGCGACCTGAAATATTCGAGTGTGATTCTACCTGGATAAAAGTATTTTTATCTTCATGTTATTCGCAAATGGCGTGATTCACATGTAACGGCATGAATATTTTATTTAATCTACGGAGAGCATGTCCCGGAGAGTAGCGACTAGTCAAACTGAAAATTCAAATTCTGCCGACAGTGTGGAACCCTCCCCTCGCAATCGCGAGCATACATTAAGCATTCCCACGCAGCCGAATAGCAGTGTTATGCCCTCGTAATTTCTCGTTTATATTTCTATATATGCTTCCATGCGAGTAACGAATACGTCGTTGCGGAAAATCACCAGCGGCTTTAACTCTCGAGGGAGAAACGCATAATTCGTATTTTTCTGTTCCAACAAAAATCCAAGTGACATTACTGGCAAATCTGTTGGAAAAAGTCGCACTCATTCATCTTGGCACATTTTGTTCTTTGACGTGGATAAATCATTCGCTCAGTTCGCATGGGTCGACTCTCTTCGATTCCGGGTACTCAAAAGTATCTCATCTGATATTTCATATGCGAAGTCAAATGGATATTTTTATTAGTCTGAAAATAACACTCACGGATTCACATATAACAATAATCACAATAATAACATGAAAAAGCAACAGTAGGTCTGAGAAGGTTGTGATAATATTTTTTAATAGTAATTCCAAATAAATATACGGGGTTTACTCGTGACTCGGTCATTTTTGTAATAAAAGCGCGATAGAGCCGATGGGTTTGCGACAATGTACTCCTTGATTTGGTAAGATAGAGAGCTGGTCGCGAGGATATCTCAACTTTAGAATCAACCTCGACGAATCAATCAACGTCCCAGGAACGTACTAAAATTTGCGCGACATTTTTATTGATGATCAGTGAAAATCCACTGCTACCCAGTGGCCGAACTCTTTATCTAATTTCGCAATTTTTCTTAAGTGAAATTTCACTGCCATGATTTCGATGAAAATCAAAACCGTAGTGGTAATCGGGGCAGAAAATTTTCACACTAATTTCTTTTCACTAGGAGTAGTAAGGATCATTGCGAGTAAGGAATCTTCGAAATACGTATGACCCTAACCTGATGGTCATAGGTCTGTTTTATAGGAGTTAGACTGCGGGGATTATATTCTTTTTTTTGTTGGCAAGGTGATGCTCAGCTGAAGTGTGGAAAACAGATGCCTCGAGGAAAAGTAGAGAGAAAGAAAATCGTATCGAGAATATGGAAATAATCTAATGCATATTTAATGGACTCAGTTGTGAATAGCTGGGGAAGTCGAGCAAGAGAAAGAAAGAAAATCAGACGATGAATCATCCTGCCCAGATTGGTAAGTCGAATAGAATGCAACTGCTACTTGTGGCTCTCGGAGGAACAAACAAGTTTTTGTATATATATGTTGGTGCCAGTCAACGTGATGAATTCACTTTTTTGACTTCGTTCATATTCACCGTACTATACTGGATGATCCAGCGTGACGTGCAGTCGTATCAAGTTTGGCAAACCGAGAAAAAATTAATTTTACGCCGAGAGGTAAACTAATTGTTAGTAAATTCATACAATTTACTACGTTAATCATTTTGGGAAATTTTTTGAATGACTCGTGTTGCTGCTCCCATCAAAAGTCTGACTTTTGTAATACACATATTGACAGTGATTATAAAAAGAGTACCATGAAAAAATAAACATGTAAATGAAGGAAATAGCTGCATATGAGTCAATTGCAAAACTCGATCATTTGCAAATTTATATGGTGATTCAAACCAAAATATATTCATACCGTAATTTGAATTATGATCCAAATCGTTTATGATGCGATAAACATATTCCATCCAAGTTGTAGAGCAAGAAACAAATACGCGTGAATGGATAATTAGTACAAGGAAGATTGAAATCGTGATTCATAATTTGTACATTTATCATCACACATGCTCAGACACGTTGTCCATTGGTGGATAGAAATATTTTAAAGATTTCGAAAAAAACTCCATAATTCTACGCTATTTGTACTCAAAATGAAAACTATTATCGGTTTATTTATTGTTTCGATAAAAAATTTGAATACTCGGAAAAAGTGCGACCAGTTCGGCTGGGACCAACAGAGGAATGTATAACCAGTATTATTTTGGAAGGACTTCCAGTTTGAAAAAAAGCCCCGCGGCGGAAGGTGCGAAAAAAACAAACCTATTTTTTGCCCCCAACTAACTTTTATCCCAAGCCACCTAGGACTGTTTCCTCTTGATTCTTTTTGTACTCGCATCTTTATCTCTCTTCCGCTCGAACTTGTGGAAACGGCTCGGAAAAACATGAAAATGCGAATGCTTCGATATAGACACGCATAATGGGACATTATACGATGTTTCCTTGGCAATGTTTTTAATGCTATCTCACTTTCAGATGAGGTTATTATTAAACTAATTGATCTAATCTTGTTTGAGACTGTGAAAAAATATTGTGTTAGCGAGATGAATGAATGAGTGTATATATTCGACGTATTTACAATGCATATCTATAGATATACGTATTGAGTAGACTAATAGATCCTTCTCATCGCTTAGTTTTGATCTCGTAACTATTTTTTCATGTGCCTACTTAGATTGGAACAATCACTCGAATGATGGTGTCTTTACTTCTAATTAGACGGCTAATGTTCTGGAACATTATGTTTTAACGAGCAATCATTGCGTGTGTCTAGAATAATTTTTTTCATCGCTACCATATAATTACGAATTTGTATAACTCTTTTCTTTTGTTATTATGCAATTGAATGGACTTCACCAGAGCGCAGAATAATACTAACGCGAATTAATTGAAAAACTTATATCAACTCTTCTATAAACTGCACCAGAATAAGATCTGATCGTCTATATGATTAAGAAAGATATTTCATTAGTTCACTCGTCTAGAGCATGGTTTAATAAGTTTTCCCACTGAATGGTTCAGATTCTACATATTTAGAAGAGCATAAAATATGCAGAATCAGAATTCTGATTATGCATTCCAAGTGTCTTATTTGACAATTCATGAAGGTAATTGAACGTAAGCGCAATCATATCGTTGCGCGATGTTCTCTTTCGAGTTTCCATGTCAGATTGTCTATGCAAGGTCAATTTGATTATATATTATATCACATTTCAGGAGAATTGATCACTATAAAGTCTATAAGATAACTGTTGGAAAAGAATGAACTCCATGCGAGCACATAATTGATGAATTATGATGTTCTGTAAACACAATATTATCCTGCGATATCATCATAGAGAAGAAATAATAAATTCAATGAGCAATGAGGAACATAGTTCGTGATTTATTTCGAAATTGAATACATAGTCAATCTAGATACTTATGAGTTTTGAATTCACGACTGACATAGTTTATATTTTGAAGGTATCCAAAGATCAAGGAAGAGTGTAAGAAAGTTAGTTGATTGTTTACAACGCGCGCGCAATCAAGTAGGAACTTGATTTGAGGTAGGGTGTTGAAACTTTGAAACATATATCCTTGTCAATGACAACTTTCAAGATTTTGAGAATGTTCTTACGCCTCTCTGCTGTACTTTGATTTTCCCACGGAATTCGTTCGGTTCTACGGATAAATATAAACTGGACAAAATTTATTTTCAATTGTGTGCGAGCGTCTTTCTCATGATGCATGCTTGTGCATAAACATCCTAGTTGTTTACGTCCGTGACTATATTGAGGACGAGACAAAAAAATATATATATCCCCGTTGAAACGTACGTGCAACAGCCCTCGGAGTACTTTTTCCATTCTTTCAGTCATAAATTCCATCGGTAAACTTTGATTGATTGTCTGAATGAAAATTACCATTCAAACATTATTTCCTTGCGAGCCTTGGAATTTGAATTGATGACTGTCTATCAAATGTCGTTTTGGAATATAATACGTGACAATACGAATTCCCAAAATAAGCAATTCATCTTAACAAGAGACTATTTCGATCTTTGCTAGAGATATAGAAGAACATTTCTCGTCGTCGCTTCGAAAAGTGCATGAGAGTAACTAATCCATTTGAATCTAATTATATCTTTCATGCTCAGATTAGCATGAAATTGTTTCAACACTTGGCATCGAACGATAATTCTCAATAATTATCTCTTTTTGTGCTTTCTTCTTGGTATTGTTATGGATGAACTTTTGTTCTATTTTGTCACATAAATCTACACACATTACTTGAAGAAGGTCGGATAACCACGATCAATAGGAAAATTTTCTACGCAGAACCAATAATACTTGCATTACAATTTCGCCTCAATGCATAGAATTTCAGGAATAATAAATGCAACCAATTGTAATATCTATCATTTTGAGAATGGAAATACGGCTTGAAAGGGCCTCTGAGCTTGAATAAACCTCTAACCTCCTGAAAATTTAATCAGATTCAGACAATACGTACACCGGTCTCAACTTGACTGCGGAATTTCATTAAGATCCAAGTCTCGTTTTCGAGTTATCGTTGGAAAAAAAATGTATCCATACATGCGTAAACATTGTTGCTGCTGAGGTCATTCCACGAGGAATCCGAGAAAGAAAAATCGAGGAAAAAATAACCAGCGATTGTTTTTGAGATAGTATTGAAATTAGAATTTATTTTAAATGATTCTATTATCCGATAAAGGTGAAGTTTATCAACTGAGAAAGTGATTTTATCATACCTGGGCGCTATTTTTCCTCTCTCAAATTTTCTCCGCAGTAACATTTTTTATGAATATTATGCTTGCTGGGGATATCAACATCAATTGCTATGGAAAATACGAAAATTCAAGAACGGTTGTTATGGGAGATATCTCGTCCATCAATCTTCCGGACACCATCGAGTATTTACGAGGAATTATAGAAAACTTATCAAAAACACCATAACAACGGTTGCTAGGGGAATAAACAACGGTTTTGCTGAAAATTGGACTCGGTTCACATCTTGCTAGGACTAAAATGTATGAAAAATGTATGTGCGCAAGATTCCTTCGAGAGTTATCCTACAGACATTTCTGGGATTCGGCATTTTTCTGCCAAAAGATCACAAAGTCCGATTGGAGAGGTCGATTCTCGACCTATTATAAAGCTTTCTTTTTGAGAAAGCAAAATCTCTTTGGACATAGTTCAAGGTACGAGATTTGCTGTACAATCTCGAACCTCGTACTTGATTATCTGTTGAATAGCTCGAGGTAGTCGATAAAATCACCGACTTAGTGAGTAATAAAATTAATATGTCCATTGCATAGAAAATCACAATAGGAAAAATAATGAGCACAGAATAAATTACGATTAAGAAATTAACTTTTCACTCCAACATTCAATAAAGTTTTTATTTCTTTCAAGTTTTCCCGATAAGAAGTTTGAAGCTGAGGGTAATCCCGAATTAAAATTTTTATAATAAAAATATAGCGTTTTATTCAATGTACTTACTGAGCTTGATTTCATTATGATATAATTTGTGTACTAAATACATTACAGTAAGCATTTGATTGATAATCTTTAGAGCTTGAGTCACCAGCTAAAGATCTGAGTCCTATACACGTTCAAACCCCAACCATTTCAAAAACATATCATTCTGAATTTCACGACGAGGCTCACGTGAAAAATAATTTTCTTCCAATTTTTGATACTAGAAACACATGGTAAACTAGTTGGAAATGAGTTTATTGATTCACAAACCATTCATAAAGGTTGAGAATAGATTGATGGCATATATATACGTAATTTTGATTTCCTAAATAACAACTTATGAACTCGCATGGAATTGAACTGCTAATAAAACTGATTGAGTTTTGAACTTTCCTAACTTAGAATTATGGAATGATGGAAAAATAGACGGGGATAATCTTGAGATCTTAAAATACCACAGGAAATTATTTCTATGAAACTTATCAATCGAATAAGAGTTATTTTGTCCCAACCACCAATTACAAGTCACTATGAAAAAACTACATAAAAGAAAAATAATTAGTATTCAACGAGAGAAATGACAAGTGTAGGATTCTAACGCAATTGCAAGCGCAACTACGACAATAATATCGTCGCGGGAATTAGCGATCAGCAGTTAGAGGGCACGGCAAGTTTCGATCCGCCCAACCTCCTACCTCGTCACTTTTTCAATTAACGAGAAAACCCCTCGGGCATGGCTGATATTATTTCGGATCAATGGTGGGCTTCTTGAAATTAGCCCGATGCTTTGAATCAGCTGACAAAAGCCCTTGCAGATGCGCAAAAAGTTTCTCTATTACTTGCATTTATTCTGTCAATAAGTATATCATCGTTTTTGCAATCATCGGGAGGGGAAACTCGTGTGCGCCAGCGTTTCATCGATTAAACTTTATGGATCAATCAAATTTCCTTGTAACGAGAAAAATTGATCTTCCAACCCGTTTAGAATTAATCATGATTTTTCTTTCCTGAATTAGCTTGCCTGTTTGTGAGCTAATCAAGATGAATAATGAGTTTCTTCTAGCGACAAGTACACGTGTTAACAGAGTCTGCACGACAATTTTTCATTTGCCAATATCACCTTATCAACGAAATGAGATTTTGTAATGTTTTATTAGAAACTTGAAGTGTCATAGACGTTAATTGATGCTGAGTCCGATAAATATTCCAACAATTTACCGTTAATTCAGTGTACTACGTTTATCGTTGGTCGAGTCGATGCTCACGCGATAGCATGCGCAAGTTTTTTAATCATTGACCAACTTAATTATCCTATTCAATCGCTATTCTGAGTGATAGCCTTGACTTATAATACTATCCAAAATATTTATTTCATTTGCACTTGTTTTGAGAAGCGGTTGTGATTTGTATGATACATACATTATTATTGTCATGGAATTAAAAAAAAATTCGAAAGAGAACTTTTGGAAAATATTTGACGATTTCAACTTTATTCTGGAAATATTCAGTTGATAAAATATCAGAAATGAAAATTAAGTAAGAAAAAAATCACGAAAAAATTGGTTTTAATAATCTGGCTTTAGTGAGAACGACGAAAAAAAAAATAATTCATTAAAATACGTATATTTCCAGGAGCCCGATCATTATATGTTACGTAAGTATCCCAAAATGTTTCCACTGTTGAATTGAATGAATTTCGGAAGCACGAATTCAATGAATCATGTAATTCAGACAGCACTCGTTCGATATTTTCTATTGTATGAGCTTGTATACGGTTCATTCTTTTATCGAATAACGAAGAGAAATCATGTTTAAGCAAACAACACAATACCGTCAATATTTTGATCGTGTATTTGTGAAATTAATTAAAAACTGTACGCAATAATGGATATTTCCATGCCCATTCCATAAATACGTAAGATGAAAAAAAAGAAGAATTGAGTGAGAGGAGTTCAATTCAACTGAAATTCTAATCGCGTACAATTAGAAACTTGGATGGAAACGTAGGGAACACGATAATTCTACTATTGTATGTGAGGAAAAAGAGAACTGATGAATTAGGTTCGAGATAGAAGAGATGAAAGTTCAAAATCTCCTTCTTAACTGCCTAGCGATCATTCAGGTCCAACTAAGTCGAATATACTCGTAACTTGTTTTTCGCGTGCGGGTAATAAGACAAATGCTCATATAAAACGATGAAATAGAAAAATAGCTAATGAGCCTCAGCTCAGCTTACGAGTGGTTGGAAAAGAGAGAGAGAGAGAGAGAGAGAGAGAGAGAGAGAGAGAGAGAGAGAGAGAGAGAGAGAGAGAGAGAGGGAGAGAGAGAGAGAGAGAAATGTTCAAAAAAGCCAGCCAAGATGTTGCAAGTCGATGACACGAGCTTCCGTCTCTTGCTGTTTTCGTCCTAATAGCGCGATCACGCAGCGATCAGCCTGACCTCACCGGATTTTTTCGAGAAATATCTTTTACACTTCTTTTGGTTTAATTTGGAGCCTACATGATTTTTGGAATTTTTGGCTCTCTTATCAACCTACAAAACGGCGCCTTTTTCAATGATTTTATAAAAAACTTAAATCGTCCCGTTTTAAATTCATGACATCTTTTCTGTATAATCAGCAACTAAAAGAACGTAAAATAGCCATAAAATTAGATTAATTTATGTTCTACATTCAATTTAAAAATTACAAAGATCCACAAAATTAAAAATGCAGAAATCAATCTAGGCCCATTATAATTTTCCTGTGAATATACGATGTTTCAGTCTCTGACTCCACGAAAAATTCAATGAATTCAAAACGGGGCGAAATTGAAGTATTCTATAAAATGATTGGGAAAAGTTGAGTTTTGTAGGTTGCACAGAGGTCCGAAAAATTCAAAACAATTTAGGCTTCAAATTAAACGCAAAGAAGTTTGGGAAAAAAAAGTCATCTAACAAATCTGAAGAGGTCAAACAGATCGCTGCGTGATGCGACTCAGAATATGCGCTTCTACGTGTAACAATACACGAGCATGCACTTGATCATCCACCACCATTCGTAGCGTAAATCCGCGGGTCCGTAAACAAATACGTGAGCCCGTTGCTTATAGATAGCGGCCTTGAACTTTTATGCACACACAACAAGTGAACTGGGCGCTGTGTGGTTATAGCCGCTACACGTGCGAGCTGCGGGCCTTTCGACCGGTTCTTTTCGCGGCAGATGATTCGAGCCAGCGGAAGTAAGGCTGCGCTGTGGAAAAATTTCCAGTATACGCTTTTGCGCTCGTGCGCGCGTGAAAGAACAATGGCCAGAGGATTTTTCCGGTGCAACGAGGGACGTATTCTTTGTCGTCGTTGTGTAAGGGCATGGAAGCCATTCGAGTTTGACAAAAAATTGTTCTCGGGCACGAGATCATTCGCAAATAGAGAGTATCCCTTTTCTTGGAAGTAATGATGATCTGTAACTGTTCATAGTGATCTTGTTAATTATGGTTCCAAGCCATAGTCTTATTTCATTATCATTAGTAGTCATGATACTCTGCGTAAGTTCTAATCGCAATGATTCGGCATGTTTTGGGAGTGAAGAATCCGGAGTAAGGTTCAGTAAAAGTATTATACACAGGTAGATGGAAAAAAAAAACAAAAGCGAAAGCGCCGAAACAGGCGAGTAAGTAAATATTTCTCCTCTTTGTGAGGAGAACGCTCTTTTCAAAAACAAACCATAAAAATCTGTTCATGTCACGAAGCTCGTTTAAATATGCTGGTTTTGAAGAATATAGAAGAAAAAAAAAATAGAATTTAGAAGGCTATTTGACAATGTTCTCGCGTGTCTGTCGAGATAAAATTTGCACAACGAGCACTAGCGCAAAAGTAAATAGCATTCATGCGCTAATTTTCATTTTATAAGATTCCTCCGATGTAATCAGTTTTTGAGAATGGAAAATTACAATATTGAAACTTCTACAATAAACGATTTCAGATGCCGCTCGGAGAAGTGAGAAGCTTATTCTCAATCGGGTGACATTTTTTATAATAATGCAGTGTCGAAAAAATATTTGTTCTCTCGTCGAATGCTCGTTGTGCTATTCATAAAGATTATCACTATGTCTTCATAGTCTTGTACCAAATACTCTGGGGAAATCAAGAAAAAAATCTTACGATACTTCGGAGGACTGAGATAATTAAAACTCTCTGATAAGTTTAGTGGAATAGAAAGAATTGATCGATTAAAAATCATTATTCCATCCACGGTTGAATGTCGTAAGTGATTACACCAATCATTTTGGGTAGTATTGGTCGGGCTACCGAAAAGTTGGAGTATTCATTGACTTAATACTCGATTATTGAGGTTTTTCGCAATGTTTTCTCTCAACTTGTATGATTTGTTAATCGCAATATCTTCGAGTAACGACTACTCGTGAGATTTACGGCGGCACATTGCGAGACCGCCGGACAATATGTTGGATTAATATTTTCGGCGGTATTTTCCATCAATCCATGAAAGGTCGGGATATTTTTGTGAGCTCGAAAACTTCCAGAGTAATGTGATATTTATTTGTATTTTCTGTCTGTAAGTTTATTATCCCAAGTCAAATTCAGCCCTGTTGGATACGCTTGTTGTTATATCTTTTCATTGATAATTGATTGCGTCAGTTCTATTTATGTATCTATTTATGCTCATCTATATCTGGGGTGACGTGGAAAATAACTATCAATGATATGCTACTATGCACGGACAAAGATTTTGAGAATTCCACTGCGAAAAAGGAATAACATTCCGTCATTTCATTCTTCTTTGATCGGTTGCCACGACTGAAATATGCCAGCCGTTAAACGTGAGTCAATGTTGTTGTAGCTTCTTCTGCTTTCATAATTAAAGAGTACCGGGCTACCCTTGATCCCGAGCGATTTCCAAATCAATTATTCACTCGTCAGGTTTTCCATGAGCAATATAGGTTGTGCGAGGGCTTGACCAGCCGGCTAACCGATAACCGAAAATAAATGAGTATGCTGCTTGCTGTATGAGTATGTATACTTCAGAAATTAACGTTCAAAATATTATTTTTTTTATTATTCCAAATACGTTTTCGTGATTTTTCACTCACCCCGCAGACTCAAATTAGAAGTTATTTGTATAGACTTGCTCGAAGAGTTGGGTTTTTGTAAAATTCCGAAAATGTTATTTTTATGACATTCGTGACTATTCTATCGTGTGATGATTATGTTAGTGTCATTAAGGATAAATGCAATGATTTAAATTTGGAAAAAGGTGGTTTGGCATCGATCTCGCGACTTTATTGATGCGAAAAAAATTCAGAAGGAAACGAAACACACGAAACTTTGTTCATTTGTAATTCAAAATTTGCCATATCGGTTTTGGAAGTCATCAAAATGCAATTCCAATCAAAACAGCAGTCTCAAAAATAGTACTATAGGTATGCTTGGAATTTTTATTTAAATTTCTTATTGCAGAAAATAAGTCTGAAACGCCAAATGTGCATTGTACATTTCCCTAGAGCATTTCAATATAGTTCAATTTACATGCATCCAACAACTTTGAGAACGTAATTATGAAATTCTTCAAATCCTGGAATCCTCAAATTGAAATTTGATACTTACTTATTCCAGAATGTAAAATTGATGCAACAAGATTTGAACAAGAAACTGTAAGTAAGAGAAATATAGGAGTAAAAGTCTCTACTGACTGATGGGTCTTGACATAACGTGCAGCTCTTACGTCTCTACCACATAACGTGTTCCAGTAGCCTCGTTTCATCTCCCGAAAATGTTCTATCATAAAATCTGTTACAGTACAAATCATATCGGCAGTATTTTTTCATGAATATTACGTACTTTCTTGTCATAATATTGATTGGGTCATGCTTCTTTCTTAATATTTCATAATCTTGTGCTGTTATTTGTTGTTATCAATTAATTTGACATTTTGTGTTGTGTAGCACTTCCATGGCATCTCGTCGACATAACGTATTCTCAATTACTTTTTTTTATTTAGACATTCAATCCACGCTCCATATATTCCCTAATTAAACCTTGTATCTGAAGAGTTAATTTACTTCAACGTATGTTTTACCAAACTCGAATCTCACATTGAGTTAGTTAGATGGATCTTAGCAGATATTGGAACAAGTAGTTTGATTTCGTTGAAAGCATCACTCAGTTGAAGCTACGGTAAGTGTACCTAATGCAGCCAGGTTTTCGTCCCAAGCAGCATTCGGTTTACGTTGGTCTAAGCAATGTAAATATCGATCTTCCATTTTTGATTTGTTTCCGGAACCATTATTACTCTGAATAGGTGTAATATTTTTTTCTTCATACGTGTACTAATTTAGTGAATGTTTAATTCGTCACCGGAAAAAAGGCCACATTTCTTCTCTGGCATCCGCATAAATCGGCCTTTTCTCCTGCTGCATGGACGCGGAAAATAGTATGTGCACCTGGCTTATCTGTCTACTTCGACACGCGCACACACTATTCGTGTCGATATCGCTAAACCCTGCTCAAATGCTCAATGTAATATTTGCAAATGATTGCTTTTCGCTATAAATTCTTATTTTTTTCGTATGCTACTCATGCGCAACCAGTAAGTCTGTATAAATGTACCGTGTAATAATTTGTAGCAATAAAATTTCTTTGACCATGTACAAACTATAAAGTTAACAGTGGGTAGCTACTAGAGAGTAAATCAAACTCGATAAGATATTGGATTTCCCGCTGGAAACAATAGATATTTCTCAAATCCCCTTTGGTTGGTCAGTTTGGTTAGTTTGAAAGAAATAAAATAAGACAATAAGTTATTTTTTCAAAGAAGTTATATGAAACAAAGCTTGAAGAGTTTTCATTGTTTCAGACCTAATCACTTGACATGAGTGATATAGACAGAAAGATATAGAGAGAGAGTGAAATCGAGAAAAAAGCATACTAAAGGATGGCGATGTTGACTGTTGTACGGGTAAAGGAATAGGTTGAGACAGTCAATTTTATCAAGTGCATTGTGTTAGTAACGAAATCTAGTCTGATAAAGAATAAAAAAGTTTAGAAAGCCAAAGTAATTCATTTTCTCTACTGCTCTGCAGATCACATTTATGCGAACAAATTTTACTTCATGAAAATGGTTTTTATGCCGAGGAAAAGTACAACTTTCAAATGTACAGACGAAAATATCAACAAGCTCAACAGCAAGAGAAGAAAAATAAATTTAGAGAGGCGTCAATGATGTTTTAGTTAAGATTATTGGTACCCCTGAACTAGATTTTAATAATCCGTTTACAGAGTTATGCAAATTTGAATTTCGTGATAATTTAGTTCGTGATAAAATCTTGGATGGAGATGGGATTAATGAATATATTAAGTGCACTTTCTCTACGATGTGACTGTAAAAATTTTGTCTAAACGAAAATAATTGAATATGTGGAGTCAACTGTATGAGTCAAATTTATTTTACTTGACGTTGTTACGGTGCTGGCTATTTTGCCATCCCTTTTCGGTCTATAATTCATTCACTAATATTTATAATTCAGATTTTTCTAAATTATAGAATTGAAAAGGGCATGAAAAATTTTAGTCTCATTCCCGCCATAAATCTTGGCTTTCAATCTTGACATTTTGGTTTTTGGGCTTATGAGAATTCAATCAGCGAATGGAATCAAACGACAAAGGCTCTCCCGTGATCGATAACGAGTACGCGCCCGAGAGCGACTCGACAGCTATACTCGCTACACCTCGCGTCAATATTTCGATCGAAGACCGAATAGAATTACACGTGCGACAGAATAAGCGTCATCGGGAGCAATGCACGCGATGCCAAGCAGCAAGTTGTGCGAATTTAAAGTCGTCAGCAGCAAAGGTCGTCGGCCCATACCGATAGATTCATCTGAAGCCTCGACTCTTTGACTTTTACCTCATTTCGCCATGAGTTGTGTTTTATTTTGATCCACCGCTGTTTCTCCCTCGTGTTTTTCTTGGCCCGTGTCTCAACGATTATCCGTTTCTCGTGCGTATATAATACTCATCTGCCCGGAGGATTTACTTCAAATTCTGCGGATTGTCAACTGTCGGGTCAATGCCATCAAATTGGTAAACAAAAATCGAGAAAGAATGATTAGGATACATTCTTTGGGCGGAGGGAGAAAACGTGATCTTGTGTATATCTTTTCTTAATTCTTCAAAATTGCAAACCCAGTGATACCGACATCAAATTTTTCTTCTGGATTGCTCTAATTAGTTGTTCATTGATCGTATTAATTTATCTCAGATTTAGTCATTTCAATATCAAATTAATTGGATTATTAGTACATACATTTTTCGTCTCCACGATTTCACGCGAATTTTGTTTTCAAAACAGTCAAAGTACATCTTATACGTGTATAATTCAGGTATAGGCAGTGTTAAAGCTATACGTATTATCTTATGGAAAAACTTCATGATTATTAGAAAATAATTTACGATTTTCAGCAATCGTTATTTCTGATATCGTCAATCATCCACGGTAAACTCGATATCATCGGTTTGAGGCGGGGATGGTGTGCACCCGTATCACGGGGGAGGTGCCAAGTTACATACTATCGGATGACGTGGGCGAACCAGTTTGTGCATTCGCTTCTTATAAATGGATCGATCAATCCTATTAAAAGAAGATGACCGATACGTGGTCGAGTTGAGATGAGTCGTAAAATTTGTTAAGAACTTGCAAAGTTTCCGATTTTAGGTCTCCGCTATACTGGCGAATATTTTGGCAAATCTGGTACGATGATAACGATATATACATTCGATCTCAAATATTCTATGTGAGAAGGGAATTTTTTATTCCCGATTATTGTCGCGATGGCTGGGAAAATTTGGATTCCAAATTGGATCTCAGAACGTGACAAATATTATGTGCATCGGCAAAAATAGTTGAAAATTTATATTTCGAGTATGTGTATGGAAGTCGACAAGCTACCTGAGAAGCGTCTCTAGCGCCCCTATTTTTACAGCTCAATGAGGGTAGGCAGAGCCACCGACGCAATTAGTCTGTACGTATACCACAACTTAAGCGTACAGATCGAGAGGGCTTCCCAGAAAAGAGTAACTGTGCTTGCCTGAGACTCTCGGTGTAACGCATACTGAATATAATTTTTCATTGGTTGGTGAAACAAATGGCGAGGTGATGAATGAAACAAAAAGAAAGCAACACCAATATATTGGCTGAAAGCTTCCTCATAAATTCTCTAATAATCGCCAAATATTTATGTATCATATTTACATTCAAGCTAACTGTCAAACTAGAAATCGAAACTATAGTATTTTATTTGTGATTACTACGTTCGAATCACGCAAATATATTAGATGTACGTCTCAATATATCAATTTATGCCTAAAATATTTCACCTAATACTCAGCATCAACTTTGGTAGAAATAAACTCGTTGTTTTTATTCAACAAGTCCAACTTCTCACTCTCATTGTAAGTATTGCGTTTGATTAGCAAGAGCCCATTGGATAGCAGCTTCATCATTGGTCTCGTATTCTGCAAGGTTGATAGAGTGAGCGTAAATACCCCCATTAGCTGATTGCGAAGTTGATAAATAGATGATAAAGTATAACTTAGATCATTCAATCAAATAAGAATGAATTATTCGAAAAGTTTCCATCAACCAAACAACATAGTATCTCATGATTGTTAGATATTCGTTTTCAGATCATCAATATGATATATTCTCTCATCCGTCCATCACGAGTGACACAATGGAGAAGAAAATTATTCTGTATCGGCTCTTGAAAGATTTAGATGATTCAAAACATCCATTTCCAGTCCGATATCATACTTGCTAAATTGTTTTCCTAGACGACAGTATTCTAAAGAAGTTAGAAAACATAAATTCGCGTACATCTAAATAGCAACCGTTACTCGCAAGCAACATATTCAGTTTTTCTGGTGTTCTGTTTTTCTTTGATTTAATTGCAAATCGTCAACGTCAGTTACAATTATGATAGATGCACAGTGGATTGCACATATTCGCTCGATCAAATAACTTCGAGCAAAAACAAAATTAACTTTTTTTTCCCACGGAATAAGTGGCTAATTGAATTACGGCGCCGCAATAACTAGGGGAATAATGAAGCAGGAAAATTCTTACGAAAGCCCTCCGCAACGAGCTTGTTGATATGTTTGTCATTGAGCATCAGGGTTCACTCGCGACTTAAGATTCACATTAGCGATAGGAAAAGATTGATCGCACGTATTGCCCTGATTCCATGATAAAAACGAATACCTACATCGATACATTTAGTAATGTGAGAAATTTCGATTCTCAAAATATGATTCAATGTAAATCGAATAACAATGTGAAATTTCAATTGCTCGAAGTGTACCCAGACATATAAATAATTCATGAGAATTATCCATAGCTAGACAGGCATGAGACTTGGATGTTCGGATCGACAGACAATATTTGCCGTCTATTGAAGACCCCACCGTCATTCTCAGATAAGCGAAAAAGTAGCTCGGCCTATTGGCAGCTGCTTAGAGTCGCGTCGGAGAGAGGGTCACTCTCGGTACGGAACAATCTCCCACGCAAGTGTCAGATATGTGACACCCGGTCATGCAAGTATTATAGCCTATATATGCGTCACGTGAGATGCGGGTGTCTGAGAGAGAGAGAGATAGAGAGACGAGGGTGGGCTATTCGGTTCATTAGTCCTACGTGCGAGATGCTATATTTGATTAAGAGAGCCGAAAAAGTGGACCCTCAAATAGCCGACCGACAGCTTAACCTCCACCCGAGCAACACGTATCCTGCACGAGAGTTATGGTCGAGGAAGATGAGCCCCCAACGATTGTGTAACAGTTATGATTGATCATTATGGGATATTCAGTACACTGAGATAAGGATATCGTTATTGTTGCTCTGTATATATTTATATACATATTGTTCGGATCAATTACCCTCATTATATTAATTAATATTGAACCATAGTATATTACTCGCTAAAATTTCACGTAGCTGGATCAAATGTACCGTGGATAAACTGACGCACGAAATCTCGATAAAGTAGTAGTTCGATGAAAAGCTATACTGCCTATATCTGTGTTTAGCGCAAGTAAAATTGGCAGCGCATACACAGGAAAGTACAATATTCAATATAACTTGTGTAAAATGTGTACTACTGCACAGGTTAGTACAATTATATATTTTACTCTCAGTTTTGAGAAGGAAAACAGTAGCTCGTACTGGCTACCGCAACTGCCAACCACAAATCGATTAGTTTTACTAGAACCGAGTCTACCAAGGTAGCGCGAGTGTTTGTTCTATCAAGACAAGTGAATTTTGCTCGCGAATTCGAATGAAAGATTGCACGAGAGCGTCAAGGCTGCCCGATCACAATGGATAAATCATTTTCTCGATAACTAGGGAAAGAACGTTGACAAAATACGAATTTACTAGGAGCATATTTTGAAATCGAGGAGGTGGGTATGTATACACGGTTTCCAAGTACTCGCCTGTCAAGATGTGAAAACCAAGGGTGATTTTGGAAAAGTCGAAATTCTTAGTGCGTGATTCGTAAGTGTCGGGCAACTCCTGCGTGACCCGATAATTGGATTTTTCGTCTACCCAAATATCATACGACTTATGCAGGATACAGCAGAATACTTGATGTCACAATACAGCGGTCGAGAGGGGTAGAAACGAGTATAGATATGAGAATCGCTCTTCTCTGAGCGTGTAACGTTGCCACGGCGCGTCTGATTCGTCCTCCGATCTCAGACTTAAGTTGACGAGTAAAAATGCCGCTTCTCGCTCACTGTCATGCCGCAGTACTCGTGTGTATAAGCGTATATAATTCACACAAGCCGAGACATCGATTACATTTTGTGATGGCTTTTTGGCCTCGGAGCGACGTACCCATCGAACTCTTCGATCAGTTTCCTCGTCCGGCAATTAGATCCGTCGAAGCACTTATATGAGCCGAGACCGTCGAGGAGGATGAAGAACCCGATACGAGCAGGTATATTCATTTTTCTCGCGCTGCTCGGGATGATTGCAGCGAAGGGGTGAAGCATCCGATTTGCAACGCGGAAATTACAAGTTGTGCTCTTCTCGTTTCTGGTATTTTCCGGCCGCTCAAGATTAATCTGCCGGCAGTGGCATGCGTGCGCGGCGTGTGCGGAGGAGCAACAAAAAAACTCATTATTAATGACTGTTCGCTCCGAGTTAATCTGATGAATTGCTGAAATCTCAATTCGTAAATGTGATAAACAGTGCGGGAGAAGCGACGATTTTTACTGTTGGCAATTTCATTGGGATGGATATTTTTAGACATTAGTTTAGCGAGTCTGAAATTGTCATTATTCCGTTGCACAAGACTCGTAGGCTTGCTGTTATCCAACTGTTCGCTTGAGATGACAGAGACCAATTTAAGACGAACAGTTGATTATTATTGAGCCAGGAACGAGTTGATGAATATTCTACGACAACTGTGAATTTGGGGAACGAACGCGTCTGGAAAACGACGCGAAGAATATAAATGGTGTATGGGAACACTGAAATACTCGACAATATCATCTGATATTTGATTTATCGGACAATATAGTATCGCATCTCTAGGCGAGAAAGTTTGTCCATGTATTTTTTCCTCACAATTGATCGATCAATCGCTGCCAATTCAGAATGATCTTTATAAACCGTAAAATTGTATGTTTTGATTCTCATTCCTTTTTTGCCCGCATCATTGACGACTCGAGCATTTATTATCAGCTACTCGAGTGAATAATTTAACCGTGTAATTCGTCTCGACTCATTATTCTCATGGAACATTGATCAAAGTGATCATCAGAATGCGGAAAGAACAATCGGAAGAAAAAATGTATATGTTGCAAAAAAGCGGTAGGCTTTTTATGAAGTGTAGATATATGTATACGTATATGCTACTCGCTCACGGCCCGAGTTGTTCTCCTTTACTTTGCATCAGTCTTCTTAACGCGAGAAAATACATTTTCGAATTCATTGTACTTTCCATCCAGAGTCGCGCGGCGACTTTTCATTCGGCAATTTATTCTGCTCCTTTTAAGCGACATTTTTCACGATCCCCATGGCCGTTCGAGATGCGGGTGAAAGGGGTTCCAAGTTCTCACGTCGGCTCTAATCTTCTAGATAAACTCGGGGAGGATTTGACAGGTGAGAACTGACACTGACTTTTTTTACTCAGTCTCTCGTTTTTCCCCACTCGTGATTCTAAAGTTCTAAAGCTTTCGTTCAGGGTTTTAGCCCCGAGGCAATTCATCCGAATGATCAAGTTTGTTGTGTTCCTTTTGTACGTGTTGCAGCCGCAACCCACATCAATCGTAGTCAAGACTAGTGCATTTTCAACGCGCTTCGCGCGCCTTTAATTTGGTACCGCATCATATGCTTCATGAAATTCGAAATGTATATGTATATAGAAAGAATTTGGGGGCCTGCACGATGCACTTGATCCTTCTCCAATGTCTCCTACCTTAACCTAACCATACCATAGAGACATCTCTGTAGTCTGTACTCTACCTATAGTCTCTATATTGACTCTATACACCACTATGTCTCATGGTTTGGTCTTAGCCAATCAAATCATCGGAAGCGAGGCTTCACATCACTTTTTAAGGAAGGATTTTTTGCTCAGGGGACGATTCGCGGCCGGAATTTATATACCACAAAAAGTGTGGTATCCCCGTTTGAAAAGTTTGATCCATCCCTAGGCAATATTCAGTTGACTTTGGATACTGCCGAGTTTGCTGAAAATTCCATGGAACAGGGAGCACGCGAATGCGAGACGATAATTCGAACTGGTCGGGACGATCCTCTTTGACGCGAAACGCGCAATACGATCCTGTACGCGGTTGGTCGTAAAACGAACGGTGTTTCCGAGGGAAACTTGATTATTACATCAAAAGCTCCCAAGTAGTACGCGATTATGGTCGGACAATGAGGTGGCGCTATAACCTCGCGTGTGCATTAGCATACTTGAATATTTCATTTGGAGCGATTTGAATAATGGGGACTGGATTGAAATAACGCGAAGATGTTTACGCGTCGTCTAGCTCATTTTTTCTTCATGCGTTAAATTCGTATTTCGAACCCGGGCCACCAAGGTGTACCACAACTCGGCCGTGAGTTTCTCTCTTCGAATCGGGATGCACACGAGGGCTGTTTGTAATATTCCAACGCGATTTTCACCTGCGGTTGTGTCGTCGAGGGAGGGATGTCTTACCGAGCATTTTGAGGACCCTCCTGGTGGAGCTGGTGTGCCTGCAGTGCCTGTCCATCCTCGAGCTGCCGACCTTGAGCCTGGAGCTGTCGGACTTTCTGAGCTGTGGCTTTCCACTCCTCCTGCTGATGGCCGACTTTTTGAGCTTGATGCCGATGAGTATGTAGAGGGCGATAATGATGGTCATGGGCACGAGGAAGAATACGAAGGTGGACAGCTCAAAGGAGTGTCGTATGATGACCTGCTTGAAGGAGCACATGACGCTGTCGGGGCTGCGTCCGACCTGTATCAGTCCGAACTGGAGGGCCTGCGGCACCGCGCACACCATAGCCACCAGCCAGATGAACAGGATGAGCTTGACGGCGCGCGACAGCTTGGACATGGTGTGCGAGAGGAAGGGGTGGCAGATGGCGACGTAGCGCTCGGCGGTGAAGGCGGTGATGGTGAGGACGGAGGCGTTGGTCGACGTCTCCGCGGCGACGCCCCTCAGCACGCAGAACGCCTCGCCGAAGACGTAGGGGTACTTGGACCACACGCTGTACATCTCGGCGGGCATGCCGCACACGAGGAGCAGCAGGTCCGACACGGCCAGGCTGAACAGGTAGTAGTTGGTCGCGGTGTGCATCGACTTGTTGCGCGCGATCACCACGCACGTGCTCACGTTGCCAATGGTCCCCGTCACGAAGATCGACGCGTACATCACGCTGATCGGTATGACGACGTAGAGGGGATCGCGCACGTGGCCGTACACCTGGTACAGCTCGTCCGCCGAGCCGAGCCGGGGCTGCTCGAGCCGGGCCGAGCCGTTGCCCACCAGGTACGCGTTCTCCATGCCGCCCCGGCATCCACGCCGCGCGCACCCGACACACCAACCAACCACCAACCAACTAACTGTAACGACTCGAACTCGCACTCGCGACGCGCACTGTGCTCCCGCGGCCGGCCGCGGATGACAACTGCTGGAGCGAGTCCGGCACCGGCCCCCTGTCATTCGCCACGGCCGCAGCCGCCACCGCCGCCGCCAAAGACGGCCGGAGGGGGGAGGCAAGGGCACGCGCCAGCGCGACGACGCCGAGCCTCCCGGCGCACGCGCGGCCCGATGCTTTTTTGCCTGATACCTCCACCTCCCCCCTCGTAACGTTTTTCTTCTTCCGGGGTCCTACCGCGATCTCGACGCTCCGCGCGCTGACAAATTGACCGCCCGAGCCCCTCTGTAATACTGTAGCCGCGCGCAAACTCATCGTCGAGCGCGTAACCCTATGATTCCGAAATAATTGAAAGCTGCCATGTATCGATAGGAATTGCATGACTGAAGGACAATAGCGAATAATCAATCTGAAAATCAGTGTTTCTAACCAATCAATCGGAATCTTTTTCGCGAGTTTGAACATCGACGAAGTTTATTATTCGCGATATCGATGGAGAGATCCAACGGAGAAACAAAGTTGCAATCTCCCCGCGAAAAAAGACGCTTCCCAGAGTCTGCTGAGGAAGAAAAACACGTCTAATGGTTTATTTTGTAGAAAAATCGTTCGAAGAGAATTGGAATAGTATCTTATGCAACTAGTGCGTTAAATGCGATTTTACGCACCAGTGTGATAAGCTGGCACGAGTCGTCGGCGAAGCCGGCGAACGAGGGCTAGATGGTCACACGAGTGCGTGGAATCGTATTTCACAAGTTGCATACAATATTTTATGGCATAGTGATCAAACGCGAATTTTACGCATCGATTAGAGTGCGAAAATCCGATTTTACGCACTAGTGCTATAATAATTAGGCAAAAACACTGGTGCGTAAAATTGCATTTAAGGCACGAAAATCGATGCATAAAATAAGCGTTTATGATCACGTATACCATAAACTGAATTAACTTGTTAAACCTAATTTTTTCCTACTCTGCTCTTTCAAACGATTATGTTCAAAAATCTATCATCGGATGCGTTTTCCTCCTTCGAGTTGTGTCTTTCTTCACCGGGAGATTTGCACGCATCGTTCTTCATATAGGAGCCATCGACATTATCAAGGTTATCCGTATGTTGCCTCTGTGGCCTGGTACGTATAACGTGGCTTTGCAGCTTCGAGCTGAAATTCAATTAATTTCGAGCGTTCAGGATGCCTTTTGATCAGAAATTTGATCATAATCTAATTTTAATGAAAAAATATTGTACAATTAATGTATACTTGAACAATAATTAGGATCGAGGGACAAACTAGATTATCCATGTTATGTTTTTCCACCACGTTAACTGGGTTGAAGGTATTGATACAATTATGCAGTTTTCATCAATCACTGTAATAAGCATAGCTCAACTCGACGTCACTGTAATTGAGAATGATTACACGTCCATAATTTTGTTTCTGTGATGTAAAGCTATCTGAGAAGGAAATATTTCGTAATCATGAAACGGAACACATGACGACTTCAAAAATACTACTCACAGCTTATTTCAAAAACCTTCATCCAAAAGTATAGTAGGTACTTCTTTCCGCACGAAACTTCCTATCCTGCCGACAATTTTCAGTATTAGTTTTTATGTTATTGAATATCATGATATATAATCAAAATTATTGGTATTACGAGGACTACCTTTCTAAAAATATTCGATAGAATCTCGAGTAAGTAATTAAAAATCGTTTATAAAGATTGAAATTCCTTAATCATATACAATTAATTTGCATATTCAATGCTACAGACATATCAGACAATATGACCATTGGTTCGAAACACGTATACAATAGAATAATTCATTGACACAGTCCACGCGTTTGCATTAGAATAATTGTTCCGATAAGATCACAGATACAACCGATAATCCTCTGCGGAAAAAACTGCGCCTGAATCAATCATCAATAACGGTATTCTTAATGATTCATCAAGAACATCATGAGTATTTGGATGCGCGAGTGTGCTGGAGGTGCGAAAATATTAAATTGAGGCTTTTTTCCATAAATCATGTATGTTTTCCACATCCGTCATTGTTCTCTGTGACGTTTTTAAAACGTATGCTTGACAATAAACACCCGAACACAGCATAGGTAGAATAAGCTTGTAATCTACTTTTCCGGATTACGCATTTCTTGGCGGGAAACTATTGAAATTTTTCTCGAGAGCGAGCTATTCAATAAGTCAATGGAGTGTCCCCAGACGAACAACTCCATCTTTGTTTGGTGTAGAAATAACAGTTTTTCTCATTGTGACCCTATATATGGGAGCAGGAACGTACTGTTTAGACTATTAGTACATTTACACGACTTCAGCTGATCGCAAATGACATTCCTATCTTATGACTAAATTCACAATTTGTTAATGACAGCCTTAGAACTAAATATGTGTAAATTGTCGATTTTTGAGGGCCAATCCAGAGTGAAGTGAAAAAGGGAAAATTCACAAAATCCACCACATGTTTATTTAATGCGACGTTTCGCCAGCAAGGTTCACTGGCCTCATCAGGCAGTTTTGAATAAAAATATAATATAACGTTCGACAGTGGAACCGGCTGCTTCCACTGCCATTGTCAAACTATTGGAATCCATTGTCCATAGGGCTATAGTTTGACAATGGCAGTGGAAGCAGCCGCTTCCACTGTCGAACGTTATATTATATTTTTATTCAAAACTGCCTGATGAGGCCAGTGAACCTTGCTGGCGAAACGTCGCATTAAATAAATATGTGGTGGATTTTGTGAATTTTCCCTTTTTCACTTCACTCTGGATTGGCCCTCAAAGATCGACAATTTACACATATTTGAATTATGGAGGGTGCACAGCACAATATCAGCCTTAAAACTACTCTGATGGATTTATTTTTGATTTAGGGTATTGGTATTTAAGACAAGTATTTTTGATTTATTGGGTCGCTGTAGGATACGATAAACTTGGTAGATGAAATATTGATCGAAGTCCTCGTCGCTATATACTCCTTTGCATTCAGCGCGTTTTACATCACGTATTCTGGTATTTCTATATTTGTCTGCATAACTATTTACTTCCTCGTAGCTAGTTCTCTGTCAGCTCTTGTGTGAAAAATGAATGGAGAACAACTAGTCACATATTTTTTTATTATTTTTTCCCTAAAATCCCGAAGACTACAGGAGAAATGAAGGATACTTTCCGAAACAACAATTCACTTAATCCCACAGTTCTCATCATTAATTATGTTTATCTCGATAAGAAAATCAACGTAAATTAATGAAGTCAGCGCAATCAGTGCGAGTATATCAATTATAAAATATTAATTTAGTAAGTAGCCTTAACAATATGCTCATGCACTTTGTGTTGAAGATTCAAATCGTGTTGCAATTTTCAGCGTTGATTTATAATCAATCTCTTTTACATTTGATTTATTTCTTTTTAAACATTGATCTCGAGTTTGATAACCAAATAGAGCTTCAGTCAAAAGTGACAAGCAACCTTCATTTATCTTGCTCCAAGGAATAATTGAATACATGCCTATATTTGAAACTTGGCTTATATTTTTAAGGCTTTGGAAATATTACATATTATTTAATGTCCGATATTTCAAATCACTATTGACTTGCTTTCATTACGTCTCTTGAATCCAAAACTCACGGAATAATCACTCAATAACACAATTCTTTTTCATTAGTATTCAGTAAATCAATTGACACGTTATCTTTAAATACAAATGAAACTTAACATCTTTAGAACTTTTGATTCAACAAAACGAGTATCACAATGCTGTCAAGGAGTAATCAGTAGAAACATTGAGGCTAACGTCTCTAGATGAATATTATAGCTTGGCTGACCAATATCACTTGTCTCTACTTGAGCTCGTATAAGGTAACTGCGATGTGCCACCCCTAAGGGTTTCTCGCAAATTTATGTACGATAAAATTTGAATCTCATAATTCTGCGTACAGCATGTTAAAGGGTAGCTCAAGACTTATCAGAAATCATTGGAATAATCATCATTCACTCATTTTTTTTTATTAAAAGGGTCAGTTAATCAAAGTCACTCAAATTGAACATTGTGAAATTGGCGAAGTCAATGTCTTTTCATTATAATTGATCTATATAATTGGCTAATCGAAATATGAATGTTTTTATATAAGATGCAATTTTAAGAATGATTACACCCGTTTATTCTGATTTAGTTAGCAGATTAAAATAAGATAATCGCGTGAAAAGCAGTGCTTTTCTTTTTTCATATGTCAACACGTAAGTTATTAATTTATTAAAATTTGTTACGTCAATTCGTTCTTCATTGATTAGAAGACTTTTCAAAGTTGTCCATGGTGCACTATAATCAGTGCATTACGTTTTAGTAAATGTATTGTAGATTTATGAATGTTTCAAGAAAGTTTTCATATGATGTATCCATTATATTAAATAATTGGACGAAAAGTCTATCTGTATTCAATATGTATTCAATGACCCACTTTCCCCCGCTTCCCTCTATACGGCGAGTACAATTCTTTATCATCTCACCAGATAGCATCACCAACTTCAAGTTGATAGTTCCCAAAGGGAGGGAGGCCGTTTTCTCATCGCCCAACAAGAATACTTTCCCTGAAATATGGCCCGACTGCCATTATATTTTCAAGATAAACTTCTCAAGCTTCATTACACACAATATGTCTCTACATATAACTTGAGTTTTGTCATTACTGGCTTGACCTTGGCAAAAATTTTGGGCATAAGTTAGGTCTCAAAGGAGAGACGAAATGTCAAGTCCATATACATCGTGTTACACATGAGTTGTTATAAGCATGAAATATACGGTCGACTCACGAAGCCATTATTAATCTTTGATTATTGGGGGACTCTGATGTCTCTTTAGTTTGAGAACTTGAGAGAGATTTCCGTAGACATTTTTGTTCAGTTCAATTTGTTCGCGTTCGAAATCGAGAGCCGGAAAGGAAGATTAAGCGTTTCGTCCAAACACTGAACGTGGGCTCACTAGCAATGCCTCCAGTGTCATCATCGAACGTATAGCTTCAGGATTTTCAGATGGTCGATATATATGGGGCATTTTGAGTCACTGCACGCAGCGATTGGCCTGCCTGACCCTTTCGAATGTGTTTCAGAATCGTTTTTAGACTTCTTTAGGTCTCATTTGAAGTCTACATTATTTCGAAATTCGAAGTTCACAAATTTTTTTCTGTGGAATCAAGGACTGATAAAAGTACAATCACCAATATTCAAAGTTGGGACGAACCGAATTTCATTTTTGATATTTAATTTAAAAACCACAGAAAAATTAATAGTAAAAAAAATCAGATTGAAACCGAATTTTATAGACATATCATTATATTTTTTTTATAAGATAAACATTCCGTGAATTTTTAAGGCGGCGCAGGTCTGTTTTTTACTACAGGAAGCTCAATTTCATAGGTCAAAGTGAGGGCAAAAGTTTCAAAAAAAATATCTGGGCTTCAAATTATACCGAAAAAAGTCGAGCAAATAGGAAGGGGTGAGACCGACCGCTGTTATTTTAAAATAAGTTTTTACCTGGGCCAGTTGACGTTGAACGTCCGGTATACCACCAAGTAACTCACCACAAGTGATAAAGTCTACGTTACATAAGTATGCAAAACGGTGTGTCTTGGTGGCGGATGGATAGTTTCGCTCCTCGCTCGCCCTCTAATTCGCAACTCTATACCGTAAGTACGTGCCGTCGCCGGCTGAAATAACATTGAGCTTTTTCCGGAGAAGAAAGAAACGCAGCAGAGCCAAGCGACTGGCGCCAGTTGTCAGACGGCCAGGACGTTCTGCCCTATCGATCTTGAACTTGATTGATGCAATTTCGACCAATTCTCGCGGTTGTCTTATCAATTTTCATAAGCCGATCTCGCTTCAGTCGGAACGAATTGAAATTGTCTCGGGCTAGATTACCTCGAGCTCTTCGTCGCGTCGCTTCTATTTCCTCGAATTCTCTTATCCCGGAACGTTTGGCGCGTCACATCGGCAGCCGTCATCGATCGAGCTGATGCACGTGATTCACACCGTTTTTTTTCGGGCGAGAATTTACTGCAGCGCTGCGGCGCGGAAAGATTTGCCACCTGAGCAGCAACGAGTCAGCCTTGGCTGTGGCGAAAATTGCCGGCGGTGATTTGAATATTGTAAATTCAACGACTGTAATCGAGGATCAACGGGATTCAATCCGGAATTAAGCCACCTCGGGTGGAAGATGCGCTTGATTGAATTAAGTTTTTCGAGCTTCGCGGGGGCGACTTTATTGCGCGATTCTGCAATTTGTTGGTGGATTGTGGTGTAATTAATTCTAGTGGAAATCTCGTGAAAAGCTGCGAGGCTATTGCGAAAGCTTCGAATAATTGGATTGCGTACCGCGGACTCGGACATAGTGATAGTCTTGGGGTATATATGTATCGTTCGGAGATAGAAGAACTTGTCGTGTGATGAACCAGATTTAAACCCTAGTAAGTAAGTAAGTACGTCACATATGGAACACAGTACGTGAGCGAGTAGTATCACCATTGGGATAGATTGCAGTTTGCGGCTCAATCAGTACACGACTGCAGATAAATTCAATTGATTTCGGTTACTTTGAATTCAGTCAAAGTCGCGTCAAATGTGATCGGGTTTTTAGGGGACTGGTGTTTTTTTCCCATTGTTTTGATTTGTACAGGTAAACCAATCGCCCTTCTATCTATTTACTTATCGAGAAGCATAGTATTAATTGAAAATCTGTCTACAAAGTCTGAAATGAAACTGGTAGTATAGAAGCCTATTCAAAATATCTGGCTCCGTTTAATTATGATAGAAAAAGGACTTTGATGAGATAATTCAAATAGAAAACTGTTACTAATACTACTTTTTTCATTTTTACCTTGAAAAATCGCATACATAATTTCAAATTCTGATTTACTATGTACACAATATTGGGATCAAGTGGCACGGCAATACTATGGCACTGTATCTTTGAGTCTTTTATCAAGTTCTCACCTCACCACCTACAAGAGAGAAAAAATTGTCGCGTTTTTACTGAAGCCCGGGAAACACATACTGGGTAAACCACTAGTCAGCTCTAGTGAAGAAAGACACAATTAGTCTTTATCGAGAGGATCATGAAAAACAAAGGGTTGCGCAGTTAATCTTCCCCTTTCAACCATTGAATTTCTTTGGTCAATTCGTTTCTTTTGTGACACGAGTAGATTATTATCCAGATGATAATCCTAGAGTAAATGGAATCTTCTTTCCTTACGGAAATCCCGGAGTTATTGATTAGTATTTTACACCAATTTTCCATGTGTTAAATGATTGCAGCATCATCGTGCAGAATGATATTTTTGGTCAATCAAATGAAACTCTTAGGTAAATATTTTCTCGAATCGGTGTCTATACCTGACGAATTTCCAAATTTTGAGAAAATCTATGTCCCACCGAAACCATAAGGAGAAGCAGCAAATAACCGTCTCCAATAATGTATCTTGAATTTTTTTCTCGTGATTTTCTCTTTTCTTCAGGGACTATTTGCACAGCGGATTATGCAAAATGAAAAATGCTCGTACGCGAATCTATCTACCGGATACAGGAGTAGGGAGGCGTTGCCGCAACTCCGTTCCGGTGGACGGACCTCTTCTCTGCGCGGGCGCTCGCACATCTTTCGCATTTTCGCTGCTTAGAATACAATCGGGAGAAAACGCGCGACGCAGCGGATGCGATAGGCTCTCGGCTGTGTATATCTATCGCTTCGCTGCCGAGATCGCGATGGAAAAAAATATCGGGCTAGTCGCGCGCGCGATATCAGGTTCTCGCGGATACGGAAATACTTACGATTCGGCGTATATGATACATTCAACCGTCGATTCGGTTGGAAATTCTTCCTCGTCTTCTGATGTCATTGTTTCTCGACTAATCGGGCAGCTTGACTGAATATTTCTTTTGCTTTTTCTTATGGATCCAGTGAAAATGATTATATGCATATAATTTGTATATAAATGGGACGTTCCACGTCAAGTGAGCATGGTCAAAATTTTGTTCGCAATTCTGCATTGACAAATTGATTGGTATCCATCCCCAGAATACTCAAAAAATTTTTCAGAATTTTAGGTGCATGTATGTGGAAGTTAGTCTGTGCACTCAAAACCTGAATTATTCAAAATTTAACTTTTTTCTCAATTTTGAGAGCCCAAATAATCTTGTATATGTGTGAAAATGAAAAAAAGTTGAGAACAAAAATTATGCTGAATACTACAAAGATTATAAAAAAAAATTGTTTGACACCAGAATCCTCCATCCGGATAGGCTACTCTATTAATTAAACATATTTCAACCAGTTTGGCTATGTTCGCCCACTTATTTTTGACCTTTCAAGTTATATGTACAAACCTTTGTTCGATAGCTTGAAAATGGTCTCATACATTTTTTGGAGAAATTCCAATATCTCCTGCAATTAACTGTTCAAATCTGCAATATCACAATCCCCTTCTTGTTAGTTTCAACATATCAGCTCCACGATGAAGCTCACAGTGAGGATATCATGCCTTCGGGTCATCAATCTCAGCCAAACTCTACAGATATGTTCCCTGACACTGGATCAAGCTACCGGTAGAGTTTGGAGTTCCAGCGCTGCCTTGTTATAGAACTTTTTATGACTTTAGACTGAGGCAGCTATATATAGATATACAAATCTGCCTTGATTTGTCTAAAATCCACATAATATTTATAATTTCATCAAGAAAATGATGTATTTCACCTTGTTTGGTACTATGAATGAATATTAACTTATGGTTTCACTTATATTGTGTGAACAGCTGTTGACGGGTGGTCTCAAATCACATGCAAGTTATTTACACATGAAATTATAAACATTAACCAAGAATATAATTTGAGACAACCGGTCAATAGCTTTTCCAACCTTAGCCTTGAAGTTCACACAATATAAGTCAATTACATGAGTTAATATTTATTCATAGTACCAAACAAAGTGAAATACATCATTTTCTTGATGAAATTATGAAAATTATGTGAATTTTAGACAAATCAAGGCAGATATGTATATCTATATGTAGCTGCCTCAGTCTAGAGTCATAAAAAGTTCTATAACAAGGCAGCGCTGGAACTCCAAACTCTACCGCTAGCTTGATCCAGTGTCAGGGAACATATCTGTAGAGTTTGGCTGAGATTGATGACCCGAAGGCATGATATTCTCACTGTGAGCTTCATCGTGGACCTGATATTTTGAAACTAACAAGAAGGGGATTGTGATATTGCAGATTTGAACAATTAATTGCAGGAGATATTGGAATTTCTCCAAAAAATGTATGAGACCATTTTCAAGCTATCGAACAAAGGTTTGTACATATAACTTGAAAGGTCAAAAATAAGTGGGCGAACATAGCCAAACTGGTTGAAACATGTTTAATTAATAGAGTAGCCTATCCGGATGGAGGATTCTGGTGTGAAACAATTGTTTTTTATATACTTTGTAGTATTCAGCATAATTTTTGTTCTCAACTTTTTTTCATTTTCACACATATACAAGATTATTTGGGCTGTCAAAATTGAGAAAACCGCTGCCAAGTGCCTTAGCAGTATGCTTTCTCAAAGAGGCTTCAACATCACCCACAAACGCGTCTCAAACCTGTATTTTCACCATTCCACTAGCGTAGATACTATCATTTATTTTTCAAAGATTACAAAAAAATTATTTAATCAGTTCAATTCGTATCTTTGTGACTGTGTAAAGTGTCGTTCTTTTTCAATTGACCAAACTTTGTCGCGAGGGTTGATGTCTGCCCAGGCTCTCTTATGATTTGATCAAATGCAACAAAGCAAACGGTTCTAGGTTCTACACGATGCGAGATATTTGGACCTGCATAATTTTTCGATCAATTCATCTTGTGACTGTCATACGGTTTAATGGTGGTCAAAATCGATCCGGTCCGTATTTAGCACACTTGAAGACACTATTTTGATCATTTTCGAGGGCAAAAGACACCAAATTTTTCCAATTTTCTCTATAGCATGTTGAAAATATTGGAAACGTATCTTACATGAATTTTTCTTCCCCTTAGCAACGGTTGCTAGGGCGGTAAACAACGGTTGCTAAGGAGCTAATTGGGAAGATTTTGTGTCCTTTGCCGTCGAAAATGATGGAAAAAGGTCATAAATAAATGATTTCCAACCTTCCTAACTGTTGCTAGGGAGGTAAACAACCGTTGCTATGGAGCAAATACAACAATTCAGTGTCCTTGGCCATCGAGTGTGACTTAAAACTGATTTTCCGGCTTGCCCCAATGAGCACTCATAAGGATTTGTGAGAAAACACGTTAGGAACGGTTGCTAGGGGAATAACCAACGGATTTTGCTGAAAATTTAACTCGGACTAGATCTTGTCACAACTAACCGGTGTGCAAAATTTCAAGACGATTGGATCATTCCTTCGGGAGTTATTGTGGACGAAAGAAACGAAAAAATAGACACCTTAACAACGGTTGCTAAGGAAATAAACAACGGATTTCGCTGAAAATTGAACTCGCCCGAGATTTTGCCGCGATTAACCTGTGTGCAAAATTTCAGGACGATCGGACCATTCCTTCGAGAGTTATCGTGGACGAAAAAAAACGGGACGCACACACACACACACACACACACACACACACATACATACACACACACATACATACATACAGACACTTTTGAATTTCCATGTTTTTCGACCCGTAGATCACGAAAATCGAGGTCCCGAGGTCTGATTCGTTGGGTCGATTTTTGCCCCATTACAAAGCTTTCTCTTTGAGAAAGCAAAAAAGTTAAATTTTGAATAATTCAGATTTTGAGTGCACAGACTAACTTCCACATACATGCACCTAAAAATCTGAAAAATTTTTTTAAGTATTCTGGGGATGGATACCAATCAATTTGTCAATGCAGAATTTCGAACAAAATTTTGACCATGCTCACTTGACGTGGAACGTCCCAAATATAATGTATATAATGCATATAAATTGTTCATACATGTATGAACAATTGCTAGGCTTCTGTTTATACAGATATACTTTGAATGCATGGAATCATCAAATGCATGGTTAGACTGAATGAATGTGTATGTGTATACTTTCTCATTAGTCAGCCAAAGTTGACAACGTCTTGTAGTTACTTTTCATGGTGTTATGATCTTCCATTATATAGAGTATCGGCAATCTTGAATAATTTTCTCATGCATAATAATTATTTCAATTGAGGATGTAAGAAATTCGATCTTGAAAATAATAAATTGCATCATTTAGTCTTCGCGTATCAAGTGCAAGTGATTTCGCGTATTTCTATTTCGATTCACGAAAGAGTATACATTATATTAAAATGAAACTATCTTGATTAAAAACTCATTGTGGTAGGAAAAAATGTACAGGACACTTAGCATTAATTTCCTATGCCTAATTAACATGCATTTTTATAATTATGAATGGACGTTCCATTAAGCCATTACCTGAATAAGTTATTCTGTTGAAAAGCATGTCACGTCGTTAGAAAATATTCACTCAATTTTACTTTGGAGCCACAGAATTAATAATTCATGGCACTTATTTGAGAAAAAACTCTGTATCATGTCATGCATATGTGCGGAGTTTTTATGGCATTGCGAATAACTGGTCTAATTATTATTGCATTGTTTCATTATTGTTAACGTTTGTAATTGTATCTATTGCTTCGAATAAATGAAATAGTTTTTAAGATTTATAACGACGCACACATTTCAAACTCCGACTAAAAGAAAGGAACAATTGATTTTGAAGCATCGTTGTATCTCCTTCGGGAATGAACGTCATCTAAACGGTTCTTTCACTTTTTCCTCGTAATGTGAATAATAGAAAAGAATAATTAAATTTTATTATAATAAAGTATATCCTTTGGTGTGCAATATACACTGCAAAACGCAAAACATTTCAATCTCAGTAAGTGTCATGATTCTGCCGACATTTGAATGATAAGTGCGATGATCATGGAAATACGAAAAATCTTAGACTGAAAACAAAATAATGAGGCGCATCAGGCATTTCCGGGCGAGCTTATAGCATAACATTAATCCCAGGGCAAAGCAATCTTTGCATTTAGATACGACAGGAAGAGCCGGGAGCTCCTTTCCAGCTATACGGAAATTGCGCGTCATTCATAAGCCAGCTATGGAAGTTCGTTGCACAGCCAGGGGATTTAGCATCCATCAACGATTATCCTCCGCTCTGCTGTGTATTTGAAAAACTAAAGGTGGATGAAGAGTACGTACGACTCGATGGCCGCTCGTTATGCGTATTTTTCAAACACTTTTCTTCCCCATACTGTTCGACGGAACTTTTCCAAACGAATACGCGCCAAAGTTGTATTTATATCGGTATTTTGTCATTACTACGTTACCAGCCGTTACGATACTTGAAGCTGTCTATCCAGCTTACTAACTGCGTGCAAGTATTTTTAAATCGCAGGATATCTGTATGTGAGGATATCGAGTGATGGGATACGAAGTGGATATATCATTTGAGTCACCTATCATAAGAATTTTATTGCCGTCAAATGAGTGAAAATAAAACTCAATAGGTCTTATGAGTCACGAGTCAACGTGTGCCTATTGTTACCAATCGTACGGTATGATTGTAAATTTTGACTGTCAATCGGTCGTTCTATAATTCACTGCATAACAAGTTTGGTAATTGTGGAGTTCTTCAATTCAAAATCGGATTTATTTTCAGTCATCGTTGTACATTGGGTGTTTATCGAAAATAAAATTAATTAGAATCATACACTTTTACAAGAGGATATTGAAAACAATAAGTATAAACCAAAAATAAACTTGTCACTGTAGTCTAAAATAGTAATCATCGTGAAAAAGGACGCGTTTGAATGTAGTGTATGTGCATTATCTTTCTGCCTGGTACATTCAACAGCAGTGAGTAGCTTATAAGAAATTTAGTCATTGTTATTGGATAACACTCTTGTGACACTCTATTATTAGTTCCATCAATTTTCAAAATTTGGCATTCGAATCAAGGCCTGAATATCAAACAAACTGCAGTCTTGGTTCAATCTTGTAGGGTCTGGCTTAGCGATTCGTCAATTTTAAGAAAATGATTCTTAATATTTTACAACCTTTCGAAGTTTTGGTGGAATATATTTCTTATTAAAAAGTTATGGAATAAAAGTGAGACCTACCTACCTTTTAACTCGGATAAATCGCAAATCAATACTTCAATCATGCCTCCTGGAAAATCGTATTTTTCAAACTGTCAGCCAAGATTGTTCAAAAACAACTCGATGGATCGCCCTTTTTTTTCGTTTCAATGTAGATTTGGTCTATTGGAGCCTCTAATGAGAATCTCAAATGAGAATCTCCCCTTAAGACCGAATTCTTAAATCATAATCTTACTGCAGTATAACACATGTATACTATATTTATATGAATAAAGAGAGTCGTTCTATGAAATGCCTCGTAATGATCAGTTATTTTTTACGGGAAGTTTATCAGTTTTTGAATATTTAGAGTTGAAAAAAATATACAAATAATATGAACATTTCCAGTAGAGGCTAAGCAATGAGCTATTAGTTTTCAATTGACAACGAAGTTCGTCACATTATGTAGATTCATATCCTATACCTAAAAACGAAGCGATGCTGGAAATTTCCTTGAAGTCAGCTTTTGAACGATCCCGAAGTTTAATTTCGAAGATGAGTTGACGAAATATTTGATGCTGTAATCAATTACTATTTGGTTATATGAATAATGAACCTTTGTTATGTTAACGTTCCCAGCACTAGTGATTACTTAGTAATGATACTAAGTAATGACGGGTGAAACCGTGCGAATAGGTGATGAGAGCAACAGCTGAATAACCTAAGCCTTTCGTAACTAAAACAACTGATGTCTATATTGTTTCATGTCATTCATGTAGAACTGGTTTATTTCTCACTACGCACGCCGATACCTTCAAATCATTTGCACACAATCATTTGTTCTGTTATTTTGAAAATAGTTGAAGAATAGATACGACTGAAAAATATGATTATTATCTAGATGAGAAAGTTTGGAGTAATGAAATTACTATGAACATTAGACCCTTAATTTTTAGAACCTGAATGGTGGTTTTCATGAGGAATACTAACATTGACATGGAATGGAAAATTAAAGGATAGATACATTTTGTTCATAGTTTAGCTTACAAATATTTATTCACGCCACGAATTATATTCACGAATATGATAGGGTCCGTAAATTTTTAAAGCTTAAAAATTAACTGGTACAAATTTAGTCACAATCATCAGTTGAGGTAATCAATGATAATAGGATCGAAGAGTATCTCGGCAAAAACACAGAATGTTATAACTTATTGCTTCTCAAAGATTCCATTCACGATTATTTTTTCATCTATTCACATGACACAGTACTCCCGTTGAGCGAATAACAAGTGATAATCAGAGGAAATAAATACTATACATTGCATTTTAGAATGAACTATCATGTATATCTATAAATCCGTGTATATAAATGTCGATCAAGTTGGAGTTGCCGATTTCTACGTAATTAGATTGAAAACATCGGTTGCCATCAATCAGATATTCGAATTTCTGGACGACATTTGCACTGCGAATCATCTGTTTCTCCTTGGATCTATTGATTTTTATCTTAGAGCTCAGATTATAACATGAATAGCATTAGTATGAAAACATCGTAATAAGAATACGGAGTAAAAAAGCCCGAATTCTTCGATACGTTTATATCGTTCTGAACCAGAGTACAATTTTAATTCCAGGAGAAAAAAGAATTATAAACAAAGAAATAATATGTAAAGCTGTAGAAGTATAAGTGAGTCATATATGATTCTGATATCATGGTCATACACGTGCGGGGGGAAATAACGAAATCGATATGAACGTTTTTTCGTTGAATAAATTTTCATTGCTTGCAAATAGAATTTGTAAAATGTAGAGGTGTTTTCAACGTCCACTGCTTCGAGCTGCAAAACGACGACCAATACGACTTAGACAATAGCAATTAAAGCAATCCGTCCCATCTGTGTCCCAAGTGGACAGGGTCCGGCTTCCAACGCGAATTAAATCCTTATCTGAAGTCCTAAGCTGGCAAGAGTTCATTTTTCTAAACGACCATCCAGTGATCCATTTCGTTTCACGACCAGATATTCGTGAAAATGAAGAACGAGAGATGCGATCTCTCAGTAGTTTGAGGCAGGTGTTTTGACCTGAAAAAGGACATAATTCAATAGATGAGTGAAACTGAAATTTGATGTGGAAAATTCGATTTGGTCTTCGTCCCAAAAATTTTTTACCTGGAAGTGGTTGGTAACGCCTTGGTACGGGTGAATTCCACCGAAGATGTATCGGTAGTAGCCATTGTGTCGAATACGGTATTCTCCAGGCAATACATTCTCTGGTATCTCCCATTTAATAGTTACTTGACTAGAACCGAGGATGACCGATGTTCTCTCCCAGTAGAATCTGAAAATAATAATCAAATTATTCAAACATATGGTTTCAAAACGATTCTTCTAAAAAGTCCCTTTAGCCAATCAGAAAGCAATTTTGGTTGTTCATTGAACTCATCCTTCTTCATGAATAAATCTTAGTATAGTTATGAGGCGTCGATTTGATGTACCCCAGAATTTCTGTTCTGGGCTGAAAGAACTCCCTTGAAAGGCTCAAAACAAATTGAAGAGTAATCGTACCTGGTTTCCCAATCTGCATCTGTCGCAACGGGGATCCAACTTTCATTTTCTAATCTTTCGACAGTCAAATATGTGCCCCCGGTCATGAAATTATTTCTCGGATGTCCAGAAATCTTCAAAACATAAAAAAATCGTCAGCACACAATCTGGTTTTGTATGTGAAAACATGGGTAAAAATATATTCACGCGTAGATTGTAAAAATTACAAACTAGATTGCATTAATTACGAACTCTCGATAACATGAAATATTGTATTCAACTTGAGCTTCAAATTTTAATCACTCGTGGACACATCCACACGAATCTTTAAAATTATACGCACTAGTTGGACAATATACTATTCCATAACTGAAGTCAGAAGATGAATGACAACAGTGTATCTTAATATTCTTTGACAAGCAACGTATCGACAAAAACTCGAGCATTTATTTCTCGTTAAAGTATTCGTTGTTTCAGCTACGAATCAATCGAATATCATTCTTCAACATGGCTCGGGGACAAAAAGTATTGGCAAACATGTAGATTCACAGTTCACAGATTCCCCTCACGATCTCCCGATGGAATTGACAAGCCAAGCGGATATTGGGGATGAGTGAGAAAATTCAATTTCCGTAGGTAAACCGTCGGAAGCAAGGGAGCGACGCTCGTTAAGTAGATTGCCGAGTGCATTAACATTCGCGTGGGCCACACATTCGGTGTTGACCAATGATTACCGCGGTGCAACAAAAACGTCGTCGGGCGGGCGGGAGGGTGCGCGGATCGATGGGCAATGTACCGCGTCACTTACTCGCGGGACACTCGCACGCATACCCACCGTAACTCGAAACGTTCGGTGCTTATAGCCCTCGGATTGAACTCTATTCCCGGCGAAATGCCTGTGACACTTGCCAAGTGCTTCGAGATTACATGTGTGTGAATGGAAGACACCTATCGCTCTTTCACAATGGATGATTCAGATTCCAAGTATACGTATCTGCGAGTTTGTGCATTATTGTACAATGGACATAGCTGACTAACTTGATTCTACTAACATTCGACACCATCTTACAGATGAATTATCGGAGATGAAAGATTAAAATACTACGGAGCGGCATTTATTTGAGGGAAAAATTCCATGCATGAATTTCAAACCATTTTTTCAAAAACTATAGCTTCAAAAAAAGTTATTTAACTTCAACATATATACATGTATGTTTTGTTATTTACTAGCTCGAATTTTAATTTTGGAATTTCCAAAAAACTTGATTATTTTATTAATTGTGACGGAAAAGGCTTGATATCGAATGGAGAAAATTGTCACTTCATTCCAAACTTTGTATCAAAATCGGACAATAAGGATAATAAGGACAATAAGCGGTTTACCATATCGAAGCAAACAATCACAACTAAAGGGATATCCCGAGCACAGGGAAATCGAGCGCTCGATAAACCTGTCGAAGAAGATCCAAGCTGTGCAGCGTGTAGCAAGTGTTTCGGCGCGCTCGAGTCGCGAAACATCCGCGGCGACGGGCATATGAAGTATATAGAAGCTCGTATAATTCGCGAACAGCGGGGGGGGGGAGACTCGGACGCATAACGCATACGTCCGCGGCACCTGCAGCGCGCGTAATCCGTCCGCGCGTAACCCGGCAAATTCACCCATATAGTGTGCAGCGAGAAAGAGGAGGAGGAGGAGGAGAATCGAGGGCTCAATCTTACCGAGTGCACATATCGCGCGATAGCTTGTGAAAACGCAAAACGAGATTATACGCGCGCGCGTCGGGCAATTTCATTTGGTTTACATGTATAGCGGGAGCACATCGTCTCTCGGGTTGCACAACCGCTCGCGCGTGCACACTCGGCGCCAGTGGCTTGCCCAAACCAGGGCGTTTTTACGTAAAAACATTATACAATCGGCCTTATTACGCGGCGCGAGCTCACGCTTTGCTTGGCTATGCGCGCGCGCACACACACAAATATATATATATATATATATATATATATATATGGCGCGCATCTCGCCATAATCGAGTCTCTCTCTCTCTCGCTGCTTGGCTGTCTCGTTATAGCAGCGCGGGTATCGTCCAAACGGCACTTAATAAGCGCGGGACTCGCGCGTTATTCACGCGTTGCAGTAGGGACGCAGGAATGCCTGAATGATGGGATTCAATTGCGCGCGGCCAACGAGAGAAAGAGCACGTTACACCGTCTGCAAAAACGCCGGCTTCCGTTTGGTTACGCGCGCACGCGAGACAGCCCGGATATACATATGTGCCGTGCGTACACACGTATAGATTCACCCGCGGTACCAGATTGTTTCGGCAGTGCTGCGGTATCTGCGTCGTGTAATGATAAAGTAAACCACGGTTGATGATGTTGCCCCCCTTCCTTTTGATCGGTCTGTTCGTGCCGTATCGGCTGGATCTCCCGTTTTGGATCATCAGTTTGATTTTTATGTCGCGGTATAATTACGGAGAGCGAAGACAAGAATGGATTATGGTGAAAGTTGTACGGAAAACATGTGTTCGACTTGGGGAAATGTTCGAGAAAATTGTCGAGAATATATGGATACATGAGCAATTAATAAGTTTACACGATCGATTAGAATTCACGCGCCAGCCGGATACGATTTTTTATAATGCACTAGTACGTGGAACGTCGTTTCATGCGCCGAATAACATAAAAACTTTTGTTCGTCTGAATGAGTCTTGTAAAATACCTCGAAATGAAAAAAAACGTAACTTTTACGTCAGTTGATTACGTTGTAAAAAGTCTGAATAATCGTATGCGTAACGAACTTACAAATCTGGCGGTAACCACGTCTCCAGGGCGAGCGTTTTTCTGGGGTTGTTCGTCGCAGTCTCCAAACTTATACCCCCACTTGGGCGAGTCGTATAGTACAGGTGGCACCAAACTGATCAGTTTCTCCTTCGACAGATTTGGCGGTATCGGTCCATTCTCAACATCTTTGTTCTGGAAATGAACGGGGCGAACAAAGTGAGAATTTCGTACTTGAAACTTTATAAAAACTTGACGAACATTAACTCACGAGAACTGCACTCATGGCGAGTTCACCATATTGTTTCAGGTATACGCTCAACGTATGAGGTCCATAAATTGTCGAAGCACCTTCGTATCTTTGTATCTGGAATAAATGTTGGAGAACTCGATAAGATAAATAGACAAATATCAATCGATAGCGGAATAACGTTTCAATTCATTTATGTTTTGCGAGACAACAAAAAGTATTTTCTCTAATCAACAGTATCATTGAAAATTCAACGTCGATCATGCACAATCGATATCATTTTTTGAATGAAGTTTTTGATATATATAAGCCTCAAATTCTCTCTGAATTTGGAAACAAATCAAAGCTGAAATACTGCGACACGAGATACCACTTGGGTTATTTGGATCGCTAAATCTATTGAAATTTCAGTAGTTAGCTTTTGATACCCAATCACGTGATATTTGCATTCGCCCGTCAGCTAATATTCTGATTTCCCGCTGAGATATTAACCGATCATCGCTGGTTTTATGAAACATATATATATATATATATATATATACATCTATGTGAAATCAGTCATATGTATATTGCAATAAATTATGTTGTATAACGAGATGAGCGAGTATCTAGGGGAAATCAATTATCACGTTAGCTGCTGAATTCGACTGCCGATATTCCGCATCTATTTTAGTAACCGCAAACTACCTGTAGAAGTTTCAGCGGGACGTAGCTGTCCAAATACCAAGTGGCGCAGCTATAGTGCCGATATAGATATCTATATCTTTTTTCTTTAAAATGTCCCTATAACCTTATAAATTTGAACCTCCTAACGTGGGCGTAACAATTGTCTAATCCGAATAACAGTTACCGGGCAAGTGAATCCGGCGTGAAAGAAAATATACCTGATACTCTTCGGGAGTGGTAATGTAGTCGCTGTAGGTGTTGCAGAGCCCGGCGACAATGACGTCCACGTCACCGAACGAGTTGTCCGCCTGGCTGATGCTACTTTTCACGGCCTCGCGAAGCCTCCTGCCAGACATGGTGGTGAACTCGCCGGGCACCCCGGCGATCACGACATTGCCCACGAGCGCCAGATGAGTCGACACGATCTTCGGCTGCCACTCGTACGGCAACTTCATCTGCATCAAATTTCATACGCGTTAGACTCTTCGTCCGATTAATTATCTCTTTGTGCGTGTCAATTCAGCCAGATTTCTTGTAAAATTAGGGATTCAGCTGAAACTCGAACGGAGGGTTTGTATAAGCCGTCAAATTTCAATTGCGGTAAAGAAAACTACGGGTCGCGTCAGCTGTATAACGAAAATGACGAATTTTTTAATCAAGCTCATAGGGACACAATCCTCCTACATACACAGTGAAAACGATTACTTAAAAGTGTTGCAGTACTGAAAATCTATTTTACTTAAAAACGAATTTTACATTAGATGAATCTTGATTCAAGTACTCTTTTTATACTGAAATTCATTCAGCCCTATTTGAAGAATGAATTTTCACTTAAATCGAGGAATCGTTTTTGCTGTGTATGTAATTCATTTCATCGAGAAAAATAAAAACTGTCAACTCGAATGTCTCGGAATCCTTGCGGATTCATGGAAAAATTATCCACGCTAATTGGTTTGAGTGATTTTAACAAGCTATGTCGCCGTACATATAATATACAATCCGAGTTACATGAGTGAAAAATTTAACGCGCATCGAATCAATGTCATCCCCGGCTTTTATAAATCGACATACAACGTTATAATTGGCAATGCAGAAGCCATAACGATCAATTAGAATAATGATTTCACGATCGACGCTGCCTCTGATCAGCAATGTCACAATCACACGCCCGACGACGGCGAGGGAACGATAATGAACCACGTGCTTCAGATCCGCAATCACGAATATATACATATCGAGATACCTCACGATGAAATTCCGCCCGAGATTCCTCGACAAGCGCGGGATAACGCACGTCGACGAGTGGCGGCGTGTAATAGTCTAATTGCGCACTTTCCAATTTTGATGCGCCGATATACGAACAGAAGCGCGCGAGCATTTGCCTCGAACCTTGGCGAGCTTGATCCACCGGGGAGAAGCTAATGAGCCGCGATCACTAGAGGCAGTAATAAGGCGCAAGGGCACGCGCGAGCTCATTGCGGTTCGCAAAGAACCATATGTTGGCCGCGAGCCGTACCGACGTTCCATGTGTAATCTCACCCTCGCCATGCCCATTTTTATCCGTAGACTAATAATTCGAATTCCTTGGATTACAGTCTGATACATTGGAAAGATATAAATAAAAAGCCTCCTGATGTACTTGGTAAATAAATTGGGGTCAAGTAAATGAATAATCATAGCCATGAAACCAAAAGACAATCTTCTGCTTTGATGACGAACTACAAAAATCTTATTCATATTATATCCACACACCAAATATGCTCAACAAATATGGAATCCGTTGAATCAAATGAATGGTTAGTATCCGAAATATGCTCTTCACCCGTACTATCAATTATTTCTTCATTCTCTCCGTGTCTTCCAAAATCATTTCACAAGCGTTTATTCATTATCTAAAGTACTCTTTGATCAGATCAAAGCGAGCTATAATACAATTTTCAAACTATACAGAAGCACTTTGAATCTCCGTCTCTCGATCGGGAGAAGACGACCGAGGAGAGCAGAAGATGATCGGACAAAGCCAAGTGTAATCTATGTACTTATAGGGTATAGAGGTACTCACCCGTCCCGTGGCTAAGAGAATCGGCTTTTCTGCATGACACCGGATGTCCTCGTCGGTGGGCTTGGCTAGGAAGTTCCTCACGGTGTTCCAGAACGGGTTGGACGTCGTAGTGCCTTGTTCGAAAGCGAATGAGCCCGGACCATCGGTCGTGCCCGCGGCAAAACTGTAACCCATCGCCGGCAGGCAACCATGCACCTATTCAATGGAAAATGTGTATCAGATTCAATTAAATTCCTGGACGAATCTCAGTTAATGTGTACAATTCTATTCAGTAAAATCTTCTAGTATACGACCGAAGATACGTTGATCGCCCGATGAATAGATTTTTCGGTATTTATTTTGATGATTATGCACACAGAGAGGAATCGTAGTGTGAAAATTATTATTTTTTTCTCAGTAACGCAGGGGCAGAAGGCCAACATAACAGTTTCAAGAGCAGCATTTGGAAAATATTACATGTAATTGACGCCGGATGATACAATTTAATGTAGTAAGATCAAATATGTTTATAATGTTTTCGAAAAAACTTCAGCTGTATTCATCGATTATACAGAAAATTTTTTTTTCATTCCTTTTTTAGATTAATTATCGATCGTTCGGCATGCATTAACGCTACAAATAGAAAGAGACATGATGATTTCTCTCGTATATACGAGGAATAAAAGAAAAAACTCATACAACAATGGTGGGATAAATTGGCTACAGGCAGATGGTGGCGAATAAATACACGTGCTCAGCTAAACGAGCTCTGGATCACTACAGAAAATGAAAATCCTTATATATCTTGAACGACGCAAGAGTAATATTTTTTTTACAAATATACCTAGATAAACGAAGATTAAACTTTGCCCCAAACGAATTAATAGTCAATTTCCCTTTCATTTCTTGAGTATAAAGCCTCTTCTGTGGAATTTGAGCTTGATTATATTCGAAACGCAAATTTGAAAAAAAAAAATAATGCATCCGAAACCGGATATTGAAAAATACTAAAGATTTGAATGGTACTTCATCATATTTTGAATACACAGGGTTACAAAAAGCAAAGCATATCGCTGCAGGAAATTTTTTGGTCACTCATACGAGTAGAACAGTTCCACATATTTTTATCAAAGAACGTAATCGGCTTTATGATCGGCTTTATGACGATTCATCAATACTTTGATGAATCGTCATATGCACATCGTATATTTTCGATTGGTTTGATATGGTCTACTGTCCACACATGGTAATATGCGTCCGCTGATCAACGTTGCACGAAAACGCGACGCGAAACCAGCGCACGTCCGATAATTGCCACTTTCAATCAATCAAATCTGTGCCAAGATCGGATATGAAACCAACACATCGCGCCGCGTGTATCCAGCAGCTGGTCTATTCACGAGTTAATTATAGGGCGGGTTGTTGGTCGAACCGGCGCGCCGTGAAAGGGTCGTGTCCGTTCGAAGCGGATCTGCCGCTCGGCGAGCGAGAGCAAAAAGGCTATCTTTGCCCCCGCATCTAATCTGGGAACGGGAACGAGAGCCCAGTAGGCGATCGGGACGAGAGAAGTCAATCAGCCGCGGAAAATGCATTGTATCAAACGGAAACGTGGCTTGCGAAATGATCCTTGGACGCCGAACGATCGATGCGAAGTCGGAGCCGAGACGGTAGCCGCGGCTCCGGCGAGTATATGTATCATAACGCGCTAATCAGCGAGCGCGAGATGAATCGATTGCGGGTCAGTTCGGAGCGAGCGGACAATGCGGAGCCATGTGAAAATCGATGTCTATCTTAATTATTACAAATAGAATCGCGGCGGCGCCCGCGAGCTGTAATTGACGAAGGTGGGGGAGCTTGACAGCCGCGCGGGAACAGCCGCGACTGTTCCGAGCGCGTTTCCCTACCCCCCGTCGATGCAGATCGAAGAATGAACTGTTCGCCGCGCGCCGGTGAGATAAGCTCGATCGGCGAGACAAGCCCTGTGGCCCCAGCGCTCCAATGCTACTCGGAGCAAATTGATTCGCAATTGAGAAATTATTAACTCGCACGAGACGATCAACCTGCGCTGATATATTGAAACTATATACGTATATATGCGAACCACCGGGAGTTCAGAAGGATGCGTCGCGTTCTCAGCTTGTACAGACTAAGCAAAATAAATCGCGATTTGATACACGCAGGATTTTTAGGGGTTCTTGGCAATATTGATCGTTAGTCGAACTCATCAAGATTCTTGCAATGTTATTCCATTTCACGTATACAATAGAAAAATTGAAGTTTGATAAATAAGCACAGCTCATCATTCACATTCAGCAGTTGAATCCTCACATATTTGAATTAGTTTCATTTCTCGGTGGTTTCGATATAGCTGACTTCAAATTAACTTGAGAGAGATAAATTACAGATAACAGAGTAAAGTAATCAAGAAACTTCATTCATCTTTTTGTATTCGAAGGAAAAAGCAGGTTGCGTCGAAGTCTACGGTTACGTCAACGATCTAGTATGAATTCTCTCGAAACTACATTTTTCAAACTTGCAAGAAGTGTCCCTCGCTCAATTCTTATCCGATTGATGCGGAACTTCAACTGCGGCTTTTTATATAGACTATCTATCGAGGTACACGCGATTTTTATGACCGATAGCTACATTCGCAAGAAACAATGCAAGGGGTATTTTTTAACAAAAAAAAAGAAGAGAAAAATTAAAATCAATGCCAATTTGTGAACTTTCAAAGATAAAATGTTAATTTTGTATTCTTCCGTCAAAATAATATTTTAAATTAGAAAAAAATATGCTTCCCTCTAGAGGTTGGGTACGTAGACTTCTACAGTGCTCGGCGTTTTGCTCCTCGGAAAAAACATGTGTTCAAGTTACGTAGTGCCGAGTCGACAATTTGTGTCGTAGACGTGAAAAATATTCTTGTACATCTCAACTCACATAGAGCCAAGTTTCGAAACTTCATTTCCTATTGTTGCTCGGCGATCGAGAGAAAAATTCCCCCAAAGGTAGTTTGGTTTCTCAGTGTGCCTCTAGGTCTACTGTAACCCCATTGATCACACGTTGATCCGGTTGAATTAACTATCCGCGCCGGCATTGTACGAATCGAGTATGATTTGCGATCGCCTCGTGCAATAAAGTCGCCCCTTTGAAAGTATAAGCACCGGTCGATTAACAAATCCCGAGGGGTTCGTAACGCGCGGCGCATAAATATCGAGCTTGTCCTCCTATAAACACCAGCTACGCTCGCAAGGGCTAATAACCGGCCCAAGTCCAATTACGTTTCGCAACAAAAGTACCGGCTGGGTTTGGGCCGAGTCCGAGACAATCGACCCGGCGCCCTGGGACAATGGCTTGCAACAATAGCTGCGCGCACGCGGACCTTGCCTCGATATCGGCTCGTTTCGACACTTTTCCGGCGAGATCTTAGCTGCGTGCATACGTATGTATACATACACGCACGTGTGAGTACGTAGAGACTAAAAGAGGAAAGGAAAGATGGTACACCGATTACCTGCTCGACCTTGTTGGTGGTCGCGTTGTAGAACGTGGCGGTCTGCTTGGGCATGTCGACGAAACGGTGGACGACGCGCACCGGTCCTTTCACCTCCTCCGCCGCGCCGCTGGCCCACAGGTTCTGCAAACAAAAGAAAAATCACTGCACTCGGGAGCTCGATTGTTGCCGTATCATGAATGGGAGAAGGGGGCACAAGACCTTCACGGGTTTTGGGAGATTCGAGCGATCGCTTCGCGCGCTTGACCCTGGGCCTTATAATTTCAGCGTTGAGCAACTCTCGGCTATGGCTAATCGGCTTTTGGGTTGGATACATCCAACGTTACGCTTGTTTGGATTTTGTGACCCGCTTATCGCGAGCTGCCGTTGTTCCTCTCGTTGCCGAGCTCGCGGTTGGGGGAATATGAGAAGCAAGTCGTGATTTTGTTACATTTGAGATTGGAGAGTTGCTCGCTCTTCCAACTACGTGACATTTGGTCCCGCTCTCTGAATCACGTGACACGTAGTGGAATTTTGATTCCTTCGATTGCTCTCGCCTGACATATATTTATAAGAACAAAATACAGAAGCTGCATTCTCGAGGATCAGTATTACATTCTAACTGATTCCGACAAAAATTCCAGCCACCGATAGCTCGTTTTCCAAACTCTTGTTTACACGCCACTCTTCAAGGGAATTGCTGCACAACCTTGGGGAATCACCAATTGCACGATAAAATGTGTGAGGTGATTTCTGTTTAATAGCTTATATACATCCATAGAATGAAACGTTTCAATTCCTCATAGTAATGATAACAAAGTGTATTCAAATTCATGAATTAAATTACATCCATATAGAATAAATTATCTGTAATTTTCAAATATTTTAATTTGAATAATGTGTAGCAGAGAAAGGGGCAGGTTGTCAGTGTAGGTAAGTGGGCAAACAATGAGTGCCTCTTAATTCATAAGATGAGCAAAGGTGATGCTAATTGCGATTCGTATATTATAGAGGAAAGAGGTAAGTTCAAAATATTTAGCTGATTAAAAAAAAAGAATTCCTTTAGAAAATTTAGTTTTATTTTAAGCGTAATTAGTAAGCAACATTTGTTAATGATGTGCCGTCACGTTAGACTGTATGGCTGAAGATACACATTAGCCGATCGCAACCCAACAACCATCCCTGGCAAAGTTTCATCGTGATATCGCTGCGATGAAACGGTTGTGAGCAGCCGCTCCCATTCAGTATACTGAAAAAGTTCAATACCTTCCCGATTTATCCTTGCAAAATGAATTGCGCACCCGGAGAACAAGAGAAAAGTCGCGCGATACCCATTTGCAGAGTATACACGTGGTCGTATCTCGGGGCTCTCCTTCATTTGCAAATCATTCAAATATATTCGCAGCCGGGCCGCGATCGCGCGTCGAAATATATCTGCCGCTCGCCGTGTATATACATCTCGAGGGGGGAACAATCCGAGGCGCTCCCGCGGCGGCATTCCCCGCTGGCCGGGCGAATAAAAAACATTCATTCTGCGTGCGGCGAAATGAGGAGAGACGGATCAAGAGCCTATAGTATGTAAATCACTGGCTGCCTCATGAAAATGCGCGAGCAGGTATATCGTGCCGTTTCAAAATGATGAAAACGCTCGCTCACTCGAGCGCGGAAGAAACCCAGAGCCAAATGGAGATACGAATTTCACTTTGGAGCCTTTTCAACATGCTAATCCATCGGCTGCATCGCGAGGTTGCGTCAGAGCCAATAACCGGAGCGTCTTTCATCCGGCGCGGTCGCTCTCCGGAGGAAGATCGAGCCGTGTACTAATTCGATTGGCTCCGCTACAACTTCGACGAGTTCCATGTGTCTGCTCCCCCCGCGAGAGCCGGTGCAAATTATTATTTCACAAGCATCAATGGAATTATGGCAGCGCTCTCCCGCGGCGTCTCAGCTACACGGACGGATGGCGATTTGCCTGCCCTTCTCGCTCGCTACGGAATACCCATGTGAAGGATATATATCTTCTGAAATTTTCATTGGCTCGATATCGATACCACGATTGGCCTATATTGCACGCGAGTTATTTATCCCCTCATCGAGCCATCTTCTGTTGGGAGCTGTTTGATAGGGTGAACCGTTTTTGAATTCATAGTGTTTCGAAGGAGATTAGGGTTGATGATTTATTATAAACAGTGTGATTCGAAAAAAAGAGAACGTATATTCGTGTAGAAGAAAAATTATGAAAATTCATGTTGGAGATAGAAAGTGTGTTGAAGTCCTTGAAAGATATGAATGGTAATTCAGAATGTTAAACTTTCGTCGCGGTAATTTAGTTATTGTTCTCATGAACTCATGGGAAACCATGCAAGTATAGCAGGCAAGAAATTTATAAGTATCAATTATAGCACACGAACCACTTATCGACGATTATCGTATAACCAATAATGAAACTTTGCTGGCTAATATTTTTTAACATTAAACATTCAGTATACTAAGATGGTCGTAAGAAATATGGCATAATGTTTCGTCATAAAAATATAGAGTAATATCTTTTTTTTTTCATAAAGAAAGAATGCCAATCAACCATACTCAATTATTTGCCAGAAAATAGATAACCAAATTCTTCAAGTCCTCAAACTTTTTATTGACACTCGGAAAGTCACTTGTTCAATCAGCGATAGTAAAACTTTTTCAATTAAAACAAAACGCTAAGCATTTGGGCAACGATACTTTGTCACGCTCTTGAGAACAGAAACCTTTACCGAACTGGTCGATAGGACATTGACAACTTTATTAGTATCAGCGACAAAATTTTTCATGAATTAGTAACTACATTTTCTGTATTTCTATTTCTATCCAATTCCTGTGATTTGATATTCATCAGAATAAAAGACATTCCATTCATCCGTTAGTTCATACAGAATATCATTCAACATTTAAAAAGCATTAGAGCACTCAACTTAATTTACTGAATTATACAGAATATTTGAGTGGACATTATTTGTCGTAACAAAATTCATACATCTTTTTTCTTTTTCTTACGCCCTAATTCAAGCTCAGATTGAGATGATTCAAAGCACATTAAGTTTATGATGAAGAGATAAAAACATCAAATGCCATTAGTTCTGGTACCATAGCATGGAGTAATAAGAACTGATGAGAGCACCTTCGAAATTTGGAAGAAGTGCCTGAGCTAGAAGACCATCACCAAAGGTAGTCAAGTTCAGTATTCAATTCATTGAATATAATATGAATCATATTAGTATTTGATCAAAGTATTTGGAGAACCGTTTTCAAAAACATAAAAATATCTGCAATTTCAAAATGCTTTTCTTTGAGATAAACGTATTTGAAATACAAATATTTGAAAAAATTTCATTTCATATTTGTATCCAATCACTGTCTATCACGGTTCGATCCGCCCGTATAAAAATTTGAGTGCATTGCACTCGTAAATAAATGCCCGCGAAAGTAACCAGTACCCCAATACAGGTAGCATCCTCGAAGCTTGCGGATCGTCTGCGTATACAGGACAAGCCAGCGAGAAAATCGGCACAATATGTAGCTCATGCTCATTACTAAGTTGCACTGGCGCATGATAGACGTGCGAACACTCATGAGGCCGGCTCTCTTTTGCAACTGGCGTTGTGCCGAGTGTTGCGGGCACCTTCATTTACGCGTCAAATCAAATGGCGCACTCTCCTTTTCTTCATCCTTCGACTTATTCCTTCATAGCGAACGAGAGGTTGCGTTAGTCACGAGGGTGTAGCTACACGAGAGCCGCTTGTTGCTGCGAGTAATCGAACTGCTGATTTCAATGGGGGCTGCAGTAAGAACGCGATTTCGAACGGAGCTATATGATTTGGGCTTGTGTGCCGCGAGATGAGCAATCGGTAGACCATCGGGTAATCCTCGAGCTATTAACAGAGAGAGGAAGAGTAAGAGAGTGAGAGAGAAAATACACGGATCAGACTTTCATAACCTTTGTCAAATGTTCATTTCATATTCGATTCGAGATAGTATTCTCTTGATTCCTGCGTAGAACCAGTGCGTAGCGTGATTCAAATAATATTTTTCATCACAAGTGTTGAATGGTCAAGTTTGAACGCAAGAGATGTCAAAATCATTCTTCCTACTACTACTATAATACCACGAATCGGGAATATATCAATTTAATCTCATTTTTCAGGAAATAATCTAATGGATCAAGTGAATCATAATGTAAATAATAAACAGGATCTTTGTCAGTTGCATGATATTTTGTAATTTGATCATGAGTCTGAGCATATTACTCTCTAGTTGTGTACGAGAATCCTATATCACGAGTACACTATTATTGGTGACGTGAATTCGGGCTTTAATTTCTGATGAGTTGTGTCGAGATATCGTTAATCAATACATTATAAAGAGTCATATTAAAAAAAATGATTTCATAGTTATTCAATTTCCTCGCGTAACTTAGGATGGAAGTTCGAAATAGTACAGTTCGAAATTTCATAAGAAAAGTAGTATTTTTTAACTGCAAATCAACCGATGTATATTTTCAGTTTAAACTATGAATACTCATGGGAATTGAGATATGGGAGGATCGTGGATAATTGGATAGGAGAACAACCGAGAAGTAAACGAAGCTATCCCAAGTAGTGATTGGAAATTTTTTCAATAATACTGGCACAATGCTTTTCCGACTTTATTCCACTTCCGTAAAGTTTTGAATTTTTCCAATACGATACAAAAGGCTCATGCCTTAATAAGATCAACAAAACTTTGTTTTTCAGATTGGATTTTCCCAGCTTTGTCCCTATCAGGACTATCATAAGGTGATCCGCTCGCAATGGAAGTTGGGAGAATAATCCTAATACGTTTGAGTTTGAAACATTTTTTATAGTAACTCACTCTATGAAGCATTTGCAAATTAAATTTTTTTAATCCAACAGTTGTTTTTCACAAAACCAAAAACGGCAATAGTAACAACAGAAACAATATCAATAATAGAATATCAATCATATAGCGACGTTCATATCCGAATTATAATAAATTTATCTCAAAATTGATAATCTAATCGACATATGACTACTCACCAAATATTCTGTCAATGTATTTCATACATCAAACATGTAAATATTCGTTTGAAACATATTCACGTTGAAATTCAATCGATCAATCAATCAATGAAGAATGAATTTTCAAAAAATTTGTAAAACATCTTTCAAACATAAGCATAGATCAGATATCGATTGGATTCCATAATAGTATGGAACTACAATTGTATACAATATTCAATAACAAAAAACGATAGTGAAATGATCGATCAAAAAAGGCGACGCTATTCAGTAGTAACGATCGAACAGCGACAGACAATGCGCTGTAGCTAGCTTTATCCCTTTCCCTGACTTTTTCCATCCATTCGCCAATATCTGATTCGAATAAGTATATGGTGAACTTGTTGGCTTCCTCGCAAAGAGCCAATAAATAATCATGAAATATGGAACTTGTCTCGAGTTCACACTACAAATTGCGACAGGGGTGCAATAAGCCCAGCCGCACAAGAAAAAGCTCAATCGATTCGAAAGGATTAATCTCAACTATCGAGGAGCCATGTCCAAAACGAAGCCCAATTAAAAATTTACCCGTCAGCCATTATCGAGACAGTGAAAAATTGATTGCACTATCAATTTGGAAACATCTCGGTGTGCTAACGTATCAATGACTCGAACGCCATTATTCTCATGGAGCATTGGTATCTTACAAAACGGCTCGAATGCACGCTCTCGTGCGCTATACCTACCGCGCATCGTTTGCCGTTTAAATACCCACGTGCACACTGGGACAGTTTTTCAAGCGCGGGCGCGAAATACCAGTGCACGGAGTAGCAGTTTGGCAAAACTTTCTCACCCACTTTCGTACTTTACTTCTGAGGAGAAACTGTAGAAACGCGCGTTTACGCCGAAAAAGCGTTTGGTAAGAGAGAGCAACGTGACATTTTTTATTTCGCCTAATCACACGGAAGTTGGCAATCGCGGGAGGACGCGAGACTCTTTCACGCCACAGCTCAAATTTAATAAGGATCATTTGTAATGCGACTTCAAATTTGCCATCCGCGCTTGTATCCTTACCGAAATAGTCTAATGAGCGAACGAGATGGATTTTATTGCGCGCTGATTCCACGCCGATTATCGTTTTACAACGAGAATGTACACGGTTGATGATTACTGTTTGCGAAATACTTGAAAGGCTTCGGAGGAATAACTCACGGCAGAGTTGATTCTCGTTGTATGAGTAATCGATGCACCATTTGTATCATCCGCGAGCAGAGTTATGCATATAATCTTAGATTTCCATTGCTGCATCATTCACCTTAACAGCCAGACATGAAAATAAAGCACACTCATTTATACAACCGTTTGCTTACAGCATTGTATTTGCCGCGTAAATCTGGGCAAACCCACAAGGGACATTGGAAGACAACGCGTAAGTAAAACGAGTAAAAACGATAGATCCGAGAAAGAAAAGGCTGTAGTGGAAGAAAATAAAAGTTTAGCGTATACTATTGGCCCCGACACGCACGAACATTTATTTTTCTGTCTATCATGCAACGTTTGCAACGTGGATAAACGTTATCTGCGATCGCCGCTTGCTCCTCACTTCTTCGGAGCGTGATATAGTTCCCGCGTGTATATAAACATTGCACAATACAAAACGAAACACGTATTACATCTATTTCAATATTCGCGAGAAAGGTTAGCTGCGCAGAGAGTCGCAGCGTATAATGCAAGCGCTCACGTAACGGATAGAACCTTCTCATGGCCAATTCTCACCTGCGCCCAGCCAGGCCACGAGTATACATATGGGGCATTCTGAGTCACATCATGCAGCGATCTGCCTCACCTTCTCGCTATTTATTTTTGAGAATATTTTTCTCACGATTCTTCTCGTCTAATTGAAGCCAAATTTTTTTGTGGAGTTTTCAGCCCTCTGCCCCGTTTTGAATTCATTAATTTTTTTTTTTGTAATGGGATCATGGACTGAAACAACGGAGAATTAGAATGCACTGACGAGGAAAATATTCGACCTCTTGTTGTCTCGGATCTCCGGGTTCCCGGGTTCACAAGGATGTAAAGTAAAAAGCAATAGGACATTAAAATTCCCTAAAACGGGTCGGATTCTAAAAAGCTCCATTTTGTAAATTGAAAATAGGGCCAGAAGTTCAAAAGACTCAGGCATCAAATTAAACAAAAATAAGTGGGAGAAAAGTTTTCCAAACTAATACCGAGGGATAAAGCCGAACGCTGCGTGATGTGACTCAGAAAGCTCCATATATACGAGCGAGAGACGCTAGGAGGGAGTCGTGCATCTCTCGTGCAGCCGAACCTCTCGATCTACTCGTATGTATATATACATCCCGGGAGGCATGAGGATGAGCTGACGAGATTGATTATATATTACACGCGAACTTCTAGCCTTCTCCTCTCGAGCGTGTGATCAGCCGCGCGCTCGATTGCAAAGGTGGATCCGATCCATTAACACAGTTGTACTAAATTACCTCGAGTCGCATTTACGCAGATTATTATTCGCGCTGGATATTAATTCATCGCCCTCGTGTTGATTCAATTAATTGGCGCGGCGCGAATCGTGAAACCCGATTGAAGTATCTAATCCTTCGCATGATGTATCTGATGCTTCATAATTTTCTCCATTAATATTGTGTACACAGGCCTTAATACCATCTCGTTGCGGTATTATTACTCGTCAACTGAATCAAACAACTCAATCGAACTGTGGGTAATATAATGATATCTATAATAATACATGTATGCGTCAAGAACACGTATTACACGAGGGTTTTTAAAGAGAGTTTTTTGTTCCACTCCCGTTCTTAGATTCTTCAATTCTTAATCCTCGATAAGAGTGCACTAGCCCTTGTATAATTAAACATATTAATCCAGTAAATTATTCTTTGATCCGATAAATCATTTAGGCGAGTGGCTTTGTTCCCCAGCTTGTACAGTGATTGAAAATATTGTTTACGATAAATAATGAGTGTAAAAGTAAACGGAAAAGAGGGAAAGAGAGAAAATTGAGAGTGTGAAATGAGGGAGAGGACGAGGTGTCTATTATGTTCTATTAATACAAACCGACGAGTGCCAGTAGTTGGGTTCGAGAGCTACCGTCAACGACTGGAGCGAGCAGCCCCACCGGGGCATTTTAGCAGAACAGATTTTCGGACCAACGGATCCTCTCTTTCTCTCTCCAATTCCCGGGGATACTATACAGTTGTAAACCGATCCACTGACGGCTCATATATTTCTGGTTCAATCTTCAATTCCCGTTTTGTGCCTCAGAGCGTTTCCGAGCAATTGGCGATACACTTCCGTTACTGGCACTTTCCTCACGAATTTCCGTGGACCACTTTTAGCGCTCACTTATCTTATTGGAGAATACTCTGATTGACAATGTACATGTAAAGTTGGTTAGACCGTAAAATAGAGTCTCAATCATCGAGGCTTCGGATGAAGTTTCACTCCTTCGAACTTTTCAGAGTACAGAATATATGTATATTGCTGATTGGAAGTTTTAATCGGCAAGGAGTTCACCGTCGTCGCGCTCATTTACGAATCTCAAGTAGCGCCTCGGCACACGCTATCTTATGATCCAGCGCGTGCTACTCTCAAGAACGAGCGAGCAGTCGTTAGCCGGTAAAAATGCTGTATCGCCCGCGCATCGCTTGCAACGCCGCTCGTATCCCCCCGATGCACCTTCACTCATGCACCTGCGGTGCCTCTGATGAACCCGGGTATACATACATACAAACGGGTGCGAGTGAAAGAGGAAAAAAGAGGAGAGGAGAAGAAACCCGAAAATGATCCGTCTCCTACGTTGGCTAATTCCATCGCCGCTGTTTTTCGACAGTAGCAGAGAGCGGACCAGCCTATATAATATTCATCTGAGCAACCGCGATCTCGTCGATCTTGTCCGGCGTCCGCGCATACGCGAGGCGTACGTACGTTTATTACGTATGTAGACACAAGGCGCGTGTGCACTCGGCGAAAGTCGAGTCTCTCCACGTGGCTTACATGCGCGCACGTTTCGACACGTGTCTCTCAATAGATGCGCTCCTTCTTCGTATATATGTGCTCCGCTCGTTTTTCTTCCGCACACGGGTCTACTTAATGTTCGCGGGCTCTCGGCGATCTGTACATGGAGTATTCTGAGTGACATCACGCAGCGATCTGCCCGACTCCTTTGGATTTGCTTGAGACATTTGTCTTCGTCTAATTATATTTTCTAAGTCTATATTTCCTTTTGGAAATTTCAGCCCTCTTTCAAACTTACAAAACTTTTTTTTTCAATAGTTTCATAGAAAACTTGAATTTTGCACCGTTTTAAAATCATTAAATTTCTTTTGTGGGGTCGGGAAACAACATGTATGCACTTTCGCTGGTTAGAACCGTCTCACAAAGTTTCATCGTGCGATTGGTGTTTCCCAATGATTGTGCAGCCACTCCTATTCATCTTTAAATAGTAATTTTTTACGTTCTACGCTCAAAAAATCAGCCATATGCAGTGAAATAGATTTTTTTCCAATTTTGTGAATATTTGTCGTATTTTAATTGAAAAAAAGTCCTCAATCCAACAATAAAATTTCAAGGATTTAAAACGAGGCGGAATTGAAGTAGTCCACCTATAAAAAACAGTTTCCAATCGAGCTGAGGTTAAGGAGGCTGCCATTTTCAGTACATACAAAACATCTGCTGATTGGTCGAGAGATACAGCCATATTGGCCACAAGAACTACGCGCACGCGGTACGCGTGCTAAAAAGCTTCTAGTCTATAAAATGCTTGAAAAAAGCTGAGTTCTTAGGTTAAAATGAGCGCGAAAAGAATCAAAAGAATTTTAGACTTCAAATTGCACCAAAAAAATTTTAAAACAAACTTTTCGAACAAATCCGAAAGGGCCAGGCAGATCGCTGCGCTACATGACTCGGAATGCCCCATATACCCACAAGTACACACGCTCGAATGAAAACGCATGACGTGCAGCTGTGCGTGCGCCTATTGATCCTTCCCCGGCGCGAAGTAAAGCTCATACCGAAACGGCGGGAAAGGGAAAATTTCATTTATACCACGAGCAGATTGCAGTGTCTCGCTGGCTCGCCGTTATATGGAAATGCTGCATTTGGGGAGCGCGTGGATTGATGCCGAGCCGATGCAAAATCTTGCCACGTGCCCCTCACGTGAGTCAGAGCTCGCCACGTAACTCGGGAGATCTGGATCTGCCTTGGTTCAACAGATGCACAGTATAAATTCCCCAACCTGATAATCTTTAGCAGCTTATTCTTATGGATTTCCACACATAGCTACATTTATACGTCGCTCCAAGTCGATGATATAAATAGTGATAAAATTTTTATATTGATTGCTACATGAATTTATTCTCAAGTATTCGCTTTTACACTCGACGAGAGACTCGACGAAATAAATTCAATTCGACTAGCCCCCATTTAAAAAAACCACGAATCGAATATAGTCGCTATTCTTGATTCAGCAATTCACTGTTTTATAAACAAATATTCCGGATATTTTTTGTTGGTGAAAATTTTAAATATAGTAAATGTTATTTCAAGATGCTCAAAAATAATTACTATCTTGCGTAAACTCGAATTGAAACAAAGTTTATTTAATTATTAAATTCAAGTTTCCCACTCAAGGAATTTGAGGGACATAATCACAAAGTATTAACCGCGATCATAATCAAAAACAACAACGATCGTCTTCTACATACCAACCCTCGGGCCAGTTCAACGTTATACACCCGAGTGTCAATTTGAATGGAGGATCCTCAACCTGTTGCACCTATCCAAGCAAGACGTAGCGTGATTTTGTAATGCCAGGCCGACGACAGGCCTCGATAACTCCGCCATCATAAACATTGTCCTCCTCCTGAAGCCGGCTCAATAAAAGCATATATATTCCCATGGCAGCTCGCGGGTGAAGTGTTTTCCCGTGTTGGCACACACACGCTCGCCAGCCCCGAGGATCCTCGTAAACGCTGTATAACGCTCGAGCGCTCGCTCGTCCTTGAACACATCGACGCAATAAACAATCCATCGGTGCAGCCGAGCGCGCGAACACTGTGGGCGGCGGATAACCATACCGCCGCGGACAAAAATCCATGGGTTATCGAGTGGCGCACATAAATCCCATCGAGCCCTAATCGTGCCGCTGCTGTTTGGAGATATAATTGTGTGTGTATGTGTGTATATACACTGGGAGCTAACTGCGCAGCGAGTTCACACGAGCTGCGCGCAACAGAAGCTAGACTATGCGACAGGCGCGAGCGGCTGTCAGCGCGAGTCGTGTATGTATATGTATATATGTGGGCCGCCCACTTCGTGAAGTTTTTCACCGACGCCCGAGCTTGAGTCAAATTAGACGATGTGTACCCTATGATAATCAGGATACTCTATTCGTGTTTGGAGAGGCATAGGAGTACAACGGACATGCACTTTGAGATTATCCCTTGAGCGTATCCACCTCGCATGCTGCTCGAGAAATCAAAAGTTTTCCGAAACTACATGGAAATTAGCTGATTTTTTCGATCGTAAAGGGCCAATCCTTGTAGAGAAGGGATTGAATACGGAGGGATCGAAACAACCAGCTGGTTTTACGACAAAGAAGGGCTTTTCAAACGATATCAAATGGAAATGGTTACCGGCACCGCTGATTCGTGGATAAACGAACCTCGGATGGTACAATCAACATCTTATTGCTGGTACGACTCGACAAGTATACTTTGAGAATCAAATCCACATATGGGTTACATTGACAGTAGGATAATATTTTGACTTACTTAAGGGGTAATATCCGGCAAATTTTTTTTTTCTTTTAATTTTTTTTTTTGTTGGCTTAAATCATGCTAAAACTATCCTAGAATCGAAATCTACAACTCCCAAGTACTGATCTAAGCTCAAAATTCGTTTAAATCAATTTTTACTGAACAACTTTCGTATAAGATACATAGCATTTTGGAACTTTAAACGCGTTTTTCTCAAAACCATGTTTTCAAACTCGGCGAGCAGTAGAACTGAAAAAGTTTACATCTGATTGACTTGAAATTTCAACTGTAGCTTCTTCATTAGATTATCTAGTGAAGTACCTACCATTTTAGCGATTGATTGACAAAAAAAAAAGTTATAAACAATTAAAGTCGACTTTTTTTGTCGAAAAAAAAATTTTTTTTCAAACCGTCGCCATTTTGCGAAAAAAAAATTCTAAAAAAATAATGGTGTGTGCTTCACCAGATAATCTAATGAAGAAGCTAGAATTAAAATTTCAAGTCAATCAGATGTAAACTTTTTCAGTTCTACTGCTCGCCGCAGAAGAACTTTTTAAAAAAGCGGTTCACGGCAATCGCTGCACAGCCGCCATTTTATAAAAAAACTAACAATAAAAATTTGTTTCTATTCTCCAAGAGTTGCTTAATCCAATGATATATTATTTATATACCTTAGATCTTGAATGTCGTTTAAAAAAAATCATGAAAAAAGCCTTGTTTTTTGAGCATTTGGCGGATATTACCCCTTAAAAAGAAAGTCCGGACAGCAGCTTTTGACATTTGGTTTAAAGGAAGCCAAACATGTACAGCCATGCAGTAAGATAACGTTTTACGAAATCTTTAATAAATATTCACAAATCGTTTCAATACATAAATGAATCCTCAAAAAAACCTTTTTTAGAAAAAGTAAAAATGTTGCGTCAAGCATGTGGCAGAACTAGTTTATCTCTTATATTGCTTAAAAAAAAATGAAATCCATAATAGACACATGAGTCAATTTATTATTTCATCAGTATTCATTCTGATTAATTCCTCATATAGTTGGAGTATTACGTATTCTTATTACAGTTTAGATACTATAGGAGACGTTGTCAACTTTAACTAACCAATTACGAAAAAAACTTACCAGAATGCTCTTAGGTACCTCATCAATTATTTGAAGAACTAATGACGAACCAAATTGACGCCACTTGGTAGGATCGAATATCTTTGAATGCCTTATTAAACTGACATATAATATTCTTCATTACCTATTTATTTCATTACCTATTTATTTCTAGTTAAACGGTTTCACAACCTCTCCTCAATCGTTTGATTTATGTCAAATATATTTTTGTATCGTAATTGCAATGCAGTTAATCCTATAATTCAGATAGACTTTATATATTCTTCTATTATCAATACTTTCATTGTCTTTCAAAGAGACAAATATTAATAATTCAAACTATTGATCATATGTCTCAGTAAATTATAAATATTTCTATCATATTTCTATGATAATTTTCACATCCAGTGATTTAGTGAAATATTATTATTCTTAAGACGTTAAAAATGCCTACCAAGTGGCGTCAATTTGGTTCGTCATTAGTTCTTCAAATAATTGATGAGGTACCTAAGAGCATTCTGGTAAGTTTTTTCGTAATTGGTTAGTTAAAGTTGACAACGTCTCCTATAGTATCTAAACTGTAATAAGAATACGTAATACTCCAACTATATGAGGAATTAATCAGAATGAATACTGATGAAATAATAAATTGACTCATGTGTCTATTATGGATTTCATTTTTTTTTAAAGCAATATAAGAGATAAACTAGTTCTGCCACATGCTTGACGCAACATTTTTACTTTTTCTAAAAAAGGTTTTTTTGAGGATTTCAATCCTTTTTGCGGAGTATAATATATTATGAAAATAATAATCAATAAAATGTATATGCATTAGCGTCAGTAATAAAATTAAATAGATATTTTTCCAAAATGCAAATATTTATATGGATGAGCGATACACAAAATAAATATATGTAATCAGTAGAAAATAATTAATCTATTATCTGAATTTAAGACAAGACATCAAAATTTATCCCATGTTTTCTTCTAACTATTTTTACATAGGCAAATGGTGGTTTAGGATGACGATCTCGGCGTGTCGACTGAAATATTTGAATAAGGATATAACCTGATACCCGATAATGTCCAGGTGGCTAGGGTCGCTGATGACAGTGTCCTGAGGATGCGCTTCTGGTATTTTTGTTTGAGGAAGCTGACTACTTTGACTACCTGGACATCATTAAGGTCCAGAGTCAGCTACTTGGAACCCCGTCATCGGGTACCCTGGCACCTGGACATCGTTCGGGTCCAGGGTCAGCTACTTCAAGCGAAAATTCCAGGAGCGCACCCTTGGAACACCGTCATCGGGTACCCTGACTACCTGGACATCGTTCGGGTCCAGGGTCAGGTACTCCAACCAAAAATACCAGGAGCGCACCCTTGGAACACCGTCATCGGGTACCCTGGCTACCTGGACATCGTTCGGGTCCAGGGTCAGCTGCTTCAAGCGAAAATTCCAGGAGCGCACCCTTGGAACACCGTCATCGGGTACCCTGACTACCTGGACATCGTTCGGGTCCAGGGTCAGGTACTCCAACCAAAAATACCAGGAGCGCACCCTTGGAACACCGTCATCGGGTATCCTGGCTACCTGGACATCGTTCGGGTTCAGGGTCAGCTGCTTCAAGCGAAAATTCCAGGAGCGCACCCTTGGAACACCGTCATCGGGTACCCTGGCTACCCTGGACATCGTTCGGGTCCAGGGTCAGGTACTCCAACCAAAAATACCAGGAGCGCACCCTTGGATCACCCGTCATCGGGTACCCTGGCTACCTGGACATCGTTCGGGTCCAGGGTCAGCTGCTTCAAGCGAAAATTCCAGGAGCGCACCCTTGGAACACCGTCATCGGGTACCCTGACTACCTGGACATCGTTCGGGTCCAGGGTCAGCTTTTCCAAGCCAAAATACGAGGAGCGCACCCTCGGGACGCTGCCTTCTACGACACTAGCTACTTGGATATTATCGGGTATTAGGATATATATGCTTATTCAAATAAAACTTAAGTCGACACGCCGACATCGGCATCCTAAACTACCATTTGCCCGTGTAAAATCAATTATAAAAAAAAAACATGGAATGAACTTTGATATGTCTTGTCTTATCTTCTGTAAGTTTGAAAAAAATCTGCATTACTTTTCGTTGAATCTATGGGACACGGTCAATAGTTTTGCCATATTCTTTCTAACTATAATACATTAACAATTTACTTTCAATCCCATGGTTTCAAATCTACGCGGGAAGCAAGAGCATGTAAACGTGTTACGTACTATGCGTGAACATAGCTGCTTCATCAGGCTACCGCGGCTTACTTCATGGTCCTAAGAAAAATTGATCTGAACAAAAATCTCGTCGGGAGAAAAAACTAGTAGATCGCTTGACACGGCACTCCAAACTCATTATTGCGAACGAGTTTTTGAGTATTTCTTTTTGTCAATCGCTCAAATGGGATGCTAGATGATCATGAAATCATGTTTCGCATCCAAAAACAGTCGTTTTGGCTAAATTAATGCCAATGTAAAAATCGAGCGTGCGATCTCAAACATTATATAGTTGCGGTGTCTTCTGCTTGACGCATGGAACACTACCGCGTTCCGTGATATGATTATATATTATAGTATGCACTTCTGCGGCACACACACACACACACACACACACACACACACACACACACACACACACACACACACACACACGCGCAATTTCTGTTTGAGGATAGGAGACACCAGTCATTCAGCCACAAAGCCTCGTTGGTATAGCACTGCACGTAGGATGCGCGCCCTCTGTCGGCGGGCCTACTTGGCGGGACTGACACCGAGCGCCGCGGCCGACATTCTTGGCTTGACAGCCGTGCGAGACAGACGTGTCAGTCTGATCGAGCATTCATTCGTTCGTGAAACACACACACACACACACACACACACACACACACACACACACACACACACACACACGCACGCACACACACGCGCAATTTCCATTTGAGAATAGGAGACACCAGTCATTAAGCCACCGATAAGTACTTTGTTTATGAACTATCAGTTCCCCTTACTTTCGGTTTTTGTCCCGTGTGGCAGTCACCCTTGAGTATTTTTCTGGGCTTGATTTCAAAATTGTCGTTTGTTTCCGTTGGAGTTTTATTGGGTGGGTCAAGTTCGCGAATTTGTTACTCTGCAGATAGCTATCCGCTGGCATTGGGTTCAGCTTTACTTGGTGCAGTCTGACTCCGGTCAGTCCGTAAGACGGACAAGAGGTCGTTCCCGTCAGTAGAGGTTGTCTGTGGAGATTGTAAAGATGTAAGCTTTGTCCGTAGAGTATCGTTTTGGGTGGGATTAGTCGAATGCTTTGGATTCTTGAGTATATCATCAATGATCCGTGAATATTCTCTCTCCTCGAGAACCAAAAAGTATTACTATAACGCTTGGTCCCATTTCAGCCTGGGTCTCGCAGTATCCTCTAGGACATTGGAGATCTCAAGTCATTCGGCCAACGACCGTCATCAGGACTAGACCCAAGTCTGAAGTTGCTCCCTCGCATCATCGGCCAATCTGCCCACCGTGGACAGAATTTCCACTCCTTCTCGTCTGCGGCACCAGCTGAGGTTGGTGGAGCATTTTGAGGCATCCGCAACTCTTGTCCGACAAAGAGTCCAACGTCCCGGCCGGAGTCATCTGAGAAGCGCATCGACAGAGGGAGTGATTTGACTGTTCAGTTTGCCACTCCAACACCCAGATAAGTACTTTGTTTATAAACTATCGGTTCCCTTTTTTTTCGGTTTTTGTCCCGTGTGTCAGTTACCCTTTATGATTTTTCGGGCTCATTCCAAAATTGTCGTTTGTTTCCTTCGTGGTTTTAGGAGCATTTTGGGGCATTCGCCACTCTTCCCCGTCAAAGAGTCCAACGTCCCAGCCGAAGTCATCTGAGAAGTGCATCATCAGGGGAAGTAGTTATAACGCTAGGAATTTTCTCAGCCCAGGTCTCCCAGTGTCCTGTTGGACATAGAGACCCCAGTTATTCGGCCACCGACCGTTATCGTAACAAGACCTTGATCTGGAGTAGTTATTATTTGTAGATAGATGAAATATATCAGGTGACTTCGTGGGATCCTATACAATGTCTGAAGTTTTTTTTGATTCTTGGATTTTTTTTCATTTATCATTTGACAGAGAACCACCCATAGGTATATGTATGTCAATACGATGCAGGCTGTGCAGCATTTCCTGCTGAGCACCCAAATGCAATCATGTCTATACACGAAGCGAGGATCGACCGAGGATTGATACGGAGAAGTCTGTTCATGTATGTGCCCGCGCGGGCGCATCAAATGTCTAATGAGTCCCTCTCTGTTTTTCATGAAAGAAGCATCATCGATCGGGACTCACGCGAGCCGAGTCACACGGGGCTTAAAAATCGCCGTCTTATATATGATTGTTAACTGCTTCTTTGTGTGCCTATGTATATATGTGAGACTGTGTACCACGGGATAGATATTGAGTTACGTAAGGTGCAACCGATCCGCGCCCGCGCCGGTCGGCCAGCCGCAGTTCGACTTTTGTGTAGCACTGAAGATCGGCTGTCGGCTCATCGCTCCGAGAATTTACTCAGATGCAGGCTGTTCATTTTTTGAAATATGCAAATGTTTGGACTATACCCACTCAAATTCCAACTCTAGAAGTTTGTTCCACTTGAAACGAGCGTTCGTACCCTCATCAAACTTAATTTCTTATTCAATTAAACTCAAACTTCTCACCCGACCCTTGGACTTTTTTGTTGGAACTTTCGAGCGTACTACTAGATCGTTATTTATGTATTTCAAATGTGAGTGTAAAATTTTCATATTTTAACTCCAATAATTTTTATTTCACTCACTGTAGGTATAAATCAGTTCGAGATATTTTTTAATATCTAGATTTCAAATAAAGCAGTGCAGATTGTTCTCTTCTTTTATCCAACATCATAATATAATGCTCTACCGAGTGATATTCATCCTTGAACTTTCTTACCATCGACACAGAATCCTGTTGATCGTACACGGGAGATTAATATACCTAAGTTTTCCCGATATTCAAACATATTCAGACTCTCCTTATTGCACGTAAGGTTTCAATTATCTTTTAAATGAGATTGATTCCTCTCGGAGAACTTTGTTTTTTCCTATTGGAAGTGATATTCATCCTGCTCAAGAAGGCTACTCTTTGCAGAAATTGAATGTTCGAACGCTCTCGTATAATCCAAGCACAAGAGTCTCCTAATCAAGAACACGTTGAAAATCAATAGTCTTCGGGATTCTTCCCCCGTCTTAAATAAAGCGAGGAGATTTCTTTTCTCTGCCACACTCCATTAATTGTCGTCAACTTGACGAGAAACTAATGCTAGAACAAAATACACAAGCCAAATCGATCGATACAGTTTGTATCGAGCCGGTTTGAATACGAAGCAAAAAGTAATACGCGTCCCGGCCCTGTTTGCTCTCGTCGGCTGTCCTGATATTGCCAACAGTTCGAGAGCCTCGTCGGCTGAGCCGGGGAAAAACTCCGTCACCGTCGATGAATCCCGCCATCCCAGATGTTGCCCCGTTCTCCCCATTGGCAAATCGATGTCTCCCGACCGGCCGACCGACGAAAAAAACCGGGCCGCCAAGGTCGCGGCCGGCGTTTGACTCAACACAGTCGAAACAGTGTGCGGCAGCCGCGCAGTAGCGAGATCCTCGCCGCTATATGCACGACAATGCTATCTCGCGAGAAAATCCAGGGCGCGGGAGCAGCCGCGATCGCTATCGTAATTATGATTGTTGTTGCCGCGTGGCTTTGTCTGCTGCTGCTGCTTCTGTTGCTACTGCTACTTTCCCCTTGATCTCCATTCGGCCGAAGAGACTGTACCGATACCCGCTTATCCGTGAAATTTTTTTCCAGTTTCTAGTTGTCCCCCTACTCCCCCGTCGTATTGCACACGCGCGCGCAGGTGTGAATCGGCTGGCGCAAACGCGCGTACGATTCTCTCTCGACGCGCTTTTCTCACGAGGATCGCGCTGATGCTTGAGCCTCGCGACTGATTGACAACGAGGCGGATCGCGGAGGAGGGAGGAGGGGCTGAAAATCAAAAGTTTTCACACGTAAACGGCAACGGGAGCACAGCACAACCGTCGCGCTTGTCTTTCTCTCGATCCTAGGAACGATAGTCGTTCATTTTTTCCCTCCTTGTTTTTCGCCGATACCCAATCTCGCATCTGTGTAAAGGGAGACTATACACAAGCCCCGTTGGATTGCACGCGGGTAAATATATCGCCGTGCGAATTGTTTCCCATGTCGGCTCGTGGCTCGTTCCGATATTGTTTTGAAAAATCGGAAAATACAATTTTTGATCTTTGTGTCATTGCAATGCTCTTGCGAATGTACGAATGTACATGTAAAATTATTCGCCAACAAAGAAGGAATATGAAAGGCCGGATCAGTTTGGACGATGCAGAGAGTGAATTCGATCCGCCTTGCGGACAGCACAATAGAAGTATATTTCTATGGGAATAATGCGCTGTAGACCGACGCGCGCGAGAGCCACTTTTCGTCAATTCACGTGTAAAATTCGCCAACATCATGATAGATAGAAGATAGATAGATCTTGACAGAAGAACGTATGGAATGGTATATACGGCGAGGTTGGGCAATTCCGGCACGCAAAACGCTTACGGCCTGAGCGCAACGAGGGTCACCTGTCGAAATAGCCAGGACGAGGGAGTTGCGTACACCTTATTCTCCGTTTCCGGCGGGGAAAAAGGGCTATCCTTCGCGAACACCACGCGGCGAAATTCGTCGAACATCGAATCTGATATTACGGAAACCCGTATGATATCCGATGGATCTCGAGGAATGCTTTTTCCGCACGGAAAGAGAAAAAAAGCGCGCAGCTGGAGCATTAGCTCGCCTCGTCCTCGCGACAGATTCCTCTCTCGCTCGGCCTCGCGCGCGACCGTAAAAAAAATCCCTTTTGCCCCAATTGCTCAGCGACGCATGTATTACAACTGCTCCCTCCTCCTCCCTCTCTCTCTCGTCACTCTTCGGCGAGTCGTTATACACGAGGCGTGAGAGTTTTACGAGCAGCAAGCGAAAGGTGCATCTCGCGCCGAGGTGAGTATATGATGGATTCAAGGGACCCGCGAGCCTGTATAATGACAGGAAAACGAATGGCTCAGCCACGAGACGAATGACAGGAAGACGGATCGCGGTGCAAAAGCTAGCGAGCTACGGTCCTCGTTGGCAAAGCCGCCAACACAGACGGTGGTTGATTTTTTTTTCTTCGGTGCATCTTGAAGGAGCTAGTCAATGGGACGGATAAAGAGCGAATAGCTGAGGGGATTTTTCCCTCGATTAGCCTGCGCGCTCGGATCTTGGCTCGCTCGGGCCTTGATTTCTCTACACAGAGGGAAGTTTGAGTTGATAATTAGGCTCCGCGTATCGCTTGAAAAATGGCAGTTCTCACGGTGTAAAAGCCCGCGCGTAACCCGACTGTGGTCCGCGGATCGACATTTGTCAAGAGTTCCTCGATTTTTACAGCGTTTTGTATACGGTAAGCGCGTATAGTCTCGAATGCACGATTTCTTTGAAAGTAATTCAGGAGTTCCAAAACAACAGCGTTCAGTACAGACATTTTTGGGACTCTATGTTTTTTCGAGCTGAAGATTACGAAAAACGAGGTCCCGAATTCTGATTCGAAACTTAGATTTTTGCTTCGTCGCAAGTCTCTCTCACTGAATAGGTGCTAAAGATCGAGCTTTATCCGTATACGGAGTACCAATTGAAATGTTTGATCTCTTCAGTACCGACATATTTGCAGTTTTTTCTGGAAGTACTGTTGGCTTGGCTGAATCGTCGGTTAATTTTTTTGTTACAAGCAATTGTGTAACTTTCCCGAGACATGATCTGGCTCTACTTTCACATATCAACGTTTCAATTTCCAATTTATATAAAAAATCGCCATTGTCAAACGTCGTCCTTTTATGTAAAATCCGGACAAACATCATGTATTCCAACCATCGAAGAACACATCTCAACAATTTTTCAGTATGTCAAATTGAAGTATTGGCGATGGAATATTCATCGTAAAATATTCCACGGTATGAATAATATCCAGTGAACGAAACATTTAAACATTAATATTTTTCAGGGTTGGATATTACATGAAAAGGTCTCAGTGAAGGAATAATAGCTATTTTTTCACAGTATTGTTTCATGGAAAATATTATTTTGAAAAAAATATTCTCGATATTCATGAATTCGGACGTAAACTTGGTTGTCATTTTCTGCAAAAGCTATCAGTATTTTCTAAATAGATTGATCGATTGGAAATAACACGATTCTTTTCATCATCTCGAACTAGGCATGAAACTCTTTTTCACAAGAGATACTCGGACGTGCACGTCCATGAGTGCAATTATTCCCATGTAGATGGGCAAATGTATACACACAAATCCTCATATTCGTAAATCCATATTTTAGAAAACACTTTGATCATGAAAATTTTCTGTGTTTGCATATTGAAAATACATAAAACTGGATTGTGAAAGAAACTATATCGTCATTGGCATTTGTAAATATCGGCACTTTTAGTCGCATGGAAACGACGATTAGTGTAATATGTAGCTCGCTCACTGAGACATTTCCGGTCATAAAACAAAAGTTTGACTTTCATTTGAAAAGGAATGACACTTGAATCATATTTGCTACGGGCAGTACCCAACGGTAGTGTACATAAATCATAACAGATTGGCGGGAATTGAAATTCGAAATTTGTCAAAGATCTTGGAATATGGGGCGAAGATCTAACTTTTGATTCGGTCCACTGGACCTCCATTCCCGTGATTCTCGGGTCGAAAAATATCGGAATACCTACGTACTGGGGTAGCGCCGTTTTGGCACACGATAATGGACGAGAGCGCGGGGTGAAATACACACGTGTACTCTCTAAATCTGGAATAGTAAAACCTTCTTTTCAATAGTACAAATTGCACGATTGATGCAAATAGGGGATATTTACTAAGAGCGAATAGTAAAATTTTAATGAATAAATATTCAACTTTTACTATTTTACTAAGATAATAGTAAATTCTTACAATTTTTCTCAGTAAATATCCAGCAAATATATCCACATTTTCATCAGGTGTGCAATTTGTACTATTAAACAGTAATTGTAAACCATTCTACATTTACAGAGTAGCTATAGGCGAGATGGCTCGGACTCGAAGGTCCTCGATGCAGCTGTGCGATCTGGCCGAGACGCAAGATCGCACACGCTCCTTCGGCCAATTGATCGCGCGTGCCGCGTGACGTATATACGGCTCGCGGGCGTTGAAGAAAACAGGGCGCGCGCATGTGAATTAGCTTGGGGCCGGTGGCGCGGCTCGTGTGAATCGTTCGTTAGGCGTGGCTCGCCGCATATTTAGGCCGGCGCACGTACTTACACTCGTCGATACCCCGCGACGTACGCGCCGAGATGCGGAGCCGTCGTCGGCGCGTGCACCGACAATATGCCCTCTCGATTGCTTCCCGGGATCCATGCGCGACTCATTCTCCGGCTGCGGGCGCGTCTCGCGCATACGAGAATAGCCAACTCGCGCTTGGTCCGGCTGCGCGTATTTTGTCCCTATACAGGCTCGACTCTCGACGTGGCGTGGACAGATTTTTTGCTATGACAAACGGACAGAATTGCGAGGGGATAAGAATCCATCACTCGAATTGGGCCACCGAACATCCATCTTTGCAATCCATATGGATCAATCAACGCTTTTTGTTGTTGAATTATATCTTTGACAAATCTTTCGAGAGCGGAAATTTAATTTTATCATGCGATGTAACGTATCACTAGCAAGGTTTAGCTTGCCTCTGTCCTCACTAAGAGCTAAACAGATAATCAACCTTTAAATGGGCCAGTTTTTTCTGAAGGGTTTTGCTAAGTTCACTAAAGAAAGTGCGTTTTTGGACGTATCGCCATTGATAGAGGTGATTTTTAATGTTGTATTTGTTTCGTTTATTAAATTGAAACGAACTTCGGGTTCTTTTGAAATGGACTTTTTATTAAGGTTACACAGAAAAAATGACGTGTGAACAATATACAAATTCAACCACAATTGCCCGTTCGCTTCATCTCAAACTTTCCATGGCAACTAAAACAACAGAAAATCTGCCTAAGTAGCCAAACGTCCGCGTTCGAACCTTATTTGTTCTCCCGCCCCATAGTTCCCTTCTTTTATCGGTCAGTAACCGGTGAAGGGAAAAGAGCGCCCACGTCCAACCCTTATTTGATTGGCCGCGACACGGCCTTCGCATTGGTGTAACTGCGGATAGGCAGACTTTTCTTTAAAATTTAATTTAATTTAATAATCAAGCGAACCGGGCGCTTACAAGTATACAAGAACAGTATTACTGTTACGGGTATCTTTTTTTGATTCATATATTTCTGCTGCAAATTTCTTTTATGTATTTCCAAAGCGAATACATATGAGACCCAAACTCTGATAAAAAAGTTCTCTTTAAAGTTATGCTCATTTCTTATCGCAATTTTGCTCTTTCCGACAGGATGTAAAACTGAGATGTACAAATGTTTCACCATTGGGTGCATCTTTTATCTTCAAAATGAAACCTTGACGATGTCGATATATTTTCAAGGATGTTACCATTTTATAATGTAGATCCGACGTATGTGTTCCCTAAGCCATTAAGGGGCAGACATTACATCGACGAGATAATAGTACATTTCGATACTAGACCAAAACACTAATTTTTTCGCACTCGCATCATATTCACAGACTGATATAAAAAAATGAACTTGATCTATATCTTGCCGAAACGGACTTACGTGTAAAATTTCAGGAAGATTGGACTATTCCTTGGAGAGGTATTGGGTGCCAAAAAAAGCGTTCGTACGTACGCACATACAAACGTAATCAAAATAATATATTGAGTATAATTCATCATCCATGTTTGTTCTAATTTTCAGGGCCACGTTATAATAGCTTTAATGAGATTTAATATTATATTCCATATTTTTCTGACATTCTCATCACGAACATTTATTGATTCTCAGATATTCATAAGAAAAATTTTCCCAGTTGTTTGTTTGGAATATTGATTTTTGAAATATCACGAAATGCACAATAGCATACACATTCATCACTACAATATTTATTCATGATTCTTTACTTGGCTGACAGTAGGATTGAGTATGGAAGATTATTATATTTATTTTTGAAAATTTAGTGAATAAAATTTAATCGAATAATATGGATCGTAACAAGATAAATGTGGGAAATATTGAGTTTTTCTTTAGATTTTTGTTAATTCAACGTACGAATTGAAAGGTTGAGAATGAATTTTCACATTTTTCCTCTTGTGTGTATCTGATATATCATCGTTGCCATTAATATTCATAGTTCCTGGAAATGTACTGAAAATATTTTCGTGAGTAGCTTGTTCCATTATTGATTTTTAAAGAATCGTGAAATCTATAATAACGTCTACATACTCGTAGGTCTATACAATATTCATTCACGCTTCTTCACTCGGCTTACAGTAGCATAACTTCATGTTTCAATTTTTCTATTGTGAGAATCTCTCTCCAGTATCCTCGATAAGTCGACTGTGTACGGAAGCATAATTATTGTTGAATTTGTCTAAGCCTACAGTGTTACAGTTGACTCGATAAAAAAAAATGTTCTAGCCTCAGAAGTTTTAAAATCGAGTTATTTTTACTGGAAAATTGAGATAATCAAAATGTACGTAAGATTTCTCATCGTTGCTCTGTGGTTACATGTATGCTCAGCCTTAGCCCTAGATCATCTCTTGAATCAAATAAAGTCGTCAGACCCTCGAGAAGTTTGGTTCTTAGATTGTGACAATACCTAAAAATATTCGAGAGAACGAGATATTATAATTCGCACAGTGAGTCAAGAGTTACCCGTCATGATACTACGTGTTTCTGACATCGAGAATCTAAGCAGATCAAAACAAAATGAAAATCGGTCACTTTTTGCATCTGTCACAAAGCATAAAACCTTTGTGATTATTCTTGCAATGTTTGAAAATGATACTATTCATCGAGCTATTGACTTCTTGACAACGATGACATACAACGTGCGACCAAATACGTTAGTAATAAGTTTAAACGTTGTTGCCGAGAAGAAAACCGTATCCAATCAGATCATTGAGTCGATCCTGAATTACGCTTGGTCGAAAAGATTCTTGGATTTCACAATACTGACAAAAAATACATCTTATGGAGGTCCCGAACCAACGGCTACAATGTACAGTATCAATCCGTTCCACGGTAGTTTGAACATGGGACTGTTAGATTCAAGTTCCAAGCCAATTTTCCCAGACAAATTACGAAACCTGAATGGATATCCTATAACGTTTCTATTCCACAATACCCCTCCATTTTCGATAATGACAACACATAAAAATGGAAGCATCGAAATAGATGGTTTGTATTATCCGCGGATGAATTTTATTCTCACAGAGATGAATTTTACAAAAACAGTTAAGCCTGTGGTAGGCGGTTCGTCTACAAAAGAGTACACGGAATTGCTCAACCAATTCATGCTAAGCGGGAAGGTAAATATGTCAGTTTTGCTATTCAATTCAAAAGCATCCAATAAAGGCTTGATCATCGATGCAGAAACTGACTGCGAAAAGACCATTGCAGTTGTTTCAGTCATGTTCAAGAAATCATTCAATTTCCCTATTATTATATTTGTACATGCGTGCTTCGTCACACTCATCATATTGATAGCTATCTCAATAAAGTATTTCATTCCTGTGGCTAATATGCAGTGGCCATCTCTACGTATACTTGCGCTTATTCTGGGCATATCAGTGAATGTGGAATTGGAAAAGATGTGCAGTAAAATAATTTACCTTACCATTGCTTTCATGTCAATTGTATATTCGAATGAATTATTTTCGGCTATACTGAGCATTAATGTATCACAGATTGAGGTACCATTTGAAACTTATGAGGACATCGATGCATCTCAACTTCCCATTATTTCTAGTGAATTTTACTATGCTGTAATTTTCCCCGATCCTGAATCTGTTTCAGATCCACACCTAAGAAATATTATGCACAAAATGATACGAATTCGGGGCAAAATACATGAGCTAAAGCGTTGCATTGATGACTTAGGCAATGGTGCAAAACAAATTTGTATCATGAGCGAGTTCGCCGCAAAGTCATTAGTGGACGATTACTTTTTCAAATCGGGAGCTTCTTCCCAAAAGATGGAAGTGGGTGGAAGTGGGTGAATTGGAAGAGAACTCGTTCGACATCGAAATTTCAACACCTAAGGCATACTTATTTGTATTCATTATTAGATATATTATCTCAATTATTATCATTGTTACAGAATTTTTATGGCAGAAATATGAGAACCGTAGAAACAATTGAAAATGCCCATACTTATTCTCACCTAAAATTAGGATTGGCAGGAATGATTTTTTTTCTGATGCGGGAAATGTGTTAGATTGCTTGTATTATGTTTGGAACTGTGTGATTTTATGCGAGAGAATATTCTGACGAGGGGACCTCAAATTTGGCTTTCTTATTTCACTGAAACTTCTGGAGGTAGATTTTTTTGATTCACTACGTATTGTAATACACATTCTTTGTGCAAAAATGTCACATTGTCTCCGGGAAATCGGAGCGTTGCGATAAATGGCTACTGATATTATTTATTTTGGTAAGCATAAACCATCTTATCTCTAAAGGTTTCATCGAAATCGTTCACCCAAAGTCGTTTTCTGGTGCATACAATTCATAAGTTCTCTCTACAGTAATTCTAGGGGTTTTCTCGTTCCATCAGTAATACAAATTCTTAGAGTTACTTTCTTCTACAATAGTGGGGCATTTCACGGATTACACAATACAGATTACGTTCATCCGTAATATATTTCACACCAGCACAAATGTATGTCACTTGAGTGCATATAACTCATTATTATATTTTGCTATTGTGATTGCATTTCCAGTAACAGCATCATTTTAAACTGAAATGAATATCGTCTCAAAATGGAGGAATTTTATTATTGAGAGTCTGAACTGTGAGTGCTTTTTATAGTGATAAATTTGTCGAAATTCAACGTAAAATGTATGATCCTGACATGAATAAATGTTATTGTGATGTATTGAAGAATCCAATAAAAGCTATAATAGAAGAAAATTAATTACAGGCCTTTTGAAAATTCAAGAAATCCCATACCTTGTCAATCGATCAACGTACATTTTTTTTAAAAAAATTTTATCGAAAAATCTCGAGTCATCAAAAGCTATATCTTAATATAATTATGGATGTAACCTCATGATTCTTTCTTTACTTGGCTGACAGTAGCAAAAATCTGTCTTGTCTTTTCTATTGGTTGAAACAAGATCATCACATTTATTGTTGAAAATTTAGTGGATATTTTTAGCTAAATAATGTGGACCGTCCACCAGTTTAATGTCAGAAATATTGACTTACGATTTTTCTTCTTATTTTTGTCAGTTAAACATTGGAATTGAATTTTTGAGAATGAATTTTCTCATTTTTTATTCAGTATATATCTGACACATTATCCTCACCATAAATAATGATAGTTTCTCTGTATCCATAGAAAATATTTTCCCGAGTAGTTTGTTAAATTATTGACTTAAAGAACCGTGAAATCTATAATTACATTCACGTACACGTAAGTATTTACAATATTCATTCACAGTTCTTCACTCGGCGTGCAATAGCATAATTCCATGCTTCAATTTTTCTATTTTGAAAATCTCCCCTTTGTGTATGAGAGCAAGATCATCTCTGAATTTCGTGTATGCCAAACTGCTAGATTCAGCTCGAAAAAAAGTGTCCCTCTAAATAAAATCCAGTGAGCAGCGGTTTCTAGGGCAGTACTATCACTATCGTATACGATAAAACGTGAAGATTCTGTTGTTTGACATTGAACGTTCTGAAAATGGGTTTTGGATTGATTTTCCCATTCCCGTAGCAACGGCTGCCGTAGGATTTGCTGATACATCTCATTGATTCTGACTAACCATCATAAGTCATATAAACATAGTCCCGCTAAGCTATTATGAGGATTTATGAACAATTTTCCCAGGACGCGTTAGCACCGATTGCTATCGAAAGTTTAACTCGGTTCACATCTTCATTGCTACTATACTATATATGTAGCTCTATTGAGACATGATTTATCGTGATCTGTTGATGCAATTCGTTATTCTGTGAATGTTTTCAGTCTCACAAGAAGAAGAAACTGAGAGTCTCCACAGAGTCGATGATCTAGAACTGGATGGAATAAATAAATATCTTGCCTGCTGACAAAAAAGTGAATAATCTACCGAGAGAGAATTGTTTGCTAAATATGTAGGGCGACGTTAACCCTCATTCACAACTCATCGGCTGGAATAATAAACAAATACGCAGATACGGAATGTAAGCAAAGACAAAATTATCCTGATACGCGTATTTTGATGCAGGGGAAATTCCGTACGACTGATTGAGAAAAGGGTCGCGGCCACGGGAAAAGCCACTCACGTGCGCAAATCGACAAGATCAATGTTTACACGAGTTGAGTGGAAAATATACCACTTTATCGTATCACTCGTTCCATCAAACTTGGGAGCAGAGCTGGTTAACTCTGCGCCATAAGAAAATGCCCTCTATGGGGAAGTTGTTCCCAAAGTAAGGTCGTGGGGTGACATTCGAAACCTACATCAATATTTAATTCGAGTCAAGACGACCAGTAACAGAATCAAAGTTTGTCCGGAAATACATTAAGTGCTGCTCAGCTGTATAACATGGGCAACTCACTGTCGTTGAAACTAGTTCTTTTTCTTTGAATATTCTATGAATTCTGTCAATTTCAAGCATAGAAGTACTCGCGCATTATCGTCGATCTATCAATAGAGAAATGATCGAAACTTTATAAGAAATGGATGATTCTTCACTCTATTGATCGATGCGAATTGAAAATTTATTTTTAATCAAATTCAAAGAAAAAATTGCATCCACTTGGTACGTTACCTGTTGCTCTACCGGAACCCGCAGGTCCTCCTCTCCTCTTAGAACATCGATTAATTTTTCCCTCAGAGACAACGATCTACTCAATCATGATCTGTTTTTCGTGCGATTTACTCACTAGCATATTATAGATCCGACATAACGAATCTACGCTCCATCGAAGTGCCTCTGTATTGTTTTCTGAGAAACAAAGCCTCCAGTAATTATCCACCCTACTCATCACTACGAGCTATAAATTACCTCCCGGATGATAATTATATCCCCAAGTAATTTCTAATCGAGTTTCCCTCAAATACCTCCGACATCGAGAAGAATATTCTTTATTTTCCTCTTCGTTTCCCGGAATATCCGTTAGCTATAACAACATCGAAAAATCTATTACCTATGAAAAATCAATCATTGATACCGTCGACACGCAAGCGAGAAGAAAACTGCATGCTCAAACTTTTCTCCGCACCGTCGACACGCAATGGAGAACGGTAGGCTGGGCGTGTATATACACAAGTGCGCGGTGATTTCATACCCTTCGCAAGCCACGTGCCGTGAGAGAATCACATGTAAACGAGGCGTCGCGGTTGCGCGATGCCCGCGGAGCGAAAGCGAGCCCCGCCCGATCCACACAGCCTTGGATATACGTGGCAGAGTCTCGGGAGCGCGCAACGTAGGTGTGATTTGTTTTGCTCGCGATAATCGGGCGAATGCGTGTCTTCCACGAGCGACGATCCGGGGCGCGGGAACAATCGACGCGGGTTGCGCGAGGGAGGCTGGCACTCGCACGCGAGACCAAGTATATACGGAGTTTTGAAAAACTCGCGTGAAAGTCCCGCACGAAGCCGGTTGCGGCCGACACAATGCCTCATTTCGCGTGTAAGCGCGCGTGCGTCTATCCGTTTTTTCCAGCAAGGTGAGGAATCACTCCCGCTCATTTCGGCTCAAGGTGAGTCGCGTTTGGGTTCTCGAGTAAGGGGGGAGACGGGGAAGCGATGGTTTTCTCGCGGTTCTGCAATGGATCTAGCCGGGGGGTCGCGAGAATATCTTGGAAGTTCACCAGGCGATGGGTAGAAATTAAGTATTTGGTGGACACGAATTTTTCAAATGTGTGCATCTCAAGTACGTGTAATTAGATATAGGTATTTGAAACCATTGTTCCTGAACAAATTAATCATTGGTTCATCCATCTTCAGTTAAATGAAATGATACTCAAGTGTATTTGGCCGTGTGCACGGAAGGAGCATCGTCTCCTTCCGGGGTTACGTGACCGATCATACAACGACAGTACTTATAAATCAGTTCATGGGCATTCGACCATAGAAATCAATTACATTCGGACAAATTACATCATTATTATAGGTCATAAAGTCCGTTGATATTGATTAATTTGTTCGTAAAGTAATTTCAACTGCAAGTGTTCTAAAACAAAAAAAGGACGTTGCCATGGATTCTGATAGTGGTTTTGTAGGTTTTCACTCGTTGTGTGGTCCTTTTCTATTGGTAGGTCCGTTTAGGATAGAGAGTATGTTTTTCCGTAGAGCATATTTTATTCTCAACAGTGTATTGACTAGCTTCGAAAATTCAAGTAACGATTTTTTGAATTATAATCTCGCGAAAACTTTTATAATGCGATATATAGAACCTACACAGCGGATCTGTTAGATACTCCCTTGAAGTGAGTGGATTGTATCAACTAGAAAGATCTCGTAGGTAAAGAAATACACGTTCCTGGGTATGCTCATCACTTACAAAAAAGGTTCGAACCGAGTAATCAGTAGTAACAGACAAGTGTATCCAGACATCTCAGTAGTAAGTAACTTTGCCGTTCAATTTTCCCGGAATGACTTGTACCCAAAAGAGGCCGGATAAAAGGCGTAAAATCCATGGGAACAATGGAGAATAATCTTTGAAAAGCAGCCATGCGGAAAGTGTGAATAAAATTACCGGCTTACTTACAGTAGAAGAATCAGGAGAGAAGAGAGTATGCTGCTTTACTCACCTGTAACATAAAAGCAAGACTCACATGACAAAACGATCCAAATAAAACAAACTGCAGATATGAAATAATACGGGAGGGGGAAATTTATTCAGTTAAGTTCACGCTCTGTCGAGTGTGAATGGAGATTCGAATGTAAACGGTGGGGACGGTAGGGAAGGGAGGAGCATTATTCTGGCTGATGGTTCGCGCATTCACTTGGAGCGTGCGACAATATTTGAAAGCCACTCTGGGCGACGTGTGAGTTAGCGAATGGGTGCGGGTCGAGATGTTTTGACTCTGTAAGTATCGGTTGGGCATGAGGTGCGAGAGTCCGAGGGCTCGTCTGTCCTCGAGTTAGCCTTCGAGTTGCAGTAGGTACATATTGGGACGCGGAAATTAGCGAGGCTTGCCAGACCATCGTCGGGAACGTCATCGATCGATCACTTATCCGCGTGTATCCGAGTTTTCGCGCCGGGAGATTGAGCGGGAAGCCGGACGGATACGAAGCTGCGGCTTTGATGGAGCGCGCGTCTCTTTTGTAATCGCGCGCGTCGCCGGTAAAACACCACCAACTGTCGGCTGTCGGTTTGAGTTAAGCGTCCCTCTAGCGATACGGCGACATCGCAGGTAATTACGATTCTACGAACAATTTGCATTTCCCGTTGATTTGAATCTAAAGTGAATCGATGTAATTAAAAGTTTGTGCTGTTGTCCACCCGAGTTTCCTGAGAAATTCAATAAAATCGATCGCCCTATATTCATTTCCTTGTCCCCAGTGAATTGCGGATTTATGAGCGGTAGTTTACTCTCTAAATTTCTTACAGTGAGTTTTAAACTATCAATAAGAAATTATCGATTTCATTGTAAGTTACAGTGAGCGAGTTTGACTGAGACTTACAGTAAGATTTTACTCTAAGTAATTTAGAGAGCAAACTATTCAAGCTCACAATATACAGACCACAATGACCTGCAGATATTCCGGAGGTACAGCCACCCTCCGAGTAAGGATTCAAAAGGGGATTCGGTCGCTCGAGCGAAGAGGGAACAGAGCGGATAAAGAGTCGCTCGACAGCTGGCGCGATAGCTTGAAAATTCCGCGGGCGCGCAGGATCAGAGAGAAAGAGCTGCTGCCGCTGTTGCTGCGCAGTGGCGCGGGAGCAAAGGTTACGTCGCTCCGGCGAACTGGGTCAGATCCATCGAGTCGCCTGCACTTGCATGGCTCGCTCTCGATCGCTCGTCTGCGCGCTCGCCCATAACTCATACATGTATACCCATGCGGAGGCGAGAAGACGCCGAGAGAGAGGAAGGGAGGGAGAGAGAGAGCCGCGCGCCGCGACAATGCGACAGGGCCCGGATTGCGCATTACATATTCCGTAATGAGTGAGATATTTTTGCGATTGCCGGCCGGCTGCAGCTCTCTGCAAACACACACACCCACACACACACACACACAAACATACACGCGCGCGGGTCGTGGGAACGCAGCCTACAATCGTGACGAGTCTCCTGTTTTGCCTCTCTATGTGTATATACACACCTCTCCGCGATCTATCTCAAGCGCCCGCCGCCGTATTTGCGACCGCCGCACTCGGTTTACGTCTTCCTCACATCTAGTCTACGCTGTCCGAACGTGTATACCTACTCGTCGATCAAATCCCGATTTATTACTCTGAGGCACCACGTCCGCTGTTTTTCTGCACCGGCAAAAGTTCATATACCTGATATTCATCCCAACTATGAAAGAACTGTTGGTATAGTGGTATATGCTCGTCCAACTATACGCTTCGATGCTCAGTAGAGCAGAAATTTCTTTGTTCTCATCAATTCGTATTTACGCGTATAATACGTAATTCATGATGAATTCGAAAGAAGAAATATTTTCTGACTGACTTTACAAAATTTGTCGAATTTTCAATCAGTCCGTGAGCACGATTTCAATGATGTTTATGTAGATTATTCATTGGAATTGACATAAATTCAACTATTTAATATCGTCATATTAAAAGTGAAGATATTTTTATAACAATTATAAATTTGTATAGAATTCATACTTGTGTGTATTTTCGTCTTCAGTTCCCTCGGTAATAATTTACTCGTTACTGCTACGAATATACTCGATTTAACCATAAATAATTTACAATCGAACTATGCGACATGCGGTTAATTGACCCGATAAACTCGATTTTTTTCTCGTCGTGTGCGACTCGCCCGCGTTTTCCTCCAGCCGATCCGCAGAGATTCGCCCGGCTTCCGGGTGACGTAAGAGCGAACCACAGGTTCGGCTGTTTTGTTGCACTCGATAAATCGTGCGGCGAATTCCGAGGGTTTCCAACTCGATCACTCGATAGAGACGTGGCAAATTGCATAAGGCGCCATTACCATAATGCTCTTGTCATGGGATTCTGCCCTTTTTGCCGGCCGATTTCTCATGAACCCTCCTCCCAAATGCCGTTTCAACTCCACTCCATCCTGGTTTTATTCGACACTCTCGTGCTGATGTCTGTCTCGGTACACTGAGATATATTGGTTTGGGAATCTTACTTTACTGTATGGGGAAAAAAATATGTCTATTACTATATTTTTTGAAGCTTTTGCTATTACACAGTAGATTTTACTAATTTAAAGTCAGCAACCCTATATTTTCTAATTGTCGTCATTATAAAATCACAAATTATAAAACTTCTAATTTCGTCTGTAATGGCATGAATTGAGATCAAAAATAAAGTAATATACAGAAGCATTTACCAACTTTTTTTTCTGTGTTCTCACAATTGTCGAATTATTTGGAATAATTCGACATCTTTTGTTATTTCGACAATAATTCTTCATCTGTTTGGATTCGATGAGAGATACTAAGTGATATACCCTTCAAGTGAGCTTCGTGAGTTTTGTTTCGCGCGTCGAATAGTTTCCCAAACACCCAGGAGTGCTCTCGTCGAGCCACGCAAGAGACGACTTCCGTATCCATCATTCCCCTCTAATTGTTCTTGCGCGATTGAACGTTTTCCCCCAAGCGAAGCGCGTCGGAATTGGCAATATCTCGATCTCGTGGCGGATCTAATGTGCGAGGGTGTTGGCGGTGAGATTGAGAGACTAGATTCTTGCCACTAATAATTTCCGAGAGGTGAGAAAGTATTTTGACGATACGAAATATAGATACAGGAGGACGTACAGAAATTCTGAAAAATTTCCTGCATACAATGCCGTATATCTTGGAACAAGTTATGAATAGACAGTTAATCGAGTCGACTAGTTTGCTGGTATTATGAATGGCCGACAATTTGCTAATTTATCTGGAGATTTCTATCGGATCTCGAACGTTTTGAATATTTCGATTCAGCAAAACGTACATATTAATGTAGCATTAATTTTAGTTATATGCACAGTAAAAACGATTACTTAAAAGTGTTGCAGTACTGAAAATTTATTTTGTTGTCAAATATACTGATTTTTATATCAGTAATATACTGATATTTTATTGTCTGTTTTCAAATATACTATGTTTAATGACATGTAATTATTTAACGAGCTAACTAATGATCTTAAGAACAAATATTACCAAAATTACTGTTAAGAATAATCGGAAAGAATGGATTAGAACCAATACACTATTACAATTTTATAATGAGAAGGTTACAAAGAAAATAATATATGATTAGATGAGCCTTTTAAACACGGACCACAGTTTACATATTTTTTAGGTTAAATGTACGCATACAGATAATCACGTGATTGCATGAAGATATTTAAAAAATTTCATATGTTACGCAAAAACACACTTTCAAGTTGTTTTAGTATAATTTAGCATGTAAGACTTTCGTACCGGACCCGCGACCAAGTAAAACACCTCTGCAGGATTACATTGTAATCCAATTTTTCCTGGTTGACAATCATTAACATGAATGAATCTGTTCGATCATCGACGCGAGTTCCCATCGATAATCGCAAAAATCGACACGACAACATACATCTCCGTTTGCTTTTTCACTCTCTCGGCCACCTGTAAACCGCAGTTGCGACGAGTAAAAAAAAACGACGGCACACGATTCGGCTTTGCTGATACGCGTTTCACATCACGATTCCCATGGGTGAACCGGGAAACCCACAAGAGCGTACGCCCGCGCGCACATCCTTATCCGCGTACACATCGCTCGGCTCTGTGGCTTATTGGCACCGCACCGCAGTCTCAATCGGAGTCCGCGCGGCGAAATTAAAGCAGCCGCGCGTATACTCGGCCCGGACACTGCGCGAGATCCGTAACACACACACGTACACTTGCCGTCCGCAGCGAGAGCAGCGGCAGAAGAAAGCTCGCATAGTTTTTCTCGCTCGCGCGAACGCGGGGTATTGCATAAGCCGCGAAAAATAATCTTCCTCGCTGCGGACGGATCGAATCGCGGAGAGAGAGGCAGAGGGTTATACAGACACGCGCGAGCGACGAGATCGATCAATTAATCTTCGAGATCGTTCTCTAATTATTGCGCAATAGAAGCGGTGGCCCTCGCCGACAAGAGTGTGCAGTAATTACACGGCGGCAGGACCCGAGAGGCGGAGCGAGTCTAATACAAATGGTCGCCAAGGAAATGCGCGGCTGCGGAGCATTCGCTAAATTGCAACGTCGATCACACGCATACGCGCGCTCGCGCACACATTGAGCCATTAATTAGGGCTCCCGATTCGCGTGTTGGTAAGCGTCGCGCAAAAAGAATGGCTGATTGAATTTTTTGCATGATGGCCGGCATCGACGGGAGGGGGGGGAGGCATCGCGAGGAACACAGCGTTGCACACAGCCCGCGCAGCTGCGGCTGGAACTTGGCACTTTCCGGCTTTTCCGGCTAATTGCCTTGCCCGCGCGCGCACCAGCTTCCACGACGCCAAGCCTGAACATTGAACGCTACTGCTATTCAACCGGGCTGATGCCGACGCCGTTGATTCGTGTTTCCTGGAATTATTATCGATTGGTCGGTCAATCAATCAATCATTGTAATTATTAACTGACTTATATTCGTTCGGAGCAACAACACGCGTACGTGTGTGTGTATGCGCTCACGTGCGTCTGTGTGTGTGTGCGTGTGTATCGTAGACTGAGGAACTCCGTTCTGGTGCATAGAGGAAAATTTCCTCGGGAATGGCTCAGTTCATGATTGATTGCGCGCAGCCAAGATTCGTGTCGCCTTTTGAATTCAAATTAATGTGGTTCGAGTGTTGGCGTCGCACTGAGCAGGAAACACATCGTTCGGTTTGACATTTCGGATCGAGTGATTTGAAACCGAAAACAATGCGTGTTCCACGAGGTATTCTTCGATGCTCCTAAGGATCAATGCTCGGACGATAATACAAATTGATCAAGTTCAACTTCGAATTTTCTTGTCCTTTTATTTCTCTGTTTATCTGTTATTGCATTCATATCTGATAGATTTATCGGTTCACCTCAGTTTTACAAAAATTTGTTTGAAGTACACTAATCCTGTGGAGAAAAGCATTCCAAGTAATTTCAGAATTTCTACGAAAAAAGTGTCTTGTTACTTCAAGTCTCGTGGGAGATCCATTTATCTAACTTGAAAAATGATTAATTCGGCATAGCGTACATATATCTTCATTGTCTTTTCACCGTAAAATGCATGCGAATACTTTCTCGATCGAGATTTATGATGAAAATACGAGACAGTGAAAACCTTCGTATGTGGCAATACATAGCCACCCATTATAAGCTGTCGAGGCATCTCTCGACGTATCTCCGAAAAACCAGGCTCTATCGCACATGTATATATACACATTCGCAAAGGAATAATGATCAGCCGAACCTGTGATTTGCCCCCTTGTTTTGTTGCTCGCTAAAAAGCTCGCCCTCGTGTCGATTCATCCTTCAAGATCCTTTTGAATTCGCGCACAGCGCTTTCGAAACAATGAGCGGCTATTGAAAATCCACGTGAAAAACGAGCTCTGATCACCCGTGAAACCGCAACGGGAGGACGGGAGGTGGGGAATGAGTCTCTCTCATCAAAGTCTCGTCGTTAGCCTCGTCCTCCACCCGCGCCGAGCTTTCGCAAGGCATTGTTTACGATAACCGGCTGGATTTTAATGGAGAATAGCCCCGTAGAAGTTGAATTTGTTCGAGGCTAAGCAGCACGAGAGCAAGGGTATCCTTGGCACGAATGAGTATATGCACGCACTCGCTCGGGTCATTCAGGGTGCGCCGATTTTGACATCGGCGGGAATAAGCGTGTAATCGACTGTATGTACTGCGCTCAATCACTCCGATGCTTTTCCAAAGTTACCCGGCTCGCGAAATCCGGCTTAAGTGTGGGATGTGGCGAGTGTATTTTTTTGCGGATGACGAGTTTTCTGAATCGTCGCAACTTCATTTTATAAGTTGCAGCCAAGATTATGGAGCTTAATCGCGAAACGCGGGGCTCGCGATGAAACGTATGTGGTTTGGAATAATATATCTGTACATGGAAGTGGAATAGAATATCAAGCTGGGTCGTTCGAGCTTTAAGAGGATTTAGGAGTTAACAAGCATAATCCAACTGATATATAATATATTATGATCGAAATATAAATGATACGCGTATTCATTTTGACGTATCGATGTACAGCAATGAATTCATGTCAATGGAATTTCCAATTTTACCAGAGTTTTTTCATGACCCGATTATACAAAATTCACAAATCCCCAAACATCCTGCAATAATAATGTATTTGTATATCAAACGACTCGAATACTTGGAAAATATTAAATTTCAAATGCATCGAATTCCAAAAGTTTATTTCAATGAAATATACATACATTAAATTCAAGGTTCATTCTGACGTGGATATCTAGAAATATCAAATTCCTTAGAAAATCCAGATTTACGCGAGAAATTTGCCCTTTTCATTTTGCCTTGAATATTTTTGTAATAGAATTTATCAAAATCATTCTATTTATAGGATCGAATATTCAAGGAACTTGAAAAGGTGAAGGATTTTTTTCAGACCCTCACAAATTGAACACCGATGATAATTTACGGAATTGAAGGTGAATCCTGAAGGTACGTAAGAAAAATTTAGAACAATCACTGGGTATTTCATGAATGTATAGGTATATAACCTCTTGAGAGAAGAGCATGAGGTATTTTGATGAGAGATAGATTAGAATTTGCTGCACGTACGTACTTACTTCGCGCTTTCCTGAAGAGCTATTCCAGAAGTATCGAATAATTATTTCACAATCTCTCGTACGCTTCATAGTTAATACAGCATAGTGATCGAGAACAATCTACTTTTTCATTACGCTGCACCGGGAAAATCGGGGTCACATACTTTGGATGATGCGCACACGAAGGATCGATTGCTTCCACGAGATATTCTATCACGGAGTTATAAATTTTCCAGACGAAATCGCGAGTTTATCGCACGGTGTATTCCATTATTGTGTCATCGAAGTTTCATATTTGCATCTCGTTATTAGTCTCAAACTTGTAGACAGCGCGATGCCACGAAGAATAAAGAAAAAAGAGCAAAACACGCCAGGATCTTGGCTTTGGCACTGCAGATCTGGCCGCAGGGATCGAGACTCGAGTGTCACCTATAGCTCCTTGCACTTGGTTCCCCGCGACTCGCGACATTCACACTTCAAACGTTCCCCTTTTGTCTCGCGCGACGATACGAGCGCATTGGGAATTTCCCAAGAGGTGAAAACAGCCGCGCCGCGCGGTGCATGGGAAAGGCAAGCGAGGCCTAATTCATCGGATTCGCGCGTTCGAAACGTCGGGGGTGACGCCAATTAGCGTTAACAGGTTGTTGTGTGCGCGCGCGCACGCGTCCGCTCGTGCGGAGGCATTATTTATCGCGGCCCAGCGTTGCGCGACAGCTTTCCGCGTTTGACGTCGTCGCCAGCCGTGGAAAGTGAAAATTTAAAGCCGTGCCGTGAAATTCGTATAAAGCGGATGTATTAAAATTGCAAGAGAACGAATCCGGACGAATCGCCCGTCGATTCTACGTGGATTCTGATGAAATACACCATGGAAAATTACACACAGCCGAGATGTAAACACACAGGATCTCGTAATTCTAGTAATCAATTCGACCACCGAGGATCATATTAGCCAATGTGTGATTATATACTCTCCATATGCACATTCGATCTCGTCCGTCCGCACTGACTTTTTCATCTTTCCTCTCGTTCGCGAGCATGAAATTTTGACTCAGAGCAATGAGAATGGAGTGTATACATCCGAGCGAACTTTCATCCACGGAGTGCACGTGCAGCGTGATTCACCCGATCGAGCGAACCCACCTAGCGCGACTTGTTATCATCGCGAATGGCGATCGATCGAGGCAAAGCACCTCTTGTTTTCTTCATTTTTTTTAAAACTCTCGAACCCCTCGATCTGATCACCCTTGAGAAATCTCTTCGTCCATATATTGCAATCGCAAGCAGAAGCAGCTGTCACTGATGAGCGGAATGTATCAATATAGGATCTGGGAGGCGAATTTCCTCGTGTCGTCGCCGTCATCGTCGTGTGTGGAATGCGGCAGGGCTCGGCGTGTATCGTGCGCAGTCGAAATTGGAGGAGCGCGCTCGGGGGGGGGGGGGGGAAGAGCGTCGTCGAATGCAGCCGCGCGGCCGTGGGAGTCACGATATACCTGTCGCAGCTCTCCACGCCCAGATCTGCAACGAATGCAGCCAAGCGAGAGGGATCGGCCTCCCCCGCACACACGTGCCCGACTCACCCGCAACCACCGACCACGTGCGCGACCGATGGCTCGCTCCTCACTGCCGTGTCTCACGTATATATGTATATGCTAATACGCACTTTCCATTCCGAACAAATTTGTTTCGGGATTAGCGTTGGGTGGGTTGGTACAGTGTATAGTCGCGACATTACTATCTCAATAGGGGATTTTCATTTTTGTCAACTATACTACTTTTTATAGGTGCATCGCATATAATATGGAAGAATAATTAGTTCGTACTTTTCATTTTTGTTCAAATTCATTTTTTCAAAAGATCATCATTGATAGATTTGGCGCTTTTCGGTTGGTTGTACCAGTGTGAAGTCACACGGATTTCGATTGAATCGTAAAATGAAAAAATACTATCTAACCATTTTTCTACTAACTATTCGAATATGGAGTAAAAAATAGCACGCGAATTCCCTATTTCCGCACTGTGAAAAAGCACTGTATGAAAGTAGAGGACTAATTAAATTTGAGAAACGTGAATTTTCAATGTACCCGAAGTGATTTACACTGGTGTTGTGGTGAACACTTCCCTGTATGAAAGTGACTTAGCCTTCTTCTTGCATACATTGTCGAGGAATCAAGAGAGTAAGGGATTGCCGCAGTAGATAAAGCCGCGCTGTGGCAAGACGCGTGCGACGCACGACAGCATGCGTTCGGAGGAATCAAATCCCTTATGGAAATCACGTATGGTAATATGACGTAGCGCTGGTGATGGTTCTTCGCTGAATTGACCATGTAGTGACGGCCGGTGAGATCTATCGAGTATGTACATATCGCGTCATATGAAATGATCGAAATTAAAAACGAGCGATGCTCGCATATCGGCTAGACTGTAATGAAAAAAAAAGGATTCCCATGCCGAAATTGGCAATATCCGTGCGAGAAGCGCGGATAATTCGCTTCGAAACGAGGCCGATTTTAATTAGCCGCATTGAATTTGGAGCGTTGCTCGCTCGCTCGCTCGCTCTGCAGACATTGTCGGAGGAGCTTGTCTCGCCGTGGCTCGATTGGATCATGCAACTGCTCATTAACGAGCCGGGGAAGCCTAGCCGGGGCAATTCCCAATTGGATATTCAAAATCGAAATAGCCTGCGCCCCCCGACATCCCGCAGTTGGCCCGATCAAACATCAGCGACTACGCACTCGCGGTCGTCCGTTTATTCTCGGCTGTTGGCTACGACTGGGCATTGCATGCGCGCACTGCCAGCGAATTGCGACATGGATCTCCCGCGAATAATTGTGTTACACTTCGGCGCGAAGAGGGGCTGAAAGCAAGAGAAACGGAGCGAGCGCGAGAGAAAGCAGGTGTCAGACGCGTCCGCGTATAGCGTTATTATGTATGTGGTTGCGTGCTCGCCCCGCGCGCGGTGTCAATGAATGCGAGTATTGTTCGGCCGCCGGCGAGCACAGATGCGCGCGGGATTTATGTAACGCCGGGCGCTATTAAACGCGCACGCGCGCAAAGCCTCGAGTCGCTAAACCGCCGTGTAATGAAGATTGACGCTTCTTCCTTCTTTTCTTTCGAATCAAATATCTCACTCGCCCTGACTATGCGGTTTACTTCATTGGATCTAAGCACGTTCGATCGCCTGGTTATTGATCTGTCCGATTCAATTTTTACAGCCAGTGATTGGCGGTCGTCGATTAGAGAATACAAATGTTTCTAAATATCTTAATTCAACACGTGTGATGCTGAAAATATAAATATTATATTTTATATGAATTTTTATAAGGTAATCTTGGACATGTGTTTAATTACTTTGTTTACATATACGATTCGTCCAAGTACTTCAACCGAATAAAGATATTTTGTATGCTGTATTTAATTAATTAACTATTAAATTTATTCGTCTATGGCTCTCCAATGATGGGCAGTAACTGGATGCAAGTATTATATAAATAAAAGTATTTAAAAATGCGAATACGTGTATTTTGATATAAAATTTTTCCAAATACTTCAATCAAATGCAACTATTTGGTATTCTGCATTCAATGAGAATTGAATATAGAATTTGCCCATCTCTGTAATTTCTTCTCTACTTAACTTCCGCGTCATTTCCCATTTGCTAATTAGAGCTAACCGCGACGCACGTGACGATGGATAAAGCGTGTGCGGTAACTTTGCACACAGTTTGGGCCACTCGGGAAATTATAGGTAACCCGAATCCGAATTGATATACACTGCAGATAGCTGCCCCTCCAGCTGAGCAGCCACTGGTATCGTACACGCATTCGGTTCTAAATTGATCCCCTGCTTATCTGTACATCTGGTCCTAAAATGCGAGTTAGTTTCCTATACGTATAGTAAAGGTAGAGATGATCCCCAAGAAGCTACCGCGTGTAGGAATTTTATTACTTCAATTCGACACTACAGCACGTTGATGATTGCATCATATTATCGGCGATATCATAATAAATATTGAGTAACTCCAAATTCCTTCTGAACGAACTTATGTTTATTCGAAACTTAACTAGTTTTCAATTATTTCACCGTTGCTAAACTTTCTTTCCAATTCTTAATTGGAGATTTCGAAATAGGAAGAGGCGCCGAGTGAATTTCAGATTATTTACGACGCTCAAGTCACTGAGTACTTGAAATAATTCATATAAACATCGAAAGTTGATGTTACACGAAATGACGCAATATTTTCACGCAATAAAGAAAAATAATAGAGTCTCGTCAAAGGATGGTAAGTTTTGAATCACTCAGTGACTCCCTTTGTGAAGTTCGCCCTCGAAAAATCGATGGGTATCTGAGAAAAAGCCCCCACGTAATCCAACATCGACTGGTGCATGCGGTAGTCTGTCAGCGGAGCTACGAGTACCTATGTTTAGTTTAAAAATTGATGCGCGAGTCAATCGCAGGCTGAGCCATTACTCGGTCACGAGCTGCTCTCAAACCTTTAGCTATACGGATCAAGGGGAGCCCGGCCGCGCGGCGTTGGTATGGGTGTGTATGAGCGCGTACCCGTCGATATGTATAAAGAATTACAGAAGATAGCTTGGGAGATGCGGCGGTGAAGGATACCGATGGAAATCGCGCAAGAGATTACCAGAGTGAAATAGGGTCGGCGGGAGATACGGACTAGCTCACTTCTATCTCGCTCTTATGGGCTGTTCTCTATATATTTACACGTGCCTCCACCGCACATATGGCTGGTATTGTTTTTTTTTTCATTCCCCAACTTGAGGCTTCTAAAATTGAGGAATTTTCGAGATACTCTTCAGGTATACGTGTGTTTTTACCCGGACGATGTCGGGTGTACAAATACAAATTGCGAAAAAAAATATTTCCATTTATTATTCACGCATATAAACCGTTTCCCGTCAGAGGATCACTTTACATTTTGTTCGTTGCTGCCAATGGATACATTAAAGACTTATGTTCTTTTGTTACCCTGAAAATACCTCACGCTTTAATTTATCTAAGATATTGACCGATCATTGCTGATTTCATGAACTTTACGTTCATCCGCATATAAAAAGTTATACAGAATGTAAAAGAAAGAATATAAAATATATACATGTACATATGCAGAATGTATCTCGTGATCCATATGATGTACGAGCGTGTATATGGTGCGAATGTACATTGTTCGTGTGAAAAAAAATGGCAATATCTCGTAGGGAAATCGAATCACGTTGGCTGACGAATGACCGCAGATATAATCTATTTGGGTGAGCATAAGCCATCGCCAAAAGTTGTTCAGCGTGATCGGAGCTGGCCTAATGCGAGGTGGTTTCCTGGTCAGTCGACGACTTCCGTGGTTAAGAACGAGTTAACTCGGGATCGGATTTCATGCAGTTGCCATTGATTTAAATGGATGCCTCGCGTGTTATAAGGAGCAGCCGATATAAACTGTCTTATATAATCGGCCCCCACGCGGAGAAGGAGTCAATCACCTTATAATCGGCAGATCTTCCAATGCTCAAAGTCAAATTCTACGTGTTTCCGAACTCGTTTCCTGGTCAGCTTCGGGCTCGAACGTAAGAGCCCACCTCGATTGATCCGCGAGAGGAGCTTCCCGTTGGTTGGAATTTTACGAAAAATCAAAAAACTATACGCCAGCCCCGGGAAATCAGTGCCAGCGCGGAAAAGTAACGATGTCGCGGAATACGAGTTCGAATCTAAAAGTTGGATTTTTTCATTCGTTTGAATAGAATAGCTGGGTGGATCCACGGGAACGACAAAGAAAAGTTTAAAAGATGAGAATCGGTAATCCCCGACGTCGCGCGCGAGTTTAAAACAGCTCGAGCCGCACTTGGTGGGATTCCGTCGAACGGCTCCCGCGAACCTGGTGAGAAAATGCTTCCATAGGACGGGGGTGGGGGGGTCCGCGCTCGGCTGGATCAGACTCGAGCAAGGAGTTGCGAGCAGAGGACAGCCCAGGCTAAGGGAAAGGGAAGAGAGAGAGAGATACAAAGTTTGCGCTCGCTCGAGTTTGTCTCTCGCGATTGCCTGATGCTCGGGATGGCGCAACCGCGCGCGCATGCATACACGTATGTATATATATAAATACACTCCGCCGCAGTCATAGAGACGCTCAAAACATCCGGTTCACCGCACGTGCTCTTTATTCACGAATGTACGAGCGAGAGAGGGAGGAAAACTTTTCTGCCATTACGCTGTAAAAACGATTCGAGCGTGGAATTCCAATTGATTCAAGATGCAACAAACTAAACGTACGACTTGAATACGGAAAGGAAGACTCTGTGTGCTTCTTTTACAACGATCGTCGCATTTCGGTATTGAACTTTTTCCGATTTATTTTGTCCGGAGGAATGTATGTTAAAGGTGATAAACCTTCAATTGATAAATTGAAAGAGTGAATTTTGATGTATCAATCGTTGTCTGATATGTGATTCGATTTCGTGACTCGTAATCATGTCGATTATGATGAAGTAAAACTATAATATAATGTGTGCGTGTGAAAAATTGGAACGAAAATTATTCTTCGTCGCGAATGAATTCAATTTCTCCAATGTTCGGATTATTCTCCTCTTATTTTCAAAAGGTTCAAAATATTATCAGTTGAATATAATAGAAACTATACTGATGTGAATTTGACAGTAAAGGAGAAAAGATATGTTAAACATTCGTAGAATTGTAATTATATAAGCGATGCTATATAGAGTAGGGGTGAATTTGTACTGATTCTGCAAAAATTTAGATAAACTTATTAGTTTTAATAGTTTTGACTATAAACTTGAGTAAGGAACGTAGTGAAACAGACAGAAATCCTTGTCGTACTTCATTCGAGTCTACAATGCAACGTTTCTAAGAAATCGTTTTTACTGTGTGAGCTGGGAATTTGCGCCGCGATAAGTTCCTAATTGTCCTTGCGTAAGTCGTTTATAAGGAGGGCTCGATAACCCGGAGTTCATTGGGGTCAGCCGAGGATTGGTCGGTTCGGTTCGTTTAATTTACCCGACACCCAGCGAGGGGTGAATGAAAATCAGCGAGACGAAGGAACGGAGAACTGTTACGGTCGCGATAAGAGAATTTTGCGGCTGTTCTGCTGAGGGGAGTTACGCTGGGATATCGAGAAAATATCCCTTACCCGCCATCACCTTGGACGTTTGAAAATGAGAGAAAAGTCAAGTTTTCCATTTATTGGTACGTCAATTTGAGCCAGTTCTTTAGGTATCGGTTTCCGACGGGATTTCGTTGCGTTTGAAGTTATATTCGGTGGCGAGTTCACGGATATTACCGCGAGCCAATAAGCCGGTATCGAAATTTCATCATTCAATTATGTCCAGTCAACACTATTTCTTTTTCGATCTGATAAAAGAAAAATCCAGAAATATAACTTCTAGCTTTTTCCCATCAACTTTCTATACTTTTATCCACTTCTTGTATTCACGTGACAAATTTCGATATCCGAGTCTAGCGCCATCAAACAACGTTAGATATAGTGAGTTGGTCAGAAATTAGAATAGTGATACTCCTCTGAGCTTACTTTATAACTTTTTGCTTTTCAAGGCATAACGAACGATACCTATTTATACAAGTTATTTACAATAAGCAAACTTTTCAGTGGGGTTAAAACTTTTGAGTGGAATTGGTTTTATATACTTATGAAGAATTCATCAAGATTTCATTTTCCCATCGAAAATCCATGCCTTCAAGCTGGAATCTCAGTGTCGGTTCATTAGCCAACTAACAAGGAAAGGTTCCAACTCGTGGGTCACGGTTCTCATTGAAACTTTTGCACACGATTTTTTTTGGTTTACCTAAACGTGCAACAAGCCACCCACGACTTCTTCGATTACAGCGGTTTTCGAATTTTTTACTTAATCCACAGACTGATGAAAAAAATGTTTCAAAGGTTTAAGGAGGGAAAAAGTTATTTGTTCAGAGTAATTCTTATGTAAATAAATTTTTTTTAATAATTTAGGTAATTTTTAAAAATTTTTTACTTTTAGGAATGGATTTATTCGTAGATCCAATGTCGGAATCCAGAAGAATGAAAGGAAACACGTAAGTTCTATCACGATTATGCTCTTGTGAGTGCCATTAAAAGTACTACTTTTCCTATGTAATGTTTCTGTTGGACGTACTAATTTAATGACTTATTTACTGTTACAAAATATATGATTCTCGCACGAGTGTGAGAATGGCGTTTTACACTCGTATCAACAATATTTTTTTTTCATCACAAACATTGAAAACTATGGTTCAATGAAAAATTTTTTAATACAGGTGATGCAAATGTTTTATAATTTTGAGATCCGCGTATTCTAAATAATTATCCTGAGAAGAGGAATTCTCTTGAAGATTTGAGAAGTTGTATTAGAATGTAATAAGCAATAAAAATTAAATAGAAAAAATCAAGGATTGATTAATCACGAACCCATTCACCCTAACGACTTTTCCTTCCACATGAAGAAAATTACCGGAGTCAATTTTTTATATGATAGTAGAATGGATCGATTAACATATTTTCCAAAGAATCTAATATTGATGAATCACATTGGAAAAACATACTTTTAATTTGCAATATATCTTGCGACATCCAAATCTAGTCCAGACCAAGTGGAACAATCATGAGGAAAATACTACTGGTTTATCGTTAACTGATAGTATGTATATATATAACCAATACTAAAAGTTCAAGAGCAAACTTGTTCAAAGAGACATGGCCCTGCCCATGACTAGGATAGCCCATATCTATATAGTTGAATACGTTGTCGAATAGCAGCAAGCGAGTCAGGGCTTGATACAAAACATATACCTATCTAAAAAAGTTCCAGCTACTTTTGGACCGTCTCCCTTCTCTCCCCCTCTTTGCTGATCGTTTCGCATCTTTTTTGCTTCCTCGGGGCTCTCCCGTTTCCCTCGACGTTCAGTATCGTAATCATATACCAGCAACCCCCGTCAATACCCTTGTATATCCCGAGACCAACCGAATCTCAATCAATTATTCATCGATCCCTCCCGTCCATTCCAGCCGAGTATGAAAAAATTTGACGGACAGGCCCGTCGCCCCGGGCAGAAGCGACGAGATTCGTCCGCGTGCAAAAGAGCCGCGCGAGCCGTCCCGTGAATGCGATATGGGGAAAAAGAAAGCGCTCTGAGAAGCAGAGGATGCAACTTTGCATACATATATGCGCGCGGCCCGACCCGGCATGTGGTAATAAGCCAGGAGGATGCTTGCGAGGCGCGAGCCGCCGCGAAACGACCGCGTTGCGCGACGCGCGTCGCTAATTACGGCCGAATCAGCGATCGGACGTGATTTCATTTTTTTTTCTTTTTTAATGACTAATTTTTCTCTTCCCAGCGCGAGTATTACACAAATACCGAACGCGGTGAGCCTGTTGCGAGCCGCGGGAGCAGCTGGTCGAACGGTGCTTTGTTTACGATGGATATGGCTGTATATGGTGGCGGGCCGATTGCTAGTTGTCGGGCGTCGAACTGCAATGAATGAATATCGTATGCATGATTACCATCCATTTGATAGAGCAAAAATATTCCTTGATAATTCTGTAAAACACTCGTTACACTTTTCGCAGCCCGTCACTTCCTCTATCCAATCGTAATTTTCATCGTAATATTGTCCCGTCTTTTTGTCTTCTTCTCTAGGCGTGTTCATCACGACATGCCTAGTTTTTTCATGAGCACCCCATAGAATCTAATGGAAAAATAATTGGGCTGTATTTTTGTTCGCAACTCAATGATAATCAGCGAAATATAGACATCGAGGGTTTCCGTAATTTCCGGTCTATACACATGTATACTACAATGATCTGACGAGTCACATCGTTACCGCACCAACGATATGCGACGTCACACGAAATTCATGCCTCCCTCGTATTAGCTCGAATTTCGATAATATTCAGAGAGAGATAGTACGAGCTAAATATTATTGTGACTGTTGGTTTCTGGGATGAAAACACCAAGCGCATTTTCAATGGTTACTTTGGCCAAACAAATCCTCGCACCAAAGGATTTTGAATGGCCGTAATGCCCGTATTCACATCGGTCAAACCCGGCATTATCAACGAGTATATATCCAATTAAACGTCCGCTCGCGCGTATTCACAGCCGGCATCGCGATATACACACGCTCTGGCAAATACGGACATACATCCCGACGTCCGCTTGTACGACAACGACGTTTGCATGCCTGAGTAGAGCCGCGCTACACAATCCGTTAGGCTCTCGAGTGTGCCGTATACGTGTGTTGATCTCCGGTATGAAGGATGCGCGATACGCGCTGCGGGGATTGCGACTCGGCCAAATGGAATAGCTGCGCGAAATTCGTCCGCTGATGCGTTTTGACGATTTGTCAAGCGCACGGGCCGCTGGTTGCACGCGACCTTTCACGCCGCGCTGCCCGGCTGCGGTAATCCTTATGTATTATACATATGAAATCGCGCGTTTTTCTCCTTTCATCCTGGGCATTTCGCTTGCATAACTAATGCGCCTTGGATTACGGGAGTCGCGTGCCGTTGGATTATCGAATTTCACGCCGAGCAATATTCTATTGCGCCTCTCGCGGATGACGCAGACTGTAAATACATGCCCTTCGGAGTGACGTTTTCGATTATTCCGGACTCGCGTCTCCCGTAGCCCATAAGAATCTTATTGTTATGGGAAGATTGAAATTTTCCAATGGTTTTCCTTCGTTCATTATGAAAGAATGCGATGTAAAACGATTATTATTACAGCCAATCTCGAGATCCCATTGTAAATCAGCATTGTTGCAGCCGAGGAACATTATCGATACGTCAAAGAGTGAATGATCGTTAGATTATCGGTATTAGCGTTTAATCATTGAATCCAATGGTCAGCGAATGCAGGGTGGATATATATCCATTCCGAGCACATTATAGCCCATTGTAAATCTCGAAGTATTGACCACACGCCTGCGTGTGAAAAAGTTAAATTAAATCAATTAAAAGCCGTTGGATAGATTCTTCAAAGCACTCATTAAACCGACGGCGTACGTGATTTTATTTCACAATTAAAAAAAAATAACATCCCCACGAACGAATTCTACATACGCTCAGCCTTTCTTCCCTATATCCATCGCAAAATCAATTTTCATCGGTGTCTCTTCAAAGACGGCACAATCGACTCGACGGAACATCATATCCGCGGTGTCTCGTCCACGCGATTCTTCGCGTCGATTGAATTTCGCTAAGCGAGTCGCGTCGCGGAAAGAGCAACCAGCTCCGCAAGGCGAACTCATCCAATTTAGAAGAAGGCGCGCGCGCGGCTCGTTGTCGGCGGTGAAATTGCAAAACGGCTCGTGCGCGCACGCGAGGAGCAGCTGCACGCGTACGTACGCTTGGCGGCGGCGAGAAAAATTAAAATACGAAAAGGAAGTCGTTTGAATGAGTTTCCGCAGCGGGAATTCGCAAACGCGCGCCGGCCGCCGCCGCCGCCGCCGCGTTGCGCCACGTCCACGTGTCGCGCAATGTCGGCGTCGAGGAGAGAGAGAGAGATTCACCACGCCTTCGTGCGCCTCGGCCAAGCCAAGCGAAACTAGGCTGAAACGATACTCGCCGTGTATGTATATATATATATTTATTTATTTATATATATGTATGTAGTGAGGAGGATTGGAGACGGTTTCACTTTCGACACAGCTCGCGCGCTCATCTCTCAATGAAGCCTTCCTCGTGAGCATCTAATTGCGCCGCGTATAACCACTCCGTTTTCCTCCAATATATACATATACATATGTATACACGTACTTCAGCGTATATCGTGTCTTGTCGCGATTTTTTCGCTCTGATTTCCCCACGCGTTGTTTATACACTGTTGGCCATTCCGGCAGTATAACGTTTGCTCGACGCGAATCCAACGAGCCGTATAATTAATCCGCTCGCGAGGGGACGGGATATAAGTCTATTATCTGGTAATCGGCTGTTTTATAACTCGCAATTCAGACCAAAGTGTAAGTGGTGCTCGGTTAATTAGAGTGAGATTTGTTGGTGGGGGAGGGGGGGGTAGCCCCAGTCATACATGACAATATTACGCATTATCGGCGAGTCTCATCTGAATCGGGCCGGCCGTTGCTCGCTGTTACGGCACTTGTGTGTTTCGTTCGATTATACTACTATACAGCTGTTGTTGCGGGGCCTCATTAGACCGAGCTAAATCCAGACTAAGATGGCTCGGTTTTCCAGAGGCGGCTCCCGCGAGTTCCGGTCGAGCCCAGCCAGATTAGCGAGCGAGGCTTTTGCGAGAGAGAATCACGCGGCCGTGCCAGAGTCCCCCGAGGGAAATTTTCAGCCCCCAAAGGAAATACTAACTCCTCGGGACAAATTTCACGGCTCAGCCAAAATTTGAGGATAAAACGTTCTCGACGGATATATGCCTTGATGCGTATGTATTATACGAGAGCCACTGTATCAAAACGTCGAGACGTCCATATTCCAACGTGTCGAGATGTTGGATCTAAAAGGTCTATTCTTCAATCGAATTTTTGTTATTTTTGTCATCAGCTGGTCGTTAATTTCGCGCGCACGACTTCGAGGTTTTCACTCCAATTCAAATGTTTTCACGCGGGACAAAAAAAAAGCGCCACCAACGTAAGTTGAGCCTAGAGTCTCGGCGTGTATTAGCTGCGAGGATCGACTGGATCGACCGGGACGAAGCCGAAAACAATCGGTTCGATCCCAGGGGCCCGGAGCTCGAGGGACGACGATGCAAATGGGATTTTCGCGAGCCGCGGCACATGTACGGCGAGAGAGGGAGACAAAGCGACTGGGGCTCTCTCCCACCACCAAAGCGCTAGACAGAGAAAGGAGAAAAGTAGAAGGTGAACCCCCGGCGTGAAGGGCTCAGCGCTGGCAGAAAGGAAAGAGGAGGGAAAAAAGAGAGAGAAAGAGAGAGAAAAAAAAGAGGCCGGATAGTTCTCGCGGTGGCGGGGCGGGAGAAAGAGCCCGGTTGTGCGCGAATGGCACGGGTAGAGGCCCGCGAAAAGCCGCGCGGTGGGAGATGGATATAAGCCCATAGCCAGGTGATGATGCTATCAGTGTCTTCGCGCGCTACTCTCACGTAGGAAAGCACCGCGTTTCCCATTATACATATTCAGCTCGACCGTTTGCCTCGTTCGCTCGACCGAGTGAAGACGTTTTGTTTTTTCTTGTGCTTGCACGTGCATCAGCTGTTCGACCCGACCACCTCAAGATGCTCCAGGTACAGAACACACCGCGCTACAATTAATTTTTCCACTGTGATCCGTTTACGTATTAGTGCGTTCACGCCACGCGTGTGACCATTCGGCTGAGCTTCGATATCGTAGATTCAGTCTGCTACTCTATGGTATGCTTGGGTTACCGATAGGTCTGATTTTTCTTTGTCGCCTGACCTGTCGGTTTCATTAGAGGGGCCACGAGTAAGTAGCTCTCCCATGATCTTTTGCCCTTTGGTTTTGTCACGAGTTACATCTTTAAATTGCTCAAAGTGGGGACGAAAGGATACTATTTACAAATGTTGAACTTAAAATGTACTTCATGTACAAATAGATTTTTTTTTCATTTCAAGAAATTTATAATTTTCCTTTTTTTTTCCGTTTATTTTTCATCGCGATAAGAATGGACTAATGAGAAAATCGACGAACTGAATAGTCGTACTTTTGAAGTTTAGTTTGAAGCGCGTGGCCCACCAGACTCGGACTTTATCTACTTGGCGCGCAATTTCCCTCCAAAGAACACGGAATGTTTTTTTACAATAACTTTATCATAAAATACTATTAACCTTCATTATGTCATACTATATGATTCTTTATCTCTAACAATGAAGGATGATATTGAGATTTTCAATAACGAAAATACGTTAAACGTTTATCAACGTTATATCGTCTCATCTATAACGAATATCACTTCATGGTATCCAGAAAGGATTTATAGTAAAACACCAAGATTACAATTAATTACAAATGATCCCAAAAGTAATTACGTATCAGTCAGGAACAGCAATATATAATATTCCTATTGATCATATTTTCTGAAAAATAATGTGCCGGAAATTTATTCAATCACTTCAGTATCACAAGCTGGTCAGTGGGAGATCCAAGAGGATCGTTTGGTGTCTTACGAGATGGAGAAAATATAACACGTTCAGTGCCCTCGGCGTCGTAAAAGTTTTTCATTGCGCGTTGCTTCTTCTCTAAATGCGCATCGTAAACGCGACAAAAAGTAGCTACAAAAACCATAACTCTTCCTCACTAAGAAATTTAATGAATTATCCTCTCGAGTATATAACAGCGGATAACGTAAACTATTATATTCCACAATTAACTAACTTCTCTAATGATTCATAATAAAACACTATCTTCTGCAGGTGATTTATTCTTATACTTTCCAAAATCCTCAAGTAAGAATAAATTATTCGGGGACTGAATCCATTCAATTTTTGTCAAGTGAACATTGTAAGTTATCGGTTAATTGATCCCGCTAAATTCTAAAAACTCTATTGCACCTCTCAAAATAGAAATAAACACCGGGAAAATATTATCCTCATTATCATTATCTTCATTATTATTATCATCATTTTTATCAAGAAAATTTTAGGTGCTCCTTCCTCCCAGGACGTTGATTAATTTCCCTTTTTAATGCAATCGCTAATCAGCGCGCCATACAAACGTGGCTTTTGTTGCAAGTGCAATTTTCCCCTTTTTCTCTCAGTCAATCTACACTCTCATTCATCATGTGCGTCTTTAATTCCGATTCCGAATTCAAATATTGAAAATGCTCGCCCGATACAACTATTCAGAATTGCAGATCATATGTAATGAAGTATTTTACAAAAGCTAATGAAAATCGTGCAATATGGTTCCATGCAGAATTGCAAACGCACAAGTATTTTAACGATGAAATTATATTCAATGTGAGTGAAATTCTCAACGTTTGCATTTGGTAAGAAATATAGAATAATTTTCAGTGCATTGTTTTTAATACATTTATCATTTTTTCCACATAATAAATCCAGCCGGTGTTTATTCTAATAAAAACGTATTTTTCTCAAGAGTTTCTTTATTCAGATTCGCTTATGAGTGTAACTTTCAAAATAACACAAGTCTAGCGTGCATCCTTTTTCCTTCTGTGATCCGCGGACTAATGAGACTCGCGTATAATTTAAAAAAGAATCTCACGACACGTCTAGAAGAGTCTCTTGTCTCTCTCGAAACTAATGCAAACAAATATCGCAGGCTGTCGAGGATTTGGAAAATGTCTTCGTGAGTAAATTTATGCAAGTCTCCGGCGTCATTGCTCCTTGTTACAGCAGCTTTCCTCTTCAGCGCGAGCGCTGCTAAATGGCTATAAAAATAGCGTATGCCCGTTGCCAAGTGGCTTTCCCCACTCCAAGCACCGAGCTCCCGTATATTTTCCTCCCGGTACACCAGCGTCTTCATTTCCTCCCTTTTCCATTCGTTATTGTCGTCGGTCGTGCAAAAAAGGAAATCGCGTTCACGCCGATGCGCTCGAATGGTTTCGCACATCCACATTGTTGGGATGAGAACTCGGCTGTTTTTCTGTTTTCAGATGCGTTAAACAAGATGACTCTTTCGCGATTTTATAATTTGTTGAACTTTGAGAGCTTAGTTTATGAAACAGAAAATTAATTTTCATTTTCGATTTTTACTCTGCGGTAATTGAAAACGGGGGAAAAGTTATTCAATACTTCTTCATACTCTAGCTTGTCCCCCATCAGGATCTTCGAGTACATAATTGGAATTTTTCAAAGTGTTAATTATAATCTAGAGACGCAAGAGACAAAATCTATTATTGTAGGTACCGCACTACTCTCACTTTGAAATGTTAATTAATGCCGGAACAAATAGTGGTAAGGAGCTTGTAACAAGTTTATAGAATCGAGTATCATATAGATAACGACTGTGTACCAGACTTTACTAATATATATATGTGATTTTTCGTGAGAAACAAGAAAAAATCATCTATATTATACCACTGATGCTCACGTATTACACATTATTACAAACTAGCCAGAGATTTATCTCCGCTCGTTATATTTTCCCATTTCAAAATTATATTCTACAAGTAATTCGATGTATTGATTTCTCAGTGCTTGACAAATTTAACTTCTCCGATCCATCTATCCATATGTGCGACTAATGCTTGTTTGACTCTCTTCGAGAGCTAGTCAAAGCTTTCGAATGCATATGCAAAAATTTTATGGTTTGTGCATAATTATGGTAGAAAGTAACAGATTTATTCACGTCGTACAATCTAAAAGTGTACAGTGCGAAGAAATCTGCTTCGCGCACGACAAACAAGCATAAAAACTCAAACTTCGTAAACAAAATTGAAAAAAATTAGAAAAAATTAATAATTTTATGAAAAATTATTTTCAAACATTCACTCCTGATGATGTTTGAACAGCTCCTCTATCTCGGTATAAGAATCTGAATCGCGTTGAAATTTTCAGTGCAATTCCAATACTCGATTATAGAAGAGTTAATAAATTTAAAAAATGCTTCCTCAATGTATTAAAATATTATTTTTAATCTGTCCCAAGTTAATTCTTGGCTTCGCGAGCTATATTTCAAAAGGATTCATCTATTGACTTTACAATGCACGAGTCCAATGGACATCACTCTGAAATTTTTTGATACTGCAACAGACCATTGCTCCTCACCTGATAATTCATCTGGCAATATTGATCCATCGACGATTTCGTTACGAGAATTTTCTGACACAGACTCAGGAATTCCACGATGACTTGATTAAGTAGCTGAGGTAATTCAGGCATGATTCGAATAATGAATGTTGGAGATTGGATTGTGCATCGATCTGATTCTGTAATTGCTACTCTTTGTATTTGAATTCGATCATCTTGATGCGCGGGATTAACCAATTTCAGTTCGAATTGGCCAATGGATAGCTATTTCAAAGAAATCGAGTTCAAATTGGCTAACGTATAGCTCTATACACAGTCACAGAATGGATTGATCTATTCAAAAGTGTTTAAGAAGTTAACAAAGATATAAAATTTAACAATTTTTTACGTTCATATGGAAAATCCTATAGTTTAAGTGAGATTTAGAATGTGACATCCTAACCAGGACCCTACTATATAATTTGATTTTTTAAACTAGAATTTCACTTGAATAAAACTCCCCCATAAAAATTATAATATTAAGAAATATTATAATATTTATATAAAAATTAATTTCCAGCATCCGATTTGACTTCAGTTGATGATGACTAAACGGTTTCGAATTGTTCAATAATCATCAAATATTTCGATTTCGAGCAGTGTATCCTGTTCCGTATCACGCCACAATACTCCTGGACAAAGTGTTTTGAATACCTCAAGCTCGTTTCGTTCTCTTGAATAATTCAGTTCCGCATATTTCAATCGTTTTACTCTGTCCCTCAGATTACACATTTCAAGTTGAAATAGAAATTCATCGGAATTTTCCCGACGACTTGGGAGCTCCCCTGGAGCTTTTTCTTGTAAGCCTCCAATAAGCTCGTGCGCATGTTGAACTACGCGTTCTAACCAGACGAGGAATCATACACGAGTTTCAACTGTATGATCCAACGTGAATTCCACAAGCAGAGTTTAATTATCGTGTTCCGCTGAACGTAAACAATCTGCCTTTCCGCGAATCGATACATCAATATCTATACTCTACAGATGAGATTCAATTTATATTATTGGATGCCATATAACTTCCCACGATTGAAATACAGAAGAGCATAATTTACAATTTTAATAAGGGTTCTCGCTTCTAATACACGAATCGACTAATTAGTAACTCCAGAGCTTCATAAAATATGACTTTGGAACGATGAAAGTCATTCGCGTATATAATGATAAACGAATCGACGTCGCCGTTACATTTTCGACCCGATAAAAAGAAAAATTAGAACCCGATGTTTATCGTAAATGCAAGAACAATTCGAGTATCACACGGTATCATTATAGAAGACAAACTCACTTAAGCGTTGTGGATAAACGCAGAGCGTTAATTGGCATCGTTCAAACTGAGTATCTCAAACGTTTGATATTACAAAGCGGCGCAAGAAACGAGCTCGATCCCAGGTGAATTTTTCATTGAGACGTTACCGCATTACCGCCAAGAATCAACGCTTCAGCGCCTCATTATCAAACCAACAGAGCGAGCATCCCGTTTGATTGCTCAAAACTCGCGTGTTTTTTTTTCTCTCCGCCAACCACCGCCGGATAAATCACAATGGCTCCTTCTTGTCGATACACAGAGTGTGTGTTACGCACTAGCCGCGAGATCGTTGCTCGGATAAGAGCGATTTTAAAGGACGACTCAAAAGGCCATTCGCACGGAAGCGCATTCGAGTTCTCTTCTCTCCGCGTATGGCTGAATACGCGTTTGGGAAATAGCATGCGCTGAGCGATGTTGCCGCGAGATAACGAGGCTGCGCGAGGATGTACAGACGGCGCGCGAGCGGGGGATACAAAAAAAAACGAGGGAAAAAGTGTGGAACGCTCGTTTATGGATCGCAACGCCGGGATTCTCGAGCTGCATCGCCGTTTCGGGAAATTTCGATTTCATAAATATGCGTGCGAGTGTGTATCACTGTATGGATATCAGAATTCGGGCTTTTGAGATCCAACATTTGAGGAGAATTATACTCATTCGGCAATGTCGATTCAATCGAACGTACAAAGCAATATTATGAAATCGTTGATTCGCCATAAATGTAGCTGATACACTATACTAACGTAATCGAGACAGTGTCAAAATTTTGAAGAACTGTTCCCCCCTTAGTATAATGACATGTAATTGTTTGTCAATGTGCGTATGATAAAGCGTGTGTCATCTCTTTCCACTTAATAGTTCTCTGATCGGTAAGGTTCTTTTCTGCTTCCAATTAATTGGAAGGAAGGACGGAGCTCCATATGGGTTCGACAAATGCAACTGGTTTCGAGAAGCGCGTGGGGCCACGAGAACGCGAACTCACGCATATATAGAGTGCAATCGAATTGTGCGGGAGGAGCAGCCGGAACTAATTAGGCTTTTGGCTTGCTAATTTATAACCGAGATACATCGGCTGCTGCGGGCCGGGATAGAATATTTGTATACGAGATTTGCATCCGCGCCGCTTCGCTCTCGCTCGCTTTGATTACGCGGATTACCGAGTCTGCGCCGATGGCGTGTTCGAAGTACCGCGCGAAAGCGTACGCAGTACACGCGAGATGATTCAACACCGTAAGACACGTGTTTCTTTTCATCCGGGAGGCGTGAAATTTTCCCCGAGCGCTTCTCAGTTCGTTTACTTGCCAAACTCGACGCGTCGTTAGGATAATTCGTTCGGCCGATCTCTATCTCATCTAAATTGCTACTCAACTTTCCATTGTATACAAATTCAAATTTATTCATATCTGAAATAACAGCTTGTTTGGTGTTCTTTTTATCCATTCAATTCGCACTTCATAGACATACGTACTTGCGGGCGATAACGATCATTGCAATCAGTTTTATAATCTATTCTATAAGGTTGTAATCAGTAGACACGAGATCAAAATATAATGCAAGGATCTTGAACTGTTTGAGAATAACCAAGCATACTCGGTGCTAATGAAATTAGAGAGGAATAATCACTGGAAACTATTTTCGAATGACTCTATAACTGTTGTAACGGCGATGATGGCCATTCAATTTGATCGATAATCTAAAACGTAACGGTAGTCATTTTCAATTATCCACAGAGTTACATATAGGATCTTTTTATTGGAAATCGCGTTTATCCAATCTCCGATAAGACAAATTGTCTTATCGATAGAAAATTATAGCAAAATTCTATGACGAGTATATAAATCCTATCCAAACTACTGTTCTACTCGAATGAGATGATTTTTTTCCCAACCCAATCGTAAGAAAATCAGATCGTATAACAATACCGAATGAGAAAAATGGCAATATATGATTCCTATCGATACGAACGTATACGTTAAGCGTTTCCATATTTTACCAACATATATTTCATGAATACGATATGAGCCTCGATCCTTCCCAACTCGTGCGTTGTAGCTTCCACAATTTTTCAATTTCGCCGAGTGTGTCCGAATAAAATATGCCACGGCATAAACAGTCCGAATCAAGTCGATTGCATTGTAACTTTTTCATATTTCAATTGAGAAACTCTTTACGGCCAAACATACGATAACCGTAATGTTTAATGGTAAATACTAGAGCAAAAAAAAGGTACACTCACTGCGAGCGCATGGCGTTCGTGCGTTCAGACAATATCAATTTCAAGTTAATGGATTCTGGGAAGCTCCGCTTGGATTAAGTAATTTCCTATGCGGCGTAGCTTAGCGCAATGATACGTCCAATTAACCAGCAGCTGCTGCTGCGCCGTATTATACACAAAGTAATATCTCGCATTGTTTTTGGCAGCGAATTTCAGCAGCCATCAACCGGAACGTTGGTAAAAAGCTCTTGTGATCCTCATTATCGACTCGAGACAACGTCTACACGCGAAGATCGTTAACGTTCCCAGCGTATAACAGCCTCGTTTTATACTTCGCTCCATTATACCCATAAGTGAATGATTGGTAAACATCGTCCGATTGTTAAATTACTCCACACGTACTCGAAACTCGTTTGATAGGAGGAAAATAACAATAAGGCACCGTTCAATGGTGTTACACTCTTCGCTTCGCTCCGCGGAACATTGCACAATACATGCATTTTCCAGTCGGGATAGCATAATCTGATTGGCGTGATCGAAGCCGTGTGAAATTTGGAGGATAACCAACGGCCGCCAAGTATTTTGAAGATTTTGAAACGTTTGACGTTCAAATTATTTAGCAACGATTGCGTCATGGGAAATCATGAAGATTCTGTGTTCTTTGCTCTCCGATGTTCGGAATATAGACCTTACATTGATTTTCTTCTTTCCAAACCAACGGTTTTTTGGCAATTTGTTATTTGATTGGTCTGGACAGTGCGAGGTATATATATATATATATGGGTCAGCTGGAAACATCTTAGAATTGGTCGAAAAGTACACTCAAATTTTTTCATAATCTTTAGAGATGATTTTTGGTTTTTAAAATGCAAAGAGTAGAATATGTTAACTTGAATAATTTTTTTTTCCGAAAACTATTGAATAGGTAAAAATTTTATAGAATAAAAATGTCTTGAAATTGTTTCAAAACCCTGAAATTGTTTCAGAAGAAAAAACGAATTTTTGGAAAATAGCCATTTTTTTGAGATTTTGAAAAACCAAAAATCATCTCTAAAAGTTATGAAAAAATTTGAGTGTACTCTTCAACCAATTCCAAGATGTTTTTGTTCCTAGATATTTTGTGCTCAACTCGATAGTTTTCGAGAAAAAAATTAGCTTAGTGAGTTTTGTTGACCAAACTGAGTTTCGATAATAGGATGAATCTCATATTTTAATTAAAAACTTGATCATTAAAACTTGAAATTGTTATGCGCTCAGACACTTGGGATACTTGGAGTGCTGATAGCGTGGTGCGACGGCCTGGTGATCGGGTACAACGGGGCGCAGTACAGCCAGCACGCGTACGACTACGGGCTGGAGGACTACGGGCAGGAGGGTCACGCGGTGCTGCCGACGGTGGCGGTGCCGGTGCACGCGGTCTCCGCGGCGCCGCTCCACCACCACATCCTCCCCGAGCCCCACGACATCCACCACCACCTCAAGGCCCTGCCGGCCCACCACGACCACGACCACGACCAGGAGCACGACTATTACGTGAGATTATCCATCATACCATACATGCGATTTTCTTTGATTTCCGTTTACCCAGTATGCAGATATCGAATTATCCGATTCGCCTCTCGCGGATACTGTAAAATTCACTGCTTGTGAATCCGCTTGATTCGATTGGATTTCAACTGACAGCGAGTCAATTTGCTATTGCGTTGAGAATTTCACTACGCCGCGGTCAAAAATGAAAGTGATGTTGTTCGAATCAGAATCAACTTGAAATGACTTTAATAGTATCTTATGCAACTAGTGCGTTAAATGCGATTTTACGCACCAGTGTGACAAGCTGGCACGAGTCGTCGGCGAAGCCGGCGAACGAGGGCTAGATGGTCACACGAGTGCGTGGAATCGTATTTCACGAGTTGCATACAATATTTTATGGCATAGTGATCAAACGCGAATTTTACGCATCGATTAGAGTGCGTAAAATCGCATTGAAGGCACGAAAATCGATGCGTAAAATGAGCGTTTATGATCACGTATACCATAAACAAATTTTATGTTATACGTGATCATAAACGCTCATTTCACGCACTCAAATCAATGCATGAAATTCGCGTCTGATCACTTATAACATAAAATATCGTATGCAACTCGTGAAATCGCATTTCAGACACTAGTTGCATAATATACTATTATTTATGACTATTCAACTAAATCGTACGGTACAATACTTTTACAAAATCGTTCGGCTAATGTAATAGAATTCATCGACGATATAACCAATTCGGTATCTCTCATATACGCATAACCCTTAACCCTTGACTTCATAACACTCAGAGTAGTCATGAAAAAGTGGTGGATTTCAAAGCCCCTACTCAAAGTTTTGACTACGCAGCGTACTAAAAGAAGATTTGGTGCTTTCGAAGTACGATGCAATAGCCTTGAATAACGACTATCAACTTTGAATCAGTTTAAACAATAGGAAAGGTTTAAAAGATCAAACTCGGGCTGAAGTCCGCTGGAACTAAAATCCATGCAGCTTTGATTCCATAATTTTCCACTGCGTAATAATCCCAGTTGGTAATTCGTTCATGTCGGGTATAAATTCGTTGACCCCAATCGCACTTATTTCATCTATAAAGAAGACAAATTCAACTCGAGTTGCTAAACGTAAACAATGGAACAATGACACTTGGAAGCGTCTAGTTCTACTGCTGGCTGCGAGAGGCCGGGACAGAGCGCGTCAACTCCCCATAGCCAACAGGTGCACGACCTCGCGTACTATGGCGTTGTTTCATAAATTCGAACATCGCTCATTGCAGATTCGTCTCTCTAGTCGATGTAACGTTGACACAAGTTTTTGTTCAATATTTTGTTCACCGATTATATAGTTCATTATTCAATTTAAATTTGAGCAAAGACGCATACGGCCCGAATCAACAATAGCATCGTAACGAGTCCCATTACAGGAGAGAAAGTCTTTGGCGGATGGTTTGCGGTTACAATACAGCTACGCGTTGTTTGGGATTTACATTGTCTGAATGTCGTTCATCGCGAATCACAATTGGCGCTGGGGAACAATTGAAGATAAAACAATTAGCCGAGCGCGAGTGGGGATAATTAGAAATTAACAAACGAGTGAATAAATTCGCACGTTCGTCAAGAGTAAATGCAGCCATCGTTCATTCGGCCTATAGTTCTCCACGTGGTGTACGCAAAATCCAATTAGGGCACGAGAGCGTACACGAAATGCCGTCCCCTCGCGCGCAGAATATATCATTGTCAAATTCTTAGAGACGAGCTCGATAAACAAAGGTCCCGGTGTTTTCTTTGATAACAATTTCCACGCGACTGATGCATAATGCGACTCGTTCGCGAGAAATCGAGTGAAACAGCACGAATCCACGTACGATAAACTCAGCGTGCGATGACGTGAATTATAAAACGGCTATAAAACACTGTGACACCTTGAGTAAGCCCTTACGGCCGCGCTTACGTAGACAGAAAGCCAATAGTCAACTGTGATACAATCTCAATTCATCCTTCCCACGATCGATAGCTTGGGTTTTTATCATCGCGAAAGCTCTTTCATTCCCTCAGCCAACGATGGAAAAAAAACTAACAGTTCTGCATGCGATCTAGTTCGCGCGTGTTCTATGCCCGTGACAGACAGTTTTCCAGTTCAATGTGAAGATGGACGAAATCTTCTTCTCGGAATCAGTCGAAAACTGGATGAAACGACAGTCGTCGCCGCGGTACGATTTTTCACCGACCAAACGGGAGAAAATAACCTTTCATCTCGTTCATTTTTCACTTGCCCGGTTCGTTAATGGCAAACCGGGGGGGGGGGGGTGAAGAACACGAGGGGTATAATTCCCGATAACTAAACACTCGCCGTGAAAACGAGACGAATACCGTCCATTAATCTGGCTTCCCACGCAACTCGAGCCCTTCCGCGATGGCACAACGCCGGTGTAACGACGAGGCTATAAGCAGGAAACTCCCTCGACCGCACCTCCAGTCCCCCCTCCTGGCTATTACGAAGATGTACCTGCGGTTACGAGGCTGTTATGTGACGCAACACGAAATAAACGTACCACCACCGCCGACCGTATCAGTGTATTTCGCCCAACCCATTCGGTGTGTGTTTTCTAACGCGGCCCGAGTGCCCACTTGAATAAGCCCGAAGCGATGTGATTCCACCACCACCCCCGACGTATATATGGAAGAAGCTCGCCAAGGATTACGGGTGCTTTTTTCTATAGGTCTTTTTTCTCCTTACCTTTCGTACGATTCGTTATTCGGCCCGATCCGAGGGATAAACATACGTTGTCGATTCATTTCCACTCGATTATGCGCCTGACAATGATTTATGGCCAGAGCGAGATTGAGTTCAAACGCCGAGATTTTCCAAATGACGAGTACACGAACGCCGCAGATAATATCTATGTTCGGCAAGATAAACGACCGAACTCGTATCAACCGAGCCGCCGCGGCTCTTCGATACGCTTAGAATTTTTGCGATGGGTACCGACACCGAATAATATCGACGGTCCTTATATGAATAAAATCACATTTGTGTTTCTCGAGCAAATAAAAGCTCATCTCAGTTTCTCAGATAAAGAAGAGTATATCTGAGTTTCTCGTGCGATAAAAGCAAATGTAAGTTTCTCAGACGGATGAAAGCGCATTTCAGTCTCTCGAACGAAGAAAAGAACATCTGAGTTTGCTGGACGTAAAAAAGCACTTTTACACTTTATGCCAGGAGACACACACATGTGAGATGATAATATCTTTGTGAAATTGAAACGTTAGGGCGAATTACTGTGGATATTATCTATTCAGGTAAACAGTATCTATCTTGAAACGTTTCAGCGAAATCTGAGACCCAAATGCCAAGTGATTTCCTGGTGATATGTTCTTTTCTTCCTTCTCACCTCCTCTCCCTAACCCCGAGAAACTGACAAGGATAGTGGATCAGCTGCCTTGGGATGTCGGATCCTGATGAAATTTCGTGGGGCGGTTTTTGGGCAACGAAACAGATGATGTGTGCAGCCACAACCATACTGCTAACGTTTCGATTTATTGCTTAAATATTCACGAAACATTCTTGGTTTTAGGCATTCACAGTATCTATGGGATCAATTCTGTATACATAGATATACTGATAATTAAAGTCTCTAACAATTCATAAATTTCTTAATAATTCGCGGTATATGTTTGAAATATGCTTTTCTTCAGAAGGACCGTCGATATAATCCACCATTTGACTTTTAACACGAAACACCCATCTGCCGATCTCCCCCCAACGCTTCGCGCAGCAGTGTCGCCTCAATCGGGAAGGGAAAAAGAGGGAGAAAAGGGGGCGAAAAAAAGCTAACCACGTGAAATGAGCAAATGGAATTTGTGATTTCAGGCGCACCCGAAGTACACGTTCAACTACGGAGTTCACGACCCGCACACGGGCGACGTTAAAACCCAGCACGAGGTGCGCGACGGCGACGTCGTCCACGGCTCGTACAGCGTGAACGAGCCCGACGGCAGCGTGAGGATCGTCGAGTACACGGCCGACGACCACAACGGCTTCAACGCGGTCGTGAAGAAGGTCGGGCCCCAGCTGCATCCCCACCCGGTGCCCAAGTTCGTCCACCACGCGCCCGAGTACTACGGCTACGAGCACCTGCACTAGGCCGCCAGCTCCGCTTTTCTCTTGTACAAATTACTACTTTTATACTACCAGTTTTTCTTCTTACGTATACTCATGTGTTGCGCGTGTGCTCTTTTGTACTTTTTTGTTTCCATTTCGGATTCGAGGGGGTGATTTGGACCGGTTCGATTGTTTCTCCGATGGATATTGGACGAGGCGTTAGACGGTGTATTTTCGATCGGTCAAGCGCGGACTCGTCGATACGCCAGACGGGGAAATCAGTCGAACTTTTGGTTCGATGTGCAAACTCGACTAAGCCGAAAAACTGCGCCGCACCGAGGAGGAGCCGAGATGGATATTCCTGCATGAGACATTGATGCTATAGCGTTAGCCTACGCTCGAGAATAACTATACCCGATGGTGTAGTTACTCTCCTTCTCTATTACATAGGATTAGTAAGTTTGCATCGCGCCCGATCGCTGATTGTATTTTTTTCCCCCCAAGGCACGGGATACTGATCGGATGCTCGAGCGAATATAGCTTCCCAAGAATGTAATTCAACGTGTATCATCCGAGAAGTATAAGAAACATCCTCACGCTACTAGGGGCACACGGACAATTAAAATTCATTGTGTATTACGCTGACGAATGTAGGTCAAGCAGTATCCCGATCTCAATGGAGCCGTATACGTGGAACTGCACTTCATCCTCGGCTATTCCACTGGCGTCCTTTTACCATGAATTTTTACGACCCAAGAGCATTCATTTATATATATATATCGATAGTCCGTCGGCGCGTGCGCGAGCCTCGTACGAAACGAATTCTAGGAGGGGCTGAATCACAACGATTCGTTCAATTTAGAGCAATAAGGCGCATATATAATGAACGTTATATATACATAGTGTATACGTATGTTTGTCGTATATCGAGGTGCACGACGTGTACACTCCCACGTATACGCATACATTTTTTTCATACCTGTAATTTTTTTTTGTACCGATACGTATCGCGTATGATTTGTGTGGCGAGAAATCTCTGCGCTCGATCGATGCAGTATAAATTTGCCGCTACGCAAATAGAGCGAAAAAAAAGAAGAGAAAAAAAAAGGTGAAGATATACACGAATGCGCGTTTTTCACATGTATTTTCGCTCGTGATGCACACCCGTGTGCGTCGCGCATTGTGTAATAGAGATTTTATTTTTGTAAAGCTTTGTATTCTACTATCATTACGTGTCAATAAAATGGCTGAAAAACCTATGCATGTAGGCCACCGCAGAAACTTCACTCAAAACCCATGTCTTCTTTATATTTTGCTCGCGAAAATGTTCGCTTGGTAAGTCATGTGTGCATCTGGGTTTGTATGCTGAGACTCGGCTGGAAGCTAGCTCATCCCCGTAGAAGTATAATACCGCTTTACTAAACCCAGAAATTCAGTATTTGGTTTATTAAATACAAAATAACAAATATTTGTAATTTGACAAATTGTATTTAAATATATATTTACTCAATACTTGTATTTAATTACTCTGAAAGAAACGTGTACACTGAATCACACTTGAAAAAAATATGGTGAACGTTACTATATTTTCAGTATATTATGTAATGCAAAAAAAAATGAGACGGTACTGATTTTTGGTGACTAAGACACTAAACTAAGATACTAGACCTAATTGAAGAGCTTTTATAAGATCAATTTATTCCATTTTGAAGGTGAATATAGTAGAATTTACTTAATTTCCAGTGATTTGTTGAAAGAAAAATGGATTGTCAGGTTTCAGAAGTCCTCTAAGTCGCCACAAGCCCAAAGTTGTTAATTTTATCATTTTTACAGTCTTAGATTCTTTTGATCCCATTTTATATATATATATACAGATGAATTTAGAGAAAATACTCAAGAATTTTTCTTCTTGATAATTTAATGGATTCTACAAAAAAAATATATCACGTTCTCAATAAATTTATAGAATTTGTTGATTTATGATGACGACAGGTAAGAAATATAGGGTTGTTCCCTATATACTAGAAAGAGCTACTAAAAATAAAGTTACAGAGACCAAATTTTCCATAGTGATATCGTTTACTCAATTTTACTATGAAAAAGCTCGTAGGATTTCCGATGAGAATCCAGTATAATTGGCTATATTTGTTACTCTGCCACACGATATAGTAGGATTGCCAAACGACTTTATTTTCAGTGTACCCAAGGCCGAATTCCTTCAAAACGGAACGAGTTGTTAAAGGAGCCGGTAAACGCGAGAGCTATACATGTATACAGTGCTCAAATGAGCTCGCGCGCATCCAGAAATTAGTTCCGTCAGTGTCGGTCAAGCGTACGATCGCAAGACGAGAAACGAAAGGATCCATTTGTTTTGCCCCGGTTGCGCCAGGGCGTGCGACAATGAACGGGGCGCGCATAGCAGAGCACTCCTACATTAGCCATCCGGGAGAAGGACACGGCTTTCTAAACCGAACTCAAGGAGCACGATTTACGATTGTCGCGTGCCGCCACCGCCGCCGCCGCCGCCGCCGTTTTTTTACACTTTCTTCTGGGGCCACCGAGAAAAAGCAGCGCCGCGTGTGTGCCGTCTATTACATATATACACAGTTGCGCAAAATCGTATATACGCGTTCCCGGGCCTCTTGGCCGCCCTTCGTCTTTTTGCCGCTCCCGAGATTGTCGACGCTACAGACGCGCAAGAAAAGCCTGGCGAGAATTCACTTCTGGAACTCGCCACTGTGTCCTGCGCACGTTATACACACTCAAAGCAAAATAATGTTACAGTTACTGTCTTTTCACTGGGTTTGTTGATGCAATATGCTCGCGTACGGATAGGTGATATTGGTCAAATTCCAAAATCCTACTAACCAAGTCCAAATAACGTACATTATTATGTTTACTAGCTAAAAACAGACGCGCTACGCATGATCTACATTCGACGATGAGTTTCAAAATTATGTTTCGATTATTTACACGATAATATTTCCATCTACTTATCGATTCATTCCAATATTCCAATATTCGCATTTTCAAACCCTCATATTTCATCCAGCGTCCGGCAAAAAATTTGGTTTCTACCTCAAATTTTTTTTTTCTTCCTAAAACTATCGACACTAGAGTACGCCTAAACATCACAACTCATTATTCTTAAGTTTTTCGCTTGCCTGCACTATCTATATCTTACTTGACTAGTCACGTGGTTAGGTCTAGATCAATCAAATCACGAGTTTAGACGCTTCATTCTACAGGCCATCACTTTTGTATTAGGATAGGATTCATTCTACACTATATATTGCAGTAGTACAGTACAGTTTATTATGGTTCTAGTGAAAAGTATGGTGAAGTTAGTAAGAATTCAATTGATGCACAAGATCGAAGCTAATTGGTAGAATATCTTCGGAAAATGGCTGTATAAAAGAGACCAAGGTTCTCTAGCCACCCAGATATGTGTGACCACTCTTTAATTTCAATGATCTTACTAATATTCTATTTGAAATGGTTCTTGTAATAGGTTGAAAAAACGCTTTTTAAAATCCCTCGGTTGAATCAATGTCCTGGAAAAATATTTTTGTTCAAAATTATTAAACTATAAAAATTCAGCTGAAAAACTAGACAAAATTGATTTTTCATCGAGTTGTACACAGGGTAAAATATGTTATAGTATCTCCGACCCACCGTTTTTACCAAAAAGGACGATGTCGTTCGGGGCACGATGCCCGCACGCAGAGCCAAAGAAATTCCAATCAACTACTTAATCTGAAACTATTCAAATTTGAATAGAAAAAATCTGTTCAATCTATTTATATTAAAATTTTTCCACAATATCAATTTTCTACAAATATTAATTTTTCTCATCAACAGCCTAGTACATACCTTTTATGACAGACTTTTATAACAGCCTATTGCCCACGGCTATCGTACATGGCCATCTTTCCCTACTATATTCTCTCTAAAATCGTCTGGTAAAACTCACTAATCTAGATTCTAGATATCTGAATCTTTATTTAAATCTTTATATTTAAATTTTTTTTGTTCCCCCAGGGTCAATAGTTTACATATAATAGCCAAACAAACTTAGGGCAGCCGTAGTGCCCTGGTCTCTCCTATATACGGTTTTCTTAGGTAGCCGTAAAGCATTTCGGAGAGTTACGTCAGAATTGGCCACCCGAAGTTGACAAAGTATTCTAGTTAGTAACATTTCATCTGCAATTATTGTGCGATCAATAATATAATAATAGTGGGTAGTTTAACTCATCCAACGAACTACCGACTACTATAATCCAACAAAATAGTAAACTTTCATAATCCGATTTTTTTTTCGGTGCAATATCTAGCGCTAATCGCGCTGCAGCCTCTCCACTGTCAGCGTGTGGTTATTTTCGAAAAAAAACCCACACTCACTCGAGATTTCGCGGCGAATCTGTGCCGAAAGTAAAAGCGCGCAGGTAAATTCGCGGCTAATATTCCCTAAGTAATGTCGTCGCGCGTCGTTGATTAATTCGAGTCCGCCGCGAGGTCGTCATAACCCAGCCGGGCGTACACGAAATCACCCACCGCCTTGACTCGGTCCGGTGTGAAAACGAGCGAATAATCTACAGTGGGCTCCAAGTGTAGGAGTACACGCGGCAATTAAAACAGTGCCAAACAATCCCGCGATGAATCTGCGCTTACGTAAACAGCCGGCAACGCGCCGCTCGTGCCATAAATACCGCTAATCATTTCCTAGCCGGTAACACTCGGGTATTATTAAACCCGACCCATCTGACGAGCTCGCGAGCTACTAAAACGAGGGAGAAAAAAAATCGACGCTCCAATTATGCGCGGCCTATATTACACACGCATACGCTCGCGCAAACTAGCTCAAGACGCGGCGTGTCGAGCTGTGACGAAATTAGCATAAGTGCGCGTTCGAGCGCGAGCAATATTATATATATGAATTTAAAACGTGAGAAAACGATGGTAGGAAGCGTTGTGCACGCGCTCGAGACACTTTCTTCTAATATGATTCCTTTGCGCAATAAGCGTACGTCGCTGCAGCGCCGCTCTGCATAAACCGGCGGTGTCTGCGTACGAAACTTGCCGCGGTCGCGATTTTTCCTTTTCTCCATGAGACTTATATAATACACGTATGTACACGCTTGTTTTCTTTTCGGCGCGGCTTGTTACACGAGGTGTTGTCGAAATCCATTGTGCGAGATGTGCTCGATCGGGAGGGTATGTAGCCTCGGCTGAGTCTCCGCAAGCCCCAATAACTCGGGCTCCAATTTGTATATATACGTCTCGCGATGTTGGCACAATATGTGTGTGTGTAGCGCTCGGGTATGCAGTTGGGGCCCGAGCCTGTCAACATTGGCCAGAGTAATCGAAGGATTACACGCTACGGCAGACACGATGAGTCGCGTTTAATTAGCCGCAGCTGAATGGTGGGTATAATCTAGGAATCGCAACGGAGAAATGTTTCCTTAGGCTGTATGCCATATAGCTGGTGAATTTATAGTGGAATGTACTACAAATATTGTTGAAATAAAATTCTTATATTGTAACTGTTGTAACAATGGTCAATTGCTGTTCAATTGTTATCCGATGACGAATAATTACACGATTATTTTCAAGAGTAAGATTCATTTGGAATGTAGTATCATTAACAATTTTTCATAGTAAATGCCAATGTAGTTTGATAGTTGAATTTAAAATATAACACATATTAATCTACTATAATTATATTTATACTAGATCAAAATATTGGATTTTACGGCAATTTGGTAAGAGCGCAGAAGAGAAATTGGCAAACACTTTGGACACTCACGAATTCGTCCGCGAGTCGTACGGATTTTCCAATAGCCGTAAACTGTGGTGGAAAAAACGCTGGAACGGCAACCATGAAAACGTTTGAGCGATGAGCTGTTGCGAGGCGAGCATTCCAATGGCTCAGAAGAACTTTTCTGGTTCCATTGTCTCGCGCGGACGGAGGATAAGTGATTGTATACTAGAAAGGTAATAATACCCTCCCATATTCATTTTGAAGGCTTCATTACAAAATATTACGTATCAAATGGTCGAGCATGTGAATCCACGGGTTGGGCATGGTAACTGGGTCACAACGCGTTTCGTCGAAGCCAACACCATAAAATCACCCGCCACTTAGCATACGCTCACGTATATATACACAGAGGCATATCCTTGGGACGATAACTGAATTGGAGTATTCGAAACGTTCACCTATTCGCGTGTGGATTCACCTAACGATGCGCGAAAAACCTCCGTCGTTAGTAAGGCTTGCTTACAAATGATTGATACACGCCTAATTAGAAGTTGCGTGGGAAACTTATTATTGCCGGTTATAGATACGATAAGCCAGCTATTGTTATGACATTATGCAATTGTGATTCTACGAGACACGTGTATACGTGTATACGTGTTGGTTTTTGCTCGGATACGTACGTTTCCTTGCGCGCGCGGAGAAATCCTCGGCGACATTGAACCATAAAATGCAGATCCGAATGATTTTTTCCCGACATCGTGGAATATATAAATCACACTTGTTGCTCGTACCTCGCGTCATTCGCGTATACAGCTTCGTCACCAGTAAGCAGAATGTTAAAGGTCAGGAAGCATTTATTCGATCCTCGATATTACATTGATTTTCAATTAAGTCGCTGCAAATACATCTGAATAACTTAAACATGTTTATCATGGATAATATTGGACTCATGATCGTACTCTTTGAACGAGAAATGGTAATAAACTACTATTTATTAATAATAGTAAATATTCACTGGAAAATGAATAAAATTTTCCTGATTTCCATCCGTTATGTAATTACTACTATTTTAAATTCAGAGAGTACATTCAAAAGCTAGGGAAGCAGCAAAGATATTACGGAAGAAGCACTTCTGACGGAAGTTGAATTGACAACGCCGAATTTCGTGTGCTCGACAGTTCGTGTACGCGCAGCTGTTGATCGCGGGGCTGGTGGTATCGGCGCCTCGGCTTGTGGAAAAACGCGAGATCCCCGACGCCCATCTCTCAGGCAGCCCGTACTCGAGCTTCCCCCTGGCCGTGACGGCGACTCTGGGCTCGGCCGGCCTGTCGAGGCTCGGCTACGCGGGCAGCCTGGCCAACCTGTACGCCTCCGACGACTACCTCGTGAGTCCGAGCCAGCGTCTCGCTGAATTACTCGCCCGAAGCTATATCGAATTTGTATTCCACGCGTGTTATGATATAACCGGAGGGCGTCTTCCCTTTCAATTGCTACGGTTCGATCTTTTCTGGGGATATTTTACGGCACTATATCCGTTCAACGAAAAGAGAGACGAGTAGCCCGGAGAGTCGTCTCCCTCGACTGTAGACGCAAAGCCCAGAGACGGAAGAGTGGGATCTTTTTGTGCGCGACGTCTATACAGACACGCTACGAGAGGAAATTCTTGATGAGCGAACGGATTCCATTCAGACTTTTCAGGATTTTTGGGGTCGTTCAACATGAATCCGGTGTAGAAATCGAGGGGCTATTCACTTCAAAATCACTCGTGATTTCCCTTGATTTTTTTGGGATTTGTTTGAATATTTTGCCGAATTCTAGACTGAATAGCCCTAGTTTTCAATCGAAGGAATGAAGCTGGAAGTTTTGTCCGTAACCAAATACCCCAAGAGGCTATTCGCTCCAAAATAATATAAATAATAAAGACCGATCCAATATGCAATGACTTGGAATTTTAAAAAGTCCAATCTGCGGATGGATTCGGATTTTATTGAAACTTGTTATGCATAACTCTCGTGGTTTTGATCCGCGCAACGTCGCAAAGAGTCGTACCAGTCGGGCAAATCGGGGTAATCAATTACGGTGGTTGAATATGTCACATGCACACTCGCGACTCTCGACAATCTCCTCAGAGCTCCAGAAGTTTATCGTCGCTCAAGTTGCGATTATCTTCATTCGTTCGATTAATCGTGTCAGCATATTTTAGAATGTAAAAGAGCTTCAGAGGATCGCTCTTGGAATCCAATAACGTACGAAAAGTCAAGTGTGTTTCCACGAGCAAAATTTATCCACGTCTTCTTGAATTTTACGAAAAATCTAATCTATTCGCCCATCTCTTTTTCACTGGGGAAAAAATCAACGCGGCTCACACATCCTTCACCAATACGTGGATCGCGAGTTTTCCCAGGAAAATCACGTTCAAGCCGCTTGGAGATTCGATTTTCTGATCGAACACACTACCGATGAAACGGCAATAGGATGAAATTACAATTTCCGATTGAAAATGATTCTTTTCTATCAATTGAAGAGAGAAAACGCGGCGCCCGACGTTGGTATACTATCATTACAAAACTCATAAATCTCATACATCCTCGAACTTGGTTGTTTGTGCCTCGCCTCGCTTGAGTAGTCGATAAATCAAAGCTGAAAACAACGTGATTTCGCCTCCCTCCTAACAAACGTCACGGAACGATTCAGTATTAATTCATCTGTCTATTACAGGGCTGGTCTGGCTACGAGTCTTACTTGGAGCCGGAGCCACTTTTGGTGGACTTGTTGGCCGATGACATTCCGAGGGAGCAGTTGACGCCGCCGTTCGGCGGGTACTATCCTCGCTACGCCGGGCCAGGTCTGTTCGGCGGACTGGCCAGACGCTACTACTACTGAACACTAGATGAATGCTGCTCTTTTGGCAGAGGGGAAATATGGATGCAATCGTTTTTGTCCCAGGTTCCAGCGACATGGACTGGGAATTGATGATCCAAGTATATTACCCAATTTCCAATACAACGCGATGAACAAACATCCGATGGTTTTTCCAATTTTCACTCGGTTTGTGTGGTTTGGGACAACCTTCACGATTCAAATGAATTTTCTCAATTATATAACAATGCAACCACAATTAAATTACCAAATATTTATCGATTATTGTTTCTCTCGTTGATATTGTTCATTTGCGTGTTTATTGCAGCGAATAAAAAAAGCAGCTGACGAGCTGCCAGTGAAAATAGCTGGCGAAACTAATAAAAAATCAACACGAACGCTTGAATTACCTTGATTATCTAACTACCAAACATATCGTTCCTCGAGAATTAACCGAAAGAAATTAATCTCTCTAGATATTGCTAGTACCATTTGATTTGGTACCGGATAAATTGTACTCCATCGCACCCCCCGTCAACCTTGACGTTTTTGCCGTGGAAAATAATTCCGTCCGCCGCGCGAACCTCAGTTTCGAGTGATTCGAAAATACGCATCTTATATACAGTCGAGAACATATAAGGTAGGTGTACCCAATATGCGCCAGGACTCAATATGCGCCACCCTTCGTATTTCATATATACGCGCGTCTAGAGCATCGCCGCGGCACAGAATCTTGTCGGCAATACTAAATAATGAGGAAAGAAAACATTTTCACCAATCGGGAACCCTTATACTAACTTGTTACAGCTCGTTTTATCCATTTTTTCGCCAATTTTCATTCTCGATCTAATTTTGCTCAGGTAAGTGCGAATTTTTTTTATACCCTTAAACTGGACCAAAAAAATCGAGCGATATATCGTTCGATTCCTTGACATCCCATCTACATCATCCAATTTTTTTTTTTCATCTTACGCCCTTTTTATCGACCGTTTCAATAGCTCTTCGTTATTTTTATCAAATGTACCCAATATGCGCCACCCCTATTTTCTTGTTCCAGCTGCTACAATCAACCCATTCATGGTAAATATCCGCCAAACAGGGTCGAAAGAAAATTTAGTTCAAGCTCTGGAGCAGGTCAAGAAAGGTGAGATATCGCAGAGGATGGCTTCGACTATATATAAGAGACCTCTTCGAACATTTCAACGATATGTCAAACAAAACATATCCGAAAAAAGGAGAATGAGTCGACCATATGCGTTAACGACAGTACAGAACGAAGAATTATGTAGTCGAATTGAACGCTTAGCAGATATTGGCTATTCTATAACAAGAAAAATCTCGAGGTTATGCGTTTATAAGTACTGTGTTGGAAAAAACATCAAACAGAATTTTTCTACCATCATGACAATAGCTAGTCCCAAATAGGCTGGGACATTTTTTAAATTGAACTTTTCCATTTCAGTGAGAACATCTCAATTATATTTAAAATTACACTAAAAAGAATGTTCATCAATTTGAGAGATTAATATTGGAATTAGATGTTGCATAAGTTAATTTTGTTGATTCAAAAACAACGGTTTTTCATGAATTTTAACTGAAAACTTGATTTGATTTAGGTTGTTAGAAGTTCATATAATCTATGTACTATGGTTTAATCAAAGACAAAATGTATTTTTCAATAAAATTATATCAGAAATATAATTTTTTGTTTGTATTTTATTCATTTCAGACATGCTTCATGCTTCAAATTGAATGAAAAGAAGTATTTTCAGGGTGGCGCCATATTGGGTACACTAAAAATTTGTTCCCAAAAAAATTTTTTTTTTAAAACCGCGGTATCTTAGCGTAGAACTGTTGAAATTGAAAAAGACTTAGCTCATTTTGTAGGTATTGAGTAGACCTTTCATTTGACACCAATTATGTTAGAAAATATTCATTTGACGCTATGTAGTGACCTTTCTCGCTTAGGTGGCGCATATTGGGTACAGGTACCTTACTTATGTGTGTAAGGTAGCACGTCAAACCATATACATTCGGAATGGGCCGTTGATTTTCACGTTACACACACGCGCGCCGCTGCTCGAGGGCGAAATATCGCGGCGACAGTGTCGAGTGTAAAACGCAGCGGGGGGTATTTTCATAATCCTTGGAGATTCAATAAACCGTCGTGTGTGCCGTCGGTTCCCACCCCCGGGCCAGCTGTTTGCCGAGAAAATAAAACACCTCGTCGCGGCCTTGGCCGCACTCGTCTAAAAGCGTCTGGCGTCGACGTAGACTCCTTCTCCCGGCCTTATTCCCGACGAACGACGAATCAAGCATAACAAGGAAGCTCGAGGACGAATCGGGGGTGTGAATCGTACGCGAGCGTGTCTCACCTCTTCCCGAAGGGGCAACGAATCGCGTATGCCGGGCGCGTAATCATTCGAGATGGCCAGTTATATTCGACGGGCCTTTTCCGCCCGGACGAACGGCATTTGGCAGCTGACACCACCTCCGGTCGCCGCTGGCAACGCACCCCTCTCTCGCTCTTCCACTTTTTCCCGTGTATTGTTACACCCGGTGGATCTCACGTTTCAGGGGCGGAAAGTTACTCCTCGTTAAGCGCGGCCGACAGCCGGCGTTGGAGAGTATCGAATGTTCGCGTTGATTCGTTGCCCGCAATTTGCCGATTCGAATCTGTTGAAGCTCGCCGCGAGTAGGCAATCCGGTGTTTTTCCCTCTTGGTCGGCTGGTGTGGACGAGAAAGCCGAGGAAGCGAGGATGTATTTTCGTTTGGGTTGGCTTCGTCTCTTACTGTATCTTGATGAACTCGTCGCTCCTTTATGTTCCACTTTGTATTTTCATCACCTTAGAAGCGTTTCGCGAAGCAGAAAAATTTACTTCCCAAGGGACATACATATATACGTAATCTACGTGTAATTTTTCCCGTAGCATCGTTTGTCGGTCTCGGATTTCAAAAAAAAAATGATTATTCAATTATACGTACAAACAACCATTGTTTAAATGTCTCTGTTTAAATGTAATCTGTCACGGTGAGGTCTTATTTCAAAAAGTTACTTCGAGTCTAACCCAGTCGAGGTTCGAGGTTTTGGTATTAATATGGATTAATCGAACGTGTCGTCAACGAGAGATTGGTCATTACGGGAGCAGCACACCATCGGAGTGTAGGAATTGAAGACAAAAAAAGGCAACGAGAAGCTGGGTGATCGATGGGGACAACGCGAATACAAACACACACGTGATCGTCGGAGATTGAATCGCGCGCGAGTGTGTCTCGTGATGGTAAACGAGAGTGAAGGATCAATTGGATGAGGGGAATGGCTTACGCGCTGTGTATCAGGTGGACAAATTCCCGCGCGTGGACAATCCGAGTGAGACGTCGCGGCGTGTGACACACAACGACGACGCTGAGTCTATTATTTCATGCTCTATTAATAAATGAGCGACGGGCCGTCAATGATTCGCACTAGAATGGCACAGCTCCTCCCGCGTCGCTCTCGATACGCATCGGCGGGAAGCGAAGCCGATTGGATTCACCGCGGGCCGATCCATCGGCGCATTACTCTCGATCGAGTAGTCGCGCGCTGCCGAGGAATTACAATGTATTCCCGCTAGGAACGACAGTAAAACGCTTCTTGGATATACCGACACGTGCCTTAGGAAACGAACACACTTTTACCGCGAGACAGCTATACCCGTCGTTGAACAATGCGGCTTTTTTCCCTTCCACGCCGGCATGGGAATATCCATAATACACACTGGAACCAGGCAAATTCTTATGCTCGGGGCCAATTATCGAAAGTGATTATTATCCGGAGCTGCGAGCACGAGCATCGCAAGGATACGATGACGACGCGCTCGCTGGAACAGCTAAATATTTGCATAGCTCGACGCGCTCGAGTATATCCAGTCTTTAACTGCGAGCCGTTTAATGGGATTGCGCGTCGAGACAAATATTTATATCTCTCGGATCTCGCTCGAATCTCGGGCCTCCCAAGCGGAATGACTATACACGCGGCTGTGTATGCGAAGCGCCACGATATTCGTATGACTGATATATTCAAATCGAGTGTCCTTCAATTCACATTCCGAATGAGCATTTTAGAGGCAGGATTTTCTCATTAACACGCGAGCCCGAAGAGGCGGAAAAAAGGGACTGCCGGGAAAAAAGCCAAACTCGAGCGTCGGTTTGCGCGCGCGCTCGGTCAGTTTTGAAATCGATCGCGGCGGAGAGCAGGTGGCGCGCGACCGCGACGCGACATGGGAAAGCCCTGGCGCGTATATAGCTGCGCCTTGACACTCATTCTTCCGTTTTTTCTTTCTCCCTCCTTCCGATGGCTCGAGCCGCACGCCTCACCTTGTTCCTCCGTGGAGCGTTGGGTGCGTCCCGCGCGGCGATCGGAAAGACTCGCGCAAAAAGCAAACTAGAAGAGGAAGAAAAAAAGGCGCGATTATGGCAGAGGATACGAGGTGTATAGTTCCGTCCCTTCCATCTCGCTCCGCTCGTGTAATCCCCGGCTGGAACTCGTCTTCCCGGCGCGAGCACACATCCACCGTTTAATTATTCGAGCGAGCGAGGCTGCGGCTATTACGCGCGCTCGCGCGATTCCTTATATAAATGTCGAAAAAGCACCGTGCGAACGGTGTCGCGCGGCGGTGTCGTTGTTGTTTTTGCTGCCGCCTCTCGAGCGCGGAGAAATTCATCGATTTGTGTTTCGGTTCGCGGAGAGAGGGATTCTTTCCGCTGACTAACTTCGATGCTTCTGCTGGGGGTATAAGAATCGGATGATCCGATGGGAGCGAATCCGCAGTTGCGGCGGGTGGATTTGTACGAGCCGCGAGTGGACTAGCGAAGATACGGAATTACTTCCGGGGAAAAATTCAATCTTGACCGATGCGAAATATTTCACTTGCTCCTCTGGTGCGATCGCACGAGTCGCCTCGGAATTATGTAAACGGAACGATTGTAATGGGACGATTGTTGAAAATGTTTGTAGCTTACATGTGTATCAACTCGTTCCAGTTATACACACTTTCCAAAACTTTATATTACAACATGATGCAAGTATTATCACACGAAGTGGATATTACGTGTCAACAGGTCAATGGTTGTAGCTGCTGTTTCTATTACACAAATATTCTGAACCGTATCCTAAATTCGTTGAAATACTTAATATAACATTTTTTCCCAAAATCTCTATGGCCCAATGAAAGTTTGATCATTTGTTTAAATTTTGGCATCATGACGAGATTCTGATGTTGTGGGAAATGCCAGAGTGGGAATCCAATTGTGTCAAAGGCGCGTCAAAGTTCCCGTGCAGTGCTTCGGGTGTGCTCGGCATGTTTGAAATTTTCCTAATTAGCGAAATCTTAACAAGGAACGTTGCTCCTCAACGCGAAACTTTGCCGAGGTAGAAGCTGACCGGGCGTCCGTGATGAGAAGTCAATACGGGAACGGGGAGACGTACCATTCGCAATTCGAATTTATCGGGGGCTATAAATCACAAAGGGGGGGACCCCGAGTGCGCGCATCTTGCCCGAGCTGAAACTCCGCTCGCCGCGGGGCTATCGAATATTCAATTTTTGACAATGACGAATCGTCGTCGGGTGTGTGTGTTCTAATTGATTTCGACTCGGAGCAATGCATCGATCGCGCGACAATTTTTCCCTATTTGCGTGGGAATCCGTCATACCGCGGCGTTGCGTATCGAGAGACACGCCGAGTGGAATAACGACGACGAGCGTACAGATAACGGAATGGATTTATGGAAGTGCCGTACTTAATTTCCGTCGCGGCGGTCGCCTATGCCAAAGGGCCTCCCGGACGTGAGCTAATATTTTGAATGCGCGTCAACGACAAAGATAATTTACGGGTTCGTTATAGTACGGTGAAAACGAGCGGGCGGAATTACACACATCGCCGCTAAGGGCCGAACAACCCTCGGGCGGCCAAATCACTCACCGATCGCGACATCGATCAACTTCCCCCTACATTCGTCGTGTACGACAAAATCCCCGTTTCGAGACAGCAGCTGAGAAAAAAATCGCGATCCTCGAAAGCAGCTACGCGTGTTGGAAAAGTCCACCTGTGAAAATTCCGTCCACGTCTCGGGCGAGTGAGAGATTTTTTGTTTTCCCCGCGACGCCGACGACACTTTGGTCGCGCGTCCTTCGGGTGAAATAGAGCCAAGCTGCGGTGCGTTTGGTAAGAAGCCTCGCCACTTCATACAGCTCCATTGACGAGGAAAAAAAAGGAAGGAGGGAGAGAGAGAGAAAAAAAAAGGAAGGAGCCGCGCGCGAGCGGACCTTGAATTGCACAACGAGTATAGGCGCGTGCCCCCACGGAGGCGCGCACACGCCCCGGCCGCGCTATAAAAGCTGTACGTCGCGGGTTCACGCTTATCAGTTCGCCTTTTGCGCTCTGCCCAGTTTGCGGACAGGAGCTTGCGACCAACCCGACGACGACACGGTCGACATGTATACCAAGGTGTGTTGACGCGGTTCTGTGTGTGCGCTTGGGTGTCCGTGTGTGTGCTGAGGCGGCTGGACAGAGACGACGAGTCGAGCTTGCGGCAAATGTGTTTCTGATCACCGTCTTCTCGCGTCTGTACCCGCTTGTGAGGCCGTGTCTTCGACGGAATAAATCACCGAATCGCTTGTACCTTCGGTCCTCGAGAGTCTCTTTCTCTCGCTTCTGCATTTACATTTGAACCGCTCAGGAATATCTCATGGTTTCTATGGCCCGAAATCCGTGATCGTCTGTTCTCATTCATGTATTCGTTTGGCATTCAAATCGCGTAAAGTCTCCTAGAGCCGTGAAAATTCCGTGATTTTCTTTTTTTCTTTTCATCTAAATGGAAAGTTGCTTCATCGTAAGGTCTTTTTCCTATCTCGACTGCGATACAGTTCGAGGACTCGACGTCGTTTGAATTTTTCAAATATCTCGAAAACTGAAATTCGGAAAAGTGATTTTTCCATTTCGCTTCAATCGCTTGAAATACATATATTCAATCGTGCAGCTGGCAAACGGAGTAGAAGAGAAACGTCACTCTCGCGGCGCGCTTTGTCTTTTGCAAAGGCTCGTAACACTTTGACTCGAGCTGAAATACATATTCGCCCGAACGCGCAGTGTCATAATTTCACGCTCGACATAATCATCACCGAGTATCCGTTGCGATGAAGATTTCACCTGGGTTAATCGCGCCGCGCCGAGCGTCGGCTGAATTATCCGCACCTGGTCGCGCGTTAGTCTCCATAACTTTGCAACAATCTTCGTAATTTCAATCCTGCTCGCGGGAGAGCTCGACGGCGAGCTTTCGTTCTCGGGCTATTACTAAGTTAGACCGCAGACGCACGAGGACGTAAAGATTCCGCGTATACATATATATATCTCGTTCCTTTTTAACTTTTCACATATCCTTGTTGATTTGCGGTTTGTTCGGGATAATAAACTCGAGTGCCTATCCGTCGTACCAAGTTTTTTCGCTTCGCGCCGCGTGAGATTTCACGAAGCTCATCCGAATTTCATGCTCCGTGTGTCGGAGCATCAGTTTTGTGACGCCCATATATACATAAAAACACGAAGAATGCATGAGAAAAGGTGGGATTTTCAAATCTGGTTTCCGGGAGAACGACGCGAGCGAAAATTCACACCACTATTCTCAAGCAGGCAGGACGAACAGCTTGGATACTCGATCCCACTCGTCGCGCATTCGCGTTTTCAACACTGAGATAATCCTACGTGTAGTTATCGGTACTCTGTACCCACGTATTCGGATCGATCATTCCCAATATATATATTTTATATTTTCTCGTAATATATATATCGCTGAAATTACACCTAGTTGAATCAAACGTACCATGGATGAACCGACACACGGAAATTCGATGAACTAAGAGTGCTCGAGTGAAACAATTGCATTGGGAAGTGAAACGGGGTGGTATAGAGAAGGTATTAATGTGGCGTCCTGCACGCTATAATTGTGCATTTCTCTTCCCAATAGCTATGTAATAGCTGTATAGTGGAGTTGCAGCTACGCATATAGAGAAGTTTACTCTGTTAATAATTGAGATCTCAATTCACTTGAATAAGTAACTCGGTGTGAAATCAGCTGTTACTTTATCGAAAATTGAGGCAAGTACAGGCACGTATGATCAATATAGATTTTGTATATTACTCTGTTGAATCCTTACAGTGAAAAACTATCGATTGAAAAATACTACTAATTATGAATTGATCATACACTCTAAATCTGAAATAGTAAAAAACTACTATTTATTATATAAAATTACATGATTGATTAAAGGTAGCAATTATTGTCTAATTAATGGTGAAATAGTAGTGTTTTGATGGAAAAATAGTAAACTTTCACTTAACTACTGAAATATTAGTAAAATTGTATTTTGTTTTAGTAACTATCTACTATTAGTATGAATTTTTCAATTAGGCTGTTAAATAGTAGTAGGTCACATCAACCTCACACATACGAAAACCCTCGTGTCCCCGAGTTAACGCGAAACGCGAAAAAGCCGGGAGTATCGTGTAATCGTTTGAAAACCAGTGTGTGTGTGTGTGTGTGTCGTCTGGATTGTTGTCGGCGAGTACGAGCCTGTACACACGCGCGGCTAATTGAAAGTGCCTATACGCTGGGGCGATCGGGAGGGAAAAGCGCGACACTTGGCATGCGAGTCACACGCCCCGGTTGAAATTGCAGAGTTTGCTGGTGTTGGTGGCTGCGGCTGCGGTGGCGAACGCGGGGGTGACTCCGCTGGGGCCAATCGCCGCTTACGGGCCGGCGTACGGAGCGGCCGGTTACGATGATCACGGCTATGCGATAGCTCACGGCCGGCCGGCCCTGAGGAAGCTCGTGTACGGCGGCCCGGCCATCGCCTACGGCTCCAACCTCCTCTACGGCGGCGGCGAGTACCCGGCCGGAGTCTACGGCCACGGCGACCTCCTCGACCACCACGACGACGCCCTCCATCACGGAGATTATCACGTGAGCTCGCACTTTCGTCTCTTAATCCCTCCTTACTCCCCCGCCATCTTTCCGAGGCCGCAAAGAAAACGCTTCCGAGCGAGGCCCTACGCGACGCAAATCATTGGCTAAACTTATTGAACGACTCTTGGGTGAATCGCGTGGAATCACTCGTTGGTTCGAGCTCGAATGACGGTATGGGAAAAATTGGATGCAGATGATTTACGATCGAGCCATTTATAGTTACGAACGAGGCTGAGAATTCGCCACTGAGCCACAATTTGAGTCGAACCAAAGAAAAATGAAATCGTCTCTCGACTTTTGGTTATCTTTGAGAATATGCCACCACACTATCGATTGAATGTAGAGCAAAAGCAAAATTATGATTTTAACAATATCGTAACAACGAAAATGCGAGAAACCCGGATTATCTTGATTGTTCATTCAAATGAATGAAGATATTAATTGGATTTTCAAATTAAGAAAACATTCAATCTGTAGAGAATGTAATAACCCTCGAGTGGTTTCGAGTAGGCGCTATAGAACAGTCGATCTTTCACAAGATCAATTCAATTCGATTCAATTCGCTGAAAATCGAATCAGTGCTCTCAATAGATCTGCGCGAGTTTTTGTGTTTCTGCTCTTCACTCTGCAGTGTCTTACTGCACTGTTACACCGTACTTGACTTTCCAGTTAGCCAGAGGTGAGGCCAGCTCTGCTCGTTTCATTCGGGAATGAACGTGTCGCACGTGGTTATTGCAACGGATAATGTTCATCACGATACGAGTCGTTTCGACTCTTCGAAACACGTTTTCTTTTGTAATTTGACATATCACGATGAAAAAGTCTAGATTTCGGGAAAAAAAATTCCATCGTGTTATGAAAAGCCGTAGCACGGAATACAACCGGCAAACTCAAAATCACCCATGGGTAATCGGTGCACATTGTATCCGTTATACAATTGATTCGTTTCTTCGTAATTTTTTTCATAAAGTTTTAAACAGACGTGACCCACACTAAAAACAATAGCCCTCGAGGTGAGGATTGCGCGGACTAGAAATTTCTCATTCACTGCTGGAATAGATGGCTGTTATAAATTCCGGACTCGACTAAGACTCCCATTATACTCACGGACGGAAAAAAAATAATCTGGCCAACTTTTTATGCAATAAATCCATAAGAGCTCACACAGTGAAAACAGTAGCCGCGACATCGGCTTACCGTTCTAGTTTTGGTACGGTAAAATACATCCGTTGTTTCGATATACTGCCTCGGGATATTGAAAACATTGACGAACGGTTATCCGCGTGGGCTTAGATTTTCCATACTCCGCAGGGGGACGATGGAAAAGCAACAACCGATAACGCGGCACTCGAGGGTATCTTTCAACCGCGAACAAACAAAAGATTGGAATAATGTTCGGGAACAATTTGGTGAAACGCCGGGGCAAAATATGATTGGGCGCACAGTCGATGCTCGAAAATACTTTGCCGAACAGCGGCTCGTATATAGTGAGCGGCGCGCGGATTAGCCAGGGATAATTGTACAGCTAATTGAAGGATCAAACCGGATGAGCGCGGCGTGATTACCGTGCAGACAGTTGTATAGAAATCCCGCGCGGCGTGTCGCTGTGCGTCGGGGGAGTATCTGGGTCATTCGGCTGTTTTCTATATGTATGTTTAATGACACGTTTACTGTTGCAAAACACCGCGTTTCGGAAGTGCTTACTGTTCACCTCTGCCTCATGCTGGTGATTTGGGTTAATCATAGTTTACTACTGTGATTTATCAATTCACTCGATTTCACGTGATTTGCTGTCATAATTATGAAAGTAAACTCGAGTAATTAATACGTCGTAAACCAAGTTGGTGCTAATCTATGTATTTAATACTTTCGAACTCATCGCTTCTTGAATGAAAGATTCTGAAGTCAACAGATGGTTCAAGTCAAATCAAACGATGCCCCGAGTGTTTGTGCAATTTTTAAGGGAACGAAATACATTGATTCGATATATTGGATAAATTGGAGAAATAAATGTATAATTGATGACTAGAGTGTTATGAAATAGCTGATAAAATAGCGAACTTGACAATAATTTACATAGCAAACTTGGTATTATCAAAGCTTACTATGCGATAACAGCCAGCTTTCCTGGGATCAGAGTAGCTCATGAATCTAGTAGCTCGACTGCTATGTTTTCGTCTCCCGCGTTGGAACAGTAAAGTCTCAATGCAAGATTTGTCCCTGTGTCTACAAGATAAGGTTGAATCGCAGGATATTCAGGATCGAAGCTGAGAGTCGATTCAAAATTCCCCTTGCATGCTCGTTGAAATACACTTGGCTCGTCTCAATCCCCACCAAATCTAACCAAGCCTACCTTCTTCGTATCTCAGTGATGCGTACTGAGTCCGTGAGCCAGTCATCACAGTGACTGCCACCCGGCTCCTTAACTCCCTGATGCCACTTAACATCAACGCGACCTCGACCTCCGAGTTTAAAACGCTCCAAATGATCGCGACGATTGGGCAAACAAAGCTGCCGCAAATAACGAACCCCTCGTTTTTCTGCGACTTGCACAGCGCAATCGCACTTGGCTTCCGTCCGAATTTCGAAATTCTGAATTACTATTGTAACCTGCTTAGCTTATATAAAATTTTCACTCTTTGTCACTCTTACATTAAAATCCCGACAACCATACACACATGTACCTCTTATAGAGTCCAATGGGGTTCTACCCCCGGATTTGAATAAATATATATTCCAATCAATAGATCAATCAAGCACAGAAGCGATGCATACACGACTAATATATGTATTTTGTTTTCTGCTGCAGACCTACCCGAAGTACGCGTACAACTACGGAGTGCACGACCCGCACACGGGCGACGTGAAGTCGGCATACGAGGAGCGGGACGGCGACGTGGTCAAGGGCTCGTACAGCGTGAACGAGCCCGACGGCACAGTCCGCGTCGTCGAGTACACGGCCGACGACGTGAACGGCTTCAACGCGGTCGTGAAGAAGATCGGCCACGCCGTCCACCCGGCGCCCATCCACGCGGCGACGCCCCTGCCCGTCCACGGCTACGGCTACCAGCACTACGACCGCAAGTGATCTGCTACCCCACACAAACGACTGAGTGCTCCGTGCAGTCCTTACCTTTTTTTTCATAATTCGTAAGAGCGTTGAATAAAGTATTTTTACAAGAAAAATCACGACTTTTTGAGCTTCCCGATGGGTGTACCAACATACAATGGAACGAAAGTTTCGGTCGATTTTGCGAGAATAGCGAAGCGAGCGCGGTGTTGGAGGTATATGGGTCAACCACGTGCTAATCGTCTGAAGGTTCGACCTCGAAAAGAGTTATAAGTGTAATGGAACGATCGCACTGCGCTCGAGTTTGTCTTGGTGGATTCTTGAAGGCGCGTCGTTTACGCGAGAAAAAATTACGGTTATATTTCACAGATCTTTTTTTATACAATATATTCGAGAGCGGACGGATTCTCACGACAGTACAGTAATGTTTGCTGGCGACGATGGAAGCGACATGATTCATCATCGCGGGTTTGGTTCTCGTCGAGTTCATCGTGTTTTTAAGTAGCGAAAAAATGTGTGAAGATAACCACAAGTTATTCTTCTTTATCCAAATCATCACTGCGGCCAAAATTTTAAATTAATATAATCTTCCATCGAAAATAGTTCGATTTTTTACGTACATCCGTATATTTGCGCCAAGTTGAACTTTTCCACCAGTCATCGCTCGATTGCTGGTCTGTACATTGAAGGTTCTAAGATTCATTCACCTAAGAACAGGAAAGCTTTGGAATGAGAATCCAGTAAGTAGTGAGGATAGATGATGAAAAACTTTTAATGAGGAAGTGGTTTTACCTACCTCGAGCTAATTAATAGATAACCAAGTGCAGGGTATACGAGATTTTATCGCGTTCAAATTATGTCTAAAGCAACTTTTTCTTCCAGGGATAATATTCAAATTAATCGATGTCAGGGTCAGGTGGAAGACTTCTGCTCATAGTTAGTAAAGACGCTTGTCTGGAATACAGGAGATCGTGGGTTCAAATCCTATCCTGGTCGCGATTTCTTCCTTTCACAAATTTTCTTCGAATTGGGTTGATCGTCTGGGTGAAAATTTTTTTTTGAATAATTTGAACAATTAATTAGCTCGAAGTAGTCAATAACATTGACAACTGAGATTCTTCTTGAGACTTTGCCTTTATCAGGCAATAGAATGATTTGAAATAAAGTTATGAAAAAGGTCAAGGATAAAAATACGATGGGGATTGTTTCAAACGTTGATTTTTGCAACTACTTAGTTTTGAAACACACAGTAAGCCTGCAATGACACGGAGAATGAAATGTTTGGGAATGGACTGGCTTCCACCGGAAGTCAACTAACTGGTAAACCAGTTTGCATTTGAGTCACTGAAACTTTTGGCAAGGATTTATGATAGCATACGCTACAATATGTGGAGTCATTTGCCCAAACTTTTCAATGTCCCGAAAACATTGTCATGTTTCGTATACACGAAGAATATATAGCTAAATGTATGCCAACAATCAGCGAAATATCAAGTCACTTTAGTCGATGAACCACTGTAAATTTTAATACCATAGAACTACCCAGGAAGGTTTCGTCAGGAGAATTGGAGCTGATGAAATGTGAGAGCTGAGCTCTCCCGAAAATGGAGAAGCTGTAGGTCCCGAGATAATTGCGTCGCTATGTATCTTCATTTTATGCTTGAGAGTAAATGATGGTAGAATGATAAGTGTCTCTTATGTGTTTATAGAAGACTAATTATTATTACGAGCAAAACGATAAAAATCCAAAATCCACTTATGGAACTTCATCTAGATTATTTTTATCCTGGATGATCTTTTTATTTCGTCATCAGTTTGGTCGCTGATTCGAGAATTTCAAATTTCATCCCAAATTTATACTTGGCAAAAGTTTACAACTCATCTCGGTATAAGACATGAGTATCCGAACAACTTTCCACTCATCCACTCCCAGAAAAATGATGGGTGTATTTATTTGAGTCGAGGGTTATGATAAACATCGATTTTTGTAGAGCTCGAGATGGTCTGATCTTTACCAATCGCAATTCCTTATTAATCATCAAAAATACTGTTTGCGAGTTTGAAATTTAACATTTCGAAACCTCGCCAAACGATGTGAATGACCCTAATAAAAATATTACAGCGCTTGCTCGACCCTATACGTACATAGGAAGCGGGTGGTCTGGTAAACACCTGCGGCTCGAGTCTCCGGGCTCTAGCCGGGAAAGATGTACCTCTCTCCTTCACTTCTATTGACTTTTTAATACACTTTTCCCCGATTTCCAGCTCTACCCTCTTTTTATCCTTCGTTTTACCAATAAAACATTGACGCTCGGCGACTTTTATTCTTATTCACGTAAATTTCAGAGGAAGCTTGTCAATGTTATCTTTTTATCTCCAGATCAAATGTAAATCTCCGCTGGATGAAAGAATGTTTAGCGCACTGTGATCGTAGCGCAAATGACAAAATCGGAAACATACATTTCGAAGCAATTTCGAATCATCTCGAGATTTTTCCATTTACACACTAGTGAGACCTTCTTAACATGCATCCCTGATTTTTTTTTTAAATATTGGAAACTATTGAGATGAGAAAAAATGTACGATACTAGGTCATAAGTACATGCCTGCAGTTCCATTCCGTAAAACATATATTCAACAGGTGATATTGATGATGGAAACTAATAGTCATTGCAGCAGTGAGACAATGCTTTCTCCCCGTCGTGTTATCGTGCACTATTTCACTCAAGCTAACACTTGACAAATTGAAAAAAAAAATAGATGATAAAAAGAGCTTGGTTATCGCCTGAACTATTTCTTCTGTCGATTAATGTGATGGAACTGGAAATAAATAAGGCTGGAAAACAACTTGAAATGTAATATTCTTTCGCAATGAAAACTGTATATATCAACTGAAAAACTGAACTATTATCAAAAATTATTAAAGCGAAAGTGATTTGTATCAATCAGAATTAAATTGATATCATAGAATTCATAAATTATCAGGAATCATTACTGTATCATATACTATTATAAACGATGAACGCCCTTAATACGGGAAAAAACTCATTAATTCCTCAATTGAATATTCCTTGAAATGGTTTCTAATTAGTCATTCCGAAGACATCGTAATGAAGGGATACTTAACACAATAATATCTTTTAAATATTTTATTGAAGTAAATCTTTCTGTAAAACGCAGGAATGGAAATGAACTAAATCTTCTATATATTTGCTTAATACTCTATTCATATGAATGATAGAAATATCATCACGTGAAGAATTAAAAAAAAATTATGAATTGGCAAAACAAACATTTACTAAAATATTTTACATTGACTCCAGGGATGAAAACGAATGAGAACAATTTCATCACTCAGACTTGGGGGCTTCTAACTCGACTGATTTCCATGGCGGATGCTCTTCCAACATGAAAACGGGTTTATTGTAGCACGCGGCTTGGATTCAAACCAGAAATAACAAATGAACGATTCGATTTCCAATTCGAATCGTGTTTAAACCATTATTTTGCTGACGCAAATACCAGAAAACGCGTATGCAAAACTACTCGAGGACTCACCCATGCTTCGTCGAGAATCTTGTGCGCGATGATGCTCGTACTCTCAAACATATCCTTGCCGGGTCCGGACGCGAAACACATCTCTTTTTTGCCGGGACAAGTGTAGTGCTCCGAACAGGGGTTGCCGGTGAACTCGCACTTTGGACCTTGTACGTTGGGGGATACGTCGCCGAGATTGGTAGATGCAAAGGCCGCCACAAAGTCACCCTGTAATTACGAAAAGTCAAATTGCAACTTCAATCGTTCCAATTCATAGGCGCTACCGAATTTGCCGAGATTTAAAATTACAGCGGCTCACGTGTTAAAATGAGTTTTGACAAAAGAAACATACTTTCTCACGTACAAATGATGAATAGATTCAAAATCGAGTAACATCCAGAAAAACCAATGAAAGAGTTTAAGAACTCGACTAGAAACATGAAAAGATATTGCACAATATCAAATGGATAGATTCAATTATACTTTCATACAAACTACGTTTTGAACGAAGAATTAATCGAAAACCCTTGGGAACAACGTGAAAAATGTATAGGAAGTGTTGTCGCTCACAACGACATGATTCAAATCAAGAATAAAAATTAATAAACGACGTTAGAATCGAGCCGTTATTGGCGTAACCGCAAGCAATTAGCGTCGCACAAATATTCCCTCTCGTCTGCACAAAGAGCACCGTTACAGCTGCAACCCGCGGCACACTGAAGCACTGCGCTCGCTCATACTTCTGGGATTACAATAAACTCCAGTATTCACTGCGTCAAATTGAAATTCTCTCTCCCTCGATTTGTACTTTCGTATTACTTTAGACGTCGAGAACTCGGATTGTTTGAAAAGATTTGATACGAGGATAGTTAGATATATACAGAAGCGAAATTTCCAGTCCTTCAGATTAAAGCTCCGACGTGCTTTTATGCTTGGCACAAAATAATGACGCGGTTCTTGTTAGGGAAACATACTTTAGATAATCTCGAATTGTAGAGTGAAATTCCGGCAGCGAAAATACGTTGAAAATCGCGAGAAATCAAAATGAATTTCCGGAATTGCTCACGACCTATTTGGGTACAAGAAGTAAGTTTCGCTAAATTGGAGGACCCGTGACTCTGACGAGCATAGTTCTCGTTATATTTAATTAACTTAGGAAATAATTAAATCAGAACTGATGTGGCACCCTCAAAGCATCTCTGTATCGCGCTGTTTCGATCACCAAAACTAATTAGTTTTCCTCGTTTTCGAAATTAATTTTAAATCTTATTTGTCTCACAAATCAATAATCATCTAGTCAACTGATATAAAAAATCATGACCAATACTAATCGCAGCAGTGTCGAGAAAAACCAACTGGCCGAAAGTAATTGCTCGACACGTCAAAGCTAGTGAAAAACAAAACAGTTTGGCGCTCGGCTTATAGCTGCAGGGCTCAACGAGGCTGCACGTGGTTTGCGTGCGCGGCGCATATATCGATATCGTCGCTCAATCACCTTGCCGACCATCGCGTTTTTGTTGACGCGCTTCTCGAAGAGGATCGATGCGTAGCCGACGTTGTCACTCGACACGAGGTGATTCGTATTGTTCATGCTCGTTGGGTGGACCGCAAACCAATTTATGACGCCCATAGGCCGGCCGTTAGCCGCGACAAACTGCAACTGCACCAGCTGCTTGTCCACATCGTACTTGTATCTGGGGAGGATAATCCAATTGTTAGGTTCGTCCAACACGAGGCAAAGTTGTATCACGATAATTCGTCGTAGTTTGAGTCGAAGTGAAAAATGTCGAAGGTATGGAAGGTGCGCGTTTTTTAATCCAGTCCTCGATCGTTTAGACTGATCATTCGGTTGTGAGTTTCCCCATGAGAGTATAAGCAATTCCAACGTATGATATCTCGAGATTTTATTGAATCCAAAACTGACTTTGATCGTCGCATTTTCTATTGCATTATTTCTCGATGAGAATCTATGCAGCCGTGTTAATTGGAGCCGAAAAATTTTATTCAAAATAATTATCCATTCAATGCCTAAATTTTTCATAAAATTTTTTCCACCGGGAAAATAATTTAACGAGTTTTATTATTCAGACCGATCAATGATAAAATCTCGTTTCCCCAAGATCGCAATTGTGTTTACATACGACGTTGTGGCAGTGCGAAATAGATTTGACATTAATCGAATAATTCCCAACAACCGGTTGATTCTATTCATCCCATAGCCAAGATAAAACACGGCGAATCATCCGGGGATTCCCAATGCCCTTGATCAGAGCAGTCCGTATAGTACAATGGCGATAGCAATTGCAAAGGTCCGTAAACGCACTAGTTTAATGAATAGACGGGGAGTAATGCATCGCTCACCTGTCTCTCTCCTCCTGCGGATTGTTGAGATAAGCCAGGGGACTCCTATTGATATTGGCCCCCAGCACTTGGCCGCGGCTGATGAATATCCGCCCGGGGGCGATGTTGTTGTGCGCCTTGTCCACACTCTGAAACGGAAGCGGTCAGTTGGCCATGTCGCTCGCTCGCAAACGAATCGGATGTGTGTGTGTGTGTGTGTATACGTGTACCTTCGTGATGCCGTTGACGAGAGCCTGGAAGGATTCCTTGACGAAGCCGTAAGTCGAAAGGTCGAAGAGGACGTCCATCATGAAGCCGCCCGGGCTCGAGTGGGTGTGGGTGCCGCTTATCATGACGTTCCTCTCCGAGTACAGATTGCCGTGACGCGCCACCAGATTACGCATCACCTGTCGAGCATCATTAATTATTCGACTCGCGCGGCATTACGGCCGCCGTACGGTGTATAGGCAAGAGCCATTGATAAGTCTTCCTGTTGGCCATTCGATTTGGGATCAGTGTCCCGCGAGAGAGCCGTACACGAGCTGTTAAACGCTCGTTGCGTTCTATATATACTGTGCTGAGTTTTTCTTTTCTTTTTTTCATGTAGAACGCGAACCGACATACCGAATGAGTTGGCGTACAATTGCTAATTGAACTACATGTGTATTTCTGATTCCTATTGCAAATCAGTATTCAAGATTCATTTGTTTCGAAGGAGTAATTATCATTGAATGTATAACACGTAGCCTTGTTGTAGGATAAGTAGATGTTAAATATATGGATTTTTTATAATTACGACGCCGTTCAATGGATGTGATTCGTAGTTTAGGATTGGCTTGCACGCGGCTAGTAAAGTAATGAAGTGTGACGAAGCCATTCCATAGAGTTATTCCGTTAGAAGATTCAAATGAGAAGTAGTCTAGGAAGTTGGTCGAATATCTATTACGGGACAGTTGGTATTACAAATCATCATTCAGCTAATTGAATATTGAAAGAATAAAGCTCTTTAAATAAGTCCCTTGAGTATGAAATGCTTGATAAAAAAAAATAAATAAATAAAGCTCTTGAACCTGTATACATATAACACTGCAATAAGCGTATTGCGATTCCCTATAATTCAAATCATACTTATGGTAACACTCATGTGGTGTACGAACAAACAATACTCGTATCGAAAGAAAAACGCGATCACGACAAAAGAATAATTGATTATGCAAGTGCGATTGCCGCTCCAAAAATAATCGAGACGGATATCCGAGTTTCCATAATGAGTATATGAGCTTTGGTAGGAAGCGTTCGCGAACTGGCATATATTTTTATTATTATCTCTGGTGTCTTCATTATTGTTACCATCGCCATTGTAATGATGGCATTATTGAACTCGGGAGTCGACGACCTCGGGGGTACACAAACCCTTCAATTTCCACTCGACCCCGTCCCTAAAAATTGTATATGCGAAAATTAAATCTGTCCAGTCAACAGATCGCGACTGGCGAAGCTCTTCTGCAAGCTCCCGATAAAGTGTTTTAATCTATCGCCGAGCTCCATCAATCAGAGTAAGTGAATGACTCGGGTATCGAGTCTCGTTACTCAATACTCATTGATTTTATAGTTCGATTGACAGTGATACAGTGTTGAGATATTCATCGAGTCGAGCGCGAGTGGCCGGCTGATCTCTCTCTTTCTCGTGATGTAGTGCAATCGTCGAGCTCCAATAATGCCGCGCGCGCGATTACCAAAGCCACGGCGACAAATCGAGAGAGAGAGAACACACGCTGTCAAAGCACGCGAGGAGAAAAAAGTTCCACCTCGTGGCGTTAATGGTTCTCTCTCTCTCTCTCTCTCTCTCTCTCTCTCACTCGAGCGAGTGTAAATAAACTCACCGCAACTTTCACGTCGTGGCCGACCATCGCGCTGTCCACTGTCACGAACACGAACCTCTGTTCGCCGTCGTCGATGATGAACGCCCGGGAGAACGTCCGCAAGTGAAGCCCCGAGCCCTTCTGGTCCATCTTTGCGTAGCCCATCTGCCGGGGAAAAACAAGAAAACGTTAAACAGTGTGCGGGATATTGTGCTACCTGATTATCGTCACACGCGAGTATTTATTTACTCGGGTTTCATAGATCGGACAACAGACAGAGTGTCAAGTTCGCGAGTAAAACTCGAACGTATATAATGTGCTGAATCAATGGAATGCGCGCGCGTCGGCGACTGCTTAGCGATAATTTCCCATTGCTTACTTTTTTGCTTGACCACATTCACGGTTGGCTCGAGATGTTGGCTCATTTTTCAACAAGTGTACCCTATCCCTGAAAAGAATAACCTGTCCCTAACGAGACAATATGTCGCCAGAAAATAAAACGAGATTCCATTGAATTTATGTCATTCGTGTTGAATAATGCACCGTCGAACGTTACTCCCGCGCATATACGTGAGAATCACTTGTTTGTATACCATACAAAATGTAATGGTACCAGTTGAATTTTCATCGAGCGAATTCAGCTTTTGATTTCAACATTGATAAAATCACCAGCTACGCACACACACACACACACACACACACACACACACACACACACACACACACACACACACACACACGCACACACACACACACACACACACACACACACACACACACACACAACACAACACACACACACACACACACACACACACACCACACACACACACACACACACACACACACACACACACACACACACACACACACACACACACACACACAAAAGATGGCATTATAAAGCCTTACTTAATATTTTGCAACCAATGTGATATTCTACTAGCTAAATCCAGACGCTTGACAATAATTTCTTTCACATAATCATACATCAATTCATCCCAATAGGTGCATTTTCAAGACCCACATTCATATTTGATTCAGCTTCTGAAAAACAGAATTCCTCATTAGAATCTCAAATCTCATTATTCTCAGCTTCACCTTTGGGTGATGAAAAAAAATCCCTAAAACTGACCGGTACCCAATAGTCAAAGAATATCTATAATTTTTTCGTCCAAGCTATTCTCCCTGCAAATGGTAGCCTTGCTCTCGGCACCTCCTGCTTCTCTCTAGCCTGCATTTTCTATCCATACATATATATATCTTACTCAATACGTCACGTACTTATTAGGTTGAAACCATACAAATGACGAGTTAACTGGCAACTCCCTCGATCTATACATCTGTTATCACTTCTCATGTATGAGGATTCCTCGTGATAATTCACATTCCACTACATTCCGTTGTACCCCCAGATAAGTTTGCAGTAGTTCAAACGAGCTTTAATTCCATATTGGTTCTGGGATTTACTCGATATACGGTATCCGAACGGATATCACGATACGAAATTGAAATCTCTCGGTTTTGTGAGAAACGCTGATGGAATATCGATGCGACGCGGATTGAATTCGCCAAACAATAATTCGCGAAAATTTTTCCGACCAAACTTCACATCCACACGTACTACGCACGCGTTGATTACAATAACTTTGTGAACGACAAATTATATAGGTCACTGGAATTCAGATACTGAATTTCAGATTGCGACAAGTTAATTTAATCTACGATTGTGTGTCGGGACTGGTATACTCGTGATAAAAATGATCATGCAAGCTCCATCGGATAAGTACGGCCACTATAATACGTATACAGAAAAAATAAAATTCTATACTGAAAGCCCGAACGTATCAATAGCGAAACGATGGCCAATATTTCCTCGTTCGCGTGTGGTTCATAGTCGTTTCATCTCTCATCAAGTTAATGAACGTCCGCGTAAGATGAAACACATCGCCGTACCAATTATAATATACAGAAGCCTCTATACGTTCGGAGAGCAGTGGGTTTGGTATACAGGGCTTTAGTACAAACCCGTGCGTAATTTCAGCCTCCATCAAAGCACGTAATCGGAGTAAAAATATGTATTTCAAAGCAAAATCAGCATCGGTGGTCGGATCCCCACTCGTCGACAAGTTGGAGGCTTCAATCAGCCGGCTTTTCGTCCCCCGCGTGAGCTTTGACGATTTTAAATAGCGGGGGGATGACGTATGGGGTATACTCACGAAGACGACTTCGGCGACGGGACCGGTCGTGTCGGATATGCCGACGCCGATGCTGTAGGACGAGGCGGCGCTCGGCACCAGCAGCCCAATCAACAGGCACATCATAATTGGACCGCAGCATTTGCGCAGCCGCAGCAGCATGAACCCCGGCGAAGCCATTCAGTCCCCTGTTCTCTCGGCCGTCCTACGCGACTCCGCTGCAAACGACAAATGACTCTTCGGTTATTTCGCCTCGATTCAATTACTCTCCACACGCACATATATTGATTAACATCGACAACAGCGAGATAGTGACACGTTCTTACATTATACATGTACAGATATGAATTGCTCCGTAATCGAGCGATTTGATCGAGTCTCGGGTCGCTTATCGTTCCCACTTCGTGCAATATAATCAATCGTTCTGAGAGATGGGGCTCTTTTCGATTTCGTATCTTGGTTGTTTTGGTATCGGCATTTAAAATTATTCTTCTAACCAGGGATAGCCAATGCGCTCGATTTACGGATTCACTCCGTCAGCTCATGCAATCGAGCGATTTTTCAAGCGTTGAAATTCATGTTTTCACGGAGGACAACTGTTACAACTGATTTTCATCTGCGAATGATTCGACAACATTTTATCGATGAGTAGTTTCAAAGTATAGTTGACGGCTGTAATTTATTTGAGGGGACGCGATCCGGGTTTTGAGTGTTCTAAATTGCTGGAGAATTTTGCAATCAATGGAAGTCAATAAATTGGGAAACCAATAAATATCATGCCTGGACGTGGGAAATGCGGATAAAAATCATACGTTCTCCGTCAGAACTTTGAACTTTTCTTCAGAATGCGCATGTATTCACTTTGGACAGCATTTCTCTGATTAGACCATTCGCATTTTTCCATCGAATATATAAAACTTTCACACATGAGTTTTTGTGGAAAAATTCGTCGTTTCCCTATATTTTTTTCATTTCAAGCACTACTTATCCCAACAACTACACGTGAATACTGCTGTATATTACTATCGAGGACCTATTTTCGTGTCGATACCAATAGCCATTGCTTCGTAAACAAACACATCTGACTTCCAATTTTAATTATTACTCAATCGCAAGCCGAATCTTGATTATCGAGTTCTGGTTATCGAATCACGATAACTCAGGCCGACATATAATCCCTTTTAAACACTCTAGGAAACAACAGCCTGCTCTCGTGGATCACAATCTGCATGTGATTGAATGATGCAGTTGTTTGGAACAATTTTCGTCATATCTCAATTATCCCTTGTATCTCTAAGGATATAATGTTTTCATCACAAATTTTTCAGACCAATTCAATTCACGTGATTTACGCACAAGAAGAGCATTGTTTCCAACACTTAGCAATACAATGTGAACATCTACGAACCCGCGCGCGCGTGTATTATTCCAATCAAAATTTCATGAAGGAATAACGGTATAAAGTTGCTGAAAATGGTCTCCCATTGTCTAACGATCCAATTGCCGAGGCGAAAAAGCGCACACGTGTAAGAGTCAGCGCGAAACTCGAATTTCACTTTCGCCGCAGGCCCGACCTCCTCGTTTACAAATTGAAGCGTGCGTATACACGAGCAAACGAGCGGCTAAACCCCGGCGCGGAGATGAAGCGAGACAGGGGAAGAAGAAAGTAAGCGCGAGACTTTGAAGGTGCGTCGATGGGTGTCCGGCTGATGGTAGTGACCCACAAAACAGGCAGAACCGGATAATATGTATCGGCCTCTTCGGCTTGTGTATGTATACATTACACTCGAAACAGCTGTATAGGTATATACACAATAGCCGCGCACACCTGCTTCGAGAGAAAACCTGGCGCACTGCCGGTGCGAACGGCCTTCGCGGCCGCCAGCGAAATTTTATATATAGATATATATACAACGACCGTTGCTCAAACGATAGTGACGTTCACGCGTGGAAATCGCGAGTGCACACACTAACGGAGACCATTTCACTAATTCAGAGCCGTGTATACTCGAGTGCATGGCTTTGAATTTTCGCGCCAGGGTGCGATGATCATTACAGGTCGACACTCACGACTCTCGGGGCTTCGGATGAGAGGCTGTATGCAGTTATTGCTCGTATTCCGATAGATTGTGCTTAAAATATATTAAATCTTATATATTAAATTTCGCGATGAATCGCTAAGGTTATGCGCGTAGTTGGGTATCAAATGGACTGTGGATAAACTGACGCGCGAAAATCTGGATGAGGTTTAATATGTGCGAAAGTCGAGTGAAGCAACCGCGGACAGCTGTATACAGCGCGGGTAAAGTTGACGGTGCATCTTGCACTGACAATACGTGCAAAAATGTTTTTTTTTGTCCGTCAACAGTGTCATTTTCTATTGATTTCTTACGTTGACGAGTTTGAAAGATACATTTTTTTTTCTCTCGCGATCTTACTTTTGTTCAATAATTTTGAATAGTTCACTAAAGGCTGATGAATCGCAATATTTATAGTTTGAATCTCGCTTTTTGATAAGGAAAATTTCGACTGGAAAATTCAGTGAATTGTCTACTACTCAAACAATTCTTGATAGCTAACAGTGAAAGACCGCTGTATTGGAGTGAAAAATTACTGTATGAAGGTAGATGTAACTACCGAATGAAACTGCAAGGACTTTTTGCATGTAACAAAGGTGAATTTCCACTCAAGTTCCATGAGTTTTTATCTTAAAATTCGCAAACCACAACTAATGGAACTCAAGTTAAAATTCACTTTTGATCCTTCAATGGGTAATCTAACCTATATCTGATAGAATTTTCATGTGGCACTATCTCCACGCACATAACTTGACTTGGCAAGTTTTGACACCTCATAAACTGAAATTTTTGGGTACAGGTGTACAATACCTATCAGGTTAATGATTATTTGGAAAAAATTGTCGTTAAATTAATGGAATACAACAACGTTTTTTGAAGAAAGTTATTTTTAACTGTTTTGTTTGATTCTTGAAAGGAGAACGCAAATTGTATATTCGACTTTTGCCTGAACTCGATTTTCAAAGAGAGTAGTTATAAAATATGTTCAACAAGAAATAATTAGAAGAATCGACAGATATTGATTCATTTGGCTCAATGAACCATAGTGTTCATCCAGAGAATGAAATTGCGAAAAACAAAATTGACGTGTTGGATTCGCACCAGCATCTTACAGATCGGTGTGAATCCAGCCCGGGAAGCGAGATTTTTTTCCCTTGTAATTTATCTTCTTTAATAAACTTCACAGTTCACTAAACCCGAAAAATCAATATTTGAACTTTAAACTTGTGAATGCACGAAAAATAATTATTTTCCAATTAGAAGAGTAATTTTCTCCACCAGAAGAGAACTGCTTTTCAATTTTTTATCATTATAAATAAAAGAATAACCCAATGAATTTTTTTGTTGAGGCAATATTTTTTTTTAATAAAGAAAGAGCTGTAACTGCGTGCTATTTGACATGCTTTAAACATTATTTCTTCTCAAGATATTGATTTCTCGGATAAATTTAGAAGAAGATTTCACACGAGAGGAAATTGTATCTTTTTTTTCATTCTACGAGCAGTTTAATCATTCCTCGATCAGACTCTCCGGTTATTATGAAGCTGCTATTTTATTGCTTTACTTCCTATTCATAAGAACATCTTGTACGCTCTTCCGGGATATGTCCTTATAAATCGGGAGTATCGATATATTGCGATCAAATTCAGCCTCCGATTGTGTTAATGACATTTGTTGTGCACTGTATATTGCTTTACAAAACTCCCTCTTACGCATTTGAATAATGGTAGTGTAAACAATTTTCACGCTTAGTTACGAACGGTTACACACTTTATTTGTACATTCTGCACACGCGATCAGAAATATTTCTATTTCAAGGATGTATTTCTTCAATATTTCTATTTCTCTGAGGATGGAGAAGCAAGGAAAATACGAAAGATTGATACTTTATCGGAGGTTAATAAGTGAAAATCTCTATAATTCAGGGGAAATATCGACGATTTTCAAAATACTTATGATTCCGAAGATCTTGATATTCAACCGGTGACATGATACGTTTTTTTATATGTATTTTCTCTTCTAATATTTGACAATTCTATGTGATACTGTAAATTTCCATTTTCAATTTTGAAGGTTACACAACTGACATACTTCCCAATGAAAGTAGTGCCGCATGCAGCTTACAAGAATTTTACTCGAATGCTTAACTCACTAATGCTATGCAGAGTGTGAATAATATATGCTATTCTGAAACGCTAGCAAAGTTTTATTGTTCTTTTTAATCTACGATTGCTACTTTACTTTCGTAACGTTCAATGTTGGCACGCATATTCTTCAACACTTCTCCGAGTACGCAATAAGTTTTATCGTCATATTTAAAATGATTAATTTGTTTGGAAACAATTTGCTTTCGATTTGCTGCCATTGAGAAAACGTGCAAAATCATACAAAAGTGTATTTGTATAAATGTATTTTTTTTTTGTACCAAATGGGACACTTTATACATTAATTATACATTTACTAGGATCTTTATAAAATCCGACCCCCGAAAAAGGCGTTTTCTTATTGAATAGAATAAAAAAATTGTCTTGAGCCCGCTGAGACTCGCCGTCGTTTTACGATCAAGTCCCGAAATAACAAAACAACAACGACGATTCTGATTTTGAAATAGACGCGTGACGCGGCATAAACGGGCACGAAATATTCCCCCGCGAAAGAAAAAGTTGGCCCACTGAGCATCTACAGGAATGCGGGTGAAAAACCGAAATGGAGCAGGGAGATCGATGCATCGGCACGTGCTCGCGTCGTGGAATCTGTCGCGACGTACATGAGGGGATCGTGTATACATGCGTATATCCGGCTCGTATACGTATTAGCTGGGCATGCAGTGAAGTGGCGCGTCACCCAAATCCGGATGTGAGCGAGATAGAGATGCGGCAGTGACAACAACCGCGCCAATCATTCGTGTTTATATATACGCGTCGTCGGAGACAATGCACACTAGTACAGAGTTCTGCATTCATGTGCGTGTGTGTAATCTACGCGTACAGTATCTGCCGAGCTTTGATGAGCTTGATATAACGTGCCGCCGTCGCATACGTAAATATGAAGCAGAACGACAATTGAGGATGGGAGAAACCCGTATGTCACACCGACCAGCGGATCTTTAAATCCAGGGGAACTTTTTGAGGTTTGGTTTTTTTGGGTGATATTTGCACTCGTTCATCCTCTTAACCGTTTTGATTTATCGGAGATATTGGATATTCATATTTATGACTGCAAAATGTCATATAATGATTTATTGTTTTTGTAAGCTCATCTGATTTTAATAAGTAATTCGAACGTTGAATATTATATCAGATTGAATATTGATCAAATAAGGCAGCTCAACTGACCGACAATGAGAAGATTGGTGGTTCCTGCATCGGGAGCGTTAATTTCTTATTCTATCGCAATCTTATTTTCTATTGAAAATTGTACTATGCGTCACTAAGGCAGAATATTCAATTACGTATCTAGATATACGTATATACTCTTCGAGTGAAAAGATGACCGAATATCTCTGAGAAATCGTATTGTAAAAATCACCACTTTTCTCGATAACGAAAGGACAGTGGGCCATTGTAACACTTTCAACAGCAATATTTGATACACAAGAAAATGATAATTTTCACTATTTTCTGTGATTTTTGTCCACTTATTACTGTTGAAAGTGTTATAATAGCCCTCAGCCCCTGCGCCACTGAAAGAAATTTTTAAATTATTTCTCTTCGTGTAGATTCTCTTGGTTAAAATCCATTAGATTCAAGTGATAATCAAATATATACAAGCTACTCTCTGGATTTGAAGCCACTACTTAATAGTAATTATATTTACTATTCATTCGTGGAAATTGCATAACCGATGAGCAGTGACTATTCACTTGGTAAACCAGTCAATAGCTTTTCCAGAGAAAATAATAGTACATTTCGATACTAGACCAAAAGACGAATTCTTGGCACGTGGGAGGTTTGCCGCCCGAGCAAAGCGAGGGTGGTAATCACATGTGCCTAGAAATCGTCTTTTGATCTAGTATCGAACAGTATTTTTTATCACGAGTGTAGAAAACTGAGGTTTAATGATCAACTTTTCGATACAAGTAATGAAAAAAATGTTCCGCTCCGTAATAGCGAATGTTTCGCCAAATTTTCGAGTGAATCTCCATCTATTATCGATAAGTCGTGAAATGTCTATCAATGAATAGAATTTCTTGGCTATTATTAATTCAGAGAGTACTTATAGCGGGCGGAGAATCACATCGAGAAGAACATAAAAGAAATCGGATTGTCATTGTACTGCGAAAAGGCCTTTTTATCCATGCCATCATGTTTATATGGTATTTTTCTTCACTCGAGTTCTCGTGACCACAGAGACGTTAATCATACTATTTGCCAGGGCAAATAGATACTGGAGAATAGGAGATAAGCATTCGGGAAACTATAGCGAAGAAGTTTTACTGCAATCAAACTGCATTGGGATAGGGACATAAAAAGCGCGATTTCAGCTAGTTTGATGGGCGATCGGAGGGTCCGACAGTACTACGAGACACGAAGACAAACATCCTGAGCAGAGGATTCATTGTTTGTTCTTGTACAACTGCTATGATGTACACACGGGTCTAGGGAACCCTTCGTGATACTCACTTATATATGTATCAAACCGAATGCTCAACAGTCGCAGTTCTGTTTGTAGATTTATTCGATCAGAGGCTGCCGGCGGATGTACGTATATGTATGGAACTAAGCTCCGGGACTGTGTGTATACAGTGATTATCCTGTTACTTTTCTGCGAAGCTCCCGCTAGTACACGACCTAATAGAAATAGAGGCGGTATTTCAATCGCGACCCGCCCGGCTGCTGTTGGCTTATAATTCGCCATTCAAAAATAGACGCGTCACTTTCTCGTAGAGTTTCATGGGCGCGCGTAATTCGTATCACGTGCGGCACAATCGATCCGACTGTTTCGTAATCCCTCGACTCGTATGGTTGGTCGCGCGATATTCCCTACTGCAGAAAGATGTTCCAGTCTCGCAAGATGAACCGCGTGTTATATACCTTCTCGATATTGTTTACGTAGAGTAAATGAAAACTCTCACAACTTGAAGTATTAGATCCACCAAGTGGTGGGTAAATTTTGGCTGATGAACTTTTGAATGTCCCATCGGACGATGAACTTGAAAAGTCCTATTAGGGAACTACTAATCGATAGTGAATATCTAACATTCGTTAGTGAGAAAAAATTAACTTGATTAAATGGTACTTTTCAACCATTGCAAATAGTAAGGTTTTTTCTGAATACCGATAGTGAATGAGTCGACATAGGAAATAGTATTTTTGGCTAAATTTTCAGTGAAAAATGTTACTGTTTATTAGTTTTAAAATAGTGAATATATAACTGATTCCTATATGTGAACATTCACTACTGTCTATCAATCGTGTAACGTACGACGAGTGGTGGATAAATTTTGACCGCACGGCGATGAAATTAGATAATCGCCAAGTGTACATTACGTCGAAATTGCATGACTGATAATAATAGTAGATATTTAACTGGAAAAGTTTTAGTTAAATATTTACAATTTCCATGAGTCATGCAATTTCTATACAATTTCAATCGCAGAGGGTATGCACACGAGCTTGTCGAGCGATCGTTACCAAAGTGATTCTAGTAATGAATACTTGAAAAAAAAGCAACAATTTTTTTGAAAAATATTTAAAACTGTTGAAATGAAATAATTGCGAGAAAGCTACACGAGGTCGTAGCCAGGTACATGACGAGATCCCCTTAACAGGTAAACAAATGAAATTTTCGACCCCTTCCTCTCCTCGTCTCATTTTACTCAATCGGATCCTACGTACCACTATCGGGTGGAGCGGAGAAAAAAAAGGTGTCCAGGTCGATTGTGTCGAGCGCTCAGGTAATATGTATACACGCGATCGGCTATCAGCTCGCGCGCGAGTCACCTGTAGCTTGCACTATATACACGACTTGTCGCACGCACGTGTTGTCGAGTGCCTCGACCTTATCAGCCGCGCGCAACGCTGCATCAGCAGCAGCGGATTTTCGAGCTTGGCGCAGCAATAGGGTCACGGTGTTGAGGCTGAATCCGAAGATGGTGATTCACCCGTGGCGTGGCGTGGCGTTTATCTCGCTCGCGCGGCCGCGACTCGTCGCACGTCCATCGAACCGGAGCAGCGGGTGAGGTAATCGCGCGCGTGACATAACGCTCGGGGAACTCGTTTCTCATCTTCCTGTCGCAGTATATATGAGAGAGACAATTGAGCTGTGCGCCAAAGGTCACTGCCACCCGCGTCACTGCGGCACGCACGTCGGATTCGCGAGATAAGCAGACGTTTTCGAGAGACGATCGGTTGCGCCTGGCCAAAGTATACATTGGCTTGTTACCGAATTCGCGTAATATCCCGATCGCGGCTCCGTAACTGTCCCGCGCGCTGCCGGGATTTACTTTTCTGTACTGCACTCGGGCACCGGTGATTCGAACAGGACGAAGCGGCCGAGTGGAATTTCGGTATTCGTATACCGATCGACGTATGAAACACACGCTCGTCGACGGCAGGATTAATATAAATTCGCCAATCGAGCCGAATACAACGATTGGCTTTATAAATATACAGATGAAACATCGTGTGTATGTATACCTGTGCTGCTGCGACTCGCCCGGTTAATTCTCCATGGCGCGCCGGTTTATATCGGCCGAGCTACACAAGCGAGAGCTGACAGGACGCCGCGGTTGTGTGTGTGTGTGTGTGTATACAGGTGCAGTTCTACACCAACAATGGCACGCAGCCGACACTCGCGGGCTCGAAGACGCGCGTATATGGCGCCTTGGAGGCGCCGACGACGAATCCAGCGGTGTGCCAGACCCGGTCCGGCTTGTGCTGGACTGTATAATCGTGTGCAATCGGTGCGTGCGCGCGCGCGAGGCCCGTCCTGTCTCAGGTGGCGCGCGGGCCCGACTGGCCGGTGCCGCCGCCGAGCGTGTATACGCATACACACATACGCGAGCGCGCGCGTGGACCGGCGTAGAGCGCGTTGCAGCAGCCCCACCCGCCGCCGCAGCCGCCGTGCCGATCTCTCCGCGCTGTGAGTGTGAGTATGATACAGATCGGCTCCCTCTGCTCCCCCTCCACCCTCCAGTCGTTTGTAGGAGGCTGTTTCCTCCAGCTCGATGTGTTTCTTGTTCAAATCTGGATGGATATCCGGAGCCGATGTACACACTGGGTTGCAGTGGTGGAATATACAACAGAGCTCGTTTGCTGAAGCTCTTCGTGTGTGTCTTTCACCGCGGGTAACCTTGGCTTCCGCGTCTCGAGCGAACTTCGTGATACTCTTTCAAGTGACTGTATATTATAGTTGCATGTCTCCTGCTTCAACTGTATGCAATTCCTGAGAAATTCTGCTCATTCGATTCCATAGATCGAACTATCTCAAAGTCGCTATAGAACTTTTATGTACAATTGGAACTTCAAACGCGATTATATCCGAACTGAAACGTTCTTCAACGCGGCATAATGATCGGTCACGTTTATCAGCAGATTCGCACCGAAAATCGAACTCGAGAGAAACGCGTACGGTTTTCGCGAAGTTATGAAAATTGTAAAAGTCAAACAGAACGGACGATTGTTTTTTCACCTTCTATTTCTGAACTGTTTACTTCGAAAGCTTGGAATTTATCCAAAAATCGATACTTTCAAAATTCCTTACGTGTTTCTCTAGATAATTCTTATGTGGATATTGAGAAGACATTTGCCCAATATAAAATTTAATCAAGATACACTGCAAGCCCCGAAGGCACTTTTGAAAAAATTAGCGTTTAGAATATGCGCCGTACCGCAATTTAGTAAAATAGTTTGGTAGAAAATACATTTTTGTATCGCGGTGATTTTCAATAACCAATAACCGATAACAACGATGAATATGATTTCAAATTCATGAGAAATTAACATTTTGTCTTCCTCGGTCTTGGGTCTTTCTGATCTCGAACTAATAAATAATCCCGATATGTACAAACTGCCGTGCAAATATGGTACGTTACCCGTTGAGCTGCCGTGTAAATCGGGTACAGTCGGTAACGCTATATTAGGTCCGTCAGTCGTCTTTTTAATCTGCAATAATCTAAAAGTCTGACTAGTCATTTTCATCATGTCATCCCTTAGTATGAATTTTTTACTATTATTCTATTATGATCATTCGGAGCCGACCTATCGTTAACACAATTGTTTAAATTTCACGCATTAGTTGCGTAATTCACTATTATGTTACAAGCGCTCGAGTTCAAAGGACAGCTAAGAAATGCACTAGTGCGTGAGATGGCGTTTCACGCACCGAATAACACAGTGTTTTTTTCATTTTACTTGATGCGTAAAAACCATTTCACGCACTAGTGCGTTCCTTAAAATGCCGTTTTACCAGCTCTCATAACATAAAATATTGTGTCCAATTGGTGCATGAAATTTTAATCGCTCGTGTGAACGTATAACACTCGTCACCGGTTTCGCCTGCCACTTGTGGGCAAGTCCACACACGTCTCGAAAATTTTACGCACTAGTTGCATAATATACTATTTTCATTTGAAACATAGATTCAGTTGAGAATTGATTCCATATTCTATGTAAAAAACTATGGGAAAATTGTCTGGACTACTGCGCAATATAATTATAATGATTATAGTTATAATTGATTTACGTATATCGTGTCAAAGACATTCAGGAAAATGATAACGTCAAATCGGTAGTGTTTCACAACAGTATGAGACCAGGAAGAGACATAATACAGCAACGCGTAGACGTGTAAATACACGAATTTGATGAATAATAGAGATAGCTATTGGAAACGAGTTGATGAAAATAAATTTCGAATAAATCCGATCCGAGCGATGAATGTGACATCTGAATATAAATTCATTGAGTATGACATTTGAATGTAAATGAGACGAGAAAGATTATGATTGGTATATGCATCAATTATTGAAGATTCTGAAATATTTTCATTAATGAATCGCGATAGACTCGTTCTAAAAAAGAATCTTGGCCAATATAACAAATTGGATTCCTCGTCAACGAGATGGAGGTATTTCTTACTGAATAACTCGAGCTTAGGTAATATTATAATTTTTTACTGTGGCGAACTGAAGAGAAGAATTTTTCATATCCATAAGTGGCAGGGAATTCTCGCTTCAATATCTGAAATACCCACGGTAGAGAATGTACGTAATTTTGTCGCGAAAATCAAATCGAAAATTCGGAGACGTTAGCTTGAGATTCTACATGTAATTAAATTACCGGGTGCACTATTGAATATTTTATCGTGACGGGGACGTGTAGTATGAGATTCCAGGATAAGTATAGGGTCCCTCGTGTAGCGTCCGGGCCAGAGACACTTTCACTTTTCCGCGGAAAAAGTGCCTCGCAAATAGATCTCCAACATATATTGACTTTTTACTTTCGTTTTCCTCTGGATCTCTCGCAACCTGCACGAAAACTCCATCTATATAATGTATCTCGCGACAGACCGACTGTACTCCTCTTCTACTATGTTTTTTTTTCTAAGTGTACCGAATTGAACTTTTTACTGTTGAAGAGTTCTTCGGGCCGTCGAACAGATTGAACATTTCAAGTACATACATCTCTGCAGTTGGCTGAACTTCAGCGAAACTCGAGTGACAAAGGAAATTAAAGTTTGCCTTTGTCCCATTGGACGAATTCATAGGAAGTTCAATTGAATATGAAGGAAATTATTTTCACACAGGGTGATTTTTCATCGAGATATTCTATCAATCATCATTAATTCCATACACGTCCATCTGGTATAGATACAGAAGCCCACCGATGTAGATATATTATAGATGCTTGAAATAAATTATGATCTACTGACATCTCAGGAAAATCAAAGCGTACACTGCATGATTGTATATGTACGTATGACTCATGAACTATGTCACGAAGTTCCTATTGATTGATGACCCAAGGCTCAGATCGTCTCCCATAATATTAAGTTAAACACGTGTAAAACAGATTTATCTCACGAATGGCTTTGACAATTTCGAGGTTTTTTTCATTTAAGGCCGACAACAATCCTTCAAGTGAGCCCCTGACATGTTTCGAGTTGATAAACTTTTCTTCAAATGGAAAAGTTGTTCATTATTTTTATACGAAACTTCTAGACTTGGACCACCACAGGGGCACTTGAAGGTGAGAAAACGATAGAAATCAAACGTGAAAAGGCGAGCTCCCGATAAAAGTGAAAAGTTTGTGCTCTTATATTTTCAAAGAATCTTACAAAGATCAACACGTGCCGCAGTCGTAATGAATTTCATGTACCATTCCATATATATCCAGTGCAGTTCTCAGTAAATGAGACGACTACATGTCGTGTAATAACTTGATTATTATGCTTTACAGAGAAATGATTGAAGAGGAGGGAAATAAATAGAGAAAATCGACAGACAGATGAGTTCCATTTGAATTACGTAATGGCGGTAGCATCGAAATGATCCCATACATATTATATACGTAGTTCAACAATCTGGAATGGACAAAGAAACGCGTTGGAGAAGCATCCGAGTGAGGCCTTGACTGCGCGAATTCACAAATCAACCGACTCTCGGATGATCTGAAAACGAAAGACAAGAAAAAAAACGGCCAGAGGAATATGTTCAGGGAAACGGAGAGCGTACGAAACGCCTCAGAGATGTATACGGAAGCGCGATGATCGACCCTCGCACGCGCGTAGCCATGCGCGGAATACGTCTTTTTTTTTCTTCCTTTTTTCGAGCCGTCCAAGGCCTCGGAGTGGCATGGCTACGCGATATACAGTCCCATAGCACGCGCCAATATAAAAACAGTCCAGCCAGGTGGGGATATATACGTATACACATGTGCGCGAGCGGCGAGAGAAAGAGAGAGAGAGAAAAAAAAACTATGCGCCCACGAGTTTTACTGCCGAAGGGGTACAAAGATAGAACAAGTTCTCCCGGATAATTACGTAATTGCACTGATGGTCGCCGTCTAGCCGCAGTAACGAGTCGTGGGATCTTTGACGGTTCGAGAGGGAGAGAGAGCGCAGCCATGATACGCTTGACATGATTGAGCTTCTGCGAATAGTCTTGCTGGACACATTCGCACATGTGTATACGCAAAAATACATCCCGAAGATCCCAAGACCAGAAAACACTGGTAACGTTACTAATTACCGCACAGGGAGAGAAATGTCATAACATTTCAGTAATGTTTCGTATGAAATTATTGTACAATCAACTAGGATTACAGTAAATAATTGATGAGCTATTAGACTTCACAATAACTTACATGGTGAACGCGCGGTATTATTGAATTGTACTATAGGATACATGTAACTTTTACTGGGAAAAGAGTCTTCGACTCACAAAATATAGTAGCGGCTTGTAGGTTTTATTACATAATGCTGAAATAGTGAACTCTTGTAATCGAATTTTTCCTAGTGTGGGGCAAACCTTTCAAATGAGCTTTTCGATTTTTACTCTCGGATAAAATGAGCATCTAGAATTGCTATTAACCAATTTGTTATTATAGTATCACTGGAATTTTCCAATGACATTGATGTAGTTTTTGAACAACGGAGCTAGTCCTCAACAACACTGATGAAGTTCTCAAGTTACAACGAGCGTATGACTCTTCAGGTCATAACTCATCTCGATGGCTTCCTCGCTATACTTTGAAAAAACTACGTTCGAATGAGATATAGACTTCGTTTGTGCCACACGTGCGCAGTGAGTGCCACTTCCGTAGCCAGCCAGTGACCGACTTTTCACACCCTATCTAGTGGAAAATAGAATATACAAATTTTTTATTGGTAGTGCGCTTTTTAGCTTGAGCCACGCAAGAGTTATAAAGTCACTCGGGCATCACCTATTTACGCTCTAGGTGCAATCGGCTTGAATATCCAATGATCTTCTGTGTGATCTCAATATCGATTTTCACACTGGAAAGTATTGGGCCCATACGAATTATTGCCGATAATTGTTGAACCTCTAGTTTGAATTATTCCTAGCATATCTCGGTTGCTATTTGATCATACACCGTCATTATAATTCACTCGGAATTTTATGGAGATCATTTTTTCCTTTTTTTCCATTTTTCCTTTGAATTTGAAGCGATTTACCAAATTTGGATTTTTATAATTACTCAATTAGTAAGAACCGCAGTGTTCGAATGAGATATTGATCAGTAAGCCTATACGTACGAGGAAAAAGCACGAATCCGAGAAAATGAACCACAAACGATACTGCTCAAATGTATGCCGTGAAAAAAAAATTTGTTTAACTCGAGCACAATGTTGTTGAACTGACTCGCACCAGAACAATAAGTACGGGAATAAATTGACAAACACGCCGGGGAGCTTTAAGAGATTCGTGAATATTAATTTTATTTCCTCGTAAAGCCATTGTAGATTTATTACACTGAAACGAATGAATCACAACGCGGTCTCGTTATCTATACAGCACTGGTTAACGCCATTTCTCGGGCATGACCAGAATTCACTTACGCAGATATTCCACTGTGAAGCCTCGTATTCCCATTGGCATAAACAGTCGCCAAAATTATAAGCGCACGCCAGTTTGGGAAATGACGATTGAGTAACGGTACGCAGTTGTCACTATATATACAACCTGCAACTCGATATAACGATCCAGACGAAAAAGCGTCGGAGTGTTCGGAAAACCCGACTATAACCTGCAGAGTTCCGTCACGCATACTCTTTTCCGAGCGTCGTAATTTGTACTCGTAATCATGCGTGTACTCGCGTTGCATCCCACATTCGATCGATTAAATTTCGATGTCATAATCCTCGACTTTCTCTTCGGTACACCTCGCTATATATAAACACACGACAAACAGATTATCCCCTGAAAAAAAAACTTTCCAAGCATACAACAGCCGGTAATTACACGCTCGTCAAAGATCGACACGATTATTACATCGATTGGTAAATCGATCTTTGTCTCACCATAATAAGACCGAAAGCCGATTGCCCGATCGCCTCGGACAGGACACTCGACGCGGCGTCCACTCGACAGCCTCGTTACCGGCCCAACAACCAACTGATCGTCCGGATGACAGCAGCGTCCCGCCATCTCAAGTCTCCTCGGCCGCCAACTCGCACCAACGATTCGCGGGTGAAAAATCACCCCATAGTGCCTCGAGTCACCAAAACACCAGCGCACACCCGATCGACACTGCGGGGGAGAGACACTTTTTTTGGGGAGAAGAAAACTCGAAAAGGTGAGGGAGGACGTTATAGCGGCGCGAAGTTGGCTCGCGTACTGACTGCCGTGTGAATCGCGGCGCTTAATCCTAGAGGAGAAAGCGCGCCCGAGAGACAGACGACCAGCCATGCGGCTCGACCAATATGCATTGCACAATGATACACACGTGCATGTACACGCGTGCGTTTGCTACTCGGTGTGGGGACAAGTGACACGTCGTTGACCCACAGTTGCGTGCGGCTTTTCCAACGAGTAGATTCGATGGAATCGCCGAAAGCCAACGCGTAATTATTCGGGAGGATGGCATTTGATGCCGCTGACACTCGAGCAGATTCGACTTGTTGGCTCTTTTTTAACGATCGACTGCGCGAAATACGTCGGAAATTGGAAAAATTGGAAAATGTCGAAAGAGAAAAATGCTGATTCTATAGAGGAGCCACGTAATTGTTGGATACGATTTGGGCAACTCGGTCATGTGGACTTCATTATATCTGTAACATATCACGAATGAGTTGACTGAGTGTGGGTGCACAAATGGCCCATGATCGGATGGGAGAATACGATGAGAAAGAAGGTTTGTTGCCGTATCGCATCGTCCCTTCTTACGAAGACTACGTTGCTTGCCGGATTTTTTGGGGTTTTTCCAGATTTTATCACCGTGAACTGCTGTGATTCATATCGGTGCTGGACGTCGTCGTCTTTCGAAATTCACTCTCAAGAACAATATCGATTTTTTACAAGGGAGAATTTGACTGTCGCGGTTGGGAAGCTGAGTAGTATCAATCTTCTTGAGAAGCAACGATATTATTTATAGACGACGAATACGATAGTTAATATCTGTCTCATCCATAAAATGAATATGAAACACGATGAAAAACTGAATGCCGCTGATCGATTGCAATCATTGGAATGCTTCCATATTCCAATGAATTACTCTCTCCGTTTCAATCAGAGCCAATCGCTTTTCATCACCCACGTGAATGCGACTTTTTTAATTAATTTTTCTTTACCAATAAAGTAAATGTATGTTATAAAGGGGAAGATTATTTTTGCATTCATTATTCTAGAGACTTTTGCTTCCCCACTTCTCACGAAGTCTTGAGAGAGTTATAACTGGGTTGCACATCATGCAGGTAGAATTCGTTTCTCATTGGTTTGCATTTGCGTTTCATGAAAAAAGAAATTGTCTTGTGATGGCTTACTCAACAAATTTCTTTGAAGCAAGGATTTAGATAAGTGACACTAATGAGCAAATTTGAAAATTCCTCAGTACAAAAATGTACTTTGATTGAAAAATATATACCTTGGAAAATACTTTGTTCGCGAACCTTTGGATCCTAATAATCAATTCAAAAAAAAATCTTTGCTGACGATCCTAGTCTCTTTGCGGTAGTGCCTAATTTCAATACATTATATTGCGCACCATCAGCACAATACGACATTCCAGCAAGAACAAAGTCACTCGTGTGTCAAGACGCGGACGGCAATAACCTGGGCTTGCAAAACAACCAAGCGAATTTCGCTTACCGCCCGATGCTTATGATGGCAATTTCTTTCATTAACATCGTCGTTCGTATCCGGTTGGATTAGTCGAGTTGTTTCAGTGAAGTGTGGCGGTTTGGCACGATTCACTGGGTACCATTGATCATTCTTGTACTAGTATCAAGTTCTCGTATCAAGTGAAGTGTATTACAGTTTTTCGCCGATACAAACAGCCTACCTGAGATGGTACCAACTTTCTCGGTGATCCTCCAGAGCAGGAATCGATGTCTGATCGTTTTCCTAGTCACTTTTTGCGTGTGGCTTTTCGGAAGGAGCAATTCTCATCAGCCCGATGGTAGGCCTACATTCGCATATCAATTGATTCGGAGACATTGTGAAAATCCCTTATCACACGGCCGTAATACAACAGTGACTATTGATTTCAAGGTGGCAACTCAATTCTAGCGCTGAGCCGCGAGAAGCAGAGCTCGTGGCTGGATGACTCCAATTCATTAAGCGGACCTCGCGCGGACGCTTCATCTTTCGCTAGAGTGAAACGGCAGACCGACGCTGAGATGCCTCCGCTTGTCGATGGAGCGGTGGAGGCAAAGAGCAGCCAGCCAATGCGATTTTCCCCGACACTCGCCTGCTTTTACCCACCCTCCGGATCGATCAATCCCGACTTGGGTGAGTGCAATCGAGAAGTTCTTTTGCTCATCCGATACGGGACGTCTGTCACGCATTCAAAACGCGACTCTAGGCTTTTCCATCCGCATCCAACCCATGTTCAATGATACTGCAAGCTGTGTGGCCTTTTTGCGCCCGCGCACGGACTGTCGCGTCGGTCCGCTTGGCGTATTTCATGATATACTCCGGAAAATAGACTCTTTCGATTCGTTGGATCATATTTTGAACGAGACGAGTCTCATTCAATCGAATCGCTGCGGGTCGTGAAAATACTCAATCACACTTTGACATTTTATTTTATTTTTAGCTCGAGTCGCGAATTTTTAACTGACTTTTACACTGTTTCATTTCGAAATATGAAAAAAATTGCCCATCCCTCCCAAAATCAGAGTTTGATCTCTCGTTTTGTAAATAGGGACAGCCGGTGAGCGGGTTTCGTCGCCGATATGCGTGAAGCTTCATTTGGGCAGCAACGGGCTGCCATTCGTCCCGATATTCCTACCCCAGCAGTTGGAGGACAGGAAGCGAGCGATGATGCACATAACGATCGACCACAACAATCCGGCGCAGCCGATCTCGTGCTACGAGTCTCGAGGCGACTCGCCCACGGCCGGTGCCCTTCCCTTCCATTGCACCCACGTACCGGCACCCCCGACTTTTCAGTTCCCCGTCATGCCGGGAATCTCGGACTTCGACAGTGTCTTGAAGGAAAGCGACAAAGCCAACGAGGACGGCTTGCTCGGAGCAAAGTACTCCAATCCGTACGCCCACGTCTTCCGAGGTTGGTGTCTCGAGTCTGCTCTCTTAAATCCTTACAGAGAATAATCATTGCAAGAAGGTGGTCAGCAAGTTCACTAGAATTGCAGTGAATTTTTCATGCAACTAGAGTGAATTTTTACTTTAGTTCCATGAGTTTTGATAGCAACACATTTTTACATAAAATTCACATTTTTACATCACGATTTGCAATAAGTATGGTGTGAAGTGAATTTCCACTCTACTTACTGGGAATCTTATGTAAAAATGTTTTTTATCAAAACTCATGGGAGTAAAGTGAAAATTCACTTTAGTTACATAAGAAATTCACAATAATCCAGTGAATTTGTCGCCCACCTTCTTCCAGTGTTTTTTGACTGCAATGCAGTGGTTTTTCACTGTAAGAATTTAAAAGAGTGCGCCTCCAACTTTTGATCGAGTGAAAATTGCTTCTCGTGTACTTTTAGAATTGACGAACGACTGCCCGGCGAATCATCGACGCTGCGCGGACGGCTCGAGATGCGTCCCCAGTAACGTCTGGTGCAACAGGTTCGTCGATTGCCCGGACGCCAGCGACGAGAGCGAGTGCTCCTGCAGAGAGCGCATCAGCAAAGCCAAACTCTGCGACAATTATCACGATTGCCCGCACGGCGAAGACGAACTCGGCTGTTTCGGTAATTGACAGACACGGCTACCGCGTGTGTCTTCCTCACTTTTGAAAAATACCGAGAGATTTTTCCTCCTCGTTTTAGCTTTCGTGGAAATTAAAATCCCCCCACAAGGGAATTCAATTGTTCTCGCGATATAAATTCCCCCCGCAACTCGGCGTTTGCTTTTGACGTTTATAAAGAATTTTTAATTTCCACACGCGTGCAGGCAATAATGTGGATTCCTGCATTGTTCTCAAGTTGTAACGATTTACATTCATAGATGGAAAAAGAAAGAACGAAATATATTCAATTTCTCTTTAGTATGCTACGTCACAGAATTCACCACAAATGCACGATGGTCGAATTCTATTATACGCTTGTGCACCGCTCCACTGAAATACGAAATTCTGGATTCTCTTGCAAGATTGCAGAGCAATCTTCGCCGAGTCGTGACATGATTTTGATATCATAAATTCTGCTTTTCATTGATTAATCATACCGTTCGACATTTATCGATTCGAATTACACAGTGAACGAGCATAATTTCTAGTACTATTCGAATATCTCACTGTTTCGAGAATTGCCCTCGATTGAAGTGGGATTTATTTCAATCGAGGACCATCCATATTTTATATACATTTATAATATGTATTTTTGAATACACAATGAAATGTTGGTAGAAAAACGAAAACGTTTGATGCTGCTCGAAAATTTAATCGTCGATTTCGGGTCCGGGGTACCAGCTCCCACGCAAAAGCTCCCATTGTCGGGATAACAATGTGGGCTTTACTTTGCAGGCTGCCCAAAGAACTCCTTCAGCTGCAACGACGACTCGGCGACTCACGACAAAGCCGGCTGCCTTTTACCGGAGCAGCGCTGCGACGGAGTCAGACAATGCGCCAACGGACGGGACGAGCTCGGCTGCAGCATCCTCGCCCAGTCTTACACCACGGGAAATGAGGTGGGTATAGAAAATGCTAAAAGCTCCCCGGATCTTCGTACCTTCAATTACCCGTAAGCAAAACGAAAAGAGGTGAAATTTTAAGTTTCGATATTGCACTGTAGATGTTTCCTGTTGGCTTCGGCGTCGGCTTCCTCCAAAAGAACTCGAGAGGCAGGTGGTACCCAGTTTGCGAATACGCGCTCGACTGGGCCATTGAGGCTTGTACCTACGAGCTCGGGGCATCTAGGTTTGCTACACTTGTTTCTCTTATTTTTACGTGGCTATGGGATTTTGATATGCTTCGGCCGTGAAGTGCGACCTTGAAAATGTAATTCGATAACGTAGTCGAATGTCTTGCTGGGAAGAGAGCCTTAGAGCCGAGGATCAGCTTGATTTGAGATTCTCGAGAGAGCCGTAAGATTTTATTGCAATACTTCGATCGGATACAGTTTTAAAGTTTTCCAGGGAATATGGAAATCTTTTTCAATGTCACGTATGGAGGTTGGAACTTTGAATTTGATTATTACGTTGGATAAGTTTTTGAGATAGAAAATTTGAATCATCAGAACTGTTTAGATTGCAAATCACTCACATACTGGCGACACCAGATATACCGCACAGTCTGATGTATATATACTGCCGATGGCTCCTACGAAGAAAAAAACCAAAATTCCCGTCGAAGAAAATCACATCCCGATTTCGGGGCGATTTTTGGCAAAAGAGAAACAGAAAAGAGTCTTTTCACCTAGCGATAATTTTTTCCCGAAAATTTAAATAATTTTTATAAAATTTAAATATTTCGTCGTTGGAAAATAATTGTGAGACGTGTTTTTCTCCGTTGAGAAGAATTGAATGTGCTTCTTTTCGATCGAGAAGCGAAGGTGTGCTTTTGTCCGCGAGGCTCGTCCTTATGAAACTGTATCCTAGGCTCGATCTTTTAGGAATCTGTCGTTATAGCAGCATATTGTTGATAAAAGAAAAGAAAATGACAAGGCAATCGTGAACAGGGAGAAGCCGAGTATACAGATGGTGCCGAATCCGAGTCATGGAGCCTTCGGGCCTTACATGAGCAGCCAGAGCAGACACCTGGTGGAGGAGTGCCCGAACCAGGTGACGTACGTGCGCTGCCCGCGTCCACCGGGCGGTTCGCGCAGCTCCAGGGACGGGGAAGGCTCGCCCTCCGGCCGGGCCAGGGCCAGCAGCAGCGACGACCCGATGCTGAGCATCGTCGGCGGCCACGAGAGCTCGCCCCGGGCCTGGCCCTCCATCCTCGCCATCTACAAGAACGGCCGCTTCCACTGCGGCGGCGTCGTCCTTAACGAGTACTGGCTACTGTCCGCCGCACACTGCTTCACAGAGTGAGTCGACTCCCTTCGCCGATCATTATATTATCACGATATTTACTCTCTCAAAACTTTCAACGTACTCTCGTCATATTTTTAATGGGACCAAGTGAAATGGGAGCAAGATAGTAGTATAGCTGAGCGGATACTATTGCACTAGAATCCCGTCCAATAGTATCTGCTTAGCTATACTACTCAAGATTGGCGGACCGATAGTAATTATACACGTTGGTCAGCTCCTGCCTTCTTCCATTTTTGTCCAATATGCGGCGACGTTGCTCCCCATAAGAGCTAATGTTTTGCAATCAGTCCTTCATACTGACATTTAACTTCCCAATACGTCTTCACTCTGGAAATTCAAAAGCAGTATGAATTGCATAACTGATGGAAATTAATTTTTAATTTAATATCTATTAATCAATAATAGGTTTTTACTATTCCAAATTCGGAGAGTACCCACGCGATCTGCGTAATACACAGCCGTTTGCGACAACAATAGTCGATTGAAGTTTCCCAGGAAATTGCATTTGGTGATATGTCCTTGTAATATGAAGGGACGTACTCGCAAAATTACTTTTTCTCGGACGTATACACATATATAGATTTGTGACTAGAGAAAGTTCGACAGGATAGTTGAAAGGTTGAAAAACAGGCCGCAATATGTTATGATCTTTGGGATATCATTATTCAATTTTCAAACTGTTCCCGGAGCGACTTCAAAATTCTTGTTTGTTGAGATCTTTGAGAACCAATCCGTAATAATAATGATAAAAATCATTCCTGATTAATCCATTCATTCGTCATCCAAATCATTCCTGATCTTTTTACTGCCTGACGAGACCAGCGAACTATGCTAGCGAAACGACGCAAAAAATAAATATATATAGAGTTTTAGTTTATGGTAAATCCATTTTACGGATTGGTCCTCAAAGATTGCAATAAACAAGAGTTTCAAACAACGAGGGGTGTTTAAACCAGCGAACATTCAGATTCGGTATTGCTAAGAAGACGCAATAATTCAAAAGCAATCCACCGTCTCTTTTGACAGAGTGTAAATCGATCGGCCGAAAGTGGACGTTATGAAGAATCGAATATCTTTTCGCGGCTACAATAGAACGACTTTTTCCCCAGTGCCAGGGGCGAAAATCTTTTCCCAATAATATATCTGATCGGATTGACTTTTGACGAGTAAGCTGGAATGCAAATTGGCCCAGTACGTGGCGCTTAAGCAGTTTCGAATTGTGTTTTCGCCTCGGCCGTATCGGTGTCACAACAAGTTTTTACGAGAGCGGGAGAGAGAGAGAGAGAGAGAGAGAGAGAGAGAGAGAGAGCCGAGCCGGCTCAAAGTGAGCTTGGAACAGTGAGCGTAGGAAAGCGCTTGTGAAAAAAAAAACCGACTGACTGGCGGTCCGGTGGGGTGGGTGGCGAGCTTCAAGGGGATACGTCGATATCCCCAAGCCGAGCTCGACCTTGAACTGTTGGGGGGATTACATACACCTTATACCTATAACGAAAAGGGTATATTTGTTTTGAAACCCTTAGAACTTTCCTTTTGAGGTCACGAAATATTTCTATACTTCTTTGGAAAAGCGTGTCAGAATATGAATGAAACTGCCTTTGACACGTTTCGCAAGCTGTTTTCTATTTGAAATGCATATGTAATTCTGACTGGTACCAAATGCTTTGAAATTCATCTACTCGTTGACTGTACTTACCTTGAAACAACTAAAAATCATCGAAATTTGTTATCGTACTCATAATATTCCATTTATTTCATGATGAGTAAAGTCCACGGTGGATGAATTTCGAAGGTTTTAACTCACGTTGCATGATCTCCATTAGACAACATATCCAAAAGAACAATAACAGCATCTTAGTTTCTTGGACGAATGAAAACGCATCTCGCGGTTTCTTAGTGCCGAAAAAAAGCACATTTCAGTTTTTCAGTCCAAGGAAACTGAAATCTGCTCTTCTCCGTGGTACATTTCAAATGTGCTTTTCTTTGCAATACAACCCCTCGTACCAGAAGAGTAATACAATCTATAAAAATGACGGATATTACCAAAGTTACATTCACGCAGACGTGGATTAACGATTAAACGACCGAACAGCTGGCGTTAATCACCGCTAGGATCGATTCGCGATTCCCCCGTTCGGTATATACACACAACCCACCCGATTGACCAGCCATTGAAAAAGCTTCCAGCAGCACTACTACGAGGTGGAGGCGGGCCTGCTGCGCCGGTTCTCGTTCTCGCCGGGCCAGCAGAGCCGTAGCGTCGCCGGGGTCGTGATCCACCCGAGCTTCAAGCCGATGACGCTGCAGAACGACGTGGCGCTGGGCCTGCTGTCGAAGCCGCTGTTGTTCAACAGCTGGGTGAGGCCGGTGAGGCTGCCTGAGCCCGACACCCAGAGCTTCTTCGGCTGGAGGAAGCTGTCGATGCCGGGGCCCCGCAGTGTCTGCTACACCGTCGGATGGGGCGCCACCAGGGAGGGAGGACCGGACCGTGAGTCGAGACCCTCTTCTACTCCCTTATCCGGTTTATCTCTCCCCGTCTGCGCCACCTCGATTAATTCCCCATCCCTCCCACACCCAAAAAACTCCTTATAAACATTTATCAGGAGCTCTCCAGCTGTCGCGCCCGGGCGGCAAACTCCACGACCTACTTTCTCCAAGGGGATCCAGTTTCAAAGCGTTGTTTCACTTCTGCTCGCTGCCAATTCATATATCGAGCTAATCGAGCAAACGAGTGATTTTGACTAAGAATACATTTTGTTGCGCGTTTCAGCGGACCATCTGCGAGAAGTGGAGGTACCGCTGACGGAGTGCAAGTACCGGGAGGACAGGAATCCAGCGGAAATTTGCGCAGGACTCAGGCAAGGCGGAAGGGACGCCTGTCAGGGAGATAGCGGAGGTCCTCTCATGTGCAGGTTTGTCCCTCCGACTGTCATTATGTTTTGCTCGATAAAAGTTTCGCTATAACTACGTATATATACTCTAATAGTTGACTGTACTTTGGGATATGAAAACTTTGGTGTTTAGACATCATCAGCACAATCGCATCAGTGTCGGGTCACGGATAAAATGAATTGAACTCTTTTTATCACTAAAAAAACCAGTATCTTCAATAGGAATGATCCTCGTTGTTACTTTACAGATGGCCGAATACAATCAACGAATGGTACGTCGCGGGTGTAGTTAGCCACGGCGTTGGTTGCGGGAGACAATACGAGCCTGGCGCCTACACCAAAGTCTCTTATTTCGTCAACTGGATCAACAGCATCACTGGTGAGTCGACGTTAATTAGCCCATTTAACTCGCAAGGCCGAGCTCTTGAATCTTCTCCCGCGCCAATCCGTGCGAACATTCGGAAACTTTCGCACGCTCCGTTTCCGTCTTGATGAGCTTTCGTTCCTCGAGCGATTCGCGCGAATTCAAATATCTCGAGAAACTGAATGGCAGTGGGGACAGAGGCTGTTTGAGTACGCAGAATCAACTTGGGAAAAAGAATCGGGAATCTTTAATGGCAAAACTCTGCTTCCCGGTGGCACAGAGTGTAATACAAAGTCAAACTTCAACTGCGAGTGATTTGCATCCATTTGGAAATAAGAACGAGCCTTAGAGTCTGTTCCGGATGGGCGAGGAATCTCCTCGAGGATTATTCTGCTGTTCTTTGATGAGTTCGTTAGCTCTTTGACTGACAAGAGTGTGTGTTCTTCCCATCCGCGCCCCAGTTGCTCGCGAGCTTTCGTTTTTGTTCCAATCGCGTGGAAAACCAAGTCGAGCTTAGTGCCGCGACGAGTTGATATATGCACGACCAACGCGTAGCATCCGAGAACTTATTTGGTCGCCACAAGTGGAAAAAATTATGCATAAATTATGCCTGCCTCTCGATGTATCGAAGTGAAAAATATCACCGTACGAAGATGGTTGGGCGATTGAATGGAACGACAGTGACATTTTTCGTATAATACGAGTGAATCCATTAATTCGAGTAACATAAGATTTGCTGGAGATTCAAAAATGTTTGCTATCAAAACATATAGCACTCGAGTACGTGAGAATTCAACTGTATCACTTGGAAAATGTCACAGCCATTCCATCCACCTTCGTACAATGATCGATACCCACTGTGAAGATTCAAGAGTGCAGAAAATTATGCATGGGTATAAAAATGCGGACTGACTGATTATCTAGGCATAATCAAGGCATACCTCGAGTGAACATTGAGAAGAAATGAATTATTGCCAAATGCTCTCGATGTTCGTTATGAAATATCGATTTATCAATGAACAAATTTTGTATCAAAAATCGTCGTCTCGTCTATGCCTCGTGCATAATACAACCCTTGCTTATAAACGTTCACTGTTCGTAGACGCAGTCCATAATTTATACGCGTAATGTTTCCCACTCTCGAGTTCCACCTCGATATTACGTCTGTGAATATGCCATTTCCACGGGAGCAATTCACGCACAATTTTCCTCCACCCGAGTGCAGCATCTTCAAGCGCGTAAACGATCAAGGATAATCGGTTGGGTTGTTTGATTTTGCAGAAAGCGCGACGCCGGCGGTGGTGAGAAATTTTAGAGCCAAGTGCCCGGGATTCAGCTGCAGCCGAGCCTCGACCAAGTGCCTGCCCGCGGGGAGGCGCTGTGACATGGTCGCCGACTGCCTCGGGGCCGAGGACGAGATGAACTGCGCCAGCTTTGTTGGCGCCCCCCACGAACCGACCACACCGCCAGCCGACTCCAGCTAATCAGCCCGCACGAGACGCACCAAAGGACGCGCGCTATATGTTCACTTCCGGTCGTAGCTCGTTTTTTATGTACCTCCCGAGGATGTAGGGGGTGTGGGGACGTAATTTCTTCCCGGGTAAACTCGATCGGGAACTCGAGACGCGGTTCCTGAAGTCTATCTTTTGGAAGGAGCATAATGCTGGAAAAATTGATTGAAATACTTGGGGGAGGGAATATTCGAGGAAGCTGCCGACAAGCCATAAGACAATTTACCCGCTTTAAATGCGATCGGACGATGCATAGCAGGGGCTACAACGGTTTATATATGTTTACAAGGGTACGACACGATGAAAAATAGCTATTTTTAAAATTGCAAAACTAGATTTCAGTACGAGTGAATCTTAAAAAAGTTAATTTAATTTATTATTTTAAGTAATTTTAATGGATTAAGCATGAAATTCACTGATACTAAGGAAATCCAGTTTTTTTTTTCATTCTTCCAACTGAAATCGATTTTCAGTGTTGCAACACTTTTGAATAATCGCTTTTGTTTCTGCCGTGTATCAGGGGATGGACAGGCATTTTCTATGAATAAATAAATTCGCATCTATTCGTCGATCAGCGTATTGCCCAACACTCTGTGAGTGAAAGGCCTCGATCCATTCGCGAATAGGAGGATTATCGTACGGGGATTATCGCTTCAATGTTAGATACGTAATTACAAGGAACATTTTTGTTACAAAAGTATACGCGACGATTTCTGTTTTATCGAACACGCCGAGCCAGTTTAATTGAATAAAAAGAAAAATTCAATTTGCGGTATGTCGCGGAATTCGGGACACAATCTGTCGAGTGGATCAATTTAATCGTCAGAAGCGCGTAAAATAACTATTGTCACGCCATTTAAAGAATTATCTCATTACTCACGTGTACATACATTATCGAATTAGATTATAAACTGATTCGCATATAAATCATCATATATACTTAACAAAGGGATAAATATTGTCAAATATAGAAAGATCACCGATGATTCATCTACAAACAATTGTTATTTTATTAATCCCCCGCCCAAAGTATTCGCATAGATCATCATACAATGAATAATGATATCGTCCACACTATAATATCGAATTCGCTGCACACATCCGAATTCACTCCCCCTCTCCATACACAAATACATCTGAAAGACCACAGAAAAAACCACTTATCTCGTATTGAATTGTATATTGCCTGGGGCGGGCGGCGGCCTGGGCTCGAGGAAAAGAGGACGCGAGGGAGCTGCTGACCTCTTGCGAGTGGCTGGAGAGGCTCGCAGTGCTGCAGAGCCAGACGTTATCGATAGAACTTCCTTTCGCCGGAGGATATATCGGGCAGCGGTACGACACAACACTTTACTCACGAACGGTACAGCCCCGACACGAATATCGCCCTCCCATAACTTTGGGTCACGCGAATCTATAGATCTCGCGTCCCACCTGTTACGATTGATCCCCGCGAACGACTGTAATATGATGCACCCGAGCCAAATAGACACATAGAGGCTATCCAGTCCAAATGAAAAGATACGGAGGTGCAGGTCTGTAAAATCCCCTGAATCTTCCGTATCTACTTATACAAGATCGAGCCGACAATCCTGCCGTGGTGCAGGATCGCGCGGTGTGCAGTCCACATATCGGCAGCCTCGCATATTCGCGAATTAGTATATATGAGCGCCGGGGGGGAATGTGAATGGCGATATATCGGCGCTGGCTCGCTGCAGGAGAGCCGTGTGCGCGCAGGAGCGCGCAGACACACACACACACACACGTACAGGTACACGTACGAGCGCAAGAGGCAGCCGTTCGCCTTCAACGGCAGCGACCCCATTCGCGGCTAACATTCCTGCGCTCTCCACACCGGTCCCTCTCGCGCGCGAGCGCGCTTTGCCTTTTCCTCCGCCGCCGCCACCGCCGCGAGAGAGCCGTTCTTCCTGTGGCCGATCGCGCGCCTCGAATGAATAATATCGGCCCGCGCACTCCGTAATACACCCGGCCCCAATCGCACCTTTTTTATTCGCGCGCCGATTTGTTCACTCTCTGTGTGTGCTACCCTTTTTTGTGTGTTCCCGGGGTGGGCCGTTCGCGTGTATTACACCGGAGTTGCGGGAAACGCAATCCACTCGAGAGAGATATGGCTTTTGGACCCGGCGAGCTCCGTTACATATATATACACAGAGGCGCGTGAAAACCATTTCTAACGGTCGCGAGCCGACCTGCTCGGATTATTTTCGGATTGCGGTACGGTCGCGTGGCGTCGAACCTCCTGTGTATACAATTACAAGAGCGTTGATTCGCGCGCGAGATAATTCGCGGGGAAAAACACGACGAGGCGCTCGTGTGTAGTACTGATTGTGAGTTGGAGAGTATCACCGCGCGTCTATATAACGGCGAACGCTCGGCAGCCTCTATTTTGAGAAAACCTGTTCGGCGACAAAAAACCCAATTCTCGCTGTACGGTATATATACCTACGTGTGTGTGTGTGTATCCGCGAGTCGCACGTACCAGTAGATGCACGGCGAGTTTGGTTAGACGAGTACACGCGCGCGACGTGTCCTTTTTCTCTCTCTCTCTCTCTCAGATCCATCGTATCATCGGTTCCTCCGACTCAACTTTCGTCTCGTGCCTGACCATCACCCGTGGAGCGAGATTTTTCACGATCGATTTCCCGTGGGACCGTTGCACAGTGAAAAGCATTCGCTATGCGCGTATTGCGTGTTGGAGTCGGGGCGGCACTCCCTGAAAATCGAGCGCGCGTTGTGGACTATACGCGGCTGGTCACGTCCCTGGGTTGACCGTCTCCGCGAGAGCCGTTGGTCCGTGAACCGATGTAAATACACGACAGTTCTCTTTCTCTTTTTGCTTTCGTGTGGTTTCAAAGCCTGTCCTCTTCAAGCTCTGATACTCACGCGTATCCGCGATACCTTTGACTAATAAATAATTATCCTGCCTTTGTTTAACCGACAAGTGTGACGAGCGCTTGGTTGGCTCGTCGCTCGGCATCGACGGACCTACAAGCAGTGTATGAAGGTGTAATAGGAGTGATTGAATGGAACCACAGTGACAGTCTCACAGCGATACAATATAAGAATTTCTAGAGCTGCAAAATCTCATGAAACTGGGATGTGAATTGACTTATATCACAGTGAAAATGTCACTCTAGTTCCATGCAATCACTCGTAAAACTTCATAAAGTGATTTTCCACTGTATGGATTCAAGAAAGCCTGCTAAAAGAGGCGTCTTCACACTATACGTCACCGGATCTAACGTGTCCTTCCTATATGACTCCTGTATGATTCACGATTCTACCTGCAACCGATCAATTGCACATCCGTCCATTTCCCAATATGCTTTCGCAATGATTCACATATTGATTCAACAGCCGGTGTCCATATCCACGGCACTGGGTTAGAGGACCATAAGCTCCTCGTTACTCCCGCAGTTTCTGCACACTCGATCAAGAGATTGAAGCATTTTTCACGCCTCTGTAGATAGAAAATAGTTCAAAATTAGTATATCTACCGAGTGAATATTTACTGATAGACAATGAAAATTTTCAACAGTTGTAAATGGTAATTAATTATCCCGTTTTGGTGTTAACTTTTCATCGGAATTTTACTATTTATTAGTAGAGCAAAACTCACTGTCCTATGAAAATAGCGAATATCTCATTAATTTCCGATTGAAAATTCGGTTTTTCGTTTAACATGTTTTTTTTTCTCTCTCGGCGGTTTTCAACTATTCCAAATTTCGCGAGCTCATCATGTCCCGGCAAAACTCCCGGATTTGAAATATGCCAACTGCTCGTCCCGTGAAGTCACTGCCCGAATCGTCGCTCGGGAAAAACAAGGATACAGATCAATTTCGAAAATACTACTTGTCCCCGGGTGGGGCGCGCTCTCGCGAGTAGTGAAAAAATCAGCCAACAGCTGATCAAGATGCAAAGCCGGTCCGCCGCGACGTTCGCCCGCGCGCATACGGACGATAGCCGCATCACGGCAGCCTCCCGAGGCGACAACTCGCGCATTCCTCGGGAAACTGTATACACACACGCGTGTATGGACGCAAAACTACTCTGGCGGCTGCGACCTTTCCGCACTGCAGTGCAATTTGCCCGTTTAGCCCGTGGTGGGCGGCTCTGGTGTGGGAGGGGACATATACACACCGAGCTCGCGGCAGTTTGTGAAACGCTATAAGCAAATCGCGCGCTGAGTCAGAGGTAATCGACCGCGCGAGTGCCCCCCTGCTTGCTGGCGGCGCACACATATCCTAGGATCATTGTCGCCACCGCCGCGAGTCGCTTGTGAAACTCTTATGGTCAATTTGAATGCGCTTGCGCTCGCGCGCGAGAACCTTGAAAAGAGAGGAGCTCTCGAGAGAGGCGCATCGGGCATGGCTTGTGCAGCCACTCTCGCCGAGAGATGCTGGCTTGCTACATGCACCTCCGCCGTCCTGCGCGGCTTGGGAAATTCCAAGCGTTAATATATATGTATATTGTTTTTAATCGGCCCAGCTGTGTGTGTGTGTGTCTGTGAGCAACGTATTGCTGCAGGAGCTCTGTCGTGTTGTTTTGATATGGCGAGGTTGCACGCCGACTCCTTATCGCCTCGCCGCGGTTCAACCTCTTCTTGTTTTATTTGTACGTGGCAACAGTTGTACACGGAGTTGTAACGCAATTATGTCGATGGCTTGGTGGGGCGAAAGCACATCTTGCAATCACCCGATGAAGAAAAGCACATTTCATGAAGAATCGTTGAAGCGTGAAGTTATCGGAATTCGTGAAATTCAAAGGTTTCGAGGATTTGAAGATCAGTGTAGGGACCTAAATTATTCGAATTTCCAAAAAAAATGTTATGAAAATGTTGTTAAAACTGATTTTTGTCTCCCCCAGCAATGGTAGCTGGGGAGATTAACAACGTTTGCCAAACACATCGACAACGGTTCCTCCGCCAAACATATCGTTGATCCGATCTTCATGAGTAATCGGGCCACAACGGCATGTATGAGGAATTATAAGGAACTTCCTAAAAAAAAACACCTCGGCAACGGTTGCTATAGGGAAACAAATAACGAAATTTGCTAAAAATCGAACCGCAGCACACCTTGCCACGCCTAACCTGTGTGCGGAATTTCAGGAACATCGGACGATTTTATCGAGAGATATCGCGTCTCAAGAATAGCGTCACATGCATACGTCCATTTAGAAACTGTTTGGGATTCGTACGTTTCTCGACTCGTATATTACGATAATAAAGATGCCGAAGTCTGAATCGAAAGTGCGAATTTTGCTCCGTCGCTAATCTTTCTCTCTGAGAAGCCAAAACACGTTTTTTCTGTTTTATTTTTCTTATGAACAAATTTTACCGGAAAGATATGACGTTTGTGAATTCGATCCAACATATTTGGATCGTACGAGGAAAAGGACACGAGAATACACGCGACTGGCTGGAGGGGCGGATGATTGTCGAGCCCGCATAAACGCGTGTAAAGTAATAATAATACTTGGATATAACGAGCTTAGGAAACAGCCCCTTGTCAAATGAGAGATTTTAAATGTATTTTTCTTCGTCGGGACATTTTGAAATGTGCTTCTGCTCGTACACGAGCTATCGATAAATATATAATCGGTTGCGCATAAATGCCGAGTTTAAAAACTGCGGAACACAAGCGTGGCAAATTGTTTTGCCGAGTGTATACATTATCGGGAGACCAAGAGTGGAAACTATTACTTTGGAATAATGCATCGCGATTATCTGTAACTACATGATGATGACTCAAACGCAGGCGCGCGCGAAACAATGAGATTGCTCGAGCGAACTACTGCATCGGAGGAAGAATTTCATCACGTGTTTTTCACAATTCAATCTCTCGTGAGAATGGACGCGAATCGATATATTCCATCGACGACTGTTGCGAGTTGGAAGGAATGAAAAAAAAAGTGTAATTGATCGGCATCAAGTTAGATTACACTTTTTCTCTCACTCCGATGTGGCTAAACTCATAAGAGCTGATTATCGAGGCATCGCATACGAGTTGGGCGCGTAGAATCATTCAATTACCGAAATTTCATCGAACTCAAAAATATGAACTCGTTTGTCCATCAAAGACACACAGCCGTGACGGGGAAAACAGATCCCACACTTTCCGATCCTGGGATTTTCAATAAAGTATCGAGTATAAAACGAAATCCCTACACCGCCCTATACTCTCCGCGTTATCTACCCCCCGCATCTCTCAGGGCAGAGGCGACAATCATCCGACATTCCTCGGAGGGTTAACGCCGCGGTGGCCGCATCCCCGGGCCGCTCCGTATCGATTTCGAATCGGTTATCCCTGGGCGGCCCCGATGGGATGCTGGAAACGAAAAGAAAAAAAACGGAAGAGGAAAATGAGGCGCGCGAGAGGTTTCCCGGCCGACGACCGACTGCAGTGTACATATATCGAGACGGGCCCACGCCCCGTGATTATGCAATCGCGGCCGACACTCCCATGTAGCCGCGCGTGATTTCGAGCCGAGTGCACGCGCAGGTATACGAGTACCGTTGCCCGAGACCGATCGGCTGCCGATGTATATGTATATACACACGCGCGTAGTGACCCGTCGCTGTGTGTGTTGGTGTGCCCCGCTGTTTACCACTGCGGGGAAAACTCGCGAGAAATATATAGGCTTCTAGCCGCTCGATGATTGATGTATATGGTGTGTGTATGCGCTAGCTCGAGGCGACGGATATATGGACGCTACGCGCTTCCGATCTCGAGCGGCTGACGTTTTGCTCATTACCGATTTTTTTCCACGTGTGCTGCCTGCTTGGAATATGCGAGACTGATGAATGAATTGAGGAGCGACTCGTACTCGTCGATATGTTTTATTAGTCAAACTACTGTATTTCCAGTAGAGCTTACAATTATCTAATACACTTTACCTATGTAAATTATTGTGGAGTCTACTATTGTATTAGCTTTTTACCGCAAATTCTACTTGATTGTACATTAATTGATGATGGAACGTTATTTCGTTAATCATGAAACATTATTTTACGAATCAATATATTTCGTTCCCTTCAAAATCATTTAAGTTGACTCGACTCGAACCATTTATTCACTCCGACATATTTCGTGTGTTATTGGCCGGCCAAGACAAGTATTGAATGATTTAATAATTTCAAAAAAATATAATGTGTATTCATAAGCTGTTTGCACCATACAATATATCTACACTTTAAATGAATCCAAACTCTAGTTGGTCCACCGTCCATTCGTACATACTTCACCATGAATTTGACAGGAACGCATAGTAAATTTTACAATAATTCTTGTATATGCTATAACCATGTAGAATGGATCGCATTAATATAATCATGTTCGTTATTTATTTGTAGTAATTATGATCAGTATGATTTGAGTAGTAAATTTGACTGATATAATATATCACCTATCCGCACCATCACTTGGTAGAAATAGAGTATACAGCAATTCCAAGATTCATCTGTGGGTGCTTGGATCGTTGATTGATTGAAGAAATTTCAATACCGCACTCGCACCATCTAACGGAATCGTAAATATTTTCAGCTACTCAGTGTAGCGTATCGCTTCGGTGTATCCTGACATTTCCCTTGCGCCGCAGTAACTTACCAAATGTATTACTTTTTCACGATACTCGTTTCCTCGTTACATACATATCTGTTTTGGGTGGTGTACAAGCGCTACGCGAGAGGTGCGGTGACAGAATTAGGGTCAGTCCCTGAAGCGGGTCACTTTGAAATTCCCGAGTTTGAAAAGCTAGCGGGCTGTGAGTACGCGTGCAAGTCCCCCGCGACGAAGCTAAACGAGTATGTCCAAATCTCGCCGTGGCATCTTGGAAAAATAATTCGTCTCGTCAGTCCCGAACGTCGAATCAATTTGAAACTCGGTGGTGCTGCTCATCAAGGCGTAAACTATCACGTAATATATCTAGACCATCTATCAAGTAGAAAGTTTGGAATAACCAAACCTCGCTCGGGTGCATATAATGCACTATTTTCATTCGGGCCATTTGAAAAAGTGTGTATACCGGTTCTCCGCCACTTACCTCAACCTCCCTCCGTATGGAACAAGTGGAGCCGATGGAAACTTGCGATTAGGACTTGGTTAATTTCTTCCTTCTCCATTTTCGGGGTCATTCACATTATATACTCCGAGCTTCAGGAAACAAAAACTGCAACGAGGTATTTGAAAAATGAGATCCAAAGACTACGCAAAAACGCATCGATACGCTCCGGAGTCTTTAGAAGAAGCGCCATCTCGTGTACAGAGAGGCGTACGGGTATGCGGCTTACGGGAAACCCGAGCGAGAGTAAACCGAGGCATTCCCGTGCAGGTGAATCACGTCCAGTTTTATCCGTCGGTTTGGTGGAAAATTTTAATGAAAAGCTGTTGGTGCAGCCCATACAACGTCGAACGGGAGGCGGATGCTGCAAACGCATATAGCGGGAGAAACAGAGCGAGCGACGGAGATGAGGAGAAAGCACCTGCGTGCGCGCACACACACGCGGCAAGAATGCGCGCGAGGTTCCGTTGCGCATTACGTGTACACGCGGCGGCGGCGGCGGCGAATCATCTCTCTCGAGTCGGTGAAAAAGGAGGAAAAGCCGGCGCGTGGACGCTAACTGCCCTTGAAATCCTCGCGCGCGCGTTTGTTTTTCTCGCTTTCTCCGGTTAGCCGCCGGCTAACTCCCTCTTCCTCGCGCGCGCGCCTCCTTTCCTATACTCGCGCCCAGGAATTCCTGGCTCGCTTTGATATATTCAAAGCTTACGGTGCTTGTGTGCAGGAAAAACGCGCCCGAGACTCCAGATGTACCAACGTTTTGTTTCTTCCGAGCCCCCCTAGCTGCGATTCTCGAAATTGACTTGTTCTTCAAAGTGATTGTCGGTTCGTCAAATCGCTTCGTCTGACTATTGAAAAGCTGAGGAACGTTGTGGACTGCAGGATCGTTGATACACGAGATATCCATAGAATTATTGTATAAATAGAATTAACCCGATCTTCCGGATGAATAAAAGCGTTTAAAATCGAGAACTCGTTACATAAAATACGTAATATCCGACTGAGGGGTTGATATTTGAATAATTGCGTGAACGTGTGACACTCGTCGACGCGTCTTAAATTGTTTAAGCACTAGTTGAATAATATACAATGATGTGTATGCAACCAGGCGACTCGATACAACGAAATACGTTTTGGGATCGCGCAGCGAGTTGGCCGTTTGGCGAGCTGCTGACCCATTTATGCCTTATCACGTCGGCTCGTGCAGTCAGGCCGCGAGTTTTCGTTCATTATGCCATTTCATCGTGACAAACCAGGCAAAAATTATACCTGCTCCTCGGCATTGTTGTCGGCCTCGTTTACAGGAAGCCACGAAAACCACGTTTCACGCTGATTACCTCTGCTGCTTGTCTCTCACGGATCGCTACGTGCCCATCTCGTCGATGGTTACAATGTTTTTCCTTAATTTCCCCCCTATTCGAGAGGCTAATCACGTTGCCAACGTCGCCCGCGACTCGCGAGACCTCACGCGCGACTCTGTTTGTCCCTCGTCAGCCAGTCAAATTGTTTTGTTAAAAAAACTCGTGATTTTCACTCTCAATCATCTCGACGCGTTTCGTATCTAACCGTTTCTCGCTCGTTATGTCCAATTTGGGGTGACCAGGGTAACACACGCCATATTTACTTTGACACGTATATATAGTTTTACTTTTTATCTTACTTGTTATACTCTCTCGTAAATCCTTACAGTGACACTGTATATATCAAAGTGAAAACTGAAAAGTCACCGTGAGACGACAGTCGAGTCATTGAATAGAACTACAGTGAATTATCTAATTCAAACAACTGTCCAGTCGAGTTCGATGAGATTCGACAGAATTGGAAATGTTTGTTATCAAATTTGTTATAAAATTTCTTTTATCAAATAGTAAATATTCATTTTATATGAAAAATTCACTGTAGTTCCATTAACAGAGTGAATAATAAAAATTCATAATAAATCCGTCCCATAGAGTGAATGTTTACTGCAACCACTTACGAAAATATAAAGGGGAAATGTTTATTTGTATTTTCGCAAAAATCTCAAAAGCGAGTCTACCAAACATCAACGTATTTCGACAGTAGTTTTATTATATACTTTGAAGTATCATCAGCTACTTTGATTGGTGATTATTTAATGAGAAACGGCTCTGTGCTGAATATAAGAATAACACGAAAATCAGCTCAGCTTCTCCCTCAGGCTACTAGGTGTCGAGCCGTACTCGTAAGTGAATTTGGCATTTCTGGCGTCTTGACGTTCTTTTGGCTATTATCCAGTCACATTCGGTTAACTCCTAAGCTTTTCTCGCTATGAAAACGTGGATGGTCGTGAGAAGCTTTGAATCCCCAAATAAGCTGTCCATTTTCAAAATTGGATATCCTGATCAATGCCAAACTGCGTTCGATTTGTCAATAAGTAAATATCGCCATGGTGGATATCCCCACTACAGGGTTAGGTGATTTCCCAGAAATTTTTTATATCAATTTTTATGCAGTGTGTGCCGGAGTTTTAGGAGCTTGACCGATTACGCACCCGATCAATCTTGAAATTAACAAACATCGATTCAATTTTATCGATATATAACTGCCGTCGGCATCTAATCACGCGGATGAAAGTTTTGACGAGCGTCAAGCTCGACTATCGCCAACGTCAACTTCAGTTGCAAATGGACGAACGAGCGAAATGTCCCGTTGAACGCTTGAACGTGGCGATCTGATGATCGGCGTATTCGTGATACGCATAACAGACCGTCGCGATCCCATGGCGCAAATCAGCCCCAGCACTTGTTCCTCGCGCCACTAGGTGGCGAGCCGATAAACGAGCCATTCTGGCGTGAGTGAAATTTGCTTGGTCTGGTGTAGTCAGCGGGAGAAATTGCTATTATACCCCGTAACACCTATGAGTCCTACGGATTCGACTTTCGAATTTAAACGACCTCGGCTTCCAATTAAAGTTTTTCTCGCTTGTACAATTGAAAACACTCAAAGTCATATATTTAAGTGTATCATAATTCATTCACGCCATGCATTGCATATCTATTTTGTGCGAACTGATCACGTCGCAGCGGATTTTCAATCCACTGTATCTCCGTCGTGTGGAAACTCTCGTGTCGACGATTTTGAAAAGCTTGACGAATACAGCCAAATAGAATTTTCATAGCAAGTTCCCCATTGTACGATGAACTTGCAGAGCCGGGTAAATCTGAAAATCATTCCATAATAATGTTAATTCATATACTATCCCCGATAAATAATTATCATGCGGAATTCTGTAACCTACAGAGAGCAAGCGTTGCTGCGATGAGGTTCGTTAGTGTATATAAATATATATTTGTGTGCGTGTGTGTATGTGTGGGTGGATGAGTGTACAGTGAATCTGCGTACGGTTATACCATTATTATCGGTCTATTTCATCAACTGTACTCCTTCGCAGAGACGATCCTCGCATTTCAAAATTAGATAATCCTCAAATTGCTAAAGCATTCGCTAAAATGAACTGACTCGATTGAATGAGTGCTGAGCTTGAATGAATGAAATGAAATGAGCTTGGTGCTATGGCAAAAACATTTTCTCCGAAATCGAGACTCTTTTTCTCAATCCTATATGAGTAATCCGTTCGCAGCAGCGGATGCAAATCTCCCCTTTCCACCTAGTGTATTTTTCTTCACGAAGGAAGATTAAATATTTGCGAGTTACAGAAAAGTGAAACGACACTTTTGGCTCCGTGTCCCCGTAACGATCCGACAATAATTCAACCGTTGAAAAGTGAAAAAGCAAAATGCGAAAGGTGTAATTTGTCGCGAGGAGCGCGTCTCTCTATACACTCGCGTAACATGCGCTCGAGCGGTACATGTCCAAAGGTGAAAAAATCATAAGCATCCGATTGGTTGCGGACCCGAGACTGCACCGCGACCGCACCGCAGTCAGAATCGATAATCGCGCATCGGTGCAGCAGAGGCTCTCACGATACATCACTCGTGCGTGCGTGTATGGATCGCAACAATATTTAATCAGGCGGCGCGACCTGATATATCCCCGACGACTCGCGCTTGCATCACCGCAAACAGTTATGTTTTCGCGCGCGTCAAGTTCCTCGCCGCGATCCCACTGCTCGCCACACACACACACATACACATGCATACGAGCATAGACATCGTCGCCAGTATATTCAATCGGGCGATCCTGTTGCGCTCCGTGAAAATTCCAGTCCGCGCAAGAAGCCGCGCGTTTACCCCGGCCAGGGGCAAGAAGCGTCGTTACGGCCTCTAATTTGCCTATATAACACGGCGCATCGATTGACAGGACCGCGATCGGCCAAGTGTCGGCGGTCTGCGCAAATATACCGTTACCCCGTGTATATACATAAACATCTACCACGGCAGCGGCTTCCTGCCGGTCACTCATACACACGTGGCGGCGCGCGAGTCTGATACCTTTTTCGCGGCCGATTCCTCGGGGAATTCCAATCGACCGGATGGCCGGGGGATTACGTGGCCGGGAATGCAAGTGGCAATCGAGTTTGACCCTCCGCCTCGAGTGACGCAATTGGGTCGGCTCAAGTGCCGCTCTCGGACTCCATTCAAATCGCTCAGTGTCCGATTGTTGACGGCGGATCCTTGTGGAGTTTTTTCGCCGCCCAACGCACGGGTCAACGGCCCGGACAAATCGGCGACATACGCCGATTAATCCCCGGCGATTTGAATAAGCCAATGACATCGGCCATCGACGGTCGTGGGTTGCGGGCCGAGAGATCATCGCTACGCGTGTGTGTGGACACGATCATAGCTCCCTAAAAGCGCGAGAAATGCGGGGAAAAAAGGAAACCGGTTTTCGAAGCGCGCGAGCGGCGCTTTATTCGGAGCTGCCCCCGAGTGGTTATCTGGATGATTGAATTCCTTGTGAATAAGGCCACGCGGAAACGCTCAACGGGTATACTTATTATATACACGCGTACGCGTGTGTGTATGAATACAGCGCGGCCGCGCGAGTGGCGCTCGATTATAATACAATGCGCTGCCCGAGCTTATCGGTCCGTTCCAACTTTAATTATTAAGTAGCCCTCCTGTGTAAATTTCAACCACGCCGATGAACAACGGTTGGAACGGCCCCCCCTTGTATTTACTCGACCAAACTTTGATCCTCGTGTGTCGAACGAGACATGAAAAGCTCATCGAGCGCGGCTGGCCACATAAACTCTTGCGGTGACGCAATCTCGCGTTACGCGCGTGCCCGAAAAATCTCGTTTGAACTAAAAGAAACGGTCCGGAGAACAAACGCGCGCTGGTCGGAGGAAGAAGAAAAAAATAAACACGAGCAATAAACAAGCGGCGGGGTAACGAGGACGCGCGCGTCGCGCCCGTCCGGTTTTGACAGTTGCCGATCGTTCGCGTGCGCAAAGGGCCGCGCCAACTCGCAATTACGCGAGCGATGCATCGCCCAGGAGGAGAGGGGAAGAAGAAGAAGAAGAAGGAGGAAAAAAAGGGGGCCAGCCGCGGAAAGTAAACGGTGTTCCGTAAAAGCGCGGGGTCGACGGCCGCCCAAATACTTTCGTATAAAATCGCCGCTAGATTCCGGCGCGCGCGCCGATCGGTATGCAGCCGCGCGACAGGTTGTACTGCTTTCTCGCGCGCGCGCGTCCGCGCACCGGAGACGGCCCATGGGAAAGCACCCGAGTATATATTTGTATATACGTTCGCGATCGATCCTCCGGGGCGAATTTCTCCGTTTTCGAGTTCGGGGGGGTTGCTGTAGGTGTTCGAGATGGGATCGATGTAGGCGAGCTGTCTGCTCGTTCAGCATTTTTTTCGACCGTTAATTATGGACGCGTCGATCCTGATGGGGCTGGACTAATTAGGATGGATCGAAATATTGATCGGTAGGCGTAGTGCAGCTGTCAACGAATCAACTCGTACAATAGAAGCCTGGAGGTGTGAATATCTTGGAGGTCTTTATGAAAAACTACTTTGTGTATTCAATAACGTGTACTGACTTGAACTAACAACTGCACTAGATATATTCATATCTCTGTAAAGATCTCTCAATCTCATCAGACCAATTTTCAATCTTGAATCTCTTTCCAAAATTATAATTTTTGTCATAATATAATAATCGGTAATGAGATCGGTACTGATTCGTGTCGATGTTTCTTATTAATCCTAAATGAATGAAATTCAAATAATACACATTGTACAGAACCTAAATTGTTGGCAGTGGTGACGAATACCGAACAATTTGTCGGTACATCCTAATTCGTAAAACTCACTCGTAGATGGAAAATGTGTGAATTTGGCGAAAACGTTTTTGAATATGAGTATTCAACGTTGAATATATAAGGATTGAGTAAGGATTCAACATCGATTTTTTACGGATCGATTCTCACTTCAGAGTTTTTTCGACAAATCAATGTGAATGAATTATAGAGAATGGAGTATCTGCAGATAAAAATTATTCTCATCTTCACAAAATGGAAGCTGAAAGAAACAGTCACCTATTCAACTAAATAACATTTGTACAATGTGCAGAAATGAGTTCTTTGAACTGGAGAAATCTCATTCAACCAAAGTAATTATTGCGACGAAAATGGCTCGAGAGAAACCGTACCGTACGTAGGAGAATACGTGTTTAGTTATATGCAAAAAAAAGGCTCAACAATCTAATGAATCATTTTCCATTAGCTTAATTTCTCAGTAAAATTCGATTTAGATGTCATCGAAAGATGAAAAAACGCCTGATACCTTCGTCACTTTCTCTCACGATCCATCAATACTTCTTCAAACATTACTCATGCGTTTTTCCTCCGACGTGTAAGGCTCAATCGAGACCGAGAGAACAAAAAAAAGCAGATTGATTAATTTCTCCTTGGTGTGCAGCAACAACATTGTTCCTGTACGCTCGAGTGACTCTTTGATTTCTATGTTAATAAAAGTTGGTGCAATCATTGCTCGGTTGTCTCCCTCCTTTCCTTATACTCAGTTGAATTAATAAGAAGCCACAAGAATCCATGAATACATTTCATGACACGCGAAACCTATTTTTATCCGGACGCGTCTACAAGACACCGAAGATCGGCGTCGAAAAAGAAGACTCTAAAAATCGAATGAATTTACGAAAAACATTCGTCCGCTCATCGAAAACCCGGTTCCCTCCACAACTAATCAAGTTTTTTTCCCTTCTCCCCGGCCTCCTCGAAAAGCCTCCCAATTAGTCCATCACGTCCCGGCAGCGGATAAGTCAAGTTCTATCCCGAACGAGCACACATCGACGGGGATATTTTCGCGGAGCCAAGGTCGAGTGGTTGGGAGCCTCGGGCGTTCGGTGACAGACCGGCTGCATATGAAAGTACAACGAGAGGAGCGTCCAAGTGACTGCTGCACATATACGCGCGATCGTCACTGCGGCACCGAAGCTCGAGAAAGTAATATGCGCGAGTGTAGGAACAATATTCGAGGCGACGACGGTGCGCGGAGTTGCGTCACGCGCTTCTGTAATATGCCTACGCGCCAGCCAGCCGCGGCTGAAGTCAGCCGAGAGCTAATATAAAAGGCAGAAAGTGGGAATTTGTCGTGGGCCGAGCGAGCGAGCGTTGCTCCATAATAACCCCGCCGCAGCCCCTCCGGCCTACTCTCGCGCCTGTATCTCTCAAAATGGCGAAAACTCGCTGGCTTATTTCCACTTGGCCGCGCGAGACCAGTGGGATTTCGATTGACTTTTAATACGCGTTCCCATTCGATATCCACTGCGTGACGCTCCGACTCGAGTGCAGGCACGAGTTTCGAACCACTTGGGATGTGTTCCGATACCGAGTTACCCAAAGATACTCGCGCATCTCTTCATACATAACATTATGTGTGGTGTTATATATGTAAACTCATTACACTCGCGCATAAAAACTACAATGGTCAGTTGATACCTCAGTGGGTAATTAAAACATCAGCTGACGAGCGAATGTTAATATCACCTGTTTAATACATCAAAAAACTACCTACAAACAGTTTCAGTCGAATTCGATCTTGGTACGATTGACGTTGAAGGTGGTGTTTCAGGTCGAACATATACAATACGGACAAATATCCAATGTCTAGAATAGCCAGCTTGAAATCGCCGGACAACGACAATGAGCCAGCGAAACTATTATGGTACATTGGCCAAAAGAATATCGAGATTAGCCAAGGAAGAGAACTGGCTTGACTGAGCAATCTGTTCGTTATGTGCAAAAGCATATATATATGTGTGTGCACTGCATGAGGATATAACCTCGGGCGCTAACGGCTTGTCACGAAGGCCAAAGCTGCGAGAAACTGATCGTGAACGTTTCTTTCTCAATTTAACATGCATATTATAGTTTTGGTGTATAATGAATTTCATGATATTTTTCAGAGGGTAATATTATTCATTAGCACAAGTCTTATCTGATCATTAATGTTCTATCAATACATTACTGTTTTACGCTTAATTTTCAACTTCATGTGTACATATATATGTGTGCGTGTATATGTGTGGTCATTATATAGTTCTTATTCCACCTGCCAGCCTTAGCCATTTTTCTTAGCTAAAATAGCGATACATTTTCGTTTGGTATGAGCCAGAAATTTTGAGCTATTTTGGCCATTCTTATTAATCCTGCAGGATATCAGTCGATTTTTTCACAATTCTATGCGAGTCGTGGCAAATCATCAATATTTAGTCCTGCTTCTCACTCAATCTCGAGTGATTTTTCCCCAACTCTTTGAATTTTGACAGAGTCAATTTGACTAATCGCCGAACGACAAGAAAAACGATGCAAAACATTAGAAAAATGCCAGAAGCAATGAATGCGTAAATGTCGAAGAGCTCGACTTGCCACCACGCCATATCTACTGCAGGACATCTGAGCGAGTTTTTCCCGTGACGGATCACATACTCCACCCAGTATACGACATCTTGCTTTGGCGACCGAGGGCGGTCTCGAAAGGCCACCGATAATTTCTTGACCGATTCTCTGGAACACGTAATCATGAATTAATAGAAGCAACACATTTTCCTCCGTTCGAAAGTTGCGTGATTTCTATTACTTGTAAATTGGGTTCTTCAGAATCTCCTCGAAAGCATCATCGAAATCACTTTGTGTGGCGGTTTTTAAATTCAATTTTATGCCGATTTTTTTGTTGCTTGAAATGTCGCAATTCACATATTGGTCCGCGAAAAATGGAATGCATATTGTAGGTACTCCGTAATACAATGTTTCTTGGGTCCCCAAACCACCTCCATGCGAAACGAAAGCTTTGATTTTAGGGTGTTCTGTGGAGAAATAAATGTCAAATGAAAATCTAAGCTATTTTACTTTATTCGTTAGCAATTATACTAACGCAAGATTTGACGTTGAGGTAACCAAGAAAATGTATACACGTTGTCCGGCATATTCTTGGGTAGAGCTTGTTGATTTTGCAACTTCATTATAATACGAATTGGCGCAATTTTTCTGAACGAAGAATACAACTTGTCGAAAAATTCTTTCGGAAAGGTTTCAATAATTGCAAGACTACCAAAAGAGAAGTATAAGAAGCCCTCCGGGCTTTCGTCTAATAATTTCTTCAAATTCTGTGGATAAAATATTCAGAGTTTGGACATTGAAGTAGGATAGAGATGGATAATTTAACGTGGAAGATACCGGATCGATTGTCTGATTGTCGTTTGTGATGTGTATTCCACCAATTTCAACTAGCGCGGGAACGTGTGGTTCGATCCCGTGGAAACTGAAGTGGGAATTGGCAAATATGAGTGATACGGTCTTTTCCAATACTGTGTAATGGGGCACACTAGTTCCCAAATATTTCTTGATCAGAGCATCTTGTTTATCAGCTGCTTTGGACCAACGCCGTATCAACTTATGAGTCTCGACAAAATTGTATAGTCTTTGCCAAAAATCCATATTTTCTTTGTATACCCTCAAATTCTTTGGGGCGAATGCTAAATTCAAAGGGTTTCCAATGAACTGGCTGTTGTACGGATACAATGCGGTAGTTATCACACCAACAACCGGTACGTTCCAGAGATGGCCAATGGCAGTGAAGCATTGATAACCAGCAAGGAACTATAAACAAATGTTAATTCGTAACGGAAATAAAGCCTGGAATTATCATGTTCACACGTTTCTACACGTAATTAGCCGTAGTATCTGTTTTTTTTTTCAACGGATTTGTTGATAATGGTCCCATTCTTGAACTTTTTCAGATTCATGTCAAATCAAATAAAGTTTGCCCAGTCTAATAAACTTCATGGCGTACAAGTGAAAATTTATTGATAAGTATTGAAAACCCTACTAAGTTGTTGAAAAATATAAACAAAGAATTAAATTTCTAAAATCAATTGCCCTTGAAATTCTTCCATGGGAGAGTATGAAAAATCTGAAAAAGTCACGAGTGACAGGTCCAAAAAAATGTTGACCAGCTGAGTTGACGTGAAACAACCCATATGTTTGTATCGCCAATCCACACAATTGAATCGATAACTTAATTTATAATGATATTATCTATGTATTATTTCGTCCGTATAAAAGTATCTTTATATTATCTATACCATACCTGTGTTAATACAAGATCATAGCGGGGATCCGTAGGTGGGTTCCTTATCAAATTTGATAATTTCGGATGCCCAAGTAAACCACACAGATTTCTTACAGTCGCATGGAAGTTTTCCACGAGTTCATGAGTGTTGTATATTTCTTGCCACGTATAGCCCGTCCGAGAAGTAGCACTCAAATTAGGCACTTTGATAATTTCGGTGTAATTAGGAAACGGCTCCTTTAATGATATGCCAGTAATGACGTCGACTTGATGCCCTTTTTCAGCCAGTGACTTAACTACTTGTTCAAGAACACTGAAATGACTCCTGCCATTATACGGGAAAATAGCTAAAATTCGGTAGCCGTTTGCAGAAGAGCTTGACAATATGAGTCCCAGTAACAAAACCTTGATGAATTCCACCATTTTATGGAGATAATATTCACGAAAATAATTTCACCGTGGGATATTGTTTGTACTCTGTAACTAGATCCAATGACAATAGAGAATGTTCTAATTTTTCTAAAAATATCAACTTGGACACTTTATTACACTAGGATACTATACACATACAATATGTGTTTTCCAAGTAATGGACTGACGCAAAGAAAAAATTTGATACATTCTTGTCACTGTATATTATGCTTTTATCAAATGATGAATCGCAATATCTAAAGATTAAGAAATGATTTGTATCTGCCGTTGAAGATAAAACTAATAAATCAAAATGCAATTTTCGACAACAATAATTAATTTCATCGAAATTACCATCTCAGTCGTCAATACGTATTTTTAAAATTTGTGAGATCCAGTAGAATGCTATTCTGGAGATTAAATAAGATAATGCGTTGAATACGATAATGATTTCGAATCGTGGATAAGAATTGACATTGATTCTCTGCAGTAAATATGTATCTATATCATGCGATTCTTGTCAATGGATCGTGAACCGCAATCGAACGTTAAATTGTTCTTAGTCAGATACTCCCAGAGGGAGTAGCACAGAGTTTTTATGGAGTATTGCGAGTTTATGGATGAGTAGAACTGTTTATAGTTGCCAATACTAATCAATAGCTATTCCTCGGATTGTAACAAGCTAGTTCGAAACACGTAATAAGTTATGCTGACGGTATAAATACCACGGAATAATAAAAATCTACGGGAGTACCGTCTAAATTCGGAGGGAGTACCTACTGTAAGACGCCTCTCGGTTTTATTGGTAATCGCGTATCCGTTTTCTGGTGGCGCTGAAAAAGTATCAGTAGATTTTTGAGGTTTTACGGTAAATCTGATAGAGATCACGTAACCTTATACAGAATTGCCTTCAGTGTCTGCTACAGTTGAGTTGTGGGTTAGGCGAATTGCAAGCGAGAAATCACTGGAATCCGATTTTGCATGTATATTTCGAACCGACTGACAGCTATTTCGATCAGATGAAAAACACTGTAGAGCTCGTAGTCACTAACAAATTTACCGTAGAAACCTTAAAAATGTTCGTGCTTCGATACTATTTTAGCACTACCTGAAAATAATTGGATTATATCACTCGGATACGCGTTTGCCAATAGAACCATATTATATACTCTAATCATTGACGTAACGTAGTCTCAGTGATAGGGTTGAAGTGGATTATCTTCAAATTATACTCACAATTTTGAACCTCTTCAAACATTTTATTGTCAGTCTTTTGATGACGTCCATCTTTATCTCTGCGCGAAATGTTTAATAAATGAGCTCCTATTCAAGTTCGTAAATATTTCACTCCCGACACGGACACTCTCATTTGTGGTGTATTTCTTCGAAGGTATTTAGTATATAGGCAATCAATTTACTTTCATTAGATGCACGGATGGATAAATGAATATATACTGGTTAATTCATTTTTTTATGAGATCTTATAGAGTTTTCTATACTCGACGGGAGTATTCTAAGTATACGTCTCATTATTAATGTCAATACAATTCCTACTATTGATGTGATCACAATCACACACGTGATTATGAATAAATAGATATCGAAAAGTTCAATCTGCCACCATTTCAAATCCACAGAAGGCGATCGTAAAACATCTTTCCCGTGACGAATCACGTAGTCTATCCAATACGCAGCTTCTTCCTTAGGCTGCATTGGCCGATCTCTGTATAGGTACGACAGTTTTTTAACGGAATCTCTGTAACGATAACATGAATATTAATCGATACATTCCTTCAAAATAATCTAATTATTATTCGTAGATACTTAATGCAGTATTTTTACGAATATCTAATTGAATTGTGATGTATTTTCCAATGACATATAGACGTTCCTTATGAAGAATGACATTATTCAGATTCTTGCGACTCAATTCCATTGAATAGTTTGATAGAATCGATCGTGGGTGCGTCTGAAAGCGCCACTCCTAACGAAGAGCGTCTGTTAAAACATACCATAATTTAAGTGGAATAACTTACTTATATTTTGGATTGGTCAAGATTTCTTGAAACGCATGATCGTAATCTTCTTGGCTTCCACTCTTTATGTCTAATTTTATCCCAAAGTTCTTAGTGAAAGAGATGTCGCAATTCACGTGTTGATCAGCAAAAAATGGAATGCATATCGTTGGGACACCGTAATACACGGTCTCCTGAGTTCCTAAGCCACCTCCATGCGTAACGAAAGCCTTAATATTGGGATGTTCTAAAAAACCAACAAAAGATATGGGTACAAAGATTTTTAAGGCAAAGCTTTTAATGCCATCAATTATTACGGGGGGAAAACCGCTGCCAAGTGCCTTAGCAGTATGCTTTCTCAAAGATGCTTTTTTTTCTTCGCCTTAGCAACGATTGTTAGGGCAGGAAATAACGGTTGCTATGGAGCAAATATAACAATTCAGTGTCCTTGGCCATCGAGTAGGACTTAAAACTTTCCTGAGAACGGTTGCTAAGGATGTAAACAAACAGTTGCCAAGGATATCAACAGTGGTTGCTATGAAAAATATCGCATCTATTCTCATTGATTCTCATCGATTCTCATTGATTATTCTCAGTCCTAATGAGCACTTATGAGGATTTCTGAGAAAACACGTTAGAAACAGTTTCTAAATAAATAAACAACGGATTTTGCTGAAAATTGAACTCGGGCTAGATATTGCCACAGCTAACCTGTGTGCAAAATTCCAGCCAGATCGGACCACTCCTTTGGGAGTTATCCCACAACGAAAAAAAGTCATGAGAACTTATTAAAAACACGCTAGCAACGGTTGCTAGGGAAATAAACAACCGATGGTGCTAAACACCGAACTCAGTTTACATCTTCTGGAGACCAACCTGTATGCAAAATTTCAGGACGATCGAACCATTCCTTCGAGAGTTATCGCATGCCAAAACAAAAAGTGGTCACACACGTACGTACATACATACAGACATTTTTGAATTTCCATGTTTTTCGACCCGTAGATCACGAAAATCGAGGTCCCGAAGTCCGATTCAATGGGTCGATTTTTACCCCATTACAAAGCTCTTTGAGAAAGCAAGAAGACAGTTGGCATTGAAATAATAAATTGAGAAAGCAAAAAGATACTAACGTAAGATTTTTCGTTGAGGTAACCATGGGAATGTAAACAAATTGTCCGGCATGTTTTTGGGCAGAGCAGTAGGGTTGGCTGATTTCATAATTATCCGAACTGGCGAAAGTTTTCTGAACGAAGAGTAAAACTTTTCGAGGATTTCTTTTGGGTAAGATTCGATTATTGCAATGGTACCAAAAGAAACGTAAATGAAACCATTTTCACTTTCATCCAAGAGTTTCTTCAATGCCTGAAAACACCGAAGAGTAGTTTTTCAAAAGATTATTTCAATTAAGCCAACATTGAGCTTTTCCTCACCGGCTGTATCGTGGAATTGTCATCCGTGATATGTATCCCCCCGACTTCTACAAGAGCTGGTACTTTTGGTTGGACCCCATGAAGACTGGGGTGTGAATTGGTAATTATCAACGAAACACTTTTTTCTAATTCAAGATAGTGAGGCATATCTGGCCCATAGTATTTTTTGATCAGGTCGTTTTGTTTATACGACTCGCTATGGCATTCGTGAATCACGTAATGAGCCATGAAGAAATTGTACAATCGATCCCAGAAGCTCATGTCAACTTTGTAACTCATGAGGTTCTTTGGAGCGTACGCCAAATTCAGAGGCGTACCTATAAAATCATGATTGTACGGATAGAGAGTAGTGGTCACGACACCAACCACTGGAACACCCCAAACGTGACCGATTGCAGAAAAACATTGATATCCATGCAGGAACTACGAAAATAGAATACGAAATAAAGAAAAAATTAGTCATTATGTACGTAAATATTCGTGTTTTAGAATTTTCGAATACAATTCCAACAATAAATAATTGAATCACGAATCAAAGTGAAAAAGCCGGAACATGAATTGCTCACATGGACTAAAACAAGATCGTAAGGTCGATCGACCGGTGGGTTTTTTATAATCTTCATCAAATCGGGATTGCTGAGTTGATCGCACAAAAGTCTACAATACTCGTGGATTTTCTGTATAATGACGGATCGGGACTGGACATCACTGTATCGAAGATTTGCATGTTTGCCACTTGGAAACGTAACAACGTCTGTGTAGTTGGGAAACGGCTCTTTCTGCGGGAAGTAACTGACAACGTCAACTTGATGTCCTTTCTCAGCCAATCCTTTGGCTATTTGCTCGAGCACACTGAAGTGACTTTTCCCATTCATGGGGAAAACGGCGAAAATACGATAAGCACTAGATAATGATACTCCCAGCAGAAGATAAATCGACAGGATATAAATTAAATTCATTGTAGCAAATCGTAATACTCATTCACGAACGACTTTTGTCTGGAAGAAATTGAACGATTTACACCTTATTCTGTATTTAGCAGTTAAAAGAAACAAACCAAATGAATATCTCACTACGAAGGTGACGAACGACTCGACACTTATGCTTAAACAAATCGAAGAGGCAAATATTTCGATAACGGTTATCAGTATCAATTGCATATCATCTATTGGCCAATCCAGTAGAATCAAGTATTCAAAGATAACTTGACAAATCACTCCCGTTCAAATACATTATTTATATATTATTTTGAATGGAGAAAACTCGCATTTCGCTATAAGGTATAAGTCAATTGAATGATGTTGCATCAAATCTTGATGATTAATTGAAATATTTTCTGTGGTTATTCAATGATTAGTCTAATAACTCAATGTTAATCTATATGAATTCAAAATTATTGTTTTGGACTGACGCACACATGGATGTAATTCATGCTCACGTGATTTATGAATAAAGTACATACATTACTTAGTCATATTTCTCCTCCTGGACTCTTCTTCCGGGTTGTGAACGAAGCAGCTACACACTGAACCATAAAAGATTTTTTCCAGCAGCTACTGAAAAGTTTGCTAAATGGGTAAGACATGTGCCACCCTGGCATCCATCCTTGGATTGGTAATTTTGATAGGTTCCAATCGTTCACTGGAAACACGAATGAATGAATGAATTTCTAGATTGATTGTCAGAACTCACGTTTTCTTCTCGTCACGCCTCACGCCTCTCACGTTGTCTATCTTATACACTGAGAGAGAATGAACTTGCAATGGCTACTATATTTCTACTATGTATTTTAGTTTAATATGGCCGCACAACTAGGTTATATTGGTAAACTTTACGAACCAAATCATAGTAATTGTTAATGGGGAAAAATGACATTCAATTCATGAATAATTGATTTTAATGTATAAAAATACTTTTAATGACTTTACAATGTAATAAAATAAACCAAACTGAATAATTTCGATTCGTGTACTTGTGATGGCCGCAAGTGTTTATCGAAGCCAGCAGTTTCATTAGGCTGTGCAACAACAGCCATATTTCCAAGATTGGAATGATCATGAAATTATCTGTGTGTCGATAAAGTTCAACGGCTTTCCCATATCATCAGCATTGCAGTTAATAAACACAAATGTTTCCTTCGCTAATTTCATATCATTCAATTACACGTATTTGATATTTTCAAACTCATTCATTTTTATTATTAGAATTATATTAGAAAGCTGATGAAATAATGAAGTTTACAATAATTTATATAGTAAACACGGTAATATCAAATCGTATTATGCAATGGTCGTAAAATTTACTCGGATTTTAATACGTTTTTCACTACTACTTTGATGTAGATAGACTCTCGTAATCGGATCTTTCTCCTGTGCCTCCCTTTGCCCCCTTGGACACCGGGTTCAAAATAACTCGACGCGGGTCGAACGCACAGGGACCGGGGACTGGGTAAAACCAATGATATTTCCGAACTCTCGTTGTATTCACACGCGCGCATATAGCCTTGGAAAATGGCCAAGCGTTTAGCCGTTTTACCCACCGCAACCTCGGCTCGTCCCCTTCGCGTTTTCCTGTTTACGATTGCGCGCCGGCATAACTCGGGGCTGCACACGTGCGCGAGTGCGCGAGGTAAAAAAAAATGATCAAGTGCGCGCGCTGTGCGCATTTTCCAGTTTGGCGAGCAGCGTAAGGACGAGCCGGTGCACGCGAGAGAACCGGGTTGAACGCCTCCGAGTGCGGCCGAGCTCGTAACTGATAACGGAAGGCTCCCTCGTTACGAGGCGCCGCCGCCGCGCTGACCACCGAGTCGTCATTTTTATTTTTATTTTTATTTATATGTACTGAGGAACGACGGCTCGTAATGGCGATGCTCGGCTTACGTGAGCTTTACGCGGCTGATGAATGCGGTGAGTATACTTTCGATGAGTTTTACCTTTTGTGATACACTCGGGTGGTTTCGACTGGCTGCACATGGATTAAATATAGTTACGGCGCGGCGGGCGAACGTGTGAAACTCGTTGAAATTTCGAGTCGGAAACTCGATATTTCTCTTTTTTCACAAAGTACCTATCGCTGAGAACGTGTGGCTCAGTCGTGTGAAGTATTTGGTTCATATTTGCGATCAATTTAGATGATTTTCACTGCACATTAACTATTTTCACGTTCCGGAATTTGATTTTCATGAATTATTATTTATCTGTTTTTTTCAATTTTGGACTTGATTATCCTGTGAGGAGAATTTTCGCAACGCACCAAGAGGCAATCAAAACTCTTGCGATCCACCAATTTCGTATAGAAGAAGGATTGAATCTCTATATCGTTCAAATAATTTTGAGCCGAGCGCATTTCACACCGCAATGTTTTACGCTACCGATCTCAAATACACAAGATTTCGTCAGGGTGTAATGAACAACAGGGAAGAATAAGCTAATTTGTTTTCGTGTTATGAAATCAGTAGTACGTGCGGAGATAATTAGGTCGTATTTTTATTTTTTTTTCTCGATCCAATCAAAAATGGAGCTAATACGAGGGCGAATGACGAGACATATCGGTAGTAACGATGTGACTAGTCATACCCGCCGTAGTAGACCGGAAATTACGGCAACTTTCAACAACCGTATTTCACTGATTATTGAGTTGGGAGCAAAAATACGACCCAATTATTCTTCGTACTCTATACGTAATGCACATGAAAAAAGTAAGTACATTGTGAGAGATTATTCTAACCTACTGGAACAAAAACACCGTAAAACTTTGGTACAAAAAACAAATTACTCCCTACTCGGAATAGGGGAGATTGCAGTAGGGCAAACGTATACGTTTCTGGAATCAATGCGCGGCTCTAAAACGGGGCGGAAGGCGCAATCTTGGCAGCTACAGTGCGAAACATGAAAAAGTCCACTCGGTACATAATAGCCGAAAAGACTCGCGGCGCACTGACATGATAGTCCCGTTTGCGCGAGGTGCTGTCACGCCACGGCATATCCCCCTACGTGTACGTGTAAGTGGCATAGCGCGAAATTGGCCTTTGCATCAGTTGCAGTGCGGCAGGCGTGTCAATTTACGGACTTTGTGTCGCCCTACTCGAGGTTTTTAACAATTATCCAATATTTTTACAATTCTATCGTTTCAAAATAGATCAATCTTATCCTAGACTACTTGGAGAAATTTAAAAAGATAAAATTCGTGATCAACACATATCATGGACACATGTTAAATACATCAAAAACAATTTTTTTTTATTTTATTTTTTCGGCAACGTACGATTTTTTTGAGCACATTATAATTTACTTTTATACATACTTGATACATTGAATTTTTCACTTTCTATATTTTTCAGTGAAATTCAGTTGTGTTAGGTACATTTTGTTCAGGCTTCAACTCAATCTACTATTTTATATCAACTTTTAGAAGTGCCACCTTAAAATAAGTGTTTCTGTGAAAATATATTAGTCAAGAACCGATGTTCAAATTGTATAGGTATAAATGTGAGTGTAAGTAGCTCGTTTGCAAGTACTTTTCGCCTATTTCACAATGTCTTAGCGCAGAATGTTTCTCTCTTCTACTTTCAAACTGTTTGAAAATTTGAAATCGGACCATCCGGGAAAATCGCTGCAATTTGAAAAATGACGGATTCTGAATTTTCAGAAGGAACGTTTAATTTTCCTATTCCTCGGCATTTCTTCTTGACTAATGACCCGAACGGTTCGAACCAAATCTCATCCTGTTCGTACTCTTATTTATGCGATTCTTCTCGGTGGAACAACAGGATTGCTGTGTCGGTTTCCATTTTACGAGAAAAAAAACACGTATTTTGGCATTAAAACGTCGAAAACGCGCGTAACAAGCGTAGACAATTGCGCGTCTAAAACAGTACCGAATATAACAACACTAGGCTGTCTCTCGTTGCTGTTTCGGTCACGAGAAAATCCTCAGTGGATCGCGTCGAGCTCGCGGACCATCGGACATTCACGACTGGCCCGATACACTCGATCGGCCATTTCTCTCTGATCTCTTGGGGTTCGTAGCCCGTATGTTCGATGGCAGGTGGCTATCATAAGGTAATTGAATCTCGAGCCTTTGACCTATTGACGCTGCTCATTCACTTTCTTAGCTCGGACTAGATGTGGGTCACCGCAGGCATTATTGTCTCTATAGCTCCGTTCACCAAATTACCTGAAGTGCGCATCAACGGCAAATCGACGAGACCACGATACAATCGATACGTGCGCGCGTTCTCAGCCATGATAATGCCACTTTTCACTCGTCAATAGATTGATATCTCTGCCTCGGTTTAGGATGTCATTATAACACTCGACGCAGACGCTGCGATCCTACAGCGGAAGGTTAAAGACACTTCGACACGCCCTAGTTTGTAAGGATGAATCTCACCGGCGGGAACAAAATAGTAAAGTCGTATCTCGGACGGGAGCGTATTACGGATATAATCGCGAGACAACGTCGTATCTCAGTGGTTGGAAATGAGCTACATAAATTGATTTTTCATCGGCGAAGCTTCATGTTGAGCTGCAGCTCCCAGCTTGAGACCGATTGTGGGTAGGTACTCGGTTGCAAGCAGACACTTATAGCAGCTCACAGAAACAATTTACTCGCGTGAAAATTACTCAATGTAATTTGGAATTTTGCCGACCACGCTTGGCCCTTCCAACCGATTCACCATCCGTATTTCTTACGTGTTATCTACACATTTATTTGTACGCTGCTGTACTGAGAGAGAAATGCAATAGCTCCAGACGAGTCTCGCTGTGTGACTGAGTGACTCGTAGGACTGAATTTTATCCTCATTATTCTGATACCTGAAATATGTCCTTTTGAATCGGTCGTATCGACTTCACGGGGAGTTCCAATCAGGTTAGAACGGAATGGCCGTGGGAAAAGCGTCGACGGATAATGAAACGATAACAAGATGATGTATAATCGACCCGTTCAATGCGAATTACGCCACTCGAAGTTCGTCGATCTCTTATTTGTCTACCGTATTTTTCCCTACGCTGCGTATACTTATATATTTTATCTATCAACGATATCTACATACAAAGGAACGTTTGCTGCCGAGTAAACTGATAACTAATCGACATCGATAATTAACGCGCCATGAATCCGAGGCATCTAAAGCAATTATATACGTTTGTCTCTCTCTCGATTCGGTTGTTAAACATACGTCATACGATTTCTCTTGCCCGTCCCATCGGATCTGATGCAGGAACTCGTTTGGCTATATCCATTAGTACATCTCATCCAAAAAGGCCGTCAGTTTGCCATAGTGAAAGCGAACCCATGCTGGGATGTACATATTCGATGGTAATTCACCTGCGTATGGATCGTGCGTGGAGTGTACCTCGTCTACCCGGACATACACAGGATTATAGGATCTCTCGGAGCGAGAGTTTTTATATGAAAAGCACACCAGTGCGCGGATGATACGTATTAATCCATCCGACTCGTAATAGAAAGTGTAATAGTGCAAGCAGTGCTTATCGCTTCAAATATATATTTGTCTTCTTGAACTTTTACTTTTTTTTTCCCATCCTCGCACTTACGCGGTCCTCCCGTGAAACGCTCGTATCATCGTGACTCTAATGAAGCTATACGCGCCGGCTCGGATTGTGAGCTTAGGACGAGAGGCACTCGCGAGAGGCATCGAGTGAGAATCGGGTGAGGGTGAAACTCTCAAGGGAAAACAGTTAGGCTCGAGCTTGGCCTGATTGTACGTACAACCTATTGTTGAGGACGTTCGCATAAGTGTGTACGAGTGGAACTGGGGGGTCGCGTACCAACGGGGTTACGCGAGCTATGGAAAATCAGCGGTATTACCCGTGAACTACACGAGTAGTGTCGATTCGATTCGGCAATTCAGCTATCGTATCAGCCGACGAGTTATCAACTTTCAACGTGAGTTGAGAGCACAGATTAATTGACAATTATATACACGCACGTAAACTATGAGTTACATGACAATACTGCCCGAATAACATGTACAATCGATTGGCAATTCCGCAAAATGCCATTATCAGTAGGAGCGGATTAAACAGTTGATGGGAACCTTCACGATTCTCCATATTGTCCTTTCTGGTACATGGCCCCCCTTCAGATAATACACATCTATACTCTGTGCATTCGATAATCGGTTACATCCCAATCCCAAAAACTCTGCGACGGAACGGAGTATTTTTCCTTTCGAGAATCTCAAATCGCTCAAAACCTTCCTCCGCAGCTCGTTATACCTGAGCTACATAATACGCGCGTCGGCGGCGGCATAGGAGGAGACGTACATAGCGCGCGCCGCAGCGCAGCCCCGACGTCTAATTCGCTTTCTTTAAATTAGCGCAAAAAGCACGGCGAGAGTACAGTGTGTAAAAACAGCCACGGGGGGAGCTGTATAGCGTTACGCCTCATATAATAAAAAGATTCGCCGGCGTGCACTCCCCGGCGTGTGTGCGCCTATATATATCGGCGAGTGCACGCAGTCAGTGCACTCCTGGTGCAAGACATCAGAGAGAGAGTCGCATGGCCTACTGTCAATGCGCATTGCATCCACCAGACTCCCGCCTCGCGCGCGCGCTGTAAATATATGTAAGAGGCAACACACGTACGTGTGTGAGCGCCTATACCTTTACGCTCAGTTATATATAAGTGTACACGTGTGTGAGCGCGCGAGTGTCGGTTTATATAGTACAGGTCTCGCCGGCAGAGGGGCGCGCGCATGCACTGTAGCGTACGAATCTCGCGCGCCGCGCGCGCTGCACCAACTCAACTCTGCAGCCAACAGGTATATGTAAGATGTATGTGTATACGAGCGCTGGAGCTCTCTCGTGCGCTGCCCACGGCTGCACCGTTCACCAAGCCGACGAGGACCAAACTGTACCTATATAGGTACACATTGCCCCGCAGCTCGAGACGATCAAGGCCTTGTTTCCACTCGCTTCCACATATACACGCGAACGTGTACACGCATTCGGAGGAGAATATCATTATGAGATTTTATTATTTCAGCGTGCAGTGGGGAATAATATAATGGTCGCGTTTTACTAGATTTTGTAAGTCGAACTATACTCGGTTACCGGTTAAATTATTCCATATTAATGTTCGATTGGGACACTTGATCAGTATGTGGATTACTGTAGACTTTGCAATTTCATATATGGAACTCGTTACCAAGTTATTCATGCGGTATTATACGACGAATCAATATATTTCGTTCCTTTCGTCAGTGTACGAATGTTTTTGGTGCAGCGACTCGGACTTGAATCGTTCGTTGACTCCGAAGACCTGCATTCGAAGAGCCACATGAGTTCGAAATGGTATCAGTTGCAAGTTGCATAATGTAAAATTTGCAGAGGACATTTGTATTTATTAATTGCAAAAATGATAATATATATGGGAAAGTCGTTGAATTTAATCGATGCGCTGATAGTTTTATGATAATTCCAATCTTGTGGATTTTGCTGCTGTCGCATAGCATAACGAGCTTCGAGAAACATTTGCAGATCTCAAAAGTACAAGAAAGGAAATGCTTCAGTTTGATCAAAAATAATGTTTCGGGATATATTGTTTCAAGTATATTATGTTCTAAAAAACTATCAATTTTATAATTCATGAAAATCAAACATTTATAAATTGAAAAATAAAAAACATCAATCATATCTATTGGCGTATACACGAGTCGATGTACCATACAATATCCATACTTCAAATTAATTGAAACTCTAATTAATCCAGCTTCAGTTTCGTACTACTTTCACCTTACATAGTAAATTTTACTACAATGTTCTTTACACGAAGAATATCCGACAGATATAATAATGTATTCTTTATTTCGCAGTGATGATTAGTAAGAGTTAGATAGTGAAATTTACTAATTTCGCTCCTATCCGTGCCAAAATATTGTACTTAAAACTATAGTAAAAATGTAGTAAGCATTAAAATATGTTCCTCTAACTAGAAGAGTCGACACAATCTTCTGTATCACCGACCATGACGAAACTTGTGAGATGGTTAATGAGCAAACTAGCGAGTAGCTTGTATCTACAGCCACACAATAATGTTTAGATTTCCCACTTAGATATTTTGTCAATCGATTGGATTTCATGCATTTGCATTACATAGATATTTATGTCGATTCTTGTGAATATGAATGTACCGTTGATCCTGCAAATCAAAAATGATCCATAGAATATCTTCGAAAATCCCAAAGATTTGCCAAAGGTAGTTTATATCTATACATGCGTACGTATTATTCAGTTTCCTTTGGCTGTTCAGCTAGAATTTAATATCAGCGGTTTCTTAGGATTGCATTTAAGATTTTTAACTAATATAGTCGACCGACAATATTTTGAATCGATCAGGGTTGATTACGTGCGGCTACGTTTGACATGTAGGTCATTGAGCTTGCCACGGAGAATGTTTGGGAACGAGTTTTGGGGTTTTAGCTTACCGGCACACAGTCGCATACTGTGCTGGGGTCTCTCGAGTCTCTCCGCGGTTGGAGCTGTCTCGGGTAGCTTTCCGAGGTGGCCCGAGCAGATTATATCAGCCGCCACGTTGCCTAACTTCCCGATCCCATCCAAGCATTTTCATATATTTATTTTAATACACGAGACGCGAGCGTGTAATATATGCGCGCGCATTTTACACGTCGCTTCATTCGGATGCATGAAATCGATGATGATTCACGAATATCCCACGGAAACAGTGGAAACTTATACGTGCGTCGAGCTCATTTGAATGTCGAGAAAAAAGCGAAACACCTTATGGCTGTACAATTTTGAATTGTCATGGTCCACAATTGAATACCCACAAGTTGAAAATTTCCATAGCGCAAATTAGCATTTCGACAAATATCAAATATCGTGTCGGCAAATTGGCTTGACTTCTCGTCGATCGCCAAAACTTGCAGTTTGTTACGACAGTCTGGAAAGATAGCCACAGGGCAATGCACACAGTGAAATACGATTTCGATTCTGTTGGAAAATTCAGAGTATTTTGTTGCAATGAAAAAGTCTACAAAACCGAACGAAATTACTCCCTACTTCCCTACCTTCCTTAATAACTGATATGTTTTAAATAAATACAACGTTTGTTGATTTGAAATTTTCAATTTTGTCCACCTTCCTCGGCTCAATAATTCCGAATTCGATAATTCAAAATTTTCAAAAAGGCTGAGTTCACGCTCAACTCGAGATTATAGCATAATATGTAGTGAGGGTAAGTATAATTGAATGCAATAAAATATAGTAAATACAAATATTAGTATTTCAAATACATGCACACGTGTATTTCAAATAAAAGTATATGCTTCTATAAATTCCATTTCGTACGTATTCGAATAGGATTTTTCGAAATATACCCTGTAACGAAACGCAAAAGCATTGTATTTGGTATAAGGCACGAGTTGAGCATGGAATGGTCCCAGCTCTCCATGCGCGACTCGGTGGACGCGGGCCTTAGGCCGCGAAGGTATATACACACTGCAGGTAAGACGAAGAAGAAGAAGAAGAAGAGGAAGGCGAGGAAGGCGCGCCTGAGTCTGTCTCTCCCACCTTGGCGGGCTGCTCCCCCGTCTCTCGGGCCCCGGCGGCTCGGCGGCTCCGGCGGGTGGCGGGGCCCGCTCGGGCCCGATTCCTCCTCAGTCTCGACGCGGCGGGCCGGAGGGAAGGTGCAGTGCTCTTCGTGGGGCGTAAAGTGCGTGTGTTGAGGCCCTCGACCCAGTGCCCCCCCTCCCCCCAGACGAGCTGCGGCCAGCGCAGCCGAGGACACGTGGCAGGGAGAGAAGGGCCCCAAGGGAAAAAAGAGGGGGAAAAAAGGGATCTGCGGAGAGAGCAGCGTGGCCGCGAGACCGGAGGAGCCGCGCAACCGATCCTGCTCCATGACTCGACGCGCCTAGCATCGGCCGCACGAGTCGTCGAGTCGTCGTCCCGCTGCGCGACTGCACCGCAACACGTAAGTCCCGACTCTGCAACCCCACCTTAAAGGCTGGACTCGCTCCGACTGGCCCGCGCTCCCGATCGCCGCTCGGCCGTGACCAAATCGCGACCATCAACTTTTTGTTTTTTCCTCCTCCTCGGCTCTCTATAGCTATCCAGACTCCGTCTCTGGGTCACCGAGGCGTGTACTGTTACAATCCTCCGATTGTTATATATTCGCGGGGCAGAATATTCGGACGATACGCGGATATTGGAGCGCGATCCGTTAGCCGCAGGCCGCGGTGATAACTGTTCCATCGAGCCGTTCAACCTTTTCCCCGCAGCCTGCCGACCGAGAGATAAAAATTTCTCTCCTTACTCCGGTACAAGCCAACTCCTCCACCCGTATGTACGCGTGCATATGCGCGAAAGATAACATATACTGCTCGACGTGAATTTTTCACATAATAATCATCTGGGTGAGAAGTACAGCTCAAGCCCTTCGCCCACACGCCAGACGCGTCTCGTTCGTTACACGCTGCTTTGGCCCCGGCGAATTTAGCGGCAAAGGGATCCATAACGCGCGGCGCCGAAAAAAAAAGAGCAGCGCGCGGACCTTGAATTCTCTCTCTCTCACACACACACGCGGGGCCGCGAGTATAGAGCGAGAGACGGGTTTCTTTTCTGACGGAGTCACGCCGGTTCCATGCCGTTCGGGCCACGGAGTCGCGGCCAGAGACAAATAGGAGAACGAGAGAGAGAGAGAGAGAGAGAGAGAGAGAGAGAGAGAGAGAGAGAGAGAGAGAGAGAGAGAAGAGGGAGAGGAATGCGGAGGAGAGCAGCCGAGGGTGGGATTGTTGATTTTGTGTGGCGCTTTTTTTTTCTTCTTCTTCTTTATCGCGAGCCACCTGTTTGGTCGGAGCGCGTCCATTGTCGGCCGCGCGCGCCGAGTTATGAAGGGGCGGCGGCCCTACGCGTGTGTGCGCGCAGGTGTTTAGAGCCCCGTGTGTGTTGTGAGCGTCTTTTCGGACACTCGCGCCGGGCCTTTTTTCTTCTCCCCGAGTTTTATCGAGGAGAAAAATCATGGTGCGAGGAATTTTTATGTTGCTTTTTTTCTTTCTCGAATCTCACGCTCGGGAAAGATTACGAGAAGGGAAAAATTGTAATTTTTCAAACGTTGTCGGCGAAACCGTCGCGATCGTCGCTATGTTGATGAAAAAATAGCAATTTTCACAGTAAGATTCTTCTTCGTGTATGCGAGGCCGAATATGTTTCTCGCTCGACCCTCGTCGAGAATCGATTACTTGCAAAGTAAGAATACGGCCGGCCGATCGGGATGTCGTTCGTCGCGGATGTTTCAATTAGCCGTTCGCCGGCAACAAATCACGCACTCGCCATATATATACAGGTAGGTACGTGACAAGTGATTTTCGTGCGCGACTAATGAATACGGCGGCGCGCGAGCGGGGCTTACGGTACGAGACGTGCCGGGAATTAGCCAATGAAACTCGCATTCCCAGGCCGCATTCGACTATTCAATACTCATTAGCGTGACGCTATTCCGACTGCACCGCTAGACTCATCGCGCGCGTGCACTAATTTCGAGTGTGCAGGGCTCGAGAGCCGTTTGGATCTAATTATGCCTCGAGCTTTTCTTTCCGTTAATATAGATACGAAATTACGTGTGTGCTCGGTTGAGGTCTAAATGTGTATATCCATGCGCGTCTAATTTGACACGGGCACATCCGACCGAACGGATTTTTGGATCGTTGCTGTAATTCGAAAACACACGACGAGCTAACCGACGCATAGTACGGTTTGCCATCTTGACCAATCAATAGAGTCTTTTGATATTCAATATTGCTGGACAATAGACGCACGTATAGGAGCGTGAGAAAATATTTTACAAATCGAGTAAGCAACACTTGACAATTATGAAAAAACAACTATATTTTAATAATTCGAAATAACAATATTTTCTCCGTCAAATATACCGTGGCCCAAACCGAACCTCCATTCATACACTCACAGAGATGAGCCATACTTATTTTTGTCTCGGAGTACTCGAGCGCGCAGGTCACTCAACTCGCTATGCTAAATCGCGCGGCGGATAGCTCGGACGCAGTTGTGACTCGCCGGATCGGACCGGCGCTCGATTGGAAAATAAGAAACCGCGACTATGGACGCGAAAAGCCTCGTGCGCAAACACGCGGATTATACCTGGCCAGCTAAACGCTCGCTTGGTATACCCGCACACACACACACACAGTCCCGGGACTCAATAACCGAGCTCTCTCGCGGCTGGGTTACGTGAACGCCGCTCCGCGGATTCCTCTCTCTATCCGCGTCTCCCGCCGATTAGCATATATACGCGAACGACGACGGGGCGGGGGGAAAACGCAACGGGCCGGCGAGCGTAAGACCGGCGGCTCCGGGAAAAATCGAGCTGATGCCGTTCGTTGGGATGTTTGCGGACTGCGGAACCGGTCGATTTTCCCCGATGTTCCCCGTACACCTATACAGTCGTGGTTATCGAGCGAGGTTATCCCGCCTGGGATATAGTAACGGTGGACGGGACGAAATTTAGAATGACTTTCACGCTGGATAGGGCCTGGGACGAGTGACAGCCATGACTCGATTAGGCGTAAACACGCAGTGGAAAATGAGATACTTTGACGACAAGTTTAAGAACTGTGCAACTTGGAAAATAATGAAGTTTTAATGAAATGCCGAAGTCATTTCGTCAGCTTTTCTCCGCGACTGATGAGCCGATCGGTTTTATTATTGCAAATTGACTCATGACAATTACGTGTCCAAAACAGATAAATCCAAAGAATTGAATTACGGATTGATTTTCATGTAGTAAATCTCAGTTAGCCAAAATCTAGATCTGTTTGCAAGGTCTACTACGGGAGACGCTTGCTGATTAAACTTAAAACTCGGAACGTCGTCGGATCGGTTGGCACTTTAGCCGAGTAGACGTCGCGCGAGAGACACGAGCGAAAGAGAACGAAGCTCCGCTAATGGCAGAGCATTACGAGCTCGGGTGGCTCATTTTCGAATATGATAGCGAGAGAAAGTGCATTAAAACTGACCGAAGCTTTCCCCGGCCGGGACAATGAGCCTAACTCGGCGCCCGCCGCCGCCGCCGCGCCTATAAGGACGACGAGTCATATTTAATTGCTTTTGCCGCGCCGTTCAATTTCAACTTGGCTTTTTCAATGAGCAGCTCCGGACACTCAAGAGCGAGGATAACATTCCCCCGGCGAGAGCCGCGGGAAATGAATAAGTTTTTGGATTGGAAACCAAGTCGATGCTCCAGACAATCACTTTCACGTTCAATTCTGTACCCGAGATGAGTATATACGGGTCGGAGGAGACGCAATCTCACGCGGTTCAAATTCGAAACGATATACTTGTGTCGAATCGTACGTATCGATTATGGAGCGGCAAGTGCAAAAATTCCCCGTCGACAATTTTGAATGACGCGTTTGCACAACCGCGACTCCGCACCTCCTCTCTCTCGCCGCTCTGTATAATATGCAATTCACATATACACGATTGTGCGCCTCGAAACAGCTACGGTCCACGTGTCGAAATTGAATTTTTTACGAATCACGATCGATCACATGGGCCCTCGTCGACACCTCGGCATAACCACCGGATCAATCCTCTCTCCGATCGGTATCTGACGCGCGCGTTGATAAAACGAAAGGAAGGAGGAGAAAAAAAAATTATGGCCAATCGAGATTTCATCGGGTGCCGTGTCGGTATCGGACAGACCAACGAAAAAAAGGCTATTATTCACTTTCTAACCGGCCGATTGTGTGTGTGCGAAGAAATTTCCCAGCTCGATGGACGTGGCTCGCGCAGCAGAGGACGAGCCCGTTACACCCGTATGAAATTTCTCTGTTTCGCGCGCGCGCATCTCTCGAAAGCCCGCGCGCGCGCCGCTTTACGTAAGCCCCAATATAGGCAAAAGTAAAAGTTGGCGCCCGTGAGACACGTCTATACGTATATATACACTCATGTCTCTCTCTCTCTCTGGAGCCGTGCAGATTATAGTTTCATTTCAGCGCTTGTTTATTCCCCGCCGCGCGTTCACGGCCCCGAGGACGAATTAACCACGATTAGAGAGGGGTATGTGTGTGTTTGTGTGTGTGCGAAGAAGAGGCGTCAAGTGCAGGTCGCGGCTGCTGGAATTATACGTGTGTCGCGAGGCTGCAATTGTCGAGCCGCTCCGAGTCACGAGCAATTCGGGATCAAAAGTATTGCGCGAGCCGAGTTTCGCCATTTCACCGGTCCTCCCTCGAAACAGAATGTGTATGTATATACCGTTGATGCATTTGGTTGGATTCATTGGGGAGAAGAGAATGATTGTCCAGTGTGAAAATGATTTGCTTCAAGTTTGAGAACTTTGTATTGAGTTTATCAAAAAAGCGATTTGCTCGACCAACTATAAAAATGATAAATTGATAAATTTTTTCGTCGACACTTTATATTGATTTTCATACGATTCTTGATCAAGTCTTCCTGGCATCGCATTTTTCTGGCGAAATCAAGTAGAAGTTCCAATTACTTTTCGCCCCGAGGGATGTGAAATTGACGATGATCGGTAGAGGAGCCGAATCTTTTTAACTGTTATATACTCATACGACGTGGACTATAGCTTTCGAGTTTCGCGACAACCATGTAACTATAGTTATACGCTTGGGCGAGTGTCTCGAGGTCAACACAAGTGAATATATCATCTGCGAGGATATTCGACTCGAGTCAAGTCTTCGCTCTGTCCAGGCAACTTTACCCTTGCATCTAAAACATCGAAGCTAGAAATATCCATATGATGTTTCGCGATACACAACTAGTATTTGGCAACCGAGGTACATCCACTACAAACCGAGTGGTTCCTCGTCGCGTTACACACGTCCAACACGTACAGAAGCGTCGATAAAGAACCAACAAATTTAAAATGAAAAATGCATACATACACGCGCGTATTACTGTTATTTCGGCGACACGCGTCTCTCGTCGTCATTATTCTATTTTGGAAAGCCGTCGCTCCGGGCCAGGGTGACGATATACATCTCTCGGAGCTACGTCACTCGCGCGCGCATATCTCGATGATGGGCGCGATTCCGTTACTACTCGCGCGACTCGAGCGCGTGTGTAATAGATGAAAAGTGGCGCCGCTCGCGGATAGGTGAGATTCGAGGCACGCGCGCGATGATGCAGCAGCCGCGAGAATCGTAATCGACCAAGTGCGTGTGTGTGCTTTGCTGAGCCCGAGAGACTTTACAGTTATATATACGCGGCGAAGGGGTCGGGACGCTTTGTATATCGACGCTTCCTAAGTCATATTTCAGAATCTCGCTGTATGTTTATTTTTACGGGTATGTTACAATCCGAATGTGCATAATGCATTTGTGAATTGTATATGTATATACTTTACAAGGCTAGACCCACTATGCCTCGATAAGGACGCATAATTTGTTTACTTGGGGGAATGCGGCTTCTCTCGCGGGTAATTATAGTCCACGCGGAAGCGAGGCTCACTGACTCCGAAATTCAAGAATTGGGGTAGAGCAGCTCGCTCGGGGCTTTTTGGACAGGTGGATATACCCCGAAAGAGGATGGCGCGCGTGACTTTTTAATTATCATATTCGTAGACCCTCGGGTCGTCGTTTTTGTATAAATCATAAATGAAAACTAGACGCGCGTCGTGTGTTTTCTTTTTCTCACCCCGAAATTCCGTGAGAACGACTCTCGTCAAATCGGAGACCATGAATGATTCATATATGACTGTATAGTCTCGAGCGATGTATATCGTCTCGATAAAAAATATGTTCATACCAAAAACGGTACGTGTGCTTGCGGGTATCGCAGGGAAGGTTGCGCACGTTGCAAAATCTAAATTGCCTGGTTGGAGGAGGCCGAAAAATAAGTCTGGTGCGACGCGGATCGCCGAGGCGTATGTGCCCGTGGCGATTCCCTGCGGAAGTCCGCTCGGCGGACTCTGCGCGATCGTATCGACTTTCGTGCACACCTACTCACGTACACACCCGCACGCGGGTATGTGTATCGGCCGATTTCAATTGGTCTCGGGGCGAGTAATAGAGATCGGATATGCGATCGTTGCAGATTCTCCCGTCCGTCCCTTGACTCGGCTACGGCCCAGGGGCTTCTCGCTCGAGTACCGTCCCCAGGATAGGAGTTCTTATGGGTTCATGGATGAATGGTACTCTCGCAGCGAATATATTAACCGACGAGTTATTCCTCGGATCAGGAGAAGCAATGACCGACACTTCTGTATTTTCTCCGAGAAAGAACAAATCCTGAAAGTCTGCTCTGTAAACCGGTTAATAATGTTCTTCGATGTGGTTTAGACGCACGTATGAAACATTATCAAGATGTTAAAGTATCCCGTTCTTCAAATTTGAGATGTAACCGAGGAACATTTGTTGATACGATTGGCTCGAAAGCCACATGTACTAGGCTTGTGATACATAGCTTTGCCGATCTCACTGAAAAATCAGTGCGCTCCATAGCAATTTTCAAAAATGTCACGATCGCCGGATGTTTTCAGGACTTTAAATTTTGACATAAAATCCGCGTGTTGACGGGCACTGTGAACGAGCGTTTATTTTGTAAATCTCGAGGGTTATGGAATCGGAGGAACTGCACGTTTTTGGCTTTTTTCCGTGTAACCCATCGTGTTTCCCGATCACCTGAAAAATCCCTCGTATATTAATGACGAAAATCATAATATATTTATATACGACGCGAATCGTCATACGCCTCATAGCGACGAGAGGCAACGACCCCGCCCAGGTGGCGATCGCAGCTCATGTATATATTCACGGCCGCGGCGCAGCGCGTCAACGCCAAAAAAGTAGACCGCCGTATAAGGATTCGTCGCGCCAAACCCGGCGCACATCATTTGACGTAACGATCACGAAACGAGGTACCGTTAAACCAGCTGCCCCCCGTGTATATATATATGTATGTATATATACACATAAATATAACATGTCTGCGTCTCTGCAGTTGTATTGTCTAATCGTGAAGTGGAAGCCGCAGCAACGTAACGCGGCGCTTCCGGTCAACGACTCGCCGACGACGACGCCCCGGCCCAACATTATAGGCAGCGATGCCTCGTTAAACCGATCGCTGCGTTACGAAATACCTCGATATCGTTCTTCTGCTCCTCGCCACCGCGAAACGTATACCTATAATAAGAGATCATCGATGCTTCGGATGTATGGGCACGTTTTAATGAGATCTCGAGCCGATGCGTGAATCTGGTGAATTATCCGAGGGGGATTTTCGAGATTTTGAATTTGCAGTTTTTTGAAAGTATACCCCTATTTCTGAGACGTGCATCTGTTAGACGCTCGATTGAGTTTTGTTTTGTTGAGTTTTGTTTGCCGTTGTTCAAATTACTTCCTCTCATAAGATACGAACTTCGGAAGATTCAGAGTTTTAGATATAAGTGCAGTATGTAGCTATAGTCCGCCATTCAATTGATGTCGATACATCACATAATTCGCTCAATTTTCGATCGAATCGCTTGAGCAAAAAAAGTTACGACCTAATTATTCGTGCACCAACTATTCGATTAGGCACGTAACAGAATACGAGAAAATCGCGCGGGGTCACCGAGCCACACAATGACTCCTCGCTGCGAATCTGAATAATCAGGAGGGAAAAATGTCGGTCCGCATCATACATGTATAACACCGACCGCACGAGTTATTTATGCTCGCCCGCATATTGGCTCGATCGCAACAACGACAACAACAACAACAACAACAACAACAACACACTCTCGAGAAAGAGAGTCGGCTGGTTTTTACGCCGAGACTTACAAAAGAAACAAGTGGTGGTCGCGCGCACAAAGGAGATCACGAGGAGAGTGCCCACAAATCGTCGGCTGCTTCTCTCCGCGCCAAGGTCCCCTCGGTCGGTCCTTCCGACCGCAGCAGCGTCATTATCCCTTCCCCCGGCTGTTTCTTTTCGCATGCGCCTCTCCAAATTCTCCCTGATGATGCACCTTCGCATACAAACACATATATACGTAAGATATACACCTGCGAGCGTGTGTATACCTGAGGAGGGCCTTTGGAATTTGGGGCCGGTGGAAAGCGCCGGTGTTTCCTGTGTGCAGAGTTTTTGCTTTTCGAGCCTCCCCGTGTGTTTGTCGGGCCACAAGAGCGGAGTAATCATTACGGGTCAAAGGAGGTGTAATTTGGGAAGGAGCCGACGGGGGATTGTACACTTTGACGGCGGCGCTTTGACATGTGATTCAGTTTTAATCGTCACCGGGGAATAAGAGGAGACGATGATATTCTTAACGTATATATATACGTACGGGCTTTTACTCGTCAAAGAGCGGCGATGGGAATTTCGTGATTTATCTCGATGGATATATACGTCCAATTAAAGTTCCTCGCAACTACGACATGACGGATAAATACAATGGGGCGCTGGTTGCGCGCGGAGTATGTATAAAAATGATTGCGTCACGTATATAACGACTCGACGAAACGTGGCGTAATTTTTGCGAGCGACTTGGCAGTGTGCTCTCGACGTGTCATCAAGCTTTTCACTCGGGTCTCGATTGAATCGAAGCGCGAAACAGCAGCTCCTCTCGCGTGGGAACCTGCAGTTTATATACGCGGGCTCGAATATCACTCGAGTGATTTTTTCACAACAACGATACGTTTTCTCTTGGTGAACTAGTTAATCACAATAGCCAATTCAGCTGAAATACACGTTTGTATAATACCGCCCACGACGGGAGAAAAATGGAGGCGCGATCAGGGCGAGTATGGCCACCCCTGGTGCGTTCACGAGACCACACGTGTCCGACACGTCGGCGCGCATCAATTAGCCCCCGGGACCCCGGGCGCCGCTGTATATACCGTAAGCTCGCGGGCGACACGCATTCAGCGGCTCTCGCGCCACACCGTTATGTTGTACGTATGCCAACCGCCCCTCGAGGTGTGTGCCACGGGATTCGCGCGGAAAACGAAATAGACGCCCTTACCGGCGCAACATACTTTCCGTCTCGTCCGCCAAGTCGTTTTTGCCACAGTTTTTTGGAATCGAACTTGTATATGTTGCGCATTATAGCTGCTATGCCAGGTAAATCGGGCGATCCCGTGATTTTGCGTGTGCGTGAGCAAACGGACACTTGACGTATCCCCTTTGGCGCGGGGTCGGACGAGGTGGAGAAGCCGATCACGAAACATATCCGCGTCACTGTGCGATGAGGATGTGTTGGCCGATAGACAAGCCTAGATGAGTCTGTTCAGTACGAGAATAAATCTTCTTGCTATAGCGTCAAACCAATTTTTCTTCTTGAACCAATACTTTATTTTTACGAGTGTATCAGCGAATAATAAAAGTATTGCCATATCGAAAAAGGGGGAAAAAGTTGTGTGTCTTCTGATTTGAAATCCATAATTCACAAGCCGTGCGCCGTAAACTTTCTATACTATAGATAAACTTCTGGATCTCTCCCAACAACTTTTACGATTAGTTACAGTCGACTACTTCCGCCCCCGTCCTCCGGCGATCAAGCTACTGCGTAAAAATAACGTTGCATCTGTATGCGGGTTATTCGCGGTTTGTTGTATATACGCAGATCCACACGGATACGCGTACGCGCACACGCAGCTCCAGTGAGCCGGGACAGAGGCACCATATGCCGCGGCCAATATTCATATATAATTCGATCTAATAAATACACACATACACGGTGGAGTGGAGCGACTTAGCCGGGGCTCGCGCTGTTACTTTTTTCCGTCGCCTCTCTCCATATACACAGCCAAAGTGCCATTGTTCTCCTTTCGCGCAGCTTTCCTCGCGCGTTAGCGTTGCGGCGTATCCACCCGTCCGAGTGGATATTCGTCTAAGCCAATCGCCGTCAGATCAGATATACGTGTGTGCGATGTTTTTTATCCCTCCCTCTTGATCATTCGTCTTCCAAGGCTCTTACTTTCATGTGTCAAGCGTCCCAGAGAAATCATAGCGCACCGATTCTTGATCGATGTGTGTGCTTGTGTGTGATGTATAGCCGATGAAAAACTCTGTTGATGGACGCGCGCGCGCAGCTATTGGGAAAGCTGATCCAAATTTCGCGCTCGTTATAATTACGATGGATAGTTGACAGCTCGCGCTGATCGATACATATGCCGTCTCGCTTCGAGGTATGGGTGTATTGTGAGCGAGAATCGTTATTTCCGGTGATTCGCGCGAGCCGGCCGGAGAATCGAAAAGATGCGATCGCGAGTAGCCGCAATTACAGCAGCATGTCGAATTCCAAACGAGTCTCGGGCTTTCCCCCTGATGAAAGTATGTGTATAAGAGAGTCGACGGGTTGTGTTCGGGACGGAACATGATTTTTGGCGGTCGATCGGTATGTTAATCCACTCGGCGCGTGCGAGACTCTTCGAATTTAAAATAGTCGAAAGCCGATGTGTCCGTCGGTGAAAAATGCACGGCTGACCGATAAAATTGGGAAATCGAAATTTAGCGAGGTGTTTTGGAGCAGTGAGGTTTTTTTTCTACGGTTAATCGTGAAATTTCACAGATACGTCGGATTCACTCTTGATATTGAGAAAGAACAAATAACATTTCGAAATGTTTAAAAATTACTATTTAGTCATATATACACTGCGAATTGGTTCATATATAACAGTGAATTTTCGCTTGGTTGAATAGTATAATTTTCAACTGCTCCGAATTTGGAGAACAGGTACACGGCCCGATGAACATTTTCCATGGTGCACCGGGCTCTCGGAGCCGATAGATATATCCCATGGATTCCCGGCTCGATTCCGGTCACCAGCGACAACTCTCGCGAAAAGTGAACGAGTCACGAGGAGTCGCGGACACTCTAACGCGTACATACACACACGATTCCCCGTGAGTATCCGAAAGGCGCAGTGATTTCTACTGGGAACAAGGAAAAAAAAACAGGGGGAAAAAGCCAACAATTCGAATGCACCGCATGGATACGCTTTCTCACCTCGCGGCTTTCCACACCTTCTCGCGAGCGAGCGAGCCTTTTCACGCCACAGATGTGTGTGACTCGAAAAAGAAATCGATTAATGTATCTGGCTCGCGCGCGCAGTTGGCATGCGAGTCGCGGAGCATTCCGCTCAAGCCACGTTGTTGCTTTCGTGTCCGAAATTTCTGCAAAAGTGGAAAATTAAGCGAGGGATTTTTTCCCCCCGATAGTACGCGTTTTATACACATGGGGAATACAATGTGCGTTTGTGCATGTGCAAAAACAATATAGAGTTCCCACGATCGGTGCGTAAATATTTCGAATTCCCCAAAGAACTGCGGCGCTTCGTAATTGTGGTTTCGAGGCCAATATGCCGCGCGCGCGGTCATCGCAATATCAGTAATAACAGGCGGGACTGCTCCTCTGTCCGTTAATCCGAGTGCGAGGCTACAATTACGCCGTACTGTTTCTAGGGCATGATTTATTACGGTTTCCTAAAATCCCCAAGCTATTCCAGGTCACCGCGCGTCCATCTTCGTCCGATATCAATTTTAAATCGTCCTGATTATTCTCCTCACTCGGTAAAAAAAATACTTTGTACTGAATTCCTTATGTGTATGGATGCCTTGTGTAAAAAAAGCAAAATTTCAAATTTCAAAATTATCAAATTAAACGCGGTGATGTATTTCACATTAAACTATTTGAATATTGGATTGAATTTGATTTATCGAAGACATAGAAAAACCTATATAACGAAGTAAGTAGTTAATGTACGCGAACCGAGGCAAAAATTATACGCTTCCCTATGGTGGATTCCGAAGGGTTTTTCACTCCGTTACTTCTAGATGGATTACCGCGGAGTTCTTATGAAAGATTTCGGATTTATGGATAAAGAATTTGGATCTCAAAACAATAAGTTTATGCTGCCGAGATAGAAATCCCGAACGCCGCGTCAAATTCAGTACGACGGAGTACTAATACCCGCCTGGAGTACCGTATATAAATTCGTAGGAAGTACCGGACATCGTGAGAAGCGCGTACACGTACCTCGTGCCGCCCGTCTGTGTCTTACACGTGCGCTCGACGACAAAACAGATAGGCTTGGCTCGCGCGGCGTTATAGGGAGGAACGAAAAAACGGGACGATACGAAAAAGAGGAAGAAAAAAAAAGAAGTCGAGACACGGGTAAATCGGGCCAAGCTCCACCGGTTGCTAGCGGTCACGCGGCAGTGGCGCTGCGCCACTTTCCACCTTGTGCGTGCGTACACGCTCCTCGTTACGCTCTTCTATATGCACACACCAGTGTGTCTGTGTGTAGGCACATATCGTTTATGCGGCTCGCGCACGCGAGAATCGCTTTTGATTGTCGCGGCTCGCCGATCCCCAGCAGCAGCAGGGAGAAGCTTTTACGCGTACCTACGCCCCAGCCTCGATCGCTAATCGCGTTCTCGTGTTTTTTACGTCCGGACACGTTTGACCCTGCCAAAGGATACATGTCGCTTTTCGATCAGGTCCCCGTTTTACGCGTGTCCGAAACAACAGTCGGGTTACGGGATTTAGCGATCTATAGCAACGCGATTTTCCGAATAGAGTCTCGTGCGGACTGAGCGTTATAGTCTGTATACCTATTACAATCGAATCGTCCCGCGCATCGAATGCTCGGTTGGTTTATGTTAGCAAAAAACAATATTGCCGATCCGCGTGACTTAACGTACCGAACCGTTACGTATAACTTCGGGCAACGCAGCCGGGCAAACATTTATAGCGAATTTATGATATGCTAAATTCATCTTGTTACATCGAAAATGTCTCTATACAGTCCCAGTCAATAAATTCATCCAGCTTCATTCAGGGGTTTCTCACTGTAAGCTTCCAAGACAGTAGGTTATTTTGTTCAACTCATGATTCGAAATAGTAAATTTAACCTATCCATTTCCTATCCATACGAGCACACTCAACTAAAAAGCATATACTTATTAAAAAATGCAGCATAAGCATCGATACTCCAGTCCAAGTGTGCGCGTTCTTAAATTCACGGCTATAGCCCCAAGAACGAAGCCGCGTCGATTCAGGGGCTGTACGTGGGTTACGAGGTACATAGCTTTTACGACGCGCGCTCGATTCACAATAGCTGCCAGCACATCAGTATCGAATGAAAATTCAACGACTCGAGGGCGCGCCTCCGCTAATGAATCGGATGGATCGCGTTTGAAGTTGCGCGAGCGCGCGAGCGATGATTTTCATTAGGATCGCGAGTTAACTGTATACGCGACGATACATATATATATATGCGAGACGCCGCGCGAGATCGTGTTTAATAAAGCATTATGGCGCGGAGTAATGATACGAGTACGCGCTCACTGAGTACAGTGAACCCCGCGCGCGCGCGTTCAACAGTATACACATATACATGCAGCGGAGAGGATGAAATTAGCTTACAGTTACGTTAGGCTAAGTAGGTAATGGCCATTACGCGCCGAGGTGTGTGTTTTACTCGCGAAAAAAGCAAATTGAAAATGTGTAGCATATAGAGTCTGGAGGCGATAAATAAAACAGCTGCCCCGCCCCGCGTGCCCGCGACTGCGTGCAGGGAGAACCTATATTTTCGCGCGCGCTTTTTAATGAACCTCTCGTGCGCGCCCGCCAACTTTTCCCGCGCGTCTCAATCGCCGCGTTCAATTTTGCCGCGAGTGAAAATAAACAAAACCTGATGAACGCGGGCGGGCGTTAATCGTCGACGATTGTAATACGGCTTTCTATGCTAATCGCATAAAACGCGGGGCGTGATCCAACTTTCCGCGACCCAGAAAAGGAAAAAATCACGATATATGCGCGTCGGAGGTGGCCGAGCGTCGCTTTAGGGAGGTGAGGCCGCGACGCAGATGGAGCGATGCTTCTGATCCACTTTCCCCTCCCCGCGCGTGTATATATCTTGCGAGAATCGGCGAGGAAACTTTGAGGAAACGCGCGATGATTTCCATAGTCGGCGAGACTAATTGCCCGCGTGATTAATTACTCGCGCGACTGGTCATCGAGCTTGCGCACTTTCGCGTACGCGCGCACGCACTACGTGTGTGAGTACAGATATGCATATATACGCGCGAGGGAGAGAAAGATGAGATACGCATACGACGCGTAACTCGCTCCAGTTGTGCTCGCGGCTCCGGCGAGAAGACGATACGCGGCGACAATGAATTAATACACATGTATACTTGTATGTATACTATGACAAGGAGAGTCCGGATCAGCTGGTTGTCTCCGTCGTCTTGTTAAAACTTTGTCGGTTATTGTGTTTAACGTCAGCTGCAGTAAAAAATAATCAGTAAAAAATCCAATGAAAGTAGTAAAGCTTACAATAATTGGTATGGTATTATCAAATTTCTCTGTGGGATACTTGCAGTAAGCTTCGTTTAAAAAGAAAAGTTTAACTAATAAATCTAGCGGTCGAAATGGTCAAGTGTCACAAGCGAATTTTTCTCAGTCGTGCCGTGAGCTGCGAAAACTTCGTTCCCAGCTCGAAACAAGTGCCCATATATATTCTAGATACATATTGCCCGGTCGAATCTGCCGCGTGTCCCATATACATCCCGCATCTCACCTCACCCTGAATCTCTGCTTATACACACTACTAATACGCTCACCGGCGCGTATAACGGCCCTCGTCCCGTACACCACTGTACACACACACACGCTCTTTTTTTCGTTTTTCGCTCGCGCGCAATCCGGGCGTGGTGCGCTCTCCAATCGGGCCGGACGCTTTATCGCGTATATAAATCGGCGGCCGCGCGCTGCTCGAAACGAGAACGCGAGATACACGTGTGTGTGTGTCTGTGCGCGCAACACGTATATTCTAATCCAATGGAATAAGCGCGCGCGTATATACGCGGCCGAGCTGTAAATTCACAGTTAGCAGAAGGAGCAGCCCGTGAGCGGCGGGTAATTATTTCAAACGCGATCATCGATAAGATTCTCCGAATACCCGCGCACACACAATATATAATTCCATCTCGCTCGCGCGCCGTTTATAATTGTTGCTCTTCGCACACTTTTATGTATGTATATAAGTAAATCGATTCTCGTGTACTACAGACACACACTCGAAGGCATAAACGCGGCCTGTAACTACAAACGAGCGTTCAATCGCTCGATAAGAACTTCCCGCGTTGGCCAACCCTCCACCGATCGTTACGCCATTACACCAAGCCGATTCTTATATTGCATCCGAGATGTGTATGTACGTCGTTTATTAAGAAACTGGCGTCGTTAATATCTCTCGAGGATCATCTCTCGGCGGCGATTCGACAGATATTCGGCTGGGCTTCGTCGCCGGACTCCTCCACTGCGTGTAAAAATAAACTCAGCGTATGGAACAGGTTGGCCGAACGCGAATCAACTGATACTCCCGATCGAGTAAAATGATTGTGCGTGAGTTATGTAGCCGTAGGACTCGATAATCAGTCTGTTTTAGGCATAATGTTTATGAGTAATTTCATTACGTAGGCAGAGGAGGGTAGCATGAAGTTCTTACAGGGTTTATGGACGAGTAATAATCATTATCGTTGTCGTTCCCTAATTAAGCAAGATTTTCACGGCGCTTCATCAAAACACAGGTTTATTCTGATAGGCTCGAAAACATCGATTGACATTAAATTTAATAGGATGGAGTACAGAAATATGATGGGAATACCTTGAAAGTTTTAACCCTCGGAATTTCATGACCTAGTCTCTCGAACGGCATATCTGCCGCGTCACCAGCGCAAATTTCGCTTCTTCGTAGTGCGGCAAGATTCGATTTGCGTTTAGACGCACAGGATCGTCTTGGATTTAGAGAAAGTGATGAAATTGGACGGAAAGTATTTTACTCCGATGGAAAATTGGCCATTTCGGACGGTCTTCGTTCAGGATGTAATATTTCGATCAGTGATCGATTGATTAGAGAGAACCTTGATTCCGTATCGATTTGTACGTGAAATGTAGTCCTTAATAATGTTTGAAAAGTATTTCCTATATTTCCATGGTCAAATAAGTCAACACTTTATCTGGGGAAAATTAGTTTCATTCGTTAGTTAATTTTAACTATTTGTCACTATTGGTCTATATCTCATTCATCAACGTGTTATGTTACAAATAGGTGTAAAAAACTGAATTTCCAATTTGCAACACAGTCTATCGGTAGTATTCGATTGGAACCGGTGTAATAATCCTGTCGACGGGCAATAAATCAACACAAGTATTTATCTCATATTAAATTTCGTCAAATATCCGTATTTCAACATACACGGTTCGCCCAAATACTCGAGTCAAATACGAAATTTTGTACTCGACGAATTATCCCATCGTTCAGCGACGACTCGTTGAAATCAAGCTATACATCGTCAAGACGACCAGAGCATATACGCTTGCCGTGAGATCGTCCGGTTGTCGAAACCTATACACACATCATAGTCGCGCGGGCGCGTCGACGAGTAAGTATACATACAATCGCCGCGCGAGATTCGCGCGCTTTCTCGTAATTCGGCAGTTGACGCTTCTCATGGCGCCTCGATTGCGTCAGCCTCGCAATTACGATCGCGAGCAGGTCCCTCGCGCTTGGGAACATAGTACACACGTACATGCTCAGCTCCTTCGCAAGCGCATTGTTCGCGGCTGCAAGAGCGCATTGCTCGCGATTGAGTTATTAACCCTGCAGCCGCTCGACTTTGGCGCGTCTCCATCGAATAAAAGTTTCGAAGTAACATACTCGCGTCGATCCTCCTAAATAATCCAATCTCACTAAAATTACACTCCCCACGCGCGCATATGTATGAAAAATAAGAAAGTGCGTCGATCGGGTAATGATCGTTATTCATTCTCGCGTACATAATCCAATTAACTCGTCGTTGAAAAATCTCGCGCTCGATTACGCATCGCATCAAGGGAGGTGGTACACAACACGTCCGACAGCCGCAATTAATTGAGGGGAATCACTTGGATCTCGCGCCGCCCTATAATCCACCCGGGCGATCCATCAGCCGCGGCTCGCGGACACACACGGGGTGGATTTTCCAATCCGAGTTAAAATCGTTTGTAGATAAGGATCGCTCGATCGATCATCCGTGCGATGGAACGCAGGCGCGCCCGCGCGTACATATCGCAACAACAATGAGCCTTCGATAATCTCACGCTCGCTCGCTCGAGAGAGGTATATACACGTGCGAATGGGATCTCTTTCTCCGCGCGCGTTACGCTGTAGCCGCGCGCGCAATCTCGAATGAGTTAACGAGCCGCGCGCGAGCTTCGAGCCGTTACCTTTAATTATGTCATCTATTGTTTCTCGCTCTAGCTCTCGACGCAGCTCCCCCTAGACCTCCTTCTCTCCTCTGCACCGACAATTTCTCAAACTCGCGTGTCGCGATCGTCTTGTCGTGTGCGTGTGTTTGTAGGTATGCAAAGAGAAGGAACAAAGAAATGCCGCGACCCGTCGATGACGACTGTATATACGCGTGTAATTTTTTTGTAGCGAATTATCAGTGCTACACGCGGATATGCTCGCATGCTCGGAGCAAAGTCGTCCGTGGCAGCTGACGTTTGAACTCTGTACAAAATACGCTTTGGTTGTATCCTATATAAATGATCGGTCAGTCCGACGATTCTACCCATAACTCCCTTGATTTACGCATTTTATAAATCGTATAAATAATCGTTATCCTGACAAAGTGAATGACACCCCGTATATCACGTTATGAGCGAAACGAGGAGTTCGAGAGCACAATGCGCACGGATACACAACGACGCGTATATGATGATTTTCGGCCGCGAGTTTGAAACGTTTGGACGTCCGCGTGGGCTGCAGTGTGCGTACGAGTGTGTGTCTGTGGGATGATACTTGATTGGATACATACCTCGAGCTTACCGCGCTTAGGATATATTCATGACTTCCTGGCCGTATCAAACGGTACATGACGAGGCTCTTTTTTCCCCCCCTCGCTTTTTGTTCGTCCTCAGACGCGCGAGAGAGAACCGACGTTTCACTTTCTCGAGAGGATGAATGGGACTATCGCCGAGTGTCATCGTGTGATATCACGTGAAAACGCATATAAACGTTTGAAGGAGCTTCGAGGAAAATCAACCGTCTGCGATTTAACCCGGACGAATCTCTAGCTCCTACTTGACGTGCCGATCTCGATCGATTCCGCCGATACACAGAGCCTCGACGCTGTTGTGTAGGGTCGAGCATTCGTGATAGTATTGGCGCGGCTTGACACTCGGAAAAATCCTCTCGGTAAAATGTACATGTCATGGTAGAATCAACTGTAATTATCGTTGAATCAACGGCTTTACTGTGAATAACAGTTTTGCACCTGTATTTTGATTAGTGGAATATCCCCTTAGCGTCTTGCATTCAATCGATATCGTACGAGTTACTATAAAAATGAAAGATTAGTTTACATAAGTTACAATATATCTCAAATATACACATGACGCTTATAAAGTTATACGCTTGTCTCTGTTGCAGAAAATGCTGATAAGGAAATCGGCGGCCGTGTGGCTCGCCGCCGTCCTCCTGTGCCATCTCCAACTAGCGGATTCTCAGGTGAGTGTCTGTCTTTGCAAGCCGCATACACGGCCAACAGAGTCTCGTCCCTCTATCCCTCTCGTGCCCGAGTTATATTTTTCAGGCGAGTTCTCGCGCGCTACACAAACGACAGGTCAAAATCGGCGTGAGTCATTCCGAGGCCCGATGGATTTTCTCTCTCTCTCTCTCTCTCTCTCTCTCTCTCTCTCTCTCTCTCTCGGGTTGCACATACACAATCGAGCCGCGGAACAATGAGCGTAGGTTTGGCTCGCGCGCACCTTTCAATGCGCGCGCGCGCATTTTTAAACGAGAACGTCACCGAGCGAGCGCGGAACGAAGTAGAAAGTGCTGCGCGAGACGCTCAGACTCGCGCGGCAAATGGCCCGTCGTAAAATCATTGTTATTAGCCCCGGCGGGGCCCTCGAGTATATATGTCGTTTATGCAGGGAGTAGACGCGCCCCGCGACAATGCCTCTTCGTCTCGAATGCGTGTATTTATTCTTTTTTCCGCCCCGCGTCCGCGCACATTTGTTGTTTCTTCCGTATACGGACGCGCGACGTCCGCTCTCCGCGAGCCAGCACGGAACGTATATCACGAGCGACTCGGAATTTTACGGCTCGCACGTGCATAAAGCAAAGGTATTTAAACCTGATCGTTCTGGACGATGCGAGTTGGGTGAAAAATTCGTTGAATGAATATATACACGACGTATTTTGTATGTACGATGTATTTTGCGTAAAGTCAAACGGCAAGCACTGTAGCGATCTCCGAGCTCCCCACTCAGAAAAAATATATCGATGAATCGTAAAAACTGTGTGTACTATACAATGGATGCAGTGAGTTATGCGCTGTGCGGGAATTTGACAAATGGCGGGGTTCCGAGAAAAACGCGTTCGAAGTTTGATTCTGTATCAGGTCCTCGGAAAATGCAAGCTATGAAAATCGTTCACAAGCCCTAACGAAATAATTCTTAACATCGAATCGCGATAAGGAACAAAATATCGTAAATCGTTTTTGCGAGCCTATAAACCCTTGACGAGCTGCTTGAACCACAGCTACTCGTTGCGTTTAAATTACTCTCGAGGAGGATCTCGAAAGAGGTGATAAATCCTCGTTCTCGATCCTGATGGTTCAGAAACTTTTTCAAAATAAGCATTGTCAGCTGGCGGCTGGCAACGATAACACAAATGTATATATCATGTTTACATATTAACGCGACGTGTGATATATAAATTGTGTTATATATACGCGCTTACAACAATCCGAGAGCTGCGATATTACTATTGATTCTATACCAGTCCGACTGGAATATACGCTCTGGTATAGATAAAATTGTAACACTGCGGACACACGAGAGAGAACGCGAACGAACGCGAGCTCGCGCATTATCATCGTGTAGCACGTGCAGATCGCGATCGCCTATCGGTCAGTACACATACACATTTTTCACGTATATCTCGTGCTCTTTTCCCATGATCTAACGAAACACTCGCGCCTCCGTCAATTTCTCGCTGGTTTTATTGAAATCACAAAGAATAATCTGCTCATTCGCGAGCCATCGCATCCCCAGCCCCTCACTGAATCCTATCTCTCGTGCATCGACACACGCGCGGATTTTCCACGCGGCGGAATAGAAATCGATTTGGCTCATAATACGACGGTCGCCGACAAAACGAGACGATAAATCTAAAAGCTCAATTGGCGCGAGCGGGGAATTTCTCCTCTCTGGCGCGCGGGACCAGCCGAGTTGCCGTAAAGCGTCTCGCGCCCGGCACACGCACTCACGTATTTGTATGTGTCCGTTCGCCTCGCGGCCGAGCCTATAGAATCGAGCGAGTCGGTGAAAGTGCATTCTAACGCTGGCCGCGAGCTATTCACGCAGCTCGCGCGCGCACGCATCTGCGAGAAAATAAGCGCAGGCTCCGGTCGAGCCGGAGAGGGAGGCTGCGCGTGTCTGTGTGTATGCGGGGACCGTTTAATTAGAGTGGATTTAACGTGGAGAACAGCCAATTGTTGCCGTGTATACGTGCGCGTGTGTATACAGATCGAAGCCGGGGTATATGGCGTTTTGAGTCGCCGCGAACTTTTACCAACGTCTCGGCTCGCACAGCCGCGCTTGGGCGTGTGTCTCTAATTAGACCGTTTTTCGTGAATATATAATATAGAGTTGAAAATTACTCGTGGAATAGCGAGTGTTTGAACTATTCGCTGCTGATTATCGCGTGACTGTTGAGCCGTAAACTAATAGGAATTATCGAATTGTAACATTTTTTCCTAGATACCGATGGTGAATTGTACGAGTAATTTTTCTCAAATCGTCACGTGAAATTTCACCATGTATTAGTGGGTTAAAACCTCACTGCGCCAAAATAGTGAATATACCCACTATCGTTTGATTTGCACTCGCGTTGAATACTCATAACTACTAACTCAGAGAAAAAAAAATTTTTAAATAAGCTACCTCGCCGCATATTAGGTTCAACTATCCGTGAAACACTGCCATGTGAAAACGTACCGATGCGTATAGTTCAGGACGATTATTACCGGACGAGTTACGTATAATTGCTTATTAATCCATTAATGAGTTACATCAACTCGCGCGCAAGACTCTTTCATCTCGTTTTTCATTACCATACGGCGCGTCTCGACTGATTAAGTCGTTAGAATCAGATTGCTCCTGTAACACAGCGTGTGATCGATGCGACACGGAGGAATTGCCGTTTTTCACGATATACGTTCGCGCGACTATTGTAGCACTCGATACGAAGAACAATTGCGTGAGTATACGCGTGTATGATTCGGCGCGTAAATCACCGACAATAGAGCATTGGCGCAAATCTGAATATAACAACGTTGCCGAGTGTATATATGCGGCAAGATAAATCGGCGAAAATATCGCTCGCGATCGAGCCGTAGCGAAATCGTAGTTTCGAAAACAAAAGAATACGAGTGTGCTATTCGCGTCTATTAATCACGCGTGGCCTTACACGATATGGATATACGGATCGCTTCGCTCGAGATAATACACGGAATACATTTCATTCGTCGCGAGAAACAATTGACCTGTCTTTTGCTTCGTATTTTTTACAATCGTATTTGTAGTTTTTGGTTTAGAAAGGCGAAACCAACACGAATGACTCGTCAAAGATCGTTGATTATATTTTAATTTTTGTTTTTGTTAATGGCAACGCGTGAATTGACTCAAGGTAATGTCAATCTCGTACACCTGGTCGCCTCAAATAGTGCGGCACATTTGCAAATCAGATTATTCTCAGTGCTCGGGTTGAGTAGCTCCTCTCGTGCACAGATAGAAATATTATTGCGAAAAATTGCCTCACGTGTGCGTCTATGACACTTTCATGATAAGGCGCGCAAAGTAACGCAAATGCGAACTTAAAAAATCATCTATAATTGTTTGATAACATCTCGATATATCGCGCTCCGAGTATCTCACAATCCGTACTTTTCTACGGTTTCATCGCACGATTCGTGTAACGATTTTTAACACTCGACTATTTGCATACGGTTTCCACACAATATACCAGCCGGGATAACTGTGAAGTCGGCTGATGCATAGCGTACATCTAATATACAAGAGCTCGAGACGCGGAATTCAATAAACACGCGGATAATTATACAACCGACAATGAATCTGAGCATCGGCTGTACAGCCTCGTTCCCCAACGAGTATATTACTCGAGGCCCGCACCTTTCCACGTTGTGATCACGCGTTTCCACAGTATTTTACGGAGGCAGCTCGACATCAAGCTTTGCTCTCTTGCGCTTGCCAAGTATATTATCGAGTTCGGCCGCGCGCGAGCGGACCGGCCGATCGGAATGCGATAACCCGTTATGTGATTTGCGCCGCCGAGAGAAGCTCTCTCGGCAAATACCGCGCGCACGGCTATGTGCGTGTGTATATATATATATATATATATATATATACGCGCGCGCGGAAGGGAATTATTATATAGCCGAGCTTTTTGCGCCGCGGTTTTTCTTCTTACGAGACTTCGGGACTCGAATCGCGGCGGCGGTGGCGGAAACAGTGGGAAATTGCTGCTTTACTTTTTGCCCGTTGCAATGATATCCCCGGATGCACCGGGCTCTCGACCACCCCGCGGAAGGAATTACTTCGAGCTCGTGTTCTCGTCCGACAACAATGCAGCTGTATATACTATAATTCGATCGAATCAGCCGACTCGTAACCGACTCATCTACGAAACAGAGACGTTTGCACTCGAACTTATCGTTTGTTTCGATCGTCTATCAATCGTCGGACGTTTAATTTACATCCATGGGGATAACGAGGGACGTTTCGGGGAAATCAATCTCGGTCCTCGAAAAAGCTGAGGATAAAAAATGGAATATATACGCGGAGAGGAACCAAAAAAAATCGGAAATCTGCCAAGAACCAAGAGCGCGTTTACACAGTGGCCACTACGGGGAAAATGTGATCTCGTTCAGTGGTGAACGGTTCTCTTCGCTCGTGCGCAGTTAGAATCGACTGATCGACTGTACTTGCGCAGTGAGTATACCCGGCAACAAAAGTAAATTACAATCTCGCTCGATCAATTTGCACGTGTATACAGTACCAAATTGCTACAGTATTAGCCAAGTAGATCCGACGTTTCATTCGGAAAATCAGCGAGTCGTGAAAATACGCGTCTGATAAAATTCGCGTCGTCCTATACGGTACCAGAAGTAGCATACCTTTATTTTTGATTTCATTATTCAACACTACACGTGTATTTAAATATACTATTCCGAACATCCAATCCTATAAGCAATACGGCTGAATATGGATTAATATTCTTACGCAACATCCAATCCTATCACTCGTCAAATTTTCCCAGACACACGAGTGCGCCGCAAAAGTGGCGAATTCTCCGCGCGTCCATTCGATTCATCCGACTGGATCGGGAGGCCGCCGCCGCGTTCCTCGCGCGCGGTTTATACCGATACACCAATACACACACGCGGCCAAGGAAAATCCGCGTACAGCCGCGGCTCAGGCCCTCGCGGGTGCAATCCTTGTACTTTCACTCGGTCCCAGCTGCAGCTCGCGCGCACTCGCTCGCTCGATAATATACGTGTGTGTGTGTGTGTGAGTACACACAATGCCGAGCGAGCGTGGAAAACCGGGTGGAATGCGTATACGGGCCGTCGGGTTTTGCCTTCCATTCAGGGATACGCGGCACCGATGGGCATTGACAACGGGGAGAAATCCGCGCGCAGTTTCTTTTGGGAAAGCTGCTGCTGCTGCTGCGCGACACTTGATCTTGGCGGACGTTCGAGAGCGCGGCCGATGATTGGGCGACCGGTTAGAGTGTCTATACGCCTCGTTGACGGGATTTTTCCTTCTTGGTGAATCGCGAGCGAACTAATACGGCTGCGGAAGCCCGGTGTAATGAGCGATTGGGCCGTATATTTGTGCGGAGGATGATTTATTCGCGAGACCGCTAATATACAGAGGAAAAGAGGTAGAGAGAGAAAAAAGCAAAGTCGGGGAAAACGTCGGCTGTTACGAGAGACGAGCTGTGTACCGCGTATATAGTGGAAACGGCTGGATTAGGGCAAAGTTTCTCGATTTTCAATTTGCAATTAGCGTCCGAGCGATTGCTCAACCCCGCGGGATTACGCCTCTCTCTCTCTCTCTCTCTCGCGGGCCAATGATTTTCCGCTCGTGGCTTTGCCGCCGCTGCGCACGTGCGCTTTATTACACACGCTGTGTATAGGAAAAAGTCACATGTATATAGCCGCGGGTAACAGCTGCAGGGACAACTAAACGCTGCAGTGCAGTAAGGTCCCGCGTGCAGGTGCGGCCGCGTGTCGACGCTCACATTCTTGCGCCGCGACAAACTCGTTGCAGCGCGCCGATTCGTTATATTGCAAGCGCGAGGGTATGTATATAAACATATAAAACGGATCGCAAAACCGATCGATCACGGGATTTATGGATTTTGCCGATCGTCCGTTGCAGAATCGAGCGAGCCATCGGCGATCGGTAGGAAGTAGAGCTTGTAAACCGAGACAGAGACAGAGAGAGAGAGAGAGAGAGAGAGAGAGAGAGAATCAACCCTCGCGATCGTGTGCCAGCCTCCCTGCCTACGTGTTTTTTCGCGATTGCGTAAGCGACCAGCTAATCGGGATGGTGTATCGAGATGTATTGGCCGGCAGGCGTCGCCACTGTCAACAGATCAACTTGACGAGTGGATTGTAACTGGATGTATACGTCACACGCGGGGGTGCGTGGGTTGTCGGATCCCCACACTCATGCGTAAGAATGTGTGAGTGTACACATATGGTTATACATAGTCAGCCATTCAGTTGTTGATAGTGGCGACGCCGCCGACCAATGTCTCGATGCATCCTAAGCGAGAAAGTAAAATTTATAATCATGTGATGTTCGAATTGGAACGCCTTTTCACATTTTTCACAGTATTCATCGTCAAATCAAGATATTTTTGTTGGTTATTCATTTAAATCTATATATTCATCCGTAAAATGTTTTTTGTATATTCTGCACACATTATTTGGAATGGAAGAAAAGTAAAGATGTACGATGAATAATTTGAAAAGAGAATCGAACGAGAGAATTGCTGTAATCAGTAGAGGGTAAAAAGATGTGTAATCGATAGGTTAGCTTGTGTGCGTATTATTCCAATTTCATTAATGATTTAGAATTGAAAAAAGTATTCTGACATCGTAATTACCGCGGAGAGGCATCAAAGATTGAAAATCAGCCGAAGCCAAAGATACTTACAAAGATACTATATATATCCATTGCAGCTGCTATAGTTTGATCAGTGAAAATTTTTTTGATTACACAAAAAGGTTCGCGACAAACATACGTAGGAATCACCGAAGATATGGATATCGACTAAAAAATACCTATGCATTATGATGCCGATTACTCGCGTTTAGTGACAGATTTAAACACACGTTAACGATTGCGCGAGTTGGTTCGTTGACAGCTATGTAAACGACGCCTATACCTCGGCCGATTAATATCCCGATACGTCCCAATACCGGGGAGCACAGACCAATGAAAAACATCGGTGCGGGCGTTATATCACGCTGTCCGCTCAGCGAGAGAAAGCCGCAGAAGCGCGACACTCCCGCGAGTGTGCGTATACCGCGGAAAATTCGGTCGAGCTGCAGCCGCGCGCGGATTAGCCGGCTGTTGGCTGCACTCGGCGGAGTGCGTGAAAGTGCCTAGATAGTATTGTCGCGTTCGTGCGTGTCTATACATACACGGCCGCATTTGCCAACGTCCGAGTTACGATAGCGACTTTGCTTATACTCACTACCGTACTTTACCGGCTTGTTTCGCATGGAAAAATTATCGGGGTTTATTTTATGGCCGAACGATTGCCGATACGAGTTCCTATATATGTGTTTGTTTGCCGAGCTCGCGATTCGTATATATACTCGGAGTTGTATATGGTTTCGCGGGTAATATAATTCAGTTGGAAAATTGTTATTCGACGCAAAACGAGTACGGCAGTCTAGTTCTGCCTCTACGAGTTATTCCGAGTGGAAACTAAGGGTTACGTTTGTTTTCGCCGAATGTGTGTTTCGCTAATTACGATGTTGCACCAGAGCAAGACACGCGCGACGCCCCAATAAACGCCAGTTTCGAGCTCTGCTGGTATACATATTTCTCATTGTGACATTGTTCCAAAGGGAACGAGACCGACTATGGGTAGGAACGAATATACAGTATCGCGCGGCAGTCTGAATCGTTATGCGCACGTATATTTTGAATGATTTCCGAAACTCGAAACCAAATATTCGCCATGTCTTTTTTCTTCGGGAACGACACCTGTATGTCTCAATCCGAGACGAACTATGCCGCGACAACGAAGTTGTCGGATAAAAATTTTCGTATTTAATGCGTTTTTACACTCGAGAGCAACCGATTCATAAGTAATCAACCGCGCGTCTATATAAATATATATGCTAATGAATTTTCAGAGATACGGGAATTCTGCAGCGCTTACGCAAAACCGATAAACTCGGCTGTCGCTATTATCATCAGGGGGAACATTATGCGAAAAAATAGCGTCGAAAATTCAATTTTTTCGACGCCGCGCGATGCAGCTTCACACATATATATTGCGCAACACGCGATTTACATCTCTCGCGCAGCCTCGGAATATCATATAAATACACGAATTATTCCAACAGCCAGCTACTTTTTTACTTTCCTGCTGAGTAAAAGTTGGCCTATAACCGATACGTCTCGCGCACCCGCCCCCCGGGGGCTCAGAGTCCCTCGAGTCGCGTGCACGCCGTTGCGCAATTTTCCGTTCGACGGCCATCTCGAGAAAAGCACCTGCGCCGGTCGAAGAATAGGAGGAAAAAAAAGGGCCGCGCATCGAGTCAAAGTTTATACGTAATAGGGATCATCCTCGGATTCTCACGCATCTACAAATCTCTCATATACAAATAATGCATTCCTGGTTGTTTGTGTGTTACAGGCCCCGGCGAGCAACGTCTTTACCTGCCCGAACGGTGAGTATATGTGTATATACGACACGTATGAACCCAAGTCTGATGCAGCTCGAGAGTCGGCCGAGATAAATCGGGCCCCGAAACCAATGCTGCACTGCACTCCGCCGGGCCGCTTTTTATTTGTCCCCGTTGCTTTTCTACCTGCCTGCGCGCTGCACTTGCGGGACCCCGGCCCGCGGAGGGGACATTCCTCCTCCGCCCCGCCCCCCCCGGATTCGGTCGAGCGTCGTAAAATCGACGAGACGTGCGTTCACGGGGGCCATACGCCGCCGATGTAATCGCTCCCTCGATCGTTGGATGCTGTATCGGAGGAATCCCCCGATGGTTCGGGTTCCCGCGCTTGGGTGTAATCACTCACTGCCGACTCCAGATACGTGGAAAACTCGATGCGTTCATGTATATAGGAGTATCACGAATTTCGTTGATCCTTAAAGTCGTCCGGGGATATATCGTGGCGGTCTCGCACGAACGATTCGATGCGGCGCTTTGAGAATCTAATGGAAATCGGTTCGACTCGGGAGAGGAAAAAATGAGTATAACAAAAATTTGGGTGGATTGTTCCACGAGCATCGTTTTGTATGAACAATAAGCCTAATAAATGTACGATTCCCCGCATAATTAGAAATTAATCAGATAACTGACAAGCGACAATAAAACGCATATCTAAGTCTGAACAGTCGCGTGCCATATTGAATAACGCGCATTGCGCAACAGATGGAAGAAGATACGAGACAGTGTCCGAGCCATCGGAACAATAGAAATTGCGCGTGCGTGTATCCATGAATCTCCAGCTCTATTGGGTACTTGTCGCTAGCCAACGTATCATCGATCATGCGCGCGAAGTGAAAAACTTGCGTATACACCACGAGCGACGAATATAGCTGTGTGAATTTGTTATACAAACTGTTACGTTTATGTATAGACTTAATTTATAATTAATTATACGTATACGATAGGTAATTCCTCGACTCTTGATAAAATGACATAGTTTGCGTTTGAACCAACGAATTTGATCAATGTTGACTCCACATCACATCAGTCGCAAAACGTAACATCTCCAAAAGATTACTATGTATATGCATGACAATGCGCCTAAACTGTAGGATTGAACTTTGATATTTCATTTTCATCTGATTTCGAACAATAAATTCCTCATTTCTGGATATCGAATCGACGTCACGCGTTTTTTTGGGACTGTTCCCCAGGATCAACATCAAAACACCCAATCGATATTTCGCGCGCGTCAGTTAATCCAACCACCATACGAAGGAATGCACGAGGAATAATTGATGATCCTCGCACGAGTATGTATATGTGTGTGTGCGCAGAGTATATAAGCACATCCCCGTGTAAGTGTAGGTGTAACGTATACACAGCAAAGGTGGAAGCAGCAGCTGCCGAGGCTCGGCGGGGTTAACGGCACCGGTGTTGCGCGCCCGAGAAACAGACAAGATCCTCTGCTGACGCGCGCGTGTGTGTTACCTGCCGCGCGCGGCAACCTACATAATTGCGCGCTGGGGCTGCGCAAAAGTGGAACGACGTTAACGAATGCTCGAATTCTTGACGCGATCCGCCGCTCAGCTCGTTTCCGCCTCGCGCTCGCGCATCCACGTGCACACACACACACACAAACGCGAGGAGTTTTTTCCCTCCGCGGGGGCAACACTTTCGTCCGCGCGCGGCTGCCCGCGACTGCTGCATGACGCGGAAGGCTATACAACTCGCGGGAGCATCGATCCTCCGGCGCGCGGTCTCTATTTCCTGCGCGATTGTATGTACACGTGTATACGGGGATAAGACGTGAATCGCCGGTATGTAGACGAGTCCTTTTTCCTTCTTGCCCATTGCGGACCTTGTACACGATATATACAGAAGCTCCCATATGAGTTATGTGTGTTTGCGCGCCAGGCTATATACACATACTCGTGTATATCGAGCAACGGAATCAGACGTCGAGTCACTTGCTAATGCGATGTCGATCGCGCGAGTTTTGTTCTTTTCCTTCGATCCAACGTTGGAGTTCCTCGTCCAGCGGCATATTTTCATCCAACCTGTCCTTCGGGATTTCTGAAAATCTGGCTTCACGCAGCTACTGCGCGAATATTATACACGTGACATGTAGCGCGCGCGAAATAGCTGGAATAGTGCCGGAGAGAGCGAGAGAGCCAAAGTACGCCTGCACGGCTGGAATAATCGCGAGCGCGGGAGAGAACTAAACGCGTTGTGTCGCGTATTCAAATCGAACTCGAGGACTCGTTTCGCTGCGCGTCGGTATATACATATGAGCTGATCAGAGTGTGCGGCCAGTGCTTGCAAAGGCGCGGAGGAAGCGGATGGGAAAATGTGTTGGAGGCCGCGCGCCGGCGATGAGTCTTACACTCTCCCGAGGTCGATCACCTTGACTCGGGCTTCGTCGCCTCTCTTTTCTCTCTCGCGCGCGCTCGCGACTCGCTCAGCATCATAACCGCGCGCCGCACGATTCAGGTGACACGGATCAGTTTCTCGGAAGCGCCAGTCGCCCATAAGTGAGTCTGCGCTACAAGAAAACACTACCACACACACACACACACACACACACACTGCTGTAATAGAGCACACACCACTTCATGTGTGTATAGTGTGCGCGTCGGGCTTCCGGTTTAGTGCCGCCGCTGTGCAGCCCAAACGCGCTGATGGCCTCGATTCGCGCATCGCGGACCATGTAGCTGCCAAGACAGCTGTCGGCTGGTGCGTGCGCCAAGCACACACTGGGGAAAATCCGATTGTGAGAGTCTACTCGTTTGGACGTTGGGGGAAAAACACGCGCAGTTGCGGCCTTGCATCATTTTATAACTTAAATTACTCTATTAACAGTTGAGCTTGCATAGTCGCGTTTGTCAATTGTTGCAAACTTTACTATCCTATCAGCTTTTTTTCATGATTCTACTCGATTGTACAATAGATACGTGAAACTCGTAATTAAATTATTCATGGAATATCATATTACTAATCAATATGTTCCGCTCACTTCAATGTCGTGCGAGCACTTTCGGAGCTGCGACATGCACTCGGCTTCGTAGACTAAACGATATCAAATTTACAAAGGAGACATTTGTATTTTGATATTTCATATGAAGATTATTAATTACCTCTTTTTGCGTATGCATAGGTGGTCTGCAACATACAATATCCACATTTCAATTAATTTTAATACTTTAGTACCTACGTGAGCATTAATTATTGTATAAATATAATAAAACATACGTTACTTTTCCTACTAATGATTATTATAATTTCGATAATAAAATTCATCTATACGCACGTTCATACATCGTATTAAAAAAACATAGTGAAAATAAAGTAGCCATCAAAAGATTTTTCCGTCAGTGCATATATAAGGTTCGGGAGGCAGGTGGTCGCGCCTCTAGCATTTTAATGGGCCGACGACGACGCGGATGCGCCCGCTGCAGAGCCACAGCAAACCAAACGTCAAAAGGCTCTCGCTGCAGTTATACGAGCGGGATGTATATAGTCGCGATCGGTTTTCGACTCTTGGCGAGCGACGATCGTTGCGAAAATAATGATGAATATTCGCCGGCTGACTCATCCGCGCGGCGTTGTTCCTTTCACCGTTACATTCGTCTTCGGTGCGCTGCCCCGCACGCACCGCATCTCAAATTTTTCGAGCAACGCCTTCGGCTCGTTTGTACAAGACACTCGTGATTTTTTACTTTTCACAAACGTAAAACATAAGGCGAAATTCTATATGTTCCGAGTTATAGACGGCGCATAGGATCGATCATCCGTCAAAAGCAGTTGCCGCACTGGAACAGTCGCGATCGAGCTATAGTTTCTACGCGATGGAATGTATTTTCGCTGGTCCCGCCTCCGCGCGCACATGCAGCCTCGGCTGCCAGACACGAAGGAGAAAAATAGAAAACGGAAAAATCTCGAGACTGGCTTGGAAGCGGCGGCCATCGGCGAATTGCCGCCGCCGAGGCGAGCATGTATATATATACGCAGCCTCTGGACTGAATACCGATGCCCGCGAGATGCAGCTCTCTCGGGATAGGTTGAGGAGGAGTAGGCACGATCGCGAGTCCGCACGCACGCGCGGCGCACTAGAAACGATCGAGGTCATACACCGGCTCGTAGCCACGGCCAATACATACAATACCCCACCCGGGGGGCAATCCGTCGACTAATTCTCATCATACGCTCGAATATCAATCGAACCCGCAGGTTTGGTCGCGCTGACCTGAAAATCCGCGCGACGAAATAGGCGAGCGGGGACATCAAGTGCAAGAGGTGCGTTGCGGATCGAGGCTGCGCGCGAGCCACTGCTAAATGGGAGAGTGTTTTTGCTTCTCGGGGTTGAGCGGTGAAAGCAAACTCGCGTGCGCCCTAGAATTTATCGCTCGCACATGCCGGGATTAGTGTAATTGCGCTCGAGAGAAACGAAACGCCGAGTTCTCTGAGATCTCTTGGGCTGGGAGCTGGGCAAAAAATATGGGCGAATTCGCCTTTCGGAGCAAGTAATCGGGGACTCATTTATGGAATCGATTTGGTATCCCGGGAGGGGTGAGTCCTCTGACTCGGGTACGAGTTTTTCAATCTTCGATTTGACACAATTCAATGGGTGACTAACGCTTACGTGGCGGAACGTGGTTTCCTTTTATTTTCTCCTGTAATGCATCCACTATATTCGTATCCAACGTGTCTGCATCGCAACTGGCTATGGAAAAAGGACTGTCGCGCATATACAAACTAATATACTGTTTCGGAGTAGTTGTGGGGATGAAATGTACCGTGGATGAACTGGCGCGGACGAAATCTCGATGAAGTAATAATTAAGATGCGTTCGCGCGACAGTTGAGTGCATAGCTGTATTTATCGTGAGTAAATCCGACACGTACACCAGCGATAGGTGAAAGGTATATTGCCCTAAAAAAAATTACACGTTCTCATTGCGTGGATGTGTAGCCGAGGCGTTACATCGAATTTTATCTCGGCGGTGAATTAACCATATACGTCATCGTTATCAAGAGTCGAGGGAATGATACACACTGTACGCGTACATAATTAATTAGGAATCAAGCGTACGCGAAGTAACAGTTAGTACATATCAAGTTCATACAACTATATTCTTCTCTCGCTGTATAGAAGAATCGCTGCGCAACGTCTGGGTCACCGATCGCGATAATACTTCGTGAGATAGTTCATGGGTACCCCGATACAGTCACGTATTGTAACGTTTCGATGTCCCGCTGCGATATTCTATAAATTAATTCAATTTTATGCACAAACAGTACATCCGTATGAACGCGAGAGCTCTCGTATAAACAGATGTACTGTTGATGCTTATATACAATGGTGTTTGACGGGATATCTTCGGGACAGCGAAACGTTATAGTTACTTTGTAATGTAAGCTGGTGTACCCAAACAACCATCTCTGACAAAGTTTCAATGCGCAAAGATTGTACAGCGAATCTCCTAGTCAGTGTACAGTTTTAGATGAGTTTCGAACCACCTAGCCACCGTCAGTGAAATTCAATGCACTTCAATGCTTTGACCATCTGAAAAAAAGTGAAAAGCCTAGAAAAATTGAGTTTGGCGAATCTTGTACAAGTAAATACTGCAGTCGCGAAGACAGAAATTGTGGTTCTCATTGACTATGATCATGTAGTTGAGCGATTACCGACACTGTATCTATAGTTCTTTCCTAGACGGGACATCAGTAAATTCTACTTGATTTATCTACAAAGCGATTGTCCCGGAGAAATCGAACCACGCGGGGGTATATCCTCAAAATCCCGCCACGATATCCCAAGATCCGACACCCGGTCGAACGTCTCTTTCACGCGCTCGCCAATGACAAAAAAAGCTCGTTTGGCAAAAGAGTTAAAATGTTTGTATATACAGACGGGGGAGAGGGAGCCAGCTCGAGCGAAAGAGCGTTAACAAGCTCGAGGCTAACGCGGGCATGGCGTGCGTAATAAGAAACGGCGCGTAAAACACAACCGAGGGCGGCGGCAGTGGCGGCGGCAACAAGCGCAGCGCAAACTGACTGGCAATCGTTATTTTCATGTTCGCAGGATGGGAGCTGAGGGGCATCCACTGTTACAAATTCTTCAACATCAGGCATTCATGGGAAAAGGCGGCGGAGCTATGCAGAAGGTAATCCGCAAAGGCCCTTCTGTCTACACACACACACACACACACACACACACACACACTCGCGCGTGCGCCGGCAAGAATATAATCGCAGGCCGGATTCCCACGATACATACACACACGGCCGACTATTTCCGATATCAATCCGTCGAGCACACGGTCGTGCCCCCCACCCCCACTCAATTACCCGCCCATTATTGGGTATATACCTCGATCTCCAGCCGGCTCCGCGAGGCTTGAATCGACCGACTCGAGGCTCGCGGGTGCGTATATGCAAATGCATATCGAGAGAGGAGCCGGGGTGGATCGTTGAAAAGGAAAATTCGTCGATGTACTTCGGTGGGTCGAGACTTTGTCTGGTGGGACGGGAATTGCACGAGGATATTTCACCGATGTCGCTATGATTCAATCGATAAAACGGTCACAAGGAGTTAAATAGACTTTTTCCTCTCGAATCAGACAGCGCGATACGGTAAACGCGGCATAAATTATATGCATACACCTTCTCGCGAACCGATTCGTCACGATTTACGTCAAGTTTCGTTCATCCGATTTTCAAATCCGCGACGAATGTGTTGGAGTCGGAATCTTTTGAACTATACACTTTTTTTGAATCGTCCAATCAACACATACATGATACACTGGCACACCAAGACTCTCAACCAGAGGAGGGCAAGGATAATGAATGTTTGGGCTGGTTGTAAAACAGGTACGGCAGCGAACTGATGGTGGTGGAGTCGTACGGCGAGAACAACGTGTCCGCCAGTATGATCGGCCGCCACCTCGACCACTACTGGCTCGGATTGGCCTCCCTCGACGACTTGAGGACCAACACCCTCGAATCAGCGGCCGGCATGCTCGTCTCCCAATATGCCGGTGAGTCTTTCCATCTCTTCTCAATTTTACTCTTCAAAAATTCTGGGAATAATATTTTTTATTTCCATTTCAATCCAATTCAATGGATTATGCAATTTGGTCGGTCAATGTGATTTTTCACTCTCACTCGAGACCCCGTCGTATGGCATTGGGAGCGAGGCTTTTCGAGAACGAGATCACCGGTGGCCCGCGGACACGTGGCGAACGGGTTTTCGTCGACAAAGCCAATTTTCGCCGATACACACAGTGGCGGCGGCATTTGTTTCATACGCCACCCGTGTTCGCCCCGGGTATACATAACTCGACGCGGATTATCATTGGTCGGCTGGCAACATCGAATAACGCTACCGGTTTCCGATCGCGCGAGAATTACGCTTGCCCAATGCAATCGCGGCTCGTAAAAACAAATCCAACCGCGGCTCTCTCTCTCTTTCTCTCCCGTTGGGTTGCGGAATTTCCCGAGGGCAGCGGGGAGAGGAGGAAAAAAAAGGCGCATAAAGCAATAGATCTCGTTCCGTAAATTCCCGGCGCGTAAGACGGAAACATCGGCGCGCGCGAGCAGTTAAATCAAATAAAGTTTATCCGAGCAGAGCGACAGAGCGGAATTCCACGTGCTCCTTTATCCGGCCGCGCGGAACCCATAAACAATCGGATGTAAATGGCCGCGAGTATTTCCTCGCGGTCCGACAAAAACGATCGACGTATCTTTTTTTTTGTTTCTCTCCCTAGCGATCGAACGGAACAATTATACGTTTTTGCCCCGGACTTTTTGCGCAATCGATCGCCGACGACGCAGCTCGTCGATTATTACGCGGCGCCGTGCCTCGCGAAAGCGAAGTTTATCAATGAAAGTTGTAAAACACGGGGCCCGCCCGCCGGACGCAGCTCGATTATGCGCCGCCCGCGGCCGATGTTGTCATTGCAGTCGCGTCGTCGCGCATCGTCGACCGATACACCGTCCGATCGGCGCATTTCGCAATCGCAGCTCCTGCCGCACATCGGCGCGGCGACAAGTCCGTATTCTAGAATAGACAGCCGTGACGAAACGCGCACTCGGGGAAATGCATATTCGATGTGTATATATCTAGGGAGTAATCGCGGAAGGGGAGTTGGTTGGGCAATCGCGATCGCCCGTAAAACTACTCTCTGAATTTGAAATAGCTAGCAAACTACTGTTTATCAGGTGAAATAGCGTAACTGACGAACGACTGAAAATTAGCAAAACATCGTCAGCTATGAAATTTGCCCTATTTCAAATTGATACAGAGTACGTTTACCGTGCGCCTATAAAACTCGCGTGGAGTAATGCAACGGCTAAAAATAGTTTCCGTTAAATCAGCGACATATATAATAGCCATTGTCTCGTTACATCAATTACAAACGAAGCGATCGTAATCCCGAGGTAACTGTAAGACTCGAGGTGGGGGGGGGGATATACATGTATACACATGCATAATTCGCATATCAATGTTAATCCGAGCGCTGCGCGAGCTGCTCATTATTATTTCCAATTCACATGGCGGCTGGGGATTCCGTTGGGAGCGATCCGGTTCGTAGATCGAGAGACGCTCGCTCGAGGGGTATATAACAAAATCAATTACACGTCCGAACAATTTGTCCCTCTCGCGTCGATCCGCGAAACTTCCGTCGCAGCATCCGTGCAAGATTGAGTCCACGCTCGCACGCGTGTATATATATAATGGAAAAGCATCAGGGGCATCGCGCGCGCATCGAGGTCGCGGAAACGCGGAACTCGCGCACCGGCGCGGCACGAAGACACACTTTTCCCGCGGCTCGCGCGCGCTACAATACCCACATAGCCGCCGCCGCCGCCGTCTGACGCTCGTCCCGTTTTTGCATAATGCGAGGCCCGTAATCGCCGGCCTCCCTCCTGCGTATGTATACCCGGCTTCGCGTCGTCGGTGAAAAGGAAACCGCGGTATATGTGTGCCGCGCGCGCGAGCTCGACGAAAATTGTATACGCACGCGTGCTAGGCACGAGTCGAGCGCTTTCGTTATGTACGCAGGCGCGGCGAAAACAATTCGTGTTTTTTTTCCAAAATTTTAAATAGCTATTGAACTTTATGGTTTGTTAATGAAAATTGCAAGACCGATTGTCGTATATTAATCACCCGATCCAATGTTCCTGAGGTATGCAAAACGATCGGTTGACGCGGAAAAACGTCTATTGTCGTATGTTGACTATGATGAAAATGAATAATCTCGAGGTATATAGCGTTTTGGGAAAGAAGTGCGCTCGGGCCGTTACTCGGGTGTAATCAATTCTCGCGGCAGACGGGGCAAAATGCATAATCCATTGCAGCAGCCTCGTGGAGGGGCATTATATGTCGTGGGGGGTATTAAAAACACCGCTTAACCGCCGCACAATGCCGCTCTCGAATGTAGGTTTCTGGGCGCCGAGGCAGCCGAATCCCCAATCAGGTGAATGCGTCGACGTAAAAGTCACGGACGATCAACATCAATCGTGGGAGCTCACGACATGCGAGTCTCTCCTGCCTTTCATGTGCCGTGCCAACGCCTGTCCAGCAGGTGAATTGTCCTTCATATAGCTCCACGATAACCCGCTCTATATTAGTTCCGAATTGGCTAATCCGTTGTTTGATCACCTATACGCGTAGGCTCGTTCCTTTGCTCCAACGGCAAGTGCATCAATGGGGCGTTCAAGTGCGACAAACAGGATGACTGCGGCGATTTCTCGGACGAGATCGACTGCCCGGCCAACTGCCAGTACTACATGGCCAGCAGTGGCGACGTCGTCGAGAGTCCCAACTACCCGCACAAGTACACGCCGCTCAGCAACTGCAAGTGGACGCTGGAGGGTCCTCAGGGCCACAACATCCTCCTCCAGGTAATTTCAGACCAGGCCAGCCAGTGTGCCGCTTCGAAAAACCAGAATCGATTGCCCAACAGAGATTACGAGTAAAATTTGATACTTCCTCGTCTCGTGATATTATCGTCGGCCAAATCTCGCGATGCCCCCCCGTACGTGTACAGTTACGCGTGCACCGTGATGTACCTTCACAAAGCGAGTGTATGCGAGAAGACGTGGAAAAATTTCGGTTCGTTTATTTTTATTCCCCACGAGAAACAAGCCTTGGAAATTCATCGTTTACTGAATCGATATTGAATTAAGAATCTTGGGCATCGAAGAAAATATACGTATGATTGGCAAGGAACAGTTACATTGTAGAGAATAATGAACGGGTGAAAGGTGTGTTCGAGGCTGACCTATGCTAATAAGATGCTACATGCCGTAAAAGAGAAAATTTACAATCCATCCGAGTTGTAACATTTTGTCTTCCTGTCTCTCGACGCCGAGCTCAACATTCCTTCGAGTCATGCCCAAGCCTCGCCGGCTAAATTTATCGTTGTGATCAAAAGTATTATATTGAACAACGAGTATATAACAGCCTGAACCATGGTTCATCGGAACGAAATTCTTGTTTCGCGATTGCTCGCGGGAAATCTCACACGAAGCGTTATCCCGCAGTTCCAAGAGTTCGAGACGGAAAAGAGCTTCGACATCGTACAGATCCTCGTTGGAGGCAGGACCGAGGAGAAGTCGGTGAGCCTCGCGACGCTCTCGGGCAAGGAGGAGTTGAGCAACAAGCTGTTCGTCTCGGCGTCGAACTTCATGATCATAAAATTCAGCACTGACGGCTCGGTCGAGCGCAAGGGATTCCGAGCCTCGTGGAAAACTGAACCGCAGACTTGCGGCGGTATTTTGAGGGCCACGCCTCAGGGTCAAGCCTTGACGTCGCCAGGCTACCCGCAAAATTATCCCGGAGGTCTGGAGTGCCTCTACATCATCCAGGCTCAATCCGGAAGAATACTGTCTCTCGAGGTAAGGATTCACTTAATTACATCATGCGATTTAATCTAACGACCGTCACGAGTTTAGAGGTTTGCTATTCACTATGATTGTTTCGAACGTCTTCGGTTACCACTTCCTAATTGACTGCAGTGACCGATTTCCGATACGCTTGATATTTACTGACAATTGTACTTTTAGATAGAGGATTTGGATCTAGAAATGAATCGCGACTACATACTGATAAGAGACGGAGACTCGCCAATGAGCCGTCCGATCGCCAGACTGACCGGAGAATCAAACGACAACCCGAAGGTGATCATGTCTACCGGAAGCAACTTGTATCTCTACTTCAAAACGAGCCTAGGGGATTCCAAGCGAGGTTTCAGCATTCGCTACACTCAAGGATGCAAAGCAACGATTGTTGCTCTCAACGGTACCGTGCAATCACCCTCCTATGGGCTCAACGATTACCCAAATAATCAGGAGTGCCTGTACCGTGTCAAGAACCCTAAGGGAGGACCACTCTCGCTCAAATTTGACAGTTTCAATGTTCATAAGACTGATTTTGTACAGGTATTGATTGAATTTCATTAAACTCCAGCAATTCCCGCAAATTCCCGAATTTACATTCGAAATTAAATTTTTATTTAGGTTTACGATGGATCTAATACTAATGGATTGAGATTACACTCTGGCAGTGGATTCACATCGAACACGCGACCAAAGATTACACTGACTGCGGAAAGCGGAGAAATGTTGATTCGATTCGTGTCTGATGCACTTCATAGCAGTACTGGATGGCAAGCATCCTTCTCAGCTGGTTCGTATTCCATTTTGACGCGACATCCAGTAACCATTTTCGTGATCTACTCTAGCCGACAATGTTAACGTATATATTGTTAACGAGTCCATGTCTGCCTTCCAGATTGCCCTCCCTTGCAACCAGGTGAGAGGGCGATGGCATCCAGCCGTGACACAGCCTTTGGCACCGTCGTTACCTTTTCGTGTCCCCTTGGTCAGGAGTTTGCTACTGGAAAATCCAAGATAACAACCGAGTGTTTACCCAGTGGAAACTGGTCAATTACTTACATTCCCAAATGCCAAGAAGTCTACTGTGGTCCGGTACCACAAATCGACAATGGATTCTCTATTGGATCGTCTAATGTCACTTATCGTGGAGTCGCCACTTATCAGTGTTACGCCGGATTCGCTTTCTCGACTGGTAGACCGACAGAGAAAATTTCGTGTTTGGCCGATGGCATGTGGGAGAAGAAGCCTGCTTGTCTCGGTAATTAACTTTAACTTCTAATCTAGAGTTATCAATAGGACATGCTAGGAACATTCAGTTATTGGTATCTTTTCTTTCTAATATAGCATCTCAATGTCCACCACTCCCGGAAGCACCGCATGCTGTTCAAACTATTTTGAACGGAGGAGGAAGAAGTTACGGTACCATCGTAAGATTTGAATGTGAACCTGGTTATGTTAGAAGCGGCCACCCAGTCATTCTATGTATGAGTAACGGAACATGGTCAGATGAAGTTCCAGTTTGCTCTCGTGAGTTCGAAATAATGTTTTATTATGTTGATTTTATAAGACTCCAAGATCTTTGTCCCGATCAAAATCTTGAAAATCTGGAACGTATTTATATTTGCAGGTGCAAGATGTCCAATTCTACCAAGTATCAAGAATGGTTTCGTTGTTGATTCTAACAAGGAGTATTACTTTGGCGACGAAGCTAGAGTTCAGTGCAATAGAGGCTACAAATTATCTGGGTCGAACCTAATTGGTTGTGGTGCCTTGCAGCGTTTTGAAAATGTACCTACATGCGATGGTAATTATTTCCTCCAGATGTGAAATTATTTCCTCCTATTTCATAGCAAGATTATCTAATTTATTTGAAAAAAATACAGATATCAATGAATGCGCCTCGAGTCAATGTGACCTCGCCTCGACGGAATGTATCAACACACCTGGAGCATTCGCATGCAAGTGCAAACCAGGTTTTGCCTCGACTCTGGAATGCCGACCGATAGGAGATCTGGGGCTGATTAATGGTGGCATTCCCGACGAATCCATTACAGTTTCCAGTTCCGAAAATGGATATTCGAAATCGGTATGCATGGTTGATATAGTGAATGGACTTTATTTATAGTAATTTAAAATTAGTAACTGAATATTTTCACTGTTTTTCAATTTATCGTGAAATGTTGGTAATATGACCTGTACGTTTATTCTGTTTGCATATCAGTGAATTTGAAGATGTTTTATGAGTATACTTATCCATGTTCACATCTTTTTTCCAATTTTATGATTTTATTCAAGTTGAGAAGTATTTATACTCATACATGAACAATCGAATCTATTAGAAAATATTCTTCATGAAATCAATGTTTCGAGTTGGATTTAACAGTCGATGATTGGAATTTCAATTGGTTACAGGGTATCCGTCTGAATAATGGTGACGGGTGGTGCGGCAACTCAGTAGAACCAGGTGCAAATTGGGTTACTATTGATATGAAAGCTCCAACCATCATTAGAGGATTTAGAACGCAAATAGTTGCTAGAGCTGATGGAAATATCGCATTCACGACAGCCGTTCGAATTCAGTACACTGACAACCTCACCGATATTTTCAAAGATTATACAAACCCCGACGGTACACCCGTTGAGTTCCGCATACTGGAAGCTACATTATCAGTGCTGAATTTACCAGTACCTATTGAGACGAGGTTCATTCGTTTCCGCGTTCAGGATTACGTTGGTGCACCGTGCATGAAACTTGAAATAATGGGTTGTACTCGTCTTGAATGTACCGACATCAACGAATGCATAACCAACAATGGTGGCTGCCATCAAAAGTGTATTAATAATCCGGGTAGTTTCACCTGCTCGTGTAACACTGGATATGAACTTTACAAAGGCAATGGAACTGCTGGCTATGATATTTCTAAATCAGAAACTGGGGAACGAGATGGTGATCTATACCAAAGGAATAAAACTTGCGTTCCTGTGATGTGCCCTGCTTTGTCGGCACCTGAAAATGGAAAAATTTTAGCAACAAAGGTAAATAATTTTAGCATATTTAAGTAATGTGTTAATCTAATTTTTCACTATGAAATTCCTACACAAATTGAAAAAAATTGCTAATAACTGATATTTTCCAGTCCAAATATCACTTTGGAGATCTTGTCAGATTCCAATGTGACTTTGGATACGTGTTGGCTGGCTCTTCGGCACTCCTCTGCACATCAAGTGGAATATGGAATAACACAACTCCAGAATGTCAATGTAAGTTCAATACGAGCTTTTCTGATTTAGAAAATTTATTTCTATCCTGTACACAAAATGACATCATCAATTTTTTGCAGATGCCAAATGTGTCTCTCTACCTGATGATAAGAATGAAGGCTTATCTGTGCTTCGGACCGACGAATCTAGTGTATTAGTTCCGTTCAAACAAAATGTCACTCTGAAATGTAACAGTAATGGGCGTTCTCTCCGTAACACTGCATCGTCTAGCTTCCGTCAGTGTGTTTATGATCCAAAACCTGGTTATCCTGATTACTGGCTCTCAGGAATGCAGCCGGCTTGTCCGCGAGCTGATTGTGGAAAACCACTGCCAAGTCCTGGTGCTGAATATGGAAAATATACAGACACAAAATACCAGTCATCGTTTTTCTTTGGTTGCCAGGATACGTTTAAGCTTGCTGGACAAACTAACCGACATGACAATGTCGTTCGTTGTCAAGCTAACGGAGTCTGGGACTTTGGCAATCTACGGTGCGAGGGTCCAGTTTGCGAGGATCCAGGCAGACCTACAGACGGCTACCAAATTGCTAGAAGTTACGAACAAGGATCTGAAGTCCAGTTTGGGTGCTCTAGGCCAGGTTACATCTTGATCAACCCAAGACCAATCCAGTGTAATAGAGAACCTGAATGTAAGGTTGTTAGACCTTTAGGTTTGGCCTCAGGAAAAATACCAGATACTAGTATTAATGCTACTTCTCAGAGACCAAATTACGAAGCCAAGAATGTGAGACTCAACTCTGTTACCGGTTGGTGTGGAAAACAGGAAGCTTTCACTTATGTCAGTGTAGACATGGGCAAAGTTTACAGGATCAAAGCAATTCTTGTCAAGGGTGTTGTAACCAATGATATTGTTGGAAGACCCACAGAAATCCGTTTCTTCTACAAGCAAGCCGAAAGTGACAATTATGTCGTGTACTTCCCGAACTTTAACCTTACCATGCGTGACCCAGGAAATTACGGTGAACTAGCAATGATCACTCTTCCAAAATACGTACAAGCAAGATTTGTTATCTTGGGAATTGTTAGTTACATGGATAATGCTTGCCTGAAATTTGAACTGATGGGATGTGATGAACCAGCCGTTGAACCACTTCTTGGTTACGATTATGGATTTTCACCTTGTGTTGACAACGAACCACCAGTTTTCCAGAACTGCCCCCAACAACCTATTATGGTCCAGAAAGGAGCTGATGGTGGATTACTGCCAGTAAACTTCACAGAACCAACGGCAATTGACAACAGCGGAAGTATAGCTAGATTAGAAGTGAAGCCACAAAGTTTCAAGACGCCAATCAAAATATTTGAAGATACTATCGTAAAGTACATCGCATATGATTATGATGGCAACGTTGCTATCTGTGAAATCAATATTACTGTACCGGGTAAGCACATTCAGTTTTCTTCGTCAGAGGAAACTCAAGTAAGAAACAGTATTCCTTACTTAACAGCTCTTTCATTTTTACAGATGTGACGCCACCAAAACTAAGTTGCCCACAGAGTTACGTGATAGAACTTGTAGATAGGCAAGAAAGTTACTCGGTGAACTTCAATGAAACCCGTCGACGAATCAATACCACTGACGCTTCTGGACCAGTCAAAGTAACATTCTTGCCAGAAAGAGCCATTATCCCTATTGGAGGATTTGAAAATGTCACTGTTTATGCAACTGATTCAAGTGGCAACAGGGCTTCTTGTCATTTCCAAGTTTCTGTTCAAGCAACGCGCTGTGTGGATTGGGAATTAAAACCTCCTGCCAATGGTGGATTGAAATGTGTTCCAGGGGATAAGGGATTACAATGCATTGCCACTTGTAATAAAGAATATAGATTCACCGATGGTGCTCTAGTTAAAACTTTCACTTGCGATGTTCAGAGCCATTGGTCTCCGTCGTCAGTTGTTCCAGATTGTGTCTCAGAAAGTGAGTTCAACTAGCAAATATTTTTACATTTTCCTAGAAGTTTGAATGCCAACATAATTTGTATTTTTCCACTTTCAACAGATACTCAACAAGCCGATTACCATGTGATTGCATCCGTTACCTACAGGGCTAATGGAGCTGTTTCTCGACCTTGTCTACCTGAATATCAAGATCTTATGGCTCAATATTACATGAATCTTAACAACATTCTGACTCAACGCTGCTCTGCTGTTAACGTCCATATGAACGTCTCATTTGTGCGTTCGATACCAACACTCATAGAAGAAAATGTTCTGAAGATGGATTTCATTTTGTCAATCGTTCCTGCTGTTCGACAACCCCAGCTTTACGATCTGTGCGGCTCTACTTTGAACTTGATATTTGACTTATCTGTACCCCACGCCAGCGCGGTCATTGAGCCGTTGCTGAATGTTTCGGCAATCGGTAATCAGTGTCCTCCTCTACGAGCTTTGAAATCATCAATTTCTCGTGGATTCACATGCAGCATTGGCGAAGTTTTGAATATGGACACCAACGACGTTCCACGATGCCGTGAGTTCATTTTTCTCAAAACTTAGCGCACATTCAGTCCATCGCAAGATTAAAAGATTGATTATTAACTTATAATATTAAATTATTTTTTAGTACACTGTCCAGCTGGAACTTTCGCTGGAGAGAAACAAAAACAATGTACTTCCTGCCCAAGAGGATTTTATCAGAATAGCGATCGTCAAGGATCTTGCCTACGCTGTCCATTTGGCACCTACACCAAAGAAGAAGGCTCGAAGAGTATCGACGATTGTGTCCCAGTTTGTGGCTACGGAACCTACTCTCCAACTGGTATGGTCCCTTGTTTAGAGTGTCCCAGAAACAGTTACAGTGGAGAACCTCCGATCGGTGGTTTCAAAGATTGCCAAACATGCCCTGCTGGAACATTCACTTACCAGCCAGCCGCTCCAGGCAAGGACAGGTGCCGAGCCAAGTGTGCGCCGGGCATGTACTCTGATACCGGATTAGCTCCTTGTGCTCAATGTCCCAAGGACTTCTTCCAACCTCAACATGGCGCTACCACCTGCTACGAATGTCCTACCAATACATTCACTGATAAGCCCGGCGCGGTTGGCCGAGAAGAATGTAAACCGGTCCAATGCACTCAAGAGGTCTGCCGCAACGGTGGTCTCTGCGTGCCAATGGGTCACGGAGTTCAATGTTTCTGTCCAGCTGGATTCTCCGGCAGACATTGTGAAATCGATATTGACGAATGTGCTTCACAACCTTGTTACAACGGTGCGACTTGCATTGACCGACCGCAAGGCTATCAGTGTCAGTGTGCAAAGGGATATTCCGGAATCAACTGTCAGGAAGAGATATCTGACTGTAAGAATGATACTTGTCCAGAAAGAGCCATGTGCAAAGACGAACCTGGCTTCAATAACTACACGTGCCTCTGTAGATCTGGTTACACTGGTGTTGACTGTGATATCACGGTAATTATTTTTCTTCCGTCACCTGTCATAAGAACGAAAAATACAAACCTCATATTTAATCATTTTCTCTTGGTCTGTATTAATCATAATCAAAATATTGAAGATGCTCAAATAGAAATGTAATGCTAACATTTCCTTAAAATTGATTGTAAATTTATTTTGAATTAATTATTTCATAAATGAGAATAACGATGAACTCGATTTGTTTTCTCAGATCAATCCATGCACTACTAGTGGAAACCCGTGCAACAATGGTGCCACTTGCGTTGCGCTCCAACAAGGACGCTACAAATGCGAATGTTTGCCAGGTTGGGAAGGTCAAAGTTGTGAAATAAACACCGATGACTGTGCCGAAAAACCATGTCTCTTGGGCGCCAACTGTACCGATTTAGTCAATGACTTCACTTGTGATTGCCCACCTGGTTTTGCTGGAAAACGTTGCCATGAAAAGATTGATCTCTGTTCTGGCAATCCTTGTTTGAATGGTAAGAAAATTTAACTTCAAAAATATTTTGTATTATCGACAACCATATTATGAATTACGATTTATTCCTTATAATAATGCCGTAAACAGGTATGTGCGTTGACAAACTATTCAGTCATGAATGTATATGCCATCCTGGCTGGTCAGGCCCCGCGTGTGAAATCAATATAAACGAATGTGCAAACAAACCATGTCGCAACAATGGCCAGTGCATTGATGGAATCGATGACTACACATGTACGTGCGAACCTGGTTACACAGGCAAACAGTGTCAGCACACGATTGATGATTGCGCATCTAACCCATGCGTTAACGGTGGTACCTGCGTTGATCAACTTGAAGGCTTCACCTGCAAGTGCCGTCCAGGTTTTGTCGGCCTTCAGTGCGAGGCTGAAATTGATGAATGTCTCAGTGATCCTTGTAGCCCTGTTGGCACTGAACGCTGCGTTGATCTTGATAATCAATTCGTCTGCCACTGCAGAGAAGGCTTTACTGGACCTACCTGCGAGACCAACATAGATGATTGCGTGTCTAGCCCTTGCCTCAACGGAGCTACCTGTAGAGATGAGATTGGTGGATTCAAATGTATTTGTAGAGATGGATGGACTGGAACCAAGTGTGAAAATGATGTAGGAACCTGCCAGAACAAGCCATGTCAGAACGATGCCAACTGCGTTGATCTCTTCCAAGACTTCTTCTGCGTGTAAGTAATCTGCCTATTCTGGCTTATTAATCTTTATTTGATTTTTTATCAACTCGATATCACCAGAAACAACCATGAACATCAATGAAATGTGATGTTTTATTACAGGTGTCCATCGGGAACTGACGGCAAAAGATGTGAAACTGCTCCAGAGCGATGCATTGGTAATCCTTGTATGCACAACGGACGTTGCCAAGACTTTGGTTCTGGACTCAACTGTACTTGTCCTGATGATTACACCGGTATTGGATGTCAGTATGAATATGATGCCTGCCAGGCTGGTGCTTGCAAAAATGGAGCAACTTGCATCGATAATGGGGCTGGCTTTACTTGCGTCTGTCCATACGGATACACTGGAAAGACGTGTGAAGAAGACATCATTGACTGTAAGGAGAATTCTTGTCCTCCTTCGGCAACTTGTATAGATTTGACCGGTAAATTCTTCTGCCAATGCCCATTCAACCTGACTGGTGATGATTGCCGCAAATGTAAGATTCACGAAAATTACCTAGTTTTAGTTGTAATATTGTGAATACAATCGGCTAATTCTTTTAATTATCATGCAGCTATTCAAGTCGACTACGACCTATACTTTAGTGACCCAACACGTAGCAGCGCAATGCAAGTTATTCCATTCTTTACGGGAGCGAAAAAGAGTTTGACAGTTGCTATGTGGGTACAATTCACTCAAAAAGATGAAGCTGGAATCTTCTTTACTCTCTATGCTGTCAGGTAAATTTACCTATTTCATCATTATTCTATTGGAGAAATATTATTTTCGAACTTATTAATATCTATAATTCCTCTCGTAGCTCTCCACATGTACCAACCAACCGTAGGCCGATGCTGCAAGCACACAGCAATGGAGTTCAAGTTTCACTCTTCCATGACTTGCAAGACGTTTACTTACCATTCAGAGAATACGCTACAATCAATGATGGACAATGGCACCATATTGCTGTCACCTGGAATGGTGAAAATGGTGGAGAACTGACGCTCGTCACAGAGGGACTGATAGCTAGTAAAACCGAAGGATATGGCAGTGGAAGGACTCTGCCTTCTTAGTAAGAATATTTCAATCTTCTAGATTTATTCTCAAATCTCATTTACCATTAAATAAATTTAAATGTAATATCAGGCTATTTCACTAATAATGTCTCATTTCATTTTAGCGCTTGGGCAGTACTGGGTAAACCACGAAGTGAGGTCGGTAAAGGTTACACCGAGTCTGGCTTCCAGGGTCATCTTACCAAGGTTCAGATATGGGAACGTGCCCTTCATATCACCAATGAAATCCAGAAACAGGTGCGTGATTGCCGCACTGAGCCCGTCCTTTACCAGGGTCTGGTGCTCACTTGGGCCGGTTATGACGAGGTGATCGGAGGCGTTGAAAGAATCGCCCCATCACATTGCGGACAGAGAGTCTGCCCTCCAGGATATGGAGGCAACAAGTGTCATCAACTCGAATCCGATAAGATACCACCTAAGATTGAACACTGCCCCGGTGATCTCTGGGTCATTGCCAAGAACGGCTCATCAATTGTTACCTGGGATGAACCGAAGTTCACCGATAATGTCGGCGTCGTCAAGATTGTAGAAAGAAGTGGACACAGATCTGGACAGACACTTCTATGGGGATCATATGATATTAGCTATGTCGCTTACGACCAAGCTGGAAATTCGGCTAGCTGCAGCTTCAAAGTATATGTTCTCCGTGAGTATTAGAACTGAATAATCATCAGAAACTGTCAATAACACTACGTAGTTATATTCGATAAATCTCAAATTCGTAAATTCTTCTAGACGATTTCTGCCCTGAATTGGCTGATCCTATTGGTGGAACTCAACAATGTAAGGACTGGGGTTCGGGAGGCCAGTTCAAAGTTTGCGAAATCTCTTGTAATTCAGGACTTAGATTTGCACAAGAAGTACCCAAATTTTACACGTGTGGAGCTGAAGGATTCTGGCGCCCAACCAACGATCCTGGATTACCACTCGTTTATCCTGCTTGTACAAGTATGTACATTGTGGATTTATCTCCAATCTCACAGCGCATAAACTGTATAATTCATATTTATTCTGGCCTTTTTTTAGATTCATCACCAGCTCAGAGAGTATTCAAGATCAAAATGAACTTCCCTACATCAGTACTGTGTAATGAGGCTGGTCAAGAAGTTCTGAAACAGAAAGTAAGGCATGCTGTCAATTCATTAAACAGGGACTGGAACTTCTGCTCCAGCTCCTTCGAAGGTAACATTAAAACCGTCAAATTAGTATTTTATTTTAGTTGTGAATATTTTTGTAGAATTACAATCTATAATATGAAATACATTTTATTTTCAGGAACGCGGGAATGCAAAGAGCTGAACATAAACGTTCAGTGTGATCATCGAGTACGTTCTAGGAGAGAAGTACCTGAAGACGACGATGGTACATACACTATTGCTGTGGACGTACTTGCTGAACCGTAAGTATTTACATACATTTTATCCATATTTAACTGTAAATTGTAATTATTTTTCAATTGTGCTGGATCACTATATTCACTGCACTTGAATTCCGAGGGATATATTTATGGAATATTGTAAGAAAGTGTAAAAAAAACAGTTTGATAAAACTGACGAATTTCTTGCACTATATAGAACGAGACAAGCGCGCCAAGGCAGTGATACCTACGAAGTGGAAATTTTCTTCCCAGCTATAAAGTAAGAAATAGTTCTCGCGCATCGATCATTTTTCCGTTACAGATACTAAACTGTTACTAATTGGGAATTACTCCATTTCATCCTGATCCGTGGGCAGATATGTTCATACAATATAGAATACTCAGTACGGAAGGCTTTATAGAGCTAGCAATGTAACCAACATGATCGCATTACAAAATAATATAATATTCATAATATATAATATATGGCACACTGGAATGCAGCATGTTTGTCGTGGTGCGCGTTTTTAACCCATATTTCGTGCTTTAGTGCTAAGCTTTAATTTAACATAGTTTTGACAACAGGTAACATAATATGGTTTCTGCAGCAGTAAAATGCAAACAAGAAGTCATGAGGAAAATACAATGGTCCCTTACATATACAAGATACATCATCACATTGTTCACTAATGAAGCAATAATATATAGCTGTAATAATAATTAATAATAATCATCATCGTCACAAACAAAAATTCGATCGAATGTACATATTCTCGTGATAACCGAATAAAACATTAAAATAACAATTAATCAATAAACATGTCATCATCGAGTCTACACCAGAAACTAACTTGTGGCTTTGTCCGTATTTAGCGACCCCATTCAGAACCTGAACTCGAACGAGAAGGCATCGGTGCAATCGCTGCTCGAGAAGTTGATCCTGGAAGAGGATCAATTCGACGTGCACGACATCCTGCCGAACACGATCCCCGACCCCGCGTCGCTGATCCTCGAATCCGACTATGCCTGTCCGATCGGTCAGGTCGTCATGGCCCCCGACTGTGGTGAGTGTTCCCCGATACCAATCGGAAAACGCGTCCAACTGCTACGTTCTCGCATGTATTAACCCAATTCGATTGGATTGCAGTACCATGCGCGGTGGGCAGCTACTACGACAAGGCGACGAAGAAGTGCGACTCGTGCCCGGTGGGCACGTACCAGAGCGAGTCGGGCCAGCTGAAGTGTAACCCGTGCCCGATAATCGCGGGCCGCAGCTCTGTGACGATAGGCGCCGGGGCCCGGAGCGCCGCCGACTGCAAGGAGCGCTGCCCGGCCGGAAAGTACTACGACGACGCGGCGGGCCTGTGCCGGAGCTGCGGCCACGGCTTCTACCAGCCGGAGGAGGGCAGCTTCTCGTGCCTGATCTGCGGCCTGGGCAAGACGACGAGGACGACCGAGGCGGTGTCGCGGGAGGAGTGCCGGGACGAGTGCGCCTCCGGCCAGCAGCTCGCGGTCGAGGGCAAGTGCGAGCCCTGCCCGAGGGGCACGTACAGGACCCAGGGGGTGCAGGCCGCCTGCCAGGCCTGTCCCCTCGGCAGGACCACGCCCAACCTCGGCTCGGCCGCGATCGAGGAGTGCTCGATGCCCGTCTGCGAGCCCGGCTCCTACCTCAACGGCACGCTCAACCAGTGCATCGAGTGCAACAAGGGCACCTACCAGCCAGAGTCCCAGCAGACCAAGTGCATCGAGTGCCCCGCCAACACTAGCACCAAGAGGACCGCTGCTGTGAGTCTAAATTCCCATCCCCCCTCTCTCTTCATATTTACGATCCTTCAGACGTCGCTCGTTTTATACCAGTTCCGCCCACATCTACACTCTTCATGAGATTCGCAACGTCGTCTCATTAAACACATTTAAATTCCGCTTATTCAGACACCTGTTCATCCGAAAGGGAAATCCTGGTACATATCTAATTGAATAATACAGTCTTTCATCCGCTTTTCTATCCAATCACACATCCTTTGTCACTTCCGCTGAATTGTTGAACACCCAAACTTACTAACATAATTGTTATCACTGTGTGCGGGAAATTGGATCTTTGGACAATGTTTTCCCACCCACGTGATGAAAAACACTATTTTTATGTACTATATAAATCCACTTATATACAATAATATTTCAATTTACTCTGTAAAAATCTAAATCAATGCACATTAACTGAACCAAATCTAATCTAATCTAATTTAATCTCATATCTCTTTCTATCTATCTCTCTTATACTATAGATTAGTAGCAAGAAACAACCTTGCTACTAATTCGCTGTGTAATTTTGAAAAATTGAATGGGAGTTAAAATCTCGGCCCGTCTCTCGTTGAACAGACAAGCAAGGAAGAGTGCACGAATCCATGCGAAGACAACGACGAGATGCGTTGCGACCCGAACGCCGACTGTCTGATAATCAGGGAGACAAGCGAGTTCCGGTGCGAGTGCAAGAAGGGCTACAACGGAACTGGCTACGAGTGCGTCGACGTTTGTCTGGGCTACTGTGACAACGAAGGCATCTGCCTCAAGGACAACCTGGGACAGCCCGCGTGCAGGTGCAGTGGCAGCTTCACCGGCAAGCATTGCAAAGAAAAGTCGTCGTTCTTCTACGTCACTGGTGGTATCGCCAGCGGAGTCATCCTCGTCATCATCATTGTCCTGCTTGTTTGGATGATATGTGCCAGGTGGGTTGAAAAACATTTATCCATCAGTCAAAAGATTCCTACATGATAACCGATTCGTACTTTGAATTCATTGCCTCTGTTACATTCAATCCAGAATTGTGCGCGAAAAAAAATATTACTGATTTGAATAAAAGTACATGCAATGAAGACATTGAGGTGTTAAGATCAAGCGCGTTTCGTTTGACATTATACTAAGTTTCCGAGTGTATTGTCTCCCTCTTATATAGAGTTCAGATCAAGTTCTTTCCCCAACTGTAGGATTTCGTTGGTTTATTGAATTATCTCGAGCTGACGTGAGACAAAAATTTGTGTTTCCAGGGCATCGCGAAGGAAAGAGCCGAAGAAGATGCTGACACCAGCTACCGACCAAAACGGCTCGCAGGTGAACTTCTATTATGGCGCGCCGACACCCTACGCCGAGTCGATCGCTCCTTCGCATCACAGTACCTACGCGCACTACTACGACGACGAGGAGGACGGCTGGGAAATGCCCAACTTTTACAATGAAACTTACATGAAAGGTAAGGCCGAATCTGAGAGATCAGACGCCATTATATTTTGAGCACTTTTGCAAATGCAGTACAACATTGCCTCGCACACAATTAATTATAAATATATATATACATACATTACCGAGCAAATTGATCATAAGTCGCACGAATCGCGTGTAATTGCAAGTGTGTATGTGTGTGCGTGTGTGTGAGCGCGATGCATTCATATGATATAGTGTATATCGCATGCAAACAAACAAAAAATGCCATGTAAAAGTACCAATTGTAAAAAGCCATATTCTTTGTTCACTTTGTGCACGCAGAGAGTTTACACAATGGCGGCAAAATGAATAGCCTCGCACGATCGAACGCGAGCATTTACGGTACGAAAGATGATATTTACGACAGACTGAAACGCCACGCGTATCCCGGAAAGAAAGGTTCGTAAAAACAAACAAATCACAAGCAAATTACAAGCACTTTTTTCCCCTGAACTTTTCATGTCTTTTTTATATAATAATTCATCAATGCACAATCAATTATTTCCTTCATTATAAATACATGTATAAATACATTATTAGCATTTAAGATTTGTTACATATTCTATTATGATTTAATTAGTGCCCGTTGACAATTGGATATTATTTAAAGTTAATTGTTGAATTATGGTGAATTTGTAGATAAGAGCGACAGCGATAGCGAAGGTCAGTGACGTTCGGGAAATGTGGCCAAAATCTCGAGTTGAAAGTGACGAATCTCCAATAAATACGCCGAGCTCTCAACGATGTTGTCTGTGTGTTCTTTTCGACGTCGGCGTAGCCGATTCTTTTTTTTTTAGAATTTCTATTGTAACTAAAGTAGAAAAATTGTTAAACTCAAACAGATCTGATGTGGAATACACGAATGAAAAACAGAGAAAGATTCTAAGGAACGACATTTAATTAGATTTTATTATAAATAAAGAGTAACGAATCGATCGAGAAAAATGTCCTGGAGCCGCGATCGATTTAATCTGCATTTATTATTTAAGGGAGACAATAGATGCGATTAGAGAAATGTATCCATATTTCATCAAGATCGCCGTTTCGGCGCGTTTTTCTCGTGCTTCGTTAGCTTTCAGAAGAATACTCGAAACGAAAGTTTATAATGTGAATTAAGGAATATTTTTTAATTATAATATACCATGTGCGCCTGATTATGAGAGTACGAATTGCATGAGTGTTTCGGATATTAGATCTACTCATAGATGAGAATACTTGTATACTTCTATTTTGTATTTAATTTGAGGAGATGATTGACTAGGTGATCTTTTTATACATATATATTAATTATAATTTTAATATGCTATTTGTTTATTAAGTTTTAATGATTCAGTTTTTGTACTACGGTGATTTCATTTGTTTATTCATTATATTGAATTTTGTCAGTCATATTGTGTAAGTACTTCGACGATTTTGCATGATTCTTTCTTTTTTAAAAGTGCATTGTAGGTTATTTTCCCATTATTCGAACTTCTCCAAGAATTCGTCCAGTATATAGTTCTATTCATGGCACATCCAAGGGTGCGAAAGAAAGATAAAGCATGTGTGCTGATTGTAATTATTACATTTTTGAAATCACATTAGGTATAAGCGATTTTTTATTTTATATATAGATATATATTGTTATTATAAATATGTAACTATTTTGTAAAATAATTCACATCACACATCGTCCAAATGTGGAAGAACAATGATTTCGAATTACTACCATAACCAACAACTAACTCATAAGATTATTTCGTTACACGCAAAAAAAATATTTTATAATAGATGGTAGGAAATCAGAAAGCTCAAAATGTTGAAACATCTATAAAGAGCGAATTTTAGAATCAAGAGCTTGTTCTCTATCCACACTGTAAAAAAGCTTCAACGAATTGTTTTTAATAAAAACTATGTCAGATAATTTCGAGTTATTTTTTTTTTCATACTGTTCTTAAAAAACCTCTCCTATCTGTATAATCATTTAGAGCTGAAAAATAAAATAGTATTTCATATGGATCGAGCGTCACCACGGAATGCTTGGTATGTGGAACATTGTAGAGAACATGTGATCGTATCGAGTGATTAAAACTATAAAGAGCCTGCAGTAATTGGCTAGTAAATACTGCCTTGGTACAATTTCAAATGTTACGTCAGTAACTACGAGTTACGTATACCTCAAAGGCGTAATTTTTATACGAATAAAACGTCCAGCAGTGCAATTAACTCGGATACAATGTCTCTATTTTCAATCAACTACATACTTCGATAATCATGAAATGAAGACAACACTAATTCCTCTCTGTAGTTGCAGTTCATTATGTATACCTATTTTGAAAATATATTTTTCAAATCCGGTACAAAAATAAGATAATTCGTGAATTACTACTCGTAATTATTACTACGTAAATGATGATGCAATAAGTATGCAAGCTCTTCAACGTTCGGACCAAAGAGGAGTTTTGATATCATCTTTCTAGTAAGTAAATGGCCAATGGCTTCACAAAATATTTAACCTATATACGGATTCAGTGCTTTGGGAGTGTATTAAAATTGTTCCTAAACTTGCACAAGCCTAATAATATCTCAAATTCAAATCATAACGACTGATATACATTGTATATTGTTGCACTGAAGAAGGGGATTCACAAAAATGCATGTAAGTAGCAGCGCTCTTGAACAGGTGGAGAATGAGTCGGTAAAAAAGATATTCGCCTTACAACTCCGCAATGGCATCGATCGACCGCCAAACGCTACGCAGTAGTAAGTACTTACATAAAGCAGCCTGACATAAAGAATACGATATTCTCCCAACTATACACATGGGGAATGGCGCACTGCCTGGCGTCCTTGTTCGACACCATTATTTCAGTGGGCAAATCCCATCAATCAACGCCGAAACAGATACACATCTGGCGCAGGATGAATTACTGTACTGTTGTCTGTGTACAACACTCCATAAGAGAGCTTTGGAAAATTTGTATAAATAATTGTATTGCCGCAAAAAAACCGTGGATTTGAAAAGTACGTCTCAACTCGGGAACGTTGAGGCATCAGGTTCTCGAGCTTTTTTAATCCATGGTTTTTTTACGGCAAGAGAATTATTTACAGAATTATTTACATAACTGTCCCATGCTCTCTTATGGAGTGTTGTACATGTACCTACCCCCAGCTTGGGGCCGCGTCGTCTGTTAGTCACGTGATACTGCCCCTGCACAGCTCGGGCTGTTGCATACGCGCCAATACGCGCGCCATCAAGCTCCGGTTCGAAATTGCTCGGTCACGCTCGCACAGCGCTCACAACACGGCGTGGCTCACAATGTATCTGCACACACACATATAGATATAGAAAAATAACGCGAGCGGGTTGTCGCGCGCGTCCGTGTGCAAAATTGACGGAAGGGGCGCAGAAGTGACGTAGGTAATAGGTATCGGAGCTCTCGAGCCTCTCCCGCGTGGATTGGCCCGGCGTGTCGGCAGCCGGCCGCCCATTGGCCGGGACGCGGCGCTCGCGGGCGACTCTCGTGACGTACGGAGAAGCGGCGGAGCTTCGGTCGATCCCCGCACCGGCCATCAGCAGACGCATACCGAGAGCCGACCCAGTCGGACGTGTGCAAGCATCCGGAGCATCGATTATATACACTTCTTATACACACGCGTATTCACACAGTTGACCAGATCTTTATTCTTTTTCGGGTCCGGACACCGCAACAGCACCGGCACAGCGAGAGAGCGGATTTTGAGTGCAAGTTACATTCCCACATCCGAGACGAAAACCAGACCAGCAGCGACAGCGCGGGTCGCTTCCACCTCGGTGGACCGAGTAGGAGGGTTGCAGCGAGCCTTTGGGAGGGTGAGTACACTAGTCCGAATTGTCTCGAGTGAAAATTCACGTGTGTTACGTAAGCGTATGTCTGTATCCTTTACGTAACGACTCGTCGCGCGGGCGTGACTCACACCGGGATAACATCGCTCGGCGGAGTCGTTCGGGTTTTTTTCCCCGAAACGATCCGCGCCGAGCGATAAGCGACGCCGAGAAGCGATCGTTATAAGTAACAATAATAGACGCGCACCTGACCGCGACGCCGCCGCCGCCGGTAGCCAAACATTCGCGTATATAGGTGCATCATGCACGTGTATATATACATATACATACACGCGTATATGCAGGCGAGCGGCCAAACAATCTGCGAGAGCGCAGGCATGTGATCGGGGGGGCAGCGCCGCCGAAGCTTCTGGAATAAGCAACCTTATGCGCCGCGCGCGCGATATACGACGCAGTCGCGCGCGCCGAGGGGTGAGAGACTTCAGCTTCCAAAAGAAATAACCGGTGCGCCACCCCGCGTTACTTTCCACTCGCGCGGCTCCTCCCATGGCTTGTTGATTTCCCACGGCGTAGTACGAGTAGTGGGCGGTTTCGAGTAAACTCGGATACGATAGCACGCGGTGACTAAGCTCATTTCGCAAGCTCCTTATCGCCGCCGATGTTTGCGTTAATGCGTATACGTATAGGGCGCGACGTTATCGCTCTTTCGACGCGCATATATAGCTGATTGTCCTGATTCCGAAAGATTCGAAACGGGAGCCAAACACGCACGATTCACGCCTCCGCGGATGACAGCTGTTGTATATTATTTACGGATAGTGAATCGGTGACAAGTTACGTCAGCCGTTATATGCGAGCTATATAGTGCACAGCGGCGTTATGTAACGCGCGCGCGCCGCCCGCGCCCCACACGTCGTCGTAGCCGTCGCGACGCACTACATGTATATATATAACACACACACACACACACGTATATATGTATACACGTACGTTTGTATACCTATATGTACGTGCATCGAGCGGCGAGCGCGCTTTATATATATAGCAGCGCTTCGCGGCGTTAGATAAGAACCACGCTCGTATGAGCTTTAGTGTTTCTTTATTTTTTCAACGTGGATATCAATTTCATAAGATCCTAGCCAACATCAATGATAAGAAGAATATATTTAATCAATGATGAAAGTTATGAGAAAACTTAACGAATAGTGTTTTTCTTTTCCTCGCGATCGATTCGACGGGTATAATGTATTTTGAGCCTGCCGGTTGCGGAAAAAGAGAAAAACAGGGGTAGTATATACACGAGCTGTCGCGTGGCTGCTTTATCCGCGCGCTGTATATATACTGCAGTGTACATGTAGATCGAAGCGGGCGGGGATGATGAAACCTGATGGTATAACACGATGAGACTCTCGCGCAGAGCCGAGCATGACTATAAGCGCCGCACGTCCGGGGTTTTCCCCGCGCCGCGACTGCATGGCAGACGCTCGGCGAGCGATCGTGACGTCTGGCGCTTGCGCGCATATATTCGCGAGTTTCGCATGTATAGGTATACATGGACGCGGGGCAGTTAAGTGTTTTTGTGGTGCGCTCGCACGCTGTGACGGAGTGAAAGGTCGAGTTCCAAGAATCAAGTCCACCAAGCGATTCGAGGTCACGGCTTTTTGTTCGGCTTACCGCGGTGTTATATACCTATTATATACAGGTGCACATACATTATTCCGCGAAAATCAAATTCCTTCTCTTGATGCTGAATATATAATTAATCGCACGAAAAATATGTAGAAGGGAATGGATAGGTTAGTTGGAGAACCCGATTCACGGCGGCAGAAGTAATACAACGGAATGTGCAGGGCACAACCTTTGGAAATCACCAATCGCTCGTTGACACTTTGTGAGGTAGTTGTTGGGTACACTTACCAACTAGTTCTACGCTATTAACTCTAAAGAGATTTGATTTTCCTGAGATATTCCATGAATCATTTTTTTTTATTCGCGGCATCAACAGTACACCAGTAAATACGAGAATTGCCATAAGTATAGTGTGGGAAATCTGATAAATCAACGAAATATCACAGCGGGTAATCGAAACGTAAGGTACCGTATGGCTCGAGATATATACAAGCTGGTACCCATATGAACCACCCCACAAAGTTTCTTCGTGCAATTGGTGCTACCAGAATAATAGTAGGCATAACTAGTTCGGCCATTAAAAAATTTAGCTACTCAAGATACTAAAAGATTTTACGAATTGGCGATGTTAATATTATCATCACTGAACACCAAGTTGAGGAAATTATTTTCTATATCCTCTGTTTTTCGCGTGTGATAAGCGCCATTCGTATATGTATGACTGTCGTGCAGCTGAAACATCAAAAGGACACATCATTCATGTCATATATGCCGTCCGGAAAGATAAGAATCGTTGAATTTTGCTCTGATGTGTATCGCCCGCGCGCTATCTATAGATATAGACGCTGCGTGCGAGGCTATCAATACTTGATGCATTCCTCAAGCGCGTTCGGAGAGCAACACGTTCAGACCTGCACACGGCTCGGCTGTTAGCACGCGCGGATTTTTTTTTATTTTTCAGCTCGCAGCGAGGTGGAAGGAGGGGGGTAGTGCAAATCGCGTTTGAAACGGACGTCGGGCCACAGGCTATTTCGGGCTCTTCTCATATTGAAACGTTTGTTATGTATATATAGCTCATACACAAAGAGGGAAAATACCATTGGGAAGTATAATTTTGTTGCGGAGCAAATGAATTCGTGATTCGAGCACGTAGGCTTTCTCAGTCCGCGGGGGGAATATGATTCGGAACATTTTACGACTCGATGAGTTTCGTGTTTGATAATCTCGGAGTAGCATCTGTTGATTGTTCGTTTGCGTCACCAAATGTTAGATAGGCGAGTGGGAAAAGTCGCTGATATTGAACTTGAATTTTCATTTGGTAGCTTCTGGAATCGAACGAATTTCCACACTCATTATTACCGATTGTCGAAGGAAATTTCCTGTTTGTACAGTCCGCTTTGTAAATAATCATCCAAAATATATTTCACTGAATCGATATAATGACTATGGGATCGTTTGAATGCGTGAAGGTACATAGATGATCATTATAACTCATCCCAAATGCAAAAAGATCAAAAACCCCGAGAGCGAGATTAAAAGTGTACTAAGCTTTAGATTGACTTTATCACTTGTTTTTTCTTTCTCAATCGAAATGAAATATCTAAGTTTACTAAATTATCGTACATACACAAGGCATTTATCCAATCAGCTTACTGGAACAGCAATTTCGAATTCAGAAAGATTCAAAGAAATCGGATTTTTTCAATTAATAATGACTTGCGGTAAAATAGTCAAACAAGAGATAAGTCTTTTATCTATACAATCGTTTGACAGAATATTCGATGAGTTGTGCGTCCTGGAGAAACTATGCGATAACATGGACTTCCCCTTGACTTTCCGAATTTGAAGATTACTCCGATGATAAGAAATAAAAGAGCTTGATTGAATGAACATCGATTCATTCAGTGCTATCAATTCGAGAGCACAACACTCACGTTTTTTTTATCAAGTTCTTATTACGAGAAGTCGCTATTGGCAATTCAGCCACAATGTATTGGTCTCAGGTATTCGACATACAGACGTTTGATTTTCGTAAAAGTTAGTTCTTGAATCAAGCAGACTATTTCATAATCATGTTGATTAATGTATACCAATTACAATCTATTGAAAACTTTCAGTACATGAGTATTTTTTTTCAGGTATCCAAAATCCCTCCCGTCTTCGAGCGCCAAACGGCCAGCAACATTTCAATTGAAAGAGGGATCGAAGTTAAAGTAAGTATCTGTTCGAAACCATGTGTAATTTCATGCATACCGAAGTATGCTTAATAACTATAAGATATACTAAATGATTTGCATGAAATTATAACATTCCAAATGCGATATCTTGTTTTTTTTTGCCCGACGATCGTGATTTGTGAAAGTCATCCAAAAAAATCCATGGCGAATCAACTTGTTGCGAACGTATCATTGTTTGGAAGAAAAAGGAAATCAATAATTTAAATGTTCAGTTTGGCTAAAGTTGAAACGATCACAAAAGAAAGAAAATAATCTATTAACAGCGAATAGATTTAATAAGCGAATGTATTTAATCTACAATAGTATTACGTCTATCACTATAAGGACAAAAGTTTGAACAAAACAAATCATTGATCGATATTCCCATTCTAATTCCATCTAGGTATGACGCAAATAATCGATAAGGTATACAATCTCCAATCAGTATAATCGTAAATAAGCATATAAATTAAGTTATATAACTTTATAATTCCGGGATCTTCGCGGGACACCCCCGATAAAAGATAAATGTTCCATTGATCAGTTGATGCCCAAGTAAAAATGCATATTCGAATCTGCCGAAAAACGCAACAGAATTGCTAATCTATTTCGGTTTCGTATACACACACACACACGCGCACGCGACTTGAAGTATGTTCCGCGAATTTATCTGGCCTCGCCCCCGATCATTCGTCGAGCGAGCCGTCCATATTTTATGACGGACGAAAAAATGTCGAACGATCCCCTCCTCCCCCAAGCCCCGGAAGCAACGATAGTTGCGATGAGGTACGAAAACAGTGCGATCCGAATACTGAGCGATGTGGTTGTGGTGGCTGCCTCACAGGGTCTACAAACATGCAACCCAAAGCAACGCCCGTCGCATGCTACTCATGGCGTGAGATCTCGCGGCCGGCAGTCGGATCAGCAGCAGCAGCAGCAGCAACAGCAGGCGGTGGCGGATCTGTTCGCCCCGGTGAAGGTCGAGACGATTCCTCTGCTGAGCCCGACGATGGAGTCGGAACTGATGCGGGAGCCGTGGAGCTTCCCCCGGGAGGCGGCCGCGACGAGCCTCGGCCTGGGGCCGCCTACTGTCCCAGGCCGGCCGGCCTCCGGGGCCAGGCTCGGTCCCGGCACTGGCCCAGCTGGCGGCGGGTCCCAGCTGGACCCCGCCGGGGTCGCACAGCAGCTCAACGCCTGGGAGGAAAACTTCCAGGACTTGAGCACCTGGTGCATGGCCGGGGTCCACGCGCGAACCGATTTTCATGCAGGTGAATCGACCATAGATTCTAAGCTTAAAGGTAAGCTGTCCCAGCTGTTTGGCATATTACAATAATTCACTATGTCACCTGGTACAAATAATTCGTGTACAGACGCGTAGATAAATGTACAGATGAGACGTTTATACGTGTACGTTATATAAACGATCCGCTAACGCGTTTTTCTATATACATGTATATCAATACGCCAAAAGAAATATTCAACTTGATTTTGTTTTTTCTTTTTTCACATGTTTACGCAAATCTCTCGGAATTTGGCAAACAAAAACATTCAACTCGGAGTATTTTTTCGGTCAATAAATTTCACGCTTTTAGTCACTTCCAGAATCAACCCGTAAATCTCGCGACATCGCAACTCGAGCGTCTAATCGGAAGAGTGCAGAGAGCGCGAAGTAAATTCAATTTGGGTAGATATATAGTTTTCACATATTGCGCAGATTCGCGGAATGGAAATAAGACCTTCTTTCTGTAGTGCAACGATGAAGTATCAAAATAACGTTATGCGAATATCAGCGTCAAAGTAATTATTTGTGCCAAATTTATTCATTCGTGAAGCCGCCGATTGAATAATCAGTTGTGTTACATAAATCAACGAGAATAGAATCCGTTTACGTATAATTCACGTGCGTTAGTTCCAATTTACAATGAGTGATGAAACCATGCGCATTTTCTCTCGTGATCTTCAAGTCGAGACGTTCACGCGGCGGCGAGGCTAAAAGAGCACGACAACGAGTGCTATGTGCGCGCGAGTGAAAAGAAAGATGATCCGGATTATGAGAAATTTGTCCACTCGAACGACTGTTGTTCTTGCAGGATCGAGAAATGATGGTAGTGCCGTTTTGACCGATGGGGTGACTAGGGGGCAATTGATGCAGCAGCAGCAGCAGCAAGCAACAGGGAAAAATGTGATGATACTGAATGGCGAGATGGCGCGTCGGCCGAAACCGGCCACTTACGTCGTCTCGCCAGAGCTTGACCACGCGTACCACGTGGCTGGTCAACAGCCGCAGCAGCAGCAACACCAGCAGCAGCAAATGTATTTCAACAACAACAACAATGACAACAACTTGAACAACTTGAACAATTTGAATAACTTGAATAACAACAACAGCAACTCCAAACGCAGCGAGTGCGACAACGACAACGTATGGCTAAACGCGCCGACCAAGTCCATCAACAACGGCGTCGTGTGGGACGATCTAGAAATGAGCTCGAACAATGGGATGATGATTCCGCTGCAGCAGGACGTGAAGTTGGAGGTAATTCCACAGACGCGCGTCAACGAAGACGTTCTCCAAACGCTCGAGGCCGAAGCTGCGGGGAGCTTCGATCTGCTGTCTTATCTGTGCGAGGTGAGTCTCTCTCTCTTCCTCTGGAACAATTTAATTTGTCGAAAGAACTTTTTGCTATTGAATCATCAATCTGACACATCGTCGCGTACACTTTGATCGTCAATCATGAGAGCGATACACCATAAAATCCACTCGAGATGCCGAGAACTCAAAGTTTTCAAAATCATGATTGGCGAGATGTAGGCGTTGATGTGAGGATTTTCGCTTGTTACCCTCGATTCATCATCCGAAAGATTTCGTCATCCGCACATGTCATCATCATGTATATATATATACCGAGCCGAAATAATATCGCGCATTCGCTGAGGGCAGGACATGGCTTTCCAGGATGAGGTGCCTTCGCCGGTGGACAGCGCGTCGACGGACTCGTCGCGGGTGACAGACGTGGCGAGCCTGCCGTCCAACTCGTCGGCGCACGTAGTCGTCTCCCCCCGGACGTACGAGCCGATCAGCCTGGCGACGGTGGCCAAGCCCGAACAGCAGCAGCAGCAGCAGCAACCGGCGACGACGAAACAGCCGAGGCGCAGCTCCGGCTACCAGCTGAGGACTATCGTGAAGCTGGAGAAGCCGGAGAGCCCCGGGCCTCCGGAGCGCAGGTCGGTTAGGGCCAGGCGGCCCTCGCGGGCCAGCTCGAGCGCGAGCAGTCGGGGCAAGGGACGCAAGCGCTTCCTCGAGAGCGAAACAGACAACTCGGACGAGGAAGAGGACGAGGACGGCGACGCGGACGAGGGCTACCGGGAGACGCGCGAGAAGAACAACGAGGCATCGCGCAAGTCGCGCATGAACAAGAAGGCCAAGGAGATGGAGATGGCCCGCCGATCGGTCGAGCTCGAGAAGGACAACAGGATACTCAAGATGAAGGTGGACGAGCTGGAGAAGCTCGTCAACTCGATGCGCAATGCCCTGCTGCGCTCGGCCCTGCGCCGAGACCCCCTCAAACCCCCCGGCCCCTTCTGAACAACGGCTGGCCCTCGGGGCATTCATTCTTTATAATACCAACTCGATCGAGCGACTCGCTCGATTCGTGAGACGCGACGACGCGAGAGCCAACTGCAGGCCGCAGCACACGTGTACTATTGTCTTTCGTTGGGGCGAATTTTTTTTTCCCGCTGTCCAGCCGACCAAACTATGCATTTTTGCGTTGGTCATGTACTTTTTACGACGATTCTTGAATACCACGCATACACATAACATGCGTGTGTGCATTGTGTATATACATTATGCGCGCAGTCGCTGCTGCGAGGGGATTCGTATACATAAGCTTAGAATGCAACTGGGTTCGATTGACCCTTTTGATTCCGGATAGCACAGTTGGACACTTTAAGTTAGAAAGCGATCTTCTCTGATAAGGCCAGCGATTCATTGATCAAGCGAATGGCGCGTACATTCGACGTCCGACTGTGCGAAGATCGCTGCGAAAAGACGAAAAAAAAAAAGAAAGAAACGAGTCGGAAAGGAGAAAAAGAGATTCGTAGAATTTTTCCATAATGATGGGTGTTTATCGTTATTATTTCTCATCGGTAAATGCTTACTATGCATCTATATGACTTAAGAACGTAGCAAATATCGAATGCTTTAAAACTATATTTCCGCAAGATTCACTATCATTGATTATTATGATGAATCTGAATAGATAACCATTGCAACGTGTTATACGTGTTCGTAAAATATAATTTCTCTTATTGCATACTCCACGGGATATGGTTACTTGTAGTTTCTATTAGGGTTCTAATCATCAACTTATCTTCTATACGTGTTTTTTTTACACGAGCACAGCACACGAAAGAGTCATGTGAAATCAGCCGTAGCGTCTTAGTTGAGGCATACTCTGGTGTGAACCAGTAGTAGAGAAATAACAATCGCAGCTTGCTCTGATAGTATCTTCTTTTATCCGTCATAATATCAATTATTTTACAAACTCATTGATTTTGCAACTTTTGAGGTTCTGCTGATAGACAACTACTATGTAGAAAAAGAAATAGAATTGCAATATTCACGAGACAAACCAATCATGTTGATGATTAAGAGTATAAAGCATGTTATAGATTTTAAAGCGCATAACTACAGCGTCATGAAATATTAGTATGTATTGTACGTAATTGAAAATGAATTTTTCATACCCCCGAGTGAGAAATCACGAAATGCGGCTGATTCGAGCTTCTGATTATATTTTTTAAAAAAAGTCGCTCGAATCTTAAAAGAGCTGAAGATAAATGGATAAATGGAGTTAAAACGTTACATCATCACATGAGTGATGTCTATCATCAGAGAATTGACAGTTACGTTGATTTTCTTGTGTATATTTTTATAGTGAATGTCTATTTTTTATACGCTAACAAGTTATATGCTTGACATTAAACAATTGCACATATTTCGATGAGTGATGGATGAAAAATGTCGTGCAACAATGTGTCATCTTCATTATTTTACTTGCATGAGCTTTACAATAAACATTTTCAATACAATTGAAAAAGATTCTATGTTAAACTTGTCGCGAAAATAGCTGTCATCATTTTTCAACTTCTTTCTCACACATAGAAAATAAAAATTGTAAACTTTTCTGATTTCCACGTATTTTAAATTATGTTTTTCATAAACTGCATCAAAGAAAACTTTGATAAATATATATTCTAAAAAGGTTGATTTAATCTAGAGAGGCAAATATGGAAAAAATTAATAAAAGCATCTTGCAACTTTGACTTGATAAGCTATACTTTCATAAACAATATAAAGAAGCGAAAAACGTAAGAATTATTTGTGTTTAACTTGAGCACAAAATGGATGTATCTGAATATTGATCATTCCTTGAAAAATAAAAAAATATGTTTTAGGTAACTATTGCAATCCAGCTTGATTTGAATGTTATAATATTCGGGGGAATTAAACATTATGTCACACCTTATACGCAATAAATATATCGAAATGTGAAGACAATTACATAATCTTTTTTCATTCCTTTACTTCCCTTGTATGAGTTTGGACAAGATAATTTTTTTTTTAAAGACGAGTTATTTGATGAATGCTACTATAAAGTATTATTTTCAACAGATATATTACTTTTATTTCGAAGAAAATCTGAAGAAAATACCATTTTCCAATAAATGTAGGGAGTTGGATCAAATGGATACTACTTGTATAGATTTATCAAATACTTTTCACAACCAAATAAAAAAAAGTCAATATTAAAAATAACTTTTTATTTCATTGATTATCACTATGAATTTGTTGAATTTCATTCAAAATTTCTGTGTATAAAATTGGCATATTATTTTTAAACAGATCATATTCTGCATAAGCTATAGTTAGACTATCTCATTGATACCCCTCATCATGCAGGTTTATATTTAGTCAATATTGAATACCCTATAGTGATTTTTGTATACAAATTATTCTTTTTCTGCAATTGGTGTGGTAGCATCATTTTGTTCTTTTTCCTTTACCAAAATTTCACTCGTGGTAGGAGAACTTACATTTGTTGCAGAAGTTTCTAATTTCTGAGATACTATAAGTTTATGATTGTACCTATGTACTATCGGTAAATGAGGTGCTATTTCATTTGGTTGTACGAAATAAGAATGTGGAACCTGAAAACATATCATTGATTACTTTGACTGACAAAAATGAGATCTTTTGAAAAGTAGTTTTTTGCAAATATCAATGAGGGAAGATTTTTATTCAGACAGGACATTGTATATTGTTTGAATATTTGATAGGTAAATGGTTTGATCTCTTACAAACTCACTCAATTTTTCCAAATAAAAGTACAAATAAATATTTTTAGTTTCATGAATGATACATCTTATACTCACGTCTATATCTGCAACTCTGGCTTCCCTAGATGTATACTCCCGCAAAAGATAATCTTTTCCGAATTCGTGATAGATACGAGTGTCATTGACTCTCAACATCACGTTATCTATTCTCAAAAAATATCGCAGAAGAATGTAGAAAGTTCCATGCATGACTCTCTATGTGGAGTAAGTAAATATAGTGAAATTATTTGTTCTGCATATATTGTCTGAACACAAACAGGGGATGTTACTAACCATTTTGACTGATAAAGATGCAATTCCATTGTCATGTAACTCATCTTCAAACAGTGTGAGGTCAACATAAAACAATATTTTATCTTTACGTTTCAATTTCTCCATATCAATTTGCTCTTCGGTATCTTCAACTTCAAAACCTGTCATTGTACCCATATAATCTGTACTGAATGTCCAATCGAATGGTTTTATCACTTCTTTCAAATGCTCTTTATTTTCTGATCTAAAGAGATATCAAGGGATGTACTCAATTTTCTTATTAACGAGTGGAGATAATTATATTTGGATTCATTTGCTATACCTGGATTCACGCCAAGCTTCTGCACAAGCTACCTGAATATTAATTTTACCATTTGATACTCTTTTGAGAGCATCCAGTGCTCGAAACTCTAATACTGCTCCATTTTTATGTTTCATATGCAGAACATTATTTGGAAAAACCATGTCAGGCATGTGTGGCATTTCAAGAGCTCTACTATACCTGAAATAGATAGTTTCAGTTAGATGTACATGTGTAATGTAATATATTCTGAATGAATATCAATTCAAATGTTTATAGCTGAGCAGAAATGATAGTATGTCACTAATGAGAGAAAGAATCAATTTTGATTAGATTACATACGTGCAGAATTGGCAGGCAATCTCACTTTCTTCACAACCATGTTCTTCTAGGCCAGTCTTTGAGCATTTTGAGTGGAGTATGTGAGATTGTGTGTATTTCATGTACCAAGGTGGGTAAACATGTTCCTCTTCATTCACAGGAAGCCGCAGGATGTCAATGCCTCCATGTACTTTTACTGTTGTCATTTTGCAAAAGCTGATGTACTCTTCATCAAATCAGTATCTGAAAAATAATAATCGTGCAGTAATATTGGATGAAAGTCACTTACTGGTGAATAATAATCAAAAAATGACGTTTGTGAATTTCTTATATATTATAACCTACTACAAACTTACATTTCGTTCCAAGTAACTAGGAGAATAGATTTTCCTTATCATTTAACTACCAGTGTTAGATGGACACGTTTTCAAAAAATATTCTCGAAAATTGTACGATTTTAAACAATTCGAGAAATGTTTATCTTTTGCACGCCGGACGAGCGCGCGACGCGCGACCGCAAAATCAGCAAGTGCAAAATAGCAGACGCCATATGTACCTACTTATATATCTATATATGATTCAAATAAAAGACTCTGCCGAGTCTGCATGCATGTGTATATATGTATGTATATCAGTATCAAAAGTATCTACCTTACCGATGCAGTACAATAATGAACATGTATTTACAAATGAGTTTACTTTTTATAATTTTTATTTGAGTAGATTTTTATGCATAGACGGAATTATAATGATTTGACGAATTGGAGAAGTTACTCTATCGGAATAACTGTTGTTATAAGAGAAGGAGTGCCGAAAGTTTGTATTAGAAGTTTCACTATTGTCATATCTATGACAAGACTCGATAATTTTGGTGATATTAACAGTGAATTAAATACTTTGCTGATCAAGTTAGTGAATTATGATGTAACTAAAAGAGCAGAGAAGTGTATTGCATGTCTCTAAAACATCAACAAAAACATAACCTCAAGATGAGTGGCAAAACGAATGCATCAGGTAAACAAATCGTTTTTTGCTTATAGTTACATCTCAATTGAGTTTGCAAATAGTAAAAAATATGATGTATAATAGGAGCAGTCGATCCTGTACAAGAGGAATTCCCTGGAAGGGTCAGAGAGGTAGGCAATCAAGCAATCTGGAGCTTGTCGAGCTGCAAGCCAGGTTTTGGAGTTGATCAACTCCGAGACGACATAACAGAAACTTACTGGCAATCTGATGGTCAGTTACCACATCTTGTGAATATTCAGTTCAGGAGAAAAACAACTATTCGCGATATTTGTATTTATACTGATTACAAACTGGATGAAAGTTACACACCTAGCAGGTAATTGATTTTCACTTCTCGTTTTGTTCTTTAACACTAGATTTCAATTTCAAGATCAAAGACAAACTGAATCAAACTTCACTTTAATCAAAAATAAAATAACAAAAATATCACAAATTCATTAGCTGTAGATTCACTATGTGGATATAGTAAAATCTTTGCTCCTGTAGTTACAATTAGGTTTTCATAAGAAAATTTTATCTTACAGGATAAGTATAAGAGCAGGAACGAATTTCAATGATTTACAAGAAGTTGAAGTCATGGATCTGTCAGAGCCCAGTGGATGGGTAGTGATACCAATCAGAGATGACAATGAACGACCTATCCGTACATTTATGCTCCAGATTGCTGTCATTAGCAACCATCAAAATGGTCGAGATACTCACATGAGGCAAATAAAGGTCCATAGTCCAGCTCAAGACATTGTTGGACCACATTCTCAGTTAGTCCCTGGACGTTTTGTAACTAATGAATTTCAGAGATATGCAACTATTAGATAAAAATTCTTTTGTAGATTAGTTTAAGTTCGTTTTTATAATGCCTTTACTTTATTAAAAATATAATGTTATTTAAAAAAAAATCATTTATTTGAGATCTTAATGAATTTATTATCTACCTCGAAATTGTATGACAAGCAGGTATAGTGCTTGTCATACCAGAAATTCAGTACTAAGAAATGTGAGTAAACAGTAGACTATCCCATCAATACTGCTGTGTACTCTTTGCTGAACTAAGCAACTCTGTCATCACATTTAGTTGGACTCCAGTGTTTACAGAATTAAGATCATAATCATGTTGCGACCAATAATTACTGCTTTAATGTTTACTCTATTTTTCAATGATATTCATATGCAAAGTTTAAAGGACATCAAAATTAGTACAGATCATTTTTTCAAAAATTTGAATGAAAAATATGGCAAGTTTTTGTATTGAAATACTTATATATAAATATAAATATAGATACTCATAGTGTTTTACATTTTAGAGAGCAAAGAATTAACAAAACAAACAAAACTCTCCATTGATCAGAAAATCAATGAGTATTCAAAGAGTATATTACAGCAGTTACAAGTTTCTCGATCTGAAAAGGAGCTCCTCAAATCAGCTCATCAAGAATCAGGTACACCATTTTTAGAAGAGTTTTATAAACATTTATTACATAATCATTATATTATTACTTATGTACAATTTCTTTTAAAGTCCCAAATGCTAACAAGCTTTATCTATCAAGTTAAGCCTTAGGTCTTAGCTTCAATACCAAATAGTTCTTTGAATGCATGCTCTAGACCATGCTCAGTCAGATACTTCAGAAGTTGTCCCATATCATTATGTCGTTCAGCAGTAGGAAAGCAAATTTCCTGAAAATCAGTAAACTTCCTATGAACATTCAGATCATCGGTGAGATCAAAATCTTTCTCCATGAACTTGACCATAATACGCTGCCAATTCATGGCTTTAATTTGTTGCCAGAAATATTCACATTCGTCGTAAGCACCCTCAACGCAAATAATACCTGGCTTACCAACAAAACTGAAACCAGTCAGTTTGCAATTTCTCGCTAGATCTACAATATCTCTCCTCTTGATTTTACTGTAAATATGATGACTGTAGATCCAATATCGTCCAAATTCAGTGCAACTCTCTACAACCCTATTGTTTTTCAATTCATTCTGCATTGAATTTCCAAGATAACACTCTGCATTATCCTGAATCCAAGATATTAATGTATAAATCATTGGTTCACCCTTCTCTTGAGTTTCGGAAAAAGATGAGATGGCTTTGTTCAAATTAGTTTGCTCATTCCGATCCAGTACTGAACTTCTGCAATAAATCTCTGGTACCACATGAGGATAGTTGATTGGTAAATTTACGAGAAGTTCAATATCTCCCTGGAAAAAAATTAAATGGGAGAAAAATTGAGTTGGAAGTCAAAAGTTGAAAGATGATGAAAGCTTCCTCTTTATTACTTTTGTCAGCGGTATTTTTATTTCATACTCCAATCTCTGTGGAGTATCAGTTCGATTACCAGCAATGAAGTCATTGATATCAGCCAAGATACCATGATCAGATATTGATAATTCTTCTGGATAAACTGATTGTAAAGCTTCCAATTCGAAAATTTGTGTCGTTAAATTTTCTTTTACGTCTGTCATTGTGGACATACTTTTTGTTTATCAAATTCTTTTGCATCCGCAGCATATGTTCACTGATTTTATTTACTTCAAACTATAAATATTAGTAAAAAATGAATAAAAGTTAATTAGTATTCGGATCTTTTATTATTTAATTTGTCTACTATACAATGTAGCTGTATCGAGGCTCACTGGGACCAAGTATCAACTATCAAGATACTAAAGTGAAAGTAAACGTGGAAATTGTTTTTTATCTAAAGCTTGTACGATATGTTGTATATATATGTAAGCTTGAAGCTGCACTCATTCCATGCATATAACATAACACAAAAAACACGATATCAAAACAACCTGATGCATGCGCCGATGCGCGTGAATGGAACGGCGCAGTTCCACATAAAACGCGCTGAATTTAAACTCAGGAATTGATAGAAAGCAATACTTTCTGATGCGGTTGAAATATTTAAATGTCATACTCATTCATGTCTGACTTTTGTTCTGGGAAGAAATACGTTTTTAATGATATGTATACTTCTAGGAATGGAAATTCTGAGTACTTTCGAGGAAATTATGGATCTGAAACCATTCGATGTTCGAGACTTGAGATTTTTCAAGTTCTACAAAGGAATTGAAAATTGGTTTGCAGCCGAGCTAACTTCTTCTAGTATCACGATTTATCGACTCCAAGTAAGTTCTGATCAACTTCGGAATTTGAACAAAGAACAAAACCAAAGGATTATTACGAAATATCTACAGAGATATATTTGGTCTGAAGAGATAATAATTTTTAGGATATGAGCTTCGAACCAGAAATCGATTGTAAAGTATTGGATGCATATAAAATTCTCATCATGCAATACGAAGGTAATACTTATATAGCTGCTCAAACATTACATCGTTTGGAAGTCTATTATCTTTTTTCACGCGAGGGGAAAATTGCAATTCAAAATATCCAGAATATAGATTCCCACGATACCAGAGACGTATTTTTTCTGCGAGGGAAACAAGAGTTGCTATTAGGTACTTATATAATTCATAAAAATGGTTTACCAACGATATTCGAGATATTTTTTAATAATCTTGAAACATTTTTCATCGATTATCACGACGGTCTATAGGCGTATCCACTCCATCCTACATCAATATTTATTCTCTTGAATCAAGTGTATTCAAGCCATCACAAACTCTGCCCTACAAAACGAAATACTCTAGTCTATTCAACATCGAAGATTCGGCAATCTTGGTTGCTTCAGAAAACCGAAAGACTTTGATTTTAAAATACGATCGGATAAAACGCAAATTTTTCAAGATCCAGACCATCAATCGATCGGCTCGCGATGCCGGCATTGCGCGGATGCCTTCGCAAGAGTATTTTTTGTCGCTTTCCAATGAAAACAGTACGGCTCTGTACAAGTACACGGAGAAGGGAATTTTCGTGCCCTTCCAAAGCATAGATCCTGCCGATCGAGTTGTAATCGCGGGACAAAATAACAAAGTTTTACTGCTGATTCTCGATGATGGTATCCTAAGCGTGTACCAATACGATGGTTGGAGATTCGTGAAGCTGAATTTTCGATTGAGCAACATTGCGAAAATGAGCCCGATGGTTTTCAAGGGCGAAAACCATTTGCTGTTCAAAATGAAGGATGGAAGTTGGCGTTTGAATAGGTAATCCAGTTAACAATACTATGTCTCAAATTGAAGCAGACGCGAATTGTATCTTTGTTCTTCCTCGCAGAATCAACTGGAAGAAGAAAGAGCTGTTGGGTTCCGAGGCTTTGCAGCAATGGTGCTCGAGTGCTAAGGAGAAAGCGAAACGGATTCCTGACTTTATCAACAGGAAAGACAGTCATTTTCGCATTTCTCATGGTAATTTCCAAAAGCTAAAAGTCAACAAAGTGAGTGAACAGCCCATGTAAAATTGAACACTGATGTGTCCATTTAGAGAAGCTCAACTTCTATTTATTTTCGACAGGTGAACGATATGAGCATTGGGAAGTTAAACGATCTAACGAAACGTTACAACAGATTAATTACGCGCTTGTCGAAAGCCAACGAGACTCTGAACGAGGGTAGCAAGTTGAGGGACATGCGTTTCTCGACTCTCCGCGCGCGATCCGCTCGAGCGAGATGCGCCGGCAAATGCAGCGCGAGGAAACTCGTGGCGAAACTGAAGTGCGATGATTTTTCGACTCTCCGTAGGATCAGCAACGGAGCTCAGACCGTCAACTTCGAGCACGTGAGGGTGGACGAGTTGGACGAGCTTCCCTGCCCGAAGCTCGGCTTGAGGTTGCGAGAAGTCGACGCGAAGGGATTGCTGAACGGAGTAGACTTCGACGAGTTCCAGAGGAACGTGCTGAGAAAGTCGGGAGATCAAATCGTCACCGGTGAGTTCACTCGATTTTTCAGCCTTCGAGGGATCGTTTAATACGTGTGTTGTCCTTGTGCCAGGGGAACACGTGCTGGAGAAGGTGCACGCGGACTGGGCGACGGCGCCGACGGTGGAAATCGCCTCGACTTACAGCCGCCAGCTCGTGAGGACCGAGTCGATCTACGCCGGGGAGCTGACTCTCGTGGAGGGCGGGCTTTTGCTGCCCCTGGACGGCCAGCCGGTGAGCATGAGCGGCACGCTCACCGCCTCCAGGGTCAGCTTCGACGGGGCCGTGCAGCTGCGGGGCCACCCGAGCGGCCGAAGCATCAGCAGGATCGCCCCCACCGTCGACTTCCTACACTACCACGAGCTCACCGGCGACTACAGCCTCGCCAACGTCAGGATCACGTCGCTGCTGCGGACCGGCGACGTCGCGAAGAAGGAAGGCAACTCCTCGCTCAGACACATACTCCAGCGAGTCGTACCCCTCAACGCCAGCGTCCCGGTCCGGCTTGATTTCAACAGCGTTAACGTGGCAAGTGAATGGAAATAGTTGAGAATTATTTATGTTTGTGGGTGAGAATCGCGCGTGCCATTAGCAGTCAATATTCACTCGATTCAGTAGTGGAAAATTCGATACACGGATAAGTAGCTTTGCAATTAAGTAAGACAAACTCACTGTCCATTTATTGCCATATTCATCAGTTGTGCGATTTTCGCTAATAAGTTATAATTTTAACTATTTTAAACTTTGACAGTATAGTATATCAAACATTCTATATAACTAATCACTGAATTTCATTCGTATCATTTCCAGCAATGGGCTAATCTCACACTTCAGAAGCCTCTAAATTGGCTCACCCGAAAAAATGCTCAGATGACCAGAGTCATTGGAACCAAAATCGCTCCCGTCACAGTGACATTACCTGGATCTGTGTTCTCGGATTTACCCATTCCCAAGTATGAAAACTTACGCTATGGCCTTCAACAATTTTTGTTTTACAAATTTAAATAGTAAAATACATATTTATATTATTGTCAGACTCCAAGCTGATTTATGCGGTGTAGCCATAGTAGCTCCTGATATCAAAACGTCAACGATAAGCGTTGGACAGGCAACAGCTAAAACCGTTGCTAGTGAAAATGTTCATGGAGCCGCTGAGCTGAATGATGCATTCGAAGATTTGGTCACTTCACTGGACGAAGCAGATTTATCCCACAAGAGTTTTACTGGTTCTGTTAACATTGAAAACCTTAACATTTCCAGTTTTGACCATAGTCCTTTCTACAGTGAGTTTTGAATTATAATCTAACGCTTATATATTTCAAATATTTTTTTTCTCCCAGAAGTTGTTCAACAGATTCTTTGAATATTCGAAGTAGATTCAATCGCCCTGAATCATTCTAGATTATTCATAGTTTCCAGTGTGTATGACGGATTACCTTTTGTATAAACTATTGTTTATATAGGTTTTAAAAAATTGAAGACCAAATGGTACCGTCCGGATCATATTGAAGGATCGTTTCACGTGAAGGATTTGCGGGTCGATTCCCTTATAACGCCTTCAAGTATCAAAGTTCCCGCCCTGGGGGTAATTGAAACGATGATTGTCGAAGGAAATCTCAATGTTGAAAAAATCAATGGCGTAAATTTGGAAGAATTCATGGAAAATGTTGTTCGAATCGACGATGTTACTTCGCTGAACAACATCACTTTCGGTACGTGAATTATATAGCCGTTATAATGGTTGTCAAAATTGAAATGAGACTAACATCCACCACGTTTACTTCAATAGGCAATATTGAAGTTAATGAGATAGAAACTGAAGAAACTAACATCCATCTGCAAAGTTTCGAGGAAAACCTGCATCTAGGAAATAAGGTCATTTCCGGAGATTTGATCATCAAAAATGATTTTGTTCTTCCGAATACTTTAGCTCACCCCTCAATGAATGAAATCAATACGTATATAATTGAAGGTAGACATTTTTATATATTAATTAAACGAGATTAGAAATCATTCGCGATTGTAATTTTTTCAAATTTATCCTTATTCATGAATCGTTTTAATAATACTATGTGAAAAGGAATAACTGTAAGTTTTACGTTTCATGGTTGTTACGAAATATTGTTGATTTGAATTTTCTTCGATGTGATTTTCAATAAGGATCTGTGAGATTCGAAGAGGAACCCAACATTGAATCGGTAAATGGAAGAAATCTCCTGAATCTTCTATCCGAAGCATGGATGGTTGACCGCCCGACAACTATAACCGGAAATTTGTTTTTCAAAAATATTACATATCTCGGAGAGCTTGACGATTACGTAAGACACAAATAAATATAATAAATATACTCAAGATAACATTAGTACGCCCAAGAAACAATCATTTTCTTTCTTTTACTTCAGAATCTTTTGCATACGCCAAATTACGGCTCTTGGAAATCCTTAGAAGGTCGGTTATTCAGTAAAACAAAAGACCAAGATATTCAAGTTCCAGCCTTCTTTAGAGATGCAAATATTCCTAATGTTATAACACGGGGCTCAACAGATCTTAATTATTCTAATAAATATTTACAAGATTTTTTGGATAAAGCTTTGAAGAAGAATAAGGATCAAGTTATCAGTGAAAAGTGGCGGTTGGATGAACTTATCATCGGGGGTAAGGACTTGCAATTAGTCATGGTCTTATTATTTTATAATTTTTTAGATACAAGATTCATTTGATTAATTTCTTCTAGGTAATTTAACTTTATACGGTAAGATGAATGATTTGAATTTAGCCAAAGATGTTGCACGATACGATGTATCAATAAACAGAGTGAATGGAAAGAAGGTGGTGGATGAATTGACAGTAAGGAATTTGAATGGTTCGAATTTCGGAAACTGGGCGAATGACGTTCTAATGAGCTCAAATACGGAAAACCCAACGATCGTTCGAGGGAAAAAAACCTTCGAGTCATTTAATGCACGAGTGTTGAGGTATGCACATGATAACAATGATAACAATTTCTTTAAGGGGAGCTTGCACGAAATCTTTATGAAAAGTCCACTCAGTGGTTTTTGTTGAGTTTCGAAAAATAATCGACACCTGATTTTTTGTTTCTTCTTTTGATGCAAATTGGAAGAGACACACAGTGAGTTGTAATATTATCTCGTGTGTCGATTATTTTTACAAGCCTAACAAAAACAACCGAATAAAATTTTTCATGTGAATTCACTATTCTTGTATTAGTTGCAACTATCGCCCAAGACAATTCATAAAATTATATTTCTATATGTTTTCAACAGTGTAAATGGCACAGTTATGGGCAGAATATTGAGCGACTGTCTCTTGACAGTTGGAGATCAAATAATTACGGCACCAAAAACCATCAAAGGCAATTTGTACGCCCCTCGGTTAACTGTTCAAGGTTTAATCAACGACGTTAACCTGACTGAGTTGGTGGATTCCAAGTTGAAGAAGCAGCATCCCCTTCAGATGATAAAATCTGAAATGATCTTTAACGGCACTTTGCAAATATTGGGTAATCTCACGATCGATGGAAATTTCGAAGGTGTCAAATTGACGGAACTGGCGTGGAAGAATAATTCATTGATCTCCGCTACGGGAGCCATTTCAAATCTGAAACCATATGCTCTTGGAGTTCAAGACGTTGTGAAACGTACGTATATTCCGTTACGACAGATGTATGAACAAATGAAAAATACTTTCTTATTCAAATTTTCTTCCAGAGCGAGCAAAATACTGGTACGCATTTGAGTTGGTTCAAGAACAAGTTCCTGCATCGGTTGCCAATCTACCCACGGTAGTAAACGCGTCTTTCGTATTCAACGAGTTGGGCAACTGTTCTCTGATAAGCTCGGTGGAAGTTATATGTAACCAAAAGAAGAGATTCCTCTTGAAGAGTCTCGTGAATTCGGAAACGATTCTGATGAATCAAATGATATCAATAGAAGGAGTCCCTTTCGTTGTTCTAGTCAGTTCAGGTCCTCGGAGTAGAATAACGATATATATGTACAATCACAACATGAGTAGCTTCGATCTCGTAGCAAGTAAGTAAAAATTATCAAACTCCCGACCAACGGAAAAATACGTCTCACTAATATGCTTTTATCGGTTCACTTCAAGATGTACGAGTCTCCGGAATAACCGATGTGAAACTAGCGGTTCACGAAGGCAGCCTGTGGCTAGTCGCTCGGCTCCAGTCTCAGATGCTAGTAGTCAGCTACGAATCCAAGGGTGGCATCACGAAGCACCACATGACAGGCTCCAGAGTGTTTGCGTTGGATCATGTGCCGCTAACGAACGAGCTGGTTCTCGTTCGCGACGACGGCATGTGGAAATTGAGAAATTTAGCCGGCCCAGTGCACGTGTTCAAAGATACTTTGGACGCGATTCAAGTGGAGACATTTTCAGTGGACAATCAGTTCTACGTCAAATTAATTTCGGATGAATATCACATGAGATTGTTGAGAGCTAGATATGTTGGCGTTTGAACCGAGTTTTTGTGAACGCATATGTCTATTTGTTGGGTTGAGTGTTTGTTATGTTCATGTGTGTCTCGTTAGCATTGAAAAAGTCTTTGCGTGTTGCATTGTAGTGTTTGAGTGAATATAGTAATTGAAGACTGATTTGTAAATAGCGTTTAATATAGTTGTGTTCAAAGTTAGAATCTAGTCTGTAGATTCGTGTTAGAATAATTCTGAATTGTTGTACAGTGGTAACAATGAAGTACATGATTGTTTTGTTGAATATTTATTGAAGATTCGTCGTTGAAAGTTCGCATTGAAAAAGTAATATAAAGTTAAGAAAAATAAACAAATAAACTTGCCAAGCTCTCATATACAAATGGTGAATTTCAAATTCAATTCCAATTTGCGATGTCAATCGTCGCGTTGAACATACACGGAGGTGTCAGTCTAACGTATTGATTGATATTTTGTACGCTTATGTAAGTCGACGGAACGGTCATGGCGATTCCCAAGATGACAATGCAATATCCAATCAAATCAATCAGCTTTCGTATGGAAAAAAAGCTTCTTTGTCTGCACATCTTAGGGTTGGGTAGCGTGTCGCGTCCTCTGTAACAAAAAAATAAGTAAATCGATTTTTCTCACAACCAAATTTAATAAAAATTGACTGGACTCGGATTCCATATATATCACCTTGCTCTTCGCAACGACGGCCGACTCGCGTCTATCATGGTCGGCAGACTTCCACTACGTGAAATCGTCTCGCTTATTCGTTTCGTGGAGCAGCTGTCGTCGTCGAAAGAAATTTCATAATCCGTGTAAAGGTTCAACTCCAAATCGTCGTCGTCCTCGTAATAGATGAATGAGTAGCCGTCGTTTTGGTCTTGTTCGCCGTCCTTGAAGCCGTAATGCGTCGATCTAAAAGTAGAAAAACATTGTATTACGAGTACTCGACAAAGAGCAAATAAGCACGCCATACTCTCTAAATTTGAAATAATAGAAATTGCATGACCGATGAAAACTATTAAAATTTTAATGAAATTTTCCCAAAATATTCACTGTTATATGCATAAGTTGAGTAATTCCTCCTGATAAACTTTAGTTTTTATGTAATTTAAATTCAGAGACCACTGGGGGTCGCTATAGGACGTGAGATTACTTTGAATGTACTCGAGGATTAGCGAACACGCTACGATCATCGTACGCCTGCCTGTTGGGGCCACTGCAGAGGAAATCTGGCGCGGAAGCTCGTCGCAATCCCATGCAGCGCAGCCGTCGGGCCTTGAAGTACAGCAGAGGAGGCAGGACGAGGGCAAGGGGGCCGATGAAGGTGCCGCCTATCAGGGCCATTACGATGTCGAAGCGGGGCATAGACTCGCCCACCGCCACCCCGAGGAATACCACTGCCGAACGCATCGCGCAACGCTTCCAACCAAACGCTATGGAATTTACATGTCACTTTGAAAAACATCGGAGGTACTTTTGCTTTGAACTAAAAGCCCTCATTACTTAGGATAGTTTTGCAGGTATTAAAAATGCAAAGAAGCCGTAGGTCTATGGTTAAAACCTTACCAGAGATTATAAATATAGTATCATTTGAAAGAAGCAGGGCAGTCAGTTTAAAGGGTTGTCTAGCTCGGTTCAGAGTGAATCGACAATCCAACGCGTAAATGTAATCCTTTCCTTAATATTTTGAATCACGAATTATATAGCAATGTGCGAGCTATACACATCCTATAGAATCAAACTACTTGCTAATCTGTTAACCGAATAGGCTACAAGTTACCATCGATCATCGCCGAACCACATTATGATTCTATCAAGTGTAAATTTAAGTAGCATAAATCTCTTCGAGATTTGAGTTACTTAAGATGAATGATAATGTTGGTGAAAGGGAAAAGTTACATTTGTGCACGACAACGACGTATACAGGATAAAAAACATTCATCACGTATACGTAAGATACGAAAGAGAATTATCTAAATTCAAGTAGAAAATCCACCTTTAGTCAGACGCGCGTAAATTTTTCGTTGGTATGTACAAGAAAAATTATGATTCGGTCTAGAAGAAATTTCATAAACACAAATCAATAAAATTCGGACTGAATATGCGCGAATTAGATGTGAAAGTTGCTATCAAAACTCGTGGAAATCGAAAAGGTGAAAATTCACTGCGGTTCCAACTCAATCACTCGTCCGGACCTTCACGCAGTGAGTTTTCACTTTTCACACGCTGGTTTTTCCACTATATACACGGCGATCTTGGGTAATAATCGAGGCGATTATTCGCTTTATAACGTACACCTCTTGAGCCTAAGCTGACACTCGAGATGCTCGAAGAGTGCCGAGTGGCCGACCGCGCTGGACAAGCAGAGCTGCAGCGCCGCCAGGAGAATGGCCAGTTGGGTCGTCGGGTTGCCCGGGGGTACCGTCTGCAGCGCGTTCGCGCTCGCGTTACCCTCGTATCGCAACTCCAGCAGCCCTGCCGTGATGGCGAAAAGAGAACCGCTGACTGCAACGGACACGTATGCATTAATGAATCGCGGCACTGATAACATATTAACACGCAAACACACACACTTACTGATGAACGAATGAGTGACGGCTTTGCAGATGTCCTTTGGCTTTTTCATGTCCACCTGAATCGTCATGAGCGTTGGGTGAATGGCGAATTGATACAACAGTATGCCGTACCTTGAAAGTATAGCGATAGATTTATTCTTCGTGTATATATACATTGATAAAAGGAAGGTTCGAAAGGATAGGCAATATTCCGGCGAGAAAATTAAAAGATTTGCGGCGACATTCGTATCCCACACGAATAATACATCGCTCGGATACGGGTTTTGATCCTTACCCGATAACGAAATTTTCCCATGGTGCGCTCGATAGAACCGGGGTAGAGTTAATGTCTCGGTCGTCTGTCAGGATGGACCACCACAGCAACAGGGCCGTAGCGAAAACAGCAAACGTAGAAAATGATACTAGCCACCTAATTTGTCAACACGAAACACAGTCGACGAACAATCAAAGTTGAATATGACAATGTCAAGTGGAGAACCCAATGAGAAATTAAAATTAGAAATATATTTCTAATTTTTTTATCTACAAATTACAATGTTCTAGTTCTGACTACTAGCATATAGACTTACTCACTTTATATCTTTTGGATCTCCAAGCCACACGATGGGACACAATATCACTCCGACAATGAGAATCCAGTAACAGTACGAAAAATTGAACTCCTGCTGTGACACTTTGAATCCAAAAAGTTGCAAATTCTGCGACGCTGAAATGAAAATTATTGAGCACGTTTCAAGTTCAATAGCAAAGAAAATCATTGCAGGGGGATGGAGAGTATCAGACCCACCTACTAACAGATTAGGTATCCCACCTCCGAAAACACTCAGATCCAACAGTAGAGAGATCAGGTAGCTTGTCCAGCGCCCTAAAATTAATTCCGTAACGGCAACCAGGGGATAGCTGTAATGTAACATCAAATCACGATTTTTTGCTCACCGCATAATACGTGAAAAACATCAAATTACCAATAACAAAACGTGTCGACTCTATCGCTAGTTGCGAAAATTTTGTGATGAATTTTTAGGTATGCACATCACGAAAAACGTGAATTCAATAAATTTTACTTTGAAATAGAGACCATCTCGGAATTTGCAATTTCTCCATGAGAAGGTTGCAGTGGAGGCGTTGAGCCGTGAATTTTCAGAATATGAAACCGATCAAAACAACTGCCCCGTTCGATAATTTCAAATTGACACAGTTTTTGGAAGGGAAAAATATCGTAGAAGCTCGACGAAACTCACCGATTTTTGGAGAAAATGTGAGGATCTATTGCTGTTGCTATACACCATGATTTTGCCAAGAGAGATGCCGTATATATTTGCAATGTGAAAACACCAAGAACTAGTAGGACCCCAAGCCAACCTGGATGTATAATCAATGTATAAACATCAAGTCCATCGCTAATTTGCCCGAGGGCTAAATGATCTCACCCGAACTAATCAGTTTTCCGGATCGTAAAAAAAAATGATCGCGCTTATTTAATTTTTCAGTCTTGTTAGAATTCATCGATCTTCAACACTCGAGTTATAAACGCAGCGTTTGAGAGATTTATATCCAACGGCGCAAGTATTGTCAAATGATACTTGATTTCTAAATCGGTGAATTTTTAAGTTTGAATTATTGGGGAGAAAGGGGCAGGCTGTCAGGTATGGGTGAGTTGGCAAACTACATGAATATAATCTCCCGATTCACGTGACCCGCAATGATGACGCTTATTGCGATTTGTGTATATAAACAGGATACATATTTGTCCTGAGTACCATATGTCCAGCGCTGCTTTCAGATGAAAAAGGGATTTTGACATTTTGTTGAGGTACTGCCTATCTGCCACTCTCCACACAACTTATGATATACGATTTCATTCTCGCGAAAGAAGAGCAACGTTCAACGCTTTCGGAGAAAAACCGATATGAAAATTCTTCACTCTACCGTCGAAAAAATGTCAGCAACGTTGATTGAAAGAAACAAAAAATGATAGATAAAAACGAGTCGAAAGTTTCTCACGCTCTATACAGAGTCGCGTAATCAGCGGAGGTCGTTATGTGCTTTGGCTGGCTCACCGCAAAGCAGTATGGGCCTGGGAAGGGCGATTATCGGGAACACCCCGAAGACGTCGACGATGCAGATGCTGGCGAAGAAGAGGGAAAGGCCCGTGGTCGGGTCTTTGTGTTTCTGCAGCAGGGGCACCGTCTCGTGGCTCATGTCCGCATCGCTCGGCTCGCCTCACTATACGACGTCTGCGGTGCGGTGCACTATGGGCGACGTCGACCGGTTGCTCCATCGTCACTCGCCGTAGCCGTAATTCGATATACCGTCGTATATGTATATATATACTAACGCATTTCTCGAAGACCCACAAGCGCCCCATTGCACTTATCGTGTATTCCTTTCTCATTCGTATGGGGAATTTTTCGCATTGAAAAAAATTAATTTTTGTAAGTGAAATAACTTTTTTGTTGGGTTCCCACGTTAGAAATAGGCGAAAAGCTTCTTCCAGATTTTTACTTTTCCGCATACGCCGTGAAAGAAAATTACCCCCTTCGAGTTGAATTCATGTCTAAAACAGTTCTAAGATATCGTCCGAGTTTGGATGGATTGGTAAAATGATCAAATTCATCAGAGTTATCCATAGTATTTTATTTATTTTTATACATTCAGTTTTATATTTTACAGTATTAAATTTATTTGGATATTGAAACTTATATCTTGCAGTTCATAAAAACTAATCTTGTTTCCACAATCACACCTGCAATTTATCTAAGCATTTCGAATTAATACTCGATTTCTCGGATGCTTGTGAGAGAAAAAGTCCATTGTTTTTCCAAAGTATCAAAATGAGTGTCATTTTAATAAAATTAAACACTTCTGTAGTGAAGGCACATGGCAATCGACTGTAATCAAAGTTATTTTGAAGAATGAAACTTTCTAATTATGATGCACTACTCACATCAGATGATTCGTAGCACTAATACAAATGATCAATAGCAGTAACATATTGCATACAGCTTGCGGATAAAACTTAGGTCTCCTTTCTCTTTATCCAATATCTGAACTGTCTTCATTGAAAGATTAATGACATCAGCTCAAGAGATATTGCTAAGCAGATTGTTTGGTAAATTATATTCTAATCATAGAAATTATATTTTCTTGCAAATGGTATTTTTTCTCAATATTTTGAATATATTATTTTAAAGTTTAATCTCATTTTCACGTATATCAAATAATTTACTGAGCTTTCTAGTAAAAATGTTATATGCTCTACATTTCTATAAGAAATCGTGTTTAAATGTTTCCATTTCATGTACGATCTCTATATTACAGTATGAAAATTTTCTTTTTACCAACTCAATTATTTTACTTTTTTTTGTATCTTTTATTTATGAATATTCTCCTGAAAAATAAATATTTGAGTCCCATATCATCAAGATATATTGATTACACTAAAGCTGCATACAAAGTATACATAACAATCTACAGAACTGAGTAATCCTAACATTAAATAAATTATGCCAGGACATAGTTTTTTCAGTGAAAAAATTCAATGTTGACATTATTCAAATACACACTTGAATTTGAATAACGCCTACTCAGTTCAAATATTTTTCAATCGTCAAAAAATTTGGAATATCTAATCATCAATTAATTTGATTCTTCTTCAGTGATGAATCACCGCAAGACAAAATCTAATGCTCAAAGAAAACCCCCACTCAACTTTCAGGAAATAATAATTCCGTATTCAATAGATACTAAGATAATAAAAAGTTTTATTCATAATGCCTAATGTATTTTACAACTCCTTAAAGTCTAAAATAAAAATTCAATGAGCGCAATCAGTATCTGAGAACGAATCAAGCGACTGTTCTACACGAGGGCTCGTTGTAATAGATTATCGTAACGCTGCATTACGCCCAGCTTAACTGTCGTCGGTTTCGTGACTGGGTGATGTTGCGGAATATGTCGGACTGGTAGGCGAGTATCCGGGCACCTGTGGCGAATACGCGGGACTCGTGGGTGAGTAGCTGGGCGACGTTGGCGAGTAGCTGTGACTTGTTGGCGAGTACGTGGGACTCGTGGGCGAGTACTTGGTACTGGTCGGCGAGTATGTTGGGGACGTGGGAGAATAGTTTGGACTGCTCGGCGAGTACTTGGTGCTGCCGCCACTGTGCTGGGGCGAGCTCGGCGAATAACTTGGCGACGTCGGCGAATAGCTCGGAGACGTCGGCGAATAGCTTGGCGAGGTCGGCGAGTACGTTGGACTTGTGGGCGAGTAAGTCGGACTGGCTGGTGTGTATTGCGGGGAAGTACCAGCAAATGAGGGCGAGGTAGGCGAGTAGCTCGGCGAAGTCGGTGAGTACTTGGGCGACGATGGCGAATAACTTGGAGAGGCCGGCGAGTACTGAGGTGACGACGGCGAGTAGGACGGCGAGGTAGGAGAGTATGACGGCGAGGCCGGGGTATAGCTGGGCGATGTTGGCGAATAACTCGGGCTGGTTGGCGAATAGCTTGGACTTGTCGGTGAGTAGCTGGGACTTGTAGGTGAGTAGCTCGGCGAGGTCGGCGAGTAGCTCGGACTTGTGGGTGAGTAGCTTGGACTTGTGGGCGAGTAACTCGGGCTGGTTGGTGAGTAGCTTGGACTTGTTGGTGAGTAGCTGGGACTGGTAGGTGAGTAACTCGGCGAGGTCGGCGAGTAGCTCGGACTTGTGGGCGAGTAACTTGGACTCGTGGGCGAATAACTTGGACTGGTTGGCGAGTAGCTTGGACTCGTGGGAGAATAATTAGGACTAGTAGGTGAATAGGTAGGGCTGGTAGGAGAGTAGTTGGGACTCGATGGCGTCATGCTGGGCGACGCTGGCAAGTACGCTGGACTCGTGGGTGAGTAGCTTGGCGAAGCTCCTCCAGCTGGAGACATCGGATACGGACTCATGCTCGGTCCCGGGCTTCCAGGACTGCCAGGCTGTGGCGAATAAGCCGAGTAAGCTGGAGATAAACCCGAGGCATCGGACTGTCCTGATGGTGAGAAGCAGGCGCCACCCGGTGTCATACCACTGCCGATGCTCGGCGACATGCCAGCAGCTCCATACCCTGGGGTCGCGCCCAACCACGGAGTCATCTGAGGGCTCATGCTTGGTGTCGCCGCGCTTCCGAAGAACATGCCCGTACCTCCCATTATGTTCGCGCCCACGGCCATGGGGATTTCGATACCCTGTTTGCACTTTTCAGCGTCAAGCAGTAGATCGAAGCAGCCAGTACCGATGCGGGGCAATTGGCCCATGATTATGTTCTCTGACACGCCTCTCATGGGGTCGACCTCGGCGTGAGAGGCTGCGTCCAGCAGCACGTCGACTGTTTCTTCGAACGAGCACCTCATAAGTGCCCCCGTGTCTTGTCTGTTGATACCGTGACGTGTGATGGCCATAAGATGACCCTTGGCTGTCATGACGTCACAAAGCAAGGCCAAATGTCGATAGTTTACATAAAGACCATAGAACTGCAACACAGCATTCATTTCCTTCTCGACCGATTTTCGCACAGCCTCGATACCCAGCACTGAGAAGATCTCGCAGATGTCGTTGGAGAAAGTTCTTACCGGGTCTACGTCTCGCTCGCTAAGTACTTTCATTAAACTTGTGCCGTCAGTTTCGAGTAGCCATTCGGCGATAGCTTTGAATTCGCCAGTGTCCGTGATAATTATTCTCTTCTTCGAATCAGTTTGCGGCAAATGCATGTACACTTTGCTGATTGCTTCGATACCCTGTAACGTCATGTCACTCAACATATTCGCTTCAATACAACGTAAAAACATGTCGTCTTCCATTTTATCAACACTTTCTTCTATTTCTGCTGTATCTGTGAATTTATTATCCTCACTATTCATAATACGAATACGCAATACAAGTTTCTCAGCGTTGTCGTCGTTGAAAATACAGTTCAAATCATCACCGAAGCCGGCGTTGATCTTCTCAGCAATTTGTTCCATAGTTAACTTCTTATCCGTCATCCTCTTACGATCAAGCTCGATACGTAGCAGCCATGGTGAGATCTTTGTCGGATCAAAGTCCGGCATTTCATAGTACACGTTAACGAACTCTTGATCTTCCGAAATCACAGTATTCTGGGGATCCGGATCGTAATAGATAGCAGTATTAGCCGTTACTTTTTTCAATGTAGTATGTTCTAAACGACAAAGAACATTTTTTGCTTTTTCAGCGTCCCTAGCTGCAGCTCCTGTCAAGAAGACGGTAAGTGAAGGAGCCTTTGGTTTCTTACTGATGTTAATGATTTCCTTCAATCTAGGTACACCCAGAGTTACGTTCTTCGAAGATACACCAGCAAAATGGAAAGTGTTCAATGTCATCTGAGTGGCAGGCTCTCCAAGAGACTGGGCAGCCAGAGCACCCACCATCTCACCAGGTGAACACTGAGCTTGCTGGAATCTTGTTTCGATTTCTCCAATCAACCATTCGAAGGCTTCACTGGACAGTCTGAATTCCTCTGATACGCATTTTGTGCAAAGTGTGGAGCGTACGAGACACTGGAATAAGAGCGTGGCGTTCTCGTTGGCTTGCTTGCTCAAACGATCCTCACCTGCTACTATAATACATTTTTCCAAGAGATCTTTTACACCTTGGATCACTCTCATTGGACTTAGATCAGTTGGAGCTCGTTTATTGATGTGGAAAATCTTCTGTACGTTCCAAATCATGCGTTGCAGATTGCACGGCAATACAACTTTCGACTCACCACTTGGGAAAATTTCTCGCAAAGCTGTTCTGTCCTTGTTTAACTGTTCCCATTCTCGCTCTGAAAGAATCAATTCAACCACATTAGCAATGTTTTCCTCAAATTTGTGAGCCAAAAGCTAGGAGTAAATTTTGACAAAAAGTAGAATGTCCATTACCTAATTCAGATATTGTTTCTCCAGAGCCCATCATTTCACGTACAATATCTTCGCTGAAGATTCGTCTCAAATACCTTTCATTGCTTGGGTCAAATTTGAATTTCTTTTCGAAAGCTTTGTTGCTGAGCTTGACTGTTGGCAGATTCTGAAACTCGACAGTTTCACCACACAAACCATCCTCACCATATCTCAACTGGATAAGTTGACCGACTGAGTTTCTCACGGTGCCGTCGTAATGCACCATTACGGACTCCATAGCTTTTATGAGACGACGCTGAATGTAACCAGTTTCAGCAGTTTTTACAGCAGTATCAATAAGACCTTCACGACCTCCCATAGCGTGGAAGTAGAATTCGGAAGGTGTCAGACCGGCAAGGTATGAATTCTCGACGAAGCCTCTGGACTCGGGACCGTAATCGTCTTTGATGAAATGCGGCAATGTACGCTTTCTGAAACCGAATGGGATACGTTTACCTTCGACGTTCTGTTGACCCACACAAGCAATAACCTGAGAGATGTTGATGTTGGATCCCTTGGAACCTAAAAACGTATGAAAATGTTATTGTTAGTACTCGAATGAAGAGTTATCAATTTTATTTCCAAAATTATAGTAACGAACCTGAAACGACCATAGCCTTTAGATTATTGTATTCAGTCAGAGATTTCTTAGCAGAACCACCAGTTTTGTCACGAGCATCGTTAAGAATCCTGTTGACCTGATTCTCGAAAGTCTGCCTAAGTGTGTTACCTGGTGTAGGCTCAAGCTCCATGTTGTGAGCTTTTTGAATAACCTCTATTACATCCTCTTTGGCTTTTTTGATGGCTTTCTGAATTTCCATGTAGGTTTGAGGATCGGCAATGGTATCTCCAATACCAATGGAGTGACCGTCAAGCAATAACCAATTGTTGATCACAGTCTGAATGTTACCGTAAAATCTGCCGCAGACTTCATGGCCCAATTCCAACATACAAATATGCAACAGAGAACCTGCGGAAGTACCTAAGGTTTTCTTACACAGAATACCCATTATCAACTCTCCGTGCTCTACCATGACTTTTGTATCTCCTGGCGAAATCCATTTGTAGGGACCATCGTCTTCCTCGTCCGGATGCGTGCTGTGTGTACGAATCATATTTACGTTTCCAGGAATAATAAGTGAAAATATTTGTTTGCCTGTCCACAAAGGCTTTGGTTTCAGTATACAAGGCTGCGGCATTTTACCGTCCCAACTTGGCAAGAACATGAGGATATTCATCATCTGTTCTTTTTCAATAAATACATCTCTCTTTGTCATTTTTCTGACAGCTGTCAATGTGTCCTGCACAATACCCATGACAGGCTTGTTAGCTTGTGGTGTGATGATTTGCCTAGGCGTGACATGAATATTTTCAACTTCAGCGCGGGTTTCCATGGATTGTGGAACGTGAAGATTCATTTCATCACCGTCGAAATCGGCATTGTACGGCGAGGTACAACTGAGGTTCATACGGAAGGTACTCCAGGGCAGAACCTTGACCCTGTGACCCATCATACTCATCTTGTGGAGTGTCGGCTGTCGGTTGAAGATAACCAGGTCCCCATCTCTAATATGCCTCTCCACTTTGTAGCCACATTGCAAATGCAGATCTGAGGGTTTCGGGTGAAAACGCAAGTCTATACGGTCGCCGTTGTCACGTATGATGTATTTGGCTCCAGGATAGCGGGTGTTGCCTCTGCGCACAAGCTCTTGCATTTTGTCGATGTTGAAGGGCGTGACAATCTCGGGGAAAGTGAGATTCTGAGCAATACTTCTGGGCACACCGACTTGGTCAATCCGCAGATTCGGATCAGGTGTGATGACAGTACGTGCGGAAAAGTCAACACGCTTACCCATGAGGTTACCACGGATACGTCCCTCTTTACCCTTTAGACGAGCTTTAATCGCTTTGAGGGGTTTGCCAGATTTTTGCATGGCCTTGGGCATACCCGGCATGTCGTTGTCGACGAGTGTAGCTACGTGAAACTGCAGCATCTTTATGTTTTCGGTTATAACGTGTGTAGCTGCTCCAGCTTGCTCGTTTCTCAGTAGCTCGTTATTGCCTTTGATTATGTCGGACAGCTTGTGCGTCAAATCATCCTGATTCTTGGCTGAACCGTACATGACTACAGCTGGTCGGACAGCAAGGGGTGGCACCGGAAGGACAGTGATGATCATCCAATCTGGTCTGGCAAACTTGGGATCCATACCCAGGATGAAGGACTCCTCGTCGGTTATGTGTTTCAGAACCTCCCACGCTCGCTCAGCAGTCAGGAACATCTTTCTCTCCTGTGTGTCTTCGTTGACATGCTTCCACTCAGCTGTGACATCAAGTCCAGATCTTCGGAGGTTCGGTTGGAAACGACCGCAACCACCGTGACCTGGTTTTTTGTTGGGATCTGCTTCTTGTCCTTCCTTTGCTATGTCCAACTCGTCACCACCCTCGCAAATGTTCTTACTTTTACACAGGTCGTAGATGAAAGTTAGACGTTTGCGCGGTTGACCTTTTGTTTTCATAACGATTTCTTTTATCTTTGGATTATTCTGTAATGAAAAGATTGATTAGAATCTTCTGTTTTTGAATAGAATTTTTGATAGAATTATGTACGAAACAAACTTACAGGACTAACTAATAGCTTTGAACAGAAGAAACAAACACATCTGAGAATTTTAATTGTTTTTGTGATAAAACCACAGTGGAAAACTGGTTTAGCCAAGTCTATATGCCCAAAGTGACCAGGACATTCTGTCATGTTGCCAGCACAAGTCTGACAACGAGAATTTCTGTCGATGACACCCTGCCTGGGGTCCATAAGACCTCCAAGCTTAGGTCGTCCTCCTTCCATAGTTTCAGCAAAACGTATGCCACCCTCTGTGACAGACATGCGACGCTAAAAAAGATAATTATCTAATTAATATTACTTTCATCAATTTTGTATTGAATCCTATACATCATCTGCCTACAGATGCTTCAGTAGAAAATGAAAGTCAGAAATTGATATAACATCTTACAAAATAAGGGTACTAACCGGACAATCTAATTATCTGTTTATTTCTATTTGACATTGCCTGAACTTGATTGCAAGTAAATAGTATGAATAATGAAAGTGATATTCAGAGCATGGTTGAAGCAAAGAAGTTATCAGAAATGTGTTTTATTCTAACATATATTTGAATTGACTTGTTTTTGTCAAATATTTTAGGACAACAATATTTATCATGCAATTAATTAGGAACAAAGCAATTAGATGTATTGAATTTCTGTGTCAATTTATTTGTAGGTTACCATTTTTGAGATGGGTAGATTTATGTTTTTTTAAAAGAATATTTGTTAGAGGTCACTGACTCCAGTTATTGCATGAGCCAATGAAATCTCAATATTTCTAGATCAATGAATTCAAGCCATATTTCCAATCCATACAGAGGCACGCAAGAAAAAACCTATTAGATTTCAGTTATCCAATGATTTTTGGAGGGAACATCAGCTGTTTTATCGATACCCAACATTGAATATTCCATGACAACAAATTTCTGTAGTTACACAAATATTGATTATCAAGTTTTAAAAAGCTACAAAAATGTAGAAGTTATCGCGAGAAATTGTTTGAAACACATGCGAATGGATGAAATTTGCATGAAAATACCAGATATCTGGCATTGCATTAGATTTATTGCCTTTTTGTAAAAAGTGTGTTGCTGGAAATGACCTTGCACGAAATGCTGTAATCATTGGCCAGGGAAAAAAAGTAACAGAAAAAAACATTTAAAATTGGAATTTGATCTCAACTCCCATATTGCATTTGAGAAAATGCATTGAGTTGGGAGAATATATAGCATTCAAGGAGACGCATCGACATGGCACCAACAAATATAGATTCTTGTACATCTGTCGATGATCCCAAAAACTTTCTGAAATTTTGACCAACAGTCACCATTAGGCGAGTGGTATTGAAACATCTAAACTCATGCCAATTTTACAGCAGATGATGCATGGGCTGCATGAAAACACTGGACATCGAGACTACTCTAGTCAATAACCCAAATAACACGTTCGGAGTGTATTTCTCGACTCGGTCCCGTTTCCATCCCGATTCCCTGGCGAATTCACTGATAAGCAGTTCGGAACGGTATTTTTCGTCGAGGGAAAACGAGTTTTTCCGAGCCCCGCGACGATGCAGCACGCGCGCACATATCCCGCTTTCGCTCTCGCCATGGCGGTGCGTCGAGCTCTCGAGAGAGCACCGACGCTCGCGGGCGACTCTCTCGGCAACGCTTGGCTCTCACTCCCCCAAACGAAAGGTGCGCTTACGATTTCGTCCGGCGAGAGGATGCCGAACTGCACCCTCTTCACCATCCTGATCGGCGCCTTGGAGTCGTTGGTCGTCATCTTGGCGGCTGTCCGGGCGCCCTTGTAAGTAGCAGCAGCGGCTGGCTGGCCCGCTACTGACACGACTGCCCCGAGCTACCGCCGTCCGCCGCCCGCTGCCGCGCGCCCGGCCACACTGAAAAGATCTGAGCGTTGTCGGGCGCGCATTGACTAGTTATACTGACGCGTTCGCCGACCGTCACTGCCCGCACCAACAACGGCTGCCTACCGGTTGTGCGATCGTCCTTTACGGTACAAAACGATCGTGTGACTCTCGACAGCGTTGCCGCCGCCTACGACGGACAAGCGCGATTGTGCGTGATTGGTCGGCTAGGCAAGGTCATGCTCTGAATGGCTAACTCGATTCTCGCTTTTTGGGTACAAATTATTTCAAGCTATGAATACCGAAGATCTTCCAAAAAGACGTGCTCATTCTATAATATAGGGATGATTCAAAGTTGGAGCGATAAATCAAGGTTTTTTTGTATATAAAGAACAATTTTTAAGAACGATAAAAAATTTTTATTGATCATCATCAAATATTTACACATGTAATATTTACAATCAACTTTTACTCCTACCACGATGTTTATGATGCTTGTGCTTATGATGCTTCTTATGGTGCTTAGTTCTCCCTTCATTTGTGTCATCATGGAGATCATATTTATCCTTTGGATTTTTATCTTCTGTATTTTTCCTATCTCTCGTTCTCGAACTATGAGTAGATTTGCTTTTTTTCGTTTTATTATTTGAACTATCATCATCACAATTTCCACCTTGAGAGCTGGTCAGATGTGAGTGGCTACCTTGCGTATCATCTTGGGAATGACTGCGAGCCCGTTTCTTTTTACGAGAAGTACTTTTGTAACGTTTATCATCATCAGTCAAGTCATTGTCACTTCTATTCTCAATCTCAAAGCTATCACAGTTTTTATCATCCCAATCATATTTCTTATCCCTAGATTTGTCTCTGTGTTTATAATCATTTGTCTCATCATAATAATTTTCATCTCTGGTGTCTTTGCGATCTCTTTTCCTACTATGAGAATGATCACGATTCCATTTAGGAGGTTCAATTTGATTATTGCTAGATTTGTCTTTGTGTTTATAATCATTTATATCGTTATGACGATTATCATCTCTGATACTCTTGTGATCTCTTTTTCTACTACGAGAATGATCGCGGTTCTTTTTAGGAAATTCAATTTGATCATTATTAGGAGTTGAAGGGCGAGATCTTTCCTGATAGATTTTTCTTTCGCTAGATTCATGCTCATTCCATTTACGGTCTCTTGAATCATATCTTCTACTGTTGTATCTATGTTTCTCATGATCTTTCTCACAGTGATCACGATTTCTTGACGATTCTCGAGAGATTCTTGATATTTTATAGTCCTTATGCTTATAATTTGTACCTTCTTTATCATATGATTTGTAACTTTTTCTGTCTTCTGTTGAATATCCTACTTCATTGTTATGTTGCAAGTCTTTGCTGCCTGCGATCAATTGGTCTCCAACTGCTCTCATTTTTTGGCAAGAATCAATTTCTTTGTTGTCATTTGGTGTAGGGATTCCAAACTTTTCTTGAAGGTGCTCTGAAAACATCTCCATCTGCTGTTCAATAAGTTCCTTCATAATTTCTGTATGCGATTTCTTATTAGTATGAACGCCTTTATATCTAACTCTCCGTCTCTTCAAATTTCTTTCTTGGGCAATAAGTTCTAGCATAGTGTCGCTTGGCTCATCATTTGGTTTCCTAAAAAGTTAAAATACCCAATATTTATCCTTCAACTTTGAGATATTCAAACAATCAATTTTAATCAATTTAAAATTGAAACTTACTTAGGTTTATTCAAGTCGGAAATGTCTTTGCCAATATCAGGAGCCTCAGTATGAGCAATAACATACTCATACATAGCCAAACGTTCATCTCTAGTGAAATCACTGACGAGTCTATCAGATGTTTGTGGAAGAAATCTTTCTGCTGTACCTATTGTAATCATAGAAGAAAAATAGTAGCACAGAATGAGTTCAGCATACTAACAGTTTTACATGATTTGAAGTGTAAATAACAATGAGTTAAGTAATGTATCTATTATCAAAGGATATGGAAAAAGGATATAATGATTCCATGTTGTGAATAACTTTCAACTCTGTAAAAAATCATAGCTATTCAGTCACAGAAAATATCTCAATAACTCTACATTTTATAGATTATTCAAATTATCTACCTATATTTGAATCTGGGTTCTTTTCTTTTGCAGCTAGTAGAACTTTCCTTTGGAGTTCCATATCTAAAATAAATGGAACAAAAAATATTTAACTAATTCATAACATTTTCTCAACAGAATTTCTGTGAATATTCTAAAAAAAATTGTTATACCTAATTGAATTACCAATAAATAACTCAAGAATATCTGTAACTAATTTCTTACCAAATTTTATGGTTGAAGGATTGTCTGGAGGTATACAGGATTCTGGAAGTGGTACACACTCTTTTGTGTACCCAAGAGTTTTCCATTCACAAGATTGGAGATGTTTTTCGATAGTTCTTTCAGGAACCCGATGGCCATCATTAAAAGGACATGCAACGTGTGGTTCTTTCTAGAGGACATTCAAGAAAATCGTCAGTAAACTTTTGTATTTGGAAAATTTGTAAATTCGTTTTGAGGTTAGAAATAAATTTACTGGTGGTGGTGGTTCGAATTCATATCCCAAACTATCACACAAGTTCTTCAGCCGTTCGTTTACACTTTTGACATAGTTTTTTAGGTTTTCAACGAACTTTTGCCGTTCAAGTCTCGTAGTTTCATCCATTGTTAATTTTAATAAATTCAATGTTCGTCGTCAAAAATCTTTCTCCGCATTCTGCTCCGTCCTACAAGCGCGCTACCAGCCTCACAAGTCACAACTGACAACAATCGCAACTGCTCACAACTCTGCGAAAGATGCATGCCTAATATCAACTAATATGTTTGGGAAGAAACATGTGGGTCAGACCGTAGGGTCCGTGAGGCGGCCGGTGGAATTCTCACTGATCCTCACTGGAGAACACTGGAGAATCTGTCCTTGAGATGCTTGTATGTACATACCGAAAAGCACCAAAGTAATATATCCGCGCTTCTGTACCGTTTTCTTTTATATAGAATAAGAATATGATAATGTGTAAATAGTAAAATATACACTATTGAAGTTTGATAAGGATGTTCAACTAGAGATAGATGGAGAATTATTCAAAGAATTACTATTTGAAAATTATTTACATTGAAGATAATAAAAATGGTTAATTGAGCAGGAAGGAATAGATAGCAAATAATACAAGTTAACGAGCAATTTTTTTTAAAAGTATATAATTTTTTTTTTAATTACAAGTTAAAGAAGTATATGTTTATAATGTATAACTAATTTCATAGTCCAATACATGTTTTCAAACATTGTTTGTATTGGTTGGAAAATGACTGAATAAGTTTGACTATATATCTTCATAAAACAATTATAAAAATTTGATTATTACAGCATGTCAAGATTGAGACAAGACCTAGAAACCATTAAATCTGAAGTTTATAATAGTTAATGGTAATGAGGTGTTGAATTAATGTTACAACAATGCAAAAATTCGTAAATAATGTGAATTTTCTTCAATTTCCAAGAATTTTGATTAATTCTAAAACCAAGACTGATCCTTAAAGATAGAAAAAGATTTTATCATTAACTAAAGAAATGTTAACAATGAGATGATGATAATAGAAAGTCACCATTATTCAAGTAACTTCATTTTATTCTCAAATATTGTTGTCAACTTTTAGTTGCTGATACAAATAAAATTTCTATATAAAAATATATCAAGTCTTTAACTTGGATATTTTTATATTCAACATTCATCAAATGTATTCGTATTCACTCTGTTATGAATTTCGGATGTTTTTATGTAGGAAAATTTGAAAATACTCCAACTTTATACACATTTTCCACGTCGAAATTCGTCTAGATAAGTTAGATAAAAATCATCTTACATACCATATGAAATTTAAAACCAACATAATTAATATACAAAAGTATTTATTTCTAATTTTAAAATAAGCTAAAACAATTATAAATAAAATCTTTTATATCTTCTTTTATCAAATAATATTTCATGCACTTCAATGCAGATATTACATCAGTGCTATAAAAACCTTCCGAAAGCTCATATTCAATGCAAATCATATCCACATTAACTCAGAAGTTGTCGAATGTCTCTATGCATTTGACATAAATAATCTACATAGCTTGGACTGCCATCGGCTCCTCGGTCCTCTACTAAAAATTGTCGCATCACCATTTCCATTTTTTCTCGCTGTCTAGTAAGTGTTAACTAGAAATTAAAGTTGACGCGATGAGCAATCAATCATGTATGAGAAGCAAATATAAAATGAATTTGGAAATTGAAAAAAACTTACCCTCATGCAAAAACGTCTTTCATTTTGCACTCGCCCAACCACGTCTCGAATTCGTTTATTCAAAGAATTATCTAATTCTGGAATAAATGTCTTATCTGTATCTATCTGCACTACGGATGCTACACCAAAAACTGCTTGCACCCATTGCGGATTCAGGCTCAATCCAAACCACATGAACATGTGGATTCCATTTTCTGTAATAACAGGTTTAATTCAGCTTTCCGGCAATTTATTTTGTAATATTGATTTGATTTTTTTTATACCTAACAAATACACTCCATCATCTTGGAATCTATCTATTGAACAACGTAATTGTGGTGGGATGTCAGTACTATGGGGATCAATGTCATGCAGAGAAATTAATCGTGGATAAACGTGAACAACGGTTTCTGTAATGGGCATCGACGAAACAGCCATCATGACAAAAGACTTTTGGTCAATAGTAATTCCAGCACCTACAATCGTATCAAAAGTTTAAAATATAATATTCTTTTAGTACAATCTGGAATAAAATTCAAAATAAATCACTAGCTTACCTCCAGTTAAGGCATCACTTTTCAATAAGCTATTAATGTAAAGAGGCAATAACTTCATACATTCTGGAAGAATCAACTGCCCAATATTTGCTGGGGTTGTACAGTGTTTTCTATAAGCAGCTAACATTGTTGCACATCTTGAATTTAGTCCTTCTCTAATTGCTTTTGGAGAAGTTTCTACCAATCTTGAAACACCTAGAAAAATAAATTAGAAACTAGTACACTATGCATTTGAGCAAGTGTAGGCGTTTTTCCGCACAAGGACAGATTATAACCCGATGCAAGACAAGTGCATGCAAAACTTTGTTACGAGGGAAAAAACAGCGTTTCCCGTCCGGGCACCGGCTATAAAACGCTAATTTACTCCATAGAAATAAAATACATGTTTATATACGAATAAAAATTTCATGGTATCGGATACCAATACTTACTTTGTTTCAATAGGAAATTAATTATGGCATCTAAATCGCAGGCTCTATAAAGCTCTGACATCTGCGACGACGTCTTCAAATTCAAGTTGATAATTCTTAGTCTCCTCACTCCACTGCAAGATGTGTAGAGCAAGGCTGCCTGGATGTAAACTCCTTCTTCGTCTGCCAATTTGTCGTCGTGTTTTATCTCAATTCCGATCGCTTTATCGCAATCTATGCTAGCCAATTCCATGTCAGTTGTATTGGGCATATGCAAATGCCCATAGAAATCGGTCGGTCTGACACCGGTTGATGTTCGAACGCGCATTACTCCGTCAAATGCAATAGGTCTACTTATGTTATTGATTATATCTGTAATCAGTCTCTCCCCATCTGATTCGGCCTAATGAAACATTTTGTATTGATAAATAAATTTACAAATTGAGTAATAAAGTGAAGATGAACAATGTCAAATTCTTACTTGGAAATATGTATACTTGTAGATTTCTCCTCCGGTAAGTCTGCTGACTTGGCCTATGGTAGCAACATCAATATAAGAATTATTGAAGAGGAATATATCAACACTGCATCCGTTGGTTACACATTCTTGACCTAAAGTGTTGTACCAATTCGTTTGAGGAGCTAAAAAATTTTTCAATCATTAACATATTGGATTCGATTAAAAGTAATTTTGTGAACATTTCTTGTTACAAGTTGTTTCTGATGAACAATAAAATTGAAACAACACATACCTAAGACATTTTTTTCCTTGTCAGTTCCAAGTAGATTACGATCATCTCGGCTTTTGAGCTTTCCTGGAGCTTCAGCCGTAGGCAAAGATGAATGAAACACCATCAATTTTCCAGCGCATTCGGAAGCCTGAAAAGTTGATTTATGAAAATTCCGGATCACATTGTAAATATTTGATTGAAAAAAATCTTTCTTTGTGAATGTTTCAATTCTTACTTTCAAAGCTTCTAACCCTGCTTGGATAGCCGGCCCAAGAAGAGTTTCCGTTTCTCTAGTATCTCCGAACATGGCAGGAATTTGAGCCATCAAACTATCAATAGTCGACTCACTTTCTTCAACATCACAAAGAAAACCTTCTAGTAAGGGCATGAAAACATCTTCAATATCTCCAACAAATAACATTTGAGGTTGAGCAAGATTAGGCTTGCAGTTATAGAAATGGACAGAGCTGTTATATGTTATAAATCCAACTTTCATGTTTGATTTAGTCTGCCCAACGTCAAGAGGCAAATTTCGAATAATTTGTTTCATTTGAGAACAAAGTAAGTTTACAAGTCCTGATTTAATATTGTTGTAGGAAACATCGATAACGAAAATGATTGCTGGAGGTTTAGGGTAAGTATTGTTCTGGAAAAAAAATACATTGCATTCATTTTTCAATATCCAATTTCACGTTTGAGTATTAAATTCTCTTACCTTGCAGTAATCCTTTGTAGCTATATATTCAAAAGTTCCCAACATCAATTCAGGCCTCTCATGGCGATCCATTCTTTGTCCAGTGTGATCCAGATGTTGGAAATATTCCTGGGGAACTATAATAAAAAATTGAATTTGAAGATGTAGATTAATCTGAATCACTTTGTAAAGTCTCTTTTTCAACCTCCAATTTTCTTATATACCTTCTGTTGTGGCTTTACAAAACATACACTGGAATCGCCTCCCAGCATCAACAAACTGCATGCTAGGACACATGTATGCTTTGCAACGAACACAGCGTACAGGACCAACCTCTCCCATATCAACAATAGGTGGTTCATATTCACCCTCTTCTACTTGAGCCATTGGACTCAAAATAATTCCGAATGGAACTTGTGTCTAGGATTACAATAACATATTCATAAGACATTGTGAATTCATATAAATGAATGAAAAATATTCAATAATAATACTGCAACTGAATTTTTTAACAGTAATCTACTAACCTGTTTCATCATGTCTGCTGAGGTTGGGACGGTGTACATTGTTGATCTAATGAATCTTGGAGATGCATTTCCTTGATCGTATACTGTGAATTTTGTTGTAACCAATGGTGGGACCAATCCTTTTTGATTCGTAATAAAATCTCCACCTTTTAATCTTTGATCATCTTGAAAAACTTGAATCTGCAGGAAAAAATAAGTTGATGCAAATATTTTTCATAATTTTTTTGTCATAAAATAGAATGAATGAATCAATCAAATAAATTGAGAAAGTTAATAGAAGTTCTGAAATACTCACTGGACTAGGCATTTGATCAGGATCGAGTCTTTTACTTTGCTGGGCTTGAGCATTAGGCTGGAATCCTCCTGGACCACTTGGCATTCCTCCTGGATAAGGTCCCTGATTTCCGTACATGGGCTACAAGAATTATGGATTCTTATTTTTCTGTTCAATTTCTTATAAATGAAGCATGAACTTGAAAACTCACCGGTTGTCCAGGCATGGAACCATAATTTGGTTGCTGAATACCTGGGTTCATACCATAAGGAAGATTGCTAGATTGACCTGGCATTGGAGGACTTCCTGGATATGGCCTTTGTCCAGACATTGGTGGACCACCTAAGTTCTGTTGACCAGGCAGAGGGGGTCCAGAGAAATTTGGTTGTCCTGGCATTAGGGGACTTGATAAATTTTGTGGCCCAGGTGATTGGCCATAAGGAGATTCTGAAAAATTTTGCTGATTTGGAAGTGGTGGGCCTGATAAACTGTGTTGTCCTGGTAAAGGTGGTCCTAACGAATTTGGTTGTCCATGTGTAGGTGGTCTAGACAAATATTGTCCAGACATGGGTGCTTCTGATAGATTTTGCTGTCCTGGCATAGGTGGCCCTGATAGATTTTGCTGTCCTGGCATAGGTGGCCCTGATAGATTTTGCTGCCCAGGCATGGGTTTTCCTGATGAAATTTGTTGGCCTGGCATGGGTGGCCCAGATAAATTTTGTTGGCCTGGCATGGGTGGCCCAGATAAATTTTGTTGGCCTGGCATGGGTGGCCCAGATAAATTTTGCTGGCCTGGCATTGGTGGCCCAGATAAATTACCTGGCATAGGAGGTCTTGACATACTTTGTTGTGCTAGTGAATTTGGCAGACCCTGCAGATTCTGACCAGGTGTAAGTGGAGAAGATAAGTTTTGTCTATTTGACATAGGAGGCACTGAAGGACTCTGTCCTGATGAAGGAGGTCCACCCATTGGTGGCTGTGATTGATTAGAATGAGGAGAACTTGCCATACTGTTTTGTTGTCCTGGAAAAGATGGACCAGCATTTGGAGGCTGATTGAAATTACTGCTCTGGCTGGATGGAGGTAGAACTTGAGATGTGGTTCTTGGAATGTTTGGTCCTGAGAACGCCCCAGAGCTGGGTGGCTGTCCTGAATACTGTTGTCCAGGGAACTGAGGAGCTCCGGAAGACCCATATGGAAATGGAAGACTTGAGTTTTGCGATGAAGGAGAACTCTGCTGTGGTGGTGCATTGTTAGGTTTTTCTGCACCTAAGTGATTCGTATTCGAGTCACCTGTAAAAGAGTATATCAATATCTTATCGAGTTGAATATTTGAGGATTTTGAAAACATAAACTATGCAAATCATTAATTATGGATAATATCAATCAATGGTAAAACATAATCTCACCTTGTGGAGAATGATTTTGATTAGAAACTCCATTCAGAGGACAAGTTTGTGCTGGGAAGTTTTGCTGTAGAAGAGAATAAATTTGTAACATACAATATAAGAAAAAATAACATTTTATCATTTAGTAGAAAAATACTCACTGCAGAGGGTGGTTTTGGAGGCCCAGATAAAGATATATTAGACATTTGATCTACAACATTGTTATGATTTGTTTGTGGTAAGGGTGGTCTATGCTGAGCATTATTTTCATATGGTGAGTTTGGCATGGGTGGTGCACCCGACAAGGGCTTTTGTGGCGGAAAAGACTGCGAGTCGAGGGGTCCTTTTGGTGGAATATTAGCATTGGGCTCTCCAAAAGATGAGTTTGGTGGTTGTGTTCCATAATACGAATTTTGTTGTAAATACTGTGGATTCATTTTAAAAAATCTGAAATATAAAAAATGTATCGGTTACTCGAGTAGAAATCATAATTTCCTGGGGATTGTCAAAAGATCGATTAATTTCAGTACTTGTAGAAATTATGTAATTATAGGAAGCCAAGAAGACCAAACAATCATACACTTTTTACAATTCGAAAGCATGATAAAATAAATGATATCCATGTGAGTATTTATCAGCTTACAAAATTGTTTGCAAACAAATTTTTATAGGCATATGGTATCACAGAAGTTACGTTCTGATTGTTTTTCTTTCCAATCAAACAAATTGAGCAATTGAATTGGAGCTGAAGTTGCAATAAACATTCCCAAGATAAGATTGAACAATCAAGATTGCACGCCAAGAAGCTTCAGTTTCTCTAAAACGCGAAAAATCCCAAAGATATTATAACCTATCGCTTGAGAAATGATCACTCGGACACTGAGAAAATTGATCTGACTTTAACGCGAGGGTAAAAATTAGTTGGAAACTCGATCTCACCAACAAGCGGCTATGATATTTGCAACATTCTCTCACAGCAGGGAAAATAGGAGGCTGCTGTACGGGTTTTATGTACACGTTACGCGTATAGGTGTAACAAGAACACACGCACACACACCATTCACGGAACTTTCACCATGTCAGGACGTGGCCGCTGGTACATCGGCAAATTTAAGAGCCTCGAGGATGATGACCGCGGAGGGGTTGAGAACCCGAAGTCGGAGCGTGTATGGGGACTGGCGGTGCATCAACTGCACCGGGCTCGTAAGTTATATATACTTATAGCTGTCAAATAAGTGTGGACAGCTGTTCGAGCGTGCGGGGGTGCGAGGCTCGACGTGGTGCTACTCACTTTTGATTCAGCTGTCGCCGAGCAGACTCATAACAGGGCAGCTTCGGCTTCCTGGGCTGGCGGGAGGCTATTTACGCGCGGCGGCAGACTAAAAGTCGACGGGGCAGCGCAGTGTGTTGTAGCAGGCCATTCGGTATGCCACGTCGCGCGAGTGGAGTGAATGCCGCGGAGCAGAGACTACACTCAGTTGAGAGAGGGAGATGGAGAGTGTGAGAGAGAGAGAGAGAGAGAAACGCGCCGCACCTTTTCCGTCTCTCTCGCTCGCTCCGCGCGTGGTACACGTCATAGCTCAAGTTGTGTGTGCGAGAATGCCTGCAGCCCAGTATACTTTCGCGCCGCGCGGCTTGATATGAGTTTCTCGTGTATTATACTTGTAACAAATAGACTTATACAGATTATAGTACAGATATCCGTTCGCCGGTACCGCAAGCACGGAAAAGTTGCGCGGCACGAGGGGGTTATATCCGCGGCGCGAGGACCAGCGATTCGAGGGATTCGAATATTCCGCTGTTTTGGGAAATATCTATATATATTGCAGCAGCGCACTGCCAACCGCCGTTGCACCCCTTGTTTTGGTAGCGATGGCGAGAGGGAAGCTTTAGAATTCAACGGAAAATCGACCCTTTTTTTACCGTTCAACCGTCGGGAAAAATCGCTCCTGCAGCTACGAGGATGAATGTATGCGCTAGTTTTTACCTGTGATAGGTTGGACGTATTAATTAGTACAGGCTGACTTTTTCACTATACCTGTTTGCAAATAATTACTATGCGAAGCTTTCTGAGGAATTACCATATGAGCTTTTGAAAAATATTCCTGTTTTCATGATTCTTTAACTAATGACACGTTTCATAGATATAAGATCAAGTTCCAAATAATTTTTTTCATAAATCAAATGAATTCATCAGATATACAGAGCGGAAACAAATACTTAAGTTTGGTACATACACATATTTTTTTTGTTAGTTTCAGCGTATTTATTAACGTTTTCCGTACGATTTTATACTAAAAAAAATCCAATCTTAGAACGATAACAATTGCGTTAAAAAGGCACTTGTGAAACAAATGACAAGAACAAAACTTCTATATTTTTGTTCGTTCTTTCTTGTTTCCATGAGAAATCTTCGTATAATGTAAGCGCCGACCAGAATCCATGAATGTTATAGAATAAGGCGATAACAAATCAAACAAATTCATCGATTGCGGACCTAAGAAGCAAATTTGGAAGGTTTCCGCTTGTATGTACTATGTATTCTACTAGTACTATACTATAACAACATATTACGTAGCAGAACTCAACTCCTTATCTGACTAATCTGGCACATGATACATAGCAGCGTTAAGCGATAACGGCATATGTTAGTAATCAGTTTTAAGCAATATTCCATGATACAAACTTATCATTACCATTCGATTGTTGTCCAAACTTCTTCAAATGTACATTTCTTCATCGTAAGACTGTAATATGTGTTTTTTTTTCGTAAGATCCATCGATATATATGAGTATAGCGGGAAAACAAATTTTTCCCTTTCCCCTTTTCCCCTCCGTACTAAATTCTAGTGTCAATTATTATTTCTAACCTAAATTATATCTGTGTTACTGTGTGAGAAAATTTCGGATCATTTGAATGTTGAGTGTAAATTTTTAGTTATTTTAATTATCCAATGAAAATATCCGTCCTGGATTACCAGTCACATTAACTTTTGTGAGGATTCGCTACTCGCAGAATATAGACGCATTATACCACTTTAAATAAAAGTAAATAATCTTCATCTCATGGTATACTTCTTCTGCGTTTCAAGTACAAAAGAGAAATGAAAAATTATCAAATTGTGCGGGTACGTGATTGGCAAAAACTTGGACATTGATTTCGGATGGTGAGTCTTAGAGAATAATATATAAGAAGTGCAATTAATACATTACTTGTCCCGGGTCATGAAATAAAAAAAAAACATGAATCTTTCGTTGACTCTTACAACTTTATTGCTGAAGCTTTCATTCGAATGAATCTGCATCCATATACATATCGTAAAAACTGAATAAGAATCAAATTCATATTCATTCTGTTATTTGATTATCCAGCTTCATTCTCGTTAAACATTGACCGTCCCAGTGTCTGACTAAAGATGAATCACAAAGAAGTAATAATCGTAACAATTCAGATGCTACTCATCATGCTGTTACTGAAGATAATAGTCGATGGTCCACTTCCAATTTGACCTAACCCAAGTGAGTACTGATCTCGAGATCCATTCGTTCGATTTTAAAACTTTCGAAATTACGTTTCAGAAGTCTTCGTGTAAAAACATAGTATAATACGAACCCGAAATAAGCGGGGAGAAACAAGAGTTGGAAGAAAAAAAAATTGAAAAGAAGAAATTTGCATCGATGTAACGAACCTCCAATAAAAGTGACCGAATTTTTCCCATAGTTCCGCCTGTCCTTGCATCAGGTTCTCGAATTGATCTCATCCAATTGCATTCAATCGCAATCCTAAAAGTCATCCAGGCGGGAACGATTGCGAGCCTCCTAATATACATACCGGGGGAAGACATAATTTTTGCGCACAAGTGTCGGCTCGCCGGCGTAATACCCAGCGCGCGATCATTCGGCCGGGGGCTCGTTCCTCTTGTATGCGCGCATATAAGTACCCACCGGCTCAATAATTAACACCAGTTACAACTTGCGGGAACAGCGGCGGCGTTTATGCTCCCGGGGACATCGTATTTCAGAGAAATGCGCCGCTGTGTTCTCTATCTCTCTCTCTCCTTCCGGCGCGCGGGGGATTCGCGCGCCGGAGAACCCACAGCTCTAAATATGAGCGGAGGAGGGAATTGAAGAACAGGCAAGATGAGCCGACGAGGGGGTGGGCCAACGCGCCGGTTGTACTGGGTTGAAATGAACATTATACACTTGTGAGATTAGATTTTTTGCCGTCCCGTCGTCGGCTCGCCGAGCCGGTAATTTTTCGATGCAAATTTCTTCAATCTCCGTCTGCTCGCCCCCCGACACTGCGATTCGTTCCGGACAAGATTTTTCTCGTTGTCGTTGATAATCGTCGATTTCCTGGCACATAATCGAGCGAACCATCATAGATATACTCGTCCGCTCCAAGCTCTCAAAACAGTCCGCGAGAAGAGAAGTTTGAAATAAGACGTTTGCGCGCGCGCGCACGGCTCGAAGAGTCGATGAATAATTCAGCGTGCCATAATTTGGGGGCATTAGTCGAGGCGACGGAGAGACATATCAAACGCGTTCCGAGTATACGTATATACGTATACGTATATATATACGCGTGCCGTCGGAAAATTTACGCGCTCCGGCGAACTCTCGGCGTTGCGGAGAACTCGGGAGGGCCAAGATTCGCGGGGGTATATAGCACACAAGTGAGAGAGAGAGAGAGAGAGGGAGAGGGAGAAATTTCCTTCTCTAAGTCTCGCTGCTTTACGCCGATTATGGATTTGCGATCTTAACGGCTGAACCTTTGAGAAGAGGCCGCCGCTTGCGCGTTTGTCTTCGGCTCCCGAGAATTAGCTCGTATAAACGTTTTGTCATTCCGCCTATCTAGATACGCGCGAAATCGGCCGAATTTATATAACGATCCCTACAGACTTGGGCATTAAGTTCGAGCCAACTGCCTGCAGAGGGCTGTTCATTATTGCCGCCCTGCACTTCTCGCGGTATTTATTATATGTATACGCGCGCCAGTCGCAATCGTACGTCATATAACGCCTCGATTGAGACGGGCGAACGAGCTATATAGATATATTGGGTCAATCGTTCAAAATTGGAAAGTAGCCGTGAATTATAGTTTTGAAATAATGAGATTGATCATTTGGTCAAGAAAACTGACTTTACCAGTTAACCCATACTATTTTTTTTTCCTAAGACGGGGCCATATATTATCTTTTCTCATTCAGTACAAATCTAATTTTACTTCTATAAACAACTTTTTCATTATTATCATTGTAATTCACTTATTAATCAGTATTTACAACTAAATTCATAAATCTTCTCAGTAACATCATAATCTAGAGACTACGAACATATAGTTAATTCGATTTTCACGAATAACAATAAGTTGAATTCTTGATCAGGAACATAGATACAACCGCACATATACTGATCTTGAGGATCTGTTTTACGCTTTCCAAAGAATTCCTGTACTGGAGCCTAAGTTTCGTAAAAATCCAAATAAGATATCCAACAATAATCACTATAACAATCGAGCAATGGTAAACCAATTGTGTCTCGATAAACCAACAACTCATCGCGTCTTGACCAATCGAATCAACAGGCCATCACTTTTCACATATGTAAGAGAAAGGAAGCGTGAAACCAACATCTCCAACCAAAAGCCGCAAGTTTTTTTGGATCAGTCGCCGCACAATCCCCGGGTCACACACATTGAAAAACAAATATAAAGCATGGCTCGCTCATGGGATATAATACACAATATCAATCATTCGCAGGTCGAAACTCTCGGCTACTTATTTGCCGAACTCTCGGCGGCGCGAGCGGGAGAATCAGAGCCGCGGAATTGATTTAGGACGCGCCGGCTTAAATCGCGCGCCAACGGCGAAGGGGGCTACAGAGACGCGTCTAACCCGCGCGTATATATCGGCCGCGCGGGTTAATGGAGTGTGTACGCAAGAGCTCTTACATAAAGCGAGCGAACGCGCGAAGCGCGAGTTACATATCGCGCGCTCATGAATCCGCGGCGCGCGGCTAACCAAATCGCGCACTCACCCCCCCCCCCTATCCGATCGTCGTGCCCCTGCTATATGGTATATATACACTTTTCATTGCGGGCCGCACTGCAGCGCGAAAGTCACTCTGCGCTCGAAATCGCACGCGCTTGGTTTTGCGCACACGCGGCGAAGCTTCAAGGTGATTATCGGTTCCTCGATTATCGCTGCGTATACACTTTCGGTAATTGGAATCTATTCACGAACGGCCACGACACGTTAGCGGTGTTCAACGGAGTGAAGACATTCTCCTTTTTTGATTTGAGTCTGCAATTCAGTCGTTTATAACACGCAACAATCTTGCTTTTTCTTCATTCAACCTTATAAGTGTAGGCTCTGCTGAGAAATCTGCCATATAAACCTGCCGTATCCATTTTATCCATCCATACGTATCCATGTTATTTCTTTTCCAGTTACATTACAGCATTTTTACGTTTTTTTCCCGTTTTTCATGGAATGTTCCATATGAAAGACTTTTAAAACCCAGTGTAGTATTCGTCGTATGAACCGCATGCGTATTTGAGGCTTTGAACGAATCGAATTTTAGCCAAGGTGGCTGCCAAGTTTGTAATGATTGTCTTCGATTCCATTGACGCAGCTTACTGCGAGGGCTCGGCTCAGATTATCAACGGAAAATCACGGGCTTTAATATTCATTAGCGATAATAAATCTTTCATTTTCCCACGCTATGTTATTTGCCACATTTTCTTGAAACATTCATGAAAATCAATGTATGTTTGCGTTCGCTTTTTTTGCTATTTTATCTACAGTCTGTAAATGAGACTGTTCAAAATTGACTCCTTCGTAACATTAGATTTATCGTTCGATGTACTTTTAATCATAGTCGAATCATCTCCAAACCACCGATTCTTCTTCTTTCACTGATCGTCATCAATTACTATAATTCGCCGGGCAGAGATATTGGACGTTAAATTGTTAACGAATCGAGAAGCCTAAACAAATTTCGTATAGATTCCATGTAATAATGACATAATCAATTCCCTCACTGACACACGAGCATCAAAAATTCATATCGCTCCGAGTATACTTGTACAACACCTCTTAGCAAACTTCCCTTCTTATACCAATCCCCCCGCGCGCTTACACAGCCCAACGAGTATATACACAGAGCACAAGTCCAAACATGGATCTGGGGAAAAGGCTCCTCGAACGATGCCGCTACATGTATACACGCGTGCAGGAGTACATGCGGGGAAGGGCTGAAAAAGGGTTGCGCTGAGCAAAGAAAGGGTCGATTCCATCTGTCCCTCTCGCTCGCTCGCACGCGGAAAATGTCTCGGACGCGTATACGCACGCGGCAACTATGCAGACTCCCCGAGCCGTTAGCCGGTAAGCATGAGAGATGGTGATGCTGCCCAGGGGAACTCGCGCCCGTTCTCGCGCGCTCCTTCATTATTAACGGCACCTTTCATAATTGACAGAGTCAGCGCTCGTATATACGTGGACGAGAGCGCGCGGTTGCCTTTTTTTGCTTTTTTCGTATATACGGGTTGGCTCGGACCCGCTGATGGAGCGCATAACGAGATGGACAAGTTTGTTGAACGAGCGCCAGCTTCTTGCGTGTGTTCTTCGCTTGGAGGTTGAAGGAAGAAAAAACATCTCCCTCGTTGACTCGTGTGGAGGGGAGTTCGAGGGAAACGAATTATTTTGACAAACTAAAATATACATTTGAGAGAAAAAATATACACGTTGAAGGTGTAATCTGAGCTACTCCGTATTGTCGCAGCAAGTACACGTCTCAAGATCGGCAATTCAATTGATTCTTGTGAAATTATATAGATTGAGCTGAAAATCTATAAAACACTTCTGAACTGAATATATAGCGAATGGGGAAAATCTGAAAAAATTCATTGTAATAAGTAATTATAAGTATAGTTTACAATGTTTTCGAGAAAATTGTACGAAGATGAATTTTGATTTAGGTGCATTTGATAGATGTTTTCCTGCAGGTCTTGATCGAGATCCAACATATATTTCATTTCATTTCAAGTATCTATGAGTAGCCTGCAATCCGATTGATCTAATTCGAGGCAATGTAATTGACAAATTATTTAGTTTCGCATCTATCTATAAACGCCGGGATGACGATTTAACGATTCCGATGCGCGGAATCCGGATATATGGCTGATAACGATAGGAGCACGTGTCGACTGGGTCATATAGCTTGTCAATCATCTGTCTCGCGTCGTGTCGGGCGTGTTTATGAATTCACTCGAAAGGACGTCGAACAAATCGAGCGGTCGAGCCGTCGAAAAGAGAAAAAAAAACCAAAACGAGCTCGGCGAAGCGTAATTGCGCGAACTGTATATACACGCGCGCAGGAACGTGACAACTATCGGCCCAACATCGTGGCTGTAAATCGCGGTGTGAAGCATGAAATCGAGCAAAAAGCTCTGGAGTATGCGGGGGGTATGAAAAAAACGAGTCGGGCGCGCAGCGAATCAATCACTCGCGGGAATCCATCGACGGGTTTGTGTGTGTGTGTGTTAGCGAGCGATGGTTGCTGGCGTTCGCACTCTTATACATAAGCGGCGCATCGGGCGCATATACTTTTGGCCGGTTGATAAGCGAGTGTGCCGGGGCTCGCGAGTGATTTACAGGCGTTATCGGGTATTAATTTCAATCTGCGTTGAGCGGGAGCTCTGTCCCACTCTCTCTCGGTCTGCCAAAAGCGCGAGAGGGTAAAAAGCGACGAGAAAGAGACGAGTCGCCGCGACGCCAGCTACAAATCAACCTCGCGCTCCGAACAAATTATGAATGATATATTCGCCGGGGCGCGGCTGTATATGCGTGTGTTTATGACGCGGCCGCGATGCGCCAGCTGTGTGACACACAATACCATTGTGTCGTCGCCTATAGATGATTAGCTCACCTGCGGTCAGCTGTACGCTTGTTTTTCTTTCCGAAGAATCCTCCATGTTGCCGATCGGCTGGGAAACGGAGTCGTCGGCTCTCGCCGGTGTGACTTGACCCGTAGTGTAATATGTCCAAGGTATACCGAATAACGAAGCTTCTTTTGGGAATTTTTTTTCCTCGATCGCCGAGCAGTAATTCAAAATAAAGCTTCGACGCTTGCAGGCAGATTTAAGGTTTATACTAGTATATTTTTCATTCACACCTAGGGTACAAAATGCTGTCTGGGCACGGGTAACTTGGGCACGAGTTTTATTTCCGAGGAATAAAACGACGAGCACTGTTACAGTTCCCGTACACCACGTATAAGATAAAACCATTCCTCTTTCTCTGGATCTCCATAAGATTTTCTTCAAAAGTACAAAGAATTTTAATTTGTCTTTTCGCCTTTCGTTGTGAAGAATCAAGCTCTATAATTGCTTGCTACATATGTAATCGCTTGTCGATCGTCCAAATTGCGAGTACTTCGATGGATAATCTATCTAAAAAGCTGCAGCGGAAATTCCATATATCAATCGGATGAAAATTTGGCGAGCTGCGTTGTCTGCCAATTTGAATAATGCAATTGCGAGTTTTATTTTTACGTTTCGGTTAGGCTGTAAAAATGATTTATTAGCTTATCCTCCTTTTCAAAATAGTTTTGGATATCAATTTTCATTAATTTATGCATCACTTAATCCAATAGCAAAAAGAATGAAAAAAATTGGCTGGGTAGTATCGCTTCTCGTATTATATACAGTATCTTCCGTTTGTCCAATAAGAATAACCCTAGATTCGCAATAGGGGGATTTTGCGGACTTGGTTTTCAGTAAGAAGCAAGACAATTGCTTCGTCAAATCGTTATTCATCTTCGTACCTCCCCACGAAGTATGCCATTCAACGTCTATGGCATCGTTCTCTCAGAAAACTCATATTTTCTCTTCATTTCAATAAATCAAAATGGACCAGAGCTCAAGATCAACCTCCAATGGTATGATTGTACGCCCGAACAAATTCTGCGTGCACGCAGTATTTTTAAACTTTTCAACTACTGCGCATTGGTGCCTCTCTATATTCTTACAAAGACGCAACGCACCAATTTGGAGCGCGTATTTTCGTCAGAATTAAGCCGCGTCATCGTTCTTTCTTCCCACCGGAAGCTAATTTTTCAACCTTGAGGATTCAAGAGGGCGCGGCTCAAATTCCTCAATTGATCCCCGTATAATCGATGCAGCTCGAGCTTCGAAAACAAGAGCGTTACAGATATTCCACCCGCGCGACATTTGAGCCGGCGACAACAGGATCGACGTAAGCGATGACTACATTCAATTCGAAACTGGCTAAAAGCGAGCAGCAGCGAATAAATCTAAATGAGTATCGGGCGGAAAAAAATAACGCGAAAACAGAGAGAGAGAGAACGCGCGCGCGAGGGATATATACATATACATATCACACGGGCCGCCGTCGTATTTTTCGAATGACTGTTTCATTCGCAAATCCGCGATACATTCTTTTTTCACCCTCTCGGTGTGTATATTCGTCTTTCTCTCTCTGGCGGGCGAGCGGGCGGTGTTTTTTATATCACCCGCTCGTCGCGGCGCCATCACGCGAATTTGTACATAACGTCCGCAATAACTTGCCGCCATAAAAGCCATCGACAAATCAAATTTTGACGTGATTCACTGGCCGACATAAATTTCGGGATCCCGGCCGAGCGGAGAGATGGCGGTGACGCGGACATGTGTTCGCCCCCTCACCCCCCCCACCCCCTCCCCCCCGCGGCCGCGGCCGCCGCCGTCGCCGCGCTTCCTCTCGCTCAACTCCCTCCCCCCAATATATATCCTATCTGACGATCCGCTTCCGGTCACCTATTCGTTGTGTTTTTACGCTTTCCCGCAATTTTACGTGTTTTTTCGGGTTTTCTTTTTCGAAGGCGTTTTTAGCAGAGTTAATCAGCTCATTTGCGTATCGTATATACATGGAAGAGGTTGTTGATGCTGCATCGCCGTTGTATTATTAGCGCTCCTGTTTAAACTATTGATATTGAATAGATAGAGGCTATCGTATGGATTTCGAGGTGGATTTTATTAATATTACATCAATGTTGATTCTACGTGAAATCAGTCCCAAAACGTAACATTTATCCAATATCGAACAATTTAGTTTTCTTCTGATTTCTGGAACAAAAAGTATTTACTATAAATGTTATATTCAAGTTCAATCGCACAGTTTCTGGTGTTATTATCCGCGTCAATTTTTAAATGTTCCGTTTTGGGATTGATTTTATATAGGAACATCATTGATTTATTAAATTCAATATCAAAATCAATATTCATTCAATATTGATAGTTTATTCAAGAGTATGAGTTTATTGCAAACTTTCTCTTTCTCCGACGCTTTATATCTAAGGGTCAATTTACGATTCATAGCATCGGAGAATTAGTAAGTTTTATAGACATCCAAGAAATGTGAGATTATATTGTCACTTACTCGTCAATTTATTTCAATATGGGTATTTTCAAAACCTGCAGATGTGATCGAGCATCTAAAAATGAGATATAATAAATGTAACTTCAAAACTCATTGTCCTGCCTTTCTTGATTGTTGAAAAACTGACTAACCTTTAATAGGATAAGGTTGAAAAAAAGAAGGCTTTCGGTTAAACCACTATCACGACGCGAATAGATCGGATTTTTATATTTTCTCATACGTTGGAACGTCTTTAATCACGTACATTACAGAAAACTTCATTTCCAAAGCCTTTCAAAGTCAACCAACCCAGTTGAAATCATAATCTGTGTCTGATTTATAACTCGCTCAAACCCTTCGAGCCTCAATAACTTCGAAACGAACCTCGAAATGCTCGGCTATCTAATTATCCAATCGTCCAGCAACATTCAATGCAAAACATATGTCGAGTTAGACATTGTCACGGAATAAGAGTCTTGTTGTCCAACGCGCATTTCGCGTTACACATATCAATATTTCGTGTGTCCACTTGGCCGAGTCATATCCCGGTCGCGAAACAAGGCCGGACGCTCGCGGAGTTTCGAGCTTTTTTTTCCTCTCCTTTTGCCTTCGTCCCCACCTATATACGGTTACACACTCCACTCGGGCGATTATTTATGGTCCCCGGGCGCGAGTTTCGCGCGCATCAAAACCGCACGACGGCTGTCGGGAGCTGCCGCAGCGCCGAAAATGGATAACCCCGCTCGCCCCTACGGCGGACAAGAGGACGGCGAGTATAGGAATAAAAAAAAACGGCGAAAACAACAACTGGAAAGAGAGTGAGATATGACGAGGGCGAATCGATCTCTCGATGGGCGACAAGTGCATCGTTGCTGCCGCTGCTACCTTTTCCGCGCCGGAGCAGTTTTTTGTTTCGTTTTTTATTGCCGCCACCGCCTGATGGACGCAGTTCATCTCGGGGCCGCTCCGAAGATGATATACAAACGATAACGCGGCCGCAGAGCCGTCCGTTGCGTTTTTTGTTCCTCGTGTCTGGCTCGTCTGTTGCCACGTTGTTGCGTGCACTTTTCCGGCTTTTGATTGCTTCCCGCCTGCCTCTCCACCCGTCCTCGCCGCGAATCAACCGTGAGATTCGAGTGATTTGTTGCGGAGGCCGAACTGTACGCGTTCTCCTCTTTATTATTCCTCATTCGCGTGTAATATTATCATAGGATAATTGTTATTTAGATTGCAGATGATTATTTACACGACGTCTGCAATGGAATGAAGTGACGAAGTGAAGCTGATTATTATTAATTTTCCCTCAAGTGATTCGATCCCAGACAAAAGTATAAGTCAATCATTATAATAATTAATTCATTCTAGTGTATATATCATTCATTTATTTATTAAATTTCAAGGATTCACGATTAATTCATGTTTTTAAGCCAATTTTCACTGTTTCAGTTAATTCAGATGAGTTCCGATCCACCAAGTCACGGTGTGATGCAAATTATCATTCGATTATTAAGATATTTGACCTTGTGATAGCTTATTAATGTCGTGAAAATCAAATTTTTGTATACTTAACCTCATTGAATCAGCTCTCATTTCTTCTGACTTGCTGATTCACAATACTATCTCAATAATTTTCACAAAAATCGAATTTTGATCAAAGAGGAAAAATGAAGATTCCATTTTTGTGACGCTATAATAAGAGCTGTTTGTCACACGGATTGAGAATCATCTGTATATTGGACGCTTATCAAATCCTATATTATTTCTGAAAAATTCCGCACGCGCCCAATGTACCAGACTGGGTAAAAGCGAGAAAACGTTGAGAATCTCGGTAAGATCCTCCCCCCGAGTTGTTTGATCTGGGCCGCTAGTATTCGTACGCGGGACAGTTCCATTCAAGACACTCTCTTGAAGTATACACACACAGCCGAGCCAGCACCAACGCGGCGTCTTGAGAAAAGAAAATAACACGAGTCAGTGGTATTCGGGAGCGAGGCTAGCGTTGATGGCTAATGAGGCGAAGAAACGGGTATATATATATCCGCGTTCGCACGTGGCGCGATGAATAAAAATAAGGTCGCAAGTACCGCCGGCGAAATTTTCAATTTGAACCCGCGCCCCCCCCGAAGAAAGGACTTTCTTCTTGGCTCTAAGGAGCAGCGTCTGCCCGTTATGAGCTACTCTTTTCCTTACTCCTGCTTCCTTGAGTAATGAAAAACCATGACAAGGAGCAAGCAAGATACTCCTTTGCCCTGCTCGCTGAGGAACAGCCCGCCGCACTTTATACTCCTCGCTCCTTACGTTTTCAGCCGTGTTCCTACGCCAAATGGATACTTTGGATTCACGTGTAATCCTCGCGCGACGCTCCCTGGTGATTCGGAATCGCGAGGCTCGCAGCTATTGATGTAGCAATATTTTCCTATGAGCTTTCTGTCGCAAAACTATATGAGTATAAGTATCATCGTTACACCGTTTCTCTAACCGCAGCCAAATAAAGAAGCTCTCGCTCATCCTCTAATCGATGGCGAACGGCGGATAAATTACATCTATGCGCGGTAAGTTTGAAACGCTCGCTCGCAAGCTTGCCATAATCTTAATTCAAATATATTTGCGAGAATTATACGTTAAGTTTCGGAGCTCGGTGACGATTACGATTGAAATCTACAGGCCTAACCGCGAGAGCTACGAAGCTACGAAGCTTGAAAGAAGTTACCCTTGAGATCGAATAGATAACACGTTCCGTACGTATATAAAATTTTGCGCTGTATCGTGTAATAATTAGCACGTAATCGTCATCACAAACGTCCATTGGAAATGTGACACGAGAACATGTACAAGAAGGAATGTCGAGTTTAATATACTCGGATGTAAATTTATATTTTGCCTCCTTTTCGGGAACAAGTTCACGGGTAATGCGATAGATGGCGGCCCGAGTACCATCGACCCAAGGAAGCGACACTCGACAGATGCGAATTTCTCATGGCAGGAAGTACTCCCGTTCGTGATTTATAAATCTAAATTTGGTTTGGGAATCCGACCATACCGTATAGGAAAGAAAAATATAATAAATCATACTATATTTAGATCTGAAATTCACTATATTATAGGGAATGTTACTATCCATTTATAGTTAAAGTCAGTGGAAGATATCACTATACAAAATATAGTGTTTGTAATTATATTTTCGTGAGATTTCACTATAGTATACAGTATATTTTACTAATACACAGTAGATAATCATACATAGGTAAAGTTACTGGCATCAAAAATCCACTAACTTTCGTTGGGTAGGATTGGCCATACACGTATGATTGTCGCCTTTTTTCTTCGTATAATATAGTAAAATATAGTAGGGTCCCCCAGATTTTTTTTCTCAATGAACGCTTACAACTCGAGCTGATTTGCAAAGTGTCTATTTCCCGAGAGACGGGCGCGCCTGGACGATCCATTCGAAAGCTCCTCGCGCCGTTTCGAAATGGCACACGAACTCGCGCGAGTGAGCGACGCAAAAAACAATAAATATACTCACGCATTGATTTTGAAAATCTCGACGGCCGCCGCTCGACGACGACGACGGGGGGATTTGGCACCAAAGCCGCGCTCGCGCTCCGGCAAATCCCGACGCGAAAAACGGGATAAAACGCGATCGAGATTCGAAAGATGTGTGAGCGCGCGTGTATATTGGCCGCGATCGCTTCGTTGGCGGCGTGACGCGCGAAATAAATATCGCCGCGAGGGGGAAACAAGCTGGATTTGTCGGGGTGGGATTTGCGTTTTGCGGCGGTGGAAGGATTTTTGAAGCGGCCCGCGGCGTGCGCTGCACTGTAGCATCGGCAGCAGCACTGCACCTATATGTATACATGTACGTATACATACGCGCATGTAAAGGGGCGAAAGCTCGGCCGAGTTTACGGTCCGGCCGTGACGTAGACGCGAAAGCGCCGCGCGGCGAATGTATATGTATACGTATATATGTGTATATGGATATATACATACATATCGGCAATATATGGAGGAGCCGTGGGTAATGCGCACGTGTGAGCGCGCCGCACGTGTGTAGCAGTTCTTCGGGACGCGCGAGCTTGCGATAACGCCTCCTCTCCGTGTATATCGCGCGTTGCACGTTTACGTGTATGTATATATATAGAGAGAGTTGGGCGCGCCGTGTGTGTACCGGCCGTAAAGATATTTGCGCGCCAAGATTATTGCGCCCGCTTTATGGAAAATCGTACGTACACATATACCGGCAGCTCAGCCTGCGGATGAGACTGATCTTCCACGACGAGCTTCTCCGTGATTTGCCCCGTCGAGATCCTGTATACGTGTCGTATACAGTCGCGCCGGGAAATCCTTGTTTTTTTTTACCCATCCTTCAGAGTATTTGGGAGGTTTATACACGCGTTCGTTTCGAGTGTCAGATTTACATTCCAACGTGAACGCGTGGACGATCCGATTTGTTACAGTCTTCGATGAGCTTGACGATGTATCTACGCTCGTTTTATGCAGAAACCCGGTTTTCTTCGGACAAATACTTACGAATATATGGTTATGAAATTTCGAGTCAACGAAAATTACTCGTGCGAATCCAACGATTCTAGCTCACTTAATCGAAATTTCGAATGCAACTGCGTGTAACAGTTTTGGGAGGTAATTGTAACACGAGACGCAAACTAAGTGGGCTTCTACCCCAAGGTTGGATAAGCAGTATCCATCCACGTATTTGGCTGTGCAATGATCATTTCGATATTTAGCCGAAAATATAATATTTTTCTGAAAACAAAGTAAGGCACTTGATCAGATAAAGTCTCTAAATTTTTCAGATTTGAACATCAGACACTTTTCGCATTAATATTATTTTCTTTTAATGAAGTTGATACCGAATAGAGAAGATTCATTTTCCTTTCCTTTTTTACTGAAAGTTTCCGGTTACTTTAGCTGTATTGAATTCAAATGATTCGTCAAATCAATCATTTGTTTTTGAATCAATAAAATCTCAAAGTTATTCGTGTTTATATAGACAAAAGTATGTTCAATTCAGTTCTTGAAAAGTTTCTCGGCTGATTTTCATCGCTTATGCGTATATATTCAGGAAAAAATGTGTCTCATCAGAAGTAGTTAACATCAGAGCTCATACTGTTGCCGTTCAAAACAATTTAGTTTGTATGATATTGTTCAAAGTGTGTGTATGTGTGAGTATGTGTGCGTATTAAATGTATTATGTAGAAATATATTGGTAATGTATTGAGTGATTGTTGAGGCAACCGCGTAATTTCGGGCGTGATTCTGGCATGGGTGTGCCCGTGCGTTGTCACGGGCGCATCTTAGAAAGTTTCAAAAACAGGGGAATATCAGTTCCAGAGTTTTCCAGCCGTGTCACGGGGATGATTTTATCTACCGGGGGCACAGCTGTCTTTCGTGCGGAAAGACCACGGCTCAGCAGCATACAGGCTGACTTAGGGCGTTTTGGCCAAGAAACTATTCAGGGGTGTATTCGAGCTATGCGCGGATCTTTCACATGTATCCGTAGTTCGATTGTAGCATTCGAAAGAAACACGCGAATCACGTTTTGAGCTGCTTAGCAACGGGATGTTTCACGCGCTTCGCTCGAACGTCAGATCGCCTTCAGCTGACAGATCGACAGCACGCTCCAATTAACCATTTATTTTATTAATAAAGATTTGAGTTTGAGCCTGAGTTTTTTCTTGAATTCTCCTCCCTGCGCGCTTCTTCGTTTGTGAACGAACACATACTTCGTGTGCACTTCGTGTGCGTTGAAAAAAATGTCAGCGACACAATAACACATGGATTCGTAGTTTATGAATCCTGAACAATTTGGACGGATGAAAATTTTCTTTCAATATATATAAATAGCGCAGAAAAATACCCGATAAACACGAACAACTCGTTTGTGAACAACGAGCGAATCATGATTTTGCTGTAAATAGAAAAACACATTTCTAATAACTAGGCGCACTTCATAACTGCCGCGCGACCTTCTTGACTCTCGCTTACGGCGCGAAACACAGGGCAATTATATCCAAGCGCTGAAACTCCAACGACCAATTCTCCGCAGCATCCCCCCACGGAAGCGCAAGTGAAGCTCCCTTTTCGCGCAAGGTAAACACTTGGCGCGCATATTCAAAGTCTCGATTGGAAGAAGATTAGCCGCGCGGTGGTGGGGGAAAAAATTTCCTCGAGATTAGCAGCGCACGCACGCGGCAGATTACACACTCTGGCTCCCCGAGCGGAAACGAGATATCGAGAGAGGGTGTAGGAAAAAAGGCGTGCTTAAAGACGTGGCCGCTAGAGGGCGAGCGGATATCCCGTGGAGCGCGCCGCCTAACGTATGAATCGGATGAACTGTTTCGTCGGCCCATATGGATTTTAATACTCGCAGATGCTGGGGGGCAACGGGATAATTGGCGCGACGCAGTTAACGTGCCATTAGCCGGCATCTAATTGGCCCTAAGGTGTTATTGCAAGGAGCAGCCAGCCAACGTCGCCCGCGCGCGCGCCTTTCTAATTACGCGAATTGCTCTTTCTACATTATTAAACCGCCTATGCAACACACCCGATATCACCTCGTTCCTGATATGCCCTTACGCTTCTGCCTTCCTGCAAATCTTACCACGGGCAAAACGGCCCTACGGCTCGCGGCTTTAATTCGAATGGAAAATCCACGGACACACTTTGAGACAAACCGCACTGTCGATACGCGTTTGTTCAAAGCTTCTACTTGGAGTTTTTTGTCTTATCTCGTTCTCAGGTGTAATTGTTAGCGATATAGAATGTGCATTAGTTAATTGAACTCTTTTAATTGGATGAAATCATGGGATAACCGATGATGGACATGCCTTTAACGTTGTGTTTACGCCTTAGAACTCTTTGATTTTATATTGAAGTAAAAAGATATGATTCTGGCTGATTACATGTTTTCTCAATACGATTGTGAATTTCCGCAGTATATTGAGTGTTTATATTTCCTCAGCCGAGAAAAATTTCTTAGTTGATGAAATAAATTCGTTCAGAGCATAGAAAACATCTTGAATCTAGATTATAATTTTCTACTAACCAGAATCGCCAAAAGCATTTTTCATAGTTCTTCATGAATATATTCATGTACAGAGGTTTATCTCGTACACATTCCAATCAAGTCAGGAACCTGGCTATTTTTGACCACTCCTTTTACGTCCTCGCATAAAATTAATGAAATTTCATTTCATGAAGACTATAGCACTTGGCCTCCTCTACTGTTCTGTCGAAAACGCACTCTGCCGGGAACGGCTATTTTTTCATGTATTTTTTCAGACAATTTTCAAGGCAATTACTTCTTCCATTGTTGGAGTATATTTTTGGACTAATTTAAATAAAACGTATAGGGTAATCGAACAGATGAAATATCGCACTGCATAGACTTTTTCTCGGTTCTAGAAGAAATCTGATTTTGAACGCACAGCGAGACGAGTTAGTTCCCACGATCAAGTGAATTCTACCTTCAATTCCACAGAACATTTTTCGAGTATCAGTACCCGCGTGCCAACGTATATCAGCTGAGACATACGTGTGCACCCATTACCGCATGGACTAGCGTAAACATTGAGGAGCTACTGATCAGCGGCGTCGGCGCTCACTAAAATATGATCTTTTACCGCTAAACTTCAATTTTCCCGACCACCGTAATTATCAACTCCGATCAGCGTATAAACACACACATATATTCAAACTCGATATCCATTTGATTCTGCGAGGAGAATAATGATCTTTCGATCCTGCGCTGTTCAAGGGGGTGGGGTGGGGGGGGGGAGGGGCAGCGATGCACCTCCCGACGCCGAGCAAATTAGTTAGCTCGTGCACATACGTATATCAATTAGAGTTTCTTCGAGCTGAAACAGCGGGATAATTTGACAGAGTGTCGGAAGGCCGGGGCGGGATTGGGGCTAGCAGAAACAAGGGGCAATCGAGCGCCGCTGCCGAGCCGAGCGTCCAATTGATAATTAATCCGCGGATGATCAAAGCGGCGGCGCGAGCGGCTATCGAAATCTATTAACGATCTAACGAGCGGCCGCGGCTCTGGCAAAAATACAACACACGGCGTGTGGCTGTGCAGCTGATGTGTGCCCGCTCGGCCGAATTCCGGATATTCAACGCACTGCAGGGGTACGCGAGGCCCCGGCCAAACTCATAACAATTATTAACCCGATTGTAATTGCGCCCGATCGAGCAAGCGGGAAAAGTGGCCGAGAGCCGCAGGATCGCGCGCGTTTAATCCGGCCGAATTAGGGATCTTGGGATTTGCAAGCCCGGAACCAGATGCTGACGCGAGCCGAGAAATAGCTGGGCGACAGCTGCATCGGCGATTCTCTCGTGTGTGTGTGTGTGTGTGTGTTTTATCGTGGGTTATTTTATCATTCCTGGCTCCTCGATGCGTCGCAGTCGAGAAGATTTTCGAGGCTGTGTCGTATACAAATGAGTTAGCGAGGCTGAAAAGCCGATGCGCTGATTGGTATGATCGAAGATACGCGCGCGGTACAGGTATTCGAGCTCTTCCTGCACCGGTACAATGATAATGAGTCTCGTGCTTATTCGTTAAAACGTTTTAATAGTTGATTGCTCGCGTCTGTTGGTGTATAATGGGCCCATCGCATTCGCTAGGATGACCAACTTATATATTACAATAGAATGAAGAGCTTTGGCCTGTAAACAGTCGATTGGCGGGTACATAATCGCAACCACGAAATCCTATGGATGATTCGAACGGAACGGGACTAGATTTGAATCGAGCCAAGTTGTGATTAGTTTCTTTTCCACCGAAACGAACAGTAGAGTTTCCATCTGTTCAAAATTCAGCAAGCCCATAGGAAAAAGCGAACCGTAGTTGTAACGTTACACCGTGTAGCTACGTCGAGAACAATGCGCGAGAGATTTAGATTGAAACAGTGCCGTGTCGGTGAGTATATAGGGTTGCGCGTCGCAGATTATGCCGGTGGCGGTGATAATTGAGCCCCTTGCCGCGTGGCTCGTCGCGCGGAGCTCAGGCGCGGCGATCGGCGCTGTTTACAGCTGGGACACTATAGGCGGCGAATATAACGCAATCCCGCGCCAATTCGTGGCTTAGCCCGCTCGCGTAAACCGAAAATCCATTGTCCGCGTGTATACACACACACGCACACACACGAGCGCGTTAGAAAGAGGCGATAACGCGCAGAGATGGAAGCAGGAGAGGTGCGGACAGGGAAAAAGTTTGGCGCGCAATATGCGGCGGGGATATTTTCTCGCGAGCGCGCGGCACCAGTCACTCCTCGTGCAGTCATCCCCTTCGTCTTCTCCCCTTTCGCGAAAAAGAGAGACAGAGAGAGAGAGAGAGAGAGAGAGAGAGAGAGAGGCAGTGGTGCAGAGAGAGAGAGAGAGGGAGAAATTGGAGGGCGGGCCGAGAGTTATGTCCGTCAGGGAATTAATATAGGCAAGATTTGTTGTTATTACGGGGCGACGAGCCGAGTGGAAGGGTCTCAGTTGCCGGGGCCATTACTTACTATAACTGCCAGGCCGGCTCAAGCGCAAGCTCGCGCGCCGCGCGAGACTGAGAAAGGAGAGACGCGCGGGGAGAGCTGTCACGCATCCATCATAACGACTAATGGCCCCCTGCCAATAACATCCGGCCCGAGAGTTCCACCCTGTGTGTGCCTCTGTATGTGTGTGTGTGTGTGTGTGTGTCTTTGGCCCCTACTCTCTCAGCCGCGAACTTGCTTCGCGAGCTTCGGCAAGACGGTCGATATAGCCTTAACCAACAATGAGAGAGTCTTGCTCATTGAACGGACGATCGGCTCGAGATTTGCGAGCTCGAGTGATCGAGATTAATATCTCGACGGCCGTGTACACGTATATATACGCGGCGCATTGTTGCCGCGGTACAATGTGGCCCCGGTTATACGAGTATAATAAACGCAAATGTATATATATATATACACGCAGGAGCTGCAGCCTCGCGTATAATTATACTAATTCATGCTTGGGGGAGGGAAGTATACGCAGCACACTCTAGCGCGCGGACTGAATGTTTTATTGTATACGCGCGTTACCGCAAGAACGACGTCGCTTTGGCTCGAGCGCCAGCTCAAGCTCGCGAACTGTAAAATTCACCCGCTGACCGGCCAATTTATCCCGCGTGTGTATATACATCGACTCGGGCAAATTACTTTTTGTTTGTCCCGCGAATACATCTGGTGTATTATATGTCGTTATGTGGAGGAGCCGATCGATTATTTATCCGCGGCAATATTTTGCGGATTAATTTTTTCTCCCCATATATACCTGGATTCGATTCGCCCTTCGTAATTGATTAATATATATACGTGTCTGCGAGCATTGTCTAACGTCGTCGGATAAATCACGCGCGACAGTTTGTCTTCCGAAAGTTTTTCAAACGCTCCGGAACTTTCGTCCTCGGTGAATCTAAACACTTGATAGAGGAATAAACTCATTGGAGACTGGAGCGTAATGAGTTGCTGTGCAAAATCGTTGGTTGTAAAAATTAATGTTTTTGCTTTGCGACGGGAGCCAAAAATCGATCTCTCGACACCGGTACCTTCGTTCTCGTAATCTACGGAGCGAAAAGCATCAGATCTGTACGTTCGTACATCTGTACACACAGATTAGTCGTACCGCGATAGGAATTGAGATAAATTTGTAGTAATTTCCGTTGATTATTTCCCCAGGGGAATGCATTGTCAGTACTTTTGGGGACACGGGACAAGCAATAGCAACCGTCCGTCACTACGTTACTAGAAAAAAATACTAATATTCACAATACGATTTTTCTCGGTGTGCACCAAGGAGAAAGACGAACCCGATCGTAATCCGCACACTCGCGGAAATATCATATTTTGTTCGTGCACACGTACAGTACATATAAATCGAATCTCGCGCGTCGGAAATTAAATGCATCGACGAATAAAAAGTAATTCGGTACCACGCGGAGTATACACAGCCAATGAAGACGAGAAAAAAAACCGCAATATATCCGCGGGGCAGGTGGATAAAAATTTTAATGGTAATTTTATCACCGGGGCCAGTGACAAATTTATCACTCGTTCAATCCGCGTCGGACATCGCGGAAAGCTGCTAGTATCCACATCGTAAGCGATATCAGCGCGAACAAGCGGCCCCGACTGAATGAGAGAGAGAGAGAGAGAGAGAAAGGGGGAGGAACAAACAGCGCGGGCGAGAGCAGAATCGGTCTGATTGGTGTAACTAAAGCCGGGTGTCTGGCCACGCGTCGCCGCGGGCTAACGCTCAGATAGTTATTGCTGAGCGATTTGATAGGTGGATAATGACGAGTAATGACACACTGCGGCGGCCGCGCGTCGGATATGAGATTGCGTCATGCATATGCAGGTGCGTTTGGTGCAATCGCCCGAGCCAACCCCCCCGTGAAACTTGATTGTCGCCGATTATCCTCCCCGCCGCGACCTAATAAAACGCGAATGTTTCGGCCGAGGATCGATTGCCGAGAGAGGGAGTAAGACCGCGATGGAACAGTCGTCTTCGCGTAATATGACTCGATTCGATAATCGTAAAATAGTTTTTTTAGAAGGTGAACCTTACGTTCGATCAGCTCGTAGATGGCATAATCTAAAAACAAAAAACTGCCTCCACCGAGCGAACAATACTAATTAGGTCGCACACAACGAAAACGACTTATCCCGATGAATATCATTGTCTCGTGTATAAGCTTATCGGCTGTTCTCATAATTATCTGATTGATTCGGCGAAACAATCGTGGTTATAAGCCGCGTCTTTATACCTCAGACGGATTTTCCTGCATCTATTGACAAGCGTATCGACGACAATGGGACGCACGTAATGATTAATTTGTCCCGTGTCGAATGAAGCGCAACGAGCAGTCCTCGTAACCGGAGCCCGAGTGTGTAATCGCGATGACACCCAAGTAAGCCGAGCATAAAGGAAAATTAAAACGGATGGACGACATTCGGATGGGGTAATCGTTGCGTCTATATACGTGTGTGACAGATTCCATCCAATTTTCCTTTGCCACGCCACTCACCCGTATTAAAAAATACCTGGAAACCTTTTTTCCAATTATTCCGGAAAATGTTTTTCATTCAAACGAATGTTACTTTCTCATCAAAAATCGATTTCTTAAAGCTGTCGCGGTGCTTGAAATTTGTTTCAATCAAATGAAGTAGGAAAAAAACAAATTCCTTTATTTTCAGTCTGGTCTTAACTTTAGTGAAAATTACTTGCTGTCAAACTATTTTTCTTGAGATTCAGATAGATCATTCCAGAATCTTTCGACGAAGGAAGGAGTATTTGATAATTTATTTATTACAATAATTGTTTAAAACAACACCGGGAGAGAATTAGTCTGCACACAAGATTTTTTGTTACCTAATTATTTTCCCATAGCTCTTTTAAACAATTTCTCTAAAAAAAAAACTCTCAAATGAGTTTTCTTACGTCGGGTGTGGAAAGATTTGGAATTTGTCTCACTTCGTGTGAGGATTGAAATCTGTATTTATTCACGGAAAGATTGAGATCAGTCTCTGTCTATTGGAGACATCGATTCGATTTTGATGACCATCGAATTTGTTAAAGAAACGCTGTGAATTCATTAATTTTATTGCTCGTTGTATTATATCCACTATATTCAAATTCATCATTCAAATTACACCTAATCACATTGAACAGCGATCGAAATATCGAAAACGACTCTTTTTATTTATCTTGTGAAAAACTCACTCGAAACAAAATAAAATAAGATAAAAAATGATCCAATGTGAGAATGTATAACGAAGTAGTCGAATCTCGCTGGAATTCAGTACTTTGAACGGGACAAAACGCTTCACGATTGCAAACTCTACTACCTCTTGGAATCGTTGCATCTTAATTCAAGTAAAAACAAAAACATCCTCGAATCGACGAGTCGTCGTATACCGCAATGTACACACGACTCCAGCAGTCTCTCGCCCCTGGATTTTTGCCGCAGGCTTGCACGGGCAGAGGGAGTCGAGGATGAGGAGGAGGGGGCGTTATCTGGCGAGCGGGCTCGGGCGAGAGGGCAGTTTAAAAGCGACCTGCATTTTCCTTGGAGACGGGGGTGATTAACTAAAGCGCGCATGTCTCCTGTTGACATAAGATTACACCAGGCGGCGGCGGCGGCCGCGGCTGATTCTGCACAGCTCAGGAAGGCTCGACGCGCACTGGTCAGCGGAAGCGGCCTTGTTTTATATACGCTGAGTCGGGCCCGGGGGCACGTAGCCGACATTTGCACGGCGCCGACCCGGCCTATATAACCGCACACCTCCAGCCCGCAGATGCCGCCGCCGCCGCGCCGCGAGTTATTTCGACGCACTTTTCACTTTGCTCGAGCGGTGAAAAGTTTGTTTGATCACACGGCGGCCGCGTGCATACTGGCCTCGTTTATACCCTCCCCGCGTTATGTTTGCTCTGCGCTATACCTCCTCTTTATCCCCCCGTGTGCCGCCGTGTGTGCTTTTTTTTAGCCCTCCGTTGAAGCGGCCCGCCCGCGAGGCTACTTGTAGGCTTTTTCGCTACGGCGCAACCAAGTTTTCTCGCTGACCGGATGGATTTTTATCGCTCTTGTGAGTAATCGACAATGCGGATCGGGTGGAGCCGCGACGAGACTGTTGCTCACGGGTGAATCGGAATGACGTCGTTATTTCAACATGATATGCCTTGACTTTTCTTTTGCTCTCTGTACGGGGGAATTAAGTGTGCATAGACTGCAATGGCGCTCGCGTTGAAAAATCTCTTTCGACAACTCCACTTTTTCGAATCGGTTTTTTTCTGTGTCTTCGTCGTCTATTAGCGAATGTATCGGTGGCTCCTAAGAGGATATTTTCAAACGTCAGAGAAATAAACAACGGATTTTTCTGAAAATTGGTTCGAACCTTCTACGACTTACTTATATGCAACATTTCAGGGAGATCAGATGTGTTATTTGATATAGATACATAGGACGTATGCACATATACAGACATTTTCGGGATTTCATGTTTATCAACCCGTAGATAACGAAAATCAGGATCCCAAAGTCTGATTTGGAAGTTCGATTTTTGTCCCGTCGCAAACTCTTCTTTTTGACAGAGTAGATTGGAATTTTTTATTACTGGTACAGAGAACAAGTTATTCTCGCATGAGTTTAAAAATCATGCTTTGTACGTTTATCGAGTGATATCTCAACTCGAGCAATGAACATTTGGTTTGATGATTGTTTTCTTCGCTAAATAACCTAGCTAAAAATTATCGATATCGCGTAAAAGTATAATCATTAAAAATGATTTATTTTTTGAAAAACTATTGGATTTCAGATTTGCTGGAGGATCTCTTTTAAACGTAAAAACGTTATAATGAGCCGGTTAATTATGTAATGAGACTCCAATTGGAGACGAAGTAAAATCATGTCACTAAGAGAAGGGATGGCTTCATTAAAATTGTTTGATAAGCTGTGTTTACTTGTTCAAACGAACGTGATTCGATATTTTCTCGAAAAAACATTTAGAATTTCTCTGCCAAAATTGACTCAGAGTACGTTCGAAAGCGATTACGCATTCCTTTCTATTTTTATCAGTGAGAAGATAATACCGTCGACCTTTTTTGGGAGGAAATATTTTGAAGTTGTGGCTATTTTTGAACGATGATTTACTCGAAAACTTTCCCTCGGCGACTAATGCGACTCGTTCAGGATTATAAAAATAACAAAGCTCGATTGATTGTCTTGAAATCGTACGAAGAAATCCCACATGTACAATGCTTATCGAGCCCACGTGACAATAACCATCCGAGACAGCTCGCGGCTCGCGCGGCAATCACAATACGGGCCTCGATATCCTCGAAATAAGATACACAAGTTGAAAACACAATGCCAAGCTGTCTTTCTCGCCCGAGAAATTCGCCAGCCGGGGGAAAAAAAGGCGGCGAAGCGCTTGCTAAGCAGTCCCGAGGGAATAGCAGTCGGGACGATTTGGCCAGTTTTCGCGGGGCGCAAAAAGTGAGCACGTGCTACGTAGGCCAGGGGGCGAGGAGGAAATAAGATGCGCACGCACGAGACACGGAGACGAGGTTTGCTGAAGCCCGGGCGACGATGAGGGCACTCAGCCAAGGATCGGCGCGCGTCAGCAGGAAGGACTCGTTATATCGTATCAGCGCGCGCACCGGCCAAACGGTATCTATCCTCGGGTCTGCGCGGCATATTTCAAACGATATTCGTTCTTCGTTTGCCCGCGAGCGTGCATATAGATATGCACGTCTTCATTTTGCTCCCCCAACTGTTATATTATGCGTTGTTGCCCTCCGTTACACCCTTTGCTCTTTGGTGGCGCGGGCAAATCTCACCTGGGGCAAAAATCATACGGCGTAGCAACTCGTTTCTAAAACGTATTTGAGGGTTTTATCAATCTTTGGTTGAGGGAATCTTTCCTCAATAGGGAAAATTCGTATGGTGTAACTTGATGTGCTGTGGGCAGCTGATGTATCTATTGATTTACGAATATGAATTTTGGCCAAGTTCGTACGGAGAAGTGTAATAATGAAAGTTGCAGCGAAATATTCACCAAGTACGATAGTAATTGAATTATGATCATGCACGTTTCAAAGTGGTTGCGACGAGCAATGACACATAGCAATGTTACATTTTTTCCTCGTTACATATTTTTCCTTGACTAATCTCGTAATTAGAATAATCAAAAAATACTCCAATTGCCATCAATGCCGGTCGCGCTAATGCACGTTGCCAAGTTAGTTCACACGCCAATTTTATTGCATTATCTTGCCATTCCACGTGCTAAATTGTTCGCCAATCATTAAAACCACGCAGCTTCGAATAGGAATAGCGAATCGACAAGAAGACTCGATTCTTCCTATGTTCATCCCCCTGGCAAATTGAATCAATTTCGTCAATTCGCCGAGGAGCAAAAGCGACACTCGGGAGGAGGCTGAGCTCGAAGGAAGAAGCGGAGTGTTGCAGGGGAGGAGGAGGAGGAGCGCAGCGCGTGTGTATGCGAGGGTGGGGGGCAAGTGAGGTCGAGCTACGCGGAAGCGCACGAGGGTTATGGTGAGCGGGAGATAGTGGCTGGGAAGAGAGACGCAGCGGGGAAAGCAATCAGAACTTGGGCCATTGCTAGATATTACGGAGACGTGAGAGATGTCTCCTCAATCATAATAATTGCCGAGATAACCGTTGCTTCGACTGCGGAGCCACGGCCACGACGACGTCTCGACGACGACGACGAGGACGACGACGACGAGTCCTTCCGAGAGATCAGACCAACCAAGAGTGTCCCTGATGACTTTCGACCCTTATTTCGTCGGCTATATCTCTCCGCTTCCGACTCGTGTATATACTCACTCGGTATACTCCTATGCTGCGTGTGCAGTGAAACTATATACGCGTCTTTGTATTCTTCTGTTAATTTTATGTATCAATAATTTCACCTATACATTATGAGCGTGAACGAGTGATATAGCCTCACCATCAGAGATTTTCTTTAAACTTATATCAATCGTACATATCGTATCGACTAAAAAAAATCTCCAAATTTTTTTTTCATTTTCTTCGATTTTTTCAGATTTTTCAGATTTTTTCTCAGAATCTCTTCAGATTCTTCAAAAGTTTTCCTCAGAAAGTTTCTCTCTTTTTTTAGGCTTTAAGGAATGGTTTGTTCTATAAGTTCTTGTTTTTCAAATTTTTTTTCTTTTTTTTTTACCGCTATTTGATTTAGATGGAAGATATTGAAAAATGTTGCAGAAATGGTGTTTTTTTTCAGCCCAAATATACAATTAGTATAAGTTTAAAGAAAATTCTAGATAGTGAGGTGGATACCTCGTCGATAGTTCGTGGAATTGATTGAATACAGAATCACTTATCGAGAGGCTCCTCACTGTGTAACCCTGATCATCAGCAAGTAGTGTAGAGATAAGTAATGGAGCAGTAAATGTCCAATCGTTTATGAAATCGGCGATGATCATAATAATTTGCGCAAACTATTTGTCAGCCATAATCTTAGACAGCGAATACTTTCATTTCTTTCGTTGACGTTCAATCTTTCCCCACTGACGAGGCAGCACCGTCACGTACGGCCAGTTATGAGTAGCAAAGGAAACAGGCTAGGATGTCCCTTTTGCTACAATTTTCGTTAAGGTCACCTTGCAATCTTGTGAAGTTTTGAAAATCGATAAGTTCAGTACTATATTACTTGATACGCAATAAAAACGCTCTAACTCACCTCATCCTTATTGCTATTAACTTGTTACAGTCCATAACTCTGTGCGAACGACATAAAATTTCTTTATTTTGAGTGATTTCATTGGATACATTGATTAATCGCGTCAGACAATTCAAACCGGAGAAGGTAATTATTACATCGGTTAGGAAGTGAACTCCGTAGAAAAACGAATGATAATTGTTTTTCACACCGTTTATGCTAATGATCCCCGAGATAATCAAGTAATGCGCCAGATTTAATTGGGCAAACAAACACGATCAGGAACTTTGTCCTTCCAAGTTCTCTCTCTGCCCATCCCGCGATTCTCTCACTCGTGCGATTGCCCGGGGACGGAGGGGCCGCGCTATATATATGTATGTACGAGCTCACATTGCGTGTGAAAAGTGGAGAATAGGATGATCACACTCAAAGCGAGACGTGACACCGACTCGCGGCCCTTATCAGCCGTTTTACTCTCCTTCTCCACTTGCTCTGATAATTCGAGCATTCCTGCCTTCCCCCACGTTTGCCTTCTCAAACGAACTCCTACCCTCCCCCTCGATAGTCTTCTTTCCTATTTCCGATAAACACTTCTAGGGTCATTCGAGATGCTCAATCGTGCGGTGCACCGATGAATAATTCGATGACTTAATTATTTATAGATCGACTTTACGATGCATTCGATTAATGGACGATGGCTATACGACTGCCTTACGTTAGGATAAAACATTGTTTCGTCTATTTCAATAGTATGGAACACACGAGTTGGATCGATGCGGTGGTCGTAGTAATTCAGAAGTGATATTTAGTTGCATCGTATTATTATTGTAATAATTTCTCACAAATGGGATTATTATTACGTAATGACTCGTCAGCAGACGGAATCAATTTCTTCACAGACGCATGAATCTTGTAGCCGTGGGCTTCATTGACGTAATGAAAGAAAACGCAAGATAAGAGTTACGTTTATCAGACGATTGATCTGTCAATTTTATTTATACGCTTGCAAACGTGTTATTGAAGAAAACAAAAAATAGAAGGTTCGAACTAGAACGAGTTTTGTTATGGTAAATAATTTTGCGACAATGTCAAATTATCTTCTTGAATTCATCCGAAATAAAGTTCTTTTTCTGAAATAAAACTGCTTTTGTAAATATTTGTTCTTCTCTTTTAACGCGATATTAATCGTCCGCATTTACAGTTTTTTATTATGAGTGAAATTATTCAACTTTGCACTTATTCTTACACTTGAACATCTTATGTATTCAAAACTTAATTAGTCTCATCGAATATTGAAAACATAGAGTGATTAATAAAATTCGATATGGTTTAGACGTTGTCATACGTGAACATAATTTTTACCAACAATTTATAGATTTTTGATTTTGGATTAACATTGTTTGATTTAGAAGAATATTTTTGTCAGTCGAACTGTTTTTATGTTATAACTTTGATAAAGAGATCTACACCAAGAAGGTCTCTCGATATCATAATTATACTGAAACTCTATGGAAAAAAAAATCAGAAATATCTGAATATCTCTAGGCATGAATGATACATAGTAAATGAATACCTATCGTTTACTAGGTATAAATAAGGCAGAGAGAATTATCATACAATTATTACACAATTGTTATGCAATCAGTTCTGTGTGAAACAAGTTATATACAATCCATATACAAATTGTATAAATAACTTTTACTTGGGAAGAGATGACCTGTACAGTGCAGTCATTGAACTCATGATTTGATTTGTTTCAGATCAAACCATGTAATGTGAGCTAGGTGGAAAGCATAGAGAAGAACAAAGCAGGAAGCTCTGAAGGTCTACCAGTTAAGGAAGGAATAAGCGAGGGTATAGTTACTTTTCCCAAAAATTGAGGGAGTTAAAGATAATTGGTTTTGAACGATGATCTAATTTTATTTTCAGAAGCTGTATGAAACGTATGTATGCAGGTTTTTAAAAAGAACAGATTGAAATGAATCAATAAGGTAGTGCAAATAATGATCGTGATTTAATTGAATGCAGAAATATGAGCCGTGAAATTAAGATGTATTCAGGTTAATGGTTTTTTTTATTAGAGTTTATAAAAAAAAAATTTGGCATAGATTGAGAGAAATTATTATTTGATCTTCTTATCGATTAAATAATTTGGGAAAACAATCATGGAATGTAAGAGTTTAAAATACAGAATTAATTATTAGAACATCGTCCGAATAAGTCGCATAGATCGAGCATGGAAGAAGTTAGTTTGATATAAAAATGGGTTATGATTTTTGAAAAAGATCAAAATACGACCTATTTTATATGCCTAAATTATGCAATATATCGAACTGAACTGAACTGAACTGAATTGAATGTTTTATCAATCGATCACAAATTTAATATTCCAAGTTGATAAAAAAAGTAAACACTTTGAACCAAGTTTTCCAGTTATTATCTTTAATTGATGCATCTGTACGTTATTTAACATGAAACTCTGTCTTTCAGATCTCATACTTCGGAAGACTCATTGAACGCTTTGTTTTACCGGAATTTGAAGTGTCGTTTTCCATCTAAGAAATCGCAGGTAATGTTGGATAGTGCCAAAGTTGGGAGTTAAATTACACTCTTTGAATAAGATAATTTCTAAATTTTCTTCACAGTAGTCTGGAACTTTAACGGGAGTGGTACTCTCGAAAAAGTTAATATTGGTTGTTGAGAGTATATTTCGAAAAATAATGCCATCCGAAAACAATATATGATTCTGATCAGATTTTCTAATAATTTTATCTAATAATGAAATTATGTTTAACTCAAAAAAATGATTGTCTGGATAAATAGAACAATTGATAAATGAACATTTTATTGTTGACGTGTCACCAACGGAGCTTTCAAATGAGATTCTCAACTTTCCATCGCTTCTTTCATAATTCATTGATCATCTATTTCCCTTTGATTGAAACTCACACGTAGCAAGTCAAATTTGATCGAAAGAAATATTGAACCAACTAAAACGACGCAATAAAAATCTATACCAATTTAGGATCGGAAAATTTACGGGAAATAAACGCCTGCTAGACAACTGATTATTATTCTATTATAGAAAATTTTACTCAAATTATCGCATCTATCATCCAAATGAAAACTTTCAATAATACCGTTCATCCATCTATTCCGCAACGCAATTACTGTATCCTGATTTCAGATCGTGGCAGAACAGAGCACTATGGGTCTATCAATGCAAATTGCAGCAATTTTCGTGAGTATATCTTAGATATCTCGTTTAATAATCTTCTGGATCCATTTCATCTGTCCGCAGTCATAATAATAACATGATTTCCTCATAAAATTCACTATATTCTACGAAGAATATTCATTCAGTATCCGTTACTATTCTCAAACGTTAATAAGGTAACTGTACCCAATGTGCCCCCCCTAAGGGTTTTTCGCGAATTTGACTATGATAGACTCCGAATTTTAAAATTCTGTGAACGGCATCTCAAAGCTTAGCTCAATACCTATTAGAAACCATCTTCATAATCATCATTCGACTACTTTAACCTATCGAAAATCGCAATTTAAAAAAAAACGCAAAAAGGCTAAATGCACAAAACGTGTACCCAATTTGGCACAATTTTTTAATCATTAGCTACAGCCTATATAGGCCTACAGGGACGATCCAATTGGCATTGAAATAAACTCTCAATTATGTTCCCAGTGATATTTATACAAAATTTTTAACATACAACTCAAAAATACGCGTCTAAATCATCGTAATATGTCTATACAAATATTCAATGATTTCACTCAGTCTTCCCATTTAAAAACGCGTAGAGGGGCACATTGGGTTCACTTTTTTTTGATGCGAAAAACAGCAATTTGAGTAGGATAAAAAATAATTTTAGGAAAACTGATGAGACCAATCGAAAGCTGAGATGTTTTTACACAAAAAAGAGTAATGACACTTTGAGAGATAAAAATTATTGACACCTGATTTTTGAGGTTGAGTGTAAAAAGTGAAATAAGAAAATGGTGAAAAAATCAGTAAGTGAAACTTCAAAGTGTTGTAGGAGAGTGGTTTTAAGCGCTAAATGGGCGGGGAAGATACCGAAAATTTTCTTTTAATTCCCCCAACATAACCCAAGAGCGACTGTTGCTCAGAGAGCACCGGAAATACGAAATCTGACGATTGTGCCAAATTGGGTACAGTGCCAAATTGGGTACAGTTACCTTACTTACCACATAATTACTGAGCGCTTCATTACCTTTTTGCAGGCTCTGATCGGTTTTTCATCAGCACAAACTATTCAAAATGTCTCTCCACCCTTCACTTTAGGCGAAGGTCCTCACTGGGATGTTACGAATGAAAAATTATATTTCGTCGACATACACGGCCAAAAAATAATGAGGTTGGATCCAACCACAGGAAATTTGACTTATGCATATTTGGGTTAGTACGCGCTAGTTGCATTATATACCATTTCAATACCCTGACGAGGTAGAAATATGAAAAAAAAAACTCTCAACCGACGTCGGTTCATATTTTAGCGCAGGGCAGAGTTGGAGCTGTCGTTCCGGTTCAGGGTACCTCGGACAAGTTCGTCGTTGCTGTGGGCACGGACGTTGTGATAGTTACTTGGAATGCATGGGCTAACAGTGACAGCCCTGCGATTCAGAAGTTGACAACCTTAGAAGACAGCCCTGATGATACGAGAGTGAATGACGGAAAGTGTGACCCCGCGGGCCGCTTGTGGATAGGTACCAGTCCGATTCAAGCAATTTTACTATATATAGCTAAGCAAACTTACATTTTTATACTTATTTCATTTTTGCACGAAAGGAACCATGGCTTTGGAGGTGAATACATACATTGCACCTGGAAAAGGCTCACTGTATACGGTGGATCGTTATTCGACAAGGCGTGTAATTTCCCCGGTCTCCATTAGCAACGGCTTAGCGTGGAATTCGGCAAAAAATACTATGTATTACATTGACTCGCCAACCAAAGTAATTTGGGCCTTTGATTATGATATTCGTAATGGATCCATTGGTAAGTCCAATCATGATTATTTGTATCACTGTTTCATGATCTAATTATATCTAAGCAGCGAAATAGACAGTTCTCAATCCACATCTATAGACATTTTATGTATTTGTAAGTATACATTATGCATTTTTTTGCTCTTCCAGCTAACCGTAGAACCATTTTCGATTTGGTGAAGAACGGCGTGGGGGAAGGTATACCTGATGGAATGACGATTGATACTAATGACAATTTGTGGATTGCTGTTAATTATAGTGGCGTGGTAAGTAAAATATCAAGTAGATTTTATTCTTCAATTATCACAGCTTCTCTTATAGATACAGTTTTTAATGGGCATACATATATTTTTTATACATATATTTTATTTTATATATGTATTAGTCATATTATAATTGAATACATGCATTTGAATATGATTTGTCTAAATACTTTAATCAATACTAATACTTGGTATTTCGTATTCAGTGCAAATTAAATACTGAATTTGCCAATTTCGGATAGGGACAATCGATGAATATAATGGTATAACGATCCCGTTGTCTTCCGATTCAGGTACTCCAAGTAGACCCTCGGACCGGTAAGCTATTGAGAAGTATCGTAATGCCCACTAAGCAAATAACGAGCGTCGCTTTTGGAGGCCCGACACTGGACGTGCTGTACGTCACCTCGATGAACGCCGGCATGACGAATCTCGAAAAGGAAGCAGACCCAAACGCCGGAGTCGTGTTTGCCGTGAAAGAACTCGGCGTCAAGGGCGTCCCGCCTTACGAATTCAAATACAATTTCGAGCCGATCGAAAAATGACGAGTTGTCCTCTCGAGTGTACAGGAATAAACATTATCTATCGGTGAACGGTGAATTACCTGATACCCACCACCATCCCTTCCCCTCGTCTTTAGAAGGGTCTTGACGGCAATAAGCACGCGCGCGCGCACACACAAGGAGAATCGTGCTTAGGAAATAGACGAGGAGGAGAGAGAGAGGACGTGTCGCGCGGTGGAATTAGCGCCGAGGAGAAAGATCGCGCGCGGCTTAAGGCGTTGAATCATAACGAGGACTTAGTGGGGGGGCGCAAGTCCGCGGCAAGAAGCCTCCCGGCTCATTGGCTGTGTGTACGTATACGCGGGGACGCGACAACAGCCGGGGCATTACAAGGCTCACCCCGTATACACAAGAGCCGCTCGAGCCACAACTCCATATTCATGACGTCCCGCGCGGCGGCATTAAAAACACGACGAATCCAACGGCGCGCGCGCGGCTCGTTTGCAGATGCCTGTAGCCTCCGCAGCGTCTCGATCCCTCGAGCTCTCGTGTATCGAGCTTCGTTTCCCTCAGCCCGACGCGACGAACGCGAGCCCTCGGAACCAAAATTCGTCAACTGCGCGAACTTGCGATGTCTCACCCTCGACAGGGCTCGATCCTCGTTTCAGTAGATGAAGCCCGGGTAGGCTCAGACGCCCAATTCAGCCGCGTTTTTGGAAAAATATTTGCGTCCTCTCTGGGTCAGAGTCTCTCTCCGAGCAGAGCAAGAGTCATAAATTTGCGTCTCGCCTCAAGGATGTCGCGAGGTGGACGCGAGGAAGGCCGCAGTAGGTCATCGGGTGTCAGCGTCCCTCAATTCTCGCCAACGCGCGCGCGCGCGCGCAAATTCGAGCTGGCCTCTCGCGGATTGGACTCGTGCCGACTCGGCGCGCCGTATACACACAGACTCAGCCCGTGCGCGAGCGTATCCATTAGGGACAGCCGAGTCATATATCGATGTCGCTGCTGCGTCGCCGCCGCCGTCGTCGTCGTCGTCGTCGTCGGGTACTGGCCCCGGGAGGATTTACGGGCGACGAGAGCGCGCTTGAAGGGATTGTAAATCCCCGTTTGAGGATCGCTGATACCAAGTTTTATGTGGGACATTAGTTGGCCGGGGCGTGGCCGAGAACGCCGCCGTGGACTCGAGAATGGAGGAGTTGCCAGCGGGATCGCCTCGCTATAAATTAGCCCCCGAAATGAAAGACAAATCGCCCCGGAGCTGTCCGCCCGCGTTCGGGCCCGGTGATAGAAGCACCGAGAGCACTGCGCCTCCGCGACCCCGCGCCCTCTGCGGTGGCCGCCACCGCCTTCTCCTTCTTATACACGTATCCACTGTGTGCCAGACATATTCTCGCCCCAGACAAACTACGACAAGTTTCTACTCCGTCACACCTGTCGCTCTCGCATCTTCCTCGCCCTTCTATTGATTCGACCCTGGACGACGATCGACAAAAAAAAATGAAGCACTGATCACAGTTGACAGTTGCGTACGCAACTGTGACTTCTCAGCGGAGAGAATTTTAATTTCCCGAAATATTGAATGAAATAATAATAGAAGTAATTGAATATTTTTTATTTCCGTTTTACATCCGTCCTCTCCTCTCTCTTCTATATAATCCATGATATGAGTATAGGTATTACATTCCATGCTCATATAGTGGGATTTAGAACATTTTTCACCTTTTGGGGGGTGGGGGGAGAAGAAGTTCAGAGGGATGTAAAGCGATAAAAATAAGATATATTTTATTCGAAAATAATTAAAATACAAAATTAAAACTCCTTCAAAGTAACAAATGACGAGATTAATTTTTTTCACGTCAATTTTAGAAACAAACAACTCGGTGTTTGTCTCACGATTAGCTCGAAAACGATGGGCTTCTTACTCGAGTACTATAAGAATCTCCTATGGTATTTTTACTACTTGTAGTCCATTGTACTCGAATCAATGGTCATTCTCGGTTTTATCTCGTCAGCATAAAATTATTGTGCCCTGATCGAGCATCTTGACGAATACTATCAAAAATAAAGAGTATTATTTGTCCATAAGCACCCAGTAGTACTCCATAAGAACTCCACGTTACTCCGCCGTCTGAGTACTCGAGTGAGAAAGCCCTCGGTCGAAAGGCAAGATATTGAATGTTACGCGGGTGGTTCGCGCATTGGCGAACGTCTAGCCGGGTGGGAAGGGGGGCGAGGAGGACAGGGACAAGCCAAGTTGCTCCCATGGGTTGTCGCGCGCCGGTGGAAGAAACGAGACGAGAGCACGTCAGCCCTTTTCTACAATTTCTTTTGTCCCACTTCGATTTCTCCGAAGTTTGCCCGGGGAACGAGAGCTTTTTCTTCCCCTGCCCGGCTCCTCGCCGTCGTCGACTTGAGCTGGCTTGACGGACGTCTGTCGGCCCACTGGGGACGCGCAATAAATAGCCGTCCGAGTTCTTGCACCAGAGACGTGTGGGCCGCACTAGCCAGCGACCGGCAACTTGGCGCAAACTCGCAAGCGCGCCGCAACTACACCGATTCGACCCCCCCCCCCCGTTATTTAGATTCCTACGTCCGGAGAGTGTTACGTCGAGATGATCGCGCGTACTCGAGATTTCGGTCGCGTAAACTTCATCGAGCTGTGGCATGAGCAGTGGATACTGGAGAGACGGAGTGAGATCCTTCCCGTACAATCGGCTTCTCCGTGGCCGAGTACCGCTAATTTGATTTTTACTAGTGTAACAATCAGTTTGCCCAACTCTGCCCCCGACCCACACTGCAGTCTTCGAATATACTAGTCTAATTGATTATATTCGCCGACAACGCGAGCGCGCTCATATATTTTCGTTCGACTGAGTTCGATCCGTCAGAGCCATCGTATCAAACCCCTTGCGCGAACCTAAACGACGGGGGTATGGCAATCGTAGGAGAGAATCAAAATAGCAGGAAACGCGCCCGGGAAAAACAGAAAATGAACGACTATCCAGCATAATGCAGGCGCGTAACTATGGCCAATCTCGCGTGGCTGCGCTCATCAGCCACCCCGTCGGGTGGTTTTTCTCGTTTTTGTTGTCGCGCCGCGGACGATGGAATAACTCACGGGCCTGTTGGCGAGTGTCCGCCGCGCGAGATGAACGTTTTAATTCCCTTCCATAAAAGCCAGCGACAAATCAAACCCGCCCGACATGATTAACTGGCCGCGCCGCGTAAATATCGCTATCAATGCCGCACGTGGCGCGACGCGCGCGAGAGTAATGACACGCGCGCGATGCACCGAGCGATGCACCGCCCCGCCACCGCCGCCGCTCCCGCTGCTGCTGCTTCCTTCATTTTCCATAACTCTTTCCCCGCGCGCCCCACCCCCTCCCCCATTTCTGCGTGTATTTTCGCTGGAATGGCTTGTTTCTTTTCGTGTTTTTTTTCTCCCTCTCTCCCCTGGCTCGACCCCGCACCACCCACAGGCCGAGTTTTTTTTTCGGCCGTTGCACGACTCGGACGGATGGCGACGATTTGTCAATTCGACTATGCCGCGGGGTGTTCTATGATCGGCGTTATCTACATGTGTTACCTTCCGACGGGATTAGATTTATGCTCGATACGCGAACTGCGCACGCGGCGGCACTTGTTTATCCGACGCGCGTTTTTCGTTTCTTGTCAATTATACGATTCGTGTCATTTTTTATCCGTGGACGAGAGGGTGATTCGCACTTTATTTTCTTTATTATCCACATCTTCAATAACATCCAGTTTATGTACTAATTAAAAATCAACTTTTGTTATTTGACGAATAAAGCTATCTCTCTGAAGTGCGTTCAGTATTTGACATATAATGTAATCTTGAGTTTATGCGCCCCATTTAACTAAGCCTCGCTCTTTAACTTGTAAGATCGTCCTTAGCATGAGTGATATCGCTCCAAATTTTTCGCACTAGCCATGTGTTATTTTTGTATTCTTCCTCTGGCTCAAAAGACCCAGTGTCCTATGTCAATGAAATAAAATCAATCAATCGACTGATTATCTCTCTTCTCTTAAACTTGATATAAATCGCACCATACGTATAAAACCAAATGGAAATTGATCTCTATAGCCTGATAAAGGCGAAGCTCATCAAGTTGTTAGCGAATTCTTTCTCTAGAAGGCAGACACTTGTCCTTATAAGAAAATTCGAACGTGGCGAAATATGACACCCAGCGTACTTGATTACCCGTTAAACGGCTCGAGGTGATGGGCAAAATCATTTTCTCGATAAAACCAAACGAAGCCAAACGTGCTTCTACCTGTTTGCAATTCAATCGCAATTCAATCGATCTATCAATCTCTCTCCGGTGCGCATACAGCTTCAGTTGGACGACTCAACCTTCACCGTAACACACTACGAGAGTCGAGTAGCAAGAATGGTAAAAATCATCGAGCGCCGTTGGATGGCGGGAAAAAGCCGGCAACGGAAGCCAATTCGAAAGCTCTTATACGGGGCACACACATCGGCGGCGGCGGCAGCAGGGTCGTAACGGCTCTGCCATTCCAATATCACGGACATATATACACACGCGGATCAGGGGTGGGCTGGCGCTAGCCCGGGCGAAGACAAAGGCGCGCGCGCGGGCACGTCTACGAATTCCTCTCGGGCTCGTCAAAAATACGAGGACGCGACAATGGCGGCTGGGTGCGTAACGCGGGGGTGGCAGAGACACACACCCGCACACACATGGATACAGGCGCGCGCGCTCACACAATGAGGATCGCCACAGCCGGCCGTCACCCCAATGATGGACGCTTTCACGAACGACCCAACGGAGCCTCGTACATCACTTTTATTACGCGCCCTCCTCATTTTCATATTTCATATTTACATTTCTGGACCGGCCGTAAATCACGGAATTTATGGGTAATTAGGCCTTTGTGCGGACCCACGGGGCTCGAAGAGTGGCGGCGCAGGGTGCGAGCGCCGCGCCATCCACCCCGCGCGCGCGCTTATCCAACCCCCCCCAGCCCATATATACTACGTGCTGCCGCGGCTCTTTCTGTCGATCGTCACCGCGCGCTGCTATCTGCTCCTCTGCGCGCGTCAATGAGCTCGCGCCAACGTTTTCGTCTCAACCGCGTCAGCGTTGCTTCGCCCGACTGAAATGTATGCGGCAATGCGTGTAGCGCGTTGGCCCATTGGTCGACAGATGAAGGGCCTTTCCGCAACCGAATGGGTTGAGGGTGTTAGAATTTAGACCGGCCGGGAGCCAATGGGAAATAAAGCCTGATGTGTTTCTGTAAGACAGTTCGAAGAAACTTTGACGATCACTGATAGGAAAAATGGTAGGAAGGAGTTGTCGTGGCTGCGAGGATTTGTTTCGCTTATGGAATCTTTTGTATGATGACACCGATGCCATTTGTATTATCGTCGATAAATTTAACTCATATTTTTGAAAACAATCTCTTCGGTATTTGCTCCAGAAGCAGCGAGTCACAACGAATAATTTTAGAAATCAAGGTTCCAGAACCTACAACTTTCAGTCACATATATTATTCTATTCGTGGCTGTTGCGGTAAATCGTAGACCCGTCATTTTGAACAAAGACGTGATTCTACATCAATATGATAAACAAAGAAAAACTTGCGTCAAGGGCACGCGTATGTTTGCGGACATTATAGATGATTTAACTCAAACAAGACGATTTTCAAGTATCCACTGTAAAAATAGTCACCGATTGAAGGCCTCATGAAGTTGATGTGAGTATAATTATCATAAACATCTGCAATTACAAATGTTTCTAGCTCATTTTTGAGGCAGCAAGTGTCCCACTATTAATTTGACTTGTTCAACCGAAGCTATTGACGTCTGTATTGAAAGCAAGTAGTTATCACACCACGTTGTTCGAGCGACTAAGTTTAGGTGATTTTGTCTAAATTGAATTCTATGTAACTTAGGTAGATACGGAAATAAATATCCGGGGGTGAGATTTTTGCATCGTCACAGAGCTTCCAAAGCAGAATCACTCGATTATAATCAACATGATCTTCTCTGAATACCATAGCACGAAACGGACAACATAGTTTGCTGGTTCGATTAACCAAAAAAACTTATCACTATACCATCAATCGTTTTCGCTCTAATCGTTACATTTTGGCTGAATCATTTCGTGAGATCAAAATAGTGAAAAATATCCAGAAAGCGCCTGTAATTGGAGCGCTAATAATTGGAAAAGACTACTAACTCGACTAAAGACCTTGAAAAACTTAAAATTTTTCCGCTGTTCAATGCCGAATTTTCAAGCCATTTATGAATTCTTCAATGATTGTGAACAAACGTATTTAATCGTGTAAACGTTGTAAACTAAAATCAAAATCGTCTGGTAAATTGTAAATCATTATGTAAGCAAGAAAAATTTCCACGACACTTGAAATTTTCAACAATGGAAATGGATAAAAGTCATTCATACTCTTTTTCTGATCAATCGTTGAATCCACTTGATATGCTTCTGCACGTCCACATAGAGAGCGGATGATTCCATTTTACTTTGTTGATCATTCTGCACATAATTCGTACATCCTTCCTGCAGCCCCATAACGAGGCCGACCAGCGTCGCTCTGGATTTGTCATCGAGGGCCACCAGAGCTCCACCTTGGTCACCGACCCATGCGTTTTTACAGTTCGCCGGAACCATGCAAAAATTATCGTCGAAAATTGGATCTGGCGTGCCGAAGCACAAGGTGTCGTTGAGCCTCTCGACCTGAGTGGCGTGCTTGATACGTCGGACTCTCAAGGGTCCCAAACCGATGCTGGCTCCCCAACCGGCAGCGAAGTACTTGCCGCTCCTCAACGGGGTCGCGCCCGGCAGGCAAATCGGTCTTATCAACTCCGGTAAGCTCGACTTTTTCAACCGTATGAGTCCTACGTTGCTGAACTGCTTCTTCTCGAATATGGATAGCGTGTAATTCGGATGGATGACAGTTTTCTTCACGCCAACTATCACTGATCCATCGTCGCAACGGGTGAACGATCTTGTGGGATTTAGTACGCAGTCCTCGGCTGATGTCAGGTTGTGCACGCCCAAGCGAACCCCAATGACGTTGGCGAATTGGAGACACTCGGCCGTCGTCAGAACGTTGAGATTATTCACGAGGACACCGCCACAGTCGAACGATCTAGGACCTGCGTGGGAAGTTTTTAATTTAGAATTTCTAAGAAAATTATACTTAAACTCACAGTCGCTATGGTTTTAGGTTTTCCGATATAATTAGATTATCATTAAAAACGCGTACTGCAAATACATTATGCAATCGAATCTCTCATATTATTTTGTATCCATTTTTCTTCAATGTAAACCATAAATTTCGGAACGGTTGCAAGAAACGAGTTAGAGGAAAATTCTCAAAGAGAAAGCTTTGTAATGGGGCAAAAATCGACCCACCGAATCAGACCTCGGGACCTCGATTTTCGTGATCTACGGGTCGAAAAACATGGAAATTCAAAAGTGTCTGTATGTATGTATGTGTGTGTGTGTGTGTGTGTGTGTGTGTGTGTGTGTGTGTGTGTGTGCGTCCCGTTTTTTTTCGTCCACGATAACTCTCGAAGGAATGGTCCGATCGTCTTGAAATTTTGCACACAGGTTAATCGCGGCAAAATCTCGGGCGAGTTCAATTTTCAGCGAAATCCGTTGTTTATTTCCTTAGCAACCGTTGTTAAGGTGTCTATTTTTTCGTTTCTTTCGTCCACGATAACTCCCGAAGGAATGATCCGATCGTCTTGAAATTTTGCACACCGGTTAGTTGTGACAAGATCTAGTCCAAGTTAAATTTTCAGCAAAATCCGTTGGTTATTTCCTAAGCAACCGTTCCTAACGTGTTTTCTCACAAATCCTTATGAGTGCTCATTGGGGCAAGCCGGAAAATCAGTTTTAAGTCACACTCGATGGCCAAGGACACTGAATTGTTGTATTTGCTCCATAGCAACGGTTGTTTACCTCCCTAGCAACAGTTACGAAGGTTGGAAATCATTAATTTATGACCCATTTCCATCATTTTCGACGGCAAAGGACACAAAATCTTCCCAATTAGCTCCTTAGCAACCGTTGCTCACCGCCCTAGCAACCGTTGCTAATGGGGAAAAAAATTGATGTAAGTTTCGTTTCCAGTATTTTCAACGTACTTTAGAAAAAATTGAGAAAATTTGGTGTCTTTTGCCGTCGAAAATGATCAAAATAGATTTTGAATTGATCATTTCCAACCTCAGCCGTCGAAAATGATCAAAATGAGTCTTCAAGTGTGCTAAATACAGACTTAAGGGCAGGGTGGATCGATTTTGACCGCGATTAAACCGTATGACAGTCACAAGATGAATTGATCGAAAAATTATGCAGGTCCAAATGTCTCGCATCGTGTAGAACCTAGAACCGTTTGCTTTGTTGCATTTGATCAAATAATAAGAGAGCCCGGGCAGACATCAACACTCGCAACATAGTTTGGTCAATTGAAAAAGAACGACACTTTACACAGTCACAAAGATACGAATTGAATTGATTAAATAATTTTTTTGTAATTTTTGAAAAATAGATGATAGTATCTACGCTAGTGAAAAGGTGAAAATACAGGTTTGGGACGCATTTGTGGATGATGTTGAAGCCTCTTTGAGAAAGCATACTGCTAAGGCACTTGGCAGCGGTTTTTCAAATATGATAACCACGCAAGTAGAGCTTCCGGTAACTTATAATATATTGAAATATTTGGGATCAACGATGTTGTTAGATTTTGAGGAATCACTTACGTCCTTCATACACTAACAGCGCACTCCACGAGTATTCCGCGGAGCTATTCAATGGACTGCCATTAGCAGCGAGGCTGTTGTAAGAGATATTTCCGCATCTATCACCTGTATACATAGAATTATTATTTGAAAACTATTCGATAGAACTATTCGCCGAAATCAAGATATTATAATACACATATATTCAACTCACCGTTTGCCGTATTAACGGATAGGTATAATGTAAGAAAAATCAAAATAGCTGAAAACTTCATTGTTAAAAAGATGGTGGAAGACGTCTACACGAGTCAATTCATCTGAGCTTACTATTCGATTGGAATTTTCTCCAACAGACTTAAATCTCTATGAGATAAGTACTAATCACGTAAAACATACACCAAATTCAAATATACACAATGGACTGATTAGAAATTGAATCCCGAGGATTACGTGAGTGTATTCAGCGAGACTATTTTTTTCCTACCACTTGAGTCAATTCCACACACTGACGACAAACTGACGATCAGCGTAATACATATAGTAGAATTGACGAGCAATTATTATCAGATAATGATTACTTTTGAATCCCACGTGGATGGAAGGATGGAGAATTCTCTCGATACTTTGTATCGGGATTAATTAACTCGTTCCATTTCAACGTTAACTGAATCGATACATATAATAATTCATTTTTCTAAACCTTGTAACAATATCTTAAAACTTAGCTCAATACCTATCAAAAACCATCTGTATAGTTACCATCCGATTATTTTAACCAATTGGAAATGTCAATTTAAAAAAAAACGCAAAAGAGCCAACTGCACTACACGTCCAGTCAATTTGGCACGGTTTCTTAATCATTTGTTACAGCAAATATAAGCCTACAGGGACGATCAAATTGGCATAGAAATAAATTCTCAATCATGTTTCCATTCATATTTATACAAAACTTCTGACAATCAACTCAAAAATATATATCTAAATCATCGTAATATGTCTATAAAAATATTTAACGATTTTACTCAGTCTTTTCATTTATAATCGCATGAAGGGCCACATTGGCTTCACTTATTCTTGATGCGAAAAAGAGCAATTTGAGTAGGATAAGAAATAATTTTGTGAAAACTGATATGACCAATCGAAAGATGAGATGTTTTCACATAAAAAGTGTAATGGCACTTTTTTAGGTTGAGTGAGAATAGTGAAATAAGAAAAGGGTGAAAAAATCAGTTAGTGAAACTTCAAAGTGTTGTAGGAGAGTGGTTTTAAGGGCTAAATGGACGGGGAAGGTACTGAAAATTGACAAACGTGCCAAATTGCCCGCAGTTACCTTATAATCAATCAAAATTGATCTACGGTACACATAGCGCTTATACGTAACGAGCGAGAAGGAGAGGCACGTCGCATTGATTTGAAGTTGGCCCGGCTCTATCGCACGAGAGTCTCCATAGCCGTAATCGCACGCAACGAGTTTGAATTCGATATCTGATTATCATACGTCTTGGGACGATAACGCTAATAATTAAACGTCGCGCCGGGTTTGAGCGAGTAAAATTATCGGAGCATTTCTCTCGCAACATTGCGGAGGCGAACGCGCGTGGCGGGGGAGGCACGGCCGAACTAACCGGGCGATGCAGATATCAAAATACCCCGAGCGCTTCATTTACTCGTTAATGACGATTATTCGCGCCGATAGCGGCGCAAACGCTAAAACAATAAGTTTGCCTGGCTCAACGAGGGACCGCCGCCGCCGCGGCTTTGGAAATTATATTTTTTTTTATTTCAATTCATTCGTTCAATCAAATTGACCGTGGGCTCGATGCTACCACACCGTCGCAATATACCCCCGATGGTGGGGGCAACATTTTTCATGCGTATTGCCTTTTGGAGGTATAGGTTCGGCTTATAGTGTCGAGAGCGACACTTCGATTTCGAATCGTTATTACAGATGCGATTGAAAATATTCGTCGCCGAGTTCGTCGATAACACGGGTAATGCGTTCGCGTGATTAATCTCATTAGAAAGACATTCGATTCGGTGATACAGGACTCGTTTCACATCGGGTAATGATCATCCGAGTGGGCGCCTATGGATAATGTGATGAACAGCTACAAGATTAATCCATTGTTTTTGGAACGAATCGAATAAATTTGATCAACTGGAAGAGTAAAGATTTTTGGAACTCAGAATGACCAAGGTAATCCCCGTAATCGACATTTTAATCCTCTTAGTCATTTGAAAATGTGTAATTCATATGTTCCGGGTGCAAAGATTTTCCTACATCTGTGAATTTAGACTCTAGGGATTATGAATCCACAGTTTAAGCGAAGCGTGAGAATAAATGAAAAAAAGGGGTCATTGCAGTTTGTCATCAGAAATGTTACTGTCAGTCAGTCGGAAGGAGCTTTCGTAGAGTACTTCTAATACATTTATAACGAGGTACACACCAAGTTTGCAATCATGATTTTCGGTTTGGATAACAAACTCTTTGATTGAGTATCTATTGTGTATCCATTAGTTCCATTGTAGATAGACGCATGTTCGTAATGACGTGAATATTTAGAACATGAACTTTTGGTGAAGAATTAGTCACTTAGTCGCGACGAGCCGAACAATAACACGATCTATTATCATTTGTCGTTCTTTACAATTAACAGAATGAAAGGCTCCAACGCATAAAAATTATCCACACTCCAAAACACGCGATCCAAAAGCCTTGCGTTCGTTGTGTTTGTCCCCCACCCGAGTCTATCTTCCCCTCGGAGAAATTCAATTGTCCGATCGGCAGTAGATCGTACTCGTACTTCTCGTCCCGAGCAGTAAGCGTCGCGCCGAACAAATGCAGCTCGAAACAAAAATCGCGCCGAACAAATGCAGCTCGAAACAAAAATCGCGCCATCAAAGATGCGCGACTCGGATTAATCGAATCAGCCTAACGATCCAAATGGAAAACGCTGCCTCGGTAGCACCTCTCGCTCCGACAAGCTCGAAAAAAAAAATATAGCAGCCGAACAAACCCTAGTACACACCGGACAGACAATGGTGTGGGCAGACAAGAGGAATGGATTAAGAGGCAGAGGTCGCGACAAAAGGTTTGTAGGCATCGGGGGGAAAGGGACCCGCGGCTCTCGGCCCGAAGGGTTTTGAAACGGTTTGCGCTAAATCAGAGCGTCGGCGGTCGTTAGCGCGCTCGCAGAGGTAGATGGCGAGGGGTGGGTGGGTGGGAGAGTGGCAAGATATAGGGTCTAATTAAAATAAATCTTGAGAAAGGAGTAATTATACGTGTATTAGCCGTGATGGACGACGCAGCGGCAGATGTACGGAAACGCCTCTTCATTCCTAGATTTTCCAGGACGCTGCTCAAGCTCAACAGACCTCCCCGCGTGCGCGCGGATGGACAACGCTTAAGGCGAAATCCGCGGTTTCGCTCTAGCATCGTCCTGTCTTCGCCCTTGGGTAAATCACCCGTGGCTGCTGCTCGGTACATGACGTGTATATACCTGCCGGTGAACTCGGATCGTTATCGCAGCTGAACAGAAATTTCATTGGTATTTAGCTCCTCGTGTGGGAGCCGCGACATTCGAGGAATAGGGTTGACATTCATTCTTAGGATTTGCAGAAGCCTTTTCGTGCATTGGATGACGGAATATTGCGTTAGCCTTCGGTCTATCGATGAACTCGACAAGATAACGGACAGGGGCAATGAATCCTTCACGACGAGGTGGGTAGTGCCCTCCCCGACAGCTCGTCGCGAATGAAACTATTTGGAGAAAATTAAAACCTCACAATTCACCGAAGAGGATGTAGCAAAATACAGTGCAAGAAGCACCAGCAACCACTAGTTCAGTCATTTCAACGCGTCAAATCAGCCAAACGAATGAAAAGCGAATCGAATATTTCTTCGATTCGCATCCGATAACAAATTTTAGCTCGATGTGGGCCGGCCACGGGCGGTTCATTACACGCTGCATTAGGTAAATACACTTGCGCGCAAAAGTTGCCCGCAAAGGTTATATAATGCGCCCGATCAAAATTGACGGTTCGAACTCGAAGCGGCGCACAAAGCGCGCGAAAAAACGAAACATCAACGAGGTGCACGTATGATTCGTGCAATATACTCATGATCGATCCTCTCGCTCGGCGGGAAAAGAAAGATCAATTTCCGAAAGCAAACGGTACATGCACACGCGGGAATATAATGAAAAAGAGCAGTGAATCATGTTTTTTCAAAGATAATGCGCGAGCGAGGCTTTTTGATGCCGCGCAATTTTTGTTCAATCACACGGGTAACAAACAACAAATCAAGATTAAAATCGGTGCCAATTGAACAAAGTTCGACTTTGTGGGCAAAGCGTTGGCGTGCGGCTGGCAATGTTTTGCATTTACATTAAATCGCCAAAGCTCATTGCGCTTCGAGTATGTATGATCCGACACGTCGCTTGTTATGGTTTAAAAATCACATAATGTAATTTCCGCTCCGAGCCGAATCGGTTGCCGATACGTGTATATGTATAAAAACACGAACAATTGGCAAAGGAACACGTCAAACGCGAGCGTATACGAAGTGACGTGCGCCAGCCCGCATATACGAGTCTATACATGTATATCACACGCGAGCGAGTACTTAATAAAGCTTCCGGTCGGCCGGGCACGCCTACGTATATATCTCTGTGCGAGCGCTGCAGCTCTCGGGTTATTTAACAAAATGATTCGGCGGGCGCAGTGACTCGTCCGAAATCTATATAATCGAAAATCCGGATTTTCGCGAGTTGGCGCATTAACGAGCGCTCGTGTGACTTCATTATTATCGTCCTCGTCATCATCATCATCATCATCATCATCATCATCATCATCATCATTGGTTGGATAATAAAAGAGCGAGAGAGAGAGAGAGAGAGAGAGAGAGAGTCAGCGGCGAAAGAATATCATGCGTCCGGCCGGTCATTTACGGGCGCGCACTCGGTCGAAATATCCCCGAACCTTTGCCGCCCGCCGAATCAGTGAACTCATTATTACGATAAACCGAGCGGCCTGTTTGTCTGTGTATGTCGGTATTTATTATTATACGAGCCACGCACACGTTTACGCTCTTCACCCGTAACTGGATATGCGAAAGCGATTGCACTCGTTGATGAGACAAGATGAATCTTGCAGCCGATTTGACGTGCGCGTTGGAATATCATAGCCATCGTGATTATTGCGTGTAGCGATGGTGGTTTTCCTATATAGTGATATATAGGGGCATTTTTGTTTTCTTCATAGAAACTATTGTATTCACATTCCCACAGCGTCCGTTGCTAAGGGGATCGCGACGAGTTAACGAGAGTTCCATTTCATTATGGGTTGAAAGCATTGAACGCTTCGAATCAATAAGAGAATGTGCGCGCATTCGTAAGTTTGCAGCCTTGAATCCAGCTGAAGCCAGAGATTTAATCTATTACATATCAATTTAGAAAAATAGAATTAAATTAATAACCTTGTTAGTGCTGTCAAGCTTATAAGAAAATATAATATCAAATGTAGAGTTGATTACTACATTTTTAGGCACTATGGATAGGAGACTATTTATCGCTGAGTTTGAGTGAGATTGGGAATCGTTATTAGGAGTACTCAAAAACAGATCGAATTACGGTTAATAGTTGAGCCCCTCGATACGAAACAATGGCACCATCGACGTAAGGGATAAATAATTACGAGCCCACGTTTCAGTGTTACCGGTGAGCATCGGAACGGTAAAATCGAACAAGTTACCGATAAAGTGTGTCAATCAGTGCGGCACCCCAGTAAAAAGTGGGGGCGGGGGGAGGGGATCGCGTTACTCGACGGAGGCACGCACGTTTACCACGGGAGGGAGGCTTAACCTTCGAGCCGATGCTGATCCCGATCATTAGCCCCAAAGTTCTGCCGGCACACGAAAAGACAGAAAAAAGGGGACAAGAGCCGGTAAAGAATAGTGCAAGCGCACGCGTATCGGGAAAGAGGGAGATCTCATAGGCGCGTAAAAGCCTCGCGCTATTCGTATACAGTGTCGGAGAGGCAGAGGGGTGGGGAGGCGATGGGATAATGATAGGGAAAAAGCCGGGGCTACGGAAAGAGAAAAGCGCAGCTCTGGCGACGATGATTATCGATTGTGAATTTAATTTGGCGACTCAATGTAGCGAATAATAATGCTGCCGGGCTGTGTCCGGGCGGCCGGACGGGCGGTACTTTTCATTAGCGCGGCCGTCTCCCCTGTTTACGGCATTAAGGGCAATTAAAAGAGCTGCCAGGCCGAACGCTAATCCGGCCGCGGGCCGCCGCTATCGCGATGCCACGAGCGCGGGGTAGCCTCGTATCGGAAAGTCGCGTGTGATGCGCGCGCGATCGTAATAGGCCAACTTGTAAAGAACAGCCCTATTGACGGGGGGGCGGGCAATCGCGATAATTTCATTAACTGCTCGCGCGGCCGAAATCGCGGCAAAAGCCGCAGCGGAATAAATTCGTTACACGCGCGAGCCCACCCCTCCCTGGTAAATATTCGCCCCGCGCGCGCGCGCGAAAGAGAGAGAGGCATGTATACGGCCGAAGTGTTTTAATTTCGTCGCGCGCGCGCGCTCGCGAGCTCTGCTGATGCGGATTTTAATGACGCGGCTTCCGCCTTTTGATGAATTTTTAATCAGCCCGCGGGTTTTCCAGCTTTTTCAATCGACACGTGCGCGCGGCTGTGAGCTGTAATTGTTTAAACGTCCCACGCGAGTCCCCCTCGTCGCCGCGCGGCTGGCATTTTTGAGGAGTAGCTCGTGTCAGTCACGACGATATTTGCCACGATTCGAGTGACGAATTCACGTGGATTTTTACATTGGCATTCGTTCGCGAATCTAATCAAATTAATATGAAAGACCGAGGTGAAAAAAATTGTGCGGAGAAAATTTTATTTAGAAATGGTCTTTTTACATTCATGATTGAGGTGCATGGACGCATGAGCTCTCTGTGCTTCATTCCTGTATTCTATATAATGAATAACAATTGTTCATATGAAAGTATTGAACAGCCATATAGATTGGGGACGAGATTTTTTTAAATACCAGAACACAAGGAACATTTCAATTGAGTGGAAATTAATTCTATCATCAAAAATGATTTCTCGTTTTTAATATTTGTTTCAACATATTAATTCATGTCAATCAATCGATAGCGCATTGAACATCTATATTTCTCTCGTACGCTTAGTGAACTTTTGAATTATCCATGCTATTAACATTCATACCAGGCAAGAGCATAACGGATTATGCGTTGACATCATGCCTACAGAGTCAATGCCAGTTCATATTTGCCCGCACGATTCACGCGACATTTTCTTCCCTCGGAGGGTGGGTCGCGACAAAAATACAAGGTTCGCTCGCCAGCTCGTCATTCGAAATCGACGTTGACGTCACCTTAACAACCAAACGCGGCCCAAACCCAGCCTGCGAAACATCGTCCTCGGCGAGGAGGACCCTCAACCCCTACCGAGCTAGTTGTTCGGACTTTGTCGATAATTCACCGGGAAATCGCGACGCGCGAGCAAGAGAGGCTGCAAAATGATAACGAGCCGGCCTCTCTCGTGTCCGAGTCCCGCGAAAAACGTAAATCCGAGAGAGGGTCTGCGGACTGGGGGTGGGATCGCATTAGCACAAAGGTGCAAATCCCGGGCCGCGCACCGCGGAGGAAAAGCTGGAAAGTGAGCTTGCGCGGTGAGACGCGCGCGCTCAGCAGCGCTAGCATGTGTTTGCGCGTACATTACACGGCGGCCGCGCGCTTACGTGGACAAAGGGGGGCGCAGGGGAGGAGGAGGAGGAGGAGGAGGAGGAGCGGCACGAGGGAGGGCGTTATTGTTATCTTAGATTTATAGTCATAACGGATGGTGGCGCGCTCGTTCTCTCCCTCCCTCTCTCTCTCACTCGCTCGCTCGCTCGCTGTAGCAACCCCGAGCGGTCTTATAATCACCCTCGGAGCGTCCGAGCTACCTTGCGGCCTCCCCCCGCAGTTTAAGTGATTTGCGACGCGGCAGCGCGCCATGCAGATTCTACTTTCTCGCCGCCGACGCCGCCGCCGCCCGCCTCTTTCCACCCTCGGCTAGCCCGGCGCTCGATTACACACTACTTATCCTTCAATTCCTCTCCTCTGTCTCTGCTCTCCTCGACCCTACCCCCCTCCTTGATTTGTTGGCCTTTGTTTATCTTGCTCGGCTTGCCGAAGCACTTTTGCGGCTACCGCAGCCTCTTTTGTTTCAATCGCGTTTAGCGCGCCTGTTTTTTCCTCCTTGCCGCCCTTCGTTTGTTATACGCGACTCTCCGCACCGAGCACCGCGGTGTGTTTGCCGAGAGGTTAAAAATCAGATGATCGCGGGGCTGATCCACACCTTTCTGATCCATCTTCCCTTGACGTTGCGTTGGATCATCGTCGACAGGTGATGGATCTGGAAACAATAACGACTATTCGATCGTCCTCCAAGTATTTTTTCTTACCGCATGTTCTCGCAGAAGAAGAAACTGGATAGGGGGTGTATGCATTTGAACAACTGTCCCCCCAGCTGATCCGAGACTCAGGATCGCGGGAAAATTGAGGAGAGCGAGTTGAAATGAATGCATATATACCCGTCTCGTTCTTTTCCAAAAGTGATTCTTATAACACATTCCCCTGTCATCTTGCCCCTCCCACCCTCGTATAAGCGCGACTTATTCCGAAGATCCAAAGAATCGGCTGGCGAGTCCTAAGCCCCGGGGATAACGAGCGACGGAAGCAGGAATCGAAAATCGCGAAAAAGGAAGCGAGGGGAACGGAGGGAGGGAGGATAGCGAGAGAGAGGCACACGGAGTGGGCAAGCCAAGTCTCAACGCTTGGGGGACTGGAGCCGTAGTGAGCTGTTGTGACGAGCACGTAGGTCTGCGGATGGAGCCAATCAAGGAAGCACACCGTCAGCGGGTTTGCTCCGAACCGCCAGTTGTTACAGTTCTCTCTCTCTCCCTGCCACGACTGGCGGGACTCGAGTTGGCGAAAATTCCGCCCGTTTTCCTCCAGACGACACGTTCGGGACCTTGTTTACCGTGACGCCCGTTGAAATTTTTCACGAAGGAAAAAAAGAAACGAACTGCACACGCGTCGAGCAAAATAGAAACGCGCGCCGCAACTGTCCTGCTACGCTGACGTCTTTCGCCCCTTTCGAATCTCGCCACCGGTTGTATATATACGACGCGACGCGCGCTGCAGCTGTTGGACACGATTAACCTCGACGTCCGCGCCTCCCTCGCTATCGCAGCCGTGTAGAAACGTGTGTCACGTGGCCAGGAGTGGAGAGGATATTCGTTTGACGAACGCATGCACTGGAGCCGGGATCCCACGGACGACGACAGAACGATAGATAGTGAAGTCCACGAGGAAGCACACACGCGTATTCGGGAAAAGTTTCGAAGGTATATAATTTCGACCTGTGGGAGGACGTTGTACACGTGAGTGGGGAAAAAATGTGGAAAAAGTTTTTGGCCCTCGGTCTCGGGGTGGTGGAGGGCAAGGGATCAAGGGTGGGTGGCTCGCCGGGCTGGATCAGAAAAGCAAAGCAGAGAGCGTTGCAGGAGAGAGAGAAAGAGAGAGCAACTCGTTCGGGGTTGCAGGTCTCGCAGGACATTGTGCCTTGGCGGAGCGAGCAAAGAAAAGCAGAGAAAGGGGAGTCGGGGGTCTCCTCCGGGTGGAAGAAGTGTCGGCGTCGGCGGCGGGAGAAGGCCGTGCGCGCGCGGCAGTAAAGGAGCGAGAAAGAGAGGAGGAAGCGAGAGAGGCGGGCAGGGACGATAAGGGATCCAGTGTGAGCGAGAGCGAGCGGAGCTTGATGGAATTCCATAGATCCACGTCGTGCCCGCGTCGAGACAGAGTCGGCTAAGCAGCCATTTAAATGCAACCGATGTGTCTCGGGGAGCTATTACATCTGATGGACGGTTATTGACGCGAGCGCCGCGCGCTGGCTTACCAGGGCGAGCGCGCGTTACGGGAAAACTCGTACAGGCCGCCACCGCCGCTGCTACTGCTGCTGCTACTACCCTTCGCCCTCCCCCCCCCCCCCGAAGCCCCGAGGGGGCTGAGTTCAGCCTTTCTCCTAGTGAGCGCCGCGCCGAGATGAAGATAGAACGGGCCGGACGGGGCTGAGCCAACGAGCGTCACCGCCAACCCGCTCACGTCCTCCAAACCGACCCGAAACTTTTGTGACCTCTCCCTCTGTACTGTATATACTCCATTGTATGTACTGCAGCCGCTGAGAATAGTGCCAGCGGATCGACAGCCGAGCGTTCGATTGATTTCGCACCGGCTGCCAAATGCCCGATTCATTCATTTCCAATTCTCGATTGATCCTTACCGCGACGATGTACCAGTTGACTCGTTGGTGGATCCTTTTGAGTGTGCGGAGGCTGGACCGTATGCGGCCTGAATCCACCTTGCACTGTTCCACACTACTTACCTCCAACTTGGGACGAGCAGAGCCGACCAGGACACGATCAGACAGTTCAAACTCATCGACCAGTAGTCGCGATACCTGCGAGTGAAGCTGTGCGACCGGGATGACTCGCTGGTGAAAGTTACCGTGCTGCGATATCGTTGCACACCGACAACGGGCAATAATTACATCGGAACAAGGTGGAAAGAATATACTGGGAATCTTATGGAAAGTCAATATGCTGTCTGAATTTGAAACGGTGTAAATTGCTTGAGATCATACCTGCAATGGACTATCTGGATCGATCATGTTGCAAGAAAATAATTGTGACACAACCCGAAACAAAAAACGACAAGACGCGAGATTATAATATGATGAATCTCCGACGTCTGACTCTCCGCAAGCAATGAAAAGAAAAGCTTCATTACTTTCCTAAGAAAATACCTACTTCTAGGTCACCAATTTGGGGGTGGGGGGAGGGCAACATCATCACCGGCCACAGAGAGATTAGATCTTTGTAGTATTTTCTTTCATTAAGTCTCTAATTTATAACGTAATTCATAAAATATATACAGCTGTGTAGAGTCTGTTTTCATAACCTGTTGAAATAAGGATGATATACAACGAATAGCGATGTTCCTGTGAACCCAACAAGATTAGTTTTTGGGAGCTAATTTTGGAAGAACATTCAAAAGGTATTGATTTTATCAATCACGTCGAGCCGAGCCTCGAGTTATTTAATAGATAATCAAGTACACATCGACAGATTTTACAGCGTTCAACTCATTCCCAAAGATCATTTCTTTTCTACCAGAGACAATTCATAAGATAGTACAAAATTTTTTCTCTTGCTATGGCGTCAAATGAATTTTTCCTCTTGAACAAAAACTCGATTTTTGTATTCAATGATAGAAAAAGCAGAGCTTTCGAGTGAATATTTATCTGAGCAAAAAATATAACATAGAGTATGCGATACGTCAAGAGGCTCAACCAAGCACAGTTGCCCTCTTCTGGGGAGCTCTCGATCTGTACGACGAACTGCTTTGGTTTCTCTGCCTACCCTCATTAGCTCGGACCGTACAAGAAGAAGCGACAGAGACGCTTCTCAGGTACTTTCCTTACTCTACATTTCTGCGTCCCCCTCTCGAGATATACATTCCCAACAATAATATTCCAAAGGAAATCTGACAATTGCACCATCGATCTCCTCTATTCCAGACAGGTGTCTACATATTTGGAAACAATTCCAAATGCGTTGAAATCTCGCGATTGTCTGTTGAATAGCTGTAATATCTCTCGGGCAGTATAGTCATTCGGAATAATACTTGGATTTTCTAAAAGCCAAATGACGTATTCCACAGTGCGAACGATAGCGTAGCTTCGTATAACAACTCGTATTATATCCCTCTCATCATATCATTCGCGAGGCATCGGTGTATTTTGCCGTGTATAGCAATACGCGCGAGTTTGCCGGGGCAACAGCCGCGCCGATGTATTCAATGCAAATGGGAGGCGGTAAGTTAGTTCGGGATCCCTCATTACGGAAAACCGTAACCTTCAACCTAGATCAGACCTTATCGCCGCTACGTGAAAGATTCGTACGCCCGGCTCATTCCTCCTTTTCATTCATAAACGTAAATGACGGGGAGCCTGTCTCTCTCTCTCTCTCTCTCTCTTTTCGTTTCCCTCCCGAAGCAAGAAGAGAGAAAGGGAGAGAGAGAGAAGCCCCCCGGCGAAAAATATCGGTCGCGTGTATACACGCGGGCGAATCGTGGCGGAATTCGAGTCGGACGACGAATACAAACGATCGTATTACGCGAGCTCGAGCCCTGATGCCGCGCCTTATATTCCAGCCAGGCCAGCCAGCGAACGGCCGGGACGCGAGAGCTTGGCGCGCGATTTTCCGAATTCGAAATCGCGCCGCACGCGCAACGAGTTCGCAGCGATCGGCAAGCGGATTCGGGAGCTGCCGACGTGCGTCCGCGGCTTCAACCCGCCGAGATCAGTCTGCAGTGCCGCCCCGCGCACGAGTCAGCATATTGTTTAATTTTTTCCCAGAGAGCTGACTCGCCCTCGGGTAAAAGTGCCTCTTCGACAAAGTGAAGCAGTGAGCTCTCTCTGGGACGATTCGACGTTTGATTTTTTTTCTTCGTACTCTTCTCTCGACGATCAGTGTTTATCCAACGGGCCATGAAATGAATGAAAGCGTTGGGTGATATATAGCTCGTTAGTCTTGGGGATTGAGTGGATGATTTAATTTCAGATTCATCGATCGTTTCAAATAGATCAATTTCGTTGAAATGATGAGCATGAATTTTCGAAAGAATACCTTGATAATTGATCGACATTCGTGGGAGAACAGTCACATTGACAGATACACAACTTTGTATACACTCGTGTTGTTAAATTCTATTTGCCAGTGAATAAATTCCTCGGTTTTTATCTGATACTTCCTTTTTCCAGAAGCGGATACCATACAATTGATGCTTCGTCTCTATCTCGACTTGTTACACATTCATTATCATTAATCATATCCAATAATATGATATATAGTCCGACGTTTCTCAGTATAAATTATTCCAATAGTTCTTCTTATGCAACAAATGATATTGGTCTCTATTACACCTTCAATTCTTAGTTCTATTCTAGTTTATTCTTCAACTTTATAGAAAAAATTAGTGCGAGCATACTGACTCATAATGAAAACATTCTCTAGCTGACTGAGAGTTCTCAACATTTTCATGGTGAACTCGAGGGATTATCAAGAGATATAATTCAATAAATAATCGATATATTCTTCGAAGAAATTATATGATAATTTTATTATTATATTTTGTTGAAAGTTCCATTGAATTTGCAGATCATCGGAAGTTCAGATCCTCTTGTATAGTATGCTAAAGTTTCATTGCAGCTGATCAATGGGATTACGTACGCCTTGAAACTTGTTAGCAAACAATTTTTTTCAGTGCAGTCGAAAAACCGTTTCAGGATAATTTGAGTATAAACTAGAAAAAAAAATGACGCCGTGCAATTCAGAAGATGATTTTTGATCAAACTTTACGAACCTAACTCGAGTAGTAATGTTTCTGACATCAATTAATAAAATCTCGTCTTTAGTCAATTGAATATGACCAAATACGTGAGATGAGAGAAGTTGGATAGTTTATCATCAGTTAGCTTTTGAATTATCCAATTGAGTGGAAAAATCAAGATATTCTAAAATCGTATGTATTCAGGTGTGGCTTCTAAATAGATTTAAAAAAGTCAACAATAGGTGTACGTCAAACGAACTGTCATACGTGAAAATGAATAAACGCATTCGCAGTCCAGAGTTATTTTTGATCGTGTTGCGATAGGAGGAAATGTCAACATAGATTCCAGGCTACTGCGATGAGGCACAGCCTTTTCCCCAGATATAACGATACCAGCTCGTCGTGGTCTCGTAGAACCAACCACATCCGAGTCACCCAAACAAGCCTCTATATGTTTCCTCTGCCTAGCCGACCGATGCAGATCAGACCCTCGGCTAATTCACCGATCGAATTTTTATAAGCCTTTTTGCATTGTACCTCAGCAACTACCTGGCAAGAATGTAGACTGCTGATACATTGGCATACTATCGTCGATTTTAACCCGAACAATCCAAATACGTTAATTTATTTTATCTTAGAAATCAATAGTATGTGCTTAAAAATTAGGTCACTTTTTTCGATACAATAAAAATTCAAGCTAATACGAGAGAGATGCGTCTGACGTCACATACACTGAAAATTACGGGAGCAAATGTAAAGAAGTACGACCTAATTATTTTTCCATATTATATATAATTCACTCGAGAAAACCAGGTCTCGCTAGCAATTCTCCAACCCTATTATTGTATTCTCTGTATACCGTGAATGGATCCAGTCTGGGGTGGGTGCACTGCCGACACGAACTAGCAGTTTTTGCTGCGACGTTTGCATACAGTGGCCGTCGGTGATGGTATAGTCACTCGAGATGATGATGCTGCCACCGCATTTACAATGGCCATCCTTCTTCCGAGGCTGCGCGGCACATCGCGAATGACGTGTTGTTGCCTCGTATAATATCCGACGTCAACGGGCTGATGAGACTTCAAATTTATACGAGGTTAGATGTTTTTGGCGGACGAGAAGAAAAACGTTCACGATCAAAGCGTAGTCGAGGGCTGCAAGTTTGCGCGTGTCTAATTTGACAATCCATTTTATACGATACTTCGACAAAAATTAATTTCTAGAATCCACATTACAATTAAATCATCACCTCAGGGATGAATACTGAATGATTGTGATTTCATTCGTATAGTATCATGGCTTCACTCAATATCAAGCGTCCCTATAGAGGATATTGAAAAGTCTTATTCGCGAAAGTCGAAAGAGACAGCGCTGTATGTTGCTGCCATCTACTGGAATCCACTGAAAATATATTCATTTCATAACTGCGTGAAACGAACTTCACGACTTAATAATCAATTGAGTACTTGCAGAGTATCTAAGTAGGTCGAAGAATCCCACAATCATCCGCGTTCGTTATTCCGCATTCAGTTCGTCGAATCATGACCTAACTAAAGTATCTCAAAATTCGATGCATTTTTCCGAGGGGCTTCTCACTCCAGTACTGTTCCAGAGGGAGTACCATGCGGAGCTCTTATGGATGAATAGTACTCTTTGTTCTGGCCAATATCGAGAGCTATTACTCAAATTAGGAAAAGCTGAATCCCGTTGAAAATGCACGAGACAAAAGGTAATTCGATCGGGGAAAGTCTCGGGAAAAGCCTCCCTCCCTCGTCGAGGCGCACAGACGATAGCATTACTTTGATTCATCCGCGATCGAAACGAGCTTGGGAAACGAGACGAGTAAATTGTCGTCGAAACAGAGAGACGAAAAGACTGCAGGGCTGGGGGGAAGGGGGCCGGGGGGGGGCGAGCGGGCAAGATGGCCATATTACTTATGGCTCTGTTTACTTCCGCCGAGCGCGGCGAATTTATATCTCGTTACGGGGCAATGTCATTTGCCGGGTTGAGGCGGTAAAATAAATTCAGCGCTGGCCGATCTCCTCGCGGATTGCGCTCCGGGGGGATAGAGCTCCCCCGCACTCGCTCTCTCGCAAATCTGCAAAGTGTATATATAAAGATTCGGCTCGTATCTTCCGATAAAACTGCCTCTTGAATCCTGCTCTAGAACTCGGCGGAGGATAAAAATTTCGGCGGAATGAAATTTTCCTCTCCCCCGTTCTCTGATTAGCCGAGATTCGCCCAACGGTATATACATACATACGCGCGGCTGTTTGTTACCCGCGGAACCGCGCTCATTCTACCTATGAAGTAGTGTTTATTTATTTTGACAAAATTCAGGTCGTATAAGCTGCTATTTAATCCACGTGGAACGTCTTGATGTAATTGTAAAAGTCAACAATTTCAATGGAATTTCGTGTTCGAATTTTACGGAGATATTATTTTTGATGTATTCGGATATTTGTGAAACGATTGACAGTTCATTCACGGCTATTCTATATCGAAAGCAATCGATGGAATTCCTTCAGTTTGTTGTGTGAAAACCTACTTGATAGAGGTAAGTGGAAAAGACTTAGATTCTCATGTAGTAATCAAAAGGATGACTCATTTGCAGAATTTTCTGAAAGATCGTATAGCGTGGATCAGAAAATCAGTAGTATGACTCGATATTGATCAGACACGGCGACTCTAAGCTTCAAACTATACTTGAAACTTACAAGGAGAATTGATCAGCTGTCTTTGGGTGTCGAATCTTTATGAAACTCTTCTTAAAGTTGTTGCGCACCCAGGTAGGACATTGAATAGCCATTGAGACTTCATAACGTTCCATTTTCCCGGAAATATTTCGCGGGTCATTTTCAATTTTGTGCATAATAAAACTATCAATAATGATCCATGAATATATCTCGGTAGGAAAACAAAACGCGCCCAAAGACAATCTCTCGTAAGATTTCCGCAAGATCTGAGACAACCAAAAGACAGGTGACTCTCCCTCGCCAATAGGAACCCAGTGCTTGTGCGATCAACGACCAAACCATCCGTCTCTCGAGAAATTCACCATCCGCAAAAGGAGGAAACGAAAAAAAAAGAAGGAAAGTGTCTATACGTTTGTGGTGGCGCACTCGTCGGGTACGAGTACCGCGTATCGAAACGGATCTGCCCAACAATAATACACACGTATCGCGGGGGGGGGTGGTATATAGCGCGACGGCTCGCAAATCAATAGCGTTATCGGAGCGCGCTCGGGACTAAACATCGTTAGCCCGGGAGTTTGATTCCCCTTCCCTCGGCCGCGGTGGTCGTAGCAGCGGGTCGACCGTTGACGCTTCGCCCTCCGCCTGCCTGCACCGCGCGCGCCCCACCCGAAACCGCCGAACTTAAGCGATATATACACATCGAATGTGAAGCAAGGAAAAGCCGCCGCCCATTATACTCGCAGCGCACCAGAGAGAGAGAGAGAGAGAGAGAGAGAGAGAGCGACTAACGGCGAATATCGCCGTTGCCGGAGACGCCTTTATCTACTTGCGGAGGCGAAGGTCGCGCGTATCCGGTATCTAGTGTACACACGCGAGCGAGAGAGAGAAGGAGCGAAGGGAGAGACGAAGCGGCCAGGTTATAGCTGGCTCTCACTCGCGCGCGCGCAACTCAGTCGCCACAAATCACTGGCAATCTTGATTTACTTCTGTTTGCCCATTGGCTTAGTAACACTTCTGCGCTACGGTAAGTGTAATATAGGCGGGGACGGAGGGGTGGGGTAGGGGGGTGTTCGCCTTCGCTCCGCCTAAGCAAGTGGTGGCGAGGCCAGATTTACCATTAGGAAGCGCCAGATTAGCTGCTCCGCCGCGGCCGCGCGCGCGCACCCCCTGCGGCACCGGCGCGCCGCAGCTCGAGCGCGCGCAGACACACACACACTCACACAGGCCCGAGCGCGTGAGCACACAAGACGCGAGCGCGCCTCGAGAGGGATACGCTTAGCTGCGACGTCCCGCGACGATAAAATCTTCTTCGCCCGCGATGTACGTTTATAGATGCATACATACTGTACGTATATACTGGTTTTTACCGATACTTTCTTTTCCCGACCTGTCGCGTATGTATAGCTGACAGTGCTATCGCTGTATGTTGATTCGGCAACTGTTTTTCTCGATAGAGCGAGGGGACTTAAACATCTTATAAAAGATCTTTCTGATGATTATAATCATTGCTCTCTTTGTATACTTTTTGGTATCCCTCTCTCACACGAACAGGACCTCATCTGTCAACGTCTCATCGACACAGGGATCAGATGGCCGTCTCTCGAGCCTTGGCTGGCTTATAACGCGGCAGTTTGTCGCGGGTGTTTCATTGCCTGATTGCCATTTAAAATTCCTGAATACGGTGGTGTATACCTGGTGAGTTTGTTTCTGCTCAACACGGGTACTCGTCCTCCCTGAGGGATGGCCGTATCGTGGCCCTTTGATCGCCCTTTTAGGTTTAGAAAGGAGTGTAAATCTGTAAGGTATCGTTTTCACAAGTAGCGCCTCATCGAATAGCTACTTTCGCCACTGATCGACCAATGCTCCCTGCGTGTACTGCGCCATCTCCGATGAGCTCGTCCTCCGGCGTCTCGTCAACACTGGCATTGAATAAATTTCTGCTGTGAGGAGGAGGAGTGAGTGTACATGGCCCTTTTCAGAAATGAGCCATCAACTTGCACTTCAATGCGTCTTTGTATTACTCCAATATGAAAGCCCTGGGTATTCGGATAACTTTTTCTCCGGAAATACTGCCACACGTGATGTGAGGGGTGGTCAGCGTGAAACCCTGGTTTCACATTTTCTCAACGTATATATTTGTAACACACTATTTTCCGACATACTCCCCCTTCAGGGCACCTCACTGCGAGTTTTTCAAGGGTTGCCAGATTGGGCGGTTTTTCCACAAAGTAGTGATCATAAGATGGGGGATCTATTGTGTTTTGGCAATTTCTTTCTTGCGAAATTTAAAAAAGAAATAAAATTAAAATTAACCGCCATAAAAAATTATCAAAAATCTTTCATTTCATGATCAATAATTTGTCAAGAAATAGCCCAATCTGGCGACCCTGCCCTTCTCCTAAGACACGAGAATGGCTCGTAGTATCTTCGTTCCTTCTGGTCGCTATCGTTTCTACTGCGCTCATTATTGAAACTTGCTCGGACTGTATCGCTTTATTACACTCAAACTTTAATCTCTTTATTTCACTGTCATGACTGTGCAGCATAATTTACGGATGATAAATTACATCTGAATCTGAATATCTTCGTGACGTTTGAAGTAATAGTGATGATATCGATATTCATGTTTATAATTGAGAGAGAAAGTTAGAGCTAATCTCAATTCAACTCGGTTTTAAACTCGATCCAAGATATTGGTAATTCTGTTCGACCACTGTGTTGCTACGTGATGAATCGAGTAGCTGTGGTGGATTTACAAGTCCTTAGCGAATGTTGATCACCGCTTTATACCGGTATTACGCAGAACGACGAAAAGGAAATAAAAACGCAAACAGACGTACACACAAACGACCATCACGAGTTGTTCCAGTCACCCAAGCGGGACGTCGAGGAATAAAGGAGGACGACAGGACAGAGCGAGGAAATTCAGATCCCGTGGAAATTCAATCGAACTCGTCAACTCGACGGGGGAGAGATCGCTCGGCGATCGGAAAAAGCTAGAATCAGCCGACACCTCGTGCTCATTTCCCCTCCAGGCCAGTCCGCCTCGTTTCCGCGGATTTTTCGCGAGTGTAAAAGTTGGACGTCGGGGTGGAGGGGATAGCGCGGCTCGCGCTGGTAGCCAGAGCAGTTGGGCGCTGCGCCGCGCGAGTCTCGCGCGGCGTCGGTGTGTGCGCTGCGGCGGCTGCGGCGCGCAACAGGTGGCCCATAAAGCCCCTGCACGTCCGTTTATCTGCGACGAACGAGTGCATTTCCGATTGACTGATGGCTGCGAAGCTGAATCGCTCGCTCTCGGTCTATATCCGCGCGTAAGCGCACTTGTACCACCCCCGTGTACCGCTCCGTGCGGTGGAGGAGGGATTCGTTATCGCGGATTCAACCGACCGCCCCTGCGTGTATCCCCAGCTCTTCATTTCTCTTCTTCTTCTTTTTTTTTTTGCACCTCTATTTTTTCCAGCGGCGAGCGAGCTTTCGGTCGCCTCGTTACGAGAGCTTTATTCACTCGGCGGCGAGCCGAGTGATTGATAGGTCGGCGAGCCACCGACGTATTGAGAGATTCCACCGCTGCACTTCGCGGATCACTCTTTATCGATTGTGCTGAGTATTTTTTCACGGGACGTAGCTTCCCTGTACACACGTCTCTTTTTTTACCCAACCTCCCACCTATGTATTGATGAGTGAATTTCCGTTAGACGAGTGTTCTCGTCCGTTCGCGATATTCTTATTCTCGATTGTCCTTCGATTTGCGTTGGAATTGATGTGATGGAGCTCGTTGGAAGTCAATATGTGGATGAGCATATTCTTTCGAGGTGATGTTTGACTTTGAGAGACTGGAAAATGAGGATGTTTTTGAGGGTTTTTATCTTTCCTGATTAACAAATGAATTGAAATGAAGGTCTACGAGGGTTTGTCGAACACGCTTGGAGTCATGAAATAACGTATCATGCAATTGGTACGTGGTTCATACGATCGATCCAAATTTCACGCACCAGTTTGATACGATATTTTATATTACATGTTCTCGTTTGAAATGCACCAAATATAATAAAAATATTTCTTATTTTGATGTAGGTTAAAAGGTGGCGTTGGGATAGCGTTTCTTCTTTGAGAAGCTATCATTGTTGAATTGATTTTTCATTCTAGTATATATGAGTTCAGCTATTGTACACCTTGAGTTTTCACAAAAAATATTGATTTTCTCGCAAATTTGGCTGGCATTCAAACTTTTTTTCGGCTCGAATATCAACCTCTCGAGAAGCCCGATTCATTCGACTCCCTCTAAAATGATCAGGAAGATTTATTCTCCACCAATTTGCACGCCTTACCCTACGTAACGGCGAAAGAGTCGTAAACGTAGATCACGCGTTTCAAGATTTCCGTAACTTGATTTTCACCTGGATAAAAGATGATGCAGGGGCGACACCGCGATATCGCGTTTCCGAATCGCCGCGGATAAAAGTAACCTACGTCCCGGCAATATCGCGCCGATAAAAATGTTTCCCGTTCCTGATTCAAGGGGGTGGCGAGAAGAAAAAATCGCAGGTATAGGTGTAGCCAGCGGCGCGAAAACTTTCCGGCCTCCCAGTAAAGCGTCTCATTAGGCACGTTCTCGGGGGCGAGTTGCCGCATGCAGCAGCAGCAGCAGCTATCCGCATGGGAGGCGGGAGGGGTGAAAAAGGGACAAAAGAAGCCTCGGGTGGGGGGGCCGCACGCCGCAAAACGGGAAGATAGAGGTCACACCTCGGTGAATTCGCGGACAAGATGAGCCCCAGCGTGGCTGTGCATCAGGGGGGGAGGCGACCCTCTCCGCCGCGGCCCCACGACGATAGTAAAAACTTTTACAGTCCTTATAATTATGGGTAATTCGCGTTAATTAACGAGGCCGGACGAAGTCACGCTGGCAATTTTCTGAATAATATTTCTACGGCACCGCTCGCGACAATATCTCGGCGGGCGGGCGGGCTTCCTTATATATACGTATACTTACTTGGGAAAGGGTTGCGCCGCTATCGTGGCTGCGGCCCTTTGCAAGCGGGACCCTCCCCCCCGGCTGTTTTTCGCCGTCTCGTTAGACACACGGCCGAGGCGAGATGAGAGATGCGAGCGGTAGACTCGGCGCGCTTATGGGCCGAGTCCCGCGAATTAAGAGCCGGCCCGAGTGTCCTTCGGGAGCCCCGCGCAGACCTACGAGTTTGCGCAATTTCCTTTTGATTTATCCGAGATTAACTTTGCCCCGAAGCTTCTCTGGCTCGATGGCTCGACGCCTATAACGAACGCGGCGCGCGATTCTCGACGCGGAACGAAAATATATATATTTCCCGAAAGGATTTTTTTCCGGACGATCGGAAGAGCAACGCGCGAGAGAGGGGCAAAACGTCCTCGTGGATTCATCTCGCGCGAGGCCGACACTCAAGGCTTGTGGCGCGCGCGAGCTCCGAGGAAATTAAGCCTGAGATTTAATTTGTGATTAAAGCGCGCGCGCGATCTCGCCCGCCGGCGCGCAATCTAGTTTAGTTAGCCGTTTGTGACTGACAGAAACTGCTGTGATTCCCGAGATGTAAAGGGCCCGGCATACGAATCGCCTGCTTAGCTGCTCTGCAATAAGCACTCTTGCTACGCCGCATTACGCGCGTGCCTACTTTTTTTTCCTCCGCCTTCCTTAATGCAACGGTGCGCGTGTGTGTATAGTCTTTTGTGCCTTTTCTTTCCCCCGAAACGCGCGCGCGTGTGTGTGTATTGAACGGCAACGGGAATAAAGTATTACGAGAACTGTACAGCCGAGCGTACGGGGGGCAAACTTCTTAGCTGCGAAAATCTTCGGCAAAAGTTTCGTTCTGTAAATCCTACGTATGTTACACGAAGTTTCGCACTCTTATTCCTCTTTTTTCTCGTTTCTATTGATTATAGTTCATTGCGTTCGAATCATGTACTCCTGTGAATTCTATGATGAACGAGAAGGTTGACGAGTCGTCAATTCGCAAAGCTGACAATCACGCGAATTGAGATTTTCACAGTCGAAAAGAAGGAGGAACGCAACAAAATCTCTTACAGCAAAATACACTCGAGTAATAAATACCGACTTCAGATTCAGATAAATCTGCCGGTAGCAAACGGCGCCGCGTTTCTCGGGGGCTGCTCCGAACAATACACTGAATGTTGGAAAGATTGCGCACGCCGCGGGTATATACATGTTGTTAATCGCGTTACATGGCCGGATCGAGTGCAACGGCGGGAAGAGTCTCTCGGGGGGGAGGCAACGGGGCGGCAAAAATTAAGGATTCCGCTGGAATACTCGTGTTGGGCCGATGTCACGCATCCACGTGGGGTAATTCGCCGTTCGGGTGGTCGGTTTCGTTTGCACCGGAGGGACGGGGAGGACCAAGCGGCCCGAGACGGCGAGCTGGCCCTGACACATCGGTCGCCTGGCTGGCTCTGACATGTTTCAAGATATTCGCGGCCGCGCGAGCGTGAACTCGAGCATTTTACGCCCGCCCCACCCGACGCGGCCCCGTTTCGAGATGCAGTCGCCCGCGCGTGATTCCTTGACGCGCCCGCCGTCGCCGCTGTGCGCTGGCCCGGCCTCGGAGCTTTTAAAAACCCGACCGGGAATAATCCCGACTGTTGGCCGTCCCGAGATGAAAATCGAGCGAGGAGCAGAATAACTGGTAGAGCGTAATGGGTAGAGTATGATTCTGCAACTACTGTAAAGGTATTGTTCACGCATATAGTTTCGTGTAAGTTTCTTCAAATAGTTTCGAAATGTCAAAATGAACATTTGGAAGGGTTGTATGGTAAACCTTGTGAATCAGGATATCACGAGGCTGATGGCCAACCATTGAAGGTGTGAAACCATATCAAAACAAGTTGGAGGACAAGTTGAACTTGATGAATGCAGGCATTGGGCACGTTTTTCTCACCACAAGTTCTTAATTATAGAAAGTTGATTTATTCAAGGCGAATTCTTTCCAATTGTCGGACACTACACTAAATTCAATCTTCCCAATGTTAGTGTCCCCTACTGGATAGTTGCTCCTCATCGATGTACCGTACATAAGTTAGTTGGACAATAACGCGAACATATTGTAGGAAACACCCTCTATTGCTCAAATTTTGTATGAATGGTAGATCTTTGAAGGCAGTCAAACTTACTGGCGAAATATCGCAACAAAAAATTATGTGATGGATATTGTGATTTTCCTTCTCCACTTCATACTGTATTGGCCCTCGAAAATCGACAATTTATACAATATTTAAAATAACGCCAACAGCCAACAGAACTCGGTACAGATCCACAATGTTGTTGAATCGCGAGTACGGCACGCGTCTTCTTGAATATATTCGTCGCGAGCGCAATACCGGGGTACAGGGGCGAAAAGCCGCGACTAATAAAGGCGCGGGGCGGTGGTAGCTCAGCCGGTCCGGCTCGATCGCGAGATCGAGTGTCGTGCACACTGAAGGCGAGATGCCGACGACGCGCACGACACGTAATAAGCGCGTCCAGAGCTGTTTATACGAAGAGCCGACGACGGACGCGTCGGCGCCGCAGGATGATTATTTCGCGGCGAGATTGAATCGGCCGCCTCGAGGGTCCTCCACAGTCCTCCGCGGCTCCTTTCATCCTTGCATCTCCTTCGGATAGCCCCGGTTATCGAGCCGCCCCCGCTCCTGTCCGGCTCTCTATATCGTCCGACAATTTTTCGCCTCGCCACACTCGGCCGGCGCAATCACTTCTCACACACACTCTCGTCCTGCCGCAGCCGTTTCGAGGGTGAGCGCCGCGCGCTATTGACGCGCCCCCGACGCCGTATATTGTTGTGGCTTTCTTTTACAGCCGAGGGCCAACCAAACTCCGTGTGCTCGTCATTATTTATACCCGAGAATATCACACGGCTCGAGGTGAGACCTTGTGGACGTGTTTCTTCGGTTTCGACGGGGGGCCGAACGGTGTGGAGATTTTAGATTTTGAGAAAATCTGATCATTTTTCGCTTTTTGCCGAGGCGCAGGTGTGGCGAGTTTGTTTTGGCGCGGACAGAATTGGAAAACTCGGGGGATTGCGAATTTCGTAGGGGGTGGACGGGGCTGTTTATATGTACATGCGTAGGCAGTGCCTATACAGAAACTTTAAATTTTATTGCAACGGTACCTCAAAAACGGCTCGACATATTTTTATGTTTGACAGATGAAAGTCATTACGTTTTCTACAGATCGAGTTTTTTCTTAATTTGAGAGGAAATCCAATATATATATAGCTTTTTCTTTCCCAAATAAACAACCCAGACTTTTTGGATGTTTCACATTTTTGTTGAAATCAATTTTCCAATAGATAAAGTGGCCGTTTGCAATGCTAATCACAAGCTGAAAGAGAATTTATTTTTCTTTTAGCTTTTAGCACTTGTGGCAATGACGATTTTTTGAGTTTGAGGAGGTACTTCTGCAACTTAATCAGGAGATTTAGGAGATATAGGAGATTTCATCTTTATTTTACGTCATAATCTTTATTTTCTATCAATACAATCTTATTTATCTGAGGAAATGAGTAAATTTCTTTTGTCCTAAATTCAATAACAAATATGATGCTGCTAGTATTCCATTCAACCATCAAGACGAAAACTTAAAATCTTATAGAGAAGAGTATGAAGGCGGAGGAGATGTCGCACTTCATTTATCTTGCTTAATTTTTTCATCTCCCCTCTCCTCTTTTTTCCCTCTTCACGGAGAAATTTTTCAATTCATATAGAAATATCGACTGACTTTTTCGATGCTTCGAATCCCTTATATGTTCACTCGTAGGGTGACCAAAATTGTCGTGAAATCGTCTGCAACTCCTTGACAGAACCGTCTCTCCACAGTTAAACAATCCACACGAATCATCATTCTCTTCCCCATACTTCTTTATCTGGACGATAATCACGTTATGCTCATTTGTCGAGAAGTCTCGTGAGATTACGATGGACGTCCACAGTCGACGCCTCTCAGAAAATATACATAGTCTTTCAAAAAATACCGAACGACGCATACGATTTCCTCACACCAAACGCGGACACTGCAGAATCCCTTTCGCCGATTCCGGATGAACTAACTCGATTGAGATTCGATCCGAATCGCGCGTGTGATTGAAACACCGTCGAATCTCGTAAAACGGCTTGTACGGCCGCGGGCGAGAACACGCGAGTCGAGGTTCGGGAAAATTGATGTTCTCGCGGCGGAGAGCGAGACCATCGACCGAATCCATCACGGCCGCTCGCGCGCGACCAGTTGCAAAACATATTTTGCGAAAGGCTCAGCGGCACACGCCGTAAAACACTCGTCGCTTGGGGCCACAAACAATGATAAATAAAAAAAGGGCGAGAGAGAAAAGGGTGCCACGCGCGTGTAAACTAAGTCGTTTGTCAATGCGCGGCTGAAATATCTGGCGCGACGCGCTTTATCCGCAGCTGCATTTTGTTTGTCCGACCTTTTTTTACCCTTTCGCTCGGGACCCGCGAGCCACCGCGGGACTGACAGATGGGTGTCACTCCCTACCCCCGTCCGACGAAAGACACCGCGGAGCGATTCTATTTAGCGGCGACGGGCTTTATTGGGGTGGCGAGAGAGAGAGAGAGAGAGAGAAGAACGAGCAACAGGTTCGGCCGCCTCGCCGCGCACACCATCATTAGTCAACGTCAGCGCTCGCTCGAGCTATATACCGTCCGGAGAGAGAGAGACGCTTATGCCGCTTGGCGCTCCGATGCACGTCTGTTGACATATGGAGGAGCGCTCACTGACAGAATCGTTTTGTCTTGCCGGCGCGAGCGAGCGGGCTGTATAGGGGGAGCTGGCCGAGCTTAATTTCAAAATCATTAGCGCGAGAGTTGGTTACGTGTGCGAGCGCGGATTAATGGATAACTCGCGCGCGCGCGCGAATGAATGAGAGACGGACGGGCGGAGGGACGAGAGGTGGTTACTCCGAAATTAATGGTGCCGCCGCTCGAGATTAAGTCAGCGTCAATTACCAGCTTGATTCATTCTCAACAGGCCCGGCGTTTGCCGCTTCATTTCACGCCTGTTCACGTGATTCCTCGGTGCCCCAGTGACAAACCTATCCGTCCGCCCTCGGCTGTCGCTCGTTCTGACCGAGAGCGCGCGAGGCAGGTTTTTTCGATCGGTTTTTGGAGAGACAAGTGCAGCCGATCGTCTCGAGCGATATTCGAGGCTTCCCTCGATGTATGCCCCATACGGTTGATCTATTGTTTGTCGTGTCGGTGATTCGACTCCGAAAATGATGGAAAGCCATATCTTGAACCTTTCGCCCCATTATGATTGAAAAACATCTAAGGGATCGCCTAGTTTTGAAAGGAATGTAATAGAATGAAAATTGAATTTTCAATTCAGGCTTCCGGAGCTTCGTGAATCCGATCTTCCTGAAACTTTGCTAACGAGTCATTGGTGGCAAGATGTGAAACGAGTTCAATCTTCAGCAACAGCCGCTGTTTATGCTTCTATCTACCCTTGCTACTTTCGTCATCAACAATTGGGTCTGTCGATCGCGAAAGACATTTCTCTTCTATTCTACGCGGAGCCTCTTAGAGAAACCGTACTGTCAATGCAATTAGTATACCATTTTTTTCACATTTCTATTAAAATCCAATTTTATTCAAAAGACGTATCAACATTGAAAGATTTAGCTCTTTTACATACACAGACATAGTTCAAATTTGAATGACGAGTCACATCGTTACTAACGATATACCGTTCCACGGTTTTCATCGCCTGTAACAAATAAAAACACGACCGGATTTCCGTCCGCCAGCCGCGAGAGTAAATCCGACAGGCACCAAATCAATCGCAATATATCCGTTCGATGCAATCGGACATTTCGGTTTAACCCAAGTATCAAAGTTTTTTAGCGCAAATACACGTAGCAGCAGCAGCAGAATCAGCGGATTCGCGCGCTCACAAGCCAGTCACGGACGCGGCGCGGGATACAGAGGCGCGAGCCTGGGCGATTAGCGCGCGGCATCTTATACGAGGCGCCAGCGGCAGCTACTCTGGCAAAATAGTCGCGCTTCTTCGCAAAGCCGCCGCAGGAGTGCGCAGGGCTCCGTCCGTAATCGTAATCCCCATTGTTGTCACACACGCGCGCGGCCCCTCTAAACCAAAGCTCTTTCCAACAAATCCACCGCCTCATTTAGCCCGCGGCCGGGATTAGCGTGTGCCGGGGGTGGGAGCTGCGGGGTGAAAGGCGCCTTCTTCCTCGTCTCTGACCACGTACGCGTATATATATGCTAATTCGCGTGACTGCGCGTCGCGTAATAACCAGGAGCTGCCGGGCCGGATAAGCGGGCGCAGCCGCGGAAAACAATACGAGAAAAAGCACAGCTTGCCAGCCGAATATTGTTTCCCGCCGGCGGCCGCGACTGTATTAAGGGCTTCTGATGGATAAGCTGATTGTTTATGCCCGGTTCCCCAGCGACAATACAAACCGACGCGGCCGCCTCGACTTTGATAATTATCATTTTGGTTTTGTTTCCATGCCGACTGCGTTCGCGAAACTGCTGGTTTCGTTCGTGCGTTATCCGACGCGGGCGAAAACACCTGATCGATACGAACGTGTGACGTGATCTCGAGACGTTGCTAATGCGGTTGACGGACCATTGGATGTAAAAGCTGCGAGTGGTCTCCAAAATTATGTACAATCTTACGAGTTCCTCGAAATCGGTTTACAAAGTCGTGAGGTAGTAGAGGTAACGAAGAAAAACCGTTTGTAACGGGATTAACAGTAGGCTTTCTCGAAGAGACATTGTGTGAAAAAAAATGAGAGATGTCTTCCGCCTCCGTTTTTAGGGCACCGCAATAAGTCATATGCACGACTATTCAGTAATCTATATATACATGAAATCACAGATACAGATACACTATACATAAAATAAATCAGATATTATATTGATCGAAAATCTCTGAAAAATCGAAATGTTAGACTATGTATTTGTAAATATGGCTTTTTGAGGTAACCTAAAAGCATCTAACCCGAAGTAAGCAACTTCTCTTAGTGAGTCACACTTTTTACACTTTTGCTGAGAATGATATGATATTACTTAGTACACTTTGAAACGACAAAATATCGTATAAAAGTCACTTATTATTGAGCTAATTTTCTGCAGCATCTCAAATATTCCACATCGCAGAAGATCTCCGAAATTCATTTCACCCTCAGCTAAACTGGACTGACTCTAATGGGACGGGGCAATCTTCATTCAATTACATTTGCGCATATGCTCGCAGCGGTGCTCAATCTAAATGCTCGACACCCTGCACTGAGAAACTTTGATGTTCAATTCAATTGGCCTATCGGATTTTCTCTCGGGAGCAGCGAAAAATGCACTGTCGGTGAATCCACCTGATTTTCACTGGCAGCAAGTGGATTTCTCATGGCATCAAAAGTTTCGATTTGGGCAAAAATGGAAGAGATATATTGTTTGAATAAAAATCAACTCGAGACGAGATTTAAAAATTTTATTCTTACCACATAACATACGTGCGAGTGATATATCATCTTGTAATTATTTCCGTTTACGGCATTATAAGTCTTATATAGAGAGTTTAATTGTATAGTAAGGCCTTTGAGAGTGAGGAAGAGCTCTTGCGGTATTATGGATTCGATCTGAAAAACTCTCGCATTGTTTCTACACATCAATTTCAAATGTTTTGCGTTGAATACTGAAATTATAGCTATTCATTTTATTTGGATGACTTTGCACGAAAGATTATATATGTAATGATTTAAGACTTGGGATAAAAGTTAGTGCTTGACAACTAAAGTCGAGTGTCGTGAAATAATAATCTCATCAACAATTGTAGAATTATTCCGCGGTGCATCGTAGGAACATAGCATCCGTACGATTCGAGCGATCTTGGCTCGTCCAAATCCACCAACTGCAATAATCGAGTCATTCCGTGATCGTTGCAATGTTCCACCAGTACATAATCATACGAGTCAGTGATAAACGAGAGAGTGAAAAAGGAGAGAGACACTCGGCGAGGAAGAGGAGGCACGGAGTGTCGGTAGCGATTAGCCGGTTCGCGCGATATATAGGTGAGAGGTTCTCTCTCTCTCGAGAGAGAGGGAGAGGCGGGGGCGATTCCCAGGAGATAGTTGTGTAGCGGGCAGCGGACGCATCAGGAAGAATTAGCGTGTCCGGCAATCGAGTTAGGCGGGACGAGTCGGGATGGGGGGGGGGAGGGGCAAGGAAAGTATATGCGAGCGCGGAGGTAAGTGCGCGGCGGCCGGCCATCGGCGACACGCGGCCGCGTAATCGCTCGGGAAAGCCGGCACTTTGGCCGGCGCGCGTTTTGTCGCCTTGGCCCCGTAATGGCCGGCGGTTGATAACGAGGTTTGCGCGCGCCCCAGACGACCCGGCCTGAGAGATGTTGACAGCGGCTTTCAACCTTCCTCCCGCGCGCCGGACACGTACGTGCCCCGCTGCTGCTGCTCCTGCCACCCCCCCCCCCCCAACCCCCGTCGCACGCAAACCCACCCGAGCCAAGATCGAGCGGCTGCCTTGATATGTGCGCCCCCACACGCGCCCGAGCCCGTCCGACGCGATTTACCTTGACGCCCGTGCTCGCAGCTTTTTTACCCGCTCCTCTTGGTCAATCTCATTCCTCGTATGTAGTCTAGTTTTTTCCTCGCTCCGGTCTTACGTGACGCGCCGCGGCCACACGCTGGATAATCTATCGGTGTTCATTCGATTCGCGAAAAATAAGTTGCCGCGTTTCGAGTAGATGAGTTGGTCGAAATACGGTTGGTCTTGATTTCGGACACGATTCTGGTATCGGGGCATTTGGCAAAAACGAGGTTGGTTCGATCGTAGTGTTGGGGAGAAGACTCGGCTCCGTCGAGTTGGATCTGCTTAGCAACGATACACTGCAAGAACTATGCATCGATTAATGTATGATGTTTCACTCAATTTGAGATGCAACGAATACAACGTACAACTCGAGTACTCAAATTTAGACTCGTCATTTTGTCGTGCATTAATTGGTATGTATCGTATACTAAATTTTAGGAAGATTTGACTACTTCGATCAACAATTGTCTCATTTATTTATTTGATTATCTTACTATTTTATTTTATTTTAAGGAATATGTGGGTAATAATCGTTTCACTAAAAAAGTATAAAAAGTCAATATGTCAACAATCAATTTGTAATAAGCTATATTTCAAATATTAATACAGATTACAGTGAAGTACTCTCTTAAATCTTTTCAGTGTAATACCATGATTCATCACTCATTCCATATTCTATCACAGTGATTTTTCACTTCAGGATCCAAGAGAGTAAGAATACAATATAAGAATTAAACATATGATGGGTCTGTGTGGCATTGAAAAAGGTCACTCCTCTACTACGAATGAATCTAATTTCTACAATGTTTGAAGGGCGAAAAGTACATGAATTTATCTCGTTAAGTGATTTACATTTGACTCGAGTATTGGAACTGAAAAATAATTCGGTTTATGTTGTACATCATTCAATTACAATATTTTAAATGATGCTAAATTTTTAAAAATTCATCTTTGTCGTGAATGCTTTGCACCTCGTTCGAACCACTGATATGGTTCTCAGCTGCCGGAACGACATGATACTACTGCTAACCACAATTATTTTCTCAATAGAACATTTTACTTTCAGCCAGAATTTTATCCCTCTCACCAACAAAACTAATTGTACATCCAATTTTCGATTGATCGAGAGTATCATCCGACCCAGGCTGCTGTGTCACGTCTATATTCACGGTATGGTGGCGCGCGGTGTAAAAACCCTGAATCGATCTCGATAAATCCGTCGGTGTACTGGCTGATAATATAAATGCGCGATATCACACCTCTCGCTCTCAATTAAACAACGTCGATATAATTTTGTCACAACTGATTTCAATCGGTAGATTAATTTCCCTGTCGCGCGCGCGTGATGGATTCGAAAAAAAACAGGCGCCGCGCGCCCGAAGCAGCAGAGAGAGAGAGAGAGAGAGAGAGAGAGAGAGCGAGTGAAAAAGCTCGGGACGCATGTACACCGCTGATCTGTCAGAGCTGGAACAATGACCCATAAATAAAGATTCACTTAACAAAAGTAACGAGATCGAAATCGCTCGGGCTCGAATCCGGTAGATTCAGCATTACAAAAAGCAGAAATGACGCGCGGGGGATATTCATGCGCTCGCAGGGCCGCGAGCGGGTGGGCATTAAAAAATTGGCAAAATGGAAAGTAGCGGCCCATCGATCGTCGCGGCTGTCGGGCGTCCGCCAAATTCGTTGTCTGCATTTGCCCGAGCTCGCTCGCGACCCAACAAAATGCGCGCGCGCGTTAATTCCCGTCCATAAAAGCCATCGACAAATCAAACGCGGCCGGACCGACGTGATTCACTGCCGACGTAAATACAACTAGATCAGCGCGTGTCTGCAGCGAGCTATAGCCACCCCAACCCGCCACCCCCGGGCCAGATACATGAGCGATGGCTCGCCAACGATGAATCAGGATGAGCCAACTCGCTGTGTTGTCGCGGCTCTGTTGCACCGTGTCATCTTTCCGGTTATCATTACCGCGCAAACTCGACCGAGCCGACGAAAAATCCCCGAGCCGTGTACAACACAATGACGCGCGCGGATAAATCAGCCCCCACCCCATACCTCCGCTTCTGGAGCTCCGTCGATGCGGCGCCATTATGCGACCCGGCTGGGATTTTATCACCCGAGGCTAGCTGGACCCAGGTGAGCTTGTCAATTCGATGTGGGTTGCGCGTCGGGCGGATTCATCGATACATTTGCGCCGTGTACGGACAATCAATTGTCGCGTGTACGACGAGCAGACTCGAGTTGCGTGCGGAGTCGTCCAGATGCTCGCGCGTGTTTGTCTTCCTGCTGTAAGAACTATGGGTCAGGAGACCTTTGGGTCTCTGATTATTCGCCGCGGAGCTTTTGGAGATTGGTTTTGGAACCAAAGTAAGTCATGTGCTGTTAGACATGACGTTTCGATTTTTTGGAGAGACATTCGGGAATGATATCGTTGGGTCTATCACACTTTCTAAATTTGAATCGGTTGAAAACTATACTCTTTCAAAAGCTCGCAGTGAAAACCCCCTGTATGAAGGTGGATGAATTATCAAATGGAACTGCAGCGACATTTTTCATACAACTAATATAAATTTTCACTTTAGTTCCATGAGTTTAAATGGATAACAAATTCTTTGCGAATTTTATGTAAACATTTTTGGTATGAAAACATATGGAACTAAGGTGAAAATTCACTTGTATCACATGGTAGAAATTGCTTTACTGATGAGTCATGGTGAATAATCACTCTATATTTAGTAAAATATTGAGTATTATGCAATTTTTACTAACGAGTAGTAAATATTGACTCATGAATAGTAATTAATAACTATTCTCAGTTTAGACGGTACAGCAAGCAGCATTACAACACATTTACAGAAACTCGCAGATGAAAATAAATCTTGCATGTACATAAAATCAATAATAACTCACGAATATAACCAGGAAATCCAAACGTTATGTCAAATGGCTGTATACACATGAGCTATCTGGATGCACCCAAAAACCATCCCATAAAGCTTCAGTCAGATCCGAGGCCAAAAGGCAGCTGATCCACTCTCCTCGTAGGTTTTAAAGGGATTTTGCTGAAAATACATTGTATCAGTAATACATGTGATTTAATGAAGCTTTGGGGAATAAATCGAAAGTTATATAAATCTACGAAGGTAAAATCACATGTTTCAGATCAGATACTATGAGAAAAGTTATTCATAGTCGATGACTCATGAGAGGGTCTGGTAGCTTTATTCTAAGAGGAAACATTAGAATGGGGTAGAAATCACACTTCTTATCCAGACTTCCGGACATTTATTTTCGTGATCTATGGACAAAAAATCGTCAAATCCCATAAATGTATGAATGTGCGTGCGTAAGCATGACACGTGTTAACTTCTGAAGGAATAATCTGGTATTCCTGAAACTTTTTACACGAGTCATTGGTGTCAAGATGTAAACCCGATCAGTTGTTCTTTTACTTGGCTAACATTGCTAACGCCTTCTTGTAGGTCACAACTCTATACCGACCGTTCATTATATCCCTAGTAACAGTTGGAATGAAAATATTATTTTTACCATGAGAAAAAAATGTACCTACCAGAATACCTCCATAAGAAAATATGTTATGCTCGGGTTCAGTAACAAAAAATGGAAACATAATTGTTAGATTTTGAATTATCGGAGTATCGCATTTCATGGAAAATAATAACAGTCAACGTATTTTATTATATCATTCCGATCGAAAATCAGACTGCGAAGCTTCATCTCCAATATCACACCTCAGTCCTGGGGTTTCCACTCAATAGTGCAAACATTGACCGTGTGAATTTGGTCGAATGATTTCCTCCCGATCGAGCGCCGATCCGCAATAAAATCGCGTGAGCGAAAAAAACCCCGTAAATCGGCCCGGACCCGAGATAAAACTGCCGTTCGTCTTGCTCGTCATTTGATAATCTGCTCATAAATAGGTCCTCAACGCATTAACCCTTATCTCGCGAGGGTCTGCTAGCCGGCTCGTCCTACATATATTCTTTTTTTTCCCTCTTGAACGGTGGCCCCCGAGGCCGAGAGGCTGTGGCTCCCCACCCAAACATCGTGTCCAAGCGCGGCGGAAAAAGACGACCGGCGACTTTTTAGGACAGCGAGCAGTGGTGCCTCGAGTTTAAGCTCCGAACGACGAGGAGACACGTCCTCGTCGTCTCGGCCCGTTCGAAAAAGCCCCGTAAAAGCAAGTGGGCCGGAATAACAATAAAGCATCCTAATAAATCTCGGCGGAGGGACGTAGGCTTGGGAGCGAGCGCCGAGCTGATAGCGAGCCGGTCCGATTATCTCGGCGAGGCCGCTTCCTCTTTGGGCCGCGAGCAAAAATACCGCGACGTGTGGCAATCGCGCCTCGGGATCCCCGGAGTGTGTATAAAACACCTTCCGGGGGATATTTAGGCCCGAGCTGTGACGCGCGCGCGCGACGCAATTATCCCACGCGCGCGTGTGTATTAGGCGACCACGAGAGCTGGAGGGGAGAACACGACCCGGACGATGCGATCCTCGGAGGGATCTTGACTCCGAACGGGGCGGAATAAACTCGATCTACAGGGTACTCGATGAGGTGCGAGAGATTTCGTCAACCAGAGCGTGAAAGATCAGACGCGGGGAAAGTCGATCGCGACGGTTGGAAAATTCCCGCGAGTGTTTTACGTGCCGCCGCGAATTCGACAATGACTTTGTTAGACAATAGCAATCGCGTCAGCCAGATGGCGCCCCGGGTATATCACAACTCGAATAGTTCTCGATATAATATGCGCGTCCTCTCTCTTGATTTACGATCGGCCCGAGCGCCGGATACAATGGAACGTGTACGTGGTGATGAATTCGCGCGTCCATTGATACATGGATAGGAGAGCTCGCGGGATGTTTTCGCTACGTAATCACCGACGGATTTATTTTTCCGACCGAATTCCGGCATGTATGTGTGTATCCATTTATACCTACGATGGGGAAAATCAATCGGAGGGAGGATTGTTTTGCAAAACGACCGTCTGAAATCAGTCGAATCGAATACTCCGCGCGAGCCTATGGAGTTTCGTCGCGATCATCGTATAACGGCGCGTGTAAATATGATCGAAGCGGTCGGATAAATCACGGGAAAACAATCGCGGATACACATCGGCGCGTCGACTCTTTGTGAGAGATCTTTGATCGCTCGGCAGCGGCGGCGGCGAACTCCTACGTCAGATCGGGGGTTTCACGGGGAGAGGGGGGGGGGGGGCAGTAGCCAATGGGACTTTGGGGTGGGGGAGGAGAGCAGTGCGCGCACAGATACCTGTGGGAGGGAGAGAGGGTTAGCCCGAGGCTTTATAAACTATTCCTGTTGTCTCCTTGGGTATTATTCCGAGTGTTGATTTATCGGCTGCCATTAATTACCGGGCTGCGCCTTTATTCGTTCCGCCGAAGGGACGAACCTATTGCTCACCGGTTAGACGCCAATTCAGTGCCATTGTTCTTGCGTCGTTCACACACATTCTCCGCGGCGCCGGCGACGATCATAATTTTTACCCTCCTCCTCCTGCCTCCCTCCCCCCGCCGCGCTTCGCCCAACCAGCGGCTCGTCTATATCTGCGCGGCGGCGGTGGTGGCTCCTGCCCTCTCACCTCGCCGCGATGAAATAGCCCGAGGAGCAAAAAAATCCCCCGGCAAGGAATAAAATCCCCCGATCCCCCGAAGAAGGGTTTACTAGGAGGCAGCGCTCGCGAGCGAGAGAGAAAGAGAGAAAGAGTGAAGGGGACACAAAGGAAATGCCGGAAAAGAGCGCGCGCGAGCGAGCGAGGATCGAAATGGGCGTTGGCAGCGCGCTGCGGAGAGCCGAGAGAAAGAGAGAGAGAGGCGACGTTTTTCCGCAGAGAAATATTTTTCCGCCTCAGTATAGATAACGCACGTGCACCTGACCAGTGGCGGCAGGGCGCATCGTTTCTTTTGGCGCGGCCACACTTCCTCGTCCTTCCTTTTTTCGATACTTTGCACCCGAGCCGCCGCCGCTGCTGCTGCTTTTCTTTGCTCTCGCTCTCGCCGCCTCCCCCTCTTCGTCCCTTTTGTCGCAGGATCATAGATAATTATGCGGCGCGCTGCCTGTTGACAATATTTCCCCCCCCCCCGACCCCGTATGAATTTTTTATCCTCCCTTGCACCCACGCCCGAGTGTTTTAGTGTATTCGAAAAGTTTTCATTAGAGCGGATATACGCGGGCGTGGGGATATTTCACGCCTCGTCTCTGGCTAATCGCCAATCGGATAAATATAATAATATACGCGAGTGAGTTATTCATTGGAGGGAGAGGGGTTGCTCCGTCCATACGGACAGCGTGAAATTATTAAAAAGAAATGTGTTACGGGAAATAATCGTAGTTCGGAGCTCGGTGTCGCGATAGGGATTTTCATCCCGTTTGTCGTGGGACAATAGAGAATATTATTATATTTTTTTCATTGTAAGCTTCCAACGTGTGGATTAAATATTATATTTACGATTGCTGATCCGGTTATTTTTCGCACCCTAAATCATTGAAAATCATTGAGACAGAACATCGCATCGTTCTTGGCAAAATATCAATAATCCACCTCCGCAGTTGGTATTATTCACTGTTCGATATATTGTCAATCCAATATCAGAGAGCTGCAACTCGAGTTCTTTGTGTAAGTTGCAAAAACGTCAATTCCTCTCGCACTTGGAAACAAAAGATCGCCAAGAGGCAGGTGGCGCGAGATCAGATATGCGAATCTCGCGGGCGAAAAAGTTCCTTCGAGTTTGCAATCAAGTTATACATGGTCCCGTATGAATTTCATATGAGAAAAAAATGATTCTATAAAATTTCCCATACAAATTTCGCCTTGGATAGCGTCGCGAGAAGGTGTTCGCTTTTTGAATTTTTTCGCTGGAATTGATCCGGAGAATCGACAGTTACAACGGAGATTACGAACGTTTCGAAGCTATGTGCGCTCGATCTTCGTGACTGATTGTGAGCTGGTTCGTCCCGTATATCCTGTTGATAAAAAGCTCATTCTGATTTTTCTCGTTTTTTTCGAAATAAATGCGCGCTCTTAGGTCGAACAAACCCGACGCTGACGCGGCACTGGACACGTGCCGTTACTTTTTCCCGTATATACGCATATGGTCGCAGAGAGAGAGAGAGAGAGAGAGAGAGAGAGAGAGATAGAGAAACGGAATACCCAGCTGATTAAATATGGATGGCGATATCTGCGGATCCGTATTGCCGGCAGGCGCTAACCCTTTTCGCGGCAATTAGCGCGAGCGCGAGCCTCGGCTGCCTCTCGTTTGCTCTTGTTCACGAGCTTCTCTCTCTCTCTCTCTCTCTTCGTTCTCCCTTGGCCCTTATGCGCGCGAGAAGCTTCGCAAAGAACAGATAGAGAGGGGCCGCCTGGATTATTTCATCCGGCACGTAATATCGCCATGTAATATTCGCGCTGCCTGCTGTTTGAAACTGTTTGCCGGCCGTGCCCGCCGCCACCGCCGCCGTTCGTCCCTCTCGTTACAAAGAATCCCCAATTTCCACTGCTGAATTTCAATCTTAGGGCTTCGGCCGGCACTGTTGTACGCTTGTTGTACGCGAGAATATCTCCGTTGTGTAGAAGCGCGTGTTAATTTCGGATTTTGTATTTTTATTTCATTTGTTCTTCTAGATTATCGTGAAAATGCTTCTTCTCACGCGCTGCTCGACTCGGCACCGATTTCCGAATTTCATAATCACCTCGAGTAAGCAATACATAAACAGTCAATTATTCACTTTGTCACGTGGTACAATGAAGAATAATTCAGTCTAATTTTTTGTTGGAAACAATTTGTTCGTTGTGAGATCAATATTTTGTTATGGTACAGTCAACTAGACTTCTCGACTATATGGATATAGTTATTCCAGTTTTATTCCTCATGATTTCAGTAAAATTGACGATTTTTCTTGTAAATTGGACTATCGCACTAGAAACACATCATACAAATTTGTCGTAAGCAACACTAAACAAATCGTAAAAAAAACATTATAAATTATAGCTGATTTATAGAAGGAATCACTTCCTAACAATTTGGAGTGTATGATTGATGTGAGAAGTTCCAATTGATTCAGCTGACGTTTTCAAACGCGAAACATTAAATCCCGAAGGATCATCGTTACAGCGTACGATTGGTCGGTAAAATTTTCAATAGATCACAAAAAATATCTCATGCATCGCCTCAATTGATTATGCCGGCCGCGTTAAGTTACCAAAGGGCAGAAATTTTTTTTGCAAATTGAAATTTTGCGTTATCACGTCGCTCGCGCCGTCCTCATTCCTCCGGTGTTCGGTTTAATAAGCATTTTTTCTCCCGCTACACGCGGACGTTATTTCGAAAATGCACAACGAGGGGAGGGAGGAGATAGTATGTGTGCGCGCGGGAGTCGAGTCTTGCTCGTTGCAGCGCGTAATTCGTACGGACCGGCAGTTGACAGGTGACGGTTTTGATGCGAGTCGGAAGTGGCTTGACATCCGTCAAATGTAAATGTTACTACTGTTGACGAGGGGGAAACGTGCTCGAAAAGCTATATAGCCCCCCCGACTCCATGACCTCTATTTCATCCCCAGAGTAATTCAACGTGATATATGCCTTTCAAAAATCAAGCGAAAATTTCCCGATAAAATTACTCCGTGATGGATCGCGTCACTCATACTGCGGAGAGCGCAAATGTTTTCAAAAGTCACTTGTCTTTTATCATTCACGTGCTGGCATAATAATCATTTTTGCATATTATGACGCTCGCGTATACACGTTATACACATTACATTTCAGCCTCTGGTCAATCAAATGCCGTCGCATTTATCTATGTCAGCATAATTTCTCGGTGCACTCCAACGAATCATCTCTGTTTCCATCATGTTATTTCAAAGATTCTCAATCAAATATATATATCTGATCGAATCGAACGGGATACTTCAAATGGGAAAATGTTTATCCAGATGATATGAATTGTGACTAGAATAGAGGGAAGAATATAACAATCCGAAATCAATAGTATAAGGTAACTGTACCCAATTTGGCACTGTACCCAATTTGGCACAATCGTCAGATTTCGTATTTCCGGTGCTCTCTGAGCATCAGTCGCTCTTGGGTTATGTTGGGGGAATTAAAAAAAAATTTTCGGTATCTTCCCCGCTCATTTAGCCCTTAAAACCACTCTCCTACAACACTTTGAAGTTTCACTTACTGATTTTTTCACCATTTTCTTATTTCACTTTTCACACTCAACCTCAAAAATCAGGTGTCAATAATTTTTATCTCTCAAAGTGTCATTACTCTTTTTTGTGTAAAAACATCTCAGCTTTCGATTGGTCTCGTCAGTTTTCCTAAAATTATTTTTTATCCTACTCAAATTGCTGTTTTTCGCATAAAAAAAAGTGTACCCAATGTGCCCCTCTACGCGTTTTTAAATGGGAAGATTGAGTGAAATCATTGAATATTTGTATAGACATATTACGATGATTTAGACGCGTATTTTTGAGTTGTATGTTAAAAATTTTGTATAAATATCACTGGGAACATAATTGAGAGTTTATTTCAATGCCAATTGGATCGTCCCTGTAGGCCTATATAGGCTGTAGCTAATGATTAAAAAATTGTGCCAAATTGGGTACACGTTTTGTGCATTTAGCCTTTTTGCGTTTTTTTTTAAATTGCGATTTTCGATAGGTTAAAGTAGTCGAATGATGATTATGAAGATGGTTTCTAATAGGTATTGAGCTAAGCTTTGAGATGCCATTCACAGAATTTTAAAATTCGAAGTCTATCATAGTCAAATTCGCGAAAAACCCTTAGGGGGGGGCACATTGGGTACAGTTACCTTATTTACACCAAAATAATCGGGTCATAGTTTTCTTTCGATCCAATCAAAGTTGGAGGTAATACGAAGGGCGTACGTACGTGAAATCCGCGTGACGCCACGTGCCGATAGTAACTCGTCACGTAGCAAACCGGAAATGACAGAAACTGCCAAGAACTATATTACACAGACCATTGATTTGGCAACTAAAATCACCGAAATAAGAGCTAATTACTTTGCTCGTTTAAGGGGGCTTCAGCGTTAGGTGCCGTACCGATTCGGGGCCCTACTGGTGCCTGAATTATTTTTCAAAATTCTTCCAATTCTATCGTTTTAAAGTAGATCAGTCTTATCCTAGACTACCTATGAATGCTTGAAAAGGGAAAATAAATTATAACTAAGTAAAGATTTGCACATAAACACTTATCAAATTCATCAAAATCCACTTTTTTCAGTTTTAGGATCTTATTTCGATGGCGACATACGATTTTCGCGATCATATTATAATCTACTTATAAAAACCTATTACTTAGAATTTTTTCAAATTTTTCCATAAGATAATATTTACCTCAGAGGGGATTAATCGATTCTCGCCATAAGAGCCTATATAAGAAACGTCATTTTTGTGATGCGCTCATATGGAAATGACCATGTTGACCCATGATTTTTTTTTGTTGCAATTGAAAGTTGGTTGTGCTAGGTAGATTCTATGAAAGTTTGAGTTCATTCTATAATACAATAATAACTCGCTGAATCCCCCTTAAATGACATCTAACCATAACGTTCGTATCTGGTCGCGGACGAGAGCAAAATCCGTTTGGCCGCGACTCGCAAACAGCCGCGGCGCGTAAAACTCGCGTATCGGGCCGGGGGTCGGGGGAGGAGGTTTAACAGTGCACATTGACGACGGGGCGAAGCTTGCGATAAAAAAGGGAGCAGCGCGAAGGAGGAGGATCATATAACGAGGAGGAAGATGCGCGGCTGGTCGCGGTGCGGAGCAGGGGGGGGATAGGCGAGTGCAGCTTGCCGCGAGAGGGAGAGGGAGCGCTAGCAGTTATTTGTCACGGTAAGCGGCCTTTCTCGCAGCATTATTTCCCGCAAAGTGTTATTAACTGCTCTCATATTTTGCCCCTTTTCTCCTGTTTTCTTGTTTTCCCCTGCGGCCCGCTCTCGCATGCAGCCTTACGCCGCGGCGGCGGCGGCGGCGGTATTCGTAAACGCGCGAGCGAGCGAACGTGTGTGCGCGGCTCCTCTTCTTTTTACAATCGTTAATTGTCATGCTCGTTCATTTCGAGGGACTAAGCAAGTCGGGGGGGTGGAGGTGGGGGTACGTACGGCCGCGCAGGCGGGCTCCGGCGCCGCAGACCGCCGCGCGCGGTTATTTAGCGCAAGTTCAAACGTGACAAACTGCCCTCCCCCCTGCAGGACGCGGGGGCGGACTACCTCAGAGTACGCTTGGATCGTGTGTAACTTGGCACCACCACGTTGCTAAACAAAACCTCGTCTTTTACCTTTTTCGCGCACCTTCCTCGGCGCAGCGTATAGGCCTTCGGGATAATTCCCCCCTCGATTCTTTTTCGCAGCGGGTCATGTTCTTTGGGATTCGAGCCAACTCGTATGAATATTAACGCGAATCATCGGGATCGTCGCTTGTAATCATATGTATTGGAATACATTGTCGCCAAGTGCAGAATGAGGTCTTCCTCGACGTTCGTCAGCTTATCCGAGCAATTAATACGATTTCTCGTGAGCATAATCCTTCCTGAGTTTATATAACCTCCATCCCAGTGTATAATTCGATTTTTCATGGTGCACAGGCATGTCGTTGCCAGTCGAAAGGCCTTTGGTATGATGAAAACGGCCTTGTCCGGCGAAACATTAAGCCCCGAAGGGCTAGTCAATCCAGGATTGCTGGTGATTTTCTTTGATTCATTTTTATTTTTATGTGATTCCTTGGTGACATTATTGAGCGAATGTAGACTCTTCGGTATATCATGGTCATGGAAAAACTTCTAGCTTAATTCACTCGATCGACAGCAAGGGGCTGTCTACACTTCACAGCTACAAAATAACAACTTGAAAGAATTACGAATAATTTGGACATCGACGAGCACCTCGTCGCACTTTTTTTGTTGTTCAACTTGATTGGATAACCAGTGGTGATTTTAGTCGAGCCCTCGCAGCTTTTGGACCAACACAGTCATAACAGCACTCAAAATCCCAAGGAACTGGTGTCTTTCGAGATAAATCCCCGAACAATTTTGAGCCGTTGCTTTGTCAAACGCTACTTCGAACGATATTCCAAAAAAAATTCATTCACAGACGTCGGCACTTAGTTGGAGTTAAGACCAGAAACTTATCACTTTTTGATCCCTGTCAACCGCTGATGACCTTTCATTCCCACTGATCATCCACGACTGATCAACAGTTCCAAGTGATTTACGGGAACTTGTCCCGCAAGGTGAAACATTAGTTATGGAAAACATAGACTTTGAATCTGCACAGACAAAAGTATTCGTGCCACAGTATACCTGTCGTATCATTACCAACTTGATTAACTTCCAACACTCTCGACATGACGTAAAAAGAGTCAACAGCAGCAGAGTCTTGACAATTGTTCAACACGAGAATTTCCTCTTCAGCCGCAACAAGCGACTATACACACAAGCGATAAACGCGTGTGCTCGAAGCTGGTTCTTTTGCCCGGGCAAGATTGAGCGATCGGGAAATAGACGCATACGAGGCGGTTGAACGTCGGCATTGATGCCGACAAGTCGACAAGTCAAACTCGCAAAAAGCCGCGTCGTGACGAACGACGGGGAAATTCGGGCGGCGTACGTGTATATATACGAGAAGGCGCGAGCGGGTAATAGAGCGTGGGGGAGAGCCGAGTCGATGGAGAGAGAGAGAGGAGAAAGGGAAAGTGCAGGGCAGACAGCGCGTCGGTGTTTACACGTGGAAACCGCATAGGGAGTCGCGCGAGCGCGCCGCTTGATTGATAGTGGTTTGATTCAGTCAGCGCGCTCTCGCTCGCCGACAGCCCCGGGTGAGCTCGAGCATTTTCCGCTTGATGCGACGATCGTTTATCATGGCCCGGCAACGCACTAACCCAGTATATGTATATATAACGCGGTCTCTTATGTGTATATACCCCGAACACACACACCTCAACGCCTCAGCCTTTAGATTTTTCTCCTCATGAAGCGAGCCAAATATTCAAACGGGTTTTTTTTTGCCTCGAGGCTTTTCCGCGCATGTGCGGCTCGGCTGTCGCTTGGCGTTACAGTCCCGCGTAGTCGATTACGTGGGTTACGGCTTGATGGATAGACGTGCGGCTTTGATAACAGCCTCCGCCATTCGAATAAAGTCTGTCGAGTTTTGGGGGGCCCAATACTCGGGTATAGTATTAAAAATGTAAAAACAAATTACCACTTGAAACAATTGTCATTGTTTGGGAATATAACGTGAGGATTATTGGCGAAAGCACACAGTCACTGTAAGATTTTACATAAGAAACTCAATACGATTTTCCAAAATAAACACACAAGCTTATCCCAGAGTATATGAGTTCTCTGCTGTCACTCTGTATTCGTATTTTTAATTGCGGATGGTAAACTTCTGTTTGGACTACTTAATGTAATAATCGAATTTAAATTACTGGTGACAAATATAATTACTAATTATCTTTGTTCATTCTGTTATTACCGTATAAATATTCATGTATTTTTTTTTAATAAAAAACAGTCACTGTTAGCAAATTTAGCTGGCGAAACGTCGCGAAACAACACGGAGGTTCGAATTAGTACAATTTCAACTACCTACATAAGTATTGACCCTCGGGGATAAAATGTATTCGATGGATAGAGTGTCGTCATTCGGACGAAATCCCGAGCGGCCAATTGTGCGCGTCGATTATTTTTCTCGCATTCTCTGAGAAAGACGCGAGGGAAGAATTGAAAAAAGGCACAGTGTTGTGCTTTTTGGATCGAGAAGAAAAGAGAAACGATCCAATTAATTTTTTCCGCGAGCTTGTTTATTGCAATCCGCAATTCCTCGGGGGGTGGGGGAACATTTCAAATTGAATAACAATATAACGACGTGGCAAAGAGATGGGAATAATGTATTCATCACGATTACAAAGGGGGCGAAACAAAACGCTTCGATCATCAGACGGGAAAATTATCCTCTGTTTACGACGATCCATTATAACTCGAAGTCACGGAACTCCTTTCCGAACTCGTTGAAATAATGTGTAATATTCCAAAAATATATATACGCAGGAGCGATAAAATCTTTGGAGCAGTGGCGCGCGCGAGCCTAAACAGTTTCGAAATAACGAAGGTGTAGCTGCTGGCAGGCTTTCGAACGCGGCGCGCTATACCATTGTCCCTTGTAGAATAATAATTGGTCGAATGCCACCCCGACTACCACCTTCTTTTATCCTCTCTTGCTAGCTAACCGTCTGCCTGTAATTGCCGCAAAGTAGAAGGGTGCCGAGGACACTGCGCGCGGCAACAGCCACTGAGAGACGTTCGAATGGCGAATTAAAGTGCTTTTATAATCAATGTATGGCTCGCGAGAATGGCTTTTACGACTTTTGTTTACATGACGCTCTTCCCCCTTTTATCTCCAAGGCGAGGCTTGACTGCGCATTACACGGGCATTCGCAAAATTGGTTTGAGCAAGCTACTGTTTGTTTTTGCGAAAAAGCCAACGTAGTGTTCTCCATCTGAACGCGCGCATGCGATTCGGGTTACACGGAATTTTTGAGAATTTTTCACGATTGAATCTTGGTTCTAGAAGAAAAATAAAATTGACAAGAGGTATAACAAGTGAAAAGATTCTCGATCCTAAAGCTGAATTCGAATTTTTTTCTAGCGTTAAATCATCAAAATCGGATCTTACATCAAAATAAACTTTGAGGGGAACGTTTGTCACTCGACGTTCAAGTTTTGATGTGGAAGTTTCAGTAGTATGTTTCAACACCACGATTGTAGAAAAAAAATTAAAAATGTTGAATCAGGCCTTCTCTGGAGCTAACGCTTGGAATTCGGATTGCCAACTCAACTGAAACTTCTGGAGATAGTATTTTTATAACGAAACAGGATATTTTACGGGCGATGTAATGTAACTCTGTATCATCTATTTGGGTATGACAAGCAAACCACCTGCAAGAGTTTCAGCTGAATCGAACAACCCCAATACACCAGCTCGATTGTTGAGACGTTTTCCTTCGAAATCTCGCTGACGCGAATCTCCCGTCAACGCGTGGCAAATCAACTCACCCGCGCGAGCGTGAAAGAAACCAAGAGCACTGCAGCTCTCGCTATAGGGCAAGAAGACATCGGCTCGCAGCGGTACTCCCTCGGAGCCGAGACGATAAAGCACCGCGGGCAAACGCAAAACAAACGCATCTCTCCGCGGGGGTGAGGGTGAGAGAAAGAGAGAGCAGTGCGGCGCGGCTGCGGCATGTTGAACACGCGGCCGGATATCTCGGAGCGTCGACAACCGCGACGGCAGCGAATCCCTTAGCGGCACACACACACACACACACACACACACACACACACACACACACACACAGAGCCGCGTGTAGAGGGCGTAAGTGGAGAAGATCGAGAAAGAGTCGGGGGAGAGGATGCTCGCAAATCACTTTAACTGCCCCCGAGCCGGAGCAGTTTCGAGCCGCTAATGGCGTCAAGTGTCTCAGATACCGGGTCCGGTGTATGTGTGCCCCGAGAAAAGGCATAACTCGACAGATGTAAATCAAGCGGGCGAATAAATTTAACGGCCGCCGACACCCGCTTCTCCTCTTATCCGCGAGCGATTACGCGCCACGAGAAGCTCCCCCGCTAGCGTGATTTGTCGATGGACGCGAGCCGCTGTCAATTAGCGAGATGAACACCGGCTTCGCCCTTCACTCAGCTTACCTCCTCGAGATATAGTCGCGAACGCTCGTTTTGAATTAGCCCTGCGGATTTTTTGAGCTCGCCCTACGTCGACTGTCGAGGATATTGTGTCGTAGAACGAGGCAAGTTGCGCAAACGAGTGGACTCAAGAGTATGTTACAGGTTCGTCGTGTTCCTTTTGGATATCTACCGTCGCAATAGTGATATCTGAGTATATATCGACCGCCTGTCAAAGCTCATTCCCAAATCAGTAGTAAAAGTCAAAGTACGTGCGGCGATATTATTAATAAACTTTCCCTATTAATTCCACGTATACAATCGGTTTCGTAAGCTCGTAAGCTAGAGCTACATCTTCTCTGAATTCTAAATTCAACCAATAAAGTACGAGTCGAAAGAATCAATATTGCAAAACAGCCCTCGGGTTTTACACTCTTAGTCATTTAATTATGAAAGATTTTACGATCAATCATACCGGGTCACCTATTGAATCGATGTCAAGTGAATTTTACGTCATGGCTCGGTTAAACGTATTCTGCATACATATAATACAGTACATTCGTATACGTAGATATATGTGTGTGTGTGTGTGTGTGTGTGTGTATGGCATTCAGTCAATCTGGGGGTGTTTCAGCGTGTCATAACAACGACTGATATCTCGCTGAGCGAGCATTCTCTCCGTCACAATCGCGTGACACATCAATTCGAACGCGGTGTCACATTTTTTATTTCCATGCTCTCGATAATTATTTCCCGAACCAACATAACATGCTCTCGAAAAATCCGCTTCAAATCGCCTTCGTCGATTCTATTCTACCCTCTCGCCCGCTACTTCACTCTATCATTGTTTCGATTCGACATCCTACACACATCGCGCGACGTGACGTCTCGAGCGCGCGTCGTCTACCCTGCAAACCCTGCGTTGAACTACCGAGTTTTTCGCGAGAGAGCAGACCTTTGAAAAAAAAAATGTCGCGCGCACGGTAAAGACAAAAAAGCGCGAAAACGACACGTTCTCGTGTATCTCTCAGCCGTATACCTCCGGTTTTCAAGTAGACGATGGCTCTTGTACGAGCCGGGCTATATGACGCGTTTAATGTGCGCCGCGCGCGCGGCATCTCTCTCGCTCCATACTCGGATGCTGGCCGCGCGCGAGCGCTTGCATGGCGCGGGGCGGCGGCGGGCAACGAAAGAGCGAGCGAACGAGCGCAGCGGTGTCCGCCATCCGTTACATCTATAAATCTAAGATAACAATATTGCCGAGCGTCTCGCGCGCCCGCGCGCGCTCGGGGCCAGTAATGAATGTTTGTACGCCGACCATTAGCGACGTCCGGACTAGTGTTGGGGGCTCTCGCCCCCCCCCCACACCCCCCTACAGGAGCCAAAGCTGCGGTGCGCAGTTACAAGCGAACAGGGCCCGGCCGAACCATTCCGCGCATATGGGACTTGGCGTCCTTAGCTTCGCATTAAGCCGCTGTTTTCGACGATCCCAAAGCTCGTTTGCCCGCACCGAACTCTCTCCCTCGATCCGCCGGCGATCTTTTCCTGCGTCCGCCCCTCCTCTACTTTGTTCTCGCCCCGACTTTGTCACGCGCCCACACTCGTTTTGCATCCTTCTTTTTGGGGATTCTTCGTGTGTAGTTTTGACGGAATCGCGAGCTGCCGCGGACGAGTGGAAAAGTCGTTGGATCGACTTCGTCAACCCTGATTCGGGCTACTTGTGAGCAAGCGTCACTCCGTATAGCCCTTCGATCGTTCAATACATGAACAATCAATTTTAATCATGAAGAAAGTCTAGTCCTGCGTTTCTCGCGAGGGGGTCAAAGGGTTGACGTATACCAAAAGGGTATCAAAAACGATTGCCGATTGACCCTAGTAATTCATGTCAGCCGTTGTCGTACAATTTACGTCCAATCGTCTATGTCGAAAGTTAATTCGCTTGATAAAACGTATACCATAGAAATTGCCCCGAATACTTCTATTTCTGCAGACTCAATTGATTACCGGTGTTATTTAGGCAATATTGTTTATTTTCTTTTGTCTCATAATTGCCAATTGACCCCCAGTGATTTCTATCGGCTGGTGAGTCTTAATTTACGTTGAATCATCTATCCGTCTAAATCTAATGTCAATCAATTACTATTTTATTTGGTCAATATTCTTCGCGTTTCATAGTTTATACATTATTTTAGTACAATCCACCTCCCTGAATATCAAAGGAGTCGGGAGGATGTCGTGCCAAAAAAGCAATATAATCAATTGACGTGGCCCTGGTAATTATCATCGGCTGTTGTCTTAATTCATGCTGAATTGTCAATGCGTCGACAGTTAATTCCGTTGATAACTATTATAGTAGCCGCAAATACTTTGCCCCTTGCAGACATTATCGGTTATTTACTTTACACACATGATATTGTTCATTTTAAAGCTTCATCGTTATATATGTACATAAATTATAAGTTATAAAAATTAAAAAAACCGCTGCCAAGTGCCTTAGCAGTATGCTTTCTCAAAGGGGCTTCAACATCACCCACAAACGCGTCCCAAACCTGTATTTTCACCTTTCCACTAGCGTAGATACTATCATCTATTTTTCAAAAATTACAAAAAAATTATTTAATCAATTCAATTCGTATCTTTGTGACTGTGTAAAGTGTCGTTCTTTTTCAATTGACCAAACTTTGTCGCGACTGTTGATGTCTGCCCGGGCTCTCTTATTATTTGATCAAATGCAACAAAGCAAACGGTTCTAGGTTCTACACAATGCGAGACATTTGGACCTGCATAATTCTTCGATCAGTTCATCTTGTGACTGTCATACGGTTAAATGGCGGTCAAAATCGATCCGCACTGCCCTTAAGTCCGTATTTAGCACACTTGAAGACTCATTTTGATCATTTTCGACGGCAAAAGACACCAAATTTTCCCAATTTTCTCTATAGTACGTTGAAAATACTGGAAACGAAACTTACATAAATTTTATTCCCCATTAGCAACGGTTGCTAGGGCGGTAAACAACGGTTGATAAGGAGCTAATTGGGAAGATTTTGTGTACTTTGACGTCGAAAATGATGGAAATAGGTCTTAAATTATTAATTTCCAACCTTCATAACGGTTGCTAGGGAAGTAAACAACGGTTGCTATGAAGAAAATAGAACAATTCAGTGTCCTTGGCCATCGAGTGTGACTTAAAACTGATTTTCCGGCTTGCTCCAATGAGCACTCATAAGGATTTGCGAGAAAACACGTTAGAAACGGTTGCTAAGGAAATAACCAACGGTTTTTGCTGAAAATTGAACTCGTGATAGATCTTGCCACAACTAACCGGTGTGCAAAATTTCAGCAAGATCGGACGATTCCTTCGGAAGTTATCATGGATAGAAGAAACGAAAAAATACACACCTTAGCAACGGTTGCTAAGGAAATAACCAACGGATTTCGCTGAAAATTGAACTCGCCTGAGATTTTGTCGCGATTAACCTGTGTGCAAAATTTCAGGACGATCGGACCATTCCTTCGAGAGTTATCGTGGACGAAAAAAAAACGGGACGCACACACACACACACACACACACACACACACACACACACACACACATACATACATACAGACATTTTTGGATTTCCATGTTTTTCGACCCGTAGATTACGAAAATCGAGGTCCCGAGGTCCGATTCGGTGGGTCGATTTTTGCCCCATTACAAAGCTTTCTCTTTGAGAAAGCAATATTGCCCAAGTGAGATACATAACCGGTACATAATTTGAAAGATCAAAACATTCCCGCCGATTCCCATTACAATTACTGAGCGAATCAATTTTCGACGCATTGAGACAGCAGTAGGGGAATTCCCGAGGTCATGTTAATTGTTTAAACTTATGTTGCCCTTTGGGTATATGATTTCCACTCCTCTTCGAAACTAGCAGACATTAGAATTTTTAATTGATTATTGTTGTAGGAATGAAGGATGCATGATTTATAAGCAAGTGTAGGATGCCTCAACGCGGGATTGATCTCAAAAAGAACAAACGTGATGAATTCGGCTCGACGGAGGATTTACCAGAGGAAAATACCACTCGAACGCTTGTTCCCCGTGAGAAATATTCCAAAGCTTCCGGAAAACATGTCTGCGGCGTACAGGCGGAAATTACAACGGGCGCACATATACACACAACAGCGCGCGCAGTCCATTGGTCGCGCGAGCGCGGCCGAATAAAGACATCACTTTTAAGCGCAATTCATTTAACCACGCTAACCAAATGATCTCGCGGGACGGCTAATTGCGCAGGATTTTCAACGGGCTCTCTGCAGCCGTGGCGCTGCGCCGGGGTGGGGAGGGGGGGGGGGGGGCGCGAACCTCGTTACACACGCCGTATAACACCGGCACGTCGCGAAATACGCGCGGCGGACGAATAATTTTTCGAGCACGGCGCGACGCGCGTTTCCGCGGATTTTTCAAACGCCGCGTGGTCGCTTGCGCGCCGATTAGCCATCTCTCGATGCTCTCGATGAAAATAATTTATCGTAAATATATATTTGGCCGTTATTATGCCGGCGCCGGGCCCCGGAAGGCCGATTCAATGCAAAGTATAAATATTCATTCGATGCCGCGAGAGATTTTAAGTGCGTCCAGCTTAAATACGCGATGCTCGGGCCAGAGGAGAGAGAGAGAGATCGGCCGCGCCGATGATTTGCAGCGACAAAATAACAATTTAATTTCACCGCGGCCACCGCGGCTCGGGTTAAAAAAAATTGTCCGGCGACTGCGATGACAAAAATAATAAATAATTTACGCAGTCGCGCGCGGCGCGATCACCGATGTCGATTTCCCTGCTTTCTCTCTTTCTCTCTCTGTCTCGCTCGCATTTTTTACCCCGCTTTTGACACAATATTTTTGCCCCATACCACCACCGGTTATTCATCGTCGCAAAATAACTCCCGACCGCATTGCCGGGCTATTTTAATATTGTGATTTTTACCGCGTGTATATATTATTGTCGAGCATACGTCCGTATTTTTTTTTCCACCGTCCGTGCGTGAAAACACATGACCGATGTACATTTGATACACGATTGATTGTGACGGCGATGAATTGTCGATTGCAAATTTTATCTGACTTTCATTTTTTTTTTACTCGTTGGCCGGATCGTAAATCCTCGTCGATCCAAGTGCAATACACACCCTAATGACACGCCCGCGTCATAAAATCCGTACGATCGAGGGAGATTCGCAAATCAATGGTTATTTCTATTCATATATGGGCGAACGCTGTGTGTCGTTTGTCTTGTCGTCGATCCGTTGAATTTTCCATGCATTGCGCGCGTCTAGAAATTTCAAAATTGCTATCATGTGGTTTTCTATATCTGGTAAGTCTTCTTCGTGTTTTGCTTTTTCTCTCTGGCCCGTATTAACTTGATATAGCATGTCAGTGTTTCATTAATTTCGCAGGTAAATCGTCAGCCCCAGTGCTTTGTTATATTTCAGATCTCTTTTTGGTCGTACCTCTGCAAGGGTAGGTTGGTAGAGTGGTAATTCTGCAATATGTGGATGTTGCTCATGTCTGTACGAGCCAACTGCACGTGTAACTGCTTTCAATAAGTTATCCAAGTTATTTCTCCGTCTCTGTAATGTTACGTTAGCATACAGCGATACGGAGCCTTCCTCGTACCTTCGCACATATCTCTCGAATCTCTGCGGCGCGACAGTGTGACTGAATATCCTTGATCCTATTCTTTTCTCATACCCTGGTTTTACGTCTCCACAATTGATTCTTTTACACCCTCTCATATCATTGCTTCGATCCCACGTATTTCTCATTAAAAAAATTACATCTCAATTTTTGAGCGTTGTCTAACCATTCGTGATAGTCTCGTCAAACTATCTTTTCCCAAGCTTTTGAAGGGTAAGGTTCCCGTGAAGAGATCTACACTACTTCATTGACAGTGTTTCAAATGTTCGCTCTCATACATCTATTCTACTTACTATCTATGTATTCGTACCTCGTAGTTGTTGAGTAATTCTAATTTTCCATTGATATCACTTATGTGTATGAGCTGTACGTTGATTCCTCATACGATTTCGAAATTAAATCATTCCATTCATAGCTCCTTGCCATGCTCGTTTTGAAAATTCTTTCCCTCAGTCCAGAAGGAAAGTAAGAAGATTCATGTGAGATATACGATGTTTGAGGACCAATCTAAGGAGATATGGAGAAAATCTCAAAAATAAAATCTAAATCCCATGCCTTAATTTTTGCCAATTCATTTTTCACTACTCGTTTGAATTTATAACCATTCACATGATAATATATTGACTGTTGAAATATTGAATTTTTTCCAGTGACCACGAGAACCTTGATCGGAAAGACGTATCCCGGAGCTTCGATAGTGCCCAACGATTCCTCGTCCTTGGTATCACATTTTCCGTCGGAAATTTTCACTGAACAAAAAGTCCCTAAATCCACGCGAGAACCTGCAAATTCATCAATCCACCCATATCCCGGTCACTGCAAGATCCAGCCGAGAGTAAAATCGAGCCAGCTCGAATATCCAATTTGAAGTAGAACAAGCTTCGGTATGATCCGGCGGGTGTAGCAGTTTCGAAAGAAAGCCACGCGCCAATTACTTAATTGGTGTGCGCGCGCGTATTAGCGTATTTTCCCGAACACACAACAATTACGTTGGTTGTGTGCCTCGAGCGTGCGGGTATCCAGCCAGACGCGGGTAGCACGTCGCGCGCGCGGCTGGAATAGAAGGTACACGAGCTGAGGGGGTGAAAAGAGTGAGGTTGGCGGGCGCATCAGGCGAAGCCCTCGTTCGCATCTCGGGGCGAAAAGCCGGAGAAAAAAGCCAGAGCCGCGCGCGGAGGAGATCGGCCGCGAAACAAAAGAGCGCCTGCGAGTCTGCAGTGTATGCGCGCTGAAAATTGAGATTCAGCATATTAGAGCCGGGAGGGGGTTGGGTTAGCGCGCGCGCGTGCGAGAGAGCCAGAGAGAGACGGAGGGATAGAGAAGAGAGAGAGAGAAGTAACCGCAGTTTATTGGCCACGGAGTCTGCGCGGCTGATACAGCCGCACGTAATATTCCGTAATAACAATGATTTGGTGTGCGGGGCTGCTGCTGCTCTGCCTTGCTCTCCCCCCGCTTCTTGCCCCGGCCAAACTATCGCTTGCGCGCGCGCGAGAAAGAGAGAAATGTGGCGTGGCGCTCGCTCGCGCGCGCTGCAGATAGATAGAAGCCCGCCGAGCGAAGGGGTGGGAGGGAGAGAGAGAGAGAGAGAAGCGGGCGGTGAGTTAAGCGTTTAATAAGCTTAATCACGCGACAGATCTGTGAGATACAACTTGCTTCGAGCGGCAGCGCCGCTGCGCAGTGGCGGGGGTACCATTTTCACTCTCCCCCGCCTCCCGTTGCCGCTGCCGCCGCTGCTGCTGCTGCCTCCTCCTCCTCCTCTATCCGGGCCCACACACTTGTACCATCTGCTGTTAGTATTTTAGCGGGCTCGCTTCTACGAATGCCGCGCGCGAGCGAGCGAGCGCTATTAACGCAAACTGTTTATTGCTCCGGCGGATGGTGGAATCCTTCGGATTACACAGCTCGCCATTACCCCCGCCCCCATACCCCACCTCCGACACGGCGAGCCTCGATCCTATCGTTTCTCCCCCGCCTCATCGCTTTTTCTCGCTATCTCGCCGCCATCCGACTCGCGCTCGTCACTTTTCCACGTTCTGCATGTGTACCGCACCCGACGCCGACGCCTCGTTGTGGACGCTGAATCGAGAGGCTCGGGTACTTCTTTCAAATTTCTACGGCACTCCCGTCGGCTTTTAGTACTCCATCGTAATAAATTTGATAGTATTCAGCATTTTATTTCGTTAGCATGAACTTATTGTGTTTTGATAGAACTTCTCTTGGTTAATATTGACAAAAATGAAGAATACTATTCAACCATAAATCCATAGTACTCCATGAGAATTCCACATGGTACTCCCTCTAGAATAGTACTGCAGTGAACAAGTCCTTCGCTCGATGGTTCGATACGTTTTTTCATAGTTTGACTGAATCTTAGCATTCGATGGAACGTGATAGTGAAAATTCTCCGTTAGGGTGTCGGCGAAGACACGTGGAAATATTGGAAATTTGAAAAGAATGAAGCAGCCGAATGGAGTGTTTGAGACTGTTCAGTCACGCAAACTTCGAGAATCCGACAATAATCCGTGAAAACGAATATGACGGTATAATTGATTGTACACGATTTTCGGTGGAAATCAACTCAACTTCAAATATACAGCCTGTTCAGTGTCATAAAGAGCCAAATTCACTTTAGAAAATTTCAAAAAGAATAACTTTGAAGTCGGTACGAAATGGTCGATTCGAATTTGTCAATAATTGATGTTTTATATCACCTATTCATCGAAAACCATGCTTGAAACTCAAAATAACCATATCGTACCGACTTAAAAGTATAATTGTTTACGAAAATTTCTGAAAGTGGATTTGACTCGTTATGGACTAGATAATTTCTCTTGTGTATGATGGATAATTTTATATTCTCTCGTGTTTTTTATGCAACTGTTCTGGAAAAAAAGTGTGCCAACTGCAATTGTCACACAACTCGTTTGGTGAAATCCGTATCTCTACCTCCATCCCAGATGGATCCATATGCATATATTCAACGCGCTAATGACAAAACGGCTAGGTATAGATTGAACGAATACCCGGTGTGTATATACAGGCAGCCAAGCGACGATCACAAATGTCGTGCGTCAGCACTGGTGGGCTCGCGGCGCGCGCTTGGCTTTCCGGCCGGAATAGTTCCCTCAACATTGATCACATGACCGGTGCGTCGAACAATGGATAGAATCCGCGGATTCTACTAGAAACTGCTCCCAAGTCGTCGGCTTCCGCCAAGGGACTTGGGAAGGGCCGATTCATCTTGCCTGCGCAGTGGTCGACGTCGTCGACGACGACGACGGCGTATATATATTCGTACTCTCGTTCGTCCTGAGTTTGCCCCTAAGAGCCAACTGGGAGGTATGAGACTGAGTGGATTCTGGTGACCGTCGGCGCGCTCGATTGTCCAATCAATTCGAGGAATTAATCAATGATTCGCGGGGAGCCCCCCACTCACGCGAATCTTTAATTCTTCCTCGAAACTTTTGTTGAGCGATTGAAAAATATACGCAATTCGCTTCGTGTACACAATCAAAGTAGACTTGAAGCTGTTGAATCACACATTTCACCGAAAGGATTGTTAGACGGAATAAAAATTGTTGCCATCGAGACTCGTAAAAACTACTTCACTTTTATGACATGAAAAATTAACTGCAGCTTCACTCGTCCACCTTCATACTGTCATTTTTCACTACCGTACAGAGGTTTTTACGCAGTATAAGGTTTCAAGACAGAAGGTAATCAGTCAGTCCAAATCTAGGCATACTTTTCTAGGCAGATAATGTATGCAAAGTTTTTTTACTTGGCTCGAATCAAATGGGCTCGACTGGCAGATCACTGACGAGGATATATAGCCCACATTGGAAGAAAAATCTTGCAATGGTTATATACTTTTACTATGTGTTTACTATAATATTGTAGAGCGGAAAGAATAGTAATCACCACTGGAAAAAATACTTATTAGAATATGTATCCTATTCGTCTATATACAGTGAAGTATTTTTCAACAATTTGTTCGTATTTCTAGTTATTTGTATGGTTAAGTTAGTACAAATTGAATTGATTAGTGTTTGAATTCATTTGAAGTGTTGATATTGGACGGTATACACGAATGACTTATAAATACGGAAAAAAATTACATTTCTATTTTTCATTACCGATTTATTAAAAATTCATTTTTATAAATTAGATGTCTGAATGGTTAGCATTAAATTATAAAATCAATAGCTTCTTAAGATATTACAAACAATACAGTCATTTCGATTCCTCATTGCATATAAGAAAATAGTTTATTTGACATTTAATTCATCAAAATAAATCAAACTAGAGTGTTTCGTCTCTTTGTACTAGTGCTTTTCGTATGCATTTGTCAGTAGCCACAGCAATTATCTTATACGGATACTTATCATCGTAGCTCAAATCTGACAGAATAGCAAAGTTCCCAATAATGCCCACCGTAAACGGCATCATAAAATGTCACAATCACAATTTTCACCGTGAAAGAGTGATTCGACTCGAAAAATCTCTCAACCACAACAATATCATCCCCAACTACATCGAACCCTGACAATCAGATTGTCCTCAGCTCACAGCGCGCCGTGTAACCGAGTAGTATCGATTTGAGTGAATTTTTGAAGCGCGTGGGAAGGTGCGCGGGCGGGCGTGCGAAATCCGAAGCGCGTCGCGGCGCTATTTCACCGGGTGAGCGATGACGCCCTTGAGGCAAATCCGCGGTCTCACCAGCCCCGCGCCGAGTCTGACAAATGCATTCGCCGTGGCGTCGGTCGCGGCGGCGTCGAAGCTCGCGACAGACCGAGTGTGCAGCGCCGCGGCTGCGGCTGTTAACGACTCGCGCCCCGCTCCCTTGACGAATGACTTCTTAATCGCCCGGCTTTCCGCCGCCGCCACCTACTACCGTCGACTCTCACAGCATTAAGCCTCGATTCGCCGTTTCACCCTCATCTCACTGCTGCACTTCCGATATGTATATGCGTGTAAGGCAGGAATGTGTGTCTTGCAGCAGTCTAGATCGTCCGCGACAAACCGATTTTTCATCCGTCGCGGCTGACACTTATTGCTAGTTGGCGACAGACACAGATCCAACTTGAGATTCGCTCTTGAACGCGTGGTGCGTATAGTCAGATGAATTATTCGGACAGAACGCCCCCTGTGACTCCTCCTTTGATTCGACACAGCGATCTGGATTCGGACCATGAATTAGTCTTGGGGTCGTATTTTTCGGCAGTTGATAACGGTGATCTCTCGTGGTCGTATCCCCCGATGCTCCACAGCTCACCGCCGGTCGCGACTACTGTCAAGCTGAATCTTGCTGTTTTCATACTTGCCACGTGCTCTATCCTGTGAAACGTCACGTGAAAACTCACGAATCACTCGCGTCTCCAGATGATACATAATAGATTTAACGGGCATAAAATAGATACCTATTTGTTTCTGGACAGTAAGCTTCGACTGTATTCAGCGCTTCTTCCGCCCATACCTCTGTACTCCCTCCACAAATATACACCTTTCCTTCCAAAACAGCCGCTCCGAAATCAAACCTCGGTTCTTTCATAACTTCATCCATCAGTGTCCATCGATCATTGGCAGCGTCATATCGTTCGATCTTAAACAAGAGACGATATGTCAACACTCGATATACACTGTCAGATTTCTATTATTGTTATTGATTGTATGTAGAGCACACCTACCGAATTCAACACGGTTTTCCCCTGCCAGCCTCCAAACGCATAGAGACATCCTTCGTACGCGACAACTTGGAAACTATTTCGACAATGATTCATGGGACACACAGTTTGCCACTCGTCAGTTGTCGGGCAATATTTTTCCACCGTGTCGAGGACGGATTTGCCGTCGTGGCCTCCGCACACGTATATACAACCGTCTAGGGTAGCCACTCCTGCGTCGCTATGAATCAAGAGTTAATCGATCGTCAGTCGACAATTTTACGATGATTTTTCGAGAAAATGTTCGGTGTTTGGTGGCTTTTCAAAAAAATGATACCTTCGTTTCGTGTTCATTGGGGACAACGTTTTCAAGCTCTTGCTATCGAGTTTGTAAAATTTAGCTTCGTTCAACATCACGGAATTCGCAGATTCCCCGCCGACCATGAAAACATTGCCATCGTGAATGGCACAGCCAAACGAATTCATCCTATGCCTGGGTATTGTGAATGTTTGCCATTCATCTGTGAATTGAAAACAGTCAAAAAATGTAAAATTTTAATTTTAATTTTTAAAATTTTAATTTTTAATCAACTATTGTATACAATAGTCTCGTGACATTTGAACGACAGGATGCATTTGCAGATTAGATTAAAAATATATAACGTGATTTCACGACCCAAAAAATAAATTGCTATAGAATGTTGATAAGTACCTGTACAAGGATTATAAATCTCTATCATTGACGGAGAAAACGCTTCTACGATTATAATTCTATCGCTTTTCTTGTCCGATCGGTTGCAACTACTGTTCTCATGATTCACCTGCAAGTAAAAAATGTTGTGACATCTAAATATGAATCGTGATAAGGTGGCTGCTCGAGGTCGTTTACTCACTTTGGTACCATGGCGTAGCACCTCGTCGTTTCCCGTGGTTTTCGAATTCGAAAAAAGTTTCAAACACTCTCGAAATCTCCGTTGACTTTCTTGCTCCTCCAGGCGTTCACTCATATTGACGAATGTCTTGGAAATATGGTTGAATTTTTCAAATAGCTGTATACCCAGTCGCTCCACGATAGACGCACACATGCAAAATAATTACGTATGCATACTTAATAGTAAAAACGCGCGTGTGCTCGAAAGACAGACATGACAATATGCACTGTCGAGAAATCGTCTTCCCTGCTTCTCGTCTTATCTCGTTCATTATCTTATCTAAAGTGATAGTGCTATCAACATGCTGAATTTGCTTCATTTTAGTCACTAGAGCGCATTCTTATTTCGAAAAGTGTCGACACAAGACGCGGCTTGATTCACTCAGCTTACATTATTCGTTAACTATACGATCACGGATTACTTGTGAGTAAAATCATGCAACGTATACCAAAATGTGGATGGGCGAACTGTGTGACTACCGTGTAAAAATCTTATGTTCGAGACGCAGACATACCTGTCAAATAAAGTCAAAGTGTTTATCTTTAACAGTGAGATATTCATGCGAAGAAAAACAAAGCAAAAACGTTCGTTAGTATTATAAATTAGTATTAGAAAAAAAACTGTCTAGCACTGACAACTTGTTTTATTCAAATAATCCTGAATTATCGCTTTTCACTTGAGCTCTGGTTCTACGTTTTCACCAACACACTTGTTACTCACAAGTCATAACATAAAACCCGCGGCAACCGTTCAAAATGAAAAAAATTAACCAAAAACTATTCACGTGGAATCAATTAAATTTACACAATTATAGTTTTGAAAACGAAAATGAGGTCGACCGAGCATTGTCGAAACTTGTTATGACAGCTTGGTCAACAAAACTGGCTATGCCAGCTAGCCCACAATATCACATCATAGCTTATATGCTGACGCTGTTTATATGTATACGCCTCGCTGTCTAGACCAATCATATCACAAGTTGATGGCAATACAGCTGACATCACTTTCCATACGAGGCTATTGGATAAAAGGACAATCAGCTGTACGAGTGATAAGACTCTACAACGAAACAAGAAACTATCACTCGTGTGCGATGACTACCTAATTGAATCGTCAAGTGGAACAACGCGCGGGATACATAACCGACTAATATTCGCGAGCTTGTTTTTCTTCGCGTGGGCTAGCACATGCACCGGGGGGTCAAAGAAGCGAGATCCCTCGTCGGTTTTGCGCTTCTGTCGCCGATGACGTGGCGGTGGCATGGCCCACGGCTGATTAGAAGGCCGACGCGACATAATTAGCGGAGACGGGGCGCGGGGCTCGCCCGATATTCGACGGCGCGCGCATGCATATTTAACGAGTTTCGCGGCTCGAGCCCCGGGGCTCGGAAATTGCTCAAGTTTGCCGCTCCCTTTTTGCGGGCCCGACAGAGCCGCCGGCCCGCGGCAGCTGACAATTGAAATCAAAACTCGCGGCGACGCGTCTTCTTTCACTTTGCGTCCGCCTACGCGTCCCCGCCACTCCTTATCCGGCTGTCCCGCGCGCCCAGAGATCCGATAAGATCTTGTGCCGCAGCACGCGCGAGCCAGCTTCGTCTCTCCTCGCTTTCTCCTCGTTTTCCCCGCGCGTCCTCGGCCCCCGCCCTTTGTTGCGGCCAACTCTTTGTCGAGGATTCGCTCTCTCTCTCACTCTGTGATGTCTGAACTTGCAGATTAAACTTTTCCGATTATTCCGGGAATTTCGTTTTTGAAATACTTTAGCGAATGGCTCAACACTCGAGGATGTTGATGGGGCTTGAGTGGGGGGGAGGAGTGTCATGCCAGAAGGGTAACGTAAGGTATAAGAAACCGCTACTATAGAACTGAATTAACAGTATACTTTCTCAAAAAGACTTTGGTGGTGATAATTCAATTATCATATCATTGTCAGCAAAATTAAATTTTGACGCATCGGCGATGAAAACTAAATTGAAACGGCAGTTAACGGGAATTAGTGGCTACGGCTTATTTTCATAAACGTTGCGCAAACTATTTGGATTAGGTGACGTTGTCACGGACAATACAAATTTCTTGAAAATTTAGAGTTTATTTGGAAACTCTCTCTAAAATTTACAATTTTTAAAGACTTTATGAAAAATTATACTGCCAATTCAATCAGCAAGGGTTTTCATTTGACAAAATAATTCAAATACCTTGATAAAATATAGACTTATGATTGTATCAGTAATATCTACCCTCATGTCTCCTCAGATTGATATCAAATAAATTTTCGTAATATTCATAATATCTATTTATGAATCCGTATACACTCGGATTTGACGAGATCAAACGAGGTTAATTCGTCGTTTGTGGAAGATAAAAAATAATCAGCTAATCGTAATTGGTATACAACGGTAGGGGCCCCTCCGAAAAACAGAGGGAGAAACACAAGCCGAAAGTGACGGAAGAAGAGCAAAACGCTGGAGAGCCGACGCGGCGGGAGTAGCAGTTCGGACGTCGAGCTGCAATCATCATTAATTCAGTTTTCCTGATAAACGAGGGGGTATTCAGTGCTGCCACGGATAAAGAGCCACGGATTTGGCCTGCCTGCGAAGAATGCGATTAATTTTTCTTCGTGCCACCACCGCCGCTCGCTCGCTCGCTCACTCGCGCTCGTATTCGGCTTCTTTCAGCCTCGCTGTGTATATATAGATAGCGTATTACACAAGTCCCACTGCGATTTCGCAAATGTCCCTAATAAAAGATCCACTCGATCTCTCTTTCCTCTCGCTCTATTTTTGTTGCGCCCGGCTCTCCATTGTTACACTCGCGCCCTGACGGATTGTCAATTAGACCCTCTTTTTCACCCCGGCTGCGCTAATCGATGAATTCGCAATAGTCTCAACGATGTACTTTCGGCAATCAATATTGAATTGGCTTGATAAAATTGACATAGCTCGTTGATTCACGTGTTTCATATTTTTGTCACAGAAAGGGTTTTTTTGCACTAGAACGTTCGGCATTGTCCAGGATTCAGAGAATATACCATTTTATTTGAAAGTGACACTTCGAATTATAGTTATTTTTAAATGCTAAATTCATACGTTAGGTTCCTGAGATTGTTTCGGATCTTCTATTAACTAGTTAGATACTTTACGTCATGAATTACAAAAATTCATATAATTGAATATTTCCAAATCAGAATCATCTTAAGTGAAATATGATGTGAAAAATGGTCACTTCGAGTAGGCAAAAAAATTCCTGACAATATTTCAATATTGCGAAAGTAGACGTTATCAAAAGAAAAAATAATGCATCAAACTGATCTTGATGTAACTGCATGTCTCAGGAGCAGTTAACAGGTGATTCATATGGATTCGTAGCAGCTGAAGAGTGAAAGATCTTTTGAAAATTATATTTGATTTGTATAAAACTATGTCTCAAGAACGAGAATCTCATCTTTATAAATGATGAAGTTGAAAAATTCGGATTCCTAATCATAGTTGTGGACATGCTCTCAAAACCTTACAGGGAAGAATCAATGAAAGTGAAAAACTCCTGTATAAAACTGGATGAACGATTAAGTGGAGCTTTTTCACATGGAACTGAGTAACCACATTAGAAATGAAAGAATGAATATGCTAAATTGGTGTGGGATACTCACAGGATATATTCACTGCATACGAAAATTTTAATGAACCTAGCTTAGTTGAGATTATACTTGAACGGCAAATAACACTATTTCCCAGGAAAGGAGTTCTTCTAAACTATTAATTGAATCTCATTTGATAACTTTATATCTATCTTTTATGAGAAAAATATTGCTCATCAGACTTTTCCAGGATAAACAATTTACGATCGACTCGCGAAGCCCTGAATGACCTTCAATTATCGGGGGACTCTGGTGTCTCTCTGGTGTCCAGAGGGCTCCGCAGCGAGATCCCCACGAAAATTCATATCCACTTCGGCTGGTGCGCGTTCGAAATTGAGAATCGGAATCGAATGATTTTTCATCGTCCAAACACACGGCGAGGTTGACTCGTCATTAATAGCTCCGGTGTTTCCAAACAATTTATCGACTACCTCGGCAATTATGTATATTTATCTAAACCACCGAAACAGAATCTGCCAATTATTTCTCCACCAAGACAACACACTCGTTCAAATTGACATTCTCAAATCACACAAACGGGGAAACTTTTGCTAAACAGAAAAAAACAAGAACGAGGTCGCGCGCACCGAGTGTGCGGGGGGGGTTGGCGCAAAGGGGAGCTCTCGAGCCGTCGCGTTATAGATAACAATTTAGCCGGCGCTCGGGGATCCGCGGGAAAACCTTCGGTCAGCCTGGCGGCCGCAGAGAAGTAAAAAGCTTGTTATATAACGCGTCGGTCGCGTTCGGCGATGACGGCTGTGGCTGTACGTGTGCGCTCGCGTGTGTGTGTGTAACGGGAGCAGGGAGCATTGATACGGGCGGATCACGCGGGCTGCGCCGCGGCGCGGCGGACCGATGTATTTTACTGCGGGCGGCGCGCAGGCTTAGCGCGCTATCGAGGCGCGCAGTCAGCCGCCATCACTCCGCGCCGGGCTATGTAGTGACGGTAATAGTCACTATATCATTGGCTCTTCGTAATACCCTGATGCCCTGCAGCCACGGCGCCCACCCCTCGCTTTTACTCTGCCGCCGCTTTTCACTCCCTCGCTCGAACCCACCCCCGGCCCATGTATATATATATATATATATATAGGCAAGCCGCTGCCCGTATATATAAACTTTCTCCTTCATTAACTTATTGGCTTATTTCGCGAGAATTTACACTTCCTGCAGACTCGTATCTAACTCGCTCCCCGTCCCCCGTCGCTTTGTAGGCCGGCTTGCGATCAATCCAGCGATTATCTGCTCCATGCGCTGCCTCGTGCTTGTGCTTTCCACACCACCGCTGCTGCTGCTGCTCTCTTCTTTTCCGCCCTCTTTCATCCCTCGCGTTTCATATTTTTCCTCGCGATATTGTTCGATTGATGCCACTAAAATGACTTTGTCATCCGCTAAGCTGAGACGGCCTGAATAATCCAACTAAATGTGAATTGAATCCATGAGCGAGTTATCTTATGATAATCAGTAGCTAAGTTAAAACTTCAAAAATTGATATGGAGTTTCTACACTCTGCAAAGCTGCTATAGCTTTTTGATCTATTGTATGTTTCAACGACTTTGATTTTTCGATGGAATTTCATATAATCAAAATTTATGCAGCCTAAAATTTTTCTCAGTGTATACACAAGAAAAATACCTTGGTTCTACAATTGGAAACTTGTCGGGAAACCATTCCTACAATAAACAAACGTACCAGGAGCTGCCACTTGCAGTAATTGGATCTCGGATTTCACTACAACTTTTTGAATTGATTCATGGTTACCCAAACGAATGATATGTACAGTCAGTCGCGTTAAAGTTTCGATTTTACCAAAATATTCTCTCATCTTTTTATGCAAACAATGACTCGACTCTGACGTTTCATGCACATTAAAAAAATTAGATCTGTATGATAATTCATAATAAAGATGAATCAATATTCAACGTGAGTAATTGTAAATTCACGAAAATAGTTATTTATTATTCATGAAAAAAAGTTGAGCTTTTTCTTTGCCTCGTTAGCCTAGCCGAATAATACCAAATTGGTCTTGGAGTATACAATATGTTATCATGGAAGACATGCCTGCAGTCTGATCTTGAATTAGGAGAACCATTAAGTGATATAAACTAAAAAAAATAATTCCATTCTGGTTTCAACTAGGTGATATACAAACAGAGACAATGATTTTTCAAAAAACGTTTCACTAGACTCGACTTTTCCCGAATATATCAAAAAAAACTATTTCCCCCGTCACTTGACCGTTCCAGCTAAATCTATCTCACTCGGCCATATGTCTCTCGGGCCGTTAGTGTAATAGTCGAAATGAAAATTAATGCATTTCGGATAGCGATAAATACGCGCATCGGTCGCTTTCTCTCTAGCTTTGAGCCGAAAATGAACAGGTGATCGTAATGGGACTATCGTGAACCTTTATTATTATGCTGCGTTTGCATAGCCATGCGCATGATTAGCGGCCTCGTGTTAGGGGCCAGCTTTCGAATGAATCAGCCTGGCCTCGACAGTCAGGCAATTTTATGAGAATCGTATAATACTTCACGCCGGCCAGCGCGAGGATAATTAAAGATTATGATCACCCCCGATAATGCCGAAATTCTCAATATAATATTGGATTTTAGGATGTTTGGTCATCGTTATCGGACGAAAATGTCAAATGATCAACGCTCACATTATGCTTCACCGAAAATGAGTAAATAAAGTATTTCAGTCGGCTTTTCATTTTTTTTCTTGACAAGATACTTTCCAAACTATATCTGTCAAATCAGGCACGCTTCGCGCGCTCTGTTGAATATTGTATTTATTTTCAGACTCGATCGCCGAAAATTTATTTTCCTAACCAACCGTTCGAGTATGAGTCGAATTAGGGAAATGTCTGTCTGTGTGCATTTCTAACAATTCCCAAATAAACAATTAAGATTTTTCGGGTTTTTTGTATGTTTTTAGTTATCCTGTTGTTAAAATATATTTTTTGGTTTTCTTCTGTATTCAATCGATAAAGTGTCCATTCGCAAAGATAACCGTAGGTCGAGAAGCAATTCTTCTCCTAATTCAGCTAGGCTAAAATTGTGGCAATGATGAATTTCTGTAAAAGCTTATGAAGGCTGCGCCGTTACGAGCTTGAACGGATGATGGGTTCAATAAGCAGTTCCCATAATTTATCCACACAATGGCATTTATCGAAGAGTTGTGAATTATTCAAAGCCGACTAGTTTTCTCGTTTTCAAACCAGTGCTCTGCCACTCCAAATCACGCCAATTGGCTCGGCAGCTGTAATGTACTGAGGAGAGCCCTTTATACAATGACAGCTTAATCAATTACGACACGCGTAATCTAACAGCCAACAAGGCTCAGGATTAGCTGTGGACGTTGTCAGATACCAAGGAATAACTCGATCAATTATTTATTACGTTTATTCAAAAATAGAGATATACAATGAACTGTACAAGCCAACTCATTTCACAAAACTGAGCAGCATGAGTAGTGGGGCCTACTCCTTCGTTACAGGTCGCGCCTGCGCATTACATGTCGCTTGCGAGGCTACTACAGCAGCGTTCTTTTTTTTTGTTCAATCCTCAGTGTGCTCCGGGCAAATAACTAAGCGAGCAGTACTGGGATCGGCACGCGCACAGGATCGATGCGCGTAAATGGACTTAAAGCGGAGTAATCGCGGTAGTAAGTGCAGGCGGGGTGTCGGACCGTTGACCCTCTCGCGGCTGCTGCAGTCTCCGTCTCTGTCGGTCGCGCGAAAGAGAAAGGGCCTGGCGTCGCGAGAGATATGTATGTAAGCGCCGTGGCGTCAGGACGTCTCGGTAAATCTGGAGCTACGTGTCTGGCGAGCAGCCGCCGCAGCGCCGGTTAAATCAACCTGAGTTAGCCCAGTCTCTCGTCCGTCATGGAGCCGTTTCCTCCTCCGTGCGGCTCGTGCGCCAGCCTCTCCTCTCTCCAGTCGCCGCTGACAAGTCGTCGTCCGCTCGGCTGCAAAACGCGAGCCATATCCTCCCTTCCAGCCCGTGTCTCTCTCTCTCTTTCTCTGCAGCTGCGCAATTTATTCCTCCTCGACGCCGCCGCCGCCGCCGCCGCGCGAGTGGAGGCGCAAGCGCGAACGAATAAATCCAGCCGCTCGCTCGTCCGCCGCGGATTCTTCGCCCGAGCAATAATCCGTTCTCTGTGCTCTCCTCCATAATTGATCACGCCATTCGCGTAATTTGACCGCTGAATTGATAACCCCCCACATCTCAGAGCACGTCTTTGCACGTACATAGGCCTTTTACAATGCTTCTCCGGAAGCCGCTCTATATACACTATATACTCTATCTATTTGTCGATCTTGGAATCGCGAGAATATTAGATTGAATTTTGTGCTCGATGCATTCGTCAATTTTGCCTGTGGCACACATATTATCTGAGTTTCATATCCAAATCACTCCGACGAGGCTGCGCTTCTTCGATCGAGTGTGTATGCAACCCTACATACGAATTTACGAGTTCTTGAGCATCGTGCAGGCGTCAAAATTACTCGGTAGCCGTTCAAAGATATCGATTTCATCAATTCGTAAACTACTTCCATCAGCATTTGCAGAGCTTTCAATTCGCGACCTCTCCCCCCCCCCCCTCTAGGTGTTATGACTCGGTCAATTTATAATTGTTTGGAAATGTGTCTCCGTCTACGGAGCTAACTGATTTGAATTGGAGATTAAATCGATTAAAACTTGATTCATCAGCAGTTTGTGATTTCAAGTTATGGATGAAAGATTTTTCCTTGTGTGACATCAACGTAACGCGTGATCTACGTTTATGGGCATAACTTCCGACTGATGTAAGATAAATATTGACGATGTAAAAATTTGAAAAAAACACTCGAGAAAACTGACGTCCGAAAATTGATTTCCAACAATGTTCGATATTAAAAGTTATACAACTGATGATACACTGGAACCATCATAATTCAGATTGATATAATAACATTCTTGAAATACTCGGTATATGTATTGTGCTCGATAGTTTCGACAATTTTACTAGGTGACTCTTGGTTCGTACAAAATTTTAGCAGTTACTATGCGTTGTCTCAATAATAAATAAAATGAGTTTTATAGATAATCTGTTCAAAAATTATTAGAATGGACGAACACCGATTACACCCTCTCCTCCCAACACATACACGCATACGTAAGAACGTATATAAGGATGTTGTAAATGGTTAATTGTTAATTAAAAAAAGTTTTCATCGTGAAAAACTAATGAGTGACACATAAAAAGTTCGCTAATATTTTGCTCGGAAACGATTATTTATACTATTAATTGCGAGCGTATTTAATAAATTGTTATTCACTTTGAACTATTTCGCATGCGTAAATGCTTCAATCCATTTATGCAACGTCATTGACACTACTCAATGACGTCAATATAAAAAATATAAGTTTTAACTCAGTACAAGCTCAAGTTAAGAGGTGTATCATATTTTCAGGATTGAATAAAATTTTGGATATTCATAAGTATCATAAAATGTATTTTTTATTTTCCAAATGTTACAATTCCAATCAGCTTTATATATATTAATATACAATTAATCATTTTAAAGATTCTGTTGTTTTTCATTCTCTCATATTATCATATAAAAAGCAAAACGGCGTGATCAGCTTTTTAGGGAATATTTTTCGATAGCTCTATTCCATAAATTCATAGATCACATAGTTTTTATGTAAGAATTGAATGAATATCAAATCATAATTACCCAAGTCATCGTTAATGTGCTAATTTATTCTACGCAATTTGCGAAGAATGATGAAATGCGAGAGTTCGATAAATTTTCAAAAGGTATATATACGGAATTTATCAAACGTTGAGCTAGTTTTCCAGAAACATCTCAAGCATCAACATGACTTCAAAACTATTAATACTTCTCTTCGTTTTCACTTTTCTGATCGCCCTTCAATGTAAGTATTACAGATGGAAGAATTTCAGTAAACATTCGACGCTCAATATATTTGCAAATCATTTTTAGATAAGTAGTAGTAGAAAAACTGTGCAACTGACCGCAAGCATATGGTATTTCACTAGCTTAAGCAAGTGAAATTTGATTAGTAACAACACTCATGAACTTTTCAAAATCAAATTATGAACCAGTATTATAGAAATAAATATGTTTTCATACTGTAACTCTATAACATTATAAAAGAAAATGAATTAATTCAACGAAATAGCATCAAGAAAAACAAAATAAGATTCAGAGGTCGGACATGTGAGGGACAACACTTTTAAAAATTTGATTCTCTAGACACTAATTCATAATTGAATGATTTTATCACTGTTACAGTTCAACTATCCATGGCTCAAAGATCTTGCAGGACTGAATATGATTGCGACTGTGCAAGATTAACTGACATAATTAAGTGTGTAGGTGGCCGATGCACATGCACACCTCCTCCATCGATATAAAACAACTAGTGATCCTGTTTACAATAGCACAGACATCATTGATTGAATGAAAACAATACAATATTTATAACACATAAAAATGTATTTAGTGTGTAAAAAAATAAAGCTTGTCATAGTTACTACACCTTGATAATTATTGCAAACCTGTGTTAATCATAAAAGCCCTCAAAGCTTGAATCGCCCTCGAAAAAGTATTACTCGAAAATTTATACAATGCCCAATTTTAGTGAGTATGATAAACTGTCTGATATTGAATTACTTAAAAATGGGTAAACAGATGATTCCCAAAAGTTGTCTTGAACTGCTCGATAGTAAAATTATAAAATTCCAATTAGAAAATTCTCACGCAACGTTGGGGTTGCGCGATAACACAGCGAGTTTTCACGACGAGCGTGTATATATCGATAAACGAAGAAGAACGAGGGTCAGGAACGTTGCGGATTCTGGGGGGGGGGGTGAAACGACTGGTGCCAATCCAGCCGGCAGACGGCAATGAAACGGTGTAGAGCCGCGCAGCGTACATATATACACAGAAGCATCGACAGCCGATTGATTCGATCGGGGGGAAATAGGTGGCGGTGGGTGCGGTGGAGGTAAGGCGCATACACGGGGCCGGGCACCTTAGCCAAACAAAGAGCCGCGGCGGCCGTTGGATATCCCTCGCTCGGGGGGTGTAATCCCGGGGCCAAGACGGGAGAGAGAGAGAGAGAGAGAGAGAGAGAGAGAGAGAGAGAGAGACAGAGACAGAGGCGCGTCGGTTTCTCTCTTAAAATGAGAAGACAAATAATCGAGGTGGAGCGAGGCCGGCAGGGCGAGTGATGGGGCCGGCGCGGCTCCTAACTAGACGCAATCAGCCGCGCCGGCCCAATGAAGACTAACAGCCCGCGTCGCCGCTCGAGGCTAACCAGGAGTAATGCCGCAGTCGGATCAATCTGACCTGAGCCTTGACCAATCAGCTGCTGCCGCTGCTTCTATGGCCGCGCGCGAGCCCGCGACGGCTCCCTCAGGACACCGCAGCGCGCCGCGACCCCGCAACCAGCCCTTATATAATGCCACCCGATCCCCCAACCCCCTACCCCCTGTACAGATTCATTGGCCCCGCACCGCAAGCCATTTGTACGAGCCACCGGCTAATCGCGTGCTTTTTTACAGTCTCATATGAATTGGATCGTCGCGCGTGTATCGATTGCTCCGCGGTGCGCGACAAACAAACGTATACATGCCTTTTCGCTTTGTCGCGCTTTTAGAGCTTGACCGATTCATCACACGTTCGCTCATGTGATTATTCGCTCGATTATGTTCGCGTCTAGTGTGGGAGAAGAAAAAAAACACAGATAGATCGAATATTTGCTCGGGTTATAATTTCATAAGCCGCATGTCTGTCGTTCGCGCATTAGGAGGATTTTATCCGAGTGGATCTCCTCTCTAGCGCGTCTCCCGAGTCGAGTATAGTGTATTATGGATTCGAGGGTGTCTGTACCGCACCGAAATAGGTGAGCTGCATATGTTATCTTTTCCCGCTCCCACTGTGACGAGAAGTATATTTTGCTCGCTTAATTATTGCCCAATTACGTCCGACGATCGGATACTATATTTCGTTAAATTTCAGAGGACGGCATGGATATTTTCCATCGAGTTTGAATATCGGAAGAGGACCGATCAATACACACACACGTCCGCGAACGCGCACGAGGAATTGAAAAGAATCGAACGTGTTCGGGAATATTTACGATGGAAAAACACAGTAATGATATCTCAATCACGGCTCTTCCGATATCCCCCCCAGCCGCCGCCCTCGACTCGGTAAAGAACGTTCGACCGAATAAAAGGCCATAAAGAGTGGCGCGAGAATTAAAGCACTACCCGAGCGTTATTCGTCTCTGTCCTGTTCTCTTTCGTTCTCCTCTCTGTACAACGCGCGTCGTGCCGCGCGCGAGCCGTGGAATTCACGCGTGTCCCTGCGCGCGACCAAAGCGTCGAAATCCGATCATAATTTCGGTCTTCATGGCACCGACTAATCCATTCATTCCACTTCCAATTCTACCCAACTCCCTCCCTCCCCTTTTCTATCCCTTCGCCTCTGCGATTCTCTTTGTCCCGCGCTCGACCCTTGCCTTTCGTTTATCAAAACTATTTTCTCAACGTTCGACTCGAATTTTTTCTCCATCGATATTCTTTGTTGTTCAGCGAGTAATTTTGTAAATTGGCTTGATGAAAAATCCGTGTCTAATCAGCATTTTTCCTTCCCTTTTTTTCATCTTCATTTCCAGCATTGGACAAACGCACACTCAAAATTTATAACTTTGATATGCGTAAATCGACGTGCATGTCATTGTAGAATAAATATTGAAATAGTCAAATGGTAATAATTTTAAACAAGAGCATAATAGAGCAGAGCGGAGCAGGTTGGCAGTGGAGGTAAGTTTGCAAACTGTGAATGTCTCCTAATTCTCACGCGACGCGCAAAGATGGCGCTAATTGCAACTTGTGTACATTACCACTATATATATCTATCCTGAGTACCAGATGTCCAGCGCTGTTTATACATGAGAAAAATAATTTTGAAATATTTAGCTCGTATCAGTGAATGAAGTTGTTCAGAAAATCTAGTTTTGTATTAGATCCAAACGATGAACAATAATTGCCAATAACGTGCCATATCGAGTTTTCCCATTTCAGAGTGCCTGCAAATAGGACCAATAATGCAAATATCAGAGTATTTTATATCATACTTCGATATTGTACAATTTAAAATTAGACATACATCATCGCAGTGTATATACGAATTCATTGTTAAACGAATCATTCCCGGCGTTGTTCGTCCCGAAGAAAACCATACAACCCCGCGCGAGAGAAGAAAATGAAAACATCATCGAGATTCGCGGCACTCGCGCATATCCCCGCCGCGACCCGGCGAGTCACGTTGTAATTGTCCGCGTGACTCTTTCTCTCTCTCGCCTACTTCGCTTGTGGATCGCTCGCGGGGGGTCTCGACTACACACATACACACACGGGCGCGCGGGTGGGCATAGGAGGGAGGGGAGGGGGCGTCGGTATTTCAGCCGCCATGCGGAGGTAATGGATTCAGGAGCGCGCGCGGGCGGGCGCTTGCGTTGCCCCCGGGTGGACACGCTCGCCTCCTCCCCGTGTTAATAACAATCCATACTTATTGCCCGCATATTTTACCGATCCCCGCGCCCGCGACTATATTACAACATATGGAGCGCATAAACTTTTATGGCTACCCTCCGCCGCCGCCGCACCACCGCCTCTTCCTTTTTTCCCTCCGCCAGCAGCCCTCTTCTGCTAATTACAAAGCGACGCTGAGATATACTGGGGAGAGGTGCCGCCCGGCCGCGCCACACAGCTCGATGTGCGTTACGAGCAAGCGCACCCGCTGCAGCCATCATTCTCGGATATATTCTACAGATTAGTGTTTAAGAATCGATGTCCACACGCGAGCGAGCGAGTATGGCCCTACTCGACTGGCTTCGTCAGACAGAGTCACTCGCTTTTTATGTATCGACATGGCTCGTGTTAGAGGAAAAATACACGACCCATTCTGACCAATTCTGAAAAAAAAACGAAATAGTATGATCTAGTATAAGCTGGATTGTTTCCTAGTCCATCACATGGATTCTTGGGTATTTTTCTCCGTACAATACGAATGTGTTGGTTAACGGTTCGTCAAAAATCGTACGTTTTACGTGAAATAGATAGAAAAGGCGTTTTTTCAACTTCTAATATTATTTTATCTGAAAATTTGGATTATTTTCGATAGATGAGATTCGTAGGACAATCTCATAATTTCAATCCTCTCAAAATATGTTGAAACGTTTTGATGATTACGATTTTTCCCAAAATGAGCTTTTGTTTGTCGGAAGATCGGGAGATGAGCTTATCTTCGTCGGTAGTGTTGAAATGTGCTTTTCTTTGTAGGAGCCATCCATATCATACTCAAGAAGTATTCATTTTTTGACCCATCCCAGAATCATTCGTGGCCCAAAGTGCGGGTTGTTCCACGTCGCGATATTTATTCGAAAAAAAATGTCATGACACATAGTATCACGTGTCTGTATATTTATCAGATGGCCACCTTACCAAGTATAACTTGTCACGATTGGATCGATAAATCACTTTTGTCTCATTCTAATCGCACGAGTCCTCTAAAAAAATCACCTTTCCCCCGTCTCTCATAAACACGAAGCCGTCAAATCGCGAGAAAAGAACATCCACACGACCGTACGCCATTCAGGAGCCATACGCGCGACTCGCGGCTCTAAAATTCGAAACAAAGAACCAGCTCCGCGTCTCCCCCCGTGTTCCGCGCATCGCGCAACTCCCGTCTCGCCCTCACATAAATCTCAAGACTCGCAATCGGACGCAGCAGTCGCGTCCAATTACACACATAAAACCGAAGAGGAAAACGTCACGAGGCTCGCAAGTTGTCTGTGCAGACGCGGCCCCCGTCTGTGTATATATATATATGTATCCGCCCGGGGGAGCGATTGAATTGGCTGAGCATCGAAAAGGTGGCGACGACGCCGCTGCCGTACATCACGCGCCCAAGATATAGCCGCGGACTCAGCCAGACACGGGCGGAAAATTGCTCTTGCTCCCCAATGAAGCCTGTCGGCAGATGACGTACGCTCGCACAGTCCGAATTGACGGAGCGGAGCGGGTGAAACCGGGGGGCTCGCGAGGAGCAAGTGTTTTATCGCGCGGAACAGCCGAGAATGCGAGTTTGTTCACCGCCGCGACGAGTCGAATTATTATTCGGTATACTACGTGAATATTTGAATATTTGATATTTCGTGCTCTACGACGAAGCGATTTCAATTCTGCGTTGTCGTATAATCCGTAATTAGTAAAAGCGGAGGTCGCGACCACACCTCGGTCCGATTCGAAATTAAATTACGCTTGGGTCTCTTTCGATGAAGCGACTGATCCAGAAAAAAACTTTCGAAATTAGATAGAGCTTCGAGTGGATCATATCTATCAGTATAACTGAGAGATCATCAAGTGGATCGCGTTTTCTGATTGGTATCTTGATTATTTGAAACCAAAATTTTGGGCAAACGACTGCATAGTCATAACTTTACATCGAGATGATCGCCAACTACAGTGTACCAATTTACTCTCACTTTAACATTCAATCATATCATGTCCAAATAGGATTAATCGATAAATTTTGAGGATAGATAAAAAGTATATCAATCAAATTCCCTGCATATATTCTACTTAACTTGAAAGATTTATTGGACACAATTGCGATCAGTAATCTGGTGCCGCATCGAATATTCTGGGAACATACAGTTTTGATTGAAATCCTTGGGTAATTTTGGTACGGATCGGACTACACCGAGTTCTATTATTTTACCGATCAAAATGATTCATTACTCGTACTAGAAATGGCGCAAAAGACCTACATTGCTAAATTGATTCTTCAATTAAGGTATGAAATTTAATTTACTCATCGTGAGATCTACGATAAATTCAAGTACGACTGAAGTACTCAAATTGAGACTTGTCTTTTCCTTATTAGATTATTGTTTAGTTTATTTTAAAATATGTACGGTCGATGAAAGATTTATAAAATAAGTAAAGGATCAAGTAATTTCTTTATCAATCGATCTCCAATATGTGATTAGATTATGTGATTAGAAGACAATACATACATGAAATTATGATATAATATGTGACGTGTGACACTTCTCCAATATCTGAACTTTTCTCCTCTCATTTTTACAAGCTCCAAAATACTTTCTCTTAAATATATGATAGCAACTACTAATGCGTCAATGCACTTTGACAGTGTGGGGAAAAAGATTTGGTAATCATCCAGTGTCCAACAAACGAAGTATTTTAAGAATTCACAGCGTTCCCCTAATTAATCGGATTTCCATCGTGTCAAATATAGCGATGAGATGCGATGAAATTGCAATACTCGAATTGAGTACGCGTGAATATGTACAGAATACATCAAACACAGAAATGAATTAATTACTTTGAGTGATTTTTCTAAAATTCAGCGCGAAACGCAGAGAAACTAGCATAAAAAGTCTTTCCCATACTTCACTCGAGTACAACAGATTTTGGGTACTGCAGAAATCGCGTTGAGCGCATATAGACCCCGACGATCTCACCTCTGATCATACCGAGCCAAAAGCCTCAAATCCCAACGAACTCTGTGATGCTGCGAGTGTTAAAAGCAAGCCGAGCCGTAGGTATATATACGTATTCGGATCTTGGGCCGCACGTCTCTCTGGGCGCGATTCGCCGAGACGCGACGCGCGGATCCGTATATATCACTTTTATTGCAGCCTCGAACTTCCGGCCGCCGCGATTTCTACGAGTGCCGCCCGAGGAAGATCGAGATCAGCTTCAGCGCGCGGTGATTTCCACTGGGAATCCCATCGCGCAATTTAATAACCACGCGCGCGCTCGAGACGTTTCCAGCCCCCGCGCACGCCCGAGTCTGCTCGTGTTCGCGCCCGTCCGTATGCGGGTGTGTGTGTGTGTGTGTGTGTGTGTGTGTGGAGCAAGGACGAGGCAAAAATCCCGGCGAGTCGAGGGCTTCGACGCTTGATATATATATGTACTCGCCTTTTTTTCCTCCGCAGAGTCAGTTTGAGGAACTACTCGCTGCGCCGCGGCTGCGAGTGATGATTTTACGGACGACTGCTGGCGTTATTCTGGATACTTCTGCGTGGAGTACAGAAGAGTAAATAAAACCATAAGCAAGAGTGTGTATACAGCGGGAGTATAGCTGTCACGGTTAATTGGTACAATTTGTGCGCTTGATTTGAACGGTCGAGGTCGAACTCGGTGTATCTCATGTTTTGTGTGTCAGTGTCTTAAAGTTTTTGCTTTCTCAAAGAGAAAGCTTTGTAATGGGGCAAAAATCGACCCACCGAATCAGACCTCGGGATCTCGATTTTCGTAATCTACGGGTCGAAAAACATGGAAATCCAAAAGTGTCTGTATGTATGTGTGTGTGTAACGTTTTCTTTCGTCCACGATAACTCTCGAAGAAATGGTCCGATCTTTTTGAAATTTTGCACACAGGTAAGTCGCGGCAAAATCTCGGCCGAGTTCATTTTTCAGCAAAATCCGTTGGTCATTTCCCTAACAACCGTTCCTAACGTGTTTCCTCACAAATCCTCATAAATACTCTTTGGAGCTATGAGAATCAATGAGAATCGAAGAGAATCAATAAGATATTTCCCATAGCAATCACTGTTGATATTCTTGGCAACCGTTTGTTTACATCCCTAGCAACCGTTGATTCGGAAGTCGGAAATAGAGTTTTCAAGTCACACACTCGATGGCCAAAGACACTGAATTGTTGTATTTGCTCCATAGCAACGGTTGTTTGCCTCCCTAGCAACCGTTACGAAGGTTAAAAATGATCAATTTATGACCCATTTCCATCATTTTCGACGGCAAAGGACACAAAATCGTTGTTCACCGCCCTAGTAACCGTTGTTAAGTTTAAGGCACACTCGATGGCCAAGGACACCGAATTGTTATATTTGCTCCTTAGCAACCGTTGTTTACCTCCCTAGAAACCGCGCGCCGGGAGGTATATAAAAGAGTGCGGCGTTAGTTAGGCAGCGCATCACGGATGAAATGAGTGCATCCATTTGTGGAAAATTTTAGTAACAAAAAGTATATTACCATTCCCTAATAATAACACCATAATAATAACCTAATAAAAATACTTGAAAATAATAAATAAAATATTGTAACTTCTGATAAATACTATCACTTTTTTGAAAATAAAAACTAATATGGAAATATGGGGATATATATTTGGCACCTCTTTGAGAAAGCACACTGCTAAGGCACTTGGCAGCGGTTTTTTCGTTGAAACAAATCTGCGTTCCCATCGCTTGCGAGTCAATTATCTTCACAACTGTAAATGCAAATGGAGTGGGTCTCGCTGGATTAGCTCCTACAGTTTCCGAAAAGCCAATGCTGGTCATTGGTCAACTACAAATGGAATTCGGATAAAATATGTTCAATCGTTTTCAATCCCAGCCAGAGAAGCCTCGAGGCGGGACTGTGATGGGAGGGAATAAGCTTATAGACACTCTAGTTAACTTATACGTTCGTGATGAGATTCATCCCATATCAAAACTGATCATCAGTCATTCACCCAACGCCCGTCTCACCAAGCGTGGGTTGTACTACTTGCCGAGAAGTATGCAGTCGCATTCACGCCATTTCAGGCGAAGTCGGAGTAGATCAGTCATTTGGCGGGTTACCGACGAATAATAATTCATCGTAACGTAATCGCAATCCAATAGAGTATACATTGCCGCCGCTTCTTTCTCTTTAATAACGAAGATATACACCAGACAATAATAGCGAGGTTATATTCCATACGTACGTTGATTGCGAATCACATGATGAGCGTCGCGCCCAATGATGGAGTCGACAAACGCGATGTGCGCAATTCGTCTATCCTAAAACCGGTTATAAGCAGTAGGCGAAAAGAAAATGTGCCGCGATTCTCATCTCCCGATCTCATCGCATCCCACCGCCACGCTTCTCTCCTTCGCCCCGGCCAATTCGCGTATCAGGGTAATTGGCCGCGGACGCGGCGCGCAATTAATAAATGGCCGCGCGCGCGGCGAGCCGGTGGCGTATCGGCTCGGCGGCCGTACAATCGACAATGCGCGCGCGATCTTAAATCATAATCTGCTTAATGTGGAATGCGTAATGCGTCGAGCCGCGTCGGTATAGCCGCGGCAGCGTCTATCTCCGGGCGGCTTTGAAGGATTGCAAATGAGCGCGAGCCAATGAGTCGGGCCGCGCCATTCGTTAATTATTCGCCGGAATCCGCGTGAGCCGGCCGCATTCCGCGGCCCAATGCGACGCGATCCCTCGCGGCCACATATCCCGCGTACATCATCTCGAGCGAGTTGCTCGATTAGTTCACTATATGTATACACCGCTCCGACGTCTCTTCTCTTATGAAATCGAGGTATCGGTGGATTTGACGTGCGTTCCTTGTGTTATACTATGTTGTGGAAAGGAACAGTTTGTTTACATGTTACAGAGAAAACGACGATAAATCTTGTAGTGCAGCCTAAAGTGTCGATGACGAGGACTTTCGTCGCCCTCGGGTACTTCTCGAGAGAAAGTAGCACGGAGTTCTTACGGCGTGTACTGCATGTTTCTTGCCAATATCTTAACCGACAGCTGCTCTTATTTGTTTCAATCCTCTTTCAATTTTCGTAGAAACTGACTGCTCCAAGGTATCAACCTCTGCACCGTCGACGCGAGCTCATCACGCTCTTCGAGAGCCAATCGAGGCAACAGCGCAAAACATTCATTCGAGCTGATCACGGAGGGACGAACGAATTCAAACCCACATACATCGCCGAAGTGATTCTCACGTCGCGTTCCCAAAGCATCGAGCTTGGCCGATGATAATCTTTCGGGGGATCATCTCGAGATGAAATCCGATGAGCACGATCGGTACGCGAGAACAACGGGACACGGGATATCCGACAATATCATTAGTAAAATCAGTGCGCGAGCTATATTCGCACAGGGGACATCGAATCGGCCGCGCGGCGGGTCTATCAGCTCAGGCGTGTAACACGGGCTCGTACAAGCCTCCCCCACCGTACGACTTTATACGCGACATTATCGCGCCGGCCTATCTTTCCGTATATGGACCTTTCGCGCCCTTATACTACCACCCCACCCCCCGCACATATGCAATGGAGCCCAAGCCGGTTTATGTAAGCCGCCGTGAATTTGTTGGGGTTCGCGATAATAGCGACCCTCTTCTCCCGAGACGCGAGCATCGCTCTCCCGCTGCTGCCGCGCCAAGTGAAATTCGGGAAGGACGCGTTTCTGGCGTAGTCGCGCTGTACGACTTCTTATCTGTCACCCGAGCGTTGCTCTATGATTCGGATAGGCTCATCGCTCGCTGTCTCTATATGCAGTCTGTATATGCAAATGTATGTGTGCGGTGATTCCACCGTCACTTTTGCCCGTTCGCAGTCCAAGTCTGTTGAATCAAAAGCAAGTGAGTCTTTTTATTATCATATCACCTATGAAGTCTACTAGAGAACCATGTCCAAGTATCGGAATTTACTGTAAATATATATACCTCGCTTTCCCATCGATGGATAATGCAGATCGCAAAATGTCGACTCGGCGGAAGTATTTTTAGCGAATTCTGGAATATGACAACATGTTGTACGATTTGTATGGGAAGATGGAGACTTCCTAAATTATACTTCCTACACCGTACATTTACACTTTTATCTCGGCCAATTGTGTTAGAGATGGTACAGCCTCACAAGCATTGGTCAGTTGAGTTAGTGTTTCCTTTGGAATCAAGTTCAAGTAATTGCGACTTTTGTTTTATTAATAAAAGAAACCTTAATTAGTTCGATCACGAATTGAAGATAAAAAAATTATCATATACATCTACTTTTATTTGACTGGTTTAGACTTTTCTTATTTTATGATGATCTATTACTTAACTTCTCACAAAAAATCACGTCTCGTTTCCTCTTGGATATTGTAATTAATATGATACGAATAAAATGGATATTTTTTATAAGATATCACTGAAGGTTTTTGAAATAATAATTATAAATTTTCGGGAGATTCACTTGGTAATTTCATTTAGCGAAAATTATCACATCTACAGATGCTGGGATTGATAAATATGATTCATAAAACATTCTATATATTCTATATATGATTTATTCAATTTACCACTAAATAAATTCCTCAGCTTTTTCCGATATATTTTTTTTTCAAGAGCACATGATAAAGAATTAACGCTTCTCTTCTTCCACGACTAGTTTTACTCTCGTTATCATTAACTATACCTTTCACATGATAGGATATAATACATAATTCACCACTTACATCAGTAAACAAGTATTCCGATAATTTATTTTACGTAACAGATACTATTAGTTTATATTACCTTCAGTTCTTGAGAATAAACTAATGCCAGCATTTCGGCTTCATCATGATGTTTTATGAACTCAAGGTATGAACAAAAAATAAAATTTTATCAAATAACCGAATTTTCTTAAACAAATTATTGAAATTTACAGGTACTTCTTAGGTTCATTATTTTCCTAATGATCATGTCAATCCATCTAAAATCAACTCGAGCAAGGAAAAATACTGAAACTACTCCAGTAAGTTAGAATTCATATACAAATATACCAGGTACACAATGACTCGTATCCAGTTTCCCATATTCGAGCCCAAAATTGTATTTCCCGTGTATATTCAATGCAACATGATAAGATGTTTTACCGACTTATTCTGATTCACTCCGAGTTATCTGCGGGTATAATTTATTTTTCAAAAATTACTTTTTCGTCCCAGCGGCAGTAAAGTGCCTACTTTGCGTCCTGGCGTTTGCAAAGAATGGCACTTTTCTGCCGCGGGGTACGAAAAATAGTATATGCACCTCGCTCATCTAGGCTATTTCGGCACGCGCAAACTTGCAATCCTCGCTGCGCTCGGATCGCAAACGTTTTTCGTGCCGAAATCGCCTAACCTCGCTCGGGTGCATAATATACTATAGGCAGAAATTTTATCATCTCCATTCGATTTATTTAGGCTGAAATGATATTAGAAGCTGGCTATCCAGAAGAAACTCATATTATTACTTCACCCGATGGATACATCACAACTGTGTATCGAATACCCGCCATTCCAGGTTCTACACCTGTATTCATACAACATGGTCTTCTTGAAAGTTCTGCTGATTATCTTGTTCTTAGTAGAAATAAATCTTTAGGTAATTTATCACTCAATATTATATAAAATAGTTTGCAGAGTAAATATTTAGAATGTGACACGTAAAGCAAGCTTGTACAGATAAGATGTTAAATGATTCACAGCTTTCATCTTGTCGGATCAAGGATATGACGTATGGTTAGGAAATGCGAGAGGCACCACATACTCAAAGATGCATACCGTATTATCTACTTCTGACCCACAATATTGGGATTTCAGGTGAATTATAATAGGTCGTTTTGATTATTCTGCGAATTCCACAATAGAACATGAATTACAATATTATTTTTGCAGCAATATTCTTGTTATAATCAGTGGTTTCATCAGATTTTTAAATTTGTACATAGTTGGTTCGAAGTTGGTCTTTTTGATGCCCCTACTATTGTCAATTATATCTTTGAAAAAACTGGGAAGAAATTATTCTTTATTGGTCATTCGTTGGGATCTGCCATATTCACCGTCATGGTTTCTGAGAAGCCAGAAATGAATGAGCAAATTCAAGCATTTTTTGCAATGGCACCAGCAGTTTATTTGCATCACATGAAACACAAACTAGTTCAAATTATCGCATTTTTCTGGAGGGAACTGAAGGTATTGTATATTTTCATAATTATTTCAGCTTATTATTCCAGTAGGAAAGTGTAGTATTATGATTTAAACTTATTCACAAATTATAAAATTTCGATTTGTATGCTTATGGCACTTGACATTGATTAAATTATAGTTCATCACTGACTTGATAGGCATTCATGAGTTTTTGGGACGAAACTTCATTCCTCTAAATTTGTTGGCCAACTACGTTTGTGAGAATCGGATCTTGGGAAAATTTATCTGCGTTCTTATACTCGAATTATCGGCTGGATTTGATGGGAAACAGGTTGATCCAGTAAGTATACTCGTCCATTTGTAATAATAGTATTATATATTTTATAGCGTAACATTAAAGTTTAATGTAAATACTCTAAAGGATCTGACTCCAGTCATATATAGCAAGTTCCCAGCTGGCGCTTCAACAAAATACGTAATTCATACACTCCAGTTAATTACTGTTGATGAGTTTGTTAACTTCGACTACGGAGAAGAGAAGAATGTCGAAGTATATAACAGTACGGAACCACCCAAATTTGATGTTAGCAAGATCCAAGTACCCGTTGCAGTATTTTATTCGGACTATGACTGGTTAGTCAGCGGAGAGGTATGCTTAGATTCATTCTGTTTGCAATACCAAGAATGTATTATTCGAGTATAAGTTTATTCAGATTTTTCACCAATAATCTTTTAAGGTTTACACTATTCAAACGTTCTACCCATAGTCATATATTGAATTAATTGAAATTCAACATTTCAGGATGCAATCCGATTCTACAACGAAGTACCAAAAAAGATTGGTATTTACAAAATAGATAGACCCTTCAATCACCTTGATTTTTCATGGGGACGTGATGCTGCAGACCTTGTGTATCACAATATCACCAAACTAATGTCTAAATATAAAATTTAATCTACACAGGATAATGAAATATCGAGTTAATGGTTTATTCACAGTACTTTCAAAGTCACATGATACAGCATCTTTGTATTTTCCATAGCAACCGTTACTAGTTAGTTTGAAAAATCAATACTAAGTTCATTTGTTTGTGGCAAAAAGCACAGAATTTCCATTTATATATAGCAATCGTCGTTTACACAAAGCCTCTTTGAGAAAGCATACTGTTAATGCTACTATTTGCTTACAACACAAGTGTAGCCAATATGGCCGTATAATGTACCATCTGTAGCTCATATATAATTTCTTTCATGTTCAATTTCAATTCTCATCAAATGTCGATAAATTAGATTTGGTTCATGTTGTGAAAAAATAAAAGAAACAAAAATGATAATTTATGAAAAAAATATTACGAGTGAGTACTTCTAAAATTGACGCACCATAGCCACCTTTGATTTTTTATTTAGATAATCCAATGTATTCAAATGTATTCAATACCACTGGTCCACATATGAGTAAGAAAAATCTTAAATAGATTATTCTGCACTAAAAGTACTGCGATACCAAATAGCCCTCAAAATACTCGCATATTTTTGTAATATACATAGAGAGATTCGTGGAACCATCACTTTCAACATTTTTTATTCTATATGAAGATCATAAGAAGATTAGTCAGTAAATTAAGATGGATTGTGAATTGATTTGTATTAGATTTTTGTGTAATCATGCAAAATTAGATAGCATCAGGATCTACGTTACTGTTCTTACGTACTAGAAAACAGTGTTGATATTGATTATAACAGTGTTCTTATTTTATTCTTACACGTACAGAATATTTCACATATATATATACAATAATCAGAATATAATAATAGAATTACTTACATTTACAGTTTACACTAACCACTTCGCATTTTGGTCTTAGATCTGGAAATTTTTGTGGACATTCTGGGATGTGGTTTATAGTCACCCAAATATATAATATTTACAGTCACTCACTCTGACGTTTCGATCATCCGGAGATATTGTCATCTTTTTGTACAGACAATGTACATAATATCTATTCAAATGGCATACCGCATCATGGATAAAATCGGCAAGGATCCGTTAATGAGTGAAACAGTTGAAAATCTCAGGACGAGTGTACGTAAATAACAGTACGGAATTGAGGAACTAGCTTTTTGGAATAGAAGACCAAAATATGAGGTGGCCTCTTAGTCAGAGCATAAAGTTAGGATTCCTTGAATCGCAGTCTGTAGCTAAAGATACATAAAATGCTTACTTTCGGTCATAACAAACACTCGATCCTCACATTCATACAGCTACATTTCTCTTAATTCTATATTTGAACAATGCACAGGTAATTATATACTTTACACACTCGTGCCTAGGTACGTTTAGGGATAAAATTGAGCTCAGTTGCATTCAATGCGATCTGCAAAATATTGCTTCTATACTTCCGGCTCAATTCAATTTCTTACTTTTTCGAGATTTCGCTGTTGTTTTGATCGAGTGTATCATCCGCAGGAAAGAATTGTAGGTCATTCGTCCGATCAAACTGATAATCAACAGAATTGTTATTGCGCATACCGCAAGGAAAGCGTAAACGTCGAAGAGCTCAATTTGCCACCAGCTCAATTCGACAGCTGGAGATCTGAGAGCATTTTTCCCGTGACGAATCACGTACTCCGTCCAATAAGTAACAGACTCTTCTGGCCCGAGATTGCGATCCCTGTACATGGCCGATAGCTTATCCATCGAATTTCTGGAATATGTTGCAAATCTAAATTATCAAGATTTCACGTCTTTGCTAAGTGATACTCGAGTGTCGGGGAAAAATAATCTTCTAATTCACCGTTAACTAAATTGTTAATCTTTAATCGTACATTTTTCATCAAGATGAAAGAATAATAAAGCCGCGGAACTTGACTTTTTTCAATCTTTCAAAAGTCATTTATAACTATTGTTCAAAACTAATGAGTAATTACTTTGGTATCGACTTTGATAATGTTGGAAAAAAGTCTTACCTGTAGAGTGGGTTCGTCAGCAGTTCCCGGAAAGCATGAAGATATTCATCCTTGTCCGCCGTCCTAATATCAATTTTGAAAGCAACTTTCTTATTCGACAGAATATCGCAATTCATGAATTGTTCAGCGAAGAATGGCACACAAATCATGGGCACTTTGTAATATATAGCTTCCTGAGTTCCCAACGCTCCCCCATGTGTAACGAAGAGCTTTATGTTAGGATGCTCTGTGAAATATCAGTCATTTGAATCTCCATGTACTATTGGAAGTGTAAATTTATCGGACATTCGAATCGCAAGTAGCAGTTTTGAGTAAGAAAAGCACTCACGCAAAATTTGTTGCTGCGGTAGCCAAGAAAATGTCAAGACATTTTTCGGCATGTTTTTCGGCATAGCTTCTGGTTTTGGTGCTTTCATTATAACCCTGACAGGCGAGGCCTTAGCCAAAGCCTCGTAGAAATTTTCTAAAACCTCACGCGGCAGAGATTCTATGCTCGTGAGAGACCCAAACGAGAAGTAGATAAATCCGTCTTTGCTTTCGTCAAGAACTTTCTTCAATTTCTGTGAAAGGTGGAAATAAACATTGTGTCAGATAAAATCGGTCGATAACGATCATAGTCGGTTGATTCATTCTTGAAGGAATAATGCCTCGTCATGGAATATATGCAGATGAAATGTATATAATACAAAAGTTTCCTCACCAGATCTAATTTAGCCGTATTATTATTGACATTGATTCCACCAATTTCGATAACTCCTGGCGTCTTAGGCTTGATTCCATGATAACTGTAATGCGAATTACTGAACATCAGAGCGAGATTTTTCTCCAATACAGTGTAACTGGGCATATCGGCTCCCAGATACTTCTTGATGTAATAGTCTTGCATCCCGGCGAACTTGTAGTACATGTATATCTCGTAATTAGTCATCACGACATTGTAAATTCGGTCCCAGAAAGACATATTCTCCTTGAACGATCGAAGATGGCTTGGGGAAATGGCCAGGTTCAATGGGTTACCAACCATATGGTGCATTTGAGGATATAGTGCTGTAGTGACAACAGACCCAACTGGTATGTTCCACTTGTAGCCTATTGCTTCGAGGCATTGATAGCCAGTCAACGTCTGCAATGAAAAATCATGTGTTGTGAGATGGGGAAAAATCGTATAGGTGAAAAAATACAGTCCGAGTTTGCGTTCTTGAATCTCAAGTCAATTTAATTTATTGGAGAAAAAACTATAGGATCAGCGATAATTATTCTTTGATCAGTTTTGATATACTTTGAATCATATACTTTGAATCACGAAACTGGTTTCAATTTCAATGAACGATTCGAGTACTGTATCTGTGAAGGTATAGAGTTACATCAAATACTAAGATTAAAACACTTCAGACTAGAATATCAAAAATTAATATCAATAAACTCTCCAAATCATGCGTTGATGTCCCATACGATACGTATATTAAATTTCTTTGAATAGTGTACTTCCGTGCGACTTTGCCTGACTTTAAAAAATATGCATCTTAATGTCTGCATGATTGAAACTTCTCATGACCGAACGTAATTTATCATCAATTCTACTCACATGAACCAGAAGAAAGTCATAAGGAGGATCTGTTGGCGGACTTTTGATAATCTTTGAAATTTCCGGGTGACCCAGTAAATCACACATTTTCGAATTTACGGAATTGAGCCACTCATCATCCAACTCTCGATTTGTGATAGTTGCATAATCCATAACTATCGGATCTTTGGGTGTAGGAAGCTCTACAATATTTTTGTAGTTGGGGAATGGCTTGTCTTGGACGTAATTACTGATCACATCAACTTGATGACCTTTTTTAGCGAGTGCTTTGGCCATTGGCTCAAGAACACCTCGATGACTCCTCAGACTGTATGGGAAAATAGCTAGAATTCTGTAGCTCTCGCATAGTGACACTCCTAGCACAAGAAGTGCCAAATTACAAAATACTTTCATAGTTCAGATCTTTAGTGAGAACTCGTTAAATTCTTAAATTTGCAGCTCTTGAGCTATGCGATTTATTTTATTCTCTGTGACTAATAACGAGATGAAAATAAACTAACAACATGCGCGAACCTTTATCAACAACTCAATTCAAACTCTGTCCATTGCGCTCATTTATATTGATGATATTTTATCAAACACGATTTATATTATCATCTTGAGATAAATTTAATTACTCTGACTATCGATTATGAAACGGATCCCTTTTGCAATGAGTACTTCTGTTTAAAGTGTGAGACTAGATAATTTTGATCGAAAGATTTCTTTGCAATTGTTTTTTTTTTCTAATAATAGTCAATATGAGAACATTTTCTTATTCCTTCGAACTTATTTTTTTGAGACATGAATTAGTTATCCTTATAATCATACATATTTTGTATATTTGGGAAAGATTGATCTAACGCTCCTAACTCTCGGAAAGGAGTTTAATAAATTCTAGTGCAGAGGGAGAGACACACAAATATGAAAGAAACAATATGAAATACGCTAAAGGATAATTATGAAGTTATCTACTCGCAAGAGATCGTCCACCGGAAAAATTCACACACATACACTCAAGTTCCTGAGAAACCCAATATTCCGACACGAGAAATTCGAATATATTGACGGAAATCCTGTACTCAAAAGTGGAAATTTGACCCCGTCACGAAGTTTCTTCCCGAGCAAGCAAAACAGCCATCACATAGTAAGATTAGCATAAAATTAACTAATCCTAATAAAATGGCTTCTTGTTCGCTTCCCGAAAGTGGTATTTCAATCTCTTCTCGACGTATTCGTGATTTATGAATTTGAAAAAAGTGATGTTATTTCAAGGTATCTCGCAATCTAAAGTGTAAATGAATTTCCCAGTTAGATATATCACTCACGATTAATCGGAATGAACTTCAATAGGAGTAATTGAAAAACCAAGCAAAAGTTTTTAGCAATAAATGCGTCTGGTACAAGGGAAACATTCGGAAGGGCGGAAAAATTCAGGGTTTCGATTTGCAAACAGCCGTGCAGCCGTCCAACACGGTTGAGTTGTCGAAAATCCTTTAGGCCCATTGGCAACGCGTGTAATCGAGAGGGGCGTCGAGTTTCCAAGTGGTTAAAGCCGCTTACGCGCGTCGCGTGTCCCCTATATAAGAAAAGCTCTGGGCGCTCCGGGCTATGCAAAACGAAGAAGAAGAAGAAGAAGAAAAAAGAGCAGCAGCAGCAGCAGCTGCGCGGCAGTTATCTTCGTATATTCTTTTCCGATACGAACGCGCGCGCGCGGAACGGAGGAACACAACGAAGCGCGCAGGCAGGCACACGGCACTTAATACCTACTAAGTTAAGCCGGCGACCGCGTAAAATCGCATGCATACGCGCGGAATCTACGCGGAACTAACAATTAATTATTGGCAGCACTTCAGAGGCGCACCGCAGCGTGGCCGGAAGCCAGTAGTTAAACATTACGTGGCCCGTATCTTACCACGCTAACTAATCCCCTCTCTCTCTCCCTCTCTCTCTCTCTTTCTCTTCTTCTTCTTGTGTGCCGCTCGTTCCGTGTGTCGCTACTGCAGAGCGCCGCCGCCAGCAGCACCACCACCCAGTAATCTCGTTTAATTGCCGCGGCTGTAGACGCGCTCGCGCCCGAGCGAGTGAGACGGGCCGAGAGAGAGAGAGAGAGAGAGAGAGAGAGAGAGAGAGAGAGAGAGAGAGAGAGCAGCAGCGTGTATACGTGTGCGCGAGAGCGAGGGTGTCCCGTTCAATTAGTTTTTCAAATAAACATTAGTTTCCTTAACATGGCCCGAGCCATAACGTGTGAGAAGAGAAGGAGGAGGCAAAAGAGGGGCTGATGGGGCGGAGGAAAAGAGAGACGCTTGTATAAAAGCGCCACGGGCAAAGCGCGAGGGCTGGAAAAATGTCCGGGGGTAAGCGGGGGTGGGGGGTCGAGTAAGTAATTAACGACACATTTATACGATATCGGACGGCGCGCCCCGGCCGCGCGCGCGGATATCAGCCGTCCGTATGAAGTGCCTCGCTAATAGGAAGCTATGCCCTCGTCGATAGATACGCGCGCAGCAGCCTTTGCTCCCTCGCCCCCCCCCTCCCCTTCTCCCCTACACCCGGCCGGCACTTATTCCTGCGGCTCTCTCTCTCTCCTCTCGCCTCTCGCGCGCGCGCGCGCGCCCCAGTCTTGATGCGCCCAGCCCGATGGCTTTCCGCGGAACCTTCGGATTTGCAGACAATACTTTTTACGGCGCCCCTCTCTCCCCTGGACTCGAGCACCCCCCCCTCGCTCCCAGCTCGTTCGATCTTAATGCGCGATACGGCCGGCGTTCATCTCGGCCAAATCCTCTGACCACGCGCCGTCCGTGATGCTCGCGTTTGCCGGGGCCGTAAGTACGCGCCGGAGATTGGCCGGGACGCATCGACACGTAGCTCCAATTACAATCTCTCGATGTGGGTGTGTGTTTTTACTCCTTCCATCCGCCCCCAACCCCCGTTGTTCATCAATTTCAATGGTAAAACGGCCGTTAGGTGCGCCGTGCTAGAGCTGATCCGATGGGATAACGCGATACACTTTCTCGCGCTGTGTCGATCTAATGAATTTGCAATGCTGATCTTGGCCTTTTGCACCAGCCCAGCTTTTTAAGCATGATATTTCAACATATTCTTGCGAATTCGCACGTAAATCCAGGATGCTCATTCGTCTATGACGAGACAGGATAACCTGTCGCATTGACTATTTTAGATGAAGTACTGTATAAAAAAAACAGTTAAATTTTTATCAACTGGGAAACGCGTACTGTGCCGGCTTTCTTATATGATTCACGAAGGAAATCATACCAAAATTGGTAACAGCTATCAAAAATGAACAATATTGCCTTCGTGAATATCAATAATCGATTGAATCTGACCAAAAAAGGAATTCACGCGGTAATTCAGCCATCACCAACCGAGCGTTGACGATTTAACATGATTGACTAATTAATTCACGTTGGAGTTGAATCTGAATTGATTTTCGGATTCACTACGAGCACCAAACAACGACAAATCGTTGACGAGTACACTTTGGAGGAAATACGAAACACGGCACAGCGGCAAACGAGGAAGGGTTCTGATCAATCGACAACTGGGTGGCAGCCTCTCCGAACCGACGGGAACACGGGAAATTTCGCGTCGAACTGAGCGATTTCCCCGGAGCAATCCATCACGGCTCTCAATTACTCGCGGGTAGAAAAAGCGTCGGGAAAATTTAATAAAGCACGCGAAGCATCCGGCGATAGCGCGGGCCAACGCCAAATTCCAAATTCCCATTGCCGCGGCCGGAGAGCTCGAGCCCGGGCGAACGAATCGCGCATAGCTCGCGCGCGCGCGCTCGTATACGGCTCTTTGTTTACGCATGACTTTTCGGCCGAATCGCGCGCAATAAATCGCCCGGATATAAATCGATATTGACCAGAAACGCGCGCGCGGGCGAAAGAGAGGCGGCGCGCGGGTACATAGCGGGCGAGAAAGATGTTGAACGGCGCCAAGCCAGGCGTTGAATGACAATGTCGCGCGCGCGCGGGCGTTTTGTATATACCCACCCCCGCCCCCGACTACATTCCCCCGGCTTTGGCTGGGCCGCGGGATAATATAACTGCGCGGGCGGGCGGGCGGGCGGGCGGGAGGGTAAACAGCGAGAGCCGCCTTTTACGACGCACAAAACGTGCGGCGCGTATCGTTCGCGCCTCGCCCCCCCCCACTCCCCCACGGCCGTTATGGTGATGTGGATTATTCACTAATATGATTTACGGCGTATTACAGGTTCGCGGGCTCGCGCGAGCGCGCCCCGCGACTCACAATGCGCGCACATAATGTGAGAAGCGTAATTTATTAATTTTACTAATGGCTGCTGCCCATTATTATTGATTTTGGCGGGCGGCGCGCCCGAGCCCGACATCTCCGCTGATTTATCCCGGTCGTTATCGGCCCGGCTTAAATCACGCGAGTAACGCGCCACACCGGCCTGTGTGGCTCTGTGTGTGTGCGCGCGTGTCTGTATATATATGCACGTCCCCCCTTTACCGCGCGACACTTCTTCTTTGCGCAGACTTTTGAATTGCGCGCCGCGCGGCCGCGGCTGTTGGCCGTATCGGCTGGAGCCGCGCGAGAGCCAAACCAAGCGCCGGAATGCCTTCGTTTATTAGCGGCCTCGCGGTGACTAATACCCGGCTGCAGATGGATAAAGTTTCGCGTGATTACGTATGCACGTGCCGCTGAACCGCGGCGCCCCGGAGATTGGTGTCCCGATAGATCAATGATATTTCACGTTCCGCCTCGGCTGCGGAGCTTGCGCCCGTCTATATATATACACACTCTCGGCCGTAGCTCCGCTTCCAAGTGTTGAATTATTTAACTTCGGCTCGAGCGAGATTCACTCGACGTCGGCTTTTATCGCGAGGGATATTGAAGCAGGGAAGAAATCACTTGTTACTCGATTAATTACTCCTCCGACAGCGATATTCTTTTTTTATTCACTTTTTGAATCAACGACTACATAATGAAGCCGTCCGTATGAATCTAATCATCGAGTGCTTGCGTGTGTCCAATTATAGAAACCTATGAATTTCAGTCAAGTTGATGTAGTTTACGAGGCGAAATACTATGGTCCATATACCGTAGGTGTCTTACAATTCGAAACATGAGCATGGATACTATCAGAGTGTTGGAAAATTATTTCTCTGGAATTAACAAAATAAAATTCCGGTGTTTTTTTTATTACTCCTATAACTTTTGAGGCTTAAATTATTCAACATACAGCCGAAAAATGGAAAGACTTACAAAATAAACCGTATAATTCATCATTTGAGATTGCGAAATGTGCTTTTCTTTGACTGAGAAACTGAGATGTGCTTTTCTTCATCGATGGGTCAAATAGTGCTTCTCGTCGTAAGGGCCAACGATATCATAAAACGGCCGAAGCTGACTCTGTCTATATATCTATACACCTTACGCAGTGTACATCATGTGATTAGCTGTCTATATCCAATCAAATCTCGATTTATTGACAAAATTCGCTTTACAGCTGTCATTGTATTTTTCGTGTAAGGATCTGTATTGAAGTTATGTTCAATATAATCTGTAAACATTCCCCATCATCTTCCGTCATCTTTCGTTATCTATTGATTATCTAGGTAGACGTCGGAGTCGCATCCCTCGTTCGTTTTTCCTATAGACTTTGTGTACAGTCTGTCGATTTTCACGTATGTGATCGTTTAAGAATGCCCGACGAATCGGTCGAGTGAAGCAATATTCTCGTGAACGGAGGACACCTGAAACTACATGCGTACCACTGTCACCTGACTCGTACGCGGCTTACAGTTCGATATTCGCCGATACGTCGAAGGACGGAGGTACGGACAACGTGGAAAAAAATAAACAGTCTGAAATTGGTGCGCCTCTCATAAAGGGCAAGAGAAGGAGCGAGCTAGCGAGCGAGAGAAATGGAAAAAGAGGAAAATCGAGAGGAGCGAGTGGCAAACGAGTAGCGTTATATTGGCAGGATGGACCCAATATGTGCCCGTCCGTTTGTCTTCTGCGGCGTGTCTCCGCTATATTTTGGTTCTTCTCTCACGCGGCTGGTTTTGCTTCGGCTTCCTTGCCAATCCCGAGGAGCGGCTCTGTGTATTATTGTCCGACTCGACGCGTCCACGTCTCCGTGTGCGTCGCTCGGCGCAATAACATTTTTATTAAATAATAAACATGTATACGCGGGGGAGAGAGAGAGAAAGAGAGCACGTGCTCGCACCCGACTCTGCGGCTTTGTTAGGTTTGTCGCCGACTGCAGCGATTTGTTCTCTCGTTATTGCTTTTGGCCGCTCCCTAACTCTCCGGATTGCTCTCTGATATCTCCTTTTCGGCTGTGCGCGCCTGCTGCTGCTGCTGCTGCTGCTGCTGCTGCTCTCCGCGCTCACGAGAGAGACAGAGGGAAAGAGAGGCGCGATATTTTTATAGCCACATGTGCGCGATATTGCCAACTGATACTAATTACTCTTTGTGTGTCGGGGCTATTCATTGTCTCGTAGATTGATCTTGTCGTCCGCCACGATAGGTTTCCTCGGAAAAATTCATTTTCATATGAAGCATTTTCAATTTTCATCCACCCCCCTTCCCCCACTCAATTTCAAGTTAACAATTGTGGCTCCTTCGGAATGGATATTTGAAGATTTTGCGTAGTTGAGAGAGGTGAGTGTATACCATTTGTGAAATCCTTGGCATTTCAAATTAGGTAGTTTTCACAGTTGTCACGCAGCAATTTGACACAAGAATTTATTGGAATACGCAAAGGCACATGAGAAAAGGGCAAAGAGACTGATTGATTTGCACGTTCAATTTCACCGATTTGCCCCTGTCATTTATAACTAATCGCAGGCTGTGTGAGCTCGGTGAATTTAGCTAATTATCAAGTTGGAGGGAAGGGCCCTGGAGCAGGAGAGGCAAAAGGCAAGCGCGCAGTGGCGTTAACATGCGGTAGCAGGCGCCGCTGGAGAAATCGAAGATGACGTTACGCTCACACGCGCTGGGGCACGTGTATATACATGAATAACAAGGGGATTTAGGGCCGGGTTATATGCTCGATGGAGCTTTGACGATTCCGTTAGAAGCCCGGCCCGGAGTCAAACGCGTTGCGGAGTACCTCGGAGCTGTCACCCTCTTTGCTGCTGCTGCTGCTGCACCGCCTCGCTCCCTCTCTCCACCCGCCTCTTTCTTCCTCTTCTCTGTTCGCTCGCTCGCGCTCGCGTACAGTAGGATTACCTAAGCCTTCTGGCTCTGCCGACGTCCCGAAACCGCAAGCCAGACTCGGTCAAAATTAGTGCTCTCTGCTGCTCCCCGCGTATACCTCAAACTTGATACCCTGACCTCCACCTCGCCTCTTTTTATACCCTGCGTGCATGACTTACTCGTTTGAGCTGGAAATACTTTGGCCGTTCTTGCACGTGTGCCGAGTATTTATCCATCGATGCAGATATCGCTTTTTCAAAGAGAAACAATTGCAATGGGGTGACAATCTAACTTTCGATTTGGACTTTCGGACTTTCAATTTCGTGATCTACTCGGAATACATCACCCATTGGTCATATGTTTTTTCACACGAAGTCTCTTTAAATCATACTCTTGGTGCAATTTGCAGTGGTTTTTATTAGGAGAGGTGGGACTAGGAGTTGCAACTGTTGCAAATCCAAAAATGAGGATGACTATTCAGCATTGGTGTTTTCACCAGGCATCATCAATCCTGTCTATACATACCTACGAGTGAGGGGCTTGTTGCAACTGTTGCAAATCCAAATATGCGGACGACTATTCAGCATTGGTGTTTTCACCAGGCATCATCAATCCTGTCTATACATAATGGACAACCAGACGTATAGATAAATAGAAACGCTAAAAAGTGCGTGGTACAGTTTGCTTATTAGGGCACTGAACAGAACCTCAAAGAGTTTGAGCAAGCTGAGCGACAGGTGGCAGCTCCACTTATATATAACATTAGCACCCAAGGATGCTGTCTCATAGCGAAGTCGAATTTTCCCCGTGCAAACAACTAAATTTTCCCACGTCAAATTAGCAAAGATTACCCGGCTCAATTTCCGTTTGAGGTTGCTCGACGTAACTCGTCGGACACAAAGGGAACCGCGTCTGTGTAATCACCGAGGCTGCGCGCGCGCGAGCTCTCGAACAGAAGACTGATAATTAGTTATAGCAAAGCGATGCGTGTTTGATGCCGCAGTGCCGCTGGCCCGATTGATCGGTTAATTTAAAGGGACGCCAGCGCCGTCGGCCGCCGGGGGGAGGAGGGGAGGATCACTGACGATGGCAGTAACAATGGAGTGATGGCCTGCGGGAGGGGCCTCGATGTTAAAAGGCTCCGAGGGATGCCGAGCCAAAGCGCCGCTCTGTTGTGCTGCTGCCGCCGCTGCTGCCTTTCGTTCGTCTCGGCTCTCCGACAGCTCTTTCATCTGTGGATGATTACGGACCTCACGGCTGATTTACCAATTCCTCTCTAACGGAACACGGACTTGGGTAGTCGGCCGAGGGAGTCACCTTGCAATTATCAAGCACAATTGAATTATTAATAAGCTCAACACCTCTTGTAACAGCTCCTGTCATGCCAACCTTCAAGAATAAACCTTACAAGCTTTGACGTTCGCTTATCTTCCATCGGATGGACTTGAATATAATGTTGAAGGCATCTACGTGACTGGAAAATTGAACTTTTCAAGTATCATGGGATTCTCGTAATTCTCGGTTAGGCGTAAAAACAGAATTATATACGAGCCTGTCACAGAATGTTAGATTTCTTATGTAAATACAGAATTAGCACCCGATTGTAGATAATGATTCAACTGTACAATTTTGATTGTACACCAAGCAGATTCATCAAGTTTGAAATGTGATAAAACGTCAATTCCAATTTCTCCCGCATATCGAAATTTCATATGAAAATCAAATAGGACAATTATCATGGAGCATTTGGACAGGGTGATAAATCATACGTGCAAGGTACGGGCAGTCCTGTTTACGTTGTGAGTTGAGCTTGTGAAACGGATGCGTGTAACTCCTCGCAAATTTCACGCTCTGTAAAGAGGCAAAAAATTTACGACTCTTTGGGCGTGGGCTCATGCGCGCGATTCTTCTTGCTGCAGGCGGCCGGGCGACACGCGGAGTGAAGTAGAGTTTAAGCTGCTGCCGTCGTCGCTAAGAAACGAGCGACAGAAGTTCCGCGGCGGCGACGCGAGGATATGCGTCAGGCCCACACACACACACACAACACCTAGAGCAGCTCCAGCCTGCGCTAAGCAAATGTTATTTCCACCTTCGCGGTCGGTACTTTATGATAGTGACACTCTGATTAATGTCGCTCACGCCGAGCCGCCTTCGAGTTGCGTGCCAACAGCAGACTTCACTAATTGAAACTAATTGTAACGCGGAAATTTAGATTTCTGATTCTCGATGATCCTGCGAAGACAAATCCGTGAATTATATTTCGGTACCTCGTGCCAATACTATTCCGATGAAGATCGAAATAACTTGTGATGAAAGCTATTGACTGATTGATATGAGAATTCTGAATCATTCGACCCTTACGATGCACGTCTCGTTCCAAAACTTAACTACGAAAAGCTGACAAAGTAAGCGTAAAGTATAACATGTAGAAACGGGTAATTTATTGTCTGTCGCGCAAACACGTACTCGAGGCCAATTGAAAGCGAAATCCATTGGATGGAATTGAAAGGTGTCATGGGCAGGCTCAATTTACGATCGCGCAGTCGCGGCCATAGTACTTCAGCCGGTACGATTTCGCTATCTCTTCGACCGCCCCCTCTTACATAAAAATCAGGAAACTCCGCGAGTCCGTCCACAAATCATCGGTCTGTCATGAGTCGGAGTCGCGAGGCGAGGTAAGGGGGCTGGAAACGAATGGTCCGAGAATGGCTCCTAAGTCGCGACGACGACGACGACGACGAATCTACATCATTCTGTCGGACCAATGGACCGAAAGATGCCCGGCGGAGGCTTCGTCGACGAATATTTTTCCTCCCCTCTCGATTCTGTTTTTCCGTGCTGCCCTATATCAAATATTTCTTTTTTTCCTTGCGTCCTCCCTAGAAAATGCACTGTCCGCATACACACACACACACACAACGGAGTCAACGTCAAGATTCGGACTCGTTGCGACTACGGCTACGACCACCGCTGATATCGAGAAAAGCACGAAAGTCGCGTCAATCGCAGTGGCGATGGACCGAGGATTCCGGATGGGACGATTTCAAATTCCAAAACTTTTCACCCCAACAGTTTGCCATTCGTTATCCAGTGAACTAATACCGTAGTCGTTCCGGCTCATTCTCTGTTTTTATGGAACTGCCGGCTGTTGGGATTTCGTGAACAACAAGTTGGTCCCTCGGCTTATTCATATTCTCGTTTATGCCTTTTCAGATCATTATCACCGAGCCAAAGAAAAATTGAACGATATCACTATATCATTGTGGGTGTGTATGAAATATTGCCAACTGCAAATATATTTATTGTCTGCTTGAATCGGTCTCGAGTCTATTGAATCTGGGTAAAAATTAAATTCATTTTTTCATCGCGATCGGAATTGATGTCAACAGAAATACAAGTGGAAAGATAATAATTCTCAATTAAAATCCAATCTCTACTATTTTCATCTCAATTGATTATCTCGATTTCACTGGAAACCATTATTTGTTCGAGTTAACAATATTATCAGCTGATTTTCCTTATCACCTTCTATCTTATCAAGGTGAATGAATTGTTCATCGAAGGGGCTCGTGGGGGGCGTGTACACTTCAAGAAAAGGAAACAGAAGAAAGTGATGTAGCCTGTAAAATATAACAATTTCTATTCAATTCGATCGAGAGATTTTGATTGTTATACTTTTCGGAGCATCACTACGAATCAACCATGCTCAAAAATATGAACAGCATACACCTCTCTGAATTCCACTTTATTTTATATCAACTAGTTTTGAATTGATGTCAAATGCTAAAACTAGAGATCAACCAATATACTGTTTTCCAACATTCACGGCCACTTAGTTGATATTGCTACAAAGAAAATCGTGATACGATTCCTGAGAGAATTACAAGAACAAGTCCGTCACAAAGAGAGTTTTAAATCAGTCACGTGTTCATCAGCTGCCTACCACTCGTTTATTGCGTGTACATCCGTGAACGTCAGACAGATAGGGGGAGTGTCTACCTGCCCCTCCAGGCTCGTGTCACAAATGCCGAATCCGCATTCTTCAATTGCGTGCTGTTTTGTTGATTAACGGCACGGATAATCATGTTTCCAAAGCAAAATCGATATGAAACCAACTGAAATTTCTCAGTACTCGCGATAGATATATATATATATATATATATATATATATATATATATATATATATATATATATATATAACTGTATAGCTATATGGTCATAAAGCTTTCAGGAAAAGGCATAATTTTTCTCTGTAGAACACGATGAATTCATACGGTTTCACGTGGATGATTTCCTCCGATTCGATGGCGCCTTGAAAGAGAGCTGTGAGCAATATTTTTCCCATCCGAGAGCATTTGTAATTACCGAGGGACCCATTGAATCTAAAGGGAATGCAAAGTAGCCGAGGTAAAGAGAGTAGAAAGAGAAAGACAGATTCTTGTTTATAGTTACTGCGCGTTTGCGTCCCCTCATGTAAGAATGATCCCGATTCTCGCTAGGCAATTTAGTCAACTTACGATCGCGTTAGTTGGTACTTCGAAATTTTGTCGAGAGTTTACGAGGGATTAAGGCGGACTGAGCTACGAATCAGCTTAGCAGCACCGTCAGGCCGGGCCAGAACCGAGCCCTGGCTCAGCACTAAGAGAAAAGACGGAGCAAAGGAGCGAGCGAGACGGAGTGGAAGCGGAGCAACTGTAAGGAGACGGATGCAATATGATCGTGGGGCGCGACGACGACTATTAGGTGGGACGGAAAATTCATCGACCAAGTTTTCGACGAGTCACGCCGAGGCCTAATTCTCATGGATTCAATAATTTTGCCAAAGTTCATTATTATTGTTGTTAGCTAATGCAAACTGACGATATCTACTCAGGACATACTACAGAAATCCCTTATAGAACTCCCTATAAGAAATAAAAACAATCGCCAATTGGAACAAATATTTGTTCTCAATGGCCGATACGTCTTTGGATTAGGCGAATGAGAAAATGAGTCGCGAAAACTGTGTCAGACCTATCTGCTTTTTCAAACCATGTTGACTATTTGGTAGCCAACCATCCCCCCCCCCCAAAAAAAAATCCAGGAGTAGGAAATATGACTCTTTCGTCAACTGCTGAGGCAATTTATTGTTGGGAAATAATAATATTGCGATCTGATGAGCAAACCGGTCTTCCGAAAACGTGCAACTCACGTGCAATGGTGCGATTATCTCCCTTGTGCGATTGTCGCCCGAGGGAAGCTCGAGGTTTCACATCTGTGCGATAACCAACAACTTTGCCCACTCGAGTCGCATCCATATACTATACGAGAAGTGATCAGATGAATCGAATGTGATGATACATAGAATACGAAGGACATGTGTTCGATATGGATTCGACCATTCTGGAGATGTTTTAGAAAAAGTTTATTCGGAAATAATCAAGTGAAGACGAGTGAAGAAAACGATTGCTGAATATGCATCGGGGACAAAGTTGTATTTGAGTAAGCCGAAGCGATACGCAGCCGGTGAGACGGAGGAACAAACGAGAAGGAGCCACACTAAGATAAAGAAGCAGAGAGAGAGAGAGAGAGAGAGAGAGAGAGAGAGAGAGAGAGAGGATAGAGAAAGTCCATAGCAGCGTACATAATCGCGTGAGCGAGCGAGCGAGCGACGCAAGTTTCCTCCTCAAATTAAGCGGCACGGGAGGGATGCTATGTAAACCGAGATTATCATAATCTCCGGCGCTTGCGCGACTGCGGTAACATTAAACGCGCGCGGAGATACGCCCTTACACTCGCGAGCTCGCGCGCGCGCTCAGCTTAGCCTGTTTACCGTCGGGCCTATATGCCGAGCATGTACCCCTCAAGTGTGCCTACGTATACACATATATACTGCACCCACCGCGCGAGCGCACGTGAGACTCGGACAGAAATTCCGAACACCCCGCGCCGCGGAGATTTATCCGCGCGATCTGCCGCTTCGAGTTCTCGCGGAACGGGGGGCGCAGTGCACGACCCCGGCGTAATTTCGCGATTCCCATCATCATCCGCGGCTCCAGGAGTGTGTTTCGCGATTCGTTTGAGGGGTTCAGTAGTAACAGCCAGCACTGGCAAGACTGCATACGCTCGCTTGACCAGGGGTATCGGGCGACTCGACGATAACCTTTTCACTCCGCAAAACCAGCCCGATTTAACTCGTTCGACGCGTTGACGGGCGCAGGGAGAAAGAAAAGAGCCGGGAATCCACGCGAAGAATAATTCCATCGAAAATCGCCGGCATACAGCTCGAGCCATACATCCTCCGCTTCCGCGCGTACACGTTTCAGTGTTCTCTGCGCGCACTTTTCGCGCGGTGTCTCCATACCTATCGCGGACTTAATCCTCGCGGTATTTATTCGAGCCGCGCGCGCGCCGCGCGATAATAATAATGGCACGCTCGCGTTTTCAAGAATTATGGCAGTCCTTGCTCGCCAGCCCCTCCAGGATAAATGAGTCCGGAGGATTAGCTAAACAGTGGCTCAAAAATGTTATTATATAGTGGGGACATAAATATTCATGAAACACAGCGACACGACGCCTGCTCTGCGACAAGTGTCCTCTCTCTTTCTGCCTCTCCCTCTCCTCCTCTTCCCTTTCAGCTCTCTCTCTCTCTCTCTCACTCTCTGTGTTCGCACCCCTCCCCCCCCCCCAACCTCCTGCAAGTTCGTTTGCAATGTGTTATGGAGAGCTTTTCATGATGCTGCAGAGCCAGAGACTTATATTTTCAGGAATAATAATAATATAGCCAGACATACCGTACTCCAGCTGGGTCGACTTTGAAACTTCAACTTGTTGGATTGTACTCAAGGTTTTCGTTACTTCATTACGAGTATTATTCACTGACATTCGTGTCTATAGGTTGGATCCAGCTGAAAAATAACTCAGTGATGAGTTGTATCAGGTGGATCTAAGATGAAACGTGTATGATAATTCCTATCTACTATAACATTTTCCTAAAATATTACTAATTATGAATTATCATACCATGTAAACACTTGTGAATACATCGCATATAATTCATCATACTTAAAAATTCACGAGCAATTACAAATTTGATTCACCATTTCATTACACTGAGGGGGAGAAAGTTTCTCTAAAAGACTTGACATGGTCTTGATTACAAGTGCAGTCCGAGACACTTGAGCAATTTTTGGATTGGTATTAAGAATCAACAAATGATTGTAACTGATGCCTCTGGATTAATACTGATAAAATGAATTCTTGTAATCATGTTGGTAAATAGGACCAACTAATTTTTGACATTGCTTTTTACATGGATTGACATTATACTCCAATCAATGATGTTGGATCTTTGAAGTATAAATTAAACACATTTAAGAATGATGCTGAGTTTGATACGGTAGTAAATTCAATCTCTGTTATTATTATTGATGTATTACATTTGAATAACGGCGTAAAAAATAAGGAAAAATAATCGTTGCGGTAGTGATGACACAAGCGATAAACGACGACTCGTGGAAGATATGGATTTATTATATTGTACGCCACTCCAAAATTTTCGAACTTCTCTATTCTGTGTGCCCATTGATCCTCAAAAATTACCCGTACCTCGATGACCTCTACAACGAATACAAAATCCTGACGCCTCGCGCGATCACGTGTTCAATATCGAATGACGCAACTCGGGGGCGTTCCACGCGCGACAAAGCTCGAATTTTCATCGGCCGAGCATTTGATATGACGCCCGAGTGTTTTTATCACACTCTCGATTGCGCACACCCCCGAAGATTAGTTAAATTATAAAAGCGGGCGCGTCCAGATTGAATCACGTTTAATTTTCCAAAGTAACTCGGCAACTTGGAGTAATGAGGATGATGATCAAAAATATCAACCCCGCGACTCGCTCCGCAGTAGTCAAAACGCGAAAAAAATCGACACTCCGCGACATCAACCCGGACAAATATGTGCGAGCTCGTATCCGGATAGGATAGAGTGAGTCGATCGGTCCGAGGGCTAGCTTTACTAATTGATTGTATTACTTATGCCGGCGGCGTTACGGCCGCGGCGCTGATTCGAAGCGACGGCCAAATTGAATTCGGCGGTGTGGTGGTGGCGGTGGCGGCGGCGGCCGGGCGAGCGCGCGCAGGTTAACGCGATTACGCGAGCGCGTGGTACGCGCGGCAAAAATATCAATCGCCCTACAGTGTGTAATCCCGCTTAACGAGTGTACCTTTTAATTAATCGCCGCTTTCAATATTTCAGTCGCGCGCCCGTCAAACCTCGCGCGACTGCGCGACGCGATAACCGCGCCCGCGCCGATAAATTTCGCCCCTCTCCCCCCCCCCCACTAATTCGGGCTCCGCGGTTGATTCATCAGCGACGGCCGCGATTAATCCGCGTTTCGAAATATGTCCCCGAACAGCAGTTAGAAACTCGGGAATATTCCAAGTGGATAGACTTAACGGGCATAAGTCGAGGGCTTACGACCCGCGACGCGCGGAGAGACGCAGAGAAAGAGAGGGAGGAAGTTTTTTCCGCGCTGCGGGTAAACAATCGTGAATGACGCTTGGAGGCTCGAAGCGAGGGAAGAGCGACACGTGAAGGACGCGCCGCGCTCGTCACTTATCGGTCGCGTGCGCTCGCTCGACGATCGCCGAGCCCGTGGATTCGCTGTCTTCGATTCGCCCAAGGCTCAGACGCTCCGGAGGTACCGCGCGCAGACACCGCGTTATCTCCGCCGTGCTATCTTGATCAAGCGACTTTTAATTCCACGTCCCGGGTAAATACGACGTACGTCGATGCGGGTGTGTCGCGCGACTCTCGCAATCCTCCGTTGTGTTTTTTTTTCCTTCGCTTTTATCCCCGTTTTACCTCGTTCGATTTTGTTATTGTGATCGAATTTCAAATCGCGCGCCCCTCGCTCGTATCAAATATCCGACGGCTCGTCGGTCGAGGGCTCGATTATTGATGCCGCAGGCGGATAAAGTCCGGGGAAAAATCATCGACGCGGCTCCGCCCCGACAAATCCAAAATTCCCCTCATCCGATTCTTCCTTTCCACCCCCTGTACGATTGCCCGAATTGTCGGCTGCGATAAACCTGTGGCGCGACAACCGAGTCGTTTTATTATAATGACCATTATTATGTTGGAACGGGAGCTTTTTCGACAGGCTGTCGTGGGATAAAAATATATTGGTCGATTCTGAGCCGAAATTTGGAAAACTCAATTTCCAGCGAAAGGGAAAGATTAATATACTTCGAGAAAAGTGAAATTCCACTCAATTTGAAGTGATTTTCCGGCAAGGAGCAGTAAAACCCCTGGAATTGAAATAAATATACACGGTATTGCAGTGGAAATTTCACTGTATCAAGGTAAATTAGTCGTCTACCTTCGTACAGCGGCATTTTACTCTGAAAAACTGAAAAAGTATGACGGGAGGTGTGGATCGAGTGTAATCTCTTTATTCGTTATCGATCGGTTGATCAGTCGAGATATCGCCCCCGACAATTTGCGTTCTTCGAATTGGTCGACGGTAGAAAAATTGTGGGTGTGCACGTGGGAGCGTCATGCGAGAGGTGAAAAAGATTAGACTTTGAAATCGGGGAAATTCTCAAAAGTTATCAGCGCTGACTTCACTTTGGTACTTGTTGCATCAGATCAGTCAGTAAAAAAACACGGACGGATCATCGATTCAGCAAATGCTTTTCTAGAAGAGACTTTGCACACGATTGGGTATCAAGAAGTCACGTGTGGCGGCCGGGCAGGAGATCGATTGTGCGCGCCGAAAACACTGCAAAGTCAACGTCCCACACACGTGCTCATGAGCCGAGAGAGTGTACGGCTTTTATTAATACGCTGCGAGTGTGCAGAATAGGTGATTTTTGCACGAGTATAGCCCAAGTGGAAAGATTATGCATGAATTATGCCTGGGAATTAACTGACTGATTATCTAGGCAGAATAAAAACATAGACCGTATGGATATGACTTATCTATTATACCTAGTAAACAACTAGTAGACTTTTATATAAGTTTTATATGTGCTTCTATTAATTATATTCCATATTCAGTAGACATAGAAAAATCATAGACAAGGCATGGTCTATTCATGAAAAATGTACAAATTAATGAATTAATGTTTTCTTCACAATTACTGAGAATTTGAGAGTTTATTTTCAACAATATCATTGTTAATTTCCACTGTATCTTTGAAACTTGTCTAATCAAAATGCTTATATACATAATGAAGTATTGTCATTGCTTTTGCAACGTCGATAAAAAATAGTCAATTTTTCAGTAGAAATATCATGTCTCCTCGATCTTTCTTCTAAACGTGACACTTCCCTCCGTCCACTAATATTTGTATTGAAAAACTATATATTCTCATAATGTTTTTAGCAGAAGTTTCCATCGAGTACGAATGAGTTAGTTCTTCAATTTAAATTAACAGTTGCTGGATAAGGAATGTTTTCACATTACCGATATTATATTTGTTGTGCGTTTGATAAATTATACCTATTATTTCTTCAATCGATTATTTTCAAGTATCAGCTCCATTGTGTGATTATATAGTGTTATCAATAACGAGACGTATCCAATGACGATACATTACCGATTAAAGAGAGTATGTGACAGATCCTACAAGTATTACCATTCCAAGTTGTCGGTAAAACAGATCAGAGATCTGCAATTTCTTTTAATTAAAATCATTATTGCGGTGCTAGAGTATATTATATATTTTCATCTCATTTTCCTGCGGAAATATCAGTAGTGATAAATAAAAAAACTGTACTATCCATGTTTTATCACTTAAAAACTTTGAAATCGACGAGCAGTAATTAGCTCGAAAGCGCATTAGTCAGGTGAATTCCGTGACACGCATCGATCTCGAGCAGTTCTGAGAGCAAATCACTCATATTTCAAACGACAGAACCCAGAAGATAAATTATATATAAATAGACTTTGACATTAAAAGATCTGATCGAAAATAATTATCTTCGCTCAGTAGCCAACGATTGAACTCGAGCGCCACGGGAACGGCTTGGCTCGAGTCACACACTGGAATCTCAAAAAATCTCCGACACAGTGCTTTGATCACCGGGGCAAGATTGAACGATCCACAAAATCCAGTCATTCATGAGTTTACAAGCGAATCTGCGGCAAGATCAACTCCTCCGCCCGCTCGAGAGTTGGGGGTGGAGGCAGGGAGAGGCAAAAAAACGGAGGAAAAGCCGAGACAATTCGATAACGCAATAAGGCGCGTTTAAATCCGTGTTCGGCCGGCAGCAGGTTAAAGGGGGTGCAACAGGTCGCGGCGGCCAAGTCGAGCTGCTCCGGCTGAATTTTGCGCGCGCCCCTCTTTCCTCGGCGCGCCTTCACACGTGCGCTCGTGCACACACGGAGGTAGGCGAGAGCGGCGGCGCCCAGGCGGCCAGCCGTGCGCGCGCTCCACTGCACCGCCGTTTATGTGTGTGTGTTTGCGCGTGTGTGTAATACATCCGCGCTTCTAGAGCGACGGGCCGAGGCGTCATTAGTCAACGTCATCCCCCGGGCCCGCGAATCCGCGCACGAGCCCCACAAATCCCCCGTATATGTATACACGTAAACTCGATCCGGGCGCGGATTCTTCGAGGGGCCCAAAACGCTCGCTCGCCCCTCGAGCCGACACTCTCGAAGGATCCAATCGATGTAGATGAGTGCGATGGGGATTTGTGGACGTGACGGTTGCTTTTATTATGGGAGCGGCATTTCTGAGCGATGGGGAAGACGATGAGACAAGTTTGAACAAGTTCCCTGCAGCAGCGATGGCCTACTGTATATTATGTAAGGTAACTGTACCCTAACGTGCCACCCCTAAGGGTTTTTATTAAGTGAAATTGATATTTGAAAATTTCTGCGAGCGGCATTCTAAAGGCTAGATCAAGACAACTATAAGAAACCATCCCTATATTCATCATCTGACCATTTTAACCCATGCAAAATCAGTCAATCAACCAAAGTAACTAAAACTGGACACATTGAGTACAGGTGTTCCCAATGTGGCACTTTCGACTAATAATAACATAAAAGGCCACATCGGGTACACATATATTTCTTGCGAAAAAAAATATTTTGAGTGAGAAGAAAAAAATTTTTAGGAGAAACTGATGTCAATGAATGACTACATTTAATTATTGTAATTAATTTAGCAGAGTGAAATAAGAAATTGAGGGAAAAAACAGGTAGTAAAAGTTTAAACTGTCGTAAAAATAATGATTTTCATGACTGAATAAACGAGAAAGCAACAAAAAATTTTCTTTTAATTCTTTTAACATAACTCGAGGGCCACTGATGTCCAGAGAGCACCGGAAACACAAAATTTGAGAAAAATGCTATGTTCGCTACAGTGACCAATTGGGTCCAGTCATTTTGAATTTTAAAATTGTTCTTTTGGTCGTGCGATTCGAGATGCGGACTGATTTAATCGTCCCACTGATTTGATGCAGATTTGACTTGATTAAGATTGAAAAATATCGCGTGTCTCTTTTTTTTACGTAATACTCTCTGAGCGTTTATTCTACGGCCAGCGGTCGCCTAGACAGTATCATATTCATTTTACAGACAAGCAATAGTTTTTTGTGCGAGCGTTAGTAAAATCTTCAGTTCATCTGGCATCAATCGTTTCTGGCAGCTGACTCGGTATACGTTTAATCCCTGTGTAAAGCTTCACTCGTATATATACATTTATCATTAATTCATCGGCATATTTCGGATGTTTAATCAGGTTTTCGATAAGAGCTGTGATTTGGAAAATACAATATCAGCTTCCAGTTCATTCTGCATGTGTGAGATATAGTATACGGTTTGTTCCACGTACGTTATACTTGTGCTAAATAATAACTTTTTAATTCATAACTTTCTCGTGAATGATTCGGGACACTGTATATATTTAACACACCTACAAGTGATCATTCGACTGTTTAACCCAGAGTGTAGCGTTCACAATGCAGCGTTCAAATAGATATGTGTGATATAATTGTGCGTACGTATAATTTTTATTTCAATGTCATTGGTCAACCAGATTTTTAAGGCTTCCGTATCGATTATCTCTAATGTCCTCACAATTTGACCCGTTTCTTTTATTAGTTTAGTATATCCGAAAACTATCCCAGTAAATCGTTCACACTTTTGGGATTCATATAACTTCATCCCCTGCATCATTGGGTACCACGTGCGAGTAGTAGTCAATAATTGTGGGGGTCGTATTTCACCAGATCTGTATATTGCTCCAGAGAGAATCGGTCGATAACTATCTTATACTGTTGACTTATATAGTTTTGAAGAGTATTCAAGGTTCTAATTCATCAAAAGATTAGCGTTAGATGAACACTCAAATTGTCACTCGGTAGTTGATGAATTATTATTTTCCTAACATAAATCGTAATCATAATTGTAAATTCAACTGAACTCTCGGCACTCTACGTCATTTTAATTTCCGTTTTATTTACAGACAAAATACAAAGTCGATTCTAAGAAGAAGTGGAATGTGTAACGTGTTGAAATAATTGAAACCTAGAATACTTTTTGTAAAGACATTTTGAATTGACCCATTTATTGGTCGAAACATATTAATTTTAATTGCAGGCTTTTGTGATCTTGTTGATTTTGTTTGATAGTCATAAAACTAATCAGAACGTATTTTCAGTGTTTCATTGATCTTTTGAATGCACCGCTATTAGATTCTTCTCACAAAAAGTTTTTCGTCTATTCAATCTTATATAAGAGTAACAATCATACCAAATTAATTTTCAGTTCCAACCGCTTAGAGATTCATATACTGATAGTGAATGACCTAACTCATCACGAGATCAGTATTGTTGTAAGCATACTCTCGCATAAATTTACTTTTTTATATTTTCAGTCACCAAGGCATTTCAACACATGAAGGTTTCAGACACAGAGAATAAATTATCTAACTGTGTGATAATGGACCATCTCATAGTATGTTACAGGTGGGAAGTCATTGCTTCTTGAATTGAATTGTAGTATAGCCAAGTTACGACATAACTCAATAGCTTCAAATTCCATCTACATCACCAGCACGACACATCGTCATCATCATCATCATCATCGTCATCAGAAGGACTCAAGATGATGAGAATTTTAACTGATTGAGGCTTTCGAATAACTTTTTCCCTCCAGTAAACGAAGCATTTGGACGAGCATCATCATGGATCCAAATGAAATACAAAAGCCAACGAGTATGTAAATTTTCACTGATGAAAATAAACATCAACTTGACCCAATCGTCTGAAAAATGTATTCAACTGAGAATACACAAATATCTGATTATTACGATTTGTCAAAATATAAGTTCGGAGCAAATTTTCTTATACCTATGTTGTTTTTATATCGCATTCAAATAAAAATACCTGCTACGAATTGATTCTCACGAGAAAAATGAAATTTCAGCGAAATTTGGCACAAGGCACGTGCAGACGCTCATAATGGCAACGAGTCTGATAATCGCCTATGGCATGCGTAACTCCATATCAGTTGCAGTTGTACCTATGACTTCGGTAATAGTTTGCTTATGTATCACAAACATTTAAATTATAATTTTCATCACTCTGCCCTTGGTAATTCCTACATTTTCTCCTATATTAATAAATCCGATAGGAAAGATTGCGGAAAATGAAAGGAACACTCATTGCTCTGGAATTATTCAGGAACATTTATTCTTAGGACATTTTTTAGGAACTGGGATGGAGCTCAAGTGAAAAATCGCTCATTCTGAGCTCTTTCCTTTGGGGCTATGCGATATCACAGATACCTAGTGGATACTTGGGAAGCATTTGGAGTCCTCAAAAAATTTTCTCAATCGGAGTTTTTGGCAGTGGTTTCATCAATATGACAATACCCTTCACTGCTAAATACGCTGGATGGTTTGCCGTTTGCATGTGCAGGCTCGCGATGGGCTTGCTGCAAGCTTGTCTGCTCTCCTCGTTGCACAACCTCGTGTCTAAATGGGCACCTCCGTTCGAAAGATCCCGAATGAGTAAGGCTATAATCACCATCACGTGTATCAAAATACCAATTTATTGAGCATGAACACAAGAATAAGTAAAAATAATACGATCGACATGATTTTTATTGCACAGGCTCATTCATAACCGCTGGACAACATCTGGGATGTGTTGGGGCGATGTCGGCCTCGGGTGTTATAGCAGCTTCTAGCCTTGGCTGGGAAGGCATATTCTATACTTTTGGAAGTGCAAGTCTTCTCGCGAGTCTCGTATTTTTTTTCTGTGTCGCCGACTCTCCAATACTCCATCCAACGATAAGCGAAGAAGAGAAGATATATATCACGAGCAGTTTGCAACAGGAATGTGACGCATTGAATGTAAATAAAAGTGATTATTCTAAATTGATACTGGAAAATTCTCAATGATATGGATTCAAGATTTTTCAAATCTCATACAAGTAATAATTTTCATCATTATTCCCTGAAGTTGATAAAAATTGCGTATGCGTGTGATAATCTGATTTTAGAAGTCTCGTCCACCATGGAAAGAGATTTTTTCGTCACAACCCATGTGGGCGATTGTCGTAAGTTTTTGTGGTTGGTGTTGGGGAGCATGGATTATGATGACGGGGATGCCAAGCTACATGGAAGCTCTGGGATTTGACATAGCTCAGGTAAATGAGTATTAGAAATTCGACCCTCCCCTCAGTAGCTGGGAATTGTTTTTCAAACACAAATATCAAATCGACAATCTATTCGTGTAAATTAGAATATTCCCATTATGAAATTTTTGTATTTTCAGAACGGTTTATTATCATCTCTACCATATCTTGCGAGTTGGCTCATGGGTTTTCCCTTTAGCTTCGTCGCCGACTGGATGATTCGCAGAGGTGTGCCTGTGGTCGTTACCCGACGTATTTTCAACTCGATTGGAATGTACTTGCCTGCTATGGTTCTGATTGGTTTATCTCAAGTTGACAATAACAGAGTCTTGAACGTCGTATTGTTGATCGTTGTTGGTGCCCTGGAGGCAGCAGTGATGAGTGGTGTCAATGTTAACCACATTGATCTCAGTGTGAATTATGCGGGTTTGATGTTTTCCATCGGCAACTGCGCGGGTTCTACCATCAGTATCATGGCACCTATAGTTTGTGGCGCCATTGTCGGAGACTCGGTAATACACATTCAGTTTTATCAAGCTAGAAATCAAGTGCGAGAGAAAATTATGTATATCGCAAATATGGTAAAACGACTGAATGATATTTTATTATATAAATTATGAAACACTTGTTTGATAGTTGCAAACTCCTCATTCTGTCAGACGATGACGTGATTTTGCAGTTGTATTATTTTACTAAAGGATCGCCTCTCGAGCAGACTCGGAATAAAATCCGATTTTCTTCTTATAAATTGTGAGAAAAACAATGTTATCGAATTATTTCTATACTTTTTCTTCCAGATGAACGCGTCTAAATGGCACAGTATCTTCTATCTCACGGCTGGCGTTTATTCTGTAACCAATACGTTCTATTTGATTTTTGCCCAAGGAACGACTCAAGCATGGAATGAATCTGAGAAGAAAGAAAAAGAAGTGTGTACATTGTCAACAGTTAGTAATCAGATTAAAGAAAATAACAAATAATAATGTTATCGATTCGAAAACTACGATGTATGTGGAAATATAATACTATGTCATTAGTTCACTATTGGATCTGCGAACAGTTACATTTTACGCACGCCCGAATCGTACTTACGACTTTTCACTCAAGTAAAACTCTCACTTTTGTATTCATCTCTTGTGATTATTCAAATAAACATTAAGTATTGTGAGTAAAAGTCATAATTTCAAACTTTTTCTATAGTGAATAGAAAAAAACTCTGGAAATTTACACTCCCACAGCTTTCTTTTGAATTTTACATGAACATAACGTAATAAACGTTGATAAATATTAAAGTTTGAACCGTCGATTGAGGCTCATGAGAGCGTTTCAAGATTTTAAAATTATTAAAACAGTTAATTTCTTAGAAAAATGTCATAGAGTCTTAAATAAGATCCTGAACAAGATCTCAAAAAATACTGAACCAATCACCGCTAAAACTTTCATTAATAACAGTGGGGCAATATTTGGGCAGTTTTATAGCGATGCCACTTTCGGGTATAATCGCAGCTTCAGATCTTCGCTGGCCGAACGTGTTTTATATGTTTGGAGGTGCATCCATTTCCATGAGCATAGTTTTTTCCCTCAACGTCACTGATTCTCACATTCTGCGACCATAAATTAGTCAAAAAGAAGAACAATACATTATAGGGAGCCTATGGCAAGAAGAAAATGATAAGCTATATGTAAATAAAGATAAATACATTTTTTTCTATTTATATCAATGTAGTTTATGGATCATGCAGTAATAATGAGTATGATATCGAGGTGATTCATCCAAATAATCAAGTTTTTAAATTGAATATCGATTTTTTTCAGAAGCCTCAACCACGGTGGAGGGCAATTCTCGCCTATGTGGTCAATAATCGTTGCTTTCGTCGGATGGAATTGGGACTATTGGATTTTACTGTCAGGAATACCGGCTTACTTGGAGGCTTTGGTCTTCAATATTGCAGAGGATTGATATGAAGTATGCTCAGTACGAAAAAGAACTCACGCTCCCTTTTTATTTTCACAGATTTTATGGAATATTTTTCATCCTCAGAATGGTCGTATAGACTTATTTCACGAACTGAGTTTTGGGATTTCCATTTAGCTTCACACAGCTGATTGGATGATCTCGAAGGATGCGCCAGTAGGACGATGACAAGGTAGATTTTCAATCCGATAGGGATATTTGTACCTGCTACGGTCCTATTAGTCCTATGCCAAACTGGTGATAAGGTTTGGGTAGTGGTTTGGTATTAACCATTGCAGGAGGGATGGATGCAGGTATAATGTGCGGTGTCAACATCAATCACATTGATCTCAATCCTAATTTTGCTAGCCTGGTGTATTCATCGGTATACCGATTCCTGCAGAATTATAATTGTGCAGGAACTGCCGTCAGTACTTTGACACCACTCATGATCGGTACTCTAGTTGAAGACTCGGTGCTAAAACGCAATAATACCGCAATTATTGTATTGTATCATAATCAATCTAATTCCAATTCATCTTAACCCTTATCAGCTATAGCTGAATCAGCAATCCAAAAAGATCCAGTACTCATTTTTCCAACAAATTAAAATTTAATTCTATTATAAATTGTCTAAAATATATTTTCATTTGCAAGCAAATGTGAACTATGATCCGAACAGGTCTTACACACGGTGGTATACCACTACAATGGTCAAGAATCCTAAATGAGGGAATTTTCTAGGGAGAAATTTACTTTCTCATTTTTTGCAATTTTTAGTTCTACGGACGACCGGATCATAAACCTCACGTGTCCATAGTATTCCATTGCCCTGATCTTTCCGATTGTGAAAATTGAATTGATATCCACAATCTTTGATATATTTTATAAACTACAAAATTACGAAGAGTTGGGAGCAACGAACAATGATAGTGCGATGAATCGATCAATCTGACGAGAAAGCCTGTGTATAAACGATAGTTGCTTCATAGAAAGACAAACAATTGAAATTTATCGCGACTCCACTTTTGGACATAAACTCGAGGGACATTCGTACGATTTGGGGGGAGAATCGAGCCCGATAACAGTCGGCTCGAGCCGCGTCTCCGCTACTTATCGACTTTTTCCCTTGGCCGTAGAATTTTCATCGCTCCGCTCTCTCTCTGGCATCGCGCGATAATTTTTCGTGGCGCATACGTCACTCTCTCCCCTCCCGGGCTCGCGCGTGTAAAGAAATTCGGTGCGGCGCGAGAGATAAATTCCGCCCTCTCCTTTCTCTTGGAGAGACGAGCCTCCCTTCCTGCAAAATCTTTCCGTTCTTTTCTGGCGGCCTCGCACGGCAGTGGCGAGCGCCGCGGTGTTCCCCTTCGCGCGCGGGGGGCGGCGGCAGGGGCTGGAGCGTCACAAAAACTCGTTGCCAGCACCGAAAAGTGCTTCCGGCCTTTATTGTCAGCCACGTAAATCAGCGGGAGCGTTCACGCAGCGAGCGGCCAGGATTAAGCGTCCAGTGTAAATCACCCAGCGATTACGGACTCGCTTCACTCTCTCGCCCACCGAGCGCTGCGACCGTCTCTCTCTCTCTCTCTCTCTCTCTCTCTCTCTCTCTCTCTCTCTCTTTTCACCCTCAAAGCTCTCTCTAGGCTACCCTTTCTCTTTTTATGCGGTGGTCACTTCATTCGTCGCTGATGTGCTCGTATACATACGACGAGGCTCGATTCATGCAGCCTGTGTTATGACTTGGATATCTGAAATAGTTTTAGATTTACTGATAGGATTTCTCAAACTCATATTTTCCATACTTCTTTTTTTCTTTTTACTTTTTCCTTCCGCGTTCTCGTATTGGTAGAATATTTCATCCTTCTTTTGACAATTGTTATTGAAAATTCGTGAAGAGTAAGATTGAAACCGCGAAAACTAGACCTCGCAAGACAATATAACTGTATCAGCCGCCATCTGCCTGATTAAATTCTTGCAGACGAGTTGAAGATCTCGAAAATTCATCAGCATACGCCAGCGATTTTTAGCTTATCTCGATGAAATGGATCAAGGAAGAACCTAGTCATTCTTATAAGCCCTTACGAAAGCTCGTGTTATCTATAGTAGGAATCCCACGTTTAACGTCAGCCCAACAGAACCGCTATTCCAAATTGGCAAGCCGTTAATCAAACGCGACCTTCGCCATATTTACCCCTAATTATGGCCGTCGCCGCAAACGCCTCCTCCTCGCGCGTAATGCGATTACATGCCTTATGCCACCCAAATTGGCGGGGCAAAAGAAAATCAACGCTGCAGGAAAGAGTCGTGAGACGCGCGGGGGCTACTGTTACTGCCCAGATCGGAGTCTCGGGGCTGCCTCTCCAAAGGCTTGGGACCCGCACAATTTAGCCGAAGAACAAAGCTTGATTTATTGTAATGAGTTTGTAGGAGTTAAGAGGTCCGAGAGCAGCGCGACTCTGGCGGCGGTTTGGTTTCCGCTTCTCCACTGCCCTTTCATCTCTCAGTCGCGCTGTAGTTCGATATTCAAAGTGGTGCGGTTTGATGGGGATACAAGGATCGCCCCCGTCATAAACCCTTCTTAGTGGCTCCCACGCCGTACCACCTTCCCAACGTCCCTTATCACCTAATCCCTTTGTGCCCTCTACCCCCTCCCCCTCCCCCGCCTCGCCGTGTTCTCACTTGCACTCTTGCTAGCTGCTTGGTACACTCGGAAATCAAGTGTTTCATACATGAACCTCGGCATTGTTTTTCCTCAGGGTATTATTATTCTCTGGCAACTTACCTGGTTGATTGACGTGAAGATTATTAGTAATTTTTGAATCTATTGAAATAAAATTCACGTGAGTTTTTGATTCAAAAGTCCGATAAAAAAGCAACGTTGACAGACGAAGAATGTCTGTTGGAATCTATAACTTTATCGCGATAATGTTTGATGTACTTACAAGAGTTCTACAAGGAACGCGTTGTGATCCACTTTTCTCGTTATTTTCATAAATTTAATGATATTGACTCTATTATTCATCATGATAGATTTTTGCTATATACAAATTATTCACAGTGATCTAACTTTTTCCAGTTCTGTAAAGAATACCGTGATATACAAGTCACAGAGTATGTCAGACATTCCAGTTCATCTGTAAATGGGATTCAGTACGGATTGTAATAGATTGATGATAGATGAGTGTAGTATGATATCTTTTATCATGGAGAAACTTATCCCAGCAGCTATTTTTAACGGATCAGTTCTCTTCTTTCTTACGTATTTAGATACGTCCTTTGAAGAAAATACATTGAAAAAATGTCTCAATACTCAATATATCTCGTTTTCTAATTAAGATTTCATTCTCGAAGCTGTAGTGTGCTGTGAAGCGAGTGTCTGGCTATGGGAAACAAATCGTGATAATAATGATCTATGTGTAATATCTACCCATGGAGCAGAAGGGCGAAAAGCAAGTGGCAATCAGAGCCATATGAAGATTCACGAGACATAAGCTGATCGGCAAATCCAAGCTGTTTCGCAAGTAGCCTCCCCCTCTCGGCTCCGGCTGCAAGCCATCAGTCATCCGGGCGCGGAACGCGTCCGCGTCCAGCGCCTGTTCATGAGCATAATCCCACGTATCATCTCGCGAGCCGTGGCCGCGCGCGTCTCTTCAGCCCGCTGAAATATGCATGAAAAGCCTGCATACTGATTGCGTTATTTGTATCCCGGTGGCGAAGGAGCGGCATGAAATCCTCCTTGACTGTTTCAGCGGCGTACGTCTCTTCGTGTGTTTTGCTCCGCTGCTGTCCCTCTCTGAAAGCCGGATCCTTTGTCTGTCGCGAGAGGGGGAGAGAGAGAGAGAGAGAACACGAGCAGTAGCCCCCGCGACGTCGCGTGATTCCTCCCGACGCCACCGTCGTCGTCGTCGTCGTCGTCGTCGCGTGAGCGCGTTCTCCGCGAAATTTATGGCCGTGGATTATGTACCGGCAAATTGCGACTAGTTTTCCGAGATCCAAGCGTGGGAGCAGTCGGGGGTGGGGGGCAGCCACCAAGCTTCTTGGCATTGTTGAACTTCTCTCGGCCCACCGACGCAGTAGCTCCTCACTGTCGCACGCGCGCGCGGACCCCCGCGACAAGTTTGCCCGGTTTGACCTGGAAAAGCAGTGACAAAAATTTAAGGCCACGAGATTTGTCGAGCTCTGGCAAAGTACGCGTGACAGATGGTACGTGCTCGCCGGGCGCGTTGATGATTATAGTCCTGCGACGTTGGGAACGAAGAGATACGAGGTATATTGATGATAACCGAGAGTCACTTGGAGTGAATTTCGTCAATGGCGTTGTTTAATCCATTGAACTAACCGATTTTCCTCTTCACTTCATCGCTTAGGCTCCTATGTGACTACTTGATCTTGTCTTCGGAAGTAGGGTACATCTCATAGACCTTGTAAACCCACTACTTAATTTACGCAATCAGAAATAGAAAGCTTGATATGGTTCTGTGTCTCGGACTTCATCATCCACGGCAGACTGAAAATCTCTTGAACAATGGAGTCCTTTCCGACACAGAAGTTCTTCAGACAGCTCCCTTACGTTTGTTTTCCTCCGCTCCATCCCCGCCACTCTCTTATCGAGGTGTTTTTTGTTCCTTCCTCTCCATCGACAAGAATCCCAAAGACACGTAGCAGTAGACAAGCTCCGCAGAGACGGCTCGGAGCGAAAAGGAGACGGACAGATAAGAAGAGAAGGATCCGGAATTTCACTGTCTGCACGCGCGGTAGTAGCAGAAGCAGAAGCAGAAGCAGCAGCAGCAGCACCTCGAAACGTATTATATCGATTGGGCTCGGCGAAAGCGTTGAATTCATTGGGAATTGACGGGGGAGCCATAACTCCCATCTCGGTTTGACATTAATGCCTCCCCTACTCTTCGGGCGGCGCACGCCGAGCCGAGATAGGCAAGGGGGTTAAGCTCGCTGCGACATATTTATGGAGAGGGTGAGATGGTATCGCGCGCGAGCAAGCGAGCGAGCGAGCCATCGTTCGCCCCCTCTCTTTCCACCTCTCCCACCCGCCAAAGCCCTTCCCTACAATCTACTTCGCAATTATCGGACTCGACGTTAATATTTGACCCGGCCGCTCGTCTCGCTCCTATCCCCTCCCCGCCCCCGCCCCCCCTCTCTCTCTCTCTCTCTCTCTCTTTCCGTCTGTGTCCTGTGTATATACCCATGTCCTCTGCTACGTCCCGCAGAGTCCCTCTCCTACTGCCGCGGCACGCGCGTCGAGAATTCGAATGATCCTGAAATCGCGAGGAAAGAGAACTCGTCAGCAACTACCGCTCCCACAGCTCGAGCCTGACGTTCGGCCAACTTTTTTCCTCCCTGCCACACCCGCGCGCGACCGACGTGATGAGTTTCGACTGCCCCCGTACCCTCCCGCCGCGGAAAATTTTCAAAGTTCCATTTTGAAGTGTCCTTTCTCCCCCCCTCGTTCGAGGTTTCCCCTAAGACCATTGTTTGGGGTACTATGTCGGGATTGGCTCCGACGAACGGGTCGGGATATTTCTCATTCGATGGGATCGAGTCGCGACGGGTGCGCGGTGGGTGTCGATCGATGCGGGCCGTCTATGAAGAGTCTTCCACGAGGACGGTCGACTCCTCGCGAGTGGATGGATGCCGAGTGTGGCCAGACAGAATTTTATATATAGACCCATGAGCTCTTTCATCCGCGGCGAATTGCCGCCCTCGCAAATTGACGGATTCCCTCGATCCTTTATTCTCCGGGAGTTATATCGCGGGCGCGATCGCGATCGTGAGAAATCCACATCCCCGAAGGCTCCGTCAACGTAATTCAATAAGCTCAATCAGCCTCTCAAATCGCCTGGCTCGGGCCGATTCGTCCGTCATCGATCAGGGCTCCCGCGGATCCGACAGCGATCGGATTCCCGCAGTCGCATTCGAAGTTGCTGAGCACGGAGTGGATCGAGGTCGCAGCAATTCCCTCGGGTCGCTGCAAGCTCGAGTCGCGCCAGCCGAGAGATCAGCCGGGAAACGCATGTTGATTCGCGGCGCTGCTGCTCGGGAGAAGAGAGCTCAGATAAAGGCGGCAAGCGATCGACGAGGGCTTATTGCGACACGATGTAGATCGTCTTATTGACGGCTCCCACTGATGGATTTACGAGAGCAGCTACAGGTATTCATGATATCCATGATCAGATTTTACATCTGCATAAGCACTTAGATGCCTGTAGCTGGTTTGAATTATTGGAAAAATACTTGGAATTTCTTCATTTCTAAAGAGTCGAGAGTTCATATGAATACACGAGAATGAATCGTCGAAGGTGATGATTACTAGATGAATATATCATTCAAATATAAATTTCAAATCATTATACTCAATGAATCAGGAACGACTATTGACTCGCTAAAAGTTAAAATTCCACATGAAGAGTCTGCATTGCGAAACTACGTTACCGTCCAAAGTATTCTATTAGATCGGGAACGTATCCAGTGTCGGGGGGGGGGGGACTGTAGCGCCATAAAACAAGACAGTCCATCGAGTGCGCGGGGGCAGGCAGGAGGAGGCGCAAGGGGATCGCGGCGGCCCTGCTAAAGATAGCCGTGGAAAGCGGCCGAGGAGGTCGGGGGGTACGAGCGGGGGTGGGCAGGTGGCAGCGCTTGGTTGCGTGTAAATTAAAGGGCGTCATAGATTTCCGCGGTAGCCCGCAGGATCAGAGCCTTAGATTTGCGTCCGGCAGATTACCCCCGGGCTGAAATGGGACAATGGGCGTTAGTCTGCGCGACGCTGCCGTATAAATAAGGATCCTCGCGAGCGCGCGCGGCTCGCCTCTCTCCTCGTAGGGAGAGAACGAGAAGAGCGGAGGAGACCGGCCGTCCATCTTGGACGTCGTCCTGGCGGTCCTTATCTGCGCTCACAGCTCCGCCGCTCTAGACGTCCGGTGATCTAGAGCAGTTTTCTCTCCCGCTCGCTCGCTCTCAGCTGGCTACTCTCTTTTCCTCCCCGCAGTGTAGCTCCTCCCTCTTTCTCTCTCTCTCTCTCCCTCCTTTCCTCTGCCGGCCCTCCACCAGTTTTCTCTCTCTCTCTCTCTCTCCTGCCTTAATTATACCGGCTGCTGACACGTACACACATACGACGACGACGACGACGAGCTTCTCTGCTGCCGCCGCCGCCGAGCTTTTCGATTCTACCGGGCTCATCAGGGCCAGGGCTTATACCGGAACTGACGTTGCTGATTCGCACGGACAACTCCCATTTTTGCTTAAGACTTCTTTATCTCAGCTCGTCAGGCGATTCTAGGATTTCTTTTCCCTTTCCCCTCCGCTCCTCAAGCGGAGTGACTCGAACTCGAGTTGCTACAGGGAAAATCCTGCACGGAGCTTTCCTACTGGGAGAACCTTGGGATCTCGGGCGACACTATCTGATGTGCGTTTGTTTTGTCCACTCGGGAATTTTACGCTCGATTGCAGTGGATTTATGGGAGAATCACGAGCTTTTTTCACCGTCACTTGTTTTGAAAAATCCAACGGTGTGACTCGTTCAACACTCCTGATGAAAATATCGTTCGATATCTATTCTCGTGCTCGTGTGTCGTCATCCTCACGCTTCGTTTGAGTGACGAATTGCCACTAGTTCGAGATCCTCTGTATAAAAAATCACCTTCGGAATCACTGTCTTCGACAAATAGTATCATAGGGGATCATCATATTCATTCAGTTAACCACCAGCTTGGCGCACTCAAGGCACTATGTGGAACAATTCACTATAATCAATACGTTGATACTTCTGATTCTGGTGAATTAAAAAATCTAAAGCTCTTACTCATCTCGTTCTAAGCAGACGCAGATTTACTCTTTTTCAATATACGCATATTCCGGCCATCCTGAAATCAACGACTGACAAGTATCTTGGTTCTGTGAGAGAAGAAATTGGCAACATAGCCATGTTAATTAGCTGTTATAATCCATCAAGCTTGATGAAATTACGAAGAAAAGTGAGCTAGGTGCAAGGTCGTTGGCCGCGGCCAAGAACGAGCTCGCGTTGCGCGAGCTATCATTTTATGCAGGACTCATTGGTAGCAGCAGGGAGGCATTGAAAAAAATGAAGGAAACAATAAAGTCTCGGGTTCTGGGAAAGTATGTGAAGAATCGATACAAGCATCACCAGGAGTCCCCCCGTCCTGGTTGTAAGTTTTTTCATTGTTCTCGATTCCGCTCGTGCGCCGTTCGCCCCCAAGAAGGCAGCCCCTAAATAAAACAAACAATGACAAACAAAAATACGTATAGTAAATCGCGCGAGCGAGCGGACGGCAGCAGCGGCGGTTCTCTCTCTCTCTCTCCGTCTCCCTCCCTCGGTCGGAGAAAAGCGGCTCTTCGGAAGGACAAGACGCACAGGTTCGTATGAATAATGGATCGGCCGTCTGCTTAACATCGGTACCGGGCCTCATTATGCAGGGTGAAGGGGTCAAGGGCAGTTTTACGTACACGGTGTTACTCAGTCGTCGGGGCCTTTGTCGCTCGGGCACGGGCCGATTGCCACAGGGCACAGCTCCTCGCGCGGCCTATACCTAACGAGAAAGGACGACGCGCGGCAGCGCGGGGGGACAAAGGGCGCCCCGCTCTCCCCCTCTCTCTCTCTCTCTCTCTCTCTCTCTCTCTCTCTCTCTTTCTCTCTCTCTCTCTCTCAATGTATATACGGGAGTCGGGAGCGATTTAAGGGTGCCCGAGCCGCGATAATAGAAAACAAAAGCTACAGCCGCAAAGAACGAATGTATGTCTTGAGGCGCGCGCGCTCGCGCGCTGTTCGAATTCTTCCGAGCCGCGCGCGAGCCAGCGCTGCTCTTTTATTCTTGTGGTCCCCAGTGGATATTCCGCGCTCCCCGACCTTTTTTCAACGCTGATCCCTTGTTTCTTCCCAACTCCCAATTAAGGTGTCGGAAGCAACCGTGTCCTACGAGTCCGTCGCCTTCTCCCCCCCCCCTCTGCCGTAATGATGCATTATGAAACGGAGATTGATATATACTGCTCGCTCGTTCGCAATTTGGCAAGGGGCGCGCTGACTGTCCATTACCTTTGGCTGGAATCATCCAGTGACTTCGTGACATGGATGATTTCGAAATTTCTACACACATATTTCTCTCAACTTGGTTGAACTTTTTAAGGGGGGATATACAGTTCGAACGAGAAAAAAAATTCATTTTTGAAAATTGTTTTTCAAGGGTAGTTTTTAATCAAATCTATCGAAAAACAATCAGTTATAAGTTGATCCATGTAGTATACAAAAATATTTTTTTTAAATTTTTTTTAACAAAATGGCGGCCGTTAGATAACGTTGAAAAAGTACCTCTATTTTGCTTGTGCCGGTCACAATTTTGATCGGAAATAAAAAATCAAAATTTACATTAATTACGTTCACAGTTAGTAGATGAATTATCAAAAAAAAAATTAAAAAAAAAATTTGCACTTTTGGCTTATCTTTTTCGAAAAACTCAATTTTTTTCAATTTTTTTCCCGCCATTTTCTCACATTTTTCCATATTTAATAATAAAATATTACAATAATTTTTAATTCATCTGATAGGTAATACTATAATAGAGAAATCCTATAAGTTTCAGCTCAATCGGATAATTAGTTTTCGAGTTATCACCGGCATAAACTCCAAAAATGCAGTTTTGAGAAAAACGCGTTCAAAGTTTCAAATTACCGTTAAATCGTACTTACACTTCAATCAGCAATCCCTTGGAAAAAACACTTGGAGTTCGAATTTCGAAGAAAGGGTTTCAGGAGCAAAGGAAAATTCTACGGGAAATTTACTAACTTTTTATGAAAAAAAAAAAATCGAATTTTTTTTTCATTCGAACTGTATATCCCCCCTTGATATACTCATCTTGCTTCAATTGACTTTACACGTCTCGTCGAGAGGTCGAAAATCGTCAATTCCCATATTTCGTATTTTGGCTGCTTCCTGAGCACCAATGGGGTTTGGTCGCGATTATGTTGGTAGTATTAAAAGGAAATTTTCCATCGGTCTATATTTGTCATATTGAGCCATACAATACTTTCGACTTTTACTCACAACTTTTTATTTTAACTATAGTGAATGGAGAGAATGCAATTTCTTATTTCATTGTATGGCAAGTGAATTATAATAAATAAGTTATAATCATTCTCATTTTTTCATATCTGACTATTCTATATTATGTAGAAACTTTTCATCTTTCGTCTGCTTTTGTTACTTTTCCTTAAACTATTCTCTATTTTGAACTCAGAGACTTCGTGGGTCAGTTCATCCCCGGTTCATTTGATGCAACTACGCGTACCTTCAGCGATATACTATACGAAAAAATATAATTCAATATATTGGGAATGATTTATTCAAATATGAGTATCCCTCTCTCGGTGTAAATTTGCCTCGAGAATAGATTGAGCAAAAAAAACAAACCCATCATCAGATCTAATCTAGACTTTCAAAATGATATTGCATCCATGACGATTCGACAACAGTATAACGCGTAGTTTCTTCGTCCGTACCATCACTCAAGATCAACTCGGCAATTTCGGTTCAGTTCAGAAGCAGCAGCAGCAGCGCAAGGCCCGGCACAGTCCAGTTGTCTCGCGGAAGATCTTAATGATGAAATTACATTCTCAAATTTGCGAGATAATCTCGGGGCGTAAATAAACGTGGAAGGAGAGCGGGAGAAGAAATGCGAGAAGGGCATGCAGAGCAGGGCGCGTCGCGAGGGGACCCTACTCTCTCTCTCTCTCTCTCTCTGTGTTTCTCTCGAGGCCGCGTAAAAAGCGCGGCCCGAGAGAAATCCGAAATAATGGCAGAGACACGCGCTGCGCACGCCCTGCAAGGAGAAAGTTTGCGAGCGCTGGCCGCGGGTCAGCGCGCGTGTATAAACACACACGTGTATATATACACAGGTACGCGAGTGTGTGCAGTCCGCAGGATCGTAAATATCGTGCAGCGGTGGCGGCGGCGGCGGCGGGCGCGATGCTAATCTGAATGCAGATGCGCTGCCCTGTCCGGCCCGGCGATCTATATGAAGGGCATTATGTCGTCCGAGAATGTAATTGTCTTCTCCACCGGCGAAAAATGCCCGGGCTCGCGCGCGCGCGCATAATCCAACCGAGCTCCCCTGCACTGCAGCCTCTTAGTGTCTCTTTGTCACTCGGTCTTTTTCGAGCGGCAGCTCGTGGAATCCAGTAGCGAGGCCGAAAACAATAGCTAACTCGGTAATGGGAATTTTCTCCTCGCTACAGAGGGAGGGAGAGGGAGAGGGAGAGAAGGCGAGCAAAGAAAGAGAGCTGCTTAACGACCGGAGCCCTGCTTAAGGATCAGATGGATAAAGACGATAAGTGAGTCTGTTAACCGATATAATAAATTCGTTGTTGGCCGCGTTAGCGCCGAGACGCCAGTGTCCTGACCCTGCGTGAACACGTGAGAAAGCCAGAGTAAGAGAGCCAAGGGACGAGAGCCCGAGAGCCGGCCGATAATAAGAGGCCTCGTTACCACCAGCCTCTACCCATGTACTTTTTGACTTATCTCTCGATCGCAGAGCTACCAGCTCCCAAGCCGAGGCGCCTCATCTCCGCCCGTCTTCTCTCTCGACCCGGCTCCACCTGCTCTCCCGATATTATTCATCCTCTAATGCGTGGCCCGCTCTGTGATTAATTAAAATCCTATACAACACCCCGAGTATCGGGTATTCAGATGCCCCCTGATATTTATACGTATCGCGTTCTATTGCAATTAAATCAAGAGTTATGTGAAAATCAAAGTGAAGTGAAGGAAAATTTTGAAAATGAATCATTCGGTTTTTCTTAATTTGAATAGCTGTTAAAATTTAGCTCGTATACCTGAATTATACGGTATCCTCGTGAAAAATTCGGGTCGAGTTATTCTCTTGGTACATTTGAATCAAGTTTCGCTGAAAAAGCATCTATCCTATCCACAGTGTGAATTTGGTGCAACTGTCTAAGAACTTGATAGAACTGACCGAAATTTTAGCTGAGTTTCGCTCATATTATCCAAATTGTCAAGTACACTTAGGTCAAATTTTGGTCAATTTGTTTTACAATAGGGATATTTAGCTTACATTCCGCTGGGATTTTCATTTCTAGACACGCGTAGAACTGACGAGGAGAGTGGGCACAACCTTTAGTTCACCGATTATGTCCCGAAACTTTGTGAGATAGTTCATGGATGGCGCAATAGTTCACATCCACAGCCGTGACGTCTAACGTTCCGATTTCCAGGAGATATTCTGTCAATTTATTTCATTTCATGCGCTTTTTCAGTATATTTATATGTCTTTTTGTATATACAAATATACTATTCGTGCTTAAAATCGAATATGTTTGTCAGCTGATATCTTTGGAAAAATAAAACGTTATACTGTAGGACTTGAAAAATAAGCTATTAGGTTACTCAAGAACCATCTCACGAAATTTCATCGTGAAATTGGATTCCAGCCCACTTTACTCAAACGAAAGAGGAAATCTGGATGGAAATTGAGTATAGGCTACAATAGCACTTCCTGCTGAATTTGATTTGACACGTGGGCGCCGGATTCAGCCTACAGGCTCACTATATCCATCGTCGCATTCCGGGCAATGATCAGTGTTCGAACAATGAATGATTCAATGATTTGGAATCAGTAGATTAATTTTTCCCAAGTGATGTCCGACGGATGGGGAACATGAAAACTGCCATGGCGCAGGAGATTCGAAAATATGTATCATCCACCGGCGCTACCAAAAACTATACACGGGATGAATTCTTGGAGTTTGAGCGGCTACCCGTTGGGATCGCTTGGGCGCGAGTGAATCAGGCGGGATCAGCCGGTGCGGTTGGTCGGACAGTGGACAGGGATACTTCTGCCCATTAAATGTCATTTGGAGTTGTCCGCAATAGCTGACCGCGCGAGCACGCGCCCGTAAATCACCCGGACGCATCAAACTTTAACGACTCGCAACCAGAGAGCGGTCGCGCGCACACACACACGGGTCGATTTGTATTCACGCGAGCGTGTGTGACGAGACTCGGTTGGTCCGGTTCTTAGTCAGCAGCAGCGGCAGCAAGCGGCAGCAAGCGGCCCGCGAGAAACGCCGTTGTCGTTTGGTGGGCGCGCGACCCTCCTGGGGACTTGCGCCACGCCGATACGCCCCGAAAGCAATCCGCAAGAAAATAGGGAATAAGGATAGCTCGTGAATGTCATAGTGCGCGCGCACGGGTTAACGCGCGAATGCCCGCACCCAATGCAAGCCCGATGTCCTCCTGCTTTATTCAAAATCGTAAACGTCCAAGTTGATTTCACTCGCGTCCGTTTCTTTTCGCGAGCTCCTCTCTCTCTCTCTCTCCTCCCCGAAGTGTAGATTAGATTTTAATAATTTTCAGGATTGAAACACGAGGATAAAGCGCGAGTGTCGTCTCGTCAAGCCTCACCATATTCCACAGCCGCACGGTGGGATACATGGGAGCCGGATTTTCGGAGACGTACTCAGATCAGCGAGTGCGCCGCGAGACTCGTTTCAGCCGCGTGTCCGATCGGATGAATAATTTGCCAAAACTACGAGCGCGCGCGTGTATTCGTACTCCAAGAGCCGTCGGTGAAAGTTGGCCGAGAGTGTCGACCGGGCGAAACTTTGCGCAACAAACGCCATCCTGTCGAAATAATGAGTCGTTTAAACGCGATAAGAAAGAACGACGGTCTCCAAAAGAGAGGGAGCAAGAGAGAGAGAGAGTGGATCCAGGGGGGGAGTGGAGAGAAAAAAGGGGTAAGGGAGGCGTAGGGTATACGAGTCGTCCGCGGGGACACTTTGCGGCGCGAGTGTTGCTTGCTTAGGAGGGGCCGCGCGCGCGGAAGCCGCGTAAATATTGAGAGGTCGGCTCGACGCGGAATTATACATGGAGATCGAGGGGGTGCTTGACTTTTCAACGAGATGGGGTTTCCCTCGAAGAAGCCTGCACCTCTCGCGGCAAGAGACGAAGTTGAAAGAAGAAGGGAGGTGGGGGTGGAGGGAACGGCCAGGGTTAACCGAGCACAGTCGCGGGCGCAGACGGGCAAACGACTCGCGATGGTCGCTCCTTCCTCTCTCTCTCTCTCTCACTTCTTGTTATTCTTCGACTGCTGTGCGCGCACAGCTCGGATACAGCGCGCGGCCAATTGAACTCCCTCCGTTTATTGCTTCTAATTAAACGACCGAGATATTTCTGCTACGTTTCATTAGCGTGCTGCTGCCCCCACCCCTCCACCCACCGAACGAACGCCGTTCCGTTAATGCATCGCCCCTCCTCCTCGAGTCTCCTCCTCGCGCGATCCTCTCCGCGACGGCAGGAGGCTATACATATATATTCATGCTCGGCGTCAGAAAATTTCCTTGCCGCGCGCAGTTTTGCACTAATGGCGGGACTTGCCCTCTCTCTCTCTCTCTCTCTCTCTCTCTCTCTCGTCTTATTATTGCCTCTCGCCTATGGCGGCACGCGTGTATTGCGACTTGATAAGGCGCGTTTTTCCAGCGCCCTCCCCTCGATCCATCGCTGCTCGTCTCGTGTAATTGGATTCACCCCACCAATCGTTCCCGGATATCGTACGGTATATGTACCTTCTCCTTACATTCCCGCGAAGAAAATTTCGGTACCTATACATACTGTCGCAATTCGGATGGGGATGAGTAGTTTTTGACGAGTACTCGATCCGGAAGATCACTCGGGGGCGCATACAGAAATAGAGGGGGGGGGGGTTGGCGGGGCGGGGAAGGATTCCATTTATCACGCGGGCAAGTGCCGTCGACGCAACGCTAGCGTATCGCGCGTCCGCTAATGAGTATGACGCGTCTTTCGCTCGGTCCAATTCTAATTTTGTCCTTCCGTCGCTTGATACACCTCTGGGCTAGCGAGAAGCCGGCAATAAATCCCGCCGTTCATTATCATAAATTGGCCCCGAGGACCGATGCAGCTCTCTCTCTCTCTCTCTCTCTCTCTCTCTCTCTCTCTCTCTCTCTCTCTCTCGCTCGCCCCGATGTTAACGTGGCGCGCGCGCGAGCGAGCCAGAAGCGGAATGACAGATCAAAGCGCGCACGGGAAGAAGTTCGATTCGCTCGTTTACGCGAGGCCCACTCGTAAAAACGTCCTTCCTCGCCCCAATTCCTCGTTTTTCACTCTGCCCTCCCGCCTCTCTCCCGCCGCCCGTCTCTCTCGCTCGCATTATTCTTTTAGCTTCCAAGTGTAACTTTCGGATGCTTTCTTTATTCTTCTCGCTTCGAGCTTTTGTCCCTTTTCCCTTGTTTCCTCATTTCTCAAAGAGCCTGTCTTTAATTTCTCGGGGAATAAAGAACGCCAACTCTTGATCTTCAATTTCTCCTTCGCCTCCTTCTTTTGCGTCTTTCAACGGCCGAGAGCCTCGCGGGCTTTCTCTCTGTATTCACTGCACCTCGCGCTCGGTCCACTGCGCTGCCTTCTGCTCCTCCCGCTTTGTGTTTGTATAATTCGGTTTAATAAATTTTAGTCCCCCCGCTTTTTCCCCTCTTATTCGCTTCTCTTTCAAGTTGTCTCGGACCTTGAAATCGAGACAAATTGACTGGAAATGAGATGCAAACGCTTTTTTTCGCGGACGCGCGTGACTCTATCACGCTTCCAACGCTCGGATGAATAATCAGTGTATACCGACGATTCGAGGGAGGAACGCTCGTGAAAAAATAAATGTCTCAACAGATCCAATAGCTGATTCGATAAATTATGACGCTGCAGTAGCGAGTGACACTGTCAAAGCATCGGTGCCAGCCGACCAATCAACTATACTTCAAAACGTTTTGGTGGGCTGTCTATCGTCGACCTCTTCAAGTCAATTTCCCATCGGCCAGACACGGCAAATCATGCGGGAATAAAAGAGCATACTATTGAGTGGTCCTCAGTTTGAATTTTGTATGAAACGACCAAACTATTTTCATACAATTATTATTATTATCAGTGCATATCAAATGTGTCCGTCTTTTCTCAATTTTATAATATACCATCCACCTGTAAAAAACAGTTTCCAATCGAGCTGAGGTTAAGGAGGCTGCCATTTTCAGTACATCCAAAACCTCTGCTGATTGGTCGAGAGATAAAGCCATTTTGGCCACAAGAACTACGCGCACGCGGTACACGTGCTAAACAGCTTCTAGTAATATACCAAAAAAGAGATGATTGATTATCCAGCAGTTGCTTGATCAAATCGTTCGTTGGTCCATCAGGTTTTAATTTTTTTAGGATCGATCTCTCACGCGATCTTGATGCGTTGTGTAAATTCAAAAAATATCCGCAATCAATTTGTCTGTTCAGAACTTTTATAATGTACAAGGCGCAACGCCAAACCTCTATCCTTCCATGGGCCGGTTCTGTTCACTCGATGCTGAGACGTTCGATTTTCGCAACGAATCGATGCAGCGCAGCCAACGGGCAATCTTATATGTATATGTCTCTTTAACTTCAAACGGTTCGAGATCGGTACACCAGAGTGGGCCCACTTAGTTTGCTGCTTAGATTTCGATATCCCCGGGCCGGACGCCAAAACGCGACTCGCATCAATTATAATTAGCGGTTAATTGGAGAGGAGCAGCCGACAACTGGCACGGGCGGCTCGCGCGAGGCCCGAGTGGTCTTTTGCCCGGCTCTCCGCGCGTTAGCCTCGGCTCGTCGACGACTTATCCGCTTCCTCTCGCTCCGAGATCCACCGCGACGTAGTCTATTTCCGGCGAGCGTTATGCCGAGAGGTGTCGGGCCTGGTTGCGAATCTCGCGGGTCCACATTCCCAGCGCGACGTGGGGGAGATATCTGCTTTCGGCGAATTAGTGCGCACACACGCCAAAACTCGTGCGCTACTTCATCCTTGGACGCGACCGAGGCCATTTACGGGTGGTCATTTGGGTGGTGGTACTTAACATGAGCTACGAGAAATGAAGAATATCGCCCAAACAACGTGAAATAATCGAATAAATCTGCAAAAACAAAAGTATTCGTGCGAGACAATTAAGCTATCATGTCATTATCAACTGTAGCGTAAATTGAGTACTTATGTTACCTCTATAGTATGGCCTCTCCCCTCGAAGAGGTACATGATTTGAGTACGGATGGCCGTTGGTTTTTTTTTGTCAGTACGAATTGGATAATGAGTTTCATAACGGCTACAGTTCTCTTAGGCATCTTTGATTTTTGCTTGGACGAAAATTGAGTACCTAATCTTTGTTACACAAGCGAGTTCTGCTATATAACTAGTTCTTTCGGAGCGAGACAGATGCAAACAACTGTTACGCTGCAGAAATAAATAGCAATAGGTTCGATATATCTCTACATGTAGAAATCGATAAAGATATCGTAATTTTTATAGTCTTACGGACATAATTCAGCGTTTGGATAACGCGTAGCCTATCCGTAAATATCACGAGTCGATCGCGATTCAGTCGATCTCTGGGGTCCACCAGTGCGATGGATGCCCCGTAATATCGCCCAGCGATTTCGCCAAGCTCCGTTCGTCACATATCACACAGCGCGCCGCATATACATTCGCCGTGTGTACGCGGGGGCAAGTTGAAATATCCTCGCTCGCGCTTGCGCATCAACGGGGGAAGCGATCCGTCATGTCGTTTGATAATTAGCACGGGACTCGCTGGCTGGTGATTTAATTGCGCGCGTGCGCGCGGCTGTTTAACGCGAGGTGCGAAACGGCCCCCGGACACCCCTAATGAGCGATTGAATATCTCGAATGTGCGTAAGTCAGGTGCGGGAAAGCCGAGGACGGCGCGGCGCTTCGAAACGTTGCACCCGGCTCCGATGCAAGATTACACTACCTTGTGTGTGTGTGTGTGTGTGTGTGTATACTTAATCTACTGCGTAGAGACCGCGAATTATGTGCGTGAGTCGCGCGGCCGGTACAGTTGTAACGGGTCGCGTTATATTGCACTCTTGATTTCTCCCGCTGATATCTTTATGATTGCGATTGCGGAGATATCTCGGTCGATTTGAGCGTTTGGTACGACGAGTTTCAGCCTGGTTCCCTCGTGTCGGCTGTAAGCTGCGCCAAAAGTAACCTTGATCGTTCACTGGACTGCTAAAAAATGGATACTCCAAGCTCGAGCCGAGTTAGATTCCGAATCCACTTTTCAGCGAGCTGATTTTTACTTGCTCGAGGTAAGGGCGTAAGAAGGATTTCCGAGATTTTGCCTACCCCAACGGCTCATGTCTGCAGCCGTCCGCCCTAACCACTTCCGCTTCGCTGGGGTATACGTTATTTATTATTGATTTTATGCATATATCTGTACTGTGCGTAACGAGATCCATGTCACATAGATATATTGTAATAGCATATGAAATCAATTATGAATCATGGATACCTCAGTGTTACAGAGAATCAACGGGTGTAATATTGGAAATTGACACAGGAAGTTCGTAAATCGAATTTCATCGGATTTCATTTATAACCGTTATCCCAAGTTTGCTTGCTCTGCTCCCACAATTTTCCACGATTTCTTCGAATAATGCGCTGATGCGCTTGATGAATTTCCATTTCTATTGTTCATTTCTATTCGTTGTTCAGCTAGTTTTTGTCTTAGATCACATTACAACGTATACAGCGTGTACATACAGCTGTATACAGCGGAGAAAACTTGCTGGGCTGCAGAATTTGATCGATCAGTCGTTCACTATGCGCACAAGAGGTCTTTTCAATAAATTTCCATTTCAATCGTAAATTCACGGGAAAACGGCTGTTTCATTAGCGTCAGCTCATTATTTTGCATCCTCATTGGGGCATTTGAATAAAAAGTCGCTGCTGGTTCGCCGGCGATATATTCACCGTGTGAAAACATACTGTTTTCAGTCACGGTTGTAGTGTGAAAAAAAAATATAATGCTCGCTATCTTACGTTGCGAGTTTCATCGATCATTCGAGTTGATGAAAGTTGTATGTGAAATAGTAAGTCGGGATAGTAATAATAGAACGTATTATCATCTGTATCGCGAACGTCATCTCTCGTATAAAAGACAAGTTGACATGTGAATCTAGTGGTAGACCGGGTTTTCTTTGCAATGGATTGTACATGAATAATGCATTGGATTCCTCGTGTGTGTGCCATGTAAAAAATTAAAATGTTGATATCTAAACAAAGTTACAGCCTTCCACATCGCCCCGGACGAAACCTGTTATTCCCTGACGCGCAGTTATACTTCTAACCGAGTATACCCCATAAATTATAATTACGAATATGAGATTGGCAGATTTTTCTAACGAAGTAGCAATACGCACAGAGTAAGTTGAAAGATACTCGTGGCGGTTGAATAACATCCGTGGCTCAGTCCATCCGGCCGCAGCGTTAATCCGCGCTCGATTGCCAAACAAGATGCGCAATACAATCGCAGCGTAACAGCGGCAACCGTATAGGTAGGCGCGCGTGTCGAGCTTCCGGTGATTGACGAATCCGATACACCTCGTTCGCCCCCTCGAGTGTTCCACAGAGCGCGAATGTGTCGCCTCTACATACCCCTGTATACTTGGGGAAACGACTCGTGCCCATAAATATGGCCCTCCTCACGGGCGCTCGGCCTTCATCGACAGTTCAATTAAAGTTGTATACATCAAGTGAGCTGCGCGCAACTGCCACCGCACTGCGCAAACTGCTCCGCGTATCCCTTTATGGCCGATCGGAGGAGGAGGGTAAACTTTGAAATCTCACGATTCTTTTTCAATATTTTAAGTTTATCAATGTTTTACGTAATGCGCGCGACGCCTTGGCGTTTGATCCTGTGCTGACTACTCCCTCGCGCGCGAGACAATCTTTTTTTTCTGCCGATTCAATATCACACTCGGCTTGGCGCGTTTTGTGAATTATCGAAAAATCAATATCCAATTACTCGATTCGTGATTTTTAAAGATCGAATGATATTACTGCGAATAAACATTTTTACTTTACTGGGTCGATCATGTCGCATGGTGAATTGTAACTGGTAGTTAAATTGAGTATATATATTTATAGTCGTGCAAAGATAATTATTGCCGAGGGAAGTCAAGATAATAGCATACACGTATCTATGAATTCTGCGCACATTCATACTTGTTATTGAATTTTGACTATATTGAATAATTGAATTTATGTCGATTCTGATGGATAATATAATGATTCTAATTATGCTTTTAGACTGATTGGAAATCGAATGAGTTTTATAAAGTTTGTCAGGAAATACTTACTTGTTTTAAAATCACGGTGAACGTATTAAATATTTATAAGTAAATACGAATACTGCAGTCTAGCACACGAAAAATAATGTTCGATGCAGTAGTAAAAGATGATTCTAGGTTCGTGTGATCACGAGCCTCGCTTCGCTCAGGCGACAAACTCCACACAGGCCTAAAATAATTTATTTGCTACTGTATCGAAAAATACTAGTTATTGACTAAAGGGTATAGTCGAAGGACTGTATCACTTTATATTCGTATATCTCTTAAAGTCGGGATGTAACCATCCATTTTTCTCGATGTACCTTTCAAGCAAACACTGGCGTTTCTCACCGTGATTAGAAAAAGGAGCAACAATTCGAGTAAGCTAAAATCCGAGCGGAGAAGCTATATACGCACTCGTTCAATCTCACTTGCGCAGCAATCGACTTTGAAGGAAAGCATCTCGATTCTAATTTTCCGTTCCACTCGATTGGGCTAATTTAGCAAAGAGCCACTTGGCTCGGGGCTGAGAAGACGTAAGGTGCAACTGCGCTCGTCGCGTTGGAGAAGAAAAAAAAATCAATTCTCCCTGTGTGCGTAGCAGTGGGTGGCGGCGGCGGCGGCGGCAGAGGAGTGCAGGGGTGGGGCCAGACGGCTGCAATTCCTATGCAAATGAATCGCACCCGACGGGGCCGCCGCGACTGCATCGCCGTATCGATTTTGAGTGGACCGACGCCCGTCAGACGCTCGTCTCGTCTTCAACCGACGCGACGCGACCCCGACGTCGCCCGGAGTCGTATACGCTAGCGCGCCCCGATGCGGCTGACGCACACATGCGCCTTATCGTAATTTTACAAGGTTTTTCGTCAGGGAATGAACCTATAAAAACTTGATGAGATTTTTTATAGAAAAAAACATTTGAGAATTTTACAATTTCGAGAATGTGCTCCGATCAAAGATAATTCGTGTGCTTACCGATGGTGTTCAAGGATGCACAATTCGAGAAGGTGACTGTGGATCCGGGCGTGGTCCAGGTGGTCAGGGCCATCGAAAAAACCGCTGCCAAGTGCCTTAGCAGTATACTTTCTCAAAGAGGCTTCAACATCACCCACAAACGCGTCTCAAACCTGTATTTTCACCATTCCACTAGCGTAGATACTATCATTTATTTTTCAAAAATTACAAAAATATTATTTAATCAGTTCAATTCGTATCTTTGTGACTGTGTAAAGTGTCGTTCTTTTTCAATTGACCAAACTGTGTCGCGAGTGTTAATGTCTGCCCGGGCTCTCTTATTATTTGATCAAATGCAACAAAGCAAACGGTTCTACACGATGCGAGATATTTGGACCTGCATAATTTTTCGATCAATTCATCTTGTGACTGTCATACGGTTTAATGGTGGTCAAAATCGATCCGGTCCGTATTTAGCACACTTGAAGGCTCATTTTGATCATTTTCGAGGGCAAAAGACACCAAATTTTTCCAATTTTCTCTATAGCATGTTGAAAATATTAGAAACGAAACTTACATAAATTTTTCTTCCCCTTAGCAACGGTTGCTAGGGCGGTAAACAACGGTTGCTAAGGAGCTAATTGGGAAGATTTTGTGTCCTTTGCCGTCGAAAATGATGGAAATAGGTCATAAATTAATGATTTCCAACTTTCGTAACGGTTGGTAAGGAGGTAAACAACCGTTGCTATGGAGCAAATACAACAATTCAGTGTCCTTGCCCATCGAGTGTGACTTAAAACTGATTTTCCGGCTTGTCCCAATGAGCACTCATAAGGATTTGTGAGAAAACATGTTAGGAACGGTTGCTACGGAAATAACCAACGGATTTTGCTGAAAATTTAACTCGGACTAGATCTTGTCACAACTAACCGGTGTGCAAAATTTCAAGACGATCGGATCATTCCTTCGGGAGTTATCGTGGACGAAAGAAACGAAAAAATAGACACCTTAACAACGGTTGCTAAGGAAATAAACAACGGATTTCGCTGAAAATTGAACTCGCCCGAGATTTTGCCGCGATTAACCTGTGTGCAAAATTTCAAGACGATCGGACCATTCCTTCGAGAGTTATCGTGGACGAAAAAAAACGGGACGCACACACACACACACACACACACACACACACACACACACACACACACACACACACACACACACATACACACACACATACACACACACACACACACACACATACATACATACAGACACTTTTGGATTTCCATGTTTTTTGACCCGTAGATCACGAAAATCGAGGTCCCGAGGTCTGATTCGGTGGGTCGATTTTTGCCCCATTACAAAGCTTTCTCTTTGAGAAAGCAAAAAATTATAAAATTACGATAACGAATCTTTTTTTACGTGTGATTGAGTACGCTCATCGATCTCTCTGTTTCGTTCTCTCGTTCCAGAACACTTGAAACGACTTGGAACCAAGTTTTTCATGTACCCATCAACTTGAAGTATGTGTCGTAACATTTTATGATCCGATAAAATAACGGTCGGCGCTTCATTGTGAAATGGAATCAGCGGTGATTTTCACAACTCTCTTGCCCTGGCAGTTATTCAAAATCACCAACCGATTCAGTGCGGTTCCAATTCGTATGCATATATATAGAGCCAATATAGTACGGCGGGTCAAATCAATCGATGTGTTTCTGATTCCTCGAAGAGAAAAAAGCTTTGTGACGGGGTCGAAATTCAATTTCCGAGGATCGGATTTTTCTCAATATATGCGAATTCCTCGTGTAAAAAAACGTCATTTCGGTAAAACAGCTTTCCGGAAAGTCTGTTTGTACATATATACGCATATATATGGGAGTATGCATAACCAATTTTTCCGACACAACTTTTCGTGAAAAGGTTAACCGATTTCGATGAAATTTAGCAGGTATATGAGTGTATAATGAGTTATCAGAATTGGTTTAGACCTTTTAGTGCCTGATATCAGCATTTTGCTTTTTCCATTGTAATATTCATTATACTTCGTATGGAGTATAGATTTTGGGCCTTATAGAACGCTCACTCCGGTTTTCCTCGTTATCACGGTCACTTTCGTTGTTGTTTCTACAGTAATTAATTTCGTCTTGGATATATCTTCGGTTTGCCAAGATTTCTGAAATTCGAGAAATCATAAGATGCGAAATTTCCATCGACAGCAATTTCATTCGTTGTCTTCTCGAACTAGAGCTCCGAATTCAGACTCCCTTCGAACGATGGCTTTTTCGCGGCGTTTCGGGCTACTTCTCGAGATCCGCAACGACCGAACGGCAAGTCGAATGACAATTCAGCGTCAATGTCCCCTAATACCGCGAGTAATCAGAAGTTGAAAAATTCATCTAGCCGGCTAGGAGAGAGGGTCTCCAGAAAAGGGCGCATTCTCGCCGGGTGGACAGTGCACAAGGACAGACAATAAGCCGAAAAGTTTTGGCGGAAGTGTGTGTGTGTGTGTCGCGCGGAGCCGTTATGAAGCTCGCGGGTAAAGTCGAGATTGTAATTAGCCGGGCGGGTCGCTTCGCAAGTTTTCGCCAACTCGCGCCCAAGTCGAATGCGATGCGCGGCACGTATCGGAACGCGTCGCCCGGCTATCTCCCCCGTCATATCCCTTTAACGGCCGCGCGTGTAACCCGCGTGCTTTGTTTTGCGTGCGCCCGTATTTCCTGCGGCGTTTTCTAATCCCGCGCAAACGCCACCACGGCCTTAAGCTGGAGCGCGCGCCTCTTTGGAAACGAGACTTGGCTATGAGTTCGCGCCGTGATTTTTCGCCCCGGGGCTCGTTCGGCCGGCTGGCTTTGCATACGAGATTTACTCGGGGCTAGCCGAGGACGCATATCGTAATGACCCCCTTCCGCACGCTCGTTGTTGTTCGGAGAAGCGTTAATGAGGAAATTTTTTGCCGATGGATTACTTTTTTTGTCGTTTGTGTTTTTTTTTCTTTACTAAAGACTCTTCGCCGCGTAATCTACGTATATCGTACCGATGTCATCCTCGTCGCGATCATAAACGTTGTCTAGTTTTATAGTTGGATTTGATTTTCATGTAACTTTCATGAAGTTATATTATGCATGTAATTTTCCGAATCTTTCGAAACTGCAGAGTTGGGAATACTTTAGAATAGCATTTTGGAGTATTCCCAACTAAATCCGCTTGATTGGAACTATCGTAATTTTTTCATTGAAAGTCCAGCTGAAATATCCGTTTTGTTTCTTGCGTGTCGCGAGAGATACGTTAATTTCTGATTTTGTATACGCCGAACGGCGCAATAACAAACTTGTGGCATCGAGTTGATTTTCATCACGCAAAACATGGCTATATGGCAGGCTGATGTGGTTTGACGCGAGAGGCAATTTGACGCGGGCTAGATTGGCTGCCACTTCCAAAGAGTCAAAATGATTTTGAGCTCGCTTCTCGACGCTGTGTAAGCTATAGCGCAATGTTCATACAATAACTTTATAATTTTGTACGGCTCTTATTCCACCACGCGTTGCTATTGATTAACTCTTTACGAGTCGACGTCTGTATAAACATAGTTGAGGGGTGTCACACCAAAGATTATCAACTGATATAACTTTCGACGCATTGACAATTCAACGTTAAATGACACAACGTCTGGGCTCTTGGAAATTGTTCCGTCGGTGTAACCCCAATGTTACTCCAGTTAACATACGAGGCTAGTGAATTCCCGACACATTGCGAAAACGTATAAGCGTATCTTATACATAGTCTCTCTCGCCAATCTCTCAACTCGAGACGAGTATAAAACACAAACCGGGCGATTGTGAATCAGCCCATTTGAGGCGCTTAATCATCCGACGCAGCAGTCTGCACCCGATTAACCGTATCTAAAAGTCGCGAGTCACGCGGCCGCGGCGCAGCTCCTTCCTCCCCCCCCCCTTAGTATCCGAATTTTTCGCTACATTTAATCAGCGCGAGTCGCACTACTCGAATTAGTCGTGCGCTCCTCCGGCAATCAATTAACCGACTCTCTCGCGAGCCCGACAGAGAGAAACGGAGAGTTCGAATCGGTGAAAGTGAAAAGAAAGAAAGAGAGAGAGAGAGAGAGAGAGAGAGAGAGGGAGGGAAAGCGTTAAGTCCGTCTGATGAAAAAGGCACGCGAGTGTCGAGAAGAGTGGCCGAGGGGTGGCTGGGTGCCCTTACTCTCCCCCACCCCCCCCCTCTCTCTCTCTCTCTGTTAATGCATCGTCCTCGGAACGGCCGATTAATTCCAACTACGGGAAGGAAGCGACTATAACTCGTCTCCGAGGAAGCATTCTTAATCCGCGCTCGCCCATACTCTTTATTCTCCGGCGCTAACCCGTGCCCCGGCTCCTTCGCCCGAGCCCTTTCTTTACTCGCCTTGCGTTTATCTTCATAGATCCGAAACCCAATAATTGCGCGATTAAGTCGAAACATTATTCCCGCCTTGTGTTGTTCAACCTGGCCGCGAATGAATTTTTGACGCCGCGCACGGCTTGCATACACTGCTGGCTGACGAGAACGAGCGATAACTGATATGAATATACACTACATCTAGGTATACAGGATCAGAATTGTCTGGAACGTGAACGGAGTGTCATTTTCATTCATTTGCATTATTGTTTTTGAATTTGAAAATTGATACAAATAGCTAGAGTAGCCACGAGGCCATTGATACCCGCAGTAGTAATGGCTGGCTCCAGTCGGACAAAGTCTTTTTATTACTAACCCCATTTGCCTTAATTTTCAAAGAGTTGCCAATCGATGCGGTTGATCATTTCGTCCACCAGTATTCTCATCCGTCGACCCGCAACAAGGTCGGCAACGCATCATCAAAAAGTCCCGAACGCCGATCACACCCAGGTCCAATTCAAAACCCGTCGTCCTCGTGAGCGCGTCTCATACCCAATAATACATCTCCTCGAGGCTCAACCCCGATTAAAAATCGATGAATCAACAGCGAGAGCACCGCGGGGTAACGGGCGCATACCAATAACCAATCGAGTTTACACGCGCGATAAACGTGCGCTCGATTCTAATTTGTTCCGGGTGGAAAGGCGGGAAGGGCGAGGGGAGGGGGCAAAATATGCAAAGGCGGAATAATTTTTCGCGGCACGTACACGCGCGAATGGCCGATGCATCGGCCGCGTCACGCGGTTAGATCGCGGGGCATATATACACGAGAGCCACATACACAATCCATTGGGCTGGCGCGCGCGTTACGATCGCTCGTGCAGCGGCGGCGGCGGCAGCGGCGGTGAGGAGCACACGGAGCGGCACTGAATCGCCCGGAGCGGCGGCGCACGTACGACAATTACCGCGCGTAGCCTTCCGAGAAAACAGGGCGATCCTCCATCCGGGATTGTTATCTACACGTGTTGTTTATTGATTGTGTCGTTGTGTCTCGGGGGGAGCACGTGCATGCATCTACCCTCTCCCCACCCCCCGGGCTATTGCGAGCCGAGGAGCCTCACTCGGGGCGAGCGCCGCCGAAATTAAATCTCGCCAGTCGCTCGAGCCCCGAAGAAATTTCGTTAATTCCCCGGCGCTCTTCCGGGCCCATATTCGGCCGTGTCCTCCGCTCGTGCGAACGTGCTTCATTTGCATTCGCGCATCCCGCATCCTTCGTGTATACGTTTTCTCTTGCACACACGTCGATGATCGCGTCGGGTGTGGGATCTTGGTGTGTTGTCGCGCGTGTGGCTGGTTACCCCCCCGATCGCGATTCGACTCGTCGACTGGCTGTTCGAGATCATCTAACTCGAAAACTGGTGTCGAGCGGATAAATCCCCAAATCATATTTTAATTATTGTTATCACAATTTTTCACACGCTTATCAATTCATTTAATTATGCGAATTTTCCAAAACTAAATGAATTACCCAAACCCTACATTCGCTTATGATACCTATCAGAAACTAAGATCAGGTGAAAAAACTGTAGGAACTCATTCTACTCGCAAATAATCCTGACCTGTCGTCTTACAATTTCATTTCACATTTTTCGCCCTAAAATGTAAACATCAAACAACAGCAAAACTTATAATTCATAACGTAACAGAGGGACGATCGTACGCCACATCCGCGGCTACTATTGAAAATAAAAAAAAGTAGCCAAAAACTATATTCACATGGCGTTAAATTTGTATGACTTAATATACAGGCTAAAACGTTGTCCACGGGTTTGAGGGGAAAACAGGTGTTTGTCGTCGGGTCGAGGGAAAATGAGACGAAAGCCCGACGCGCGCGCGAATATAGCGAATGAAAAGAGACGTGGTCGCGAGGCACATTGGACCGGCGGGATATAGATCCACACAGAGGTGGTCTCGGTATTTTTCCGAGCAGGCGGGCGATTGAAATATCGGGGCAGGCCGCGATCGCGAAGGACAACGCTTGAGCAGCATCTTGCGGAGAGCTTAATGAAAAATGGGCGGCGCTGCTGCGTGAAAGTGGCTCTCGGATATATCTGGGGCTCGTTTTACATTCAATTCCCCGGGGGTGATCGCGGCCGCGAACGCCGCGTCCATCCATCGCGACGTGATCGTCCAAGGGCCGCCCGCCGCGCAACCGTGGAAATAAAAATCGAGGGGCCGGCGCGCGAGCGGCTCCTTCATCATCCTCGCTCGTGCGCGCCGGCCTCCAGTCTCGAGACCCCTATTCCTCAGAGAAATCTACGCGGGGCGTGGATCATTCCGCGCGCGCCAGCGCCGCTACGAATTCGCATCATATCCGCGGATCGGAAAACGCTTCGTGCGATGCAGCAGCATACCGACGCGCCCCCCAACTGTTCATAAACCTTGGGCCCGTCTATGCGCGGCTGTCCATCGCGCCAACGTTGGCAGATAAATACATTTGGCGCGCAGCGATACGATAGGAATTAATATATACTTTGATGCCTGTTACAATCGGGAATTTCGTTTGATCTGGTATTTATTGTTCTTCCTCGAGAGGATCTCCACTGGCAGCCAGTCGATTCCCTATCGCATCGAGAGATACACTTCAGACCAATAATCGAAGGGATATTATTTGGATGGAAATTAACTTGATATAACTCTGAACACATTTCATTCGTAGCTCATGATGAGTATTCGACAACATAATATACCAAAATCACAAATTTTATAAATAAAACGAGTGATAATTTTGAAATCCGAACCTTTTTTCAAATCATTTTATGATGTGTATTATTCCATCGTGAATCAGAATTCGAGTGAGTGCAAGTGGAATTCGAATCGATGGAAATGGATTATGCTCTGGAAGCAATCGTATATCGACATGATTCACGCGATCTCCGTGTCTACTGGCGGCGCGTACAAACCTACCAACTGCAATCGAATTTTCTTCTATCGAGTCATTCCGATTGAGCCAAGCATCAACATTCTTCAGCGTAGGTTTTCCACTTGCATTATCTACTTTGATCTAGATGAATGATAAAAGATGCAAGATTCCTGATGTACAACATATTTGGATGTTGCAGTACTCGTGTCTCAGGATATTAATATAACGTATGTCATTAGCTAGTTGTCCTATATTAAAACCTGGATGAATGTTTCTATGCAAAGACAATCCGAGCTTGGAAGTGAATTGATTCGAAACGTACAGAATTTGTCGATTGAACGATGAATATGCTTATCGTCTATTTTCAGTAAGGCTACATATACAATGCAGTACACCTGTTGACCCTCTGTACGGTCAAACGGTGGCATACACAGTGATCATTAAAGAACATATCTCTCGGACGTTAACACAACCTCGATTCTCCGGTACGTATAGCCGTTCGATAATTTCACGTATCGCGTCGGCTATGTGGAAAGGGATGATTTTGACCGCATTCCCAAGCCGCCGCCGTTGCCGTGACATTTTTTTCCTCCGTTTTTCCTCGAAGCAAGTCGCGTGGAGAGCGAGGCTACTCGGTTAATTTAGCCGCTGCGTCGGCCACACTCAGGCTCTCCATCGCGCGGGTGTCTTCGAGCCCATCAAAAGGACACCGAGGGGAGCGGCTCTCTCGCTCGCGTAATTTAATTATTCACTCGAGAGCCGGGGGTCTTCGTCTTCGAGTCCTCGACTCTACCGCACACTCTACAGCCCGAGAGAGAGAGAAAAAGAGAGAGAGAGAGGAAGAGGGAGAGAGACAGAGACGCAGGCGCTGCTGCTGCTACTGCTGCTGCTGCTGCTGCTGCTGGCTTTTCTTGCTACGCGCTGACGAATGCAGGAAGGAAGCACGTGATAAAAAATCCGCGAGACACTGGAGCGGCGGCGGCGGCAGCCAAGCTACGTTTTGTCGCTCGGCCCCGTTATCTCGCGCTCCCAAGCACAATCGTCACTGGGCGACGACCATAAATTTACGAGCCGTTTCTACCCAATGTCTCTTCTCGGGCTTTCTTCGTCCCCTGGCGATGCGCGCGCGCGGACTCGGGCTCGGCTCGGCACCAATTCGAGCCATTGAAATTGAAAAGCTTCCCTCCCCGCCCCCGCCCTGCCCGCGTCCCACGCGACAGAGCAAACTTTTCTTAAAATTCGTTTACGGATTGCCACTTCGCGCCATTAACTCCGTCCCGTGCGAATCTCCCAATCCCTCCTCTTCCTGCGAGAGTCTGCTGCTTCTTTCTCGCTGCCCCCGCGTAGATTCGATACCCCGGCAAATATGCAACTTCCTTTTCCCGATCGATCCACGGTGAATTTCCTCATTCGACGAAAAAACGCAGACGTTTTGCCATTTAGTCATGGATGATTGCACTGACGGAAGGAGAGTAGCTGCTAATATTGTAAGGGATTTTCATACCCATCACGCACGACCAACCAACAGCTCATATCTACACAGAAAGCAAAACTGACGATTGTATTATCAGCTATTTTGTCGAACATGCTATGTGTAGGAGGCAGTAATGTCTGGCAGACACATGGACCTAGAAATAATTGACCGTAGCCCCGTTACAATGAATAGGATATGAATATACAAAACGGTTCTGGAGACATCAACAGTGCCCACATGAGATAGAAGGATAAAGTATTAAGCTAAACCCATTGCCAGCAGATAGTGATCCGCAAGAGGACAAGGCCCGTAAACCAAACCTACCCGCGACTACGAATAAAGAATGCCACCTTCCAACGCGAGCTCGAAAGAATACTCATGGGCGATTCTCACACGATTTTACAGATCGGATATTGGAAGATCAAGTTATTTATTGAAAATAAGAACTTATCTTTGTGTTTGGGGTGACTCGCGACGTCGTCCGGTCCCTACCCTTCACGAATCGCTCTGCTCATCGGACAAATACTGATTATCGGGCTCTGAATGGAAGATGGTAGGGGGAAATCCTTATCACGGACGCGCCACTGCAGCTTGAGGTCCTGTCGTGGTGTCAGCCGGTCGGTTATGACGCGAGGCTCGAAGGTTGCTAGGGTCATTTCCAGATTTGGCCTGTAGAAATCTTTTGCATTATCAGATTGCATCAGTGCTCCACAATTTCGAAGGCGATCATCAGAGGGAGTCAACACTGAACACAAGTTTCTGCATTGACATGACTATAAAAATGAATCGATCGAGAACTTAACATGAGTACAACCCCTCCCATAAATCCCCACCCGATAACGCGACGCTAAGAAAAGGTTTACAAACCTCGACAAAGTTCACAGAAACTACCCACCGACGGGAACGACCTCTTATCCGTCTTACTGACTGACCGGAGTCAGACTGCACCAAGTAAGCTGAACCCATTGCCAGCAGATAGGCATCCGCAAGAGGACAAGGTCCGTAAACCAAACCCACCCGCGAATACAAATTCAGAATGGCATTCCACCTTTCGACGCGAGCTTGAAAGAATACTCATGGGCGATTCTCTCACGATTCTTTAGATTGAATATTGGGGGATCAAGTTATTTTTCGAAAATAAAAACTTATCTTTGAGTTTGGGATGACTCGCGTCGTCGTCTAGTCTCTGCCCTTCTCGAAGCGCTATGCTTATCGGACAAGTACTGATTCTCGGGCTTTGAACGGAAAATAATGGATGATTTTGATGACGGACGAGTCACTTCAGCTTGCGTTCCTGTGGCGGGGCAGATGTTCGCAGATTGATGCGAGTCTCGAATGTAGTTCGACTCTCGAATTGCAACTTGGCTTTGCAATATCAGAAGCGTCAATTAAAATGATCATTGTGTACGCAACAATTTAAGCATTATCCATTGAGTGAGCAATCGTATTCTCACTAGATTGCAACGCAGTTCCGGAAAGACATTTCGGAAAGCATAATTGCATTTGAACATTAAGTGATTTCTGTTATCTGGTTTTCTAGCTAATCGATTATGCTTTCTGCTCATATATTGTGAATCAAAATCTATCAGTATGAGAGATGCAATTCATGCTGGATGCACAATATCTAATCCTAGGCACTCAGATTCTGTTCGACTTTCCATATGCAGAGAAGTATGAAATGTGGGAGGGTGACTCAAGTCCAGATCAAATCACCAGTCATAAATAATTTTATACCATTTCTATACATCCTATTCAAAGTTGCAAATTTTTTCCGCGATCCTGGGACATTATGGAACGATAAATTTGCTGATGTCCAGATTCACAAATGAAACGACGTGGAAGTTTCATGAATCCCAGAAAAAGTAAATCTTTTGAAGTATAACTTCGCGTTTTAGACGGTCCCTTTCCCGGATCTCTCCCAAATTCCAGTTCAATTTAATTTCTCATAATGGGTCATATTGACCCAAAAAACGTAGATAGTTAGATTTCTCGCATTTGAGATTGTTCGGACGCAAGAAGAAGTCAGAATTTCCGATGATTCCACATGTGTTTAGACCACTCATAAACTTCGATCTGATTTTGTATGTATTTAGACCAGTAGAAACTGGGTCTCATATATGTTAAGATCACTCATATACCTCGGCCTCGTAAATATTTAGACTAGTAGAAACTGAGTCTCATATTTATTCAAATCTCTCATATACCTCGGTCTCATATATATTCATATCTCTTATAAGCTCGGTCACGTATATTAAGATCACTCGTCAAACCTAGATATGAAAGACATTTGCAATCTAACTATATACGTTTTTTGGGTTAATAAGTCTCTATATCGATAAATTAGGTGAACTGAAGTTTGAATGAAATCGGGAAATGTAGACTATAGATCGTAAACTATTCCACATGCAAACAGTTAAAACTTGCAACAACCAATGATTACATGATTGATAGATCTTGAATAGCAGTTGACTAGAGTTCAGTAGAATTGGTTAATCCTGAATTCATTCATATCTGCACTCAAATTTCGCCCGGGATTTAAGATAGATCGAATTGGTTTGTTACTCTCTAAATTCCTTACAGTGAAAATCTCACTGTAAGCTACAGTGAAACATTTTTCACTGTATTTACAGTGATTGTTCACTGTAGTTACAGTGAAATTTCACTGTAACATACAGTTAAAAAATTTTCACTGTAGTTACAGTGGAATTTGACTGTAACATACAGTTGGAATATTTTCACTGTAGTTACAGTGAAATCTCACTGTAGCTACAGTCACCTCAAAAAAAAATCTCGTCAGTTCTTCTCCGGGCCCCATCGAGAGAAGAGTAGAAAAGAGTATTTTTTGGCGCTCTCGAGTCAACACTCGACAGGCGAACATATATGTATACTGCGCATGCTCGGTGGAGCGGCAGCCCGCAGCATTCCGGCATTCGGGCGTTGTGATTTTGGAGCAAGTGCAGAGATTCGGAGCCTGACCGACACAGGTGCAAGGAGTAAACAGAGGGGCCCGAGTCAGCTCTAGTTAGTTCAGTTCAGTTTCAGTGACCTGTAGCTGCAGCGAACGAGCATTATAAATTGTATAACTGAACTCCTCTGCTGCTAGCGTAGCTAGTATATATTGAGTTAAGGATCTGCGTTGATCATACTAGCGCAGAGCTGTTGTGTGAGCTGTCTAGGAGTGTGCTGCAATTCTCGTTTATGCCCAGTAAGTAGCGGAACAATTTTTCTGACGCAAATATCACAAGTATCGGTGAATTCAGCAATCCCATATGTATAGGTATACACGAAACTCATTCCTAACCTCTGTGGACTGAAGCCACCCGCTACGCGGGTGATGCAGTGATGGCCGCCGCCTAGCAGGGCTTGCTCCAGCTCCTACGCCAACTACCGAACCAACCTTGTGTCTAGGTATGTTGCCAAAATGTAAAGAAATACATCCATCAAGCTTAGTGACAATTGTATGGACAGTGTATTGATGAGACATGATGGCAGATTTATTGTTTTTGAAAAGTTGAGTAACTTTATTGTACTGCAACTTTTTCTCTTGGTGTGCCAATTTTGTGATAATAATCTCATGTCAAATAGCTGTGGTTCAGTATAGGAGACTAGAATTCTGAATGAATAATTATCCACTGTATAACAGTGCACGTGATAAGTTCCAGATACTATCATTTGTTACAAAATTATTTACTATAAACATTAAAAAGCTAGTTGATTTTCCATGGCTTTAACAGCATTAGATTTTGATTCTTTTACTATTTGTAACATGTACAATTGGCATAGGGTCGTTGTTTTCATAAGGATATTCTTTCCCAAATGACATTTTTTCACTTTTCATGAATTCTAATTAGTTTAGAGAGTTGGAATTTTTTATGTAATTAAATATTATCAATTGTAATATACATAGAAAATTTTAAGTGTCGAAGCTAATTAGAATTCATGTAAAGTGAATAAATGTTATTTGGCATATGAACGAGGACTTGAAAAAATTCTTTTCAAGGTTCTCGGTCAGATGACAAATTATAGTTTTCGTCCCAGCGGCAGTAAAGTGCCTACTTTGCGTCCTGGCGTTTGCAAAGAATGGCACTTTTCTGCCGCGGGGTACGAAAAATAGTATATGCACCTCGCTCATCTAGGCTATTTCGGCACGCGCAAACTTGCAATCCTCGCGCCTAACCTCGCTCGGGTGCATAATATACTATTTTCATTTCACACAGATTCTAATTGACTTAGACACTTAAAATTCTCTATGTATATTGGAATTGATAATATTTAATAACAAAAAAAAATTCAACTCTCTAAACTAATTAGAATTCATGTAAAGTGAAAAAATGTTATTTGGCATACGAACAAGGACTTGAAAAAATTCTTTTCAAGGTTCTCGTTCGTATGCCAAATAACATTTTTTCACTTTACATGAATTCTAATTAGTTTAGAGAGTTGAAATTTTTTATGTAATTAAATATTATCAATTGTAATAATCATAGAAAATTTTAAGTGTCTAAGTCAATTAGAATCGGTGTGAAGTGAAAAACTATAATTTGTCATTTGACCGAGAACCTTGAAAAGAATTTTTTCAAGTTCTCGTTCGTATGCCATATTTTTTCCATCTAGAAGATAATTTTATACAGTTGTCTTGTTAATTTATTTTTATAACCTTCGGAAACACGTAAGAATTCATCACTTAGGCCAGAATGAGCAAATTGTTGAAGCTGTAGTCGGTGATATTCCAGACGAGAATATAGAAGATGATAATAGAATGCATTTAGATAATGATCGTGCTGATGATCCTATTGATGTTGAACAAAACAATGAAAATATTGGCCAAAATGACGAAGGAGAAAACTGTGAGAATAGTGAATTCAATATCAGGTTATTTATTATCAGAATGATTGGGCGATTTCACGGTCACGGTTCCATGACCGGGAGTTTAATCAAAAATGTACTTGAACAATGTGAAGAACTTTTAACAAATGTTCAAGCCTCTTTAAAAAAAAAAGTCAATGCCATACTCCCAATAGGAAGGGTTGTCGACGAGAATGTACTTCGCGAAGTAGAGGAAATTTTTGAGTTTGACAGTCCATTTGATGGATTAAAAAATTACGACCAACAGATCAAGGCTCTTGTCAAAAACTTCAAATATATCGAACCACAAGAAATACCTCTTGGAAGGCGTATTGATACGAAACTCGATCGCAATTCTTGCAGCTTTGAACCTACAAATGTACTTGAATCATTTCAGTACGTTTCAGTTATAGACGTTTTGGAACTCATTTTATCCAATAAGGAAATCAGAGAAGTGATACAAAACGAACAGACTTCACCTGCTGATATCCTAGGGTCATTTATTGACGGTGAACATTTTCGGAACCATCGTTTTTTTCAGCAATATCCACAAGCTATAAGATTAAAATTATACTATGATGATTTGGAGATAGTAAATCCAATTGGATCGAAAACAAGCATCAACAAAATTGGAACTTTCTATTTTCAAATAGATAACTTACCACATCATATGAACTCTGAATTATTTAGTATCCATGTTTTGTTGTTGTGTTTGCACGAAGATATAAAAAAATATGGATTTGCAAAAGTTTTAGCACCGTTTCTCCAAGACCTTAGAAAACTTGAAAGTGACGATGGAGTTCCACTGGCGTTCGATGCCGAAAATTTCACTCTTAGAGCTTCTATTTCAAGTTTTTGTGGAGATGGACTTGCCGTCCATGAGATTACTGAACTGCTCGGGCCATCAGCAAATTTGTTTTGCCGCGGGTGTACATATTCGCGAGAAAACTTACATGCGCGATCATTAGACTTAGGCAATGAGAGAACAGAAGAGATGTTTAACGAGCATTTGGAGCTCTTGGCTCAATCCAATTATTCTGCTGCTGCGAAAACGGCTACTGGTTTAAAAGGCGAGTGCTGTCTGAATAAATCAAGATACTTTCACATTGCTAGGAACAAAGTATATGATTTGATGCACGATTACTTGTGTGGCAAATGTCCTATGACTGTGAAATTAGTTCTTCATCAATATGTGGTCATAGAAAAAAGATTCGATTGCAGATGGTTAAATGGAGCCATATCCTTGTTTAACTATGGTTATTTGGAGCAAACCAATAAGCCTTCGGCCAATTTCACACGAGAGATGCTGTGTAAGAACGACCATGGCTTAAATCAGAAAGCTATGCAGATGTGGACGTTGATCCGAGCATTACCATTTTTATTAGCTCAAAAAGTTGAACCCGAAGATGAATATATGCAGCTCATTTTATACTAATTAAGAATAATGGAAATAGCTTTTGCTCCAAAGATACCAAGAACCATGGTACCATATTTACAAGCCCTAGTCAGAGATTTTGCGTCTCTATTTGCAGAAAAATTTGAGGGTATAAATTGGATCAACAAAACGCATCATATGTTCCACCATGCTAAAAGTATTCTCTGGTCTGGGCCACTCATACACCACTATTGTATGAGATTCGAAGCCAAGCATGGCGAGTTAAAATTGAGCGTACAAAACGTGCACAACTTCAAAAATCCTATAAAAACAGTTGTGCGCATCTCGCAGTGTAATCAGAGCAGCCGATGGGGAGCAGGAGATGTCAAAGTCAACCAGATTCGCAGAGTATCAGGAGGAAAAAAAGTGGTACAATTTCTGCTGAGTCATCGATACCTCGTTAATCTTGGCCTTACCGACGATACTTATGTCTACATTGCAAAATCAATATTTTTTAATGGGATCGAATTCCGTAATGGTTTATTCGTGGTTCTAGAAACAGCAGATAAAAGTCCAGATGATTTGATACTTTTTGGTCGCATAGAGGAAATCGTTGTTCTAAACAACAGTATATACTTGTTAACATCTGTTTGCCGAACAATAGAGCCGAACATTCATGTCGATGTTAATTCCCATCAAATACAGTTAGGTTCCGGAAATGGCCCCTTTCAGTTTATCGAAACTAGATCACTACCATTTTATAAACCGTTTTGTTATTGGACAAAACCAGGATCTAAAAATTTGTATATTAATACTCGTCACATAATTGTTTAAAGAGTAGAAGAGGGGTTAAAGGTCAGATCAAAGGTGAGAACTAATTCATAAAAATAAATTTGCTTTTTCAATTCATAAATCATCCATTGAAAACTAATTTCTAGTAATCTCAATTGACGCATTAGTGAATAAATATCATTTGTAATTAAATAAAATTACATAAAAGTATAATTAACTCAACTAACTATATAAAATTATATCATTTAATTCAACTTTGCATAGCGAAAGAATATAATGATTGTCAGTGCATTTAGGTCTAGTCGCTTAATTTGAGTAGATAATGCATGTTTCATCCATTTTAATTTATCCAATTTATTTCAAAAACATATTATTGCTTGTGTAAACATGTTATGGATTATGCAATAGGTGTTGTCACATAGTTCTAGATTATTCCAACCCTTTCAGTCACATGCTTTCTTTCAAAGATATTTGATAAGTAATGATTGAAATTTCTAATCAATTTTGTCTTTTTTAGATCAACGGTTCAATGGAATAGTACATTACGTGACTAGTGCGCAAAGTAGGTAGGCAACACGAGTTCTGGATTCACTTACGTGCGCACGAGTTGCGTATACTATTTTTCGTATCGAAGTGCGAAAAGTTTGACTATGTAATGGATGATTAACACGCGTACATAGCGCCATGCTCTTGTTGCTCGAGTTCAACGAAGGTACGATAAGCGGAGGAGTACGAGTAGGCGAAGGGAAAGAGCGGGTCCAGGGGCGTAGCCCCGGTGGGGGTGCAGGGGGCGAAGCCCCCGCCAGGGGGTTGCCCCCCCACTTGAAACAACAAAAATATCAACATCAAAAAGAAAATAAATATGATACTACAAAAAAAATGAACACAATTGGGCAATACATTTTACATCAGGGCAAAATGATAGTATTACTGAAACATTGCAATTTGTTAATTTTCCTTTCTCGCAAGAGAAATAGAACACCCTTGTGTATATATACCGGTCATATATATACCTCCCAGAGGTTTGAATTTTGAACTTGACCGAGTCGAATTGGACAGAAATTTTTGTGGGGATTTTGTTTTAGAAATTAAATGAGAGGAATATCATAATGCATACATATATATGTATATAGAAATGCATTGGTCTCTCTGCTACGCAGAATCCCCAAGAATCTAAAGTTATACGTGGCTGCGTAATACGATGACCGTAAATTTTATATCTTTCTCGCAGTGCATTCGTATATTTTCAATTTCTCGCACTACTTTCTCGCACTGCTTTCTAGCACGGTGAAAAAAAAGGTACTTTGCGCACCCTAGTCCGTGAAAAAAAGACAAACTTTGCGCACTAAGATACGAAAAATCTATTTTGACTTTAGTGGCTTCTGACTTTAGAAATATGGGCATTAAATATGGCCCAAGTATGGAACTGATGCAATTTATAAGATCGTATGATAAACTAAATGAAGTAAGTCCTTAGAATCGAGACATTTTCCCCACGTAGTTAAATAGTATTTTACATCATAAACGTCTTATTATTTCAGGAACAAACGCCCAATGTGTCAGTTCAGACTTCTACGAGTAATGAAGACTTGTTTCTGGTTTCTGATGACGATTTATTGAAAATTATCGATGAAAGATATAAATCTACAAGTAGTCAAGGATTATCCAAAGTACAGAAATGTCCCAGTTCTCAGACATGCACAATTCAGTCATCGCATTTAAAGCTAAACACTTCTATTGATGTTAATGAACTGCCATCCACTAGTTCTTCAAGCTCAAGCTCATCAAGTGCTAATGGACCACATTTTACCGTGAGTTACCAATATTCTTGAATTGATTTGATCAATCATTTTAAGGTCGAGCTACAAATCATATTTTGATATTTGATACTTTTGATAATTAATCCACGAAAACAATGATGTATTCATTCATAATGTACTTTCAAATCAACATTCTTGTCGTACCAAAAAGTATTTCAAGTATTGAAACCAGTTTTTCAACGGAATTTTTCATTTACAGCTTATTTTTTGATTATATTGCCAAACTAGCGGAGTTTCGATACTTATTTTGTTTCAAGCTATAATGGAAAGCTACTACTAGATTAGTTTGTAAAAATTGTGGCTATAACATATAGGAAATGTTTAACTTGTAATTTATATAATATATAGGGAAAAAATCACTATAACATTTTCAATTAATTTCAGAGATTCGGTACTGTTGAAAAAACTTTGGCAATGAGTGAAACTGGTAGAAACACGATGAAAGCATTGAAAATCCAATTCACTGAAAAGCACCGCAAAGATTTGATTAGAATTGTCGTCGACGAGCTGATCACTGCTCAAGGCACTCAGTGAGTAAAAATAGCATATATGTTATCTGTGCTTCCACTATTACTTTTCATTTTTTTCTGCAATTGATTTTATAATACTATCAATTGTGTCGATTCTCATCGCAGTTATCCACCCGTAGAAGCCGAGCATGCTCTTGCCAAAGCAATCACTCATGAATTTCCAAACTTGAAAGGCGATATTGGTGCGGGATATGTAAGTATTAAAATGCTCATAGTAGTACAAAAAAAGTAATATTTTTTATGTTTAATAAAAAAAAATAAGACATTTGACCGATTTTTAGGAACATTTTTTTGTGGTAAAGAAAAGGATTCATCGAGCACCGTCTCTGGACATTGCAAAAAAAGCTCCCTGCAGAGTTGAAAAAAAGAAGACCTAGGCAAAAAGGTTTTACTTCAAAAGGAGTTTCACTAGATTCTGAGCAAGATCTTTTGTCAGAGCAAGAATTGGAGGAAAAAGTAACAATTATTCTTTAAAACTTTTCTAAAGAGTATTCAGATGAAGAATAAACATATTTCTTTCCTTAGATCCAATTAATGATGTTTAGGATGCCTACAGAGAAAGACAGAAGAGACATATCGACTTTGCTAAGTGAAACATTCAATAATCGGCAGTCTTGGATAAAAAAAATGAAGCCTACAATGATTGAAATATTTGAATCATATCCTAGATTATCAGATTATTATGGAGATATGGTGAGTCCAACTTTTTGAGTTTGCCTTAGGAGTTTTTATTCAGTTTATAATTCTTTCTTCTTTTCAGATTGATTTAGAGTTCAAGTTAATGTTCCCGGAATATGATGAAAATTTCATAAAAAAATTCTCATCATCCCTTATGCCTCGAATACTTATGTACTCAAGAGTGCATCATAAAGATTTCATCGAACAAGTTAAGAAATATAATGGTGTGTATTCATTAACTAATTATTAGAAGCATTAATATTCAACATAATTTCATGTATATATATATATATATTTTTCAAGATAATACAATGAAAACGATAGCTTTACTTGTATTAATATCTCTCTCTCTCTCTCTCTCTCTCTCTCTCTCTCTCTCTCTCTCTCTCTCTCTCTCTCTCTCTCTCTCTCTCTCTCTCTCTCTCTCTCTCTCTCTCTCTCTCTCTCTCTCTCTCTCTCTCTCTCTCTCTCTCTCTCTCTCTCTCTCTCTCTCTCTCTCTCTCTCTCTCTCTCTCTCTCTCTCTCTCTCTCTCTCTCTCTCTCTCTCTCTCTCTCTCTCTCTCTCTCTCTCTCTCTCTCTCTCTCTCTCTCTCTCTCTCTCTCTCTCTCTCTCTCTCTCTCTCTCTTGTGTGTAACTACAGTCACCAATTTTCACTGTATGTTACAGTGAATATTCACTGTAATACAGTGAGCGACATTTCACTGTATTACAGTGAGATTTCACTGTATTACAGTGAGATTTCACTGTAAGGAATTTAGAGAGTAGCTTCTTGTTTATAATTGCCGATTTGATCGAATCGTATACAAATTTCACATGAGTGAAACCCCTCTCTCAAGTAAAAAACCGCTGCCAAGTGCCTTAGCAGTATGCTTTCTCAAAGAGGCTTTAACATCACCCACAAACGCATCCCAAACCTGTATTTTCACCATTCCACTAGCGTAGATACTATCATTTATTTTTCAAAAATTACAAAAATATTATTTAATCAGTTCAATTCGTATCTTTTTCAATTGACCAAACTTTGTCGCGACTGTTGATGTCTGCCCGGGCTCTCTTATTATTTGATCAAATGCAACAAAGCAAACGGTTCTAGGTTCTACACGATGCGAGACATTTGGACCTGCTTAATTTTTCGATCAATTCATCTTGTGACTGTCATACGGTTTAATGGTGGTTAAAATCGATTCGTCCTGCCCTTAAGTCCGTATTTAGCAAACTCGAAGACTCATTTTGATCATTTTCGATGGCTGAGGTTGGAAATGATCAATTCAAAATCTATTTTGATCATTTTCGAGGGCAAAAGACACCAAATTTTTCCAATTTTCTCTATAGCACGTTGAAAATACTGGAAACGAAACTTACATGAATTTTTGTCCCCCTTAGCAACGGTTGCTAGGGCGGTAAACAACGGTTGATAAGGAGCTAATTGAGAAGATTTTGTGTCCTTTGCCGTCGAAAATGATGGAAATGGGTCATAAATTAATGATTTCCAACCTTCGTAACTGTTGCTAGGGAGGTAAACAACCGTTGCTATGGAGCAAATACAACAATTCAGTGTCCTTGGCCATCGAGTGTGACTTAAAACTGATTTTCCGGCTTGCCCCAATGAACACTCATAAGGATTTGTGAGAGAACACGTTAGGAACGGTTGCTAGGGAAATAACCAACGGATTTTGCTGAAAATTTAACTCGGACTAGATCTTGTCACAACTAACCGGTGTGCAAAATTTCAAGACGATCGGATCATTCCTTCGGGAGTTATCGTGGACGAAAGAAACGAAAAAATAGACACCTTAACAACGGTTGCTAAGGAAATAAACAACGGATTTCGCTGAAAATTGAACTCGCCCGAGATTTTGCCGCGATTAACCTGTGTGCAAAATTTCAAGACGATCGGACCATTCCTTCGAGAGTTATCGTGGACGAAAAAAAACGGGACGCACACACACACACACACACACACACACACACACACACACACACACACATACATACATACATACAGACACTTTTGGATTTCCATGTTTTTCGACCCGTAGATCACGAAAATCGAGGTCCCGAGGTCTGATTCGGTGGGTCGATTTTTGCCCCATTACAAAGCTTTCTCTTTGAGAAAGCAAAAAAAGCTATAAAAAATATCTAATGTCAAGCTCTGTTTCTATCGGACTCATCATGGTGCGCAGAAGAATGAAATGCGGGAGGCTGACTTAAGTCCAGATAGAATCACCGGTCATAAGGGAAGACATACCGTTTTCTATACAAGTTATTCACTATTAAAAGAATTGCTTTCTCAAAGGGAAAGCTTTGTAATGGGGCAAAAATCGGCCCACCGAATCAGACCTCGGGACATCGATTTTCGTGATCTACGGGTCGAAAAACATGGAAATCCAAAAGTGTCTGTATGTATGTATGTGTGTGTGTGTGTGTGTGTGTGTGTGTGTATGTGTGTGTGTGTGTGCGTCCCGTTTTTTTTCGTCCACGATAACTCTCGAAGGAATGGTCCGATCGTCCTGAAATTTTGCACACAGGTTAATCGCGGCAAAATCTCGGGCGAGTTCAATTTTCAGCAAAATCCGTTGTTTATTTCTCTAGCAACCGTTGCTAAGGTGTAAAATTTTTTGTTTCTTTTGTCTAGGATAACTTTCGAAGGAATCGTCCGATCTAGCTGAAATTTTGCACACCGGTTAGTTGTGGCAAGATCTAGCCCGAGATCAATTTTCAGCAAAATCCGTTGGTTATTTCCCTAGCAACCGTTCCTAACGTGTTTTCTTACAAATCCTCATGAGTGCTCATTGAGGCAAGCCGGAAAATCAGTTTTAAGTCACACTCGATGGCCAAGGACACTGAATTGTCCCATAGCAACCGTTACGAATGTTGGAAATTATTAATTTATGACCCATTTCCGTCATTTTCGACGGAAAAGGACACAAAATCTTCCCAATTAGCTCCTTAGCAACCGTTGTTTACCGCCCTAGCAACCGTTGCTAAGGGAAAGAAAAATTCATGTAAGTTTCGTTTCCAATATTTTCAACATGCTATAGATAAAATTGGGAAAATTTGGTGTCTTTTGCCGTCGAAAATGATCAAAATAGATTTTGAATTGATCATTTCCAACCTCAGCCGCCGAAAATTATCAAAATGAGTCTTCAAGTTTGCTAAATACAGACTTAAGGGCAGGATGGATCGATTTTAACCACCATTAAACCGTATGACAGTCACAAGATGAATTGATCGAAAAATTAAGCAGGTCCAAATGTCTCGCATCGTGTATAACCTAGAACCGTTTGCTTTGTTGCATTTGATCAAATAATAAGAGAGCCCGGGCAGACATCAACAGTCGCGACAAAGTTTGGTCAATTGAAAAAGAACGACACTTTACACAGTCACGAAGATACGAATTAAACTGATTAAATAATATTTTTGTAATTTTTGAAAAATAAATGATAGTATCTACGCTAGTGGAATGGTGAAAATACAGGTTTGGGATGCGTTTGTGGGTGATGTTGAAGCCTCTTTGAGAAAGCATACTGCTAAGGCACTTGGCAGCGGTTTTTTTTCGTTGTACTGAAACGTTATGATTGCTGATGTCCAGACTTACGAACATTTTAACAAGGCAGTTCGATGTATGCCGAAAATGCAGATCGAATTCAGACAATGAAACGAATTATGTACCTGAGTATGTAAGGCTGTCCTTTTGGCACGCGATAACTCTCCAAGAAATCATCTGATCTCCCATCCGAAGCTATCACGTCGGGTGTAACATGAAGACCATTGTCGATTTCTAGGGGCATTTATTCTTCCTCCACACACTAATTATGTGTAATTGATAAAAGAAGAAGAGTGTACGCCCTCCGATATATACGGTAGAACATAGAGTATAACGGTGATTAGCTCTAAAGCTTTGCAAATAAATATTGTCAAATTCGTTATAGTAATAATATATTGATCATCAGTTTTTAAAACATAGTTAAATCTTAACAACTTTCTGAAACAGTTAATTCATAACAACTTCCATTCTTGTGTGTATTTTTGAATTTATGACTATTTTTTGAGTAAATCAGATCTCAAAGTTGAAAAAAATATGAATAAATATTCAAACTACCAAATCTGAGAGGTTCCGTAAATTTTATTCAATCCACGAAAATCTGGGAGGGTTGATATGACCATTTACCAGAAAAATTAAAAAAAAATTGGGATTGCTGAGTTGGTGGGAAATGCCCCATGTATATATCTCGGCTAGATGGCGGTTGGGAACTTTGAAGCACAACGGAAAATTTCACGATCGAATGAGTCGCTCGATCAGACTCGAACGTCTGTCCTGTGCGGCGGTCAAGCCAAGAATGCCGTGGCGCTGGGTGTCAGTCCCGCCAAGTAGGCCCGCCAGCAGAGGGCGCGCATTCAACGTACAATATGCCAACGGGACACATACACGTATGTGTGTGTGTGTGTGTGTGTGTGTGTGTGTGTGTGTGTGTGTGTGTGTGTGTGTGTGTGTGTGTGTGTGTGTGTGTGTGTGTGTGTGTGTGTGTGTGTGTGTGTGTGTGTGTGTGTGTGTGTGTGTGTGTGTGTGTGTGTGTGTGTGTGTGTGTGTGTGTGTGTGTGTGTGTGTGTGTGTGTGTGTGTGTGTGTGTGTGTGTGTGTGTGTGTGTGTGTGTGTGTGTGTGTGTGTGTGTGTTTGTGTGTAGGGGCGCGGGCGTGTGGGACAGCATGTAATCGCGCGTCGACGAGTCAGGTGTAAGATGGATTTGTCGTTGAGCGCGACTTGGTCTATATAGTCGATAACGCGACGAGTTTAGCGTTCGTTTCACTCGACTAACCAGACAGAACGCCACTCAATTATTAGCGCCACGCGCCCTCTCGGAGCTCTCGGCTGCGAGCGAGGGGAGCCCCCGAGTGGATTGTCTCGAACACACACACGCGTGTATATGCGTGTATTCGCGAATAGACGTGAACACACCTGTTATCTTCGGCACCGTCTGATCGATCGGACTATGTATAATCGATGCTCGTGTTTAGTCGCAACCGTTCGACCCTCCTCCGAATCTTGGTCGTATATATTTGATAATCGTATATTCAGTACGTGCGACAAGAGAATCGATAGGTTCGGTTCGGTTATGCCGGGTCTATTCGTCTGGTTTGCTCTCGGGTAACATGGCGGCCGATCATCACCTCCCGTCTCCAATTGTATATGGACAAGTGGAATAGTTTGAAAGAATCGTCGAAGAATATGCGAGAATTTGACTCTTCGAATCCAGCAATCGTAGACCAAACGGGAGTATCGCGATGGCTCACACGTGTAGATCGTGAACGGGCTCTCAGAATCGATCACGGTGAAATCCTTATATCCATTGGTTACTGATTGATAAATTCTTATCGAAGAAACAAGTGATCGGCCAGAGAATACGGAGCCGATCTGGCTAAGTTTGTCGCCACGTCGACGATACACTTATAGCCTTTCGCCCGACATTTGCCCAACGTCGTCGTCGTCGTCGTCGTCGTCGGGGGATGGGAAAAGGCTGATGCGCCGTGCGCCGGTGTGTGTACGTGTGTGTGTGTGTGTAAGCACGCTGCTGCGCGTCAGCTAAACACTTTAGGTGAGCGTGCACGCCAGGGCGGATGAGTGTCAGCGGCGGGGCTGCGCGGCTTTATCGGGAACGGCGGCCCGTTAACGGTCCAAGACGCGCGGGCGCGACGATTAAACGTGTCACGCGCTCGAGCCACCGCCTCTCGGAGCGTCGAGCGTCAGCCGAGTAGCCCTGGAGTACATCGCGGCTTTTTCACCGGCCACTGTAGCCTCTCGTGGGGATCGCGCGATTCCGCCCCGATGGACTAATTGGGCGCGATCCTAACGTCGCGCTGATTCGATGGTTGGAGCCGCGATACGGAGCTCGTCAACCCACGCATCGCCGGGTTAATTAATTTTCTTTCGATTTGGGAATTGACCCGCACGTCTCTCGCGGCTAACGATCATTTCTACATGTCGATTTCGGTTGAATGCGGATTCTTATATTTGTCTTATTTTTCGATAAACAAGCGATGGGAAAAATTACTCTTTAGGGTTTTTGTGAGATGGAAAATTGTAGGAGCAGAGCAAACAAAAATTTTGATTTTACTCGTATTATTGCTACCCTCGTTCAAAACGATGGCCGCAAGTGACATGACCCACATATGATTATGGAACGTAAACACTTCTAAATATACGTGTAACGAATTCCGGAAAACAGCCGCCCGGGCCTGGTAATATGGGTTCCCATCATTATATACATGAGGGAGTACGGAAATCATTAGAAACGTTGAATTATCTACACTCGGCGATTTCCAGCAACAGTGTACGCGCGATATGTGCCCGCCGAGTAGGATCGACTCGTTTCACGAAAGAATTATGGCTCGAATTGAGGAGTACAAGCTACGTATCCTCGATGGTCCGCACTAACTTATTTGCATATATGTATCCTGTACACGATACTCATTCACGTGACTCTCGTGCTCTCGTGTAGCCGATGACATCACAACGTCGTCTCTTACGAGGACTAACCGCAAATCAGAATCTGCTCTTGTTCCATATCTCATTTCAAGAGCTGCTACTTTCCATACTCTTTTCAAAGGTCGGTTATCCCCCTATATTTAAGCCATCCAATTTCCTGATCTATTAACGTAGGGTTTTCTCGAAACATTGTTTTCAAATCAAAAATAGTGTATTAAGTAGCTATTCATGATTTTCCCTTCATAACTTGATAATTCTGTAAAATCTTCTATAAATAATAGCCAAACTACATAAAACTAGTAACGCGTGCACGAGCACAATCACAGTCCATAGCGATGCCAGTCACAAAAATAGCCCACCATTGTTACAATATAAAATTGATATAAGATTGAAATCAACTGTATATTAACTTGACATCAACTTTGAATTCACATTTTCTGACTTGAAAAAAAAGTTCCGCATTTGAAAGGTTGGTCTCAAGTTCAACCGAGTTAATGTTCATATGAACTGACAATGAAATTTCGTCGAAGATAAACACAACCAAATGTCAAGTTCATCTCAATCCCATAGTTCCCAAGTTCATATGACGTTTATACGAAGGTTAGTAGAGTGAGACACCATATTATCATCGTGCGAACCAAATCCCCTATACCAGGGTGTGTTTTTCACGAGGGGCTCAATTCGAGCGTCTAGTTGCCACGCGTGTGAGCTTTCGAAACCACAGCTCCTCCTAAAAATCCAAGAACAGACGAGGGTAGGGGAACGATCGATTTTATCGCGAATACCAAAACGTTCTCCCACGGCTCGTCGGTGCAACATCCGCGGATAAACGACCTGTGGATCGACTCTCGAGTTCTTACACAGGGCCGCGAATAGTCACGCGCGTCAACACGATATAGGAGCGCGTGGTATAGGTGGGGGGGGGGGTTCAAAGTTGAAATTTCACGCGCCATTGTTCGATCGCGGAGGCGAAGGAACAGGCGAGAAGGAGGAGAGAGAGAGAGAAGGCCGGGAGCGTTTAGGAAACGCGCGGCGAGCACGAAGCCCTCTCGCTCCCCGCGTGAATTACGGGCCGAGATACGCGGAGACGTGAAGGGGCGACTCCCACCCTCGAGCCAACTATAATTCCGCGGCCGCGCGAGCGCGCATCTCGAGATTCCCGAGCTGTGTACCTACGCGCTCGCGATTACTTCGATTTCCACTCGGCGCGCTAACGAGATTAAGCGCTAGCGAGATCTCGGGCTCGGAACGCTTGGTAGACTCGCGGCTGCGAGTGCCTTCGGTATATATACACTCGTTCACATTTGTTTAGTCAGCCAGCGAGTGTGTGTGTGTGCGCGCGCTAGCGAGCGAGGGTGCTCTGATCGGGAAGTGAATTATAATGGGGGGGATGTTGAATGCCATTTAGATATTTCTCCCGACTTGTTCCGTCTCTTACCGAGACTCCGTCTTGCCGTACTTGCGATGAGAAAAATCTCACGGGGGAGATTCACTACGTCACGGGGTATCATCGAGTAATTGTATTCTAAACGTGTTTTCTCGTTGAGAACGATGAATTCATATAGCAGAATCAATGTTACAACTATATTCATTATATTTTTTGGGAAAATTGACAAATATCCTTGTGAACTTGGACGTACGTTTCTGGTAGGTTCAACCGCATACGTCCACTCAAATCTTCCAGTATATTGAAGGTTTATTTGTATTTCGTTTAATATATATACTGAAACGTTTCGTTGAGTGTTAGGTTCAGCTGTCTCACCTACAAGCTGGGTTCCAACCGTAGCATCTCAGATAAAGTATAGGCAGCTCAACAGACATACAGCACAGAAGCGAATTCGCTCGGTCGGTCAGTTTTTGGAAGCAGCTAAGGTGTTGCGTATTTCCCGAAGCGAGAAAAGTGTGATAATACTCTTCACATCAAACAATCGCACGCGATCAATCCAATCCTCCTCATCCTTTCCTCGAGGAACGAGAACCTTTCGAAATCGCGAATTCTTAATCCACCTCGGTTTCATTCGTTCGCGGGCTTCCACCCTTCCCGTAATGATCTCGCGCTCCCCGAAATCAGAATAAGAATGCCCCGTCCGCCAGCCAAGATGAATTGAGACAAGCCGTCCGGGCCCTTTATATACTGCCCCCGGCCTCCCCTTCCTCCACCCCCCCTCCCACCACCACACCGCGGCCGTAAGTTGGAAATTTATGAATTACATTTCCATAGACTGATGAAAAATCGTCCGAATTCACCTTCATCATGTCACTGGAATTCCTAGAATTCATTTTCAAGTTAAAAAAGATGTAATCTGAACGCGCCGCGCTCTCTCTCTCTCTCTTTCTGGCTGCCTCTCTCTCTCTCTTTCGGCAAGCCGCTCTCCGGAGCTCTCGGGCAGTGCGCGCGCGCCCGGCATATGAATTAACTTATTCAATCTCTCGTTTCCCGCTGTCGCGCTCCTCGCGAAGCCCTCGCCTCCCCCCCTATAAATAACCCACATACGATAATTATTCTTGCCCAGGGGTGGGTTGGGGGGAGGAAAAAACCAAGAAACTACAAAGCGCGGAGAGGAAGGTGCGCGTGCGCGAGCGAGCCTTCGAACTGGCCGCGCGCGCGCATTCAATCGAAGCCGAATTTTCGAGAGATATAAATCAGCCGGTGGCACGAGGCGGAGAGGGCTCGCGGGTGCTGAGCGGCGCGCGCGCGACTCTGCATGGCAGCCGCACGGAGGGGCAGCAGAGGAGGGGACGCGAAAGAGCTGATTGAAAGCGCGCGAGCGCGCGACCGGCCGAAATATTTTAACCCCGCGAAGAATGCTAAGCTAGGACAGGGATTGCGGTGCGCGCGCGGGAGAGAGAGAAAGGACGAAAAGAGCCAAAGCCCCCAGAAAAAAGGGAAAACAGATCCTGTGGCGCGCGCGAGCGCGAGAGAGAGAGAGGGACGGAGGCAGAGTTTATAAACGAGCGGTGAAATTTATGCAGTCCGAACTCGTATTTCGAAGATGCAAATTCGGGATGCGTTTAGCAGCGAGGCCCCTCCGCGCCACACGACGATGGATGAAGGGGTAAGGCAGTTTGCGCGCGCGCGACCGACCGACCGACCGAGCTCGAGCGGACGAGAGCGCGAAAGAGAGACGAATAAAGAAGGAGGAGAGAGTGAGGGCGAGAGAGCGAGAGAGAAGGGTCCCGCATTCTCGGAGATTATCGTGCTCGCCATCAGCGTATCACGGCGTCACAGGACAAGATTTATATGTAGAGTTTATTGTCGCCGAGTCCGCCCTACTGCGTTTTATGGATGTTTTTCGAAGGAGCACAACTGCCGCCCGCGTGATCTATAGCGGTGAAGGCCCCCTTCTCTCTCCCTGCCACCGCGTCTCCTGCCCTTACACACACACGCGCGCGCGCGCGCGCGTGCGCCCGCTCTTTAGCTTCTCTTTTCTCTCGCGGTCCTGCGCGCGTCCTCCGGCTCCTCCTCGCTGCACTGCACCTCCCAATCCTCCGCCACTTTGCAGCTGGATCGAGCCCTGCCGATTGACGAGTTTACCGGCTGATTACTTCAACCTGCACAGATTGTGTATGATTTGTTCGCTTATTTGATGTTTCTTTCTCGAAAAGTCTTGCGGTGATTTAATTGCAGTCCAGACAGCTAACCGAGTGACCGTAGGAGCACTTGGACTACCAGTTGAAACCTTCAGTTTTGTCAAGCAACAAGCAACAAGGATATGACGAGAATTTTAAGGTTGCAATGATGGAAACACCTGAAAAAGTGCAATAAAATCATGGATGTAGGTTTGGAAGATGAACAGATTGGGATAGATTGATGTAAGTACTTGAAAAAGATAATACGAATGAAATACGTGTGAACAACAATTAAAATATATATGTTTTTAAACGTGTGAACATAGAAGCCAGCGAGCTGCACGTCTAAATGCAGATAGTGTGAATGGAGCGACGGAAGCGTGGAATTAAACTACGGGGAGAGAATAAAAAGCCGAAGAATTCATATCATTCTCGAAAATAATTATCCACGCAATTATATTCCGATGCGATCTACGTCGAGAAGGGGATCCGCCACAACTGCATAGACTATATACACACGAGGTGTGTGTGTTCGCGTGTGTGTGTGTATAGACAGTCCCTACCCCATAATTGCTAACTGATCGACGAATTTTCACGAGAGAGTCTCCCCCGCTTGGAATTCCAGATAAACTCCAGACGCGCGCGTTTGTTCGACTCGCATTCCCTCCCTTTCTCTCTCTCTCTCTCTCTCTCTCTCTCTCTCTCTCGCTCGCTCGTGATGTCACCCTCTGTTTTTTCCCAGCCCCCGCGTGTCGATCTCTCGGCGCTCGACCCTCTTTTCCACACATTAACGCGGGATTTATGCGACAGGATCCGACGACGATATCGCATTTACATTTTTGTCGCATCACTATAAACTCGAGCTCTGTCTCTCGCTCGCTGCTTCCTCGCTCTGTGTATGGCTCGATCCCGCACTTTCATATATATATTTATTTTTTACCGGCCGCGGGCTCGCGCGCGTAATTCACGATCGGCCGTGTTTTTCGTCATACGCGCGATCGCGATCGCAAGCGATTTCGGGAGGGCGTGCGCGCTTTTTCTCGATTTATACCCGCGTATACGCGTACGGCCTGGATACACAGAGCCGCGCGGTTTCGTTTTTACGCGAGTCTCTGTCGCCGATGACGATGACCGGCTGCGCGCGCCGACGACAAATTACGCGCTCGGACCGTTGTGCCCGACATTTGAATTAATATCGCGCCCGCGTATTTTAACCCCCCCCCCCCCCGAGTCATAATAAAATCCCACTCGGATAGTGTAGTTTTATGCGTTCGTCTTTCTGAAGCGGCGCGGCGCGCCGGGCGAGTACTTGGATTTCGCGCGATTGCACCGATCCCCCATGATTCACGGGGCAATTTCGAATGCTAACGATCGGACACGCTCGATTTTGACCGATGTATACCCTATCTCTATCTCTTTCGACTGTTCGAAAAATCTAGTGATTTGATCGTACTCTAACTCTCTCAAGTCCTCAAGGTGGAAAGTCACACGGGTAAAGGTGAATGAGTCATTGAAACAGAAATTAAATCAAAATCATCATGTAATACATGATGTAGGTTGTTATCCTTTTCATTCACGTGAGGTTTTATTATAAAATGGATTTTCAATTACATTTGTACATCATTTCTGTATGGAAGCAGGCCCGAACTCGAACATCTGTAACAAGTTTACATTCGGGAGGTATTAATAGAGAAACTAAGGAATACAAACACACCTATCTCTTTGTTTGTTTCTTTTCTTCATAGTAATAAGTAGATTTGGAGAGTGTGTCAAGCATTAATAATTCATCACTTAAGAAGAATCAAGTGACATTCAACATCCAATAAATGTAAAATCTCATAAATTAACGTAAAGTGAATAGCACAGGAGGTGTATATCTTCAAATGTCAAGGAATATTATCCGAATAAAATCAAAACGAGTGAATATCTCTGTGCTCTGATGAGGTTGTAGAAATGCTACTAATTGAGGCTACCGCAGTCGATAATTAGAGAAACTCCGCGAAATCGTAGCCGCCGAGCGTTGTCAGGCAAAACCAACACTGTACAAATAACTCGCGTAGAGATCGTCGATTATCTGCTAATTTGAAGTACACCATCGTAAAAATGTGACTCTTCGGAGTTTGATCAATACAGCATGTCTGACATTGGGTTTTCACGAGTAAAACCTCGCCAACGTCAGCCGGTCATCCAGATTTGGCATGAAATCGCCGTATCTCAAGACGCCTCGTCGACTCATCCGAGCATATCATATATCCCATCCGGGCCATCGGTTACGGTACTGGGCGCGTTTTTCTTTTAATCGTCTGGATGCGGCAAAGAGCGCCTGTGGGCTACTGCGCGCTTCGGCTCTCGTCGAAAGAGAGAGAGGAACAGCGGCCTGGGTTGACCATACACGCTGCTGGGGGGGGGGGGGGCGCAGATGTGGCGAATCGCGGGAATCGGCTCGCTAGATACATGTATATTACGCGCCGGCGGCCGCAGTGCTGCAAACGCCGCCACATAAACACGAGCGGCCTGCGCGCGCGCCGGGCGATACATATGCCCGGCCATACGTTACACGTGTTACCCGCCGCCAGCAGCACGTACACGCCCCCGACCCTCCCGACAGTCAATCGCCCTAATATTCGCGCACGCTTACCCCCATTAGCCTCGCAAGACTCTTCTTCTCTGTATTTTTCCCGCTGTCTTTTTCCTCTGATCCAACGACGTTTTTTTTTCGTTTCACACGTTCCAGAGCTTCATTCGACCGCCCAGACGTTCTATTGCACGGGATGAACCCGAGCGAAGAACCAATAGAGGATGATTTCGTGATCGCGAGTATGAATCGTCTCTTCTCATTCAATAAAACAAATAATATACGAGTGCCATTTGTTTCTGTAATTTTTTTTCTAGTCAGACTAATGCCGAGACTCAATTCTAACTATGATCAAGAGTGATTGAAATGATTAAGGTTACGAGAAAATTTGATTTTGCCGATGTCAATTGACCATAACTTTCTCCAAATGGCGGATATCCAATATGGCGGGTAGCCAACATGGTGGAGATGAAAGTTTGAAAACCCTACAGATACTTTTGAAACACTTTTTGGAGAGTATTTGACTTCGGTTCTCCAGAATCCAAAATGACGGATCCAATATGGTGCACATGGAATATTAATAACCTTACGATCTCTGAGCAACTCGGGGGTTCGTTTGGTTGCTGATTACGATCGAAATTTTATGTCCGCGCATATTATATGGAAGATATATATAACCCATTCAACATAATTTTTCCATTCAAGAGATCGTAAAAGGTGGTGATTGGACGGTGGTCCAACTTCTAACTAACTTCTCATCTCAATGACTGACTCTTTCGATTCAACTTGGCGAAGAGTGAGAGATATGAACAATAGAATGGATGATATCTACACTATTTACAAAAACCAGCTAAAGGATTGGATATTATTTCGGAATGCCTTGCAATATATGGCAGTAGGGGAGAAAGGGGCAGGTTGTCAGAGTAGGACCAACCCTCTCTTCCCTATATATAAGATATTGGAAATTCGCTCGAGAAAAAAATAATTGGGAGCAAGTTGATGACATTTTTTCTAAAGATACCCTCAGAATAAACGCCTTCCATTATTCATTTTCAAATAATTCCCCGATATCCGTAAGAACCCCTTGGCCGGGTTCTATACGATCTCAATTTGTGGAAATTGAAATAAGCAACGTTTGCAGTCAAAAGTGTATGATACGGTTGTTAGCAGTTCTCCAATGTCAATATGTATGAATTTATGCTGAATATCATATTTTACATGCTAGAATGATGCCAGCAGTGAGTTACAGTTCAAATTACTTGATTTCGAATATAGACGATGCAAACATTCGTCATCGCAATTCAATGGAACGCTAATTCTCCAGTGTCCATACTGACCCAGTTACCATCATCTTCATCAACGACGAGAACACGCGAATAATTTATCCCAACGCGAAAAATCCATGCAGATAAATCAAGAATGAACCACGGACCAATCGGTCGAAAAGCCATTGCAATAGCTTGACAATCAATTACTCGAGTCCGCTCGTACGTATATACGTACACACATCCGTCGGCGGGCGCGGCATTCAATCGAGCCTCGGTTAAAGCGTGTGCAAAAGGACGGATCGCGACAAAGAGCGGAGGAAAAAAGTTTGTGTGCAAGCTTTGGGGCAGCTGCGCGCGGCGAGAGAGTACGTATGCGGGGGCCGAGGGCGAAGGGCACGCAGAGTGGAAAAAAAGTGAGTGCATGCAAGTGGGGGCCGTCGGGGGGCTGGAACAAGCACCTGCTCGTCGTATCTCGCGCTGTCCATCGTTCGTCGCTTAAAAGTCTCCCGCCCGCACATATCACTCGGTCCGTCCGATCGCGCGGTCCGCTCGTTTCTCCCCCGGCCGCGGCTACATCACCCAGTGATTACCTCGGGCTTCGTCACGCGCGGCCCGGGCCGGCTGATAAAGAGAGACGGGCCGGGCGTTTTTGCCCTGCGCGCCCACTGCTGCTGCTGCTGCACCGAGCTTGATGGACTCGGTGAAAAATAAAGCTCGAGCCCGGCCGAATGGGCCGCGCTTGTTTGCCCCCGGGCTTACGTCCGCCCAGCCCCTCTGGCAGTTTTATGACTGTTTATGTTATCTGACGCGTTTTATCTGTTTTACATGTACACGCTCCAGCCCGACCGGCCCCGGACTTTTCCGACGTTAAAAATGATAATTTAATTCTGTCCTCCCCCCACCGCCACCCTCTATTTCCAACGAGAGCCGCGCTCTTTATGCTATCGAGTTTCTTTTATTTCTTTTTCAAATTTCAACGATGTAAATTACCCATTGAAATACACATATAATATGTATTCTTGGTCGAATCGATGTTTCGTTTGTACGATTTCATAGGTCCGCGCAAACGTACAGAGAGAGAGAGAGAGAGAGAGAGAGAGAGAGAGAGAGAGAGACATAATATTTTTCGGGGAAAATAAATATAGCGAGCTCGGCTTTGTTCATTGCGTATACACGTTTATTTAGCGCCGATGTGAGGAGTGAATCAAAAAACGTCGGAAAATTACTGTCATACACTGAGAAATGTATCCGATTTGGGATTCCATTAGATGCAAGCACAGTGTTCTTGCTACTAGAATATAATAGTTTTTATGCTATTGTAAAATTCCACTACAGTTTTGATTCAATACGAAAAATCTGTTCGACGCTATGAACAAGATGATTTCTTCTCCTACCAAACAGACTCTCAGCTCTAAGATCAAAAAAACTCCGCTCGCTATAGCTCGAGTCGGGCCGAGTTTGGATTTTCTCCAGTGCACAAAATCAACTATTGGCATATACACACTCTCACCTAAAAAAACACGTATCGATTGCCCAACAAAATCTCGGATTAATTAACTCGAGAAAACACGCTTCAGCCTCGCGGAATCATTAATCGAGCGAGCGCCTTGTATGTACATTAAATACCCAGCGTATACGGATCGCCCGATCCCGGCGAATTAGCGACAACAATGCCGAGCCGGACGCTGCTCATCATCCATGATATAATTGATTTGCGCGCGCGCGCACAGGTAGCGATCATGCGGGGCAACTGGCGGGGAAAGAAGGCCGTGTGGAGGTGTTGGAATTGCGCGCGCGCGGGTCGAGGCACGGCCGAGCGGGCTCGGGCATTATTCGCCCGCGAGCAACAATAAGATGTGAAAGTCGCGCTCACAAAAGGGCAGAGCGGCGAGAGGCGGGCTGCTGTGTGTGCACGTGTATATATATATATATATACGTATACACGCGGTGCAGGCAACGGGCAGCGGACACTTTCGCGACGTCGCGGAGAGTCTAATTAAGGCTGCTTTTCAGTGGCGCGTGAATAATCCGCCGGCACTCGTGTGCCTCCCTCCCTGCCCCCCCTTGCCCCTTCCTCACCCTCCGGCCTGACGTCCTTATTATGCGTGTTTAACAAAGCTGAGCTGATTATATCAATAAATTAAGGGAGCCGAGAAATCTTGAGCGCAGTCCCTCCGCTTATTATGGCGCGTGTGCAGCGGAGGACGCAGTTTTCGCTTCAATTTACACATCGCTTCTAATACGCTGCGAGCCGGTGCTCTTCCTCCTGTCCGGCCCTTTGCTCCTCTTCATTTTACGTAATAACGAGTCCCCCGCCCTCCCCCTCCAATGATCTTCTCTTTATCCGTCGCTGCTGCTGCTGCTGCTGCTGCTGCTGCAGTACTACGACGACGACACGTTGTATAGCTTCGTAAGATTCGTTAGCTTTCTTGTCACAATCTTTTCATTTCATGTGTATTGTTTATGGGGCCGGGCTAATTAGACTCGCGCGCCGCCTGTGTTAACGAGACACATTGTCACGGACTTATATCTTACCGTACTTCTCATGCCGTTGCAGCTTTCTCAGGAGTTAATGCTTCGACGATTCGGCAATTTTTTTTCCATCCCACGTTAGCGACCATTGTGCGATGAATATGTGTATATTGCTATGTGACTTTACGATCTGAAGTAGAGCTATATATATATATATATATACTGCCGTAGTCGTAGAAACCGTCATTTACAGTCGTTAAGTCCGAGACGAATGAACCTTACAATCAATCGGTTCATGTCAGACTGTACTCTCTTGATGAGGTTTCGGTGAAAGATCGCTGTATTAAAGTGAAAAATCGCCGTATACAGGTGGATGAATTATTGAATGGAACTGCAGTGAATATTTCATGTAATAAAAGTGAATTTTCACTTTAATTTTGTTAGTTTTGACACCAAAAATTTACTGCGGATTTTAAGTAAAACTTGTTGCTAGACGTATAAAGATATCATATTACTGCATCTCAACAGTGGAAAAGTACTGTATAGAACTGAAAAATTACTGTGAATGAAATATTGAGTGGAACTACATTAAATTTTCAACGTATACGAGTGAATATTTACTCAAGTTCTCTGATACTAGATAGCAGCAATTTTTAAAGTCAAGAGTGAAACAACATCAGATGCCCAAAATTCTGATGAAGAGGATTCACTATAATCTGTGATGGTAATTCTGAATAAGTTTTAAGGCAAGAAGTTAATTTTTAATGAGTTGGTTCGTGTATGGAGTACTGCAGGTTTATAGTATTATTTATTCTTGCCAATATTGACCAACGAGCTATTCCTCAGATTAGGACGTTGGATCAATCAACATAAAAAATTTATGCTGTTGAGATAAAAACTATGGATTAACTATAATGATAGTGGGAGGACTTCTGGAGTTTTGAGGGAGTACCAGACCATCCCGCACGAGTCGTAACCCTATTTTTTCTTGGAAAAAGCGCAAAAATTGATTTCGTGGATGGATCTGTCGGCGGGGGATCAGGCTCCGCCAGGCGAGGGCGTTTGAATAAGTGCGCGGCAGAGTAATAAAAACGTATAAATATGTGCACATACATCGCGACAAAAGGGTATTCTTAAAAACGTCGTTATCGGTCGGTCGCTCGCGCGTATATATGTTCCCCGGCAAATCACACGCTCCGATCTGCAATTCTCCGGGGGGGGGGGAGGAGGAAGAAACTGCACTCGCGTACATCTTTAATTTAGATAGCGAGTCGCTGCACACACACACACACACACACACACACACACACACACACACACACACACACACAAGTGGGGCCCCGCGACAGACGGAGAGCCGGGGCGAACGCACAACGCGAATTACAAGGCTCATTTCCATAAGCGAGCGGCTCCTCTTATTTTCGTGTATTATATCGCGCTCGCGCGCGCATTACGACTCGCCAAGTGAATATTGATGAATCGCGTGTATATGGGAGGCCGGATCCCTTTCAGCGCCCGGAGCTCGCATAATTCGCGCGGACGCGCACATCTTTCCGCGATTATACATTGAAATTTTCGATCGATCGATAGTGCATATAGCCCTCGCGTCTCTCGTTCCTGCCTTGTATCCGCTCTCTCTCTCTCGTTCGTTACGGCCTTCTTCTCCTCCCCTGCTTGTATGTATATCCGAAAATTTGAATCATGGGCCGCGGCGACGAATGATACGACGTGAGGCGCTCGTCCCTGGTAAATCAAATTAAAGTGGCCCCTATACGTGTTGGGCCGCGAAAATCCACGATCGATGCGTCGTCGTGAATTTAACCGAGAGGAGGCCGGGATAATTTTTTTCTTTCGGATCGAGTCTTGCACTCCTGTCGATTCGTTACACGAATCGACTATTTACGGAGATATGCGAGGGCTCGTTGTGTCGTTCCACCAAAATTAAATCTCAAAAGTAAGTACGCCGTGAGAGCGATTCTTCGATTCAATTTTTGAACAGTGCGGATAAAATATACGTTGAGCGACAATAGTAGAATCGAGCAGGCGTGAATTTTTAAAAAATCTCAAATGAATTCATCAATTCAAGTAATTTTCAGCTAAGAGACTCGGAAAAAGAGCACGAATCATGACAGGGACTCTGGCATAATGCGATCGAACGAGGCAATCAAGGGTCGGCCGGGGCTGGTTTGCCTTTGTGGGCTGGGGCGTGCGTGTGAATTTGCCCCTTCCTCCCCCACGGGTAGCGCGCGCTTTGCGAATTACGACTCCGCTGCTGCGCTGCTGCGGTTCGCGGGTATGACTCTACGGGGCGGATAGCGATCTGGAAATGCCCCGCTGCGACTGGGCGGCTCCGTTTTACAGCCGTGCCGGCTCGATAATGTTGTTTGTCATTCAGCCGATAAGATGTTTATTGGTCGAATTCGTCGAGCTCTGGGGAGGTCGCGCGATGAAGATGGCCCATTCGCGCCCCCGCGCCTATTCGACAGCTGCACGCTGGATCGCCGCGATATCGCCGCGAGCGCTTATATATATACGCGGGAAAAAACTGCAGCGCTGCTCTGGCTTTTGATGTTACGGCTCGCAGGAGCGTTTTTGACGGACTGCTCGAGCGATTTCTGTTTCTCTCGTATATCGTACGTGTAGGTATCAACGTATTTCCAACGTACCTCGTATTTCAACGTGCGTAAAAATAATAAGGATTTCGAACTGGAATATATTTAGATTGTATCATCGATTTATTGTATCGGAATGAGAAATAAGGTAACTGCGGCCAATGGACAACTCCATAATGGTCTTTTGAAAATTTGGCTACGATAAATCCAGTGCTCCAGTACTTCCCGAGGAAGTATCACTGTGTTTTTATGGAGTATAACTGAGAGGTTTGTGGATGAATACTACTCGTTTATTCTTGCCAGTATTGACCAAAAGAGTTATACCCCAGATTAGGACAAGCTGGATCGAAACGCAATAAGTTCATGCTGACGAGATAAAAACGCCGAATGCTACCAAACTCAGTACCATATAAAGTAGTAAAAAACGATGGGAGTACCGAAGAAATTTTGCGGGAGTACTGCGGTGAAAAGCCCGTTACCTTCATCAAAATCAACGTGAGCCCTGACAAAGATGATAAATAAAAGTTACAAAAAGAAATTTAAAACATTTTTTGCTCCATTGCGCGTACATCCATAAAAAAAACCTCCAACTACCATTTATCAGTGTAAATCGCGTAACTGATAGACAGTAGTAGATATTCATTGAAAATTAGTGAAATTCCACGGATTTTCATTAGTTATGCAATTTCTACCATCTCATATGTACAAAGAGGGATATATCGAGCAGTATATTAGTCGTATAGGTCGTAACGTTTCTCCCGAATTTCGTTCGATCGCAACGACACGAGTATCCGTGACTCAAGAAGCCGCAGACTACAAACGGGGGTAGGAAGAGAGAGAGAGGGGCCGGGAGGGAGAGAGTGGGAGAGTGTATTTCACGCCAATCGGCATAACTCAAAAACTAATCCGCGCGGGACGGCCGGGCATCGATAATGCGTCCCGCGCGAGATAATTACGAATGAAGGATAGCTTTAATAAGGGTCGAAGCAGGTCGCCGCGCAAAATCCACTCGGAAACGTACGGCTCTTCTCTCTCTCTCGCTCGCTCGCTCGCTCCGTATGACGCATTTATCGCCCGGTGTGTGTGCGCGCGCGTGGGGAGTCGCATTTGCGGGGCTAAATCCGCTATGAATTTCTAGCGCACAATGGACGGGATTTTACGGGGGGGGGGTGGGGGGGTGGAGCCCTGGTGTATATAGCGGGGCGGCCGATACACGAGCGCGCGCGACCGACACGATTCATGCGGCGGCGGTGGACGGGACGCGCCGCGCCGCGTATAATTGCCTCGGCGGCGGCGGAGAGCTCCGTTTCCGCATCAATCAGGGCCGCGGCGTTAAATGCCCCGGGTCGCCGAGCGCCGCGCGTGATCGGCTCGTCGCGCGTTTTAACCTCCGAGTCATGGCTGTTTAGGCACGCGAGATATGCCCGCACGCGGCGGCCCCTCGCTCCTGCGCATCTTGCGCGTGGCAGACTCGTGTGAGCCATCGATGCGATGTGTGTGCTCTTGTTGCATTTGAAAGAATGGAAAATACACGATCGACGGGGATCGGTTGGATTTTTGATCTAATTCAATAGAACTTTGATGGTTTTCAGATGATTATCCCCTACTGTGTGTGCCATTTCCAATGATAAACAGTGGTTTTATACTATCTTAAATTAATCGAATTAACTCCCCGAATCCGACCCGCTTTTTTTTTCTCTTGAGTAAAAGATCTTTATTTCATCTTTGTTTTTGAATATATAACTTTGTTATGAATATCGTTTGTTTATTGGATCATATAACATAGTGTTGTTGGCGTTCGGCGCAGAGGACAGACGCTGCTGCTTGAGTCGCGTCCGCATTATCCTTCCTTGGAAAAAAGATGTTCCATCAGTGGGCTCCTGACATTTTTGGTATTCCAGAGAACACACTGGACCTGAAACAATAGAATTCATTAAATTAATTTCCAATACTTGCATATTCATATTAGTAAATAATGTAAGTAGCTTTGTGCTATTGATTTTTCCATTGCCTATACAGTGTGTTACATGTACCGTCTACTATAAAACGGGATGAAAAAGTTTGATTGCAATCATTCAACATAGATTCAGGTCCTCGTGTAACGTATTGAATACGTTTACAGCATCGATCGTAACTTGGCTCTCTCAAATTAATGAGACTCAATTTGATGATTATACATACATTTCTTACACATTTCAATCTTTCCAATATAACTCTTGCAAATTTAAGCACATCCCCGTTTGGTTAGATTATTTACAGTATAATAACGGGGAGTTACTGTTTGAATTTTACGCAACGCAAAATATTCGGCTATCCAAAAATTTTTCCACTCTTTTGTTCCCCCGAAATTCGGCTCTCCTCGCCGAGCAATCGATACACCAGTGATAAAAAAGCAAATGATATGATCGGCGCACAATAAGTCAGTATGAAAAAGAACGAGGAACGATAAGGATCGCGTAGAGATATCTGATCCACAATAATCGTACATCCAGCGCGAAACCATATTTCTGACAAATATTCCGTATGCGCAAGAATACCGAAAAATGCTCAAAAACAAACTCTCCCTCTCTCTCCCGCACTGTCATATAAACTTGCGCGCAGCATCTGGCGCTTGTATATCGATGGCTCCTACCGGAAAAAAACATTCGAATCTCGGGTCGAATAAATGCAAATTCGATCTCGGCGCGGAGGAAAGCTCGTTTCAAATCTCCCGGTGAAAAAGAACGCACTTGAACCCTATAGAAAAAAATTAATTCAAAGTAACTTTTCCATCATTTAAAATAAACGGCTTTTCTGATTTTTTTTTGCGAAAAATTGTATTTCACGCAGAGAAACGTAGGACTTTTGAAGAATTTTGACCAACATATTTATGTCAATCTACTACTGGGGTAACGAGCTCGAAGGAAAAGCCCTCCCGTAAAATATGCTCTTCTTGGCCCCGAGATCTGGATGTGCTCTTCTTCGTTCGGCATATTTAGAACGTGCTTCGCTCTACTTTGAGAATCAAAATGTGCTTTTGTTCGTAGTAGCCGTCGACGCACCCGCGATAACAACGAATGAGCCAGGAAAACTCGTCGCCATTACACACACGTCGCGGCGGTGCAAAAAGCTCTGCGACCCCCCGGTGCGGGCATAAACAAAGAGGGCTAATTGGGCGAATCGGATATAGGTTGCCGTGAGTGGAGGTGTGGGGTGTCACGTAGTAATTGACAGGGCTCGCGCGTCCGCGGGTATATAGAGACCGGCGCGGCGGCTCGGCGATCGTCCATCGCGCGGCTAATGCCGCAGCTGCGCTGATGGGACGGCGGCGCGCGTTATGGGGCCGAGCATGTTAATGACCATAAACAAGCAATCAGCGTAATCCGGCATGAGTCACTCGGGCTGTCGGGCCGAGCCAGCAGATACGAGCTGCCACGAGCCCTGTATATACATATATACACGCCCAGCACAGACCAGCCTCCAGATCGAGGGACACTTGCCCGCCTAGACGAGCAGCACGTACCCCATACGCGCGGTATATCACGCGGCCCCGCGGCGAGTCGAGCCCCGATTGCCAGCGATTGCCGCGCGATCGTCTTTGATTGCGCCCCGATCCCATGCCGCCCCTCACGATCATCCTGCCATTCGGATATGTACTGTGTCGGACCGAATTTTTCAGCTGTGATATATTGCTCGCTTTTGTTTACTTTGCGGTTAGGTGTGTATGTACACACTTTGACCGAGCTCCAATTGTACGTGAATATTTATTCCGCAGTCTTTGGATCGCATAATATGCGTGATTGCAGTGTAGCAAATATTGCGTTGGTGCCGAGGGGCTTCTTACAATACGGTACTCTCTCCAAATTTTCTGTCACGTATTCATTCAACGCAATTTCCTGCGTAAGAAAAGAACAAAATTCGACGGGGGAACTTTATCATTTTGCCTGTGGTACTAGCAAAAGGAGTTAGCCTTACCAAACGGTAGACAACAAGACAAATTTTAAATTGAGCATCAACTGCAATCGACTCCCCGTGGTTTCGAAAAATCCAAACTGGGGCAAGACACGATGGATCTGGCCCGGAAAAACTGGACCGAGAGTTGCGGGTCAAATACCCTCGGGAATTGTTTACCGTAACATCGGTATATGTATCCGAGACATATATATGTATCCGACGCACGCGGCGACTTTCCATCGCGCGACAACTCGGCAAAGTAATCCAGAGTGTCGGGGGGCCGGCCGATGAATCGTCGGGGCACCCCCGGCTCGACCTCATAACTCGACGTCCGCGAATCAAAGCAGAGCCGGAACAAGCGCGAGCCGTATATGGCATATATACGGCCCGAGAGAGAGAGAGAGAGAAAGAGATCGCGGCGCGTCCCTCTCGGGCCGGTAGCTGATAAAAATCCGAAAAGTCGCAAGACGTCGAAGAGTAGCGCGCCATCGATGTCCAGCCGAAGATCTAGGGAGGAGGTGGGGGAAGAATGGGGGGTAAAAAACGAGAGGACTCGGAGCGAAAGGCGAGATATCGATATCCTGCAGGCCGTGCGCGCGCGCGCGAGGCTTACGTCGATCGTAAATAAGTCGACGATACGGCCCTTCTTGCCGGGGAGATACGGCCTGCGCGCGCAGCCAGCGCTGAAACGTAGAGACGCCGCGCCGATAAGGGAGCCAGACGTATATCGATAGTGCGCGATGAAAACCAAGAGCACTCGCACTCACACGCGCCGAGTTTGCCAATCGCGCGTCGAAAAGTTTTACGACACAATCGCTCTGACGTAATACACTTATTCTGCCAAGTTCCATCCCGAAGATAGAGCTGATGATTCGCAAGCCCGGCGCGCGCGCGCGGCCAGCTCTACTCATGGCCCATATGATGTATACGCGCCAACCTCCGCCTCTCTGCCCTTCTTCTTCCACCCACTACCCTCCGTATTCTCAGTGGCAGCGACTTCTCTGCTTTCGATTGTCGCGCCGATATGTCGCTGCGCAGCGTTCAATTATCCAATGTACCGCGGGCTGACAATGTATTCGACTATGTTTACTTGTATATCGCTCGAGTATTGCGTGCAATCTAACGGCCTTGCACAAATCACGAGGGATCATCAGTCAATTAACCAAAGTAACTCAAATCAGGCACATTTTGCTCTATTAAAGGAATACAGTGAAAGAGCGATGTAGTAAAGTGAAAAATCGATCTATGAAGGTGAATGAACTATTGGATGAATTGCAGTCAATTTTCCATGTGATCAAAGTGAATTTTCACTTTAGTTCCATGAGCCTTGATACCAAAAAATTTACTGCGAATCTTATGTATAAAAGTTTGCCAACTACCATTGATGTCTAGAGAACACCGGAAATACTAAATTTGAGAATCGTGTCACATTGGCAAGAGTGCGACATTGGCTGCAGTCACCTTACATCATAATGTGAAAAGCTGTCAATTTAAATAACCAGTGAGAAGTGATTGTGCTTTCCATCAATTTTCCTATACTATTCTTATCATTTACTTCTTTTGGCCCTCAAACATCGTATCTCACATGATTTTCAATAACGAAGAAATTTCAAAGTAAATACATGACTTCTCAGTGGAAAAGTTTGATTCCCAATTTGGAAAGATCATTCATTATCATGCGTGCAAATTTTTACCAACACAGCGAAACCAAGATATTTTGAAGTACTTCTCAGGAATCCTTATATGCTATTCAAATTAACAGATTATCACAGCTGGATGGTAAAAGTATATATTTGTACTGAGATAGAGATAATTCAGAAAATATTCTCTTCTCGTCCCTCCATCGGCTCTTTGGGTTTGGATAGTTCCAACTCTCATTCAATTAAATGTTATGTACTGTATAGTACTCGTTGAATCACTGTACTCATTAGTTATTTAGATTAAAAAGCACATTCAGCTCATTTCCGGAGATTAGTTTTACGAGATGAAGCTCCGTCGTTTCACGCGTAGTTTCTCGCGATTTTTCCCATACTATTGCAGATGGATGATATCAGACTAATATATATGTGTGTTTAATTAATATTTTCTAATTTCAGATTTACTCAAGATTACAGTTTGTTTTGTATTCTAATACCATCTCCACGAGAAATAAGAACCGCACTTTTTATAATCTTAACTATATAAGAATATAATGTAACGTATGTGTGTGCGTGACATTCCTCCGATATGTGGACTATTCTTTTTTTATTCCTACTAGCTACATTCAGACACGTTTCGGAGTTATCTTTCAATTAGCGTATTGAAATTGTAAAAGCAAGTTTTACCAACATCGATTAGAACGAATAGAAAGCGACAGAAAGTTGGCTTCTTTTGTACTCCACCTAAGTGTACGATAGATAAGAAATCGTTTCTACCGCTTGCGCGGCGCGTATATACGTACATACACATACAATTGCGGGTGATCGGTCGCCGCCGTGAAAACTACTTCCGTTGGCAGCCGGCTCGCTCACTTCAAATCATGCCACAGGCGCGCGGAATAAATGCGCGACAGATTTGTAGCTACTTATTAGAAGCTGAGCCGTTGCCCGGTTGGCTCGGGTGCGCGCGGGCAGAAAGAGCCACGGCGGAAGTAAGCCCATTACTTATTATAACTGCCGGCCGCGATCGCGAGAGCCCCGTCAAGCATCCATCATCGGGACGAATGGCCCCCGCTGCCAATAACATCCGCCGTCATCGCCTCCCCCTACTCTTTCCCCGTTATTTATTTGTATTAATTTTACGCTCGGTCGAAGGAGCGGCGGCGGCGGCCGTACATATATGTATGTGTATACGCACACACACCCACACACAGCTGAGCTCTCGCTTCTTTTGCTCGAGTTTGCTCGAGAGCTGTCTCGAGATGACAACGGGACACGGGGATCGTTTGATTCGGCGGGATATCACGGCAGCGAGACCGCGCCGAAAGTGAGCGATTGCCCGACGTCGCCTCTGGTTTTTATTAAATTTCAACGGGCACCGATTTTTCAGCCGCTCGGCCCGAGTGTGTTCCATTTGTCCCCGTCTCGTTTGAGCCCGGCCAGCAACTTATGACGTTGTCCATCACCCTTCGATCGATACCCCTTCGATGGGTATCCATAAAAATTAATACCTGATCCTAGACTCGGTGGCACGCATATATATGGACACCCCCTTCTCCAGCTCTACTCGTGTGTGTGTTTTTCTTCGCGTTAAAAAATCACGCGAAATTAATGTTTCGGCAGTAAGAATTATTAATTTCTTTGCTCGCAATGTGTCCTCTCTTATCTCCAAATCTCGTAATTTCAATTCAAACAGTTACAACTTACCCCCGTTTTTTATTGTCCTATGCATCCTATGCATCCAGAGCAAAAGTTCACTACAACGAAAATGTTCCGTTCGTGTTTTGCAAAAGTGATTCAAAGACAATGTGAGGGTAATTTGACATAAAATACTAATCTTGCATACGTCGTGCGAAGAGTACGAAAAAAGTCCGAACGTTTACCACAGGTATAGCTGTAAAAGACATAGAACTATGCCTTGACATTATATGCCTAGATATAACAATCATTCGACCAATTTGTACGAATAATTCTCTATAGGCATGATTTACCCCATAATTTTTTCAACTTGGGATCAGCGACGAAAGTGACGGATGAGAGTGAATTTTGAAGAGGATAAAACATGACAGGGGAAGCTGGTGCGGAGCTCGAGATTGAGAAAGGTGCAAGCATGGCCAAGGAGGACGGCTAAAGAGAAGACGGAGAGCGAGAGGGAGAGAGAGAGAGAGTAAGTGATAGGAAGGGAAAGCGAAAGCAGCCGGGCCGAAAGCATCGTCGGTTCACCCAACCACCGTGACAAATAACTCTCCTTCAGGGGAGACTCTGCATCATTTAATTTTCCTTAGCGGCGCGCGCGCTTGCTGGCGCCGGGGCGGAATCGATGATCTTCGCTCACGGGCATCTTACCCAAGACGAATGGCATGACTCGGCTAATGTTTCGCCACCTCCGCGCGCCGGTCCTGCGATCATTCAGCTGACCTCAATTGTTCTACCGAGATATTATGTCGAGTGATCGGGACGCGCGGCTTATCAATCGACCATTAGTGTAACGAGACAAACTATCCTACGACCTCCTGCGTATGCGTTGATCGAATTCGTGACTATTGTTTCGTACTGGTGAATTGGGAGAATAGTTGCTGTTGGATTTTTATTCGGACATGACTTTGATTCCCTACCTAATGTTTCTCGATAATATTTTTCTTATTCAAAAACATTTTCCGGCAATACAGTCAGTCTACTCAGGGGATATAATAAATTAGGATGTATTAGAAAATATCCAATTCTATCTTTAATTGCTTTTTTCTTACTCCAAGCTGTAATGACACATTTCAGATTCGTTCCATTCCATCTCATTTAATTCACATGTTCATCAGCCGAATCAGTATAGTAATTTTGACAGCACACCCCCATGAAAATTGTAAAGATACCAGTACAGTGTGACTCGCCATCTGCGGATAGTGAGGTTGAGTGCGTCACTAAATGTTTACCGTCAAGGGAACCATCCATCCTGTGAGAGGTATACATTTTCATTTTTTCTGGATGAACAAATACAAAAATTTGCTGTCTTTGATTTTATGAATAGTCTAAAAGGGCTGATGAATGGATGGCTACTAGCAACCGATCCTACGTATAGTTATGGAATGTTTGAAAAACTTTGAATCCACTAATATCATAACGTGTCGAATTAAGTAGACAAATACAAAATTGGTCAGACGCCACTTGGTCCCGCGGTGGATTACAATATCCCCGACAAAATCTCTTCGGGTAAAACTACTCGAGAACCGGCTTGTTCACATTCAATTGGCGATTCTTCCTCGGAATATCGATTCATCCCTCCAAGAAACTCGAGGAATAGCAATTACTTGGTCGAAGTTGCTTAGCTCGAAGCGTCGGTGGCGTCGGCGGCGGCTGCGAGCTATATACAAGTCCGGCGTTAATTGATATTCCAAGGGAACTCTATTAGTTCCAAAGACAAAATGCTCGTCAAGTAAGATCGTGATTTAGAGTAGGGAGGGCAGCCGAGTACGGGAATGTTTAGCCGGTGTAGCGTGGCGACCTCGGCCGAGGCTAGTTTTCGCTGGCCGTAGAAACTGCCTAGCTTGGCGCTATATCTTACCGGCTTGAAAATTGAAACCGTTGCTGAAGTGGAGGAATCCCGGCTATACATGTATATATACATCGAAGGACTTACTACCCAAGTTGGCAAACGGGAATTTCCCTCTAGCTCGATGTTTCTTCAACTTCAAAGTTTGTTCATTACAATTTTTTTTTCACCCTCGTTTTAATCGTGCGCGCGCGAGCGAGCGGTTTCTTTCCCGTATAATAGAACGTCCCGGCAATTGGTTGATAACCATTCGAACTATGGAAAATCAAATGGTTCGATTCAATATAGCGATTTGATCGAATCCCGTTTATTACACAGCGAAATGCCGCGGAGAAAATCCAAAGCAATATCAGATATACGTATATCTTCTGATTTACTCATTTAAGGGGTAATATACCTTTGTGACCTCCGATTTCGAGGTCATTTTCAAACACTTACCATAAGCGCAGAAAAAATCCTAGGGATATGGGGTTTGTTGCATATGAAAGTACTACTTTCCAACTATAGAAAACAAACTTTCTTTTTTCTAAAAAATACAAAATGGCGGCGTACCAGCTCGTCAAAGAAGAAAAAATTTTTTTACTTTTTCTCCACTAGCGTACCACTACAGGTCACAATTTTGACCCTAGAAGAAGAAATCGAACGGGGTTTTGAAGTGAAATAAAAAACTCAGTGAACGTCGGGCGGTTTTTTTGGAATTCAAATTTGGGGCCAAATGGCGTCAATTTTTTTCTTTTTTTTTCGCAAAAAAATCGATCGAAAATCGGTAAAAATCAAAACATCAAAAAAATCGTACGACGTTCACTTAAAAATCATGTTTCCAAGCTACAGTTAAAATTTGAAGAGAATCGGTTGAAAATTGACGGCGCTATCGGTACGCTAATGTCAAAAAAGACGGTTCCGAGATAAACGCGTTCAAAGTTTTGAGTACATTACTAATACTATACGACTTTGTTCAGAGAATCGATTTTTTGAGGCACTTAGAACTTCTTCCCCCACTTGATCGACTTTTCATATCATTCTTAGATAGTTTATGGAGTGTTTAAGCCAATAAAAAAAAATTGGAGAAAAAAAAAGTCACAAAGGTATATTACCCCTTAAATAGCGAAGCCACCACCATATTTCTTCATAGCCTTCAGTCAGGTTTTAATTCGATGTAGATCTGAAATCATCTGATTCCTGCCAAACTTTTTCTGAATATTAACGAAACCGTATCGAGGATCCGAGTATGCTTGTGAAATTTTACATATCTTACACGCGACTCTAGGAATTATGATATTTTACGCGGGGAACACGTACGTATACGTTGGTGAGAATTTGAGGGTTGAACTTTCGATATCATATCACAAAACATTAAGATCGAGAAAACGAACGTAACCTACTCATCCGTATGGACGAATATAGCTTGATCGCCATCAGTTTGCTTTCTCGGAAGAGGCTTGATGAATTCTAGATTATTGTGAGGTTTCCCAAATAATCAAGTTCAGATCAATGAACTTCTATTAGCTCACACCCGAATATGACAGGACCAAAGTTCATCGAATTCAGATTAACTATTCATGAGAAATCATGCGTCAAAACGCCCACACACACACACACACACACACACACATTATTGAAAAACGTCATTTCGTGATGAGAAATTTGAATATACACGAATTTACAGACAGGATTCGAAAGTTACATTCGAATCCAAGGAGCGTGGGAGACTCGATTCCATGGGGTGAATTCATCGCGGATTCAATAATCCTAATTATCATCGCTCTTATACACATCCGCGCAGAAGTTGGAATTTCCACGTTTAATACATGTGGAAATGGTTGGCGCGCCCATCCGTCAATTGGGCTCTCGCTCGAAATCAAAGTTTGGCCGATTGAAAAGAGCGCCATCCGCACCCCGTCGAGCTCGAGTCGGGGAAGCAGAGGTGGGCGGCGGGGGCCATAAAGCCGGATCACCTCGTCGAATTGCGGATAGCGTGCGGGCGACATTTACAGCTTTCAATTTTGCCCCCACCGGGCGCGAGCGCACTTTCCCAGGAATGTTAATTAAATCCATTCGCACAGCTCCTAGATCTCTCGCGCCCGCGACTAATTAGTCGAGCACAATGCCGTTATATCTCCTCACCGGGAGAAACGGGAAAAGGGGGGACGAGACGGAGATCACGAGTGACGCTCGGACGAGAATCAACCGAGCTTCACTTTGTCTCGCGTCGATCGGGCAAACCGAAGCGTTCGCGTCGGTGAAATTTTCCTCCGTCACGTTGACTCGTTGAAGCGTGAGAAAGCGCACGTGGTCAAGGGTCGACTCACTGCAGTTCTATTCACTTTTTGGTATTCCCTGGTACTCCCGGCTACTTCATGGTACTCCCTTTGAAATTACGTGGACACGCACGTCTAGAGCAGCTCCGAGGCACAGAATCTTGTCGACAATACCGATTTCGAACGCTTACATCAGCTGGTTACAGCTTGTTTTTTCCATTTTTCTACCAATTCCAATTATTAAGCTAATTTCATGCAAGAAAAATATACCATTAGTTTTTCTTTCGATTGATATCAGGTCGATTCTTTTCAGCGCTCCCAACACCTTTCACTTACCTTAAACATTTTGAAGACAATGTGAAGACAGTATATCGTATGACTATTTCGAAGTGCAAATTCGTTTTGCAATTCTTGTTACAATTCCAACCTGATATATATACTCGCTCACGATCCGATTAAAATCAAGATAACGTTTATTTTAGTCTTTGGATAGATGAAATATTAACATTTACGCCATATTATTTCAGACAGAGGAAAATTCATAAGATTTGTATTGAATGTTACGTAACATTCAATTCGAGGGTTACGCTTCACAAATACCCTTATGTAATAATTCGATGGTTTAAAAATATATCAAAAAACCGCTGCTAATTTCATTAACAGTATGCTTTCCAAAAGAGGTTTTGCATGAAAAACGGTTGCTATGTAGGAATTAGAATCCTTAGACTTTTGCCACTGATAACATGCATTTCTGAAGAATTATAGAACACTTCTCGAAAATACCTTCACAACGTGTGCTGGGGGAATAAACAACGGATGTTACTGAACAACAAACTCTGGCTACATCTTACCACGACTGAAAAGTGTGAAAAATTTTAGGACGATTTGTCAATTTATTTCGAAAGTTATCGCACACCAAAAAAAGGCGTTTGGGATCAGATGTTTTTTGACCCGTAGATTACGGAAGTCCAGGTCCCGCAGTCTGATGCAAAAGTTCGATTTTTGCTCCGTCACAAGTCTTTCTCTATGAGAAGCGCACCCTAGGAACATTATCATCGGAAACCCAACGACCTGGGCATTGTCCGGGATCGTCTCTCCCACTGAAGCTAAAGATTGGAGAAGAAAAATAGAATGAATAAGGATTTTATACTCGATAAGATCTATTTATGATCATTTTGAGAACACAATTTGATGTCCAAATATCCGAAAAAACGTCTCGAAAGTTGAATTAGACAGGTCTCAAAACTATCTCATCTCATCTCATTCTTTCATGAGATGTTTTCCTCGTTTCAAAAAATATGAAAAAATTCCATATTTGATACAGATTAATTTTCGATCCCTTTCAAATCACATATTTTTTTTACCCGGAGAAGTATTCCCAGCTGTGGCCTAAGTTTGTTATGAGTCTTATCAACGGAGAAAAAAATACACGATAACTAGACCTTGGCCAGTGATCACGTATAAACGAAATTAGTACATATTTTTATGATGAGTAATCTTATTAATGTGTATACATAACATTATTCATCAGTGATTGATTCTATTCTCCCTTATGAAAATATCCATGTGATTGATAATCAGCAATTAAAGAGACTGTGATTGCTCATTGATTATGTTAATCAATTTGAGCATAAAACAACTGTATTATACAGATGTTTATTATTTTTAATCGTTGATAATATCTCTTTCACAAATTATCATAAATACTCATGATTCATAACTTACCACAATTCACACAATAAAACTTAAATTCATACAACACATTACTCAAAAATACACCTTCACAAATTTTGCATATACATGCGTATGATACACGTTTTTCTTATTCTATTTTATTTTGAGAGATATACGGAAGAAAATCCTTCTATGGAATAAGTAAAAAAAGTAATTTTCGGTGTACCAATCGCTATCCAATACGTGAACAGCTATGATTTGAATAATAATAAAAAATTATAATGAAGTGGGAATGCGAAATTTCCCGAAAACTTTTAGAGAAATCGTTTTTGCCATGCCTACCAAGATCAATATAACAATGCACCACCTCATTGCAGTAGAGTACCTGGCTGTTACCGAAGATTACGCAAATGCGGGTTCCAAAGGATCCCTCAGAAAATGAATCGCGAGCCCAAGTGTCTATCCGGTATCGAGAAGCAGCTGCGGGAGTCGGTGTGCATATATTTATGGATAGAAAAAAAAGGGTCACGGGACAATGTCGGAGTGTACAACGGAACGAGCTAATGTAGAGTGGGAAATTGAAGAGGAAAGAGCTGGCAGAGATTGGAGCCGGGGCCGCGGCCGGGCGGGCGGGGGTATAGCTCGTCCAAAGTTACAAATCGCAATTCTTCCGTGGCCGTGGTTCCGATCCTGTAAAGTTATGTTATGGCTCGGAGTAAAGCGGGATTTATCAAGAATGTTGGTATAACTCGGCGCGCAGCCGCGCGCTGTACGACTATTGATGCAATGAAACGATTGGCCTCGCCTCATTTACTCCTATACCCTTTCTCTTTCTGCGCTGATTTCCCGACCGAGCTTTCGGCCCCTCTGTACACCCACCCTCGTTCCCGCGTCGCGCCCGCGACATTATCTATATACATATATACACATCTCATTCCTCCTCTCAGCTGAGAATGATACTAATGCTACTTTACAAGCCTCATACTTTCCTGCTCGAGTTCTCTGTATCGTGAATACACACACACAATCGCACCGCGCGGACAATGGTTCCAATTCAAGCGCCGCGGCTATTTACGCGTCGCACTTGGAATACCCAATCAAGCTGCGGAGACAAGTTTTTTTTTCGTCGATACCCTTCGATATCCCGGGTACTCAGGCGGATATGCAAATCGGTCAGTGTACGCATTCTTTATTTGATATCCTTCCTCTCTCGACTGCGTTTCGCGACGTTGAATAAATTGATCGGTCCGCGGGTAACTTGTATACATACTGTGTCAATCGTACGTATTTCTCCGAGGCTCGATGTCAAACTCATATCATATAATGCAAGCATCATCCCGGACATGTTTGGTGTGTCCTGTACATGCGTATGTATATATATACGCATCCCGTTACGCTGTTCGTCCTGTACAATTCTACGGAATGTCTCATCGGTTCCGCGTATCTGCAATCGAGAAGTATATCGATTCGTACGGGAACGAAATGAAACCCTCCGTCTCTCTCCCTCTCTCTCTCTCTCTCTAGAGCCGTAGTCCTTGCCCTTAACAAAATCCCTACTCCTAGATCTCTGAGTGACTTTCGCCCTATCTCTCTGCTCAATTTTCTCTCGAAAGTCCTCGAGAGGCTCGTTTTCAATCAAATCAGTGCTTATGTAGAATCAGAGGGCCTATTGGATGGGCGCCAGACTGGTTTCAGACGTGGTCACAGCACCCAGACAGCACTACTTAGACTCACAGATGATGTCCGTCGGGCCAAGGATGTGCAAAAGCTAACTGCTCTACTCCTATTTGATTTTAGCAAGGCCTTTGACACAGTATGTCACTCCACACTACTGCACAAGCTAGCAAAGCTTGGTTTTTCCTTTGCCTCATTAAAGTGGATAGCCTCATATCTGACTGGAAGGGAGCAGTGTGTTAGGCGCGAGGACGGAACGTTCACTGAATTTTGTGGCCTCAACAGGGGGGTTCCCCAGGGATCAGTACTGGGCCCCCTGTTGTTCGCCCTCTATATAGGTGACGTATCGTTGTGCCTGGGGCCTGGCGTGCATTACTTACTATACGCGGACGACCTTCAAATCTACATCCACTGCCACATTGACGACTTACTGCGCACACTTGACCTACTGAGCGAGGTTGCAGCCAGGATCGTGCTCTGGGCAACGGTCAATAAACTGATCTTGAATGCCACTAAGACCAAGGCTATCGTCTTTGGCAGTGAGCCATTCATTGCTCGGCTACCCTTAGAGGCATCACAGCGGCTTGTCATTGACGGCTCCCCCATTAGACTGGAGTCCTCTGTCAAGAGTCTGGGAGTGATCCTTGACTCCTCTTTCACCTGGAGGGAGCATGTGGCCTCAATTGTGGCCAGATCCCATGCCCTCATGTACCGCTTACACAAATTCCGTAGGAGCACGAACCACCAGCTCAGATGTCACCTCATCAAATCGCTTCTCTTCCCGATAATCGACTACTGCTCCGTTGTGTGCTGCGATCTCTCTGAGGAGCGAGAGCAGGTTCTGCAGCGCCTCATAAAACACTGGATAAGGTATATCTATGGTGTGCGGAGAGGTGAACATATCTCTCCCTACAGGACTGAGCTAAAATGGCTTAGAACTTCTACTCGACGTGGCTATTTATGGCCTGCATGGTGTATAAGATCCTTCGATTCGGCTGTCCTGACTATCTTGCAGAATACTTTCTTATCAACACCAGTGCTCGGCCCTGTAGGGGGGATGTAGACCGGAGCTTGTTGTCCCCAGATTTCGTACGGTGTTCCTCGAGAGGTCGTTTCATGTCAGTGCATCCTATCTGTGGAACTCTCTCCCCTCTATAATCACTAATGCCTCATCCCTTCAAGTTTTCAAACAGCTACTCTTCACGCATCTTTTAGCTTGCGACCGTGGTGAGAGGTTGCTCCACTCCTGATAAAGTAGCTTAAAGTCGCTTTTAGCCTACTGTGTGAAACTAGCCTTAAGTCAATACTTCCTGAAATCGCTTCTTTATTTTGCCTAGCTATAAGCAACTTAGTTTTAAGCAAATATGTAAACCATTGTAAAATTGTACAACATAATGTACAGGTTAATAAATATTATCTAAATCTAAATCTAAATCTCTCTCTCTCTCTCTCTCTCTCTCTCTCTCTCTTTCGGTCGACGGAAGATTATTTGTGACCGGTATACCTCTGTGATCTGCACCGGACAGCGAACACGTGTAAGTTACATCTGTGTATATATATATAGTAAGTGTATAAAGTATATTATATATATCAGAGGCGAAACGGGCCGACATCAGATGGGAACGAGGCAAAGAAAGGCTGGCTCGGTGGGCGCGCGTAGGTTTATCAGGAAATATTACGAGCGGCCGCGGCGGCCGGGACACTAATGCGCACCGGGCGAACAAGCTCAAGGTGAGCCCTTCCGATATACTTACGCACACATACACACAACACACACACACACACACACACACACACACACACACACACACACACACACACACACATCGCGTGTCCCAGGCGTCGCGTATAGACGCGCGACCGAGAGACGGAGGAGGATTGCAGGGCGACGCCGCGCATATACTCGCGGATATATTGTATACGGCACGTTTCACGTGAAATTGGCTAATATTGAACAATTCGAAGGATAAATAACTGGGAGTGTGATTTGAGCCGACTCGTCAATAGCGGTTCACGCAATACAAGTGAATTTCACGAGTCACTAATAATGCCGAAGAAAGTAAATTATAACATTTTCTTGTTAATATTAGAAAAATTATACAGCTATATATAGCTTTCTTGGTATAGAGTTATATAGAACTCTCTAGACTATGGCAACTTTGGAACTCCAAACTCTACCGGTAGCTTGATCCAGTGTCAGGGAACATATCTGTAGAGTTTGGCTGAAATTGATGACCCGAAGGCCTGATATCCTCACTGTGAGTTTCAACATGAACCTTTTATGTTGAAACTAACAATAAGTTAATTTTCATGGGACCATTCTCGAGGTATCGAACAGAAGAATGTACTTGAACCTTGAAAGATCAAAGATAATTGGGCGAACAGAGCCAAAATGGCTCTAACATATTTCATCGACGGATTTGCCAATCAGGATGATGGATTTTGGTACCAAACAATTTTTTTCCCTGATCTTCTCGTCTTTATTCTCGTCATTTTTATAAGAATTTGGAAAAAATTGCGTAATCTGGTGACGGTTGTCAATGACTTTATCCAAACAGCGAATCACAAACGAAATTTTGACTGTACCTTATACTTGACGTGGAACATCCCGTATATATACGAACGGGATCGCAATCATGCTCGTGTTAGCCAAGCGAGTGTCCTGCAGGGATAATATAAATATTGCATGGCACCGCTCTGCACGGGCCAGGTGGGCGCACAGCGTACTTATAGTGCGGCTCGGGAGGGAGACGCGGCCGGTGGACACGTGGGGCGCGATAAGACGCGTCCCCTGGATCTCCCTTGGCCCCAAAGACGCGTCAGGCTACATGTATATACTCGCGTCCCGTTGTTGCTGCTCCTCGCTCGAATTATCGCCAGCTACTGGGGGTTTATTGAAATTATAGATGCAGCCTCGAACGAATGTCACTTTATTGCTTCTCTGTTTGTTCTCTAGGTAGTCTTCGCTCGAGTTTGATTTGGAGGGGTCGAGTGAGAATCGTTGCTCCGAGCAGTGGTGGACGGTGATTTAATACAAGTATTCAGTCAAACGCAGATGTTTCATCTCATATGTTATACTTGTAATAAACTAATTGAACACATGTAACTAAATATAAGTATTAAAATGTTTTATTTAAATACGAATTGTCCAAGTACTTTAATCTAACACAAATATTCGGTATTTTGTATTTGCCTATCTCTGACTCCGAGGCAATGTTTCGTCTCTCTGGAGGATAACCATCGAGTTGGAAATCATGAAAAAGTAAAAGTTTGTTGGAACTACTGAGCGTCGTCTTGCGAGGACATGACAATTGTCAACATAATAGCAACTCCATGACTTTGTTAACGTCGTATACTTGGTAATATTGTATCTTGGGGATTCGATCGATATAATATTACCGAATATATGAAATGATCGGGTAAATTAAGGTTCGATAACCATTTGGATAATGAAAAAGCATTATACCCGTGTGATAATACGTGAATTTGCATGCCGGTGATCTTTAAAAGTGTCGTTGCTACGTGTCACGCGGCCACGAACGTATACCGTCGTTTCTCGCGTACTTTAATGCGTGTTCTCTTTACACGGCTCGAGCCTCACATCGATTGGATATTATTTTTCAATCTTTTTACAAACAAGTCTGGACGCGCTAATAGAATCGATTGATAAGAATAAGCACAAATGACGTAGCAAAAGAGCCTCGCGACAGGAATAAACGGGGAGAAAAGAGACGAGTAGAAGGCTAAGGAGATCTTCGAACCTGAAGGGAGCCCTCATCCTTTAGGATATTAGCCGATATCCTTGGCTATCGAGTCTCGAATTTATGGGGACCAGAGGACCGTCCGAGGGTCCAGAGAGACGACGTAACGACTCCACCCATTCACCGAGCCAACACCTTCAACTATCGTTCAACGCGAGAGCGAGATAGCGATTGAATCTACTTACTGGTGTGAAGATAGCCCAATGGCATCGCGCAAGGCGACTAGGAAATGTTTCAAAAACGACGCGATCGATTTACCGAGATATCAGTGGACTTTGACAAAATCTACAGTAACTTGATCATTTTGTAGCAGACGAATATTAAACAGAACGAAATCATGAATGTTGCGCCCACTGCCAAAACTATGTTTCACGTTTTCTTTTCTCGTCATCGAATGTTTCCGATAAAAACTTATCCGCTAGATGGGATTTTTTAGATTCATATCCTTGACATTTTCTTTGCCCAACGATTTTATCGATCGGAAAACGATGCGTACAGTGAAAAATCACTGTGGAATGCAGTTAATTTTTCATGAGATGAAAGTGAATTTTCACTCTAGTTATCCACAAGTTTTGATAGCGAAAATGTTCGCAGTGAATTTTTGGTATATATATATATATATATATATATATATATATATATATATATATATATATATATATATATATATTATATATATATATATATATATTTGTTACGTGAGTTAACTCACGTAACAGAAGAGAAAATTAACTTTGACCACATGAGAACTAAACTGCAGTTCCACTAACTCATTCATCCAGCATCGTACACTGTTTTTCCACGCAGTAATATTTTAAGAGAGCAGCGCTTGGCCGGCAGTTGAGAATACTCGAACCCCACGAAACCGAGATCGCGTCGTTCAAAACGAATTTGCCCCGGCTAATCTCACAATACAAATGCAAACCGAGGGCCATGGCTCAGCTGCTTATCCAGCAGACGTGAAATTGAGATGGAACTCGGAGAAAAGAAGGTGTATATACACGTATATACACGTACGCGTGTAGTTGGGAAAGAGCGGCGGGAAAGGAGGGGTCGATTGGGTAGGGGAGGGGGCAGCAGATCGAAAAAGCCCGTCGGCCGGGCGTTACTTAGACAAGATTGCTTGCCGGCGGGAAAGCGTTCGCCAGGTCCCCGGTGAGTCCTAGCTCCTCCGGAGCTGCGCTCGCGCTGGAGGGAGCACACGAATTATCCGCGCCGGCCCGATTCCACCCCCTACCCCCCACCCCCCCGTATACCTCCTGATTTCCAAAGTGTAATCGGCGTGTATACCGGCCAGTTCACGCGTGCTCGCGCGGACCAGCGCTAGGCAGCCCCATCGATTTTCACCAAATAAATGTAAACAGCGCGGATAGAAGTAATAATTTGTGGGGTCTGTCTAGAGTGCCTGTCCTGTTCAGTTATCAAATACGAGTATTCAGTAGATACAAATCTTTTGAATACTATTATTCTATTCCAAATACATGAAAACACGGATATTTTGATTCGTAATTGGATATATTTATTTTTTTCGAGAATATGTAAGCAATTAATTTGATATCGTAATTATCCTATTATGGTTATAGAAAGTGCGTTTATGTATGAAAATTATTCAGTATGTACCTAAAAATTATATTTCAACAGTCTGACCAGGGAGAATTTAGAAAAATTTTTGATTCGGCTGGCTAAAACGCTTATAAGATGAAAGAAAATGTAATGATAATTCCAGATTTTGTCCGAAAATAGCTACTCTGCACACCGTTTGACTCCTCGAATAAGACATGCTCTTCGATTGACCCGCTGTCACGACGACGCATGAATTAAAATGAAAAAAATGTTTCTCATACCTCGAGGCGCGTTCAGCGAGCCCCCAGAATTTAGTTTCAATTGCCTCATACCGGTAACGAAGAAATAGAAAACATACTCGAAAAACATCTGATTTTTCAGCCTCGCAAAATCACTCCGCATGGAGGCATCTTGCCTGTAGGTGGCCACCACAAGTGACGGGTTTCGGGCGAGCCCACGAGAAGCTACAACGATCGAGACGCAATGCGTTCTCGAAAGGTATAGGCGCTGCGCGATCGCGCGAGATGGGAAATTATGGCGGGCCGCGTAGGAAAGGCGTGTTTTGGGGCGTGCGGGGGTGCGGCTATATAGCGAGGCGCGCAAGCGAGGCCGCGTGATGTACAGCCAAACAAACTTTTCTAATACCGCGTCGCCCATCCTGGATTACGCCGGAGATTGAAACGTATATATGTATTTGCTGAGGCGACTGGCGCGGGCCGAGGAGCGAGCCTCGGGCGGCCCCACCGGGGAGCGCGAAACGCGACTTCTCCACTTTCTCGTTAGGTGCGCCTTATCGCCCGCGCGCGCCTTTGTTTTTTCTCCCCGCGTGTACATATATACGGCGCACCAACTCTGCGCGATGTCATTGTTGGCTGTTTGGCGCGCTGAATTTACCGCGCGGCGAGCGCGGGATCCCCGTTTTATTTTCCCCACCCGGAGCAAAGCAGTTTGAATAGCCCCAAAGGCTCGCGTTTGTCTTATCAACCGGACTCCGGTTACGACTTCTTGGACGCGAAACTTAGATTACGAGTGTCTTCGGCTGGCGCTTGGATTTTCACATTTCGATTCTCACACGCGTACTACTGTACTGGTATTCATAACATATCATGACTGCTGGGTGATTGTTTGCCTTAAATATATATGCTTCGTCTATTATCATCTATTGACCATTGTCTACGATGTTTGGCTGTCCATTGATCATCACCGGTCATTTACCGTTATATTTCAGCAGTCGTTCATCGGGAAGTATTGGGAAAAATTGGGAAAAATTAATATTCACGATTTTCATATGGCGATGCTCGGGATTCGAGTATTTTTCTTTTCGTATCAACATTATATTGATATTTATTTCCGACAATACCGCAGAAATGAAAATACTGTCTCGAAATCGAGCTGTAAAAACATATGAAAAAACCGTTTCGAGCGAAATGTGTTTTGGACAGATCGATAGAGGAAACAAAGAGCAGCATAATTTGCATGAGATAGAATCTTGCTAACGTCATGCAGGGAGGGAATAGCGTATGAAAATTGATCAAAAATAATTCTGTCCTCAACTTTGTTGAAGTGTCCAAGGAATCAACCTGTATAAAAATAAATCTGGACCGTTGAAGATGCGTGAGCGCTTACATCGTCTGTCAAGTTCCGAGGTTGGAAATAATAAATAATGCGTGAGTCGGTTTGTAGGACGTGAACGGAAGTGGACCGACTTTTCACGGGATTCTGATTTTTAATTAGATTATAGAGATCCATGAAAATGCGCTGATATGTATAATAAGGTCCGAAAACTAGATAAATAACTATTTTTGGTCCCGTCGTGCAAGGGTCATAGAATAATAATTATAATAAATATGAAACGTAAAATCAAATCTCTAATAGCGGATTTCAAAGCAATTTGCTTGTATAATTTCGTATAATTAATTGTGGATAACGAAATAGAACCTTTGTATATTTTTTCTTGCTATGCCAATCGCCCAGTAATTACTTTGATTGAATAATTCACCAATAAAGCAAATGAGAGTACATATATTTTTTTTAAATTCACGACGGGACAAATGAAAGACACGGACGACAGCAAGTGATTCTAGTCTAGTATTATTTTAATGTACTTATTTGAAATGCAACATTCAATGATAAAGAACTTGAACTTTACAAATAAATGACATAGAAATAAGCGAGTTAAATTAACTAATGATTCCATACTATCAAAATTATTTCTGAAACGTGAGTATAAGTGAAAAGGAAAACTTCTCTCTGTATATTCTTTTTATATAAAATAGAGAATGTGATGCATTTCTTATCACCTAATCCACGAATCGTTAATTATTTTGGAGTAGACTAATATGGTATATTTGAATATGAATGATTGGTATGCTGTCTGGTTGTACTCCCACGTCTATTTTCAAGACTACATGGGAAAAATTTGGCTGCTTGTCAAACTATTCAAATGGAAGCCGTATTAGCAATCAAGATCTAATCGAAGCTTCGATAATGGAGTTAGCTCATAGAGTAAGCCTTGCCCGAGGGGCATAACTCATAGCAAGCTGCGAGTATCGATATGACCCAGTAATCATTAGTTTCGGTCACTCGTCCATTTTCGAAGATTGGCATAATAATTCAGTGCTCCCAATCGTTCGGTGACTATTTCCCATCCCCTACACGCGACCATCCGTACTTTAACAATAACAATTATCGTGTAAAATCGAATCGATACGGCGAGGAAGGAGAAGGAGAATCGAGCCAGAGGCTCGCTTGATTCAATGAGTACAGCAAATCACGGACAGGCGCGTATAACTTAATGATTACATCGGGGAGGCGAAGGCAGTAAATCCATCAGATCATAAGGTAGGGTAAAGCTCGCGCGGACAGCGTGCAATTGAAAGTTTAATTACAGGCATTAAAGTGGCGAGACTTATTCGAGTATATAGCGGGCGCGCAAGTAACTCGGGCAGCCGCTCGCGCGCCAGCGCAAGGAGAGAAACTTGCTCGAAATTCGCGGCGCAGTCCGAGCGGAGGGAGAGAAAGGTAGATGGGGAAGGGGGGAGAACAGGCGAAGAACGGTAGGACATCCTGACGAGCATAACCGCAGCCTGTCTCGGCTCGGAGTGAGGAACGGCGGCGCGCGAGAGAAGTTGCGGGGGCGGCCATCCCCCAAGCTGCTACCAGCGGCCAGTATTTATGCACATTGTTGACTGGCACTTGGATTTATGCTCGCGTCCGTTATATTATGCGCCCTGGCTCGCGCGCGCGCAAGTCTGTACACACACACACCGTCTCGGGCACGCAACGAATGCCACACGTACGGCTTACACGCGCCGCGCGGCGGTTTTTTTCTCCTCCCCCCGGGCCGTACGGGCGAAGGAGGGTCCGTTGATTTTTCGCCGCGCGACACACGGCAGCTGAATTTAATTTGCGTCGCGTATACATACACACACACGAATTCAGTGCGAGACACCTCCACCCGGGATTAATGGCCGAACTTCAGCAGTTAAATTAAAAGGGAGCGAGCCGCGATCCAACGGACAAGCGCGCCGCGCTCGAGGTGTTTCGTTTTGTTTGCGGGCGCGCGCGTTTCCACGGGGCTTTTCCGGCGCGCGGATCCGATCGAGCACGCGACCGTCTCCGGTTTTTTAACCCGAAGGTGGAACGAAAAAAATTACGAGACTGGACAAGCAGCGAAGAGCGTGTATTTCGGTAAGTGATATCGAGAGTTCGCTACAGGTAGGTGAACCTCAATCAAACGGGTTTTCTTAAAAGTAAGAGGAAATGAATATGTTCTACGGGAGATGTGTATACACTCGGTCCGTATAAACGTGTTTGGTATGGACGCAACCATTGTTAATCCGAAAATACTTATTAGCTAATGGAATAATGGAATCCTTCGCTTGACAACTCTCAACCTACTCCTGATTGGCAGACCATTGTTTCGACCTGACCTCCCGTCTATCAATCCATAAGATCTGATGCCCAAGTGACATATTCATCTCGAATGAAGATTTCTGTTGTTAGTCGAAAACAAAGTCCACGATGCGATATGAATCAATGGAATTTGGATAGGAGGATGAATCACGGTCGACACGATATACATCGCAGTAAAACTAATATCTTAAAAAATTTTTTGTGCTTAAAATATATTGTTTTTTGAGTAAAGTACACGAAAGCCCAATTTATTTAGTTCCAATACGTCTCAAATAAAAGATAAATAGTTCAAATATCGGAGAAATTTTCGCCAGTACATTTCTCAAAACAAAATAGAACGAAGAACAAACCCAATAAGAAGAAGCGAGTTTTCAATTCAAGTACTCGCGCGCGAACGTCGAATCGAGTGAAATTGAATCCTCGAATCGTCCTCGCAGTGTACACACAAGGGGGGGGGGGGTCGGATGTTCGAAGCAGAACATCAGCCGGGTAGAACAGTCTCGGAGCTGCATCTCAATCTCGGTAGGAATGCCAAAACAGTCGGGGACACAACTCGTCAGGCATCCGCGGGTGAAACTTGCTCAAGTTGGCGGTAGGGGGGCAGGGGGGCAAAGTAGCACTCGACGAGTGGCTCCTCGGTTTGGCGCACGCCCGAGTGGCGGAGCCTAATCGCGGGGCGGAGGGGCCAGGGCCGCGGCGAACTCTCGGCGGGTGACAAAATCTCGGCCATCGGCCGGACGTTTGGAGCTGACGCGCGTCGAGTCGAGGACGCAGAAGAAAAGCGTCGCGGCCAGCGCCAACGAGTTATGTACGCCGGGGGAATGACGGCGACGACGACGACGACGACGACGCTGCCAGTGGCTCTCTGCCGCTCGGCCGCACGTATAACCCCACCAGATGCAAGAAGATTTCCTCTGCCCCTCGAGCGACATCGGCTCTGTCACCCACATGCCCCCCATTCAGCCGGCCGTTTGAGCCACCACCCCACCTTCCTCCTCGCTGCACTGCCGGATTATTTTGAATGCTCCACCGCGCGGCGTGTGTGTGTGTGTGTGTGTGTGCGTGTGTGTGAAGGCACGCGCTACTCGCATTGTCCGCCCGCGGTCCTGCACGCACAACAAACATCTTCATTCGGTAAATTCACCCCCCTATGCTCAATCCATCGATCCACCTATCATATTATACATTTTTTGTTTTTTAATAGATTATAAGATTACTACTCTTTTCTACAATCGGAATTTCAATCAGTCGTTCCTTTTGTCAATGTGATTCTAAGGTTGTTGAGTTATATTGGGGGATCTCATCAGAGAAATCGCCGAGATGCCAGTAATTCGCATCCTATTATCTCAGCTAACGTAGAATCATCGATGCGCCGAGACTTGATTGGGTTCAAAAACATACGATCGCCGAATTGTCGCGAATACTTCATGTTATTCAAGCAGCATGTTTTTGTGACTGATGCTGCCCCCCATCAAGTGTCAAGAATGCGACATTATAAACCGATATATCTTCCTTTGTATCGTAGGAGAAAGATGGTTCGATCGATGAAAAAGATCTTTTTATTTACAAAAGAGTTGAGCACCGTGACTAATCTTTAGAGTTCAGCTTGGTTCTTGTAGCGTGGCAAATGAGCATGGATAACGAGTGCAGTGAAGGGATTATCTAGTGAGGAAACGTACAGCGTACAAAGTTCACCTCGAATCGGCTACAGTCTCCTCTGAAACTAGCGATGTGCATCCAAAGTAGGCGTGACTGCGTTTGTTACAACTTCTCTTTTGGATAGATACAAGTGATTATTAAATTTGTTTATCAAAAATACATTTTGAATAGATTGTCACAATTGATATGTAAATGTATAATATACAAAATAGACTTTGAAGATTCAATGAGAACAATTGAATTGGGATTAATTCGTTCATCGTTGCAAAATGATCGGATTGAAAAATCACGCTGACAAAAGATCACAATGAATACAACAAAATAGACATAGAATTATCGTGATACAGACAAACGAAACGATGTGGTTTGAGCTTGTTAGAATCGAATCACAGCGTGATAAAAAAACGGACTAACCGTGCAAAGCTAACCTCGATTACGCGATCGCGTTTATTCCCGATCGTTTCCTTCCTTCCAGATCGAGAAACTCGAATGGAAAATACGAAACCGAGCCGCGCACGATCATCGGTGTATGCAACGAGTGTCGTCACGCCCATCGTCGTCCGGTCATTAGCCCCGGCAATCGACGTAAAAGCTGCCAAACGTATACGGGCGCATAAATCGCGCAAAACTCGTTCGCGAAAGTCCGCGGCCAGAAAGATAGTACAGAGGATACGCTCGCTCGCTCGCGCAGGGGCTATACATACTCGTGTGTGTACAGCGGCCGGCGCTCCTACGTATACGAGGCTCGCATGAAAATTACAAAGCTATTAATTATGAAGGGACGATAAATTAAGCAGTGGGCCGGGGCCATTATAGCGAGCCGCGGCGCGCAAAGGTGAATTGTTGGTAAACTTGTGTCCAAGTGCGCGGCGCTAGCTCGCACATAATAACGGATAGCCCCGGGCTCTCGCTTATAGAATGCGTTCGGGGGGGTCGCGGTCCGACGACGACGACGACGACGACGACGACGGGGACGCGCGCGGGGACCTTGCATCATCCAGAGGACCCAACTGGCCAATGCCGCCGGACATAATCTAGCCGGCGTTATTACTCCCCGAGCCCACCCCCATACTTCCGGGCGGTGCCGTGTATACTTGTTCGGCCGCGGCGATCACTCGGAAGAGCCGAGGGAGCTATTAGCCGGCCACCCGCCACCTACGACGCGCGATTAGCTCCAGCCCGACCCTATCTACAGCTGCTGCATTAAATATGGACCGAAGCGTAATGTTTCCGATGCCGATACGACGACGCCCGTCTTATATAACCCCGGCCCCTTATAGTCCGCGTGGACGCACCTTCACCGAGTGCATGCCTGTGCACGGCGTCCACAAGTTGGCTTGGTAATTTTACCACGCGAGCCTTCAGACACGCGGCGATGCCCATACCGTTCGTATGCGCTGGAGTTTCGGGTCAGATATACACTCTATATACGCCAGTGAGAATATTTACTCTTAGGTAAAATTCCCCTCACTGTGTTGACTTCTCGACGCGCGCGCGCGCATTTATCTAACTTCATGAATCCTTCAGATGACCCTATACGACTTCTTCATTGTTATTCGTCATCAAGTCCATCGGGTTTCCACTCTGCGCACAAGTGGGACAGAGGATTATATCAAGATACATATACGTAGATTTTCAGAAGTCAAATGGTAGATTCAAAATTAGTACAGATGGACCCGAAGGGTTTCTCACTCGAGTACTGTCCAAGAGGGAGTAGCATGTAGTAATGCTTGTGGGCGTATTATACTCTTGCCAATTATTTGACCCGATGCTACTCTTCAAATTAAGTTGCTCTGTCAAAGCACAATAAGTTTATGCTCACAAGATAAAAACTTGCCATTAACTTTAGTTTAGTAATAACGGAGTACTAAAAACCTATGAAAATACCTTCGGAATATTGATAGAGTACTGGAGTGAAAAGCCCCTCGAATTGACCTGTCTTTGTAAAATAAATTACTCATTACTTTTTCAAAGCGATTTAACTGAACTTCCGGATCGGACTACCGGATCTTCCGTTTCGTGATCTATACTGTTCGAATAATGTCGAATTCAACTGTATGTGTACTGTGTGCGTACATGGGTATGTAACTGTAAAAACCGCTGCCGATTTCATTAACACTATGCTTTCTCAAAGAGGCTTGTCGTGGAAGAAAAAATAAAATTTAACTCAATTTCCACACCTTTGACTACTAAAAAAAATAAACAATGATTGCTGTATAGAAATGAAGTTTGAAATTGAGCACGGTTCACATCTTGCCAGCAGTAACTAGTGTGCAAAAACTCAAGAAGATCCCGTGTCGCAGGGTCCACTGTTTTTCGAAAGCAAAAGCTATCTACAAAGAGGCGAAGGATTAATTAGCCGAAAGTGCACGAGCGTGGCCATGATCGTGAAGTCGAGCGAATTCGCGAGTCGGGTGTGCGAGCTGCGTGCGAGGCGTGGACGTCGTAGAGGGGAAGGTCAAGATTATTTAACCGGGCGGGCGGGGAAAATAATATATTATTAAATATGTGGCTCGCGCTAGCCCACGGTAGCCGGTAAGTAGCTGCTTCTTTATGGCGGTTAAATATAAAATAAGTAGACGCGGGCGGGTGGCGCGCAAGGTGCTCGGTGCCCGATACCGGCCTGACTTGTGGCTCCATTAGTAGCGCCTCCCCGCTCGTCGCCCCGTAACGTATAGCATAATAAGAGTTTATGTGTCAGGTTGATGCGCCCGAGAGAGAGAGAGAGAGAGAGAGAAGACTCCCGCCAGACGAACGCGGCACGCGCGCCGCGCATACAAACTGTTATATTTTCATTAGCCCAAGCGGCTGCGCCTTTTGCACTAATGAACATTCGCCCTTCGATGAATGCGACGACGGAAAATCGGTAGGAGCCGTCGGGACTCCGGGGGCCACCTCCTCCCCGCACCGGCGCTCAATCATCCGTGGGTATTTTGGATTTGTTGGTCATGAGCCGCGACTCCCCCCTCTGAATCATGCAATGCACTGAGTGATACTCTTCTAGTCGAGAAAACACCGTATTTTGCCGTATTTAGATAGAGAGAACGGTTGTTTGTAATTCAATGATTTTCCCTGGACAGTAACTAGACACATCGGTATGAGGATCCACGAAACTGAACTGGAACTGAGGAATGATGTCGCGGGTTGATCAATCAAGGGATTTGACACGTGTGCTATGGCAGTTCATCGCGTCTCTATACAATCTTTCAGCACGATTCCTCGACCGTCCAATTTGCAGATCAACGCGACAGGACCTCCTATCATCAGCTACAGCTTGTATTGTCGAATTTGTCGTGAGTGTGTAGACACGAGTGACTCCTATAACTAAAAGATCTCCTCAAAGTGTTTCAGTTATAATGAATGAGGCACTCAGAAGCTTAATCTCATGATCGCTCGAGTTCCGCGTCGTGGCATAATTAATTCAGGATCCATCAGGGTGAGCTTCGCTGTTTTGAATAATTTTCTTAATAATTTCATCAATCCGGAGTCGTATAGCAGAGGGAATCCTGGCTCAGAGCGAGAAATGTTGAGTTAGAAATCATGAGTTCATATAACCCCTTCTCTTAGCACCAGTGATACGCTCTCCGGTATTCTAGAGCCCCTTTCCAAGAAAACACTGCTCCGAAGTTCCATATCCCCCTCGCCGATCGCACCTTTCACTCAGGAACCTCACCTCAAGATTTTCACCATTCGATCTATTCACCTTGGACAATTTTTTCTTCACAAATTTCTGCAGGTGCACCGATGCCTAAGCTTACGAGAGATCGCGAGAGCCGAGAATCGCGAGAGACACGGCTATCAAACTTCTACGGCTCAGCAGCTCGTCGAACTGTCTCGTGGACCCTTTGACTAGAGCACGATGGTGGTAGTGGAGGTGGCGGTGGCGACCGCATCTGCGTACGTAGACATTATACAATCTTGGGGGAAACTTACCACTTAGCCGAGAGACAGAGTAAATGCGGCGTTGTCAGTGAGGGTCCGTTGCTCCATACTTCGATCCGGTGACCCGTCACCGGCGCGGCTCTGCGCATTTTACCCAACTCGGACGTATACAGGTATATATTGCCCCCAGACGAATCTGTTAACGTGTGCCAAATGCTGCTATTCAAATTCGCACATCAGAACAGAATTATTGATTTGATTTGATTAGCCAACCTAATTTGATTAGGTATGTCCTGACCAAGTTTTAGATCGCTGTCCTACCAATGATATAATAATTAGTTTTGCTTTTATAAACATAAAGCTTTGTGGCGGGACAATAGTCGACCTCTCGAATCAGGTTTCAGAAATGACTTCAGATGTGGACGGTTAATTAGTTTTAGGTTAGCTCTCATCGGCTATTTTTTTTTCATACGAAGCAGCTCAATGCTAGAAAGCATACTGTCAATGCAGTTGGCAGCGATTTTTTTCTTCATGTTGTGCATAAATGCCCATTTTTATTCATTTCGTTTTAATTTCGCCTTTTCTAGTTTTGCAAACTCTTTACACAGTATACTACTCGACTCACACAGATATGCACACGGCGACGACAACAAAATACACTCAAAGCTTCATGATATGATTTTTAATGTCAACTTGTCCAATAATTATCATTCTGAAAGTCGTGCAGAGTTACAACCGGCAAATTCAAAATTGTAAAAAAAATCACTGCGCGCGTAAGTTTACGTCCGTTCGAGCCATTTGGAGCTACTTTGAACTATAGTAGCATCCAATGCAATTAGCCGAATCCATTATCCAAAGCGGGAGCGTAAAACATATTGGAAAACATCGGTCCGGCTGCGTAGAGTGGGCTAGCCGAAGATAGAGGAGCGAACTCGGGACGGGTCGCTGGCGCCCTCCTCTCCCCATAGACGTGCCATAGTTGCGGCTAGTTGGCCGTCACCTCTGCGTCGGCGCTCCCTTGTCTCGCGGACTGATTCAATTTGCCCGGCTCGTGGCTGTTTAATTACTGGCCGAAGTGGACTCTGGCCGGCAGGGGGCGAGGGGAGGCAAAGGCTGCGCTACGGTATTGGTGCATCGGCTACGTGCGGCTCCGATACTCGACAGCGAGACACTAACGGAATAACGTCCCATGGAGATTGTTGTTGATACCGAAGTAACGCCCGCCAGCGCCAGCTTAGAAAGAGAGGCGGCAGCGGGGCAAGGGGTCGCGGAGGGGGAGGGGGCAGGCACGACGTGTCTTGCAAACCGAATGACCGGGCGCAAGTTAAGCCGCAGAGCCAACTCCCCAAACTATGGAGATTCTCTGGTCTGGTCAAGGAGGCATCCGCACAACCTTGTACAAATGCTTCGACAGCTTCTAGTTGTTTTAGATTACGATCGATCGATCTTGCGGAGAGGCGAGAGAGGCAAGTGGCCATTTGAATTGGTGCTTATTATGCAAAAATTCCGCTCAACTTTGGGATGCGATCGAATTTTGATAAACGGGTCGTTGGAGCTACTCAAAAGAAAATTGATAAGCGAGAAAAAAATGCCGACATGGAAAAAAATGTCGTTGGTCGGAGAAAGTTATCCTGAAAGATCTAAATTTTGCTTTCGATCGAAGGCTGAAATTCCCGTTTGAAATCATGTGTAATCATAGTATCAAAATAAATTTAGAAACGTTTTATAGATTGATCATCTGACATTTCAACTTGGAACACTATTTCGTGCCTCAATATGTCCCCTTAAGTTTTTTCATATCATTTAGGGTATTTTAACTCATGTTATCAAAGGGCCAAATATGCTACTTTTGTCGTTTTTTTTGGTACCCTGGCAATATGACTTGGAGAACAAAAAAAATCTGAAAAACGTCTGCAGATATGATGAGACTATTAAATAAACCGACTAAAAATATGACAGCCGTATCAATATTTTCATCCGACCAATTTAAAGAGAATGGCCCATATAACTTAAAATACTCTCTTAGATCCATTCAGTAAAATTTTACTGTATGTAGGTAGGATGAACGATTAAATGGAATCACAGAGAATTTTTCATATGATGCAAATAAGTATTCACTTGAGTTCCTTGAGATTTGAAAATGTTTGCAATCAAAACGCATGGAATTCAAGTGAAAGTTCAAGTGTATTTCATGAAAAATTCACTTTAGTTCCATTCAGTCACTCATCCACCTTAATACAGTGATTTATAACTTTCATACAGTAGTTTTTCTCTGTAAGGATTTGAGAGAATACGGATATCTGGTGTCCAGAAGAAAGAAGATCCGGCAAGCGAAGAATTGATAAACGAATAATAATTTATTTGAGTTGATTGTGAGAAGAGGATACTTTATGAAATATATTCACTCAATTTTTTTGAAGAAGGTATAATATGATATGGAATAATATTAATAACAGTCATGACATTTTCGAAATATTAATTATGAGACAAAAATCACATGAAACAAATCAATACTCTTCGTAGTATTATATTAATTTTGTCCTGACAATTGAATTATTTCAGTGGGAATTCAGAATGATAATGAATAAGTACGTATTTGTTTTTGTTTATATAATTAAGTATAGAGATATGTGCTTTGTATGTACGATAAATACAGAGTATGGGACTGTATCTTGCTTTTTTTGTTCATTTAGCGAAACGTGAGATTAGATCTTGATTTCCTGAATTGAAATGCATCAACTACTATACATAGATCGTAATTTTTTTAACAACATAATGTCAAGTATTCTCTACCGGCTATTGAAATCTCAATTATATATCTATTAAAGTATTCGCCCACAATAATATTCTTCAATTAATATATGATAAGAGTTTTCCAATAATCGTCGATGCAAGTTATTTATCATATTATTTATCTTATGATTCAGAAAAATAATTATCTGTTTGTTTGAGAACATCTACGTTGATAAGTTTCTATCTCGATAAAACCACTCGATAACTCGTATTCGTAGTTCTCAGATGACTTTATTTTTTTTTTAACAATCAGTCTTGAATGATATCTCAGCAGACTGAGTAGAAAAGTTTCATGTGTAGAGTTTTCTTAAATATGTGATTAATTATCCTTCTTGAGTATAAAACCTATTTTCAAACAATTAACTGCTCTAAATGACATCAAAAATATCAACTTCTAATTCAATAGTGAAGACGATTTTTTTTCCATAAAATAACAGCAATATAAAATCGATACAGCGAAGTCACCAAGATGGAGTGCGGTGTGGTTGAATTGCTGATAACCTTCGCCATAGTACTTGCGGCTATTTATTATTACTTCACATCAACATTCGACTTTTGGAGCAAGCGTGGAATACCAGGCCCTGAGCCCACGCCCTTCGTGGGCAACATCAAGGATATTATATTTGCTCGTACATCGGTTGGTGACTGGGTGACGAAAGAATATCAAAATTACAGGGATAAGGAATGGTTTGGCATTTTTGTTCGTAGAACCCCGGTGCTTGTCGTCAAGAACCCGGAAATAATCAAAAATATATTGATCAAAGACTTCTCAACATTTTCCGATCGAGGGGAACAAGTTTTCGAGAAAGTCGAGCCCTTGTCCCAGCATTTATTCGCTTTAGAGCCAGCACGATGGAGGCCACTACGCAACAGATTGACACCCACCTTCACGTCGGGGAAATTGAAGGAAATGTTCTACCTGTTGACGGGATGCGCCGAAAATTTTCGAATTTTCTTGGAAAAAATTGTGGAAAAAAATTCGATAATCGAGTGTCGTGACCTCACTGCTAAATTTACCACTGACGTCATTGGTACATGTGTCTTTGGACTCGAGATGAACTCCTTGTCCGAAGAGGAAAGCGAATTCCGTAAATTTGGACGAAAAGTTTTCGAAAATTCCGGATTAAAGTTGATCAGATTGAGAATAAGAGAATCTATGCCATGGCTTTACAATTTGCTTTACCCGATCATGTACGAGCACGAAGTGAATAACTTTTTCATCGGATCGATAATACAAACTATGGAGTACAGGAAGAAAAGCAACACCAAGAGGAACGATTTTGTTGATCTTCTTATGGAAATCAGAGATAATCCTGACAAAATTAAAGGAATCGGTGGGTACTTTTGATAACATTCTCCATTCTGTTTATTTCGAGATAATGATTGGATCGATGATATTTTGTAACTTTTTTCATACCTATTATAGTCAATAAGATGTTTTGGTAATGAATTTAAAATGAATAAAAATGCCTCAAAACCGAAAAAACTTTAAAGTAAAAATACACGATTCATCATATTTTGCATATGGATAATTCTAAAGTCCTTATCCTATATGAGAAATGATAGCCTGTAAAATAAAGCCAGCTTGCTCATGCTGTGATTGATTTAGACGTAACCTCGCGACGTGAATAGAATATAGATATGTATAGAGACAGTGGGCAAGCGAGAAACAGGGAGACACTGACTATAGTTGGTACGTTAGTTGAAGAAGAATAGGTTAAGGTGATAAATTTTCTTTTGATGAAATGGTACGTTTCAGTCAGCTATGCAAAGAGTAAGGGGAGCTGAAGATAATGAGTTTCGAGGTCTAATGACTAAATCTCATATTCAAAACTGATAGAATATGAACGTCTTAAAAATGCACATATTGAAACGAATTGTTAACTTCGTAGAAAAATAATTATTAATCTAATAAGTGAACAATAATTAACGCAGTGGATCTTGGTGTAGCTCGTATAAGAAAACTCGATAATTGATACATGTTTTACAATATGAAAATAATATAATTTATAATTATCTGACTAGAAATGACGGATGCACTAATTGCTGCACAAGCGTTCGTATTTTTCGTTGCTGGGTTTGAAACTTCCTCCTCTACAATGAGTTATGCCTTATTCGAAATAGCTTTGAATCAATCAATTCAAGATAAGGTTCGTGAAGAAATAGAGGAACATAAGAAGTATAATGAAAGTTTCACATATGAAACTATCAAAAAGATGGAGTATTTACATAAAGTGTTTTGTGGTAAATTAATTTATAATCCATTATATTTGAATATCATTGTGTTGGAACTAAACTCAAAAAAATTTAATTCTTAGAAACTTTAAGAAAATATCCTGTCGTTCCTGTTCTAACGAGAAATTCAACAGAACCATATACTTTCCCGGGAACCAAAGTGACGATACCAGAAGATCAGGAGATTTGGATTCCAGTGTTCGCAATTCAACGAGATCCAGACATTTATCCTGATCCCGAAACATTCGATCCCGAGAGATTTAATGAAGAAAATGTGAAACAACGACACCCATCTTTCTATTTACCTTTTGGTGATGGTCCTAGGAATTGCATTGGTAGGAGAAAATATTAGCTCAATCAAAATGTGGACTTATTAATACAATGAAATTTCCTTCACAGGTGCAAGATTCGCAAACTACCAATCAAAAATTGGCCTCATAAAAGTTTTAGAAAATTTCAAAGTTGAAATTTGCAAGGAAACTAGTGTGCCATTGGTAAATAATCCAACAGCCTTCTTACTGCAACCAAAAGATGGCATAAAATTGAAATTTACGAAAATACACTGATAGATTCACCCGAAGAAGCTAAACTAGATCAAATGAATCACTATATTTTTCTATTTTATATTATCATGCGAGCATGAATCGCAATATGTTGTACTCTTCAATAGTCATTTATTGAGATATTTCCAAAAGCTTGTACACATATTAGACTAGATTTTTGATCATTATATTACTGAAGCAAAGAATAACTAGTTCAGAGTATTACTATGAGACTAAAGATGCATGATTCTACTTTGAAATATTACGCAAAATAACATTTCATACCGATTGAAAAAAATAAACCGCAGCAATAGAATCCATAATTTCTTGATTTATTTGTCGCATAATATTTTTAATGCAATAGAAATACTCCGTTCGGGTAATGCGTTCAGCGATTAATACCATTGACCCAATGACTAGGAGCTTTGGTTCGAAATAATTCGCAGTTGAGGCCGGAGTGGCAAGCGGCGCATTTAAAAAGTCAAAGAGTCTCGTGAGTTAAAGTTCGCCGGATGATTCAATGGTGCTCATATCAAGTTGGTTCACCGGCTCGTACAGCCCCTTGAGCCTCTCTCGGTGCACGAGTTATAACGAACTAACGGGCGCGCGGACAGACGGATGGACCGCAGGCACGCGGAGGCGAATTCTAAATTTATAATACCCCTCGCAGCATCTTGCAGCGTAGCTCTCTCTCTCTCTCTCTCTCTCTCCCTCTCTCTCTCTCGCGCGCGCATATCTCTATTATAAGACTGCCATAAATCCACGCTTTCATTATCATAAATCGAACCCCATCAGTTCGTGCACGAATACTTTCGCATGAGCTGTGTTGCATGCGGCTCATCGCCTCGGATCTTCTGCCCTGCATCCATCCTTCGCCCGTGTTATTCACTGCGATGCCCGCAATCTTTGCCCCTTGATTTTTCCGTTCTCACTCGCGCGCTTCGTTTTCGAGCAGAAGGAATAAACGCGCGCGACGCGGCTGCGTTACGAGTATATCTCATCAGAGATCCCGGATAATTTGCACACTCAGCTTCTTCATGTTCCGCCTATCGGCGAGTGCGCTCAAATCTGGGTACTCGAGTAGATAGCCTCGACCTTTCCGCTACTTAGCTGCCGGCCAGCGATGACCACGGATAATTTGGATAATAAAATGTAAACAAAAGCGTGTGAGAAATACTGTTCAATCCCTGGATGTTTTCTTCGCAAGTCGCTCGTGGGTTCTAAGCGCGTAGCCTGTCTAGCTTCCCCGTCTCTTTCCGTTACTCGTCCCAGTAGCGATAATTTCATCATTGTGACAAGATCGTAAAATCTCGGAACTTGACTAACTGGCCGAGGAGCCCTCGCGGGTTACTCTTCGTAGGCTGGTCTTGCGAAACAGCAGCTGCGCATTCTGCATATGAATGAGAGCGCGTAAAACATCGAGAGTTGAGGGGACAAGTGGCAGTCAAAGATTTTCCATCCACAAACTACAGCTTGTGACGTTTATATATTATACTCGCCTCCTTTGTATATAGGATGACCGATTGAGTTTTGCTTCACCGTGTGCTGTGTGTCATTTGGGAAAACATCTAGTCTGTAGTACAATATCTAAATTTGAAATAGTAGAAATTGACTGACTGAGCAAAATTCTTAGAATGTTACTGAAAATTAGTAAAGTTTTATCAATTTATAAGTGAATATTTACTATTATTCATCAGTTATGCAGTTTCTAGTGATGAATAATATTTTTTTACCATTTCAAATTTAGGGAGTAGATACTGATGAAAGCTCATGATCCTTTCGATAATTCTAAATACATTAAATAACCGAACCCTCCATTCTTAAGATTCCATATGTAAAAACTAAGATCAGTATTGAAAAAACCGCTGCCAAGTGCCTTAGCAGTATGCTTTCTCAAAGGGGCTTCAACATCACCCACAAACGCGTCCCAAACCTGTATTTTCACCTTTCCACTAGCGTAGATACTATCATCTATTTTTCAAAAATTACAAAAAAATTATTTAATCAATTCAATTCGTATCTTTGTGACTGTGTAAAGTGTCGTTCTTTTTCAATTGACCAAACTATGTTGCGAGTGTTGATGTCTGCCCGGGCTCTCTTATTATTTGATCAAATGCAACAAAGCAAACGGTTCTAGGTTCTACACGATGCGAGACATTTGGACCTGCATAATTTTTCGATCAATTCATCTTGTGACTGTCTTACGGTTTAATGGTGGTTGAAATCCATCCGTCCTGCCCTTAAGTCCGTATTTAGCACACTTGAAGACTCATTTTGATCATTTTCGACGGTTGAGGTTGGGAATGATCAATTCAAAATCTATTTTAATCATTCGCACCGCCCACAAAGCTCGACCGCTTGAAAAGTGAGATCAGCAGCTCGACACCCAACGCTTAACCACGCGCGCACCACCTCCAGATTCTCGCATGCATATATGCAAGAGGATGCTGCACCGATCCGTCGATAGGCCGCCGCCGCGTCAAATTTATACGACAAGCCCGGCGAAATTATGTCGGGGGCGAAACACGGGCACAGAGCCGCGTTCTTCCGGAGTCGCGAGCCACACGTAAATCCCGATCGAGCCGTAAGTGCGACCGCACGCAATGCGGCGAGCGTCGCGCGATTCACGCTCCGAGAGCCTCGCGAGTGATGGGCCGGTGGTGTGTGTGGGTTCCACGCTAACATACCCATGTGTCCGCTCTGCCGAGGCCTTTCGTGTACTCTTATACCGCGGTGATCTGCATTTCTTTTTTTTTTCAGAGAGAAACAGGTGTTTTTCGGATCAAGGGCTTGGTCGGATGCGATTTTAATTTTATTCGCTTGAATCGTGTGTAAAATATAACCGCAATCATTTTTCATCATTTTTGTGATAGGAAAATATTTTTGAAAATGCTCGAAATCTATTTTCGGAAGATCTCTTAATCGTCTCAAATGTTGAAATGAAACTTCACAAACGCGATCATCGACTTCGACTTGGAATTTGAACTACAGCCTTCCAGATACTAGGGAACTAGAGAACTGCATTCGATTTTTGGTGATCAACAAATCTTGCCCCGGATTTAAAACCCGTTCGACAAAACCCTCAGCACTTTGTTGTATGTGTATGCAGTCTTCCAAAGCCAACTAACCTCTCAATCGAATTTCGAACCGACGACGCACGGCAACCCAACACTGACATTTGCCCTGAAACAAATCCGAATTGTCATCGCAAAGCGGATATCCAGACAACAGCTCGCGCCGATAATAGTTTCGAGCTCTCGCGAGGGAAAAGGTGGGAAAAGACGCGCGCGAGACGTGTTCCTCCATCAACGTCGAGGCTCGAACGCAACAAGGGAGTTTCGCGTGTTCGACACTCGCTGAATAACATTATCGCACCTACCCGGGCCGAAGACGCTCGACTCAAATGAATCATGAAAATTCATAAAGATTCAGCGCTGAGCCCCGGGGGTGTGAACGCAGCCGCGTCGTCGGGCAGTAAAAATGTCCGATGTAAAATACAACTGGGATTCATCGATGGCCGACGATCCAGAGTCGATTATTCCCTGGCCTCGCGCGAGCGTCCACGCATAGAGCAGACTCTCTCTCGGCTTGGATTGCGCGCCCATACATACACACACGCGTGATAAATCGCCAAGAGTCGCTTGTTCGCCGCCATAGGAACACAGTCAGATCGAAGAGACGCGAGCGGGGAGGGGGGAAGGGGGGAAGGTTGGGTTTGAAGGCGAAAAAAAAAGCGAAAAGGAGAGCGCGGCAATAAAGTGCGTGCGTGTGTGGCGCGCGCGACGAGCAAGCTCACGTGTTCGCGTTTAGCATTTATCGAAAGCGCGAGATCGTAACTCCGAGTGCGCGTGTCATGCAGATAGGTTTAAAAGCCTTACGTGCCGCGCTTACAAATGCGCGCGCGCGTGTAGGTGGCGGTGCGTGTCGCGAGTCGCACTCGCGCGCCAAACCCGTATGTATATGTATGTATTTTTCGTCATTTTTTTTTCGTATATACGCGTTATCGATGTCGCCCCGATACACACACGCGAGTCCAAAAGTTTTCAGTATATATATACGAGGCGTAACGCTCGGGCCGAATTTCAATGCACAATCGGACGAGCAGAGGAGCTGTTATGTATATATGTGTGAGGTGGGATAAAGAAGGCGCCCGAGAGAGAGAAAGAGAGGGGGAGAATTCGGCTGCGCGCACTCACTATGAATCAATCTCGAGCCATCTATTATTTCGAGAGAGCTGCAACGTGTCCAAACGGAATCCTAAAAGAGCCCCGGTCCCGAAGATTTAGAATGCGCGCGATAAAGCTCGTAAAAACTCGGTCCTTGGGAGAAAGAGAGCTGCGCAGTCACTCTCTGCCGGCGGCCGCGTCTACTCTTTATCTGCTTCTCTCTCTCTCTCTCTCTCTCTCTCTCTCTCTCTTCTTTCTCCTCGTCGGGCAAAATCCACCGAGACCCACGGCGAAGGACAGCTGAGAAGAAAAACAGCTCGGTCAGCTCGTCCAAATGCACATACGTTCTCGCGCGCGCGCGAGCGAGCGAAACACGCGCCGCAGAGATGCGCAAAAACGGATCAATCCGCGGTGATCAGAGCGCGTGAATCACACTCGGCTTCTGGGGTGAGAGCGACAAGCGATACAAACAACCAACGCGACGAGATGGAAATTTCGCGTGTACAAAAAACGCGCGCACGCTCGATTTATCCACGAGTAATCGACGAGTTTGATTATTATTCCACTTGGAACGGACCATTTAGTCGACAACGGTCACGTTAAATTTGATTTTCCTGACGTTGTTAGCGAACAATTAAAAGTCTAATCAACATCTCTCAAAATGTGAGCCAAGATACAGCTGGTTATGACTTCTCTACGCTGAGTCATAGTATTTGGAGAATTTTTCATGGGACTAGAAAAATCAAAAGACAAATCAATGATTCAGGGGGGTGGCACGTAATGGGTACGAGCGACAATCTCATAAAAAATGGTAATATTACGGACAACATATGCTGGCAAGCTTATCAAATGTAGATAGTCGACTGCGAGGGTAACTTTCAGCCATTGTCAGCCTGCAAAAAAACTGATGAGCGAGAATTGCGGGACAAAAGTCGCTCATTTCTGCTGGATGTAAACCGTCGCTGGATCTCATCCCGGTACTGAGTGAAAGCGTTGATGGAAGAACTTGAGCGGCTTAAAAGCATCTAGTACAAGACTCTGCAGTATCTATCTCTGCACTTCTCGCTCAAAACATCACTCTAATCGAACACATTAAAAACACAACCACACAAAACACCACAATATTACAAAAAATAGAAAATATAGAGTCACAAACACAACACTTAGCCAATAGTACCTCACACAATACACATAATGACCCCGGGCTGGCAATGGCTGACAATTTTGTCGACGCTTCGGTGGGCCACATTACCTCACCATCGCATAAAAACATCGTTTCGCCGTCTCGAGCCGAGGTACGGGCGGATAGTGACGGGGGTGACAAATTGCTTGTCACTGGTATTATTGACTGTATGAAATATAATGTCTCAGCAGAGAGGGCAGCATTTGTTGTTCTCGGCGCTGTCTGCCCGGGCCTCTGTGAGAGCGATATTGTCAAGGCCCACCAAATCAAACCGACGAGTAGTAATAGTAATAGTAAAAATAGTCTAATTAATTCTAGTCATTCTAGTCATTCAAACTTTACCAAAGATGTACATAGTCCTAGTTCTAGTAATAAAAATAGTAATAATCACCGAATTCCGTCCATTATAGTGCAATTAAGAAACAATGATCTTAAGAGAAAAATTTTACAAGAAAAGCACAAGCGAACGGGCCTCAATACGAGCGACTTGGACTTGACTCTGCTGGATGCAAGCAAGTCCAAGCATGTAATTCACAGCGCTGTTTTTATAAACGAATTTTTATCGACTGCCATTTACCAAAAACTTTCTAGTCTTCGTAGAATTGCTAAGTCCTTAGGTATTAAGTATGTGTGGTACAAGGACGGCAGGTTTCTGTCAAGGCGAGCGGTGGGGGAAAAAGTGTTTCAAATAGATAATGAGGCCGAACTAAAAGTCATTGCCGAAACAACCTTAAAGGGATGCCACAATGGAACGGATTGACTATCGAGAAAAGAGCTGAACCCTAACGTCGCCTCTGGGAGATTGAGAGCGGGCTTTCACAATGTGAACTCTCTTAGAGCTCACATTGAGCAAGTCCGTCAGTTTCTGGTTGAGAATCCGTCCTACCACCTCTACGGGGTTGCGGAGACCTGGCTGGGTCCTGACGTTCCGGATGACGTCGTTCGGGTCCCCAATTACAAATTGATCAGAAATGACCGCAACACTATTGGTGGAGGGGTTGCATTATACGTCCGGGATTTTTACAAGGTTGAAATTCTAGCTTCATCGAACACCACAGGACCAGGCAAACCCGGCATACCTGAGTACCTTTTTTGCTCATTACAGCACGGCAACTCCCAACCAATTCTTGCTGCGGTCATATACAGACCACCCCACATAGCCTTTACCAAAAATCCTTCCCTTATCAATGACCTTCAAACACACTGTTATGACTATAGCCACAAGTTTGTGATGGGGGACCTGAACGCCGATCTTCTTCTTACAGACGGTGATGACGCAAAATTTGTTCGCAAATTAGCTGAAGAACTGTCGTTACGTCTGATACAGCATGGGGCTACGCATATAACCCCGACTTCTCGCACGTGGATTGACGTCTTACTGGTTGACGACAATGACGTAATTTTAGACGAACGCAACTTCCCAGCTCCCTTTCGCAGCAAACATCATATTATTGACGTTGAACTCACCATTCAACAACCCAGAGAGAGGTCAGGCTCCTTCAAATACAGAAATTTCAAAGGTATTCGGCAGGAAGACCTGGTCTCTACTCTGAAACGATGCGATTGGGGGCCACTTAACCACGATGACGTAGGTGACATTGACTCTGCACTTGACTGTCTCAGCCGCAACCTCACGGGGGCAATTGATGAGCTTGCTCCTCTGAAGGAATTCAAGCCTAGAAAGAACAAGTTGCCGTGGGTTGATGCTGAGCTAACGCTGTTATACAAGAAAACGGACGCGACTTATAAACGCTATGTTCGGACAGGGGACGAAAACCTGCTCATCGAATTCCAAAGGTTGCGCGATCTCTCTGATAGCAAGACAACTCAGGCTCGCACTGAGTTCCTTTCGAATAAATTGGCAGAAGCACTTGATAACAACACGGTGTGGAAAGAACTGCGTAACCTGAATCTTTTACCTAAGCAGAGGGAGGACTTGAACGGGATCACCCCGGAGGAGCTGAACGCTCATTTTGCCAAGGTTTCCATCTCACACAATGAGAATGCTTCGGTCTACCAGGATATTATCTCCTCCGCTTCTGAGGAAGACGGCTTTTGCTTCCAGAAAATCAGTATCAATGATGTTATCCTGAGCATTTCTCATTTCACTTCTCAATCAGTCGGTGACGATGGCATACCGAAGAGTACCATTCTTGATGCTCTGCCCGTGATTGGCGACAAAATCGTGAATCTGTTCAACTCCTCCCTGCGCAAAGGAATTTTCCCGTCATCTTGGAAAAGGCTCATGTTCTTCCGCTTAAGAAGAGTGCTCATCCGTCTTCGCCGTCAGACTTTCGACCCATCGCCCTCCTAAGTTTCCTTTCTAAGGTTCTTGAGAAGATAGTTCATGACCAAGTCATGAACTACCTTACAGTCAACAACATCCTTGACCCTAGACAGGCAGGTTTTCGTCCAAACCACTCTACGCAGACGGCACTACTGAGACTTACGGAAGACATAAGAAAAGGCATGGACAAAAAGAAACTGACGTTACTTCTACTTTTTGATTTTAGTAAAGCCTTTGACAAAATCTCTCATTCCAGAATGCTGAAGCGTCTGAGGGATATCGGCTTTGCGAGGACTGCTCTCTCGTGGTTCCACTCATATCTCACGGATAGACAGCAAATAGTTATAACAAAGAGTTTTGGCAAATCTTCGTGGCTTGCCACGAACCTTGGGGTGCCACAGGGGTCGGTCCTCGGGCCGCTTCTCTTCTGCATATACATTAATGACCTACGTGACGTACTTGACATTGAGGGCGTTGAGCGTATGCTTTATGCTGACGACTTACAAATTTATACTCCACTTTAGGTTCCACTGAATAGACTGGCTGAGGGTGTAGCGTTGCTCGAGAAGGCGGCTGCGGCCGTGTCGGGTTGGGCTGGCGCGGCTTCGCTGGTACTTAATGCCGGAAAAACTCAAGCCATAGCGTTTGGGTCCTTATATTATATTAATCTTCTGCACAAAGAAGCACTTTATGTATCCGGCATTGGGATCGGCGAGGCTCGCGTGCCGTTCTCTGATACGGTCAAGGATCTCGGCGTGGTGCTTGACGAAACTCTATCCTGGCGTCAAAACACCGATGCAATTACAAAGAAGTTCAACAGAACCATGTATAGTCTGAGATTTTTCCGCAAATACACGACTGAGATCCTTCGTAGACGCTTATCAATGGCTCTGCTGTTCCCTCATCTTGACTATTGTTCTGCGGTATACCTCGACGCATCTCAAGAACAAAAACACAGAATACAGGTACTACAAAATTCATGTGTGAGATATGTTTTTGGTGTGAGGAGGGACGAACACATCACTCCTTACAGGGCCAAGCTTGGCTGGATGCGCACGGATATTAGGAGGCAATATTTTATGGCTGTACTTTTGTACAAGATCCTGCGCATTCGTCAGCCGGAGTACCTTCTGAGCCTCTTCACTAGGTATGTGTCCACAAGGCCCTCGAGGGGAGATGCACCGGAACTCTCGGTCCCCAAAATGAGGAATGTTTTCGGAATAAATTCCTTCCAGGTGCAGGCGGCACACCTCTGGAACTCCCTTCGCTCCTCTGATAGAAACCTGCCGTCCTTATTAAGTTTTAAATGTTCTATAAGAAACTATTTTTTAGAATTAGAACTGAATGAATGTCTTTGACACATTTTATAAAGATTGACGCTACGACTAAATAGCTCAAATCTCATGACTAGCTGTATAAATTTATACCTTTACTGACGCATTATCTGTGATAATTAGTTTAAGAAGTCTGACAAGGATGATATGTGATATATATTTTAACTTAATGACTGATATTTTAAAAAGATGACTGATACTATGTAACTACCATTTTTGTATATTTTATACAATAAAACATATCTATCTATCTATCTATCTCTCTTCTTTCTCCTCGTCGGGCAAAATCCACCGAGACCCACGGCGAAGGACAGCTGAGAAGAAAAACAGCTCGGTCAGCTCGTCCAAATGCACATACGTTCTCGCGCGCGCGCGAGCGAGCGAAACACGCGCCGCAGAGATGCGCAAAAACGGATCAATCCCGCGGTGATCAGAGCGCGTGAATCACATTCGGCTTCTGGGCTGAGAGCGACAAGCGATACAAACAACCAACGCGACGAGATGGAAATTTCGCGTGTACAAAAAACGCGCGCACGCTCGATTTATCCACGAGTAATCGACGAGTTTGATTATTATTCCATTTGGAACGGACCATTTAGTCGACAACGGTCACGTTAAATTTGATTTTCCTGACGTTGTTAGCGAACAATTAAAAGTCTAATCGACATCTTCAAAATGTGAGCCAAGATACAGCTGGTTATGACTTCTCTACGCTGAGTCATAGTATTTGGAAAATTTTTCATGGGACTAGAAAAATCAAAAGACAAATCAATGATTCAGGGGGTTGTCACGTAATGGGTACATCTCATAAAAATAACGGAAACATATCAAAACAATGGATAGATAGAACGTATGCTGCAAATGAAAGAATTGAATATGATGTAGGTGGAATTGATAAGACTGATTATACATCTTACAGTTAGTATGTGTCTATTTCATCCGCGAGATGGACCTACTTATCAATTAGCATATACGAGAAGTAAAAGCAAAAGAAGCACTGTTGACTTTGAAACTAATTAGTTTCAAGTAGCCGCACAATATATTTTTTATTATTAATTCAACTAGTGAATCTCGAAGTTTTCGAAAATATCACAACAGATGTCACGTGTGTCTCGTTGTCATTTGAAAGTCTCTACCGATACTAATGTTAATGAGATAAAATAGCACGACAAGAATTCAAGGTAGGTAATGAAGATGTGGGAAGGGTTGAATAGGACCTGGCGGATGACGGACAGGCACGCGTGAGGAGGACAAACAGAATGTGGGAAAAGAATTACCCCCAGGATGGATGTGCACACGCCGTAAATGATTGGAGCAACCCCGTATACGTGCTGAATGATGTATCTTGTAAATTTGTGATGTTGAATCTACACAGCGGCCGAAATTAATAAAAAAAAATTCTCATCTTGTACATAACGGATATTAGATCACGAATATTCTTATGTAGATGAAGAATCTAACAGATCCTAATCTTCCGAACAAGTGACTGATAGGCATGAGAGAATAATTAAAAGTATACAACCTGATTATTCTTCCATTCACGAGATTAGTTTTGTACTGTTGCGTATTATTTTTATAGTTACCTAATTAGAACCAGCGCATGTTCAACAGACTTCAATGCGAGTTGCTTTCTTCCCAGCTAATCCAGCATTGCGAAGAATTTGTACAATTAATAGGGACGATGAAGTTATAATTCGCGCGAAACATCCACAAACGCACCGAGTATTCGAACACATTCGGCGTTTCTCAGTAAACACTTACATGTGCCTCGATCGGTGTGAGAGATCAAGCCAGAAGGGAGTAAACACACGTGTATATAGAGGGAAACAAGTGCGAGGGAGGAGGTGGGGAGGCGCCGTAAATGAATGAGTCGAGACATCGAGAGTCGAGACGGCGGAACGTAACGAGATACGAGCGAGCGGTATCGCGCGGGTAGCGGGGTAGCCGCGAATCGAGGAGCGGACGATAGAAGCTGACTGATAGAAAGTGGAAGAAAATAAGTGACGGGGCGTTTTTCCCGGGCTCGTCGCGCGGGCGGCCCCGGCTGAGTGTACACATCAATAAAGGGCGAAATAAAAAGAAAGGCGCGCTATATGGTACGTGTCGCAGCTCGTCGGGAAGAATGAAAGCGAGTCGCGCGCACCGCAAGCCGCGAAGACGCGACGTTTTATTTCTCCACATGACAGCCGGAGACAAGTGACCACATCGAACTGTCGTATTTCGAGCTGTCACCTGTCGGGCCGCGGCTCTCTTAGCGCCTCGGTTTTTCACTCTCCCTCGACCAGCCGGCGAAATGCGTGTGTGTGTGTTTGTGTGACGCCCTTCTCTCTCGCGGCCAACTCTTTTACTTCTTTCGCGCATGTGTGTTCCACCTCTCCTCCGGCTCTACCACGTCTCCCTCGTCTGCTTGTTCACCTTTTATTGACGGCACCTGTAATTTACGGCATACTAAAGCGAGCTTCAAGTGTAACTGAAGAGTATTATATTCCTGGCTGTAAAACACGTATCTCGTGTCGGCTGCTTTGTAAGGGAAAAATTGATACTCCGCGAGAGCGAGTTTGAGTGACGAGATATAGATTCGGACGGTCAGAGGTGGCGACACTCTTTCGACTAATACGCTGTTTAATCGTTGGCTATATACAGCGATTACGACTCGTAATAATCTAAGACCTTTCACTATTCTAATGTACCCTACGACACGTGTGGATGCAATAAAGACATCTTCTTGACATTCACATTGGGCATCTTAATTCATCTTGTAGGTGAGAATACGTTTGTGGAAAGAATATTACAACCTGTCGATTTTTGTGAAAAATGTGAAAATTCATCAGAAGCAACAATTCAATTTCGTGCTCTTAGTTCAGTACTGGTTCACTCTTGGTTTAAAAAAAATATTACCTTCACATTTGAATATTTTTGAAAATTTGTAAAACTTTGTAAATATTTGGGAACCCTTTGATCAATCCCCTGGAAAGAAACAACACATCCAACTTTTTCTCACAGTATCTCATCAAAACAATCAATTCAAAGTTGAGGTTTAGTTTTTGTGGGACTTGGCCAAAAACGAGTTAGTCACCGTGAAGTAATTGTCAACTAACATATGCTCTATTTTCTTAGTTGAACTAGTTTCCCTCCATGAATTTCTGATAATTTTACCAAAAATGATTGTAGATTAATGATTTAAGTGACATTTTGAGTATATCAAGTTTCACTAAAACCTCACCTCCTAAAAATTTAGTTTCGAAATTAAAAAATTCATTATAACTTCTTATTGAATGTAAGATGAATGTTTTTGAAAAAATGGTTATTTCAGAAAATTGTTCTCAGAAAATTCTTTCGAAATAATATAGTTTGAGCTACCTCCCACCCGTTTCCCTTACGCTTTGGTTAACCTTTGAGTAAAATATTTGTCAAGTTTATCTCGAGTTTTCCAATAAAAAGATTCTTAATAATCGTTCTTATCGTGGAGTGATCGTCATAATTGCCACGACATTTAGTTTGAAAACGCCTTGAAAAATTCAGTAGTTGGTCAATGTCCTTTTTAATTATCTCAATCGTTCCAGGTCAGTCTGCCATCAAATTGCTCGTTTCATTTTGAAAAATCTTGAACGATCGACGAGCGCAGCGACGTAAATTCTTCTCGATTTTCGCGTCCCAATTCCAAGTGAGTCAGCTGTCCACGCGTGTATTATAAAACAAACCAAGTGGCACATATCATCTCTTGAGCTTGCCCGTGTGTGTGCGTGTGCGCCTCGAAATAATCTCGAATTCCGTAAGCTCGAGCTATAAAGAGCGGGTTTTCGCCGAATCGTATATCAAAGATTTCCCACAGGCATCCCTCACGCGTTGAGCATCAGTTCTGAGAGGCCCCCACTGACAGGAATGAAAGCGGCAGCCTGTAAGTGTGTCATGAGCCCACTGATGACGACGGCGCGGATGATGAAGACGATGACTGTGCCGACGGGGTATCGCGACGCTTTTGACCCGACTAATTGCCCTCGCGCGCATACACACATACACACACACACGCACACATACCTGCAATACGCCCACGAGTGTTTTCGCACTCGCCTGATGAAGGGGACCGCCCCCAGGTGACGACCGATTTGTCGATCTGTCCGTACGCGAGATCTATTTTCGTGGCCGGCGGCCCGACGAGACGTATGCAGCTCGCGGTAGTTGAGACGCGCTTTCAGAATTTAGTGTTACGAGCCTCGAAGATTACCCAATTAATTCCCCGAAGAATCCAGAAAAGAGTCGTTGGTCTCGCGCGCGAGTTTCAAGGTTTCGAAATCATACGTCGCCCCCGGTATCGCGATTTTTCCACACTGAGATAATCCGCTGACAATTCAGCGTCAACGTAAAACTCGCGGCTCGAGGATTGTCCGGTGTATTAAGACGCGTATATACGCTCGATTGAAAAGCACGAGCCGCATATACGGGATGACGAAATTTATGCCCTCTAAATTTCAAGGAAGCGAAAAGGGGATAAAAAGGCTCGATTAATTAGCATGAATTGAATGGTGAATCGGGGGAGATACACAGCGGCCGAGCGAGCGTTATTGCTTGACGAGTGAAGCGGAGATAAATTAAGCCGCGGGCCATTAGTCGCGAAACCGGTAATCTTCGTTGGAGCATGCGTGCGAGTACAATATACAACGCGCTCGGCTATAATAAACTTTTACGAGCTTTTCAACGAGGTCATCAACGCGCGCGCGCGGGATAAAATTTCTCAGCCCACAGGTAAGCAACTCAATCGTTCCCGACAGCTCGACGGGAATAAACATCGTGACCGGTGTGAATTGCGCCCCGTGATCGCCAACAAATTTTCGTTACAACCTCGCGAGGACTTACCGACGATCCTCTCATCGCTATACTTAATGTAAGTGCACGAGACGAAGTGCTCCGCGCCCGAGAGATGAATAAGATGTTTATGCATTTTCACTTGGACGCATGTTTCCACAGGGGAAAAGCTCTACAGAACTTGGATAGAATCTTTGATTTGGCTGATTTGATCGATATAGCTCGATCGGAACCAAATGTATCTTCCACAACACCCTTCCACAGAATCCTTCGATGGATTAGTAGTAGGCACGAGAAATAAAGACACTCGATACATAGTTGATACAATATATATTGAAATGGTTAAAATCCTGTCACATCTCATTAGCAGTCTAGACAAAGATAAACATTTAGGTAACTATAATCAATCGTAACAAAATATTCTTGGATAAACACATTCAGTCGGGTCAGTTATTCAAATTATGGAAGCATCGAAAATATCGCTTTCAACACCATCGAAACGCTTCTTTTAGACAGACGAATTTGTTTTCGAGATTTACGTTGTAGAGAACCTGAAACGTCAGCTCTTGCCTGCTTGCAATATGTTTCATAATATACAGGGTTTGAGAAGATTCTACAAGGACTTGTTCACAATGCAGAACCGATTCTTCGTTTAAAGTCCACGTTGCAACTTATCGATGAACAAATTCACGCGAATCCCACTGAAATCAAGTTCCCGCATATGCTTGGAACAAGTCTTTTCATCCCCTTGAAATTCTCTACAATTACCACTAGCTGAAATTATTCAGAATCGGCAATGCCGCTCCTGGCCAATCGTCATCCCACCGACGATCGATAACGAGTATGAAAAATATCTCCGCGAATCAGCGGGAGTGGAGGATTTGAAAAAAGTCACCTTGGAGAAAAGCTCGCAGTCGAAATTCGCGGTAGTCCGTTTCTTGATATGTCGGTGCCAGCTGTAGCCACGAGTCCACGATCGGCAACGGACGAGAGAGAGAGAGAGAGAGAGAGGAGGAGGAGGAGATAGAGAGGAAGAGGGAGAACGGCGATTCGCCTCTGACAAATAGAATCGCAAATCACTCAGCGCGGCGTGTGTGCATCGGACTCCGTCGTTCTGGAGAAACAGACAGCGGGCCGAGGGAGAAGGAAGAGAGCCGCGGGGATAAGCTGGAAGCCGTGGCAGAAAAAGAGAGCTGCGAAGCCGAGCGAACGATGAATTATTCATCCGATGTCCCACGCGCGAGCGAGAAAAGACATACCGAGAGAGAAGGAGATGGAGAGGAAGGGCAGCGACGGGGATTCGGCCGAGAATATATACTTGCACACAGACCGGCCGATCGCGCGAAACTGGAGCAGGCCGCACGCGCGCAATTATTGTAAATCTACGAATGACAGACGCGCGCCCGATGTTATATAGCTATACACACGGGACGATTACGATGTCCGCGGCAATTCTGATCCGCGCATCGTCAATTGATCCACCCACGTTGTACAAGACACGCCGTGTGTAAGAAAAGAAGATCGAGTTGCCCGAGACGACGATGTCGGACAACAATATATGTGTGTACGGTCGAGTAGAGGAGAGGAGTAAACAAAACTTGTGCGAATTTCGACCCGTACTCGTCAATGTTCTCCCTCGTAAGCAAACCACCGGGAAACTCTTGAGTGACGATCGTGTATAACGCGAGATTAAAAAAAAACTCGAGAAGGGCCGGAGAGGGAATAGTCTCTCGGTGAGGGGCGTAAATCGGGTGGATTTACAATAATCTATAAACAAGGTATGTTATAAACAAATCGCACGGAGGTATACGTGTGCGCGCGTTATAACGGGATACACACACAAGACGAAAGAGGCAGCGGGCAATACTTTGGGTATGAACTTTCGCGCCATTTAAATTCAAAAGAAAGGCCGCGAGAACATTGGAGGCGATGAAAAAGTGTACATATATATGCGCGCGCAAAGTCGAAGGGGTGGGAAAGATGAATGCCGAAGTGCGAGCTAGCGAATCGGGGTTCGTTTCCTCCTCCTCCTTCTCTCTCTCTCTCTCTCTCTCTCTCTCTCTCTCTCTCTCTCTCTCTCTCTCTCTCTCTCTCTCTCTGTCTGTCTTTCTTGCTCGCCCGGCCGAACGGGGCCGCTAGGCAATGAAGCCCGTCAAACCGAATGATGGACGTCTCCGCATAAAGCTGACGAGTGACTCGTGGCGCCTTCAGAAACGACTCAGAGGAGCCCCCTACATCACTTTTATTACCGGCCGTCCTCATTTTCATATCTCATAAAAGCTCTGGAGGCCACAAGCCCTGCTGCGCGCACAACGCCCCACCCCCTCCCGTATATATATACGTTCTCGAGAGAGAGAGAGAGCTCGCGAAACCTCCGCAGCCCCCAGCACCAAGACCCTGCGCGAGCACCGAACAATGACGGATGGACGCGCGCATCCGCATAACAATCCTATATAGCGCCGCCACCGCCGCGAAAGAGAGAGAGAAGGATCCTCCACGCTTGGGTGTATATATAGTCTCGCGCTTAGTGCGCCCAAATCGACTCGCGCCCGATCCCTTTATGAAAAACTTGATTTATATTCACGGCCGGCTGGATGGCTCTGGCCGAGTATGTACGCGGATGTACGGCCATGGGCAAATTCAGGGCATATCAATTCGTTAAATGCAACAGTACCGAATATAGACTATATCTGTATTTTCAATTACTTCTATTTCAAATGCGTGCGTATTTAAGCACATGTGAGGTCAGACGCACTAGTGGAAATGCGCCACACTTTGTATTCCATATTATATATCCGCTTCTAGAGCAGAATAATGAACTGAAAATAATTTTGACCAGCATTATTTTTTTCACTTACTTCAACTCTTCATCTAATTCTGCTGAAGTGTGTGAGAAATATTCTGATAAACTGAAACTTGGCCAACAAAAAACACATGTAAGTTTTTAAAATATGAATATTTGGAAATTTGTATCTATTATGTACAAAAAAGAAATAATTCCGAACCATGACATCTTCGAAACGTTGAATCCAATAAATTAAATTGACTTCGACAATTACGAAAAGAAATTTTCTTGGATATCGATTGGATAATCTTTCGAATCCTAAAAACTGCATATTTGCATGCAAAACTGTTTGAATCGTTTTTACTTTTTCTAATATTATGATAGATCTAACATTGTAAATTGGCTCAAATAAATTGCATACGTTGTTTTCTGAATTATTGAACGATGATTATTAAAGATCGATTTTTAGCATTCATAGCATTTTAGAAGGGTTAATCGTTTCGTACGTACTTGAAATTTTTGAAAAGTTGAATGGGTATTTCGAATGAAGGGGAAGAATTTCTACGATTTTCCACGTTGAAATCCAATTGTCAGTCAATTTTCGAAGCCACCCAAAGCGCACTTTCCCCGGGCCATGTTATTTCGTTAGTGTAGGATGCTTCCTATACATTCGCCCTCAAGGAAGTTCTCTTCAAAAATCATTTTTCGAGAGGATCGGCCAACGACTCGACGAATATTTCTTGACGTATCATTGCGGGAGATTCCATCCCGTGCCGGGGAACGGGCAGAGCGAAACACGAGTAGCCGAAATCCATACGCACCCATCGCCAATTCAAACAGAGCACTCTGCCACTTGTGCGGTGGTAGCATAATATCCATGAATATGATCCTCGCCGCAGCTCACTGTGCCACCGGACACCCGATAGATAGCCCGAGCTTACTGCTGGCAGACAGACCCGGGAGGCTCGGGGCACAAGATGTGACATTGAGGTGAAAATCCACGAAAAGTATAATCGTACTTTGGGCCTCTTGTTGAATGATGTGACGTCGACGACAGCGTGGCAGAAGCGTTCGACATTGCAGAAAAAATGGAGAAGCTCCGGCATGTCGTTGACACGGATTCGGTGCAAACGTTGTTGGTTTGGGGGGTGTACGTGTGAAGGAGGTTCAAAGTCTAGGCTGCTGACGAGAATCAAGCTGCACACCGTTGGCAACGTCGACACCATTGTCTGGTGGTCCTCTAATTGTCAAAGATGGTTGGGATCCACGAGTCCACGCGTCGATCTTACGTAGTTTAGTACGAGATCGAAAAACATTATTGAGTTACCAGAGGAAGAACCAACCAAGCACTATATAGGGTGAATATGGACTTGAGGTATTGAATTTTTCAATAGTATAATTTCTTTCGAATCTTTTACAAGCATCATTGATATCCGATAATCTATTTATTAATATTAAAAACATTCCGCCGAGTTCGCTTGATTTTTTATTCCTATTCAAGAATGCCAAATCAATGAGACGAGACAATATAAAGCATGCTAGGTCTCCTTCTATTGAAAAGCAATATCCAGACTCGACTTTGTACAGTCTAGATACTGTTTACACAGACGTACGAAGATTAAGAGATATTTGAGTTCTTATGAAGAAATCATGCGTGTACTTGACATGTTGTGAGTACAATTCAATATCGTATTTTTTCAAGTGTCTGTATACTATAGAATAGCTCATATACGATAGAGCACGATTTGACTAGGAGAATTGAGTTGTCATATTTGAGATACCAATCATGACGAGCGTTTGCTAGTTACATAAATGAGTCGGAGGTGGTATATTACGCTATAATTGAGTTACTCTATACTATAGAGTAACTCAATTCTCAAAATTTCAATAAGTTCACGAATTAGTTATTCTATGTAGCGCGAAATGCGAATTATATTTCGAAAATCAATTGAGACCGAGTGATTTTTACTCGAGCTGTGCTCACATATATCTTCCTCTGGAACAATAGTACATTTTGATACTAGACCAAAAGACGAATTCTAGGCACGTGGGAGGTTTGCCGCCCGAGCAAAGCTAGAGTGGTAATCACACGAGCCTGGAAATCGTCTCTTGATCTAGTATCGAACAGTATTTTTCATCACGAGTGTAGAAAAACAAGGTTAATGATCAACTTTTCGATACAAGTGATGAAAAATTATTTTTTTCTTTTCATCCATCTCTATAGTTGCATAGTCCTAAGAGTTTAAATCCGACTGACCGAAATAATTCAAATGACCTAGTCAAACTGCAAGCATCGAAACAAAGTGTAGTTCATAATCAGCATCATGCACTGCCCGTACGGAACAATCGGGCCGGTGAAAACCGTACGGCTTGGGATCTCGCGAGCGGATCGCGGCTGAAATTAGAAAGGACGCGTACACACGTAGCATCTACGTGTGTGCGCGAGCGCGCAACAGCCGGTACACAGGGTGAAAAAGTCCGACGCGAGCTGGTGTACTCGCGATCTTATCGGCCTATCATATCGAGACTTGATCTGCGCGCGGCTTATCTGCTCATCGAAATCGGCCCTCTTCCCCCCCTCTTTATCTCGAACAGTAGGGCGCCCCGCGCGCGCGCGCGCGTCTAATAACGCTAACTAACCGCTACAGCGCTGCTGCTGGCGTGTCGCATATTTCTCCCCGCAACCTTCTTCCTCTGCATTAATCCCCCTTCTCCCCGCGAATCGTGTAGCCTCCTTGTTCTCGATATTTTCTTCAAAACTCGTCGCTTTTTCACCTGACACGCACCGGCTCGTTCTCCCTAGTGTGTGTGCGCGCGCGCGAGGGTGTATATATACGCGTATGGTGTTTCTTATCGTTGGCCCAATCTTGATATCCGTGCTGCAGCGTGGATGATTGATCCATTCGAGACTCGATAAGCTTGCTTGTCGAGCATACACGAGCTAAAGAAACGGCCGATATTAGTGCATCGATGGTTTTCCATCGCGCATCATTTTTCAAGCTTGGTGTTTCCATGTGTATCTGAACACGGCTAGTCACTCTGTGTGCATAATCTCAGCAGCGCCAACGACTCTTTTACAAATACGCAAGTCAATCCCAAGTTCCATGCGGCGACCGATGCAAACTTGGGATTGAGGGCGCATATACGGAGCGAATACAGTGGACGTTCGGGAGCGTTAAATCGACGAATCATATCCCCATTGTCATCATCCGTTCAAATCAATGGATGAATGATGCTTAGGAAACATATGGACTCAATATGATTTCGGTTTAGATCATTGTAATTATTGGTTGCTATCAACGGTTGCTAACATTACTTGTTGCTGGCAACTGTTTCTTGGAAAAAGAGTCATCGGGTGATCATGAAAAGAACTGCCAAGAGTTGTATCAAGAAATCGTTCATATTCAAATGCTCGTAAGAAACGGTTGCTAGAGAAATAAACAACGGTTGCAACTGAAAATCCAACTCGGCCCACGTATCTCGTCACCGATGACTTGTCTGGCAGAATTTGCAGGAAGGTCCGGCATGATGAAATTTTTAAGAGACGTTTCAGCGACGCGTAGATTACGAAAATGAAAGTGTTCGCCCGGTTCGATTCGACAGTTCATACTGAGCGAGCAGCATCCAAGTGTCAAAAGCGCGAACTCGAATAATATAGCCGAAACTCATAAGAGCGTTGGCTCGCCGGGCACACGGTACCGCGAACAAATAACAAACTCGAGTTCGTCATATCTCGGCGGGTGTCTTTCTCCCTGCATGCGCGTCGCGAACAAACTGTATAGTCGCGCACTTAACTCCCTCTTCTCGGCTCGCTTATCCGCTCGCTCGGCGGCGGCGGTTCTCATTTAGCGCCGGGCCGGTGCGCGAGTGTCGCGCTCGCGCGTGCGAGTGCACACGTAACGACACGAGGGTGGCGCTGACTGCTCGCGCTGCCAGCGACACTGAGAATGACTGCGCTGCGCTTGACAAGAGACTGACAGGTTTATGCGCCCGCGAGCGAGCGAGCGAGCGAGAGAGAGAGAGAGAGAGAGAAAGAGCCAACGGCATAAAAGGGACTCGCTCGCTGCCTGCCTGCCTGCCTGCCTGCCCCTGATGTACGTCTGTTTGTGTAAATGACACGGACCGAGTGAGTGACACCTCAACCCTCATCCGCGGGTACGCGCGCGCGCAACCTAGCGCCGCTAATCCCCCTTTCACTTTCTAGCGTGTATACAGCGCGCGACCTACCCTCTCGAGTCTGCCTCTCTCGCGGGCTTTTCCCTCGGACTCGTCGGCTTGTTTCGCCCCCGCACTTTCCGCCCATTTTTACCTCCTCCTCCCTCCGCCCGCGACCCTCCACTTCCTCGTCGAGTTCATAAAGATTCCAAGTGAGCTTCCTCGGAGTGCCTCGTTCTCTCGTCGAGTGCGCGCGTACACTGGGTGAGACGGCTTTTTTTCCAAGCGAGTGTTATCCGGATTATATCGTACGATCCACAATCGGCCTTCCTAATTCGAAACGCGGATCATTGTCGTTGCTCTGGGAACAACAGCTCGTCGGGGTCGTCATAGGATAATTGATGCGCGCACCTATTGTCTGTCATTATCGCCAATCGCGCAAAATGCAACGCGGAACACCGATGATTGATGTTGATGCTGCATGGCTAATGGGGGCAACGGGTGGGGGCGGCTGTCGCGTGTCTCTGACAGACACTTTTTATATACACCAGGCCGAATTGCTTTGATTCTATGTTTTGGCATGGAACTCATCGACATTCGTTGGGCATAATTTCTGTTTATCAAAGATGAATTGAATATATAACTTTCGATTCGGATCTTCCGTTCACATGTGATCAACGCTTCGTATGATTTTGTATCCCAGAAAGTTTCACATGCATGTAAATATGTAAGGCTGTTTCTGAAATGCGATACAACCCCTCCCGCTCTCTTCCTTATACACATATCCAAAGATTCTCCTGCCCTAATACTTGGACTATTTAAATCGCTGTATTGGGCCCAGCTTATCTACTGTTTCACTCTCCAAAACTCACCTTTTATAAAATGCACACATTTGATCGTCAAAAAAAGAAAGAAGAGATTTTTTCCGCCTGTTCGAAAAATCAAAAAATCGAAAAATCGAAGAAAAAAGAAAAAAAAGTCGTACCACACCACGTCATATAGATGTAGTTTCGCTCGACATTCCCATATACTCTTGCGTGCGAGTGGGATATTTTAGAAAAAATATCGTATTACAGGTTGCGCGCGCGGTATAATCATGGTGCAGAGGCGAAATTGTGAAGGGCGGTAGATTTTTGCGCGGAGTGCCAGTGATACGGAGTGAGCATGAAAAGGAACAGAATAGTACAAATAAGGTAGGAAGCTCGGGAGATAAAGATGAGCGCGCGCGCGGGCGCAAAACGAGTGTAGGAGAGCTCGCGAGAAAGTGTATCCGTGTAGCCGTGTGCCGCGCGGGGTATGCGGGCGCTCGCGGCGTAACAGATGCCGCACAATAAACACCTCCCGTCACTCCGCTCCATAAATCGCGCGGTGATAGTCTTACACCAGAAGAAACGCGTATTCGGCTCAAAAGCTCTCTCTCTCTCTCTCTCTCTCTCTCGCTTTTCCACGTCTCGCGGCCCGAGCGTTGTACGCCAAATGTGCGTGTGAACGCCTCCGTTGCTCGCGCGGCTGATCTCGTCAATGATGCGCGCTCAGCCTGGCTTTTCGCAGCTCTCTACCCGATTAAATAGACTCGAACGCGCCAGAGCTGAAGATTCTGACGCGGGATGTCGTGACAACCGAGCGAGACAGCCGATGGAGACGTCGGCGAAAGTTTTGCTGTCGTTGATCCGGTTCAACAGTGACATGCGACAGTTGGCTTAAGTAGATTGAGGCTCGGGTCGGTCAGACGCGCGAGGTTACAGTTGTTTTTTTTTGGTAGAATCGTTCCAGCATGGCTCGGGAAATTATGATAAAATTTGACTAATGATGAGCAAAGTGGTGACAGCTGTAGAGTGAATTGCCATCAACTCGTGATCTGATTGGTCTTGGCAGCTGGTGATATAAAAAGTGTGTAGATATAGAGTCAGCATAGGCCATAATACGATATTATAGGATAGCTGGTATAGTAAGTTTTGTTGGCCAAGCTTTCATAACAAGTCGATTTTGTTGAAAATGCCACAGCGTAGAAAATCAACAGCGTCGGAAAATACAAACTTAATACGACGTGCTGACTATACGCTGTTACAGTAGATAATTACACTCGTGTATATACTGATAAATCAGTCACACGTCAAATTGAAATTCTCAACTGCTCACAAAAATCATGAGTATTTAATGAAATATCAAGTACGAGTGTTTAACATCACGGTAATCGACTGCACATCTGGTTCCGAGTCGTCACGATTATGGATTCAGATAGCCAAACGTGCCTGATTGAAACAATGCATTATATCCTTGTTCGGAGCAGCCTACGGATAGATCAAATCCCATCATTAGCCAATCGCGCGCAATCTTCTACTATTGTTCTTCTTTAGAGAGACATTATAAACTCATATAAGTACCTTGGCGGCAATCGGGTTTCGGAAACGGCACTTCTTCAGCCGTAGGCGATGACTCAGTGATAATTCCACGTGGGGTACGCGAAAGCGCCCAAGTGATCCGTGAATGTTTACAGGAGCTCGAGCGCGTATTAAAGGGGTATATACGCGTACTTGTATATACGGTCGTATTTTGCGAGCAGCCCGAGAGCTCGTCGGGGCGCGATTGTCGAGCCGCGCGCGCAAGATTAACAAGAGCGGGGGCCTCCGCAGGGCTATGCGACTCGTTATTATATGCTTTAATTATACGGGCCGCGGTAATGAACTATGCTTAACCGTAACGCGGGCGCGCGCGCGCGAGCTGTAGGCCGATAAATTAACGGCGCGGAAAATACTAAATCACAAGTTTGCCGATGCCGCCGAGTAGATATAATCGGCCCTCCATGTGTACTCGCGGCGTAATATAGAAATCCAGAGGTGTGTATGTGTGTGTATATAAATGTAGCGCGGCGGCGGCGAATATCTGCGGAGGAAATCGAGAGAGCCGCGATAGACGCGCGCGATTTATGCCCCGCGCGCCGAACGGCTCGAGCGCCGCGTAGCGTCCGATGCGCGCGACTCGAATGCCCTTAAAAGTCGCGAGAAACCACCGCGACCGATCATCCCACTCGTGTGACGGGGGGGTCATGTCGAAGGGGTCACATCATGAGACGTAACGAGTGAACAATTTTGCCGAAATTAACATGAGTGTAATCGATTCGATCTGCAAAACCATTCACGCGGCAATTCAGCTATCACATCGTTATATCAACTGAATTAACTTTTGACATTGAAGATTTAACAGGACTGTATGGCTGAACACATTTGCGATATAATATTTAAATTGTCCTTCTCACATGCTTACGTCAGTTCGTTTCAGTATGTTTATATTTAAAAGTTATATCCATATATCATTGAGCTTATGAAAATCAGTTTTCATCATTACAACCTTGAAACTCATTATATCCCCGGCTCCTTTCTCCAACTGGTAGTCCCTATACTTTTGTTGTTTTTTTCTATATTCAATCGATATTATTTTAATTATTCATGCAATACTGTACGTTTACATACACAAGCAATTGCCAACACCCCTCAGTAACTCCAGTGTTCTCAAGTCACGTCGAAATGTCAATTATTCAAAAGTCAATTCGAATGCTACCCACGTGACAACTTTTCTCCTGACAGATTGTACCCATTGTTCATGTTATTTTGGCAATATATCGTTCATTTTTCATATCCCACGTCGCCCCATTGAGTACACAGTGCCGACACAAAATTGTAACAACTGACGTTTGATCACGGCCGAGACTGAAGCGCTGCTCATTGGATCGCCGGCGAATCGCAAACATTAATCAGCCGTACAGACAGGGCTGGAACGTATCCAGAGGACGATTCCAACTCTCGAGCCGATCGAAATGTACATATTTGTCGAATTGGTATTGCGCGTATATATATCGGATTCATCGTCGACTCTTCGACCGCCGAGACGCATGACGACACTGCCGGGCCCGAAGTGACCCCCACCCCCGAGCATATTCGATTCGCCACGCTCGCCGTGCAATTAGATCAAATGGCTCTCGGGTATACGCGCGCATTAATTTGGCGGATGAAACGGGCGCGGAGGTATGGCGCGCGGGTCGTCGCGCGAACGGACCGGTGAAAGAAGATCGAGGAGAGAGAGAGAGAGAGAGAGAGAGAGAGAGAGAGAGAGAGGAAGCCGGCTCACGGGGCAGTGGTCCCGCGAAAGGGGGAGGTTACCTCGCCGCGGCTGAATTTATCGTTTACTAATTAAAGACTATGCTAGGAGAAGGAGGGCAGAGCCGTGCGCGCGCGCGAGAGACCGATGAATCCTTGCCCGATTCCCCCCGCTCTTCATTATCTCGAGCTCGCTCCTTCGCTCTCGCGCGCGTACGCTTCTGTTTCTCTTTCTCGATCTTCGCCCCGCTCGCGAGCATCGACCTTGATTTATTGCCCCTCGCACTCGCGGCCCTGCTCCGGCTATGGAATAATGACGATTGCTCTCCGCGACTCGAGATTTATCGACGTCAGCCCGATGATTTTTCAGGTGTTTATTACTCGCGTATATATATTTCTTTCTCTCTCTTTCTATCTCGTTGACCCTCGACTCTCATTGGCGAGAGATCGATACATGAACGGCTCTTCCGATGGAGAAGGGAAATACTGGAGTGTCCCTTGTTGAGGGATCGGGGTGGCAATTGGAATTTCGTCGATTGGTGTAATCGCTCCGGGGTTGTGCACCGGGAGGAAGATGTTTTATAGTCACGAAGGCGCGCGTGGCCAGGATGAAGAAACAAAATGAGTTGACAAGCGGCGTTGAGTTACAGGGTATAGGAAACACGAGTTAAGTACTTGTTGACTCCCTGAGCAAAGAGGGGTAAAAAAAGGTCGCGCGCAGCAGATCGCGTGCGCTTCCGAAACACACGGAATCCGAGGGAAACGGGGAGGTATCAAATTAATTCACACGGTATAAACGCTCACGCACGGCCCAACATCGATACCCCCCCGGAGTAGCCGCGCCGCGTTGTGTACACGCGCGTGGCCTATCTGCGATCACCGCGGGCCTCTCTACGCGCTCGAGTGATTTCAGCCGGGATAAAGCGATGGCCATACCCAAGTACAAGTGCCCGTCTAATAATATCGTCGTACTGTGTGCGTCTCGCTTGAAAATCCGTTCGAAGGGAAGTCTGCTATCTCAAAAGCTTACAGTGAAAAACTACTGGATTGAAGAGAAAAATCACTGGAAGGTGAATGAATTATTGACTGGAACTGCGGTGATTTTTTTTCTGTATCTATAGTGAATATTCACTGTATTTCAATGAGTTTTCATACTGAAAAATTTACTGCGAATTGCATATGAAAATAGTTACCATCGAAACTTATGCAACTAAGGTGAAAATTCAGGGCCGCGCTTCTGTCAAACATGTACATACCGAAGCACCAGCGTGAACTGCAGCCATTGGTTTACATATCGTCAACGGCATTCGCATGTTTATCTTGAAAAATGTATCAATCTTCCTTTCTATGAAGAGTACGTTTGTACATATAACAATGCTAACCATATCTGATATTAATAAGCCGTTTCTCATCTATACATTCCCTCCCCTCTCCTACGGTTCACTTGTACACTTAGCCACCGTCGATACAAGTATTCGCTCCATCGAGTCCATTGGTTTGGATGAACCCCGAGACTTTCACGACGATAATAACCGAGTTGAGCCGTGCGGGCGCGCGTGTATACCTGTACGCACTGCACCGGCGTCGGAGGAGCGATCGTCTCTCGTTCGCAGGCTCGGCTCGCAGGTGCAATTATTCAGCGGCTCTCGCGGCGCGTCAACGTAATTTTTGCGCGTTGGACGCGCTCGCGAGGTATATGGCTCGGCTCATAGCGCGCACTAGTATTAAATAGGTGCCGGGGATCGTCGCTCGGTCGCGCGCTTTCGAGAGGAGAGTGAGCGGCCGTATTGATCTTATCCCCCGACATGAGAAATGCCCGCCGGTTTAATAAACTCCCGGGACTTATGAAGCACGTCAGGGTGATTCACGGCCACCTCATTGAGTCGTATTTATACAACCGCGCCTGATAGATTTATGGAGGACGGCGCAGCAGTGGTCGCGCGCGCGCTGCAGTCCCCTCCTTTCACGCACACTCGCGCGCGCGCCCGAGCACGTCTCTATATCCTCCCCCCTCGTCCTCCTCCTCCTCTACCTCCTCCTTTCAATCTCTGACTCCCACCCGAAGCCACCTCTCGGCCATCACCGCCCGTCACCTCCACCCTCGTCCGTCTTCGCAGTCGCGTACTTTCTTCTTCTCCTCCTTCGTGTTCGCCTACTCCTCCTCCTCTTCCTCCTCCTCCTCCTCCTCGGCTGGTGCTTCTTCTCCTCCTCCTTTACCCCCGTGAGTTGTAGCTCTTGCCCGAGCGCAGCTAACTCATTCGGGCCATGGCAGCTCCGAATGGGCGACAGCGCTGCCACTCGAGAAAGAGAGAGAGAGAGAGAGAGAGAGGGGACTCCTCCTTCGAGCGAGTTGCACTGCATCAGATCGCCGTCAGCCATGATGATCTCTCGCTTGGTATCCTGCAACCAACGGCCGCGCGGTCGAATAATCTATAGAGCCTCGAGTTCTCTTCGCTTGCCAAATCATTTCTTCTCGTCCCATACGTAACTTTTTCGATAACGCCCCCATACACACCAGTCGATTGATCTACAGTCAAATCGATAGACCGACTCGCAGGGTATACATCGTCGAATTCATTTCCGTGATCTATCGAGTATTCCTTTGCTACCTCCCTCCCTCTCTCTCTAGGTGTAACGGTTTACATTTCTCGACCCTGACCTTCAAAGACCGTTTCCCCTTTCGGGTTCTAAACATCGTCAATGTCAGATGTGGTCTCCGTGGCCAAGTCAACCAGGTACAGCCTTTACGTCTCCTTAGCATCCAAAGTTCGCAACTTCCTCAACGAAGCTCTTCCGAATTGGTCGGGATTTTGAACTTAGAGAGTACATCGGTTCACCTACGTTTCAAAGCGAAGCAGATGAGCTGCAACTGCGAGTGCATGATTTGTGACTGATCACTTGGAGGTAAATTTGAATCTCTTCAAGTGATCCATATTACATGCATGTAACAATCGTGCTACATATATCCTATATCCCAAATCCTAATATTTTAATGGTTTTTTCTGTTTTTTTTTTTATAGATATAGTTTTTTTTTATTATCAAAGCTCTTTCAACCCTTTAGTATGGTTATTTAGCTATACATAGTTACTTACAAAATCAAATTAGTATATTACATTTTTGGAAAAAATTAAACAATATTGTGCATATTGACTTCGTTGGATTCGCAAGTAAGGATCTTATTCTTAGTGGTGGGTACATGTGGTGTTTTATCCTAATATCTTGTAGTAATTTTATTCTTTCATCGTTGTACGAGCATTGCCACAAAACGTGATCCAAGTCCTGGTATTCATACCCACATGGGCATGAGGTTTTTTCTGGTTATCCACACCAACAAAACAATAAATCCTCGCGCAGCTGGGAGTTCATCTTCCTCTTAGAACAGACCAAAGCAAATCTCTGTATCTCAAGTCACAATTTTTACATTTGCGACTCTCCCCCAAGCTTCGAATTTATCGATCTTCTAAAAGTCGCGTGAACGAAGCGTACGCTCGCAACAGAGCAAACTTCTCGGAAGGCAGAGTGATGAGGTGTACCACAATGTCTGCTACCACATTTTCCTACTGTACTGGTCTTCTTCTCGGGTATATTTCCATACTGACTTTGGGATCAAGACTCTGTAGACTTGACAGCTTTGATAAAACTGCTAATCACTGACCGGCTCCAACACGAGTCAATGTATCGGTGTTTGGTCGGACAAGGAGAGCGAACTAGCGGGCTTTGCTTGTCTCGGATCTTGCTGAAACTTAGTGAGAAATAGTTTCTGGGTATCCGAAAAGTTAATATATCTACAGCAGCACAGATTGAAGTAGTTCGATTCCCACTGAGATACATCATGACTTCTTGTATTTACAGATATTCTGCTGGTGTATATGAAATCAAGAATATTTGACAGAATATCTCAGCTGGAAAGCAAACGTTGCGTACTGTACGGCTCGAGACACATGAGTCATTAGCATGGCACCCGAAAACCATCCGACAAAGTTTGAGCAGTGACTCTTTCCCTTTCCAGTACATTTGACGCGTTTCGAGTCACGACAACGTCGAGTTTCCGCGGGGGGGCATCGTCGACGTGTGTCAAGAGCGAGCAAGAAACAATGGATAAGAGAGCGAGAGAGAAAGAGAGAGAGAGAGAGAGCCAGGCGCATCACAGGATCGAGACGCGACGCGTATATATATAATGCGCACGCGCTGCACACCGTCGAGTCAGCCTTATAAAGTAGCCGGGCTACGATTTAATCCGGAATTTATTCGCTCCATTAGTGAGGGCTTGTCCCGCGCGCGCGAGCCAGCGCCAGTATATATACCTGCGCGAGCTCGAGCCAGAGGATGACGTCTCTACGACGCTGTCTCCTTCTCTCTCTCTCGCTGCTCGGCTCCCATATCGTCGTCTCCTCTCGCTCCTTTATCTTTATTCCTCGCGCCGTCTCTCCCCCCCCCCCGACCCATTCGCAGCTCCTTTGATCTGCTACCTCTCGCGGCGTTCGTTTTATCATCGGCCACGCGATCCCTTCCCCGCGGCCACACAGCCATCTTTATTATACTCGCCGAGTCGTCGCCGAGTTGACAGGCTCGATCCACAGCTCCCATAACCGAGCGCTCGTTTTAATCTTGTTCCCGGGGACCCCTATAGTATCTTTACACGGGCTGATCCGGCGACGCGAGGCTCTCCAATTAAATTGCGGCTTGTGTCGGGGAGGCCGACTCGAGCGAGCGAGCCTGCCAACGATACAGCCGCATTTTGTCCAGCGATCCTATATTCCCATTTTCCAACGCGATCTCACTTTTTAGACGAACGGTACACGCGCGTGTGTGCATGGAAATCTACTCGTTTTCCTGCGGATTCTTTGGGATCGGGACGCGAGGAAGAGGAATTGGGGAATCGCTTGGGGCGCTTAGTCGGTCGCGAACAACAATATCTTCACGTGCGTCGAGGACTCTTGTCGGCGTTATTTTCGCGAATACTCGATTGGATTTTAAATCAAACGAGAACTGTGCGCTTTGGACTCGATCTCCCTCCCTCCAGTTGTTTAATCAAAGCTCGAACAATATATAAATGCATTATACGCTGAATTCGAGAGCGTACCTTCCACGCGGATGTGCGCGCTTCATTTTCCTGCGTTTTCCCCCGGGATACAAATGATCCCTTTGATATCTACTCCGTAAACTTAGCTACTTCAGATTGGTAAAATGCCATGTCGTATATAATTCGATTCTCGTGCGTGTTCGTGTGGCGTCGTTGCAATGCGATCAAAGAAGTTCTGCGTCAATTTGCATAAGATCCTTTTTACCCGCTTATGTATGCTTACACTTATATATTATACTTACCCGATTTTCTCGTGCAAAACATGCTGGGGACGCTACAAACGCATCGGAATAATCGAGTACGATTCCCATTGTCATGTGTAATGCGAAGATGTACTTCATGAGCATTATCTACTGCTCTCCGCAAATAATCAAATTATCTTCCTTATTTATCCAGTGTATAGAGCAGTTTATATGAATTTATCCTTTTATTAAAAATGATGGTAGCTGTATAGTGAATTGCCTTTCAACTCATCGTTTAATTATAACGTCTAGACAGCTGACCACCTGATCTACAGCACAAGGCATATAAACACAAACCGAGGAGTTTCGGTACTCTCTCAAAACTTCGGAGGTACTCCTATTACTTTTTACTCTATCCTTGGTACTAAAATGATCGGCACATAAGTTTTTGATAAACTTACTGTCTATGATTGAAGTATTATAAATTGCATAACTAATGGAAACAGTAAATATTCAATCGAAAACTAGTGAAATTTTATTAATTGAATTATGCTGATACTTTTTAAACGGTTGCCGCGGATAGGACGCGACTCTGTTAGCTTAGTTGACTTGTTGAGTTTTAGGTGTGGTTTGGCGTTGACAGTTTAGTGTTGAAAATAATCATTCCGAGGACTCAAGTTAATCGCGATGGCTGAAGGATTATTTGCGAGTAGAACAACTTGTCATAGTGCCTTAGAATATGTTCTAATACTGATTTTAGTTTTTATCCATGGAATCATAAATGAATTACTGATTCTTTATTCATCTTTTGGAAATCCGCATGATGAAATGAATGATGAGTAGGTGAAACAGACGATGGTGAGGAAAGGTGAGAACTATACTGAAAAATTGATTCAGAAAAGCATGTGGATAGCCAGCGGGCAGCGCGTCTCGAAGTATATTTAGTAATAACAAATCGGGATGGCCGAGAAGAATCAGTGGTGTTTGCGTGACGATCCAGCATTTCCCACAACGTGGCCGGTCTCGCGAGAGAAACGGATACGTTTTACGAAGAGAGAGAGAGACTGAGAGGTGGGGGGAGGCACTAGAAACGAGCGTATATCCATCGTTTGCAGACGTCAAGAGTAATACCCATCCAGGCCGACAGGAAGTAGTTCCGGAGACGGTTGAAATCTGCTTGCGCCGGCTGGATTTCGTCGGCGCGCGGGCGCGATATTTAATTACGGCGACGCGCGGGCGTCTGTTGGCGGGTTAATGCGCGCGCGCCAAGCGAAAGAGCTGCGAATAATTATATCGCGTGGCGCGGCGATATCGCGCGTGTGCCCCAACGAATTTTAATTGGACGTACCACTCGTTCGCGCAAGCGTGCGTGACGCGCCGGTTAGCTCCGCGGCCATCTCGACTCGGGCCGCTTTTGGAAAGCGACGACGCCACCTCTCCGAGATGACAGCTCGCGCGCTTTCGTGTACGCCCGCTAATTTTATGCTAATCGATCTTTTTTCTTTTACCCGCTCGCGGCTCATGCTCGATTTGCATTTGACTCGTGGTCACCGCGTCGAGTTGCGACGATTCCTCAGCGATTCGCGATGCTCCGATTTTGAGCGTGTCGCCTAAAAGCATTTGTATGCTCTGACGGTTGATAGGATGCTCGATCGCGATTCAGTCCCAGAGGAGATTCGTTCAGTGCACATTTGTACGCAATTTCAACCGACTGGGAGAATCGCAATCTTTGGGTCGCACCGTTATCATAATCCGAAACTTTGCAAGATGGTCCATGGGTACCCCGAACATGTTTGTTAGCTGATATCTTTGGGAAAACAAAACGTTAGATTGCATATATATGGAGCGAAGTCGACCCGAGAACCATCTCACAAGACTTCATCGTGCGATTGGTTTTCCAAAAGTTTTGCCCACTCCTGTAGCTATGTATTGTTGGTCGCGACCAGTCAATAATGTGGAAACTCAAAATGCAATAAAAGTTAACACAATGTGCCTACTACGGCTAATTACAAGGGAAATCTCGGAGATACGTCGGAAATATTCACAATGAAAATCTGAATGTTAGTTGATTTTGCACACTTGAGGCAGCTGGTGAAGATATCTGAATTGATCAAAGCGAGGCTTGGACACATTGAGAGGGTTGAATTATAAGGTAAGGCACATTGAGGAATAAGTCTGCACTCATTACTCATAATTCGTATATACTTTGGTCCGTAACGAAATCGCCATTGAACTCGGATACGAAACGCGAATTTCCACAGCCTCTAACTCTTCGAACTTACAAGTCGGGCGCGAGTCGAGCCATTTCCCGTGTCTATCATAAGGACGACTGCACTGCAGCCTGCCACCGGGCGCGAGTACGCGAGCGATCTAAATATTTGCCCTGCATATGGTCGTGGAGCTGGTTGTACAGCTACGGCTCAAGCCAATATGCAGCGAAGATTCGCTGACGCGCTGTTTGCTCGGCCGTCCCTTCCAGCGACGGGCCAGTCGTCTCGCGTCTCCGCATTTACATACTCGCATCGATACCAGGGTGCGAAAACAGAGCGTTACTTCGCCTTCGGCGTAAAATTCAATCGTGACTTAAACTGGCGTGTCCGCCGACGACAGCGAAGCTGCGCGAGAATCAATTGTCCAATCCACAACTCAGCGAGAACGAGCTTTTCCACACAAATTAGAGAGAGAGGGACAGAGGTGGGAGGCGGGTGGTACATATATACGTATATATACGGGGGAGCTATTAGCAGCTCGCACGAAGGGCAGGGAGCCGCGAGGCAGGCGCGCACGCGAGCCGCGTTATCGGGCGACAAAGTAGCCTCGACTCCTCTGCTGCCACCTCGGCAGTGCATAACTCTCGCCGCGGTGGCACTGGCGAACGGAGGGAAGGAGAAGGAAACAACAACAACAACAACAAAAACCAACGAAAAAGTACCAGAGGCGCAACACGTAACTACCGCGCCTCCCTATAGCTCTGTGTGTGTGTGTGTATATATATGCACTTGGACGCGGGAGTACATCCATAAATAGCCGCGGGCGCACCAGCGTGTCTCTAACGCACCGAATGTCCGCGGAGCTTCCTGCGCTATATCCCGCGCGGATGCTACGCCACGCGCACGTGTGCATACAACCCGCGCTCGGATGTATATGTGTAGGCTAGCTAGAACTCACCGCGCGCAACCATATTCGCGCAATTTTACACGCGCCTCTTCTTTCTGACGCGCCGCGCGAGGGGCAAAATGAAAAATCAGGTTATCAGAAACGCCAGCGTGATAATTTATCGATCGAAATACGCACTAATGGGTAACAAAGTAGCCCGAGACTGGAGCTTGCCACTTGGGATTCGCCTCTCGGATGTCTCGATGACACTTTTCGAGGTGCTGTTCGTCCCTACTCGAACGGTTGGGATGTATCTGCTCCAGTCATATTCGTCAAACTCGGTTTGCCAAAGATATTCCGTCGTGTTTCTATACAAACTTCTGTATATGCGTTTGGTTTATCTAGAGACGTGTATTAGTTAGTACCCAATAATGAAAAGCTATGAATTCTCAAGTTGAATTGGAACGACTTATTCTTGGGTACTTCACCACGACATTATTCAGTCTATAACATCTGTGAAAAAGCCATTCCACTGCCTCGACTCCTTTTAACGATGATAATAATGATAATAAATAATCAGCGGAGAAAAAAAATCTGCGTCTTTAATTATTTAATAAACTAGCAACCCTCAGACACACTGCTCGCTGGCGCTCCATGTTCACACGTTTTGGAACACATACTTGAATTGTCGTTCTCACGCATTTCATTTGGATTATCTTTTACAAGTACTTCCATCAAATCAACTCAATGTATGCTCATATTTAAAAGCTACACTCGTATCCGATTCATCTCTGTGAATAAGCGTTTTCTCCATTAGAAGCTCAAGGCGCTCATTATATCCTCAGCAGGTTGCCCTATTCCTTGCTCAACTGCAGTAGCCCAAGTGTTTCTCTCCCGCCGAGGCTCTCGCTTCAACTCTATCTCTCATAGGCTATATTCACGTGAATTGCACGTGGTTAGCTATCCAAAGCCAATCAAATCATCGTAAGAGAGGCTTCCCATGGCTTCTGTGAGGAAGGACAGCCGTGTCACGGTCTACGCGGAGGCTCTTATCCTCCGCCGGTGATTCTACGCTTCACAATATCCAACTTCATATCACTTCTATGATTTCCCGTATAATGCACAGAAAAACTGTAAGTGCGCATAAGACCGCGACTAATCTGCAGAATATCTCGGAGAAATCGAACCACGTTAGACTACATTGCCATACATACGGCAATTATTGAGATACCCAAAAAGGATTTCGTTGATTTTCCTCAGAATTGGTCACCCAAAGCCGACAACGTCTTCTAGTTAGTCGAGGACCGAGCCGCGGGGGCTGAAAAAAATCGCGAAAGCGCGTGTTATATGCATACGCACACTCGGCAAAATAAGTTTGACTGGGGCGATCGTATATATACCGCACCGGCCAAGCCATGTGTATACGTTCGCGCGGTGTTCAGTAGTAGCCGGTGTGTGTGTATATAGGTGTATAGGTATGGGGGCGCGCGGGCGCGATCACTCGCCATAAATCAGATTCCCGTGAGATAGCCGGCGGCGGCTGCCGCGCAGCTCTTCGCGAGAAACAGACTTGAGTTTTATCTCGGGCTCGAGCCGTGTGTGTGTGTGTATGCATACACGCGCAGGCGCGCGTGCTAATTAAACTGACTGGGAATAATCGGGCAGCGTTTCACGATTGATCGTTGATCGAGAACACGAGCCGGCGCACCGGCCGCCCATCTGTCTCTATAGCCGGTCCGCCTTGGAATTCAGCTGGGAACCGGCGCGTCCCCAACCAGCCTCCCTCCCTCCCTCTCTCTGCCGACCTGCAACCAAGCGAGTGTGTCTTTGTGCGCGAGTGAGCTTGTTTAATTGTATATACCTAAATGAATCTGTCCACGGGGAGTATACGGGCAAAACAGAGCCTACTCGTCGATATATTCGAAGGGCTGGTCATCCGATCGACCCTAAAGTATCATTTCGGTTTTTTTCCTTGGGCGAGACGAGTCCGCGGAATCGCGTGTTGCGCGAGCAAAGCTCGCTCTCGCGTGGCAGCTGTTCCCGGGGGATTGATGGGTTTTTCGGGGGAGGGCGGCGGCTCTCGGCTGCTACCTCGTTTCGCGCATTGCGCAATAAGCGATGTTGCACACACCGCAATCATTGAATCTCGTGGATGGGGATAATTACACACGGGGCCGAAGGATAAATGCGCGAGTGCCGGCCGCGGTCTTATCTCGTGCGCGCCATCGGCAGGAAATATCACTCACTCCTCCCCCACCTGGACGAGAGCTTCGTTCCGTACGACGTTGCTATTGTAAAATCACAGAAAGTGATATAGATATAGTCTTTTCGAGACGCGGGAGACTGAATGATACACGCGCGCACTTGAACGCGCGCGCGAATAGGAATTTCCTCGAACTCGTGCGTGTGCGCGATAGAAACATCGCATCGGATCCGATGAAGCTTTAGCGGGCGATCTTGATAAGGTCAATCAGAGCCGCGAGCCGGGGCATCGGAGCGAGATGTATACTCTTGCTGGGCCCGCGGTTGATATATACGTATAACCAAGATCCGTTTCCTGTTCGACCGATATCGCACCGCGATCCCATCTGCGATCGGGCCGAATAAGAGCGCGCCGAGCGCATATTCGCGTCATTATACGTACGTCGCGGACCTAAATCATCATGCGTCTCGACTGGGATGATCCGCGAGAGGTCGCGCGATCCACCTCCGTGGTGCGCACATATGACCCGCGTAGAAAAGAGTCGTGAGGTCCTTGTCTCACTCTTATGAAATTCTTATAAGGTTTTTCATCATAATTGTTATACTTACAACAGTTATCAATACCCGTCCATATAGATCGATCAGACTATATAGAGAGGATATTTTGAATCATTTGGTCATTGTTATATTGAGATAAAAATTGTTATGCATGTTTAAACTTCGAGCGTTAGAGATTGAAGCTCCGTTGGTGGAGCTCAAGGCTGATAATACACGAGCTGACGAAGCCTCAGAAAAAAAGAACACGAATGAACACAAACGTGTCAGCAAAACGTAAGAAATATAAGCTCGAACTGCCACTTTGCAAGCTAGAGTGAATGAATGAATATACCGATATGAAATTGTGTATGCTCTACCGAGCGCCAAGCATTTGCATGATTGTGCAAAAAAATTTATCTCACTGTCTGATCAATCTTGGAGAAATTTTGGAAGACATTCTCCGAGTGACAGGAATTGAACTGCGCTATTGGAAAAAAAAATCTTGAGCTGTATCCTCGAGGCTATTTTCAATTAAATGAAAAATTAGTTGATAAAATAATAGTCTCGTTTTCATCATGCGCAATTAACTATAACCTTTCAGGAACTTACAATTTTGAGAAGATGTACTGCTCAATCCGAAACAATGTCCAGGTAGGTACTATCATCATACTTTGTTGATGGTTCATCACGGCCTATAAAAATGAGTTCTAAATCTTACTTTTTGTCATACGGCCCGTCCGATGTAGTTTGAAAAAATTGCTCAGAACCCTGCGCAGCATTACTCGAGGGACAAGTTTTTTCATTCTATTGCAGCCCAGCTAAGTCCTCTGGAAAGTCCTACAATATGTTCGCTTCTGAGAACTCATTCTTCCCCGCCAGAATCAAGAACCCATGACGTGCATGTTTCCGCTGAGTAGGGACAATCCAAAAGTACATGTAGCTTGACCAATTAAGCCACCAACGCCGACGAGTTCGCGCCTACACGTACCACATTACTCTCTCGATCTCACGCTTCGATTCGTCAACCGATGGGTTGGCGGCGGTAGCTCCCGCACGGCTGGTAGGTAAAATCGTCGTCTTCGGATCGAGCCCGAGCACGAGCGGTCGGTGTTGAGTATATCGCGTCGCCGTCGATGTTCCGTGCAGCGCTGAGCAGTTGGCAGAGGGAGATCCGGCGGCGGCGGCGGAGAGCCGGGGGAGAGGGAGCGCGGCCCGTAAGGGCGAGGAAAGATGCTGCGTGGTAATTAATGGGATCGCGAGCTCGTCACAAATCACGCGGCCCGTCCTATAATTCACCGGCCAGCGACGTGTATTTAAATAGAGCCGATAGGCCCGGCTCGACTCGCTCGCTCGCTCGCAAGAGAGACACGTTCCGCCGCGGCAACAGCGACGCTCTCGGGCTACTTAACGCGCGACTCCTGATGCGACGACGACTACGGCCGAAAAGTGCGCTTCCGCTTCGTATAATTTATTCGCTGAAATGATATTTCATTCGCGGCGGCGCGAGAGCCTCTCTCTGCCTAGCTGTACGCGGTTATAATCTTCGCGGGGGCACGTTTCAATTAAAGCGCAGCTGCCAAATGCACACACGAGAGCTCGCGATTGTTTGGCATTAGCCGCACTTGGGTCGCGCGTTGTACGCACTTCGTCTGCGGTGCGTCGCGGCGATGAAAACCGCTTTGATTTAGCGACTCGTGTGCACGTGTGTGTATAGGCCCTTTGCCGAGAGCGACGTCGCATGGGAGAGACGGAGCGAGTCGGCCAACGCGAATTGTTCTGTTCCACGTGCCATTAATACCTCCCGTAGCGTTACCAACACTGACATTTTCATAATTCAACCCGCAAGCCCGCGAGACGCGTCTCCTCCACGGCTAGCTGTCTTGTTTTCGCTTGTAAGTAACGCACTCTCGTAAGTGCAGATGTCTCGCCGCCAAATTACTCTCGCCCCCGCCTAAGCGCAGCCTCGTAGACCTAAGCGGGTTATTCATCGCTCGACGCGTCGCTTGTGAACTCGAAAAATCGACTAAACTCACCGGTTGCCTCGGCTTTTTGTATTATCATCACCGAGGCCGAGAGACGATCCGAGTTGAAATATTATTGCGATGAACTGGCGCACGTACCATGTGTTTCGAAGGAACTTGCTTACGATTGGCCGATACCGATTCAATTGGATGTGTTTCGATTCTAATTTCAACCAATAGTAAAATGATAATGAATCGATAGAGGGCATGACAGTTATTATCTTTTCAGTTCGAGTAATTTTATTGTGGCCGATTTTATAAAAAATTAGTGACTTCTGCGTCGTGGCTTCGGTTGAAAATATTCTGCAATTTCTGCAAGTATATTCGTAAATAGCTCTCAGTCAATCTGGGGTGTTTCAGCGTCACGAACATCGAGTGACCGTCATTTCACGCTGAGTGAACATTTCTTCGTGGAGCGATCACGTCGCAATAACGTGACGTCAATTGTCAAATGGAATCTAATTTTTTGCATCCAGTGAGTTTTTTTTTTCAAGCGCATCCTCGGAATACCATAATCGACAACCCTGATAACCTTGACAACGTCCACCTCCATGGTAAACTTGTTCAACCCAAAAATTCCAGGAGCGCACCCTTGGCACTTGGATCGGCGATTCGGAATAGAGATCGACTGATTCGCTGGTTAGACTGTAGGTTCGCTGATTAAGTGAATGATTTAGTTTGGGACAGCGATTTTCAGATAGCGATTTCATCTTGGCTGTTCTACACATTGTATTTTTGTCCGCGAGCGATGAGGAAACATGGTAATGTGTACAGACATTCGCACTTCCAAACGCAATCTGACGAAAAGTCGGGAATTTCGAGCCAGCTGAAATGAACGTTACGCCAAAAAGAAATCCACTTCCCCACAACGATTACGAAGCTTCAGTTGAATAATTTTCGCCATCAAAATAAATCACGCGAGCGATTCCTCGTATCAACTCTCCAAAGGCCGAGCCTCGTGGAAAGAAAGAAGCAAAAAACCGCTGCCAAGTGCCTTAGCAGTATGCTTTCTCAAAGAGGCTTCAACATCACCCACAAACGCATCCCAAACCTGTATTTTCACCATTCCACTAGCGTAGATACTATCATTTATTTTTCAAAAATTACAAAAATATTATTTAATCAGTTCAATTTGTATCTTGGTGACTGTGTAAAGTGTCGTTCTTTTTCAATTGACCAAACTTTGTCGCGACTGTTAATGTCTGCCCGGGCTCTCTTATTATTTGATCGAATGCAACAAAGCAAACGGTTCTAGGTTATACACGATGCGAGACATTTAGACCTGCTTAATTTTTCGATCAATTCATCTTGTGACTGTCATACGGTTTAATGGTGGTTAAAATCGATCCGTTCTGCCCTTAAGTCCGTATTTAGCAAACTCGAAGACTCATTTTGATCATTTTCGACGGCTGAGGTTGGAAATGATCAATTCAAAATCTATTTTGATCATTTTCGACGGCAAAAGACACCAAATTTTCCCAATTTTCTCTATAGCACGTTGAAAATACTGGAAACGAAACTTACATGAATTTTTCTTTCCCTTAGCAACGGTTGCTAGGGCGGTAATCAACGGTTGCTAAGGAGCTAATTGGGAAGATTTTGTGTCCTTTGCCGTCGAAAATGATGGAAATGGGTCATAAATTAATGATATCCAACCTTCGTAACTGTTGCTAGGGAGGTAAACAACCGTTGCTATGGAGCAAATACAACAATTCAGTGTCCTTGGCCATCGAGTGTGACTTAAAACTGATTTTCCGGCTTGCCCCAATGAGCACTCATAAGGATTTGTGAGAAAACACGTTAGGAACGGTTGCTAAAGAAATAACCAACGGATTTTGCTGAAAATTTAACTCGGACTAGATCTTGTCACAACTAACCGGTGTGCAAAATTTCAAGGCGATCGGATCATTCCTTCGGGAGTTATCGTGGACGAAAGAAACGAAAAAATAGACACCTTAACAACGGTTGCTAAGGAAATAAACAACGGATTTTGCTGAAAATTGAACTCGCCCGAGATTTTGCCGCGATTAACCTGTGTGCAAAATTTCAGGACGATCGGACCATTCCTTCGAGAGTTATCGTGGACGAAAAAAAACGGGACGCACATACACACACACATACACACACACACACACACATACATACATACAGACACTTTTGGATTTCCATGTTTTTCGACCCGTAGATCACGAAAATCGATGTCCCGAGGTCTGATTCGGTGGGCCGATTTTTGCCCCATTACAAAGCTTTCCCTTTGAGAAAGCAAAAGGGACGAAATCACGTTGCAATTGCGTGGAGCACAAACAATACACGCGCGTATAAATATAACGAGTAGAAGAGTAGGTGTCTCGGGTGAAAGCGCGGGCGGGGGAGGGGATGATTATGCGGGCCGTTTATTCGATAAAGGCTCGAAGCTAACGTCGGGAAAAGAGGGACGGATGAGAAGTTAAAAGGGCCGGGCTGGCGACGCGAGGGTAGGCGGTGGCGGCAACTGCGCGGCGCACAACTCGCTCGCGCGCGCCACCCGGAGATCTATGGCCCTGTAATATTCTATGAGCGATATTTACGGGCTCCGAGATAAGTGCGAATGTTTGCGCGCGCGCGAGACCTCGGCGTACTGCCTCCCTCCCTCCCTCCCTTCCTCCATCCCTCTCTCTCCCCCGATATACACATTTGGCGGCGGGCAGCGAGCGAGAGAGGGAAAAGTATAAGTGTGTTTCTCTCTGCGCGCATGACAAACGCCCTCCTGCCCTTTCGTTTTAGCTGTCTATGAATAATAATAATTCACGATTTAACCGGGCGATATCGAGTTTTTAATGCGGGGGGCCAAGTATATCGAGCCACGCGCGTATTTATCATTGTAAAATATTTGCAGATTGATTGGGCGCTGCAGCGCGCGCCAGCGAGCTTCGCCGATAAGCAGCCAAGCTTCGCGCGCGCCCCATCCCGCGATTTATATAGATTGTTTTTATTATGCGAGAGCGCCGCGCGTTTTGTATAACAGTCGCGGTAAATTCACGACAACAGACGCTCACTTTCGTATGAATATTCGGAGTAAGGAGTCGTGGATTATTTTTATCCCTCGTCCGCGCGCGAGTGTGTATTTCACGCGTGACGTCCTCACTTTGCTCGGCAATGCAGTGCTGGATCCGAGAAAGAGACAGACAGATGGAAAGAATCTGTGCTGCTGAGATGGACTTGTTCTCGAGGAATATTTTCTATCGCTTATCCTATTGTATTCGGTTCATCGGGATTTGAGAAAATTGGGTCATGCGTATACTTACGAGATGCGGCGGTATTGCGTGCGTTGTTCCCCTGAACAATTATATCTTGATAAGGCCGGAAGTTTCATTTGTTTTCTATCTTTGGGAAAAAAAATCCTTCGTGTAACAAGTGATACGGTATTTTCTGAAAGAGTCAAAGGAAACGTACGTTCGGTCAACTGACAGTGTGCAATAGTCAAGAAAATTCCAAACCGAAAATAGTAGATTCTATAGAGCTTTCGAAATCCAAAAGCCATGCCAGAACAAAATCCAAAGTCAAATTTGATTTTCCGCATCATTACAAATGAATTTTACGATAAAACAGACAATGTCGAACGATGAAGCAATACCACTAATCGAATCAGCCGTATTTTCGTTCATCCAATTGGGTGACAAATTTTTAGACTAGAATCAGTTGCTAGGCTGATGTTGAGCAAAACTTTTTCGATAGACTAAATAGTCTGGCATAATGTCTGGCATAATATCTGGCAAACTTTCGTGGACAAAAAAAAGTCTGGCATAGTGGACTACGCCAGACTATTGCAAGACTTCTGCCAGACTTCTAGTGCCAGACTTCTGCTAGACTTCTGCCAGACTTCTGCCAGACTTTTTTTTTACACGGGTCTTCATGAACCGTACATGCCTTATCTATGCCTAGCGAACATTAGTTATAACATAAATTATCTAAATATATAATTGACGAACAGTCCTGCATACATCTAAATGCACTATCACACGTAAATATCAAATTGAATACCTGTATTATCAAATAATTTCATTTCAAAAAACCCGTTTCATCCGCATACTTTGATGAGATCAAAACTGTTTGGTATTTCGTATCCAACAAATATTAATCACTGGATTCAGCCATCCTCGGACGAGACCAATTGCTAAACGTCCAAACGTCGTGACACGTCTCGAATAAAAGAAATCGTTATCCCACAGATGTTGGACGAATCAGGGACACGATGGAAGCATACATATATACAAGTGCGGGCGAAGAGAGTTGGGGGAGTCGAGCTGGAGAGGCCTATATAATTCGGCGCGCGGGCGCGTCGTAGCTCGCGCGCCAGCCTAAAACGCGGCGGGCAATATATGGTCGGTCGTAGCTAGAGTATAGACAGGCCCCTGCCGAGCTCGGCGGTATCCTCATCCTCCGCGCTATCGAAAACCTAGTATTTATAGCTCCATTAAGGACGGGGCTAAATCATCGTGTGCAGCGCGCGGCAGCCGCAACTTTGTTGTATCGTCCTACGTGTATATGCACGCCCGGCCGCGGCCGGCCGCCACTTCGAGCTGCCCATGCAATACTTGTCCCTTTACTTCCTCCGCTGCAGCCCCCTACACGCGCCCCCGCCTATCCGTACATATGTATGCGTACTCTCGAGCGTTCGAGTGGCCCCGGCTTGTGCAAAACTATATACAGTGAATTACTTTTGAATATGTCTGATACGTGTGTGTTTAAGTGCATTGGGGAAAACCGACGAGTTGGTGCTTCGAGCGACGACTTATCCGAATCATTCATGGAAACTCGTAGGATCTCTTGGTAGGATCAGCGTTGTGCGAGATCAAAAACGCAAGTGTAACCGATGAAGAAGAGGAGATAAATCGTGTTCTGTGGCAATGCGAAAATATCAAAACTGGTAAAATAGAGAAACTCAAGAAAACTGATGTTGCTACTGGTAAGTATTGGTGAAATCACGCGGACGAATCTCGTGTGCCAATGATAAAATTAGTTTTGTTGCGCCGAGACTTTTATAAATGCAGATTTAAGATGTAATTTACGTATACACCAGGCTCGCGATGTACGTTCGATTCGATATACGTGTATATATGCAGGGGAGAATCGCGGAGAAAACTGCCGAGTTTGGCTGGGAACAAAAGGGAGGAGCGCAAAAAGGGAGATTGGAGATGCCGACAAGCGGGGAGAGAACATGCAGCATATTAAGATTTGCATAGCCAGTCGGCTCGTCACTCGCTGCCTCCTCTTGCCGTTTAATTTATGTCCACCTCTTATCCCCCTACTCGTGCATTTCCTTCTACTCTCTCAGAAGAGCGACGCGCACTTTCCTCGTGTCTATCTCTCATTTTCTGCCGGCTGCACTAACTATATGAGCCGGGTTTTCTCTCCTCCTCTCTCTCTTTCTATTCGCGTATACGTATATATATATACGCGCGTCTCGTCGGCGCAGCGAGCTGATTTATAATTGTGTTTTCCCTCTTCGCTATCCCTCTTTACGGACTCGAGCGAGCGCGGCCCGTCCCATTGATTTCCAGTGAATGCAAATGCCATTAGATCTTCGACGCGAGCGAAGATCATTACCATTAGCTCGCGCACACACTCCATCCGGTGGGGATTTTTATTCTACGCCCCGTAGTACCCCAACACGTGTACAATAATTCCAATGCGATACCGAGAAGCCGATAGGAGCTGCTTACAATATATACACCTATGTATGAGGCAGCGAGTGATTGAGTGCGCGCTCGAATGCGAAAGGATCATACGTCGATCTGCACTACACCAATGGTAGATATTATTTTTTTCCGAAATTGAACATCAAGAGACCGGTCTTTGGGGTCCGCATCAAAAAGCCGAAGCAAAACATTTATCAAATTTCTCTTTTCTAATAATTTTTACATTTATTATTGTTTCTAATAACTTCTATTTTTTAAATTACGAAATCTGAAGTGTACTAGTTATGGGTTGAAGGTAACGTATTACTTGTGGTGTGGTCTCTTCAGTTATAGATGGTAGCGAACCGATGCTTTCGATCCACTGTTCAACCAATATTATATGAAATGTAAAATTGGCCGATTGGGTAAGTTTGAAAAACATATCTCCATTCGACTTGGGAGCAACTCGACCCGTAATATACTCGACATCCAAGTCGGGTCGGGAGGAGAACGGAGATGAGAAAAAGAAGAAAAAAGTAGGTTGCATATACGTATACGCGGATATGCGTTTGCACGAAAAAAGGGAGAGAAGAGGAGCTCACCGCGGCAGTAGTAGCAGCAGCAGCAGCAGCAGCAGGCGAAACAACGGAGAGATTTCCTCTCGATCGGCGCAGCGCGCGCGCGACGCGCTCATACACACACGCGTATATATAAATCGTATCGTAAAACGCTCACTTTATTTACACGTAAGCGGGCGCTTGCGTTTTGCGTGGCGCGCATATATACGTGTATTTACACACGTACACGGGGCGGCTGCATATTCCGAGTGTGCCGCTCGCGCGCGTCCGTTAATAACGGCCCTAATCCGATCCTCTGCCATTTTACCGATTCTCCCTCGCTTCTATCTCGGCGTTTTTTCTTTGTTTGCCCCCGTCGCGCGTGTAATACCGCGGCCAAGCGGAGACACACCAATCATGCGAGAATACGTCGATGGGCCGCTCTGAGGTATAGCTCTGCGAGCGGGGGCTACAATGGCCGCGTCTGGGGCGCGAGCCTGACGCGCCGCGCGCCAGGCTTATATGGCCCGCCGTGTGTGTGATTTAAGGGGCGGCTCGGGAGAACCGACCAAAAAGACGAGGCCCGTGATTGATTGGACCGCACTCGTTTGACGATATAACCGAGATTTATGAAAACTCTCGGGTGCAGCTGTAACCAACTGTGTATTTGCGTCGCGTCCCGCAGATTTATCCGCGCGTGAATTATGCCGATCGCCTCGATCGCCCCTTGACTGCTCGTTACCTCGATTCATTGCATTGCTCCACCCGATCAGCTGCGTCGGCATCCTGTCTATCCGGCGATCCCCGAGTTCGTTGATGTTCTTTTAAATTGCGGTAGCTCGACTGATTATAACACTGAGAAAACGATCATTTGATTCGAATACGTGACTTGACTCAAGTTGCAACACACGAGTACTCAAATTAAAGTATCGATTTGTGCGATGTATCGATGGCTCCTACGAAGGAAAACACATTTCAAATTTTCGGGAAGGAGCAAAAACTTTCTCTCAGTTACTCGCGTTTAGAACATTTCCCAATAAATCATATCGATGGGGTCGTGAATTTGAAGATTAGTATAGGAACCTTTTTTTTTCCAAAATCATTCAAATTTCCAGAGAAAAATTATTCCAAGGTGAAAAACGTTTTTCTTTGTATATTCTGCAAGAAAAAATTGCTTTTCGTGGCAACCGCGGTACGGCTTCCGATGAATTTTCATCAACATATTCGAATTCTACGATGAATCCATGTGATTAGTGATAAATTGCGATGCACGGGTTTATCACCCGCACAGCGAGCTCATAACAACCCCCATGAAATGTGTCCTTTTCTTCGCCCGCGACTCGACTCGACTCGTACAGGGAAGGTACAGAGATAATATGCATTTATTCAAGGCGTACAAGTCTAAAATGACAAGGAATAAGCGAGTGAGCGTCGGATGAGAATAGCAGCACCAGCGACTCATTCGTCCTAATTGCTCGAGCAAGTCGTTGGACGACTACTGACTTGTCACCCGGAGAACCGGAAGCGCATGAACGTCAAGTCACCTTGTAACCGCGAGTTTCGTAAATCTCAACGTGTGTGCGCGTGTATAAATCGTTGAATATAGGGAAACGTATATTGCTCGATCGGACGCGAAGTGGGCCAAAAAATCCACCCAGACAATTTCTCGAGCCCAACCTCTGTATACATATACGCTCTATGGTATTTTTCTCCCGTGCGCGAAAATGCAGAATCCGAAAATACGACGGCGCGCAATGACAGGCGCGCGCATACTGCAGCCGATGGGGGAAGCGCGAAACGACCAGAGGATTCTGGTGTATAGTATCGCGCATGTGTGTACACACACACACACACACACACACACACACACACACACACACATACAGGTGCAAAGGGACAACGCAGCGGGTACATGTGCGCAGAGACGTCTAGAGGGGGTGAGAGAGGGGGGCGGCAGTCGCGAGCGAAAGAGAGGCGGGCCCGAAGGTGTAGTGCGGGAACGTGTCAAGGGAGAGACGGGGGCGGCGGCAACGAGATGGGGGTGAGCGCAAGACAAGGTTGCAGGCGCGGGGGGTGCGAGACAAGCGGGGCTAAACAGCCATCTAAATGCATCCGAGGTGGCGCTCACTGCCATTACGCTTGATGGACGCTTATTGACGCGCGGCCGGGTCGCAGCTCCTCGCGCGCGGCGAGCACCTCCTGTCCCCGCAGCAGCAGCACCACCGAGTTGACTGGCTGCCAGCGGCCACGCTGCACCGCTCGATATCAACAAAGTATCGGGGCTGCGCCGAATGGCCACCTCTTCATATCGACAATTTCCCGCCGCGCGCCTCTCGTCGAGTCTGATCTGCCGATCGATCGCACGTATAAGTGTATATGGACGCCGAGGCTTACGCGCGCTCGTGCCGCTTTCAACGCGCGTACTCGGCTTTATTACCGAATTAAGATCCTCGCTGCGTATACACATATATACACACACGTTGGTGCGCAGGCGGGAGGAGGATCGGCTGCGCTATATGGAGATCGTTATATATTTTGGTTGTTTGGTTTTTTTTCTTTGCTTTTGCCAAAGCGAATGGCTCGAATGAGGGATCGATCCTTTGTAATTGCGGCTATTCCCGTGGAACTTTCGTCCCTCGGCCCGATACTTATTGTCGCTCGTCGGCACAACGAAATAACGAATCGGCTCTGTGCGATTGCGGCAAAACTGCTGTGCCAGCCATGCGACGACCGAGTCTCGTCCACGACAGGGTGAGTTTGAGCCTCCGCAAACGCAAAGTAGGTGCCGCGACTAAAAGCGAGGAGCTTCTGACTCGAGTATACCTTTCCTGAGCGAGTACCACGGAAGTCTTATGGAGTACTGCAGGAGGTTAACGGATGAATGGTACTCTTGTTCTTGCAACACGAGTAAGTTGTCGTTTTGAGAAATCAATACGAGTGTGATGAAGTTTTTCAGACTGATAATAAGAACCGATGGGCAACTAGACTGATTGCGCATTTTCCTTATCTCTCAATTTCATATGCTTGCTGAGCAAATAAACGCTTCATTTTTGCTTCTGTATGTGTTCAATTGTTTCGAAACTAGCTGGTGAATATATTACTCTTTAGTTAATATAATTCTCCGATAATTCAATTGGTTTTCTCTAAAGTCTGGAATGATTCTTAGATTTCAATTAACAGTATGCTGATATTATGTATAGCATGAGCCATTTTTTTCGGGCATCACGTGATACATAAGCAAAAGAGATCGACATTGAACGTACATATCTCGGGAATGGAGTAGTCAATCGATTTTAAATTGAAAATGAAGAGGTATTTGAATAGATTACTCATAAAGTTTTGATTGATTCGTGGAATGAGTAGAGTAGAGTAGTTAGAGGGGACAACTGAGTGCATTGAGCCTTGTTCGTTTACAAACGAAGAAGCGCGCAGGGAGGAGAATTCAAGAAAAAACTTAGGCTGAAACTCAAATCTCTATTAACAAAATAAATGGTTAATTGGAGCGTGCTGTCGATCTGTCAGCTGAAGGCGATCTGACGTTTGAGCGAAGCGCGTGAAACTTCCCGTTGCTGAGCAGCTCAAAACGTGATTCGCGTGTTTCTTTCGAACGCTACAATCGAATTAAGGATACAGGGCAACTTTAATGACGAACGCAATTCCGACATGTGAAAAATCCACGCATAGCCCGAATATACCTTTGAATAGCTTCTTGGCCAAAACGCCCTCAGTCAGCCTGTATGCTGCTGAGTCGTGGTCTTTCAGCACGAAAGACAGCTGTGCCCCCGGTAGATTAAATCATCTCCGTGACACGGCCGGAAAACTCTGAAACTGATGTTGCCCTGTTTTTGAAACTTTCTAAAATGCACCCGTGACAACGCACGGACATACCCATGCCAGAATCACGCCCGAAATTACGGTTGCCTCAACAATCACTCAATACATTACCAATACATTTATACATAATACATTTAATACGCACACATACTCACACATACACATTGAACAATATCATACAAACTAAATCGTTTTGAACGGCAATATTCTCTCCCCCGTATAAAACTCGCGTTTTATACACTCGCAAATTTAATGATTTTATGACTTGGACGTTTTAACATTCCATCCGCAGTTCTTACATCAACAATTCTTACTTCATTCTCTTTATCAGGATATGTTTTGATGATAACTTATATAATTATTAAGAACGGCAACAAGCCTCTTCAAACGCATGCTATTATCTCGCCCGAACGCGATTTGCTTACTCCAGTTTTGTTTAGCGAAGCCTTAGTTAGAAAACAATATTTGGGGAAACAAGAAAGTCTACTATCCCGATATGCAACACTGTAGCTTCATCGAGAGCTTCATTCCCAGTCAATTCATTACATAAATCTTAGTTTATGGAGATGAGTACTTATTTAGAAACTACCACACATACATATATCACTCGATAGATAATATACACTCGCAAAAGTGTGAATATGCTGGTCCAAGAAGGAAAATTCCTCTGGGATCAAAAGAGGAGTTTTGATTCTCGAGTAAATCGTTCTAGCTCTATCACATCGCACACGTTCGAAAATCCATCAACCAGGTGGCGTGCTTTTCGTGCCTTTCAGCAGCGGCGGCCTCGAGCTCCACTCGGAGCTTCGAACAATGCAGAGTGTGTGTCGGACGCGTCTGCTCGCTCACCTCCAGGGTACGTGGCAGTCCCGGTCACACACAACGGGGAGATAGGCCGGGGGCTCCTCAGCTCGTGGCCCTTGTCGCGTCACCCTTCCATCGCCTGGCCTCCGGATTATCGGGTTATTTATGCCGCAATAATAACGAATTAGTGTGCGAGCGGGGTGTGTGCTTTATATCCGCGAGCGGGGCGAGCCATTAGAGGGTTAACGCAGGGCCGGGACGACGAGGGGCTCGGATCTCCTTCGCCCCGCGCTAGATTTGCCTAAGTAAGTGCAGCCGACGCCGTCGCGTATACGCGGCACCTATGCGGCGCGCTTGTTGCTCCCGACTTGTCTTCGCCGCGCCGGGAGCACGTGTCTCCCTTGTATATATGTATATGCAACCCCGCGGCAACTGTGACGCGAGAGAATTCGAGCAGATTTGTGCAAGGAAGGGGGTGGAGGCGTATACGCTAATTCGCCTGTCTCGTCTATTTGCGCTGCGTTTCGTCGCGCCACCCACGCCCCCTAGCGTCATATCGTTCCTAGCTCCGATTCGAAATTTGCTTGGGCTTGTTTTCCCGGAGTGTACCGAGGATCGCGGGGTTTGCTGATTTTCACGTGGACAACTCGCTCGAGCCAGAGCTCGTTTTTTAATTTTGCTGTCCATGTATGTTACATTACATCGTTGAAATTCATCTGAGGCTCATAGATGTGTGCTGCCAGTAGGATGCGCCACCGGAGCGCAAACCGTCACGACGTCGCATTGAATCTGAATTTCCCAAAGCTGTTGGTGAGGAAGCTGACCACTCGATACCGTCAAAATGAGTCACGCGGTATTCGGCTTGGACTTTTCTGCACTGAGCAATGACCAAAATATTTTGTGACAAACAGTTGCCCAGACTGGCTCGTTTACTATTTGAACCGAGTAATAAATTTTTGTTCAGTTTTGTCCACTGGAATCAGCGCGTTATGGTTTATTTGGACAAGGGTAATAAGATTTGAGGCATAGCTGCTTACCCTACAAGCAATGAATTATTGTGAAAGATATAAATGACGAAGAGAGAGTAAAATAAATTTCCATAAGATGAAAACGGTGTGCTGGCCATTTCTTGCGCTCAGGTGAAAGTAAAATCTAGCCTGAATACAAAGTGCACGTCTTTCATCGTCATCTATTCATGACAATTATCGTTTCAATGCTCAGCGTTACATACTACGATGATGGAGTACAGTTTCAATTGTAATCGATTGGGTCGTATTATATGTTTGAAATGCAAATCAATGAGCGTCGAGGCGAGTACCAGAGCCCGTATGTCGAGTGGTGACTACGCTCGATTCCATTTCTATCATAATAGAATAAGACAAGCTGTCTTTATTCATACTTACCCTGAAAAGGGGTGCCCCATCCTTCAGGTGTAACAAATGCCTTTTTGTCATCGGAGGAACATATACGATAGAGAACATAATATCATTAGCGTAATATAATTAGGCAAACAACAAAGAAACCGGGCTCTATTACATTTTATTTCTCTTATAGAGACTACTTTTAAACTCAACCAAGAATAAACATGCCCATGTTGAGATAAAAGATGATCCTGAAAGTAATAAAATTCTCACTCTCTCGAGTTTTGATTCGATATCGTGCTCGAGTCTGGCAAATGCCCATGTGGTCAGTTAATTTGTGAAGGGTTGAAATAAGAGTTCGTTAAATCACTTATGAGATAAAGTTTTGAAATTTTAAAATGCAGCTTGCAAATCACGTCTGACTTTGACCAGTTTATCCACAACTGTGAGAGGCTCCGTCAACAAATATTTTTATTAGCTCATAGCAGATGTAATAAGCGCATGGCGTATAAAGCCGTGCACTTTTATAAATTGGAAGTAACATCATTCATAATGAACTTTTGCGTCTATCGAGTAACTAATATGATTGGATAAAATATGGAATTATTCTTTTCCTAAAATATGTACTCGAGCATTAAAAGTACGTTTGTCAATAAAATTCTCATCCGTGTAACTCCATATCAGGGATCGTGACTTTTCAACGAAAAAAAAGAAGATAAATAAGATTTCACGAAGTACTGGAGGCACTCGATAACCGGCAATTCTTGCGAAAAACATTCTTCCACGGAGGGTATTACAATCCGACTATTTTCCGCGATTTTTCAATATCCGGCTATTGAAGAGAATTGACAAAATTAAATCTAAGCTGCAAGCATGATGGACTAGCGTTGGCGAGCGACAGTGAAAAATTGTAAAAGTTTCCTTGGCTAAAACAAAAATCCGTGTAGCGGTGATCTTCGAACCAGTGCTCTGCTCTTCTCAAAAATCTGAATGACGCAGGTGTGAGTGAAAAGCGTCGCGATACATAGTTAGACAGAAAGAGAAAACTAGCCGATTCGCGGTGCACAGAGTTCGGCGAGTTGCTGGTGCAAACACGAGCCGCGTGTTATTTTTCCCCTGCACCGTCTCTGTTCGTATTTAAATTGCACGGGTGATTGGAGCAAACACCGGGGCGAGAGGTGCGTGCGGGAGATTTATCGACGGGAGCGCACTCATGTGAAATAAAGAGGCACGTACGTCGCGGATAATGCGTCGAGCTGCCATCGAGGCCCGAAGAGGGTCTCCCTCGGGAGCGTGTCGACGGGCGAGCGAGAGAGAGAGGCAGGGAGACAGAGAGCCGAGTCCCCCGAGTGAATGAGACAAACAAAGATGAAGGCAAAAAACGGCAAAAGACAATGAGCGACGTTCAGCGATAGCCCGAGCTACAAGGGGCGCACACAACGATCGGCTTGATTGGCCCGCATCGATCTGACGACAGCTGCCAATAGATCAATCTCCGACGACACTCACGCCATGTTAACTTTGTCCCCCCTCTCTCTCTCTCTCTCTCTCTCTCTCTCTCTCTCTCTCTCTCTCTCTCTCTTCTGTCCTCTCTCTCCATCTTCTCCTCCTCCTCCTCCTCCTCGTCCTCCTGTTCAAACTACTCCCGTTGTCCTCTCGCTCTTCTTTTTCACCTCTCCTTTCCCATGGCCGCGGGCAAATTGATTGATGCATCGCGATAATCCCGTGTGCTACCCTATTCAAACTCAAAAGGCAGACTCGGAATAATATTAGTCATATCTCGGATTTCAATCAACTTATGCATGTTTCATACCTACATATACGTATACGTGCACGCGCGCAGCCCACATATATACGTATAAACGCTCCCGAGAGCCTCGCCATTGTTTACAAATTTATAAGGGCGACCAGTTGGAAAGTGACTGCATTATGCGAGCCTATTTACGAGTCGTTTCAATCTAAGCTTGTATACGTACGTATATGTATATACTAACAAGGAGCCATCGAGGTCTGCGGCTCGCGGATCTTGCTGCAAACTCGCGATGTGCTTTCTGGAGGCAGCTCTCATAACCATGGGACGGACCGCAGCAACCCTAGCTCAATCTCCATACAACAATCTCCCCGGTGAATATATTTCACAAAGTCACTTTCCACGTGATCGCAGATGGGCGAATTTTGTATTCGGTTCATTAAATGCAACAATACCGAATAGTTTTAATTGATCAAAGTATTTGGACTAATCGTATAATGAGTTATCTTTATTCCACATCTGTTTTTCATTGTCTATGTGCAAAACTTATTTGAATCGAACATTGAGGATAACAGTCGATCCACCGGTGTAGACTTATTGTACTAACGCAGATTCAAGACACAGACCAATGCTTCGAAAAAGATCATTTACGCAAGTTATTTAGTCTAGTAGCTAGTAGAGTTTGACAACTTCGTCTCTTCTTTAATCTTAAAGAGAGAAAAAATTCACGAGTGAATGCACTCCATCAAGATATATTCACGAGTGAGTATACATAAAACAGCTGAATAACCCTGATGATGTAACTAGGTAGATCAATTAATAATAATATAATTTGAGTTATGCGGACAAACTATTTCTTACGTAAGAAGATATTCTTGTTACGATTCTTCTGTAACGTTAATTCTCTTGAAAAAGTTAGCGATCGGTTGATGAAAAGTCGCCTCGAGTATGACTGTCCACGCCAAATGCTCTCCTCATTTCAATTTCCCGAGACGTACAATCATCATCCACACATAGAAATCTCAAATCGGGTACACTTTCGAGGATCGTTTCCACATTGATGATTTAGATCCCACACGCGCGCGTATCCATCGAGCTAAATTAACAAGGGAAAATAAAGGCCGCTCATACTTGCGTGTGAAAAATACAAGCCCTCTTGAATTTGGAGTACACAAGAAAATCCGGCTAGGTATCCGGGAACTCGAGCAAATAACTTAGCCCTCTCTCCATCGCGCGCGCGTTTCTCGAAAAAAAAAATAAAGAAGAAAAAAACGAAGCCAGAGGACGACTAGGCGAATAGTGAGGGAGGCAACGAGAGGGAGAGAGAGGCAGAGATCGTTAAGAGAAAACGATGCAAGAAACGCGCAACGACGGGAAAGAGACGCGCGGCCATGGTGGAGAGCGAGAGGGAGAGAGAAAGAGGAGAACGGCAAGAAAAGCCCCGGGATGAGCGAGAAAAGCAACGGGTCCGTGCGGGGGCAGGGGGGGGCAGGAGGGGAGGGTACGGGAGGGGTGCGTATATTCGCGGAGCGCTGTTGTTCGATTCAGGCCGCGCGGCGGCGGCGAATACGAACGGCCGAATTATGAAAATGACTCTCCGTGTGACGGCGCGGCGCATCCACCCTCTCGGCCCGGAGATAGCTACCAGCAATAAACATACTCCCCTACCCATCCTCCCGCCCCCGACCCCGGCCCCGAGACAGTTAAGGGCTCCAGCGCCGCCGCCGCCGCCGCCGCTCCTCGTCAGCCCGGCACACGAGAGGGCGCGCGCGCGCGCACGGAGAAAAATGTCAACGATATAGACGCGCAGAGCGAGGCAAAAAGCTGCAAGCCACCGAATATCTACGGCCGAGAGCTTGCGAGAGCTTTGGCAAATTCGACGATCGCTTGGCAATCGCAGGCGCAAATTAGTCGCGTGTACCCCCCTCCTCCCCTCTTCTTGCTCACCCACGCAGCTCCGCAGTTTCTCTGGGTGTATTCTTGCTGCTCGTTCCGATCTAAATTCAATCTGGATCAAATCGATGCAATGACTAGCTCGCATCGATGAATCGTGTGGGTTCAGTGTTATGCGTGTATGAAACTGAATGACTCCTTCGGAGATTGATGCACCAGCCAAGTCGTGATTAGCAGGAACACTTATCCATTCAAACAATCTTGCTTCTACACTGTACTGAATACTACAGACGTGCTGCGCTTTCAGAATTATATTTCGGTTGTGGTTCTCGCGTATTTCTTTCGAATTGTCTTCTGTATACTTATTTTTGTCACTTCTGTATGTGTATGTGTATTTATTTTTACTTTTCAATTCCAAAATATTTCAGCTATTGGAAATTGCATCATTACAACCTTAAAACTCATTATATCCTTAGCTGGTTGCAACGGCAAAACTGACAAAGTAAACCCAATCCTTGTTCTCATGGTAGCCCAGGTGCTCCACGTTTCTCTCACCAATATTTTTTATCTCTATATCTATTATATAATGCATTGTTGTTAACTATCCAAATCAAATAACCGGAAGATTTACATCACTTGGCCAGGAAAGAAAAATCTCTTACAAGTAGAAAAGAAAAATTACTGCAGACGACTAAAAATCCAACGTGCATACTCATGCTTCGCAGCTCAGAGTTGCATCGCGTTTCCATGTTTGTGAATCTTCAATTTGAATCAATTCAAGTACAATCTCAAAATTCAAATGACACGCGATGTTTAGCAGTTTCAGGAGCCGAACAGACGCGACTGAGACGGTCCGTATATATGTATCATAATAGCGAGCTGCGCGTATCCGGCTCTCAAAAACAATCTTCTCGCGCCCCGTCCGCGAGTGAAGTTCACAGACTGAAAAGTTCTTCTACCGAGTCCGTCCGACTATAAAAAGGAATGTTTCAACTTGCATTCGTTTCGCAAGTTTATCAGGTCGTTCTTCCTCCTTTCCCACTCCCACCTCGCGATTTATCGACGTACAGTTGACTCCGCACGCCTCCAGCAGCAGCAGCAGCAGCAGCGGCGGACGGAACTTTAGTGCACTTAATTCCTCGCGTCCTTGCACTCGATCAAGCGCACACGCGTATTTCTTTCAGACGTCTTTCGCCCCTCCGACGTCGATATTGCGCGAGGCTGCACAAACGAGCGTCGCGCCAAAAGGAGCCCGAGACCTGCAGCCCCGAGGAGATCGAGAAGTCGCGATAGAAATTTACGAGATACAATAGCGCCCGACAGCCATTCCGCGTCACTACAGCGAAACGCCGCAGTCGCACTGGGACGAGCGGGCTTTTAGGGCAATAGGTCGCTTTTGTCGGGTGCGTATATTTACAGCGCCAGGCGGTCCTCATGTACAACCCACTCACCGCGATCTTATATTTCGAATGTTTTCGCTTGTGAGGATCCTTTCCTTGGCACGTATAGCTCCTCGCTTCGATGCGTCGTCTGGCACGGGAAATTTAGATGTGATATCTTGTTTTGGAACGCCCGTTCAATCCGTATGACACAGTTCATCAGGCAGATGTCTAATCATGGCTCGTAATCTTGGGGTTCCAAAGAAATTCTCGAACAAATAAATAATATAACCTTCCGAGTCACCAATCCTCATACATCTATGAGCCTTTCGGATTGGGTACCTCAAAATGATGTGTTCTGACTGCAGTCGTTACAGCTCAGCCATGTCCATGAGATATTCGTGAATCATCATTGACTTTATGCAAGAGCACTTATTTTCAGTCATTTAATTTTTTGTCAAGTTTCTATCACTTTTGTAGCCTCATTGAGTTAACTAAAAAAGAGAAATGATTCCAACGATAAGTAGAAACAGTTTGACTTGGACAGACTAGTTCAATTTCTAAGCCACTCGCCACTTTCAGGTACGGCATATACAGAATACGTATCAAATATGAAACTGTATTTTGAAATTCTTCCAGTAATTGTTCCGTAACACAAATTTTAACACTAGAGAAGAAAAATGCTATTCTGTCATACAACATCCTTTTTCAAATTGCCAAATTATTTAAAATCAGTCGCCAAGTTATTTGCTATAGAATGCTAAATTGATACTAATCTGGATCAAATAATTCCTTCTATAAATTCACCGTGAATTTTGTTGTAGGCGATCAAATTCTAAGTAAAATCGTTTTACATCGGGATTATTTTACAAAAATACTCATTCAAGCCGATATGTTAGATAACGGAAAGTCAATGAAACTTAGACTCCATATCTTAATTTATGCCGTTTCATCAGCAACGTTTACTCATCAACTCTTCATTCCCTACATACCAGTAAACTGAAACCTCGTTAAATTAATACTGCTCCCTTAGTAAGGGTTGCGAGGGATATCAACAACAGTTGCTATAGAAAATAGCTCGTTGATTCTCGTCGATACTCGTGAGTATTTGGGCCCTAACGATCGATTTTACTAGGAATTGTAGAGAACTTTTCAAAAACACTTCAGTAACGGTTGCTAGGTAAATAAACGCCAGATTTTGCTAAAAATAGAACTTCTCTTCAAGAAAGCAATATACGTTGCGATAACTCAAAACGAATTCTTTTTTGGAAAAATGATTGGCTCCTCAAAGCTTAGTATGTACTAAGTTGTATAAATGGTCGAGGCCCGCGAACCAAGGGATGTCCGCCGCGCGCATGTATTGACGAGCCATCTGAAAAACTGGGTATGCGGTTGATCACGGGGAAGCGTAGATGAGGATGAGGGAGGAAAGGAGGGGTGGAAGAGGGGGGGGGTCCGGGGGGGCGCAGCCCCCCCGACTTTACAAGAAATCATTTTAAAAATCAATATCAATATACAAAGTAATAATCTGCTTATTTATTATCATACGATTACATATAAATTAATATATTATTGATTATATTAGATATATAATAGATATTAAAAATACATAGTAACAATTGCTGATAATTTTTGAAAGCATACAGAATACATTGCTCATAATAATACATTAAATTAGTAATTATTCCCCTGGTGCATCTTTATTTCTTGGCAAATAGTTATTATTAATAATTATTTCATGTACCACCAAATTATGACAATGTTGGAATGTTACCGATGATAATGATGATTCTTCTGACCTTTCATTTCCATCTTTGATTTCTAGCAGTTTTCTTTTCTTTGATTGTGATTGATTGCGAGTTACTTCATGAAGTGGCTGACGTTTGTTATTTAGCGGTAACACATTTTCATGGGATGTAGATTCTTGTTCTTGTACTGATTCAATTACATGAGGATTAATATTTTCAATATCATCTGATCTATTATCCAATTGTGGCTGAACAACGTCCACTGTCAATGGTACATTTTGATTATTTGAAGTACCAGCAATTCTTGTGAAAATTTCTTTCCTATTCTCTATTGAAAAACCAAGGTAGCCTTGGGCTACGGCGTCAGACTGCCACCCTCCAAGCTGCTTAACCATATTCAAGTTTGCTCCAGAGTTGAAAAGAGCAGTAGCTGAACTACGACGAAAGCAGTGTCCAGTGTAATTATCTGGGTTTTCTAAATTGAGGTAGTTAGCTATAGTTTTTGGCACTTCACCTATTTTATGCTTTCCAATAACTTGTCGACTGCATTTTCCATTGTGATACTGTAAGAAAAATCTATCTGTTGGCGTGTCTGGAGGTCTTAATGATGAGTATTTCTTCACTATATTATAGTATTCTTCTCCAATAACAAAATTACGTGGGTAATATGTTTTTGTGTCATGGATTGTTACAACATACAAATGATTATTTGTATCTTCTATGTCAGTAGTGCGAATATTTGCAATCTCCTGACAACGTAATGCACCGAACATGCCAAACATAAGTATCACCTGGAAAAATAGAATTAACCCATGTAGACAGGCAATGTATGTCTCTAACGTATATTATTATAGATATGACTAATTACCTTCATGGCTAAATAGATTGAGTCTTCACTAATATCCAAAAATCGCTTAACTTGCGACCAAGTTAGAATGAGAGATTTTCTTGGTTTGTAGCCCTTACTTGCATTTTTCAAGAAAGTCTTCAAAAGTTGATAGTTATCAATCTTGATATTGTGTTTGAGATTGAATGTTGCTTTCAACTTGGACCAATGACTCCATAACGTCGATGGTTTAAATTTCTTTGATAATTCTTTGAAATAAACAAGTAACGCAGTCTCTTCAAATGACCCACTGTTGTTTTCTTTCCATTGAATGAATGCTGCATAAGCTTTTTCATACATTTGACGAGATTTTGGCGGTAGTAATCCATCGATGATCAGCTGGGTTTCTGCTTCAAAATTCCTAATTATTAGCTCTTCATTGAATTCTTCCTCATCAGTGGAACTATCTGATGACATTTTTCACTGATTAAAAATGATAAAATGATTGAAAATGATAGGTTAGCCCGGACAGTCAGGTTAGGCAATGAGCGCCATTCAAAACAATCGGCGTCGCAGTTGAGCTCCGCGACCTCCGGATCTCCGACTGGCGGTCGCGGACCGCGCATGCACGTCGTAGACGCCGCACAATAGTCCGCCGGCCGTACTCGTATCGTTTTACGTCCGATTCGACGGACGCACAGGGCAAACTTTACGCCAGGGGATACAAAAAAAAAAATTATTGATGTGATTTTCTCAGAATCAGAACTTTTCTAAAATGATGTTTCTATATGTCATATCTATTATTGAAACATATAATTCTACGTGTGAATACTATGCCTATCTATCTTTCAATATAATTTTTCCCCGTGCTGAGAACAGTAGAATAGCGAGACAATAAATTCAAATTCATTCAAAATTGGAAGCAGCTCACGAACACTGGGTAGACAAGTTCAAATAAGAAAAATAGAGGGAAAATACTCGTGAGGATAATCTAAAATGTGGATGATTCTTATCATGTGTTCCTTATCTCATTCCCGAACATATATAAGACTTGAAATGAATGCTTTGGATTTACAAAATAGTTATGAAATGAACGTAGCTCAAAAAATGAATTTCTTGATAATTCCATCCATTTTTATTTTATTCTGTATCTCTCGTACTCACAGTTCACCTGGGACACCGCTAGAATTCGTGAGTAAGTAGAACCAAAATTCGATTATGCTATACAAACTATGCGTATGCGTTTTTATACAACTAACTTAATTTTGTTTTGACGACAAAATATTATGAAATAAAACATGTTTGTCATGAGGAATATTCTATCACGACAATTTTCTTATAGAAATTCAATTAAATTCTGTAATTAAATCATACTAAGCACACCCTATTTAACCATTTTCAATCTTCTCAATTAGAAAAAATTACTTTCCGGTCAAGAAGATTCAAAATTCTTTGAGATTCGTAGCAAAACTGTACATTCACCACTATTCGTACATTTTTTAAAAAATGTTGTAATACAGAGTTGGGAAGCATTATTTCACATTCTTCGAATAAGTGAAAGGAACTTTTAGACTTTTATTTCATAACTGTATTCTCAAACTGTACAACGGAAAAATTAGGCTGAGAAGGTGGGAAAATATTGAAAAATCATAAGATCTTCGAAACTAAGCGGTATGCCTGTAACTTTCATGAGACTGGATAAAATAGGAATTGGACTGAGACAAGTATACTTATTTCAGTCTTTGACTCCGCAAAAAAAATTGTAATTGTAATTTTGAATAAATTAACTCGAATAATGTTATTGCAGGAGATTCCAGCCTAAAGAACAACGAAGTAGGAAAGATCAGCGCAATCAATGATCACCCATGGATCACCTCGATAAGGTGGAATAATGAGCACTGGTGTGCTGGTAGCATAATATCAGAGAACATAGTTTTGTCCGCTGCTTACTGCACTGCTTCACACTGGTCGGGCAACTTGACCGTTTGGGTAGGCAGCAGCTCAGTAGAATTTGAAGGCTCGAAGCACGAGGTTATTGCCGTCAGAAATGACAGGACTAATAAATACGTGAACATCGGCATCACGGGCGATGTGGCCTTGCTAAAAGTGTGGCCGCCCTTCAAATTTGGCAAAAATGTGAAGAAAATCAATCTGGCCAATAATGCGTATATAATTTCCTCGTCATCGCGTAATACAATCGTTGGTTGGGGCTGGTCGAATACGCTGAGAGAAGTAAGCGCGAGCTTCGTGCTGTGTCCGCGCGATGTCGCGAATCAGAGCGAACAGTTCTGCGCGATTCCTACGGATGGTAATTTTTGCAACGGTGACATTGGTGGTCCATTTGTCACGAATGGTACTCAGTTCGGGTTTATGCAACAGAAACCCAGTTGCATGGAACCTGAGCAACCGGGAGTCTACCTTAAAACTTCCTATTACTACGACTGGATTAAAGAAAATATTATCGAACTAGAGAACGATCACTCGTGGCTCGCCTCGATACAGTTGAATGGGCAGCACTGGTGTGCTGGTAGCATAATATCGAATGAGATAATCCTGACCGCAGCTTCGTGCGTCAATTCAAAACTGGAGAGCAAGTACACGGTGCGGGTAGGCAGCCCCTCGGTCAATTCTGGAGGCCAGGTGTACGAGGTTGTTGACAAGAAGATACACGAGGATTACGTGCACGAGTACCCTCGCACTATGAACGACATAGCTTTGCTAAAGGTCGAGCCACCCATCACTTTCAATCTCGACGTGGGCCCGGTCAAACTGGCCCGTAAAGGCTACACGTACGGTCCAGGTACGAATTCGAGCGTCTTCGGTTGGAGGAAGGTGAATATCAAGTATAATTCTCTACAGCTGTGGATTGCCAAGATGCGCATCCCTCATCAATGTTCTCGCCAATACTCAAAATCTCGTATCTGCGCCACTTCGTCAAATGGAGCTGGATGCGAGGGTGAAATCGGCAGCCCACTTGTTGCAGATGGTGTTCAGTTCGGGGTTAGGCTTTCGGATAACTATTGCAATGACAATCATAATTCAGAACTATTCAATCATGTCCCGGATTACAGGGATTGGATAACTACAAATTCTGAACTATTAATACAAAACAAGGAATCTTCACGGCTGAAGTCAAAAAGTTTTTCGCCACTCAACCGTTAATTATATCCTAGAAATTTTCAAGCATTATGATATATGTTCAGATGGACAAGCGTACTGTAAATAATTAACGTTACCCAAATTACCAGCGTATGAGAGCACAGAAATAAATTCATATTTGTTCTAGCAATTTCAAATAAACCCTGCCTTATTTGCTTCATACAAATATCTTGATGAGTTCACATATTCTAAGATCTGTTTTGAAATTCTATGTTCAATATTATAATTAGAATAAAACGATAGTCTGGCGAGTGTACGGTAAGTTTAAGGGTATCGAACATTTTCGAAGATAGAGTGAAATTAGTAGAGTAAATAATAGTTAGTGAAATTTTACTAATTTTCCAGTGAATATTCACTAGTATTTATTAGTTATGCAATATCTACGAATAATAGTTGTTTACTATTTTAAATTTATAAAGAAGGAATCAGTTAGTGTTCTGGCAAGTTCAAACTAATTCTCTTTCAATATATGCTTTTAACACTTTCTTTGATCAATTTTGGGATGAAAACATGAAAATTTAACTTGAATGGTACAGTGAATGTAATAAATCAACTCCAGGAAGCCAGAAATGGAAAACTGAAAGTAAAGAAGATTTGAATAACACATATTGAAAAACCATCAGGATGGAAGCGAATTAATGATGATAATCAGAACATTGTAGTCAAATGTCGGATGTGGGTCAGTGAGCCCTTTCAAGCAGATTATAAAAAAATTAAGTGAGACATGGATTCACATGATTTGCGATTGATAAGGATAATAATCATCCCCGAAATCCGACGAAGAGAACATAATCAGCGGTGCTCCGAACAAGCGAGCTCGGGAAAAAGCGAGCGAAGCGAACTTGACGGGGACCGCGAACAGAGCACTTCTTGGCCTCTCCAATATGCTCGGCGATCGTTTCGCGACGGTGCCCCAACGCACCATTAATTGATCGATCTGTTGAGGGGGGCTAACTACAGGGCGAAACGAGCACTGATCGCAGATTCAGCGGGTATGGCGTGCGCGCGACGACGCTTGATTGACGGCTGACGGCCGCGCCGCCGCTGGCCCCAAAACGCTTGACGGATGCGCGACGCCCCTCCGCATCGCATCCGTCATGTGCCCGTCGTACATATACACATACATATACGTATAACAGCAAATCGATCTGGCGCAACGCTGTGATGAACATAAATACGAGCTACAAGCCGCGTCGGGGGAATTGTTTTTCACGCGTAGACAGGCCTCGCGAGAGGGCCGTTTCCGCTGCACTTGGGCATTTTGACGTTGCTGATTTGGCGGGACAGCTGTCGCTATTTGCTCTTGTGTCTGTGTGTGTGTGTGTCGGTGATTAATGAGCTGATTTCACCGGGAAAATCTTTGATCGTGAAAATACAGTGTGGGACGATCGTTGACAAAAGTCTTTGCTAATCCTTGGAAAGTAAATTTTCTATCCGCTTGCGCGAAAAATGATGTTCCTTAGATTTTTTCTCCCTCGTGTTTTTCGATTGACCGAAGATCGGTCAGATCTATACACAGCGAAATCGAGCAAACCGCCCTTGACTCTCGCTCAAATCAAGTTGCAAACGCGTATCGCAATCGAAAAATTGCGTTTTCATAGCGCAACAGAGCGTACGAGGAACTTGATCAAACTCGACGGCGAGTCGAGGTGTATCTGAGCGCGGATCGAGCGCTCAATCAGTCGAGCCGCCAACTGGTCCCCGCGTACAGCTGAATTCGCGCACACGGTGCACAAGCGGCGATTAAAAATCGAGAGCGCGCGAGGGTGGCAGCACGCGCGCACCTATATATGTGTGTATACGCCAGCCTCCCCTCATCCGACGCAGGCTCGGCAGTAGGCCGCCGCCGCCACGCTCCCCTCCACAGCTCGGTCGATCGCGCGCCGCTAATGCCCGCCTATTTATCCCTTTCATCGTAATTTCCGATGCGCCGAGGGCGCAATTTCCACTGATAATCGCCCGGCGAGAGATACGATAAGCGCCGCCGCGAGCGCGCCGCCCTGATATGCACTCCCCACTGCAGTCAATCGCAAAAACCCCAGCCGCACGTGTTACGTGCTTTTTTCTTTATTTTTTTCCAGCCGCGCTTGTCGATTATGCCGTTTTCACCGATCCGCCCGAGATGCCGAGTTACAACCCCCCGTGCGTTATACGACCCACGTCTTTTTCTTCGTTTTCTTCTCGCTCGAGACGTGTGTGTAGGTATTCGCGGTCCCATTCGGAATTGAGAATGTATTGCCGTGGGATAATCGATTATTATTCTCTCGAAATTGCGGGGAACTCCGATCGGTGCGGTTGTCCCTGGTTTAGCTGTAAACTTTCGGAGATTGTTTTCGGGAACGCACAAATGCACAGCCAGTCAGCTCACGCTTCGATTTCTTGGTTCGTGTATCGATGTATCCGTGGATCGTTATTGATGATCGTATACACATGCATATGATATATATTCATATATTTATGGGTTTTCACCCGCGTAAAACCGATAATGATTCACGAATAATCGTCAAGCCGGATGGCTCTGTAAGTATGTTTGGCCTATATTCGGCTACCCATGAATAATCTCCGAGAACTTCAGCGAAACTCGAGGCCCATGACCTCCCAAACTGCCCAATGTAAATTAATTTCAAAATTGATGCGTGAAAATATTTATTCATATAGCTCTAGCTGCGTAAATCGCCAGATTACACTCGTTATTATCTCGATTGCGATTGTTGAATTTTTCTAATTTTGAAGAAGAAAAAATGTTGATCAGGCAAGGTTAATGTTGAGAACAGTAACGATTGATACACAGCTATTAAAACTTTATTCATTATCGCTACAATTAGTCGATACGAGTCAATACGAGAACTTAAATTATAGAGAAAAGCTTATTTGCTACTATGTCAAACTATCCGTATCAACCCATTCCACCTCTTGCCGTCTCGAGCGCATATACGTACAACGAAATGAGTTACAATCATGATTTCATAGGCCAATGAAATTAATTAATTGAACGTAGGTTACCTTACGAACTTAAAATAAACAGTAACATAACGTGAATTGATTACACATTTGTAGTTGATACTTGAGAATCAGAATAATTGAAAACAACGTTGTAAATTATGAAGGATCCGGTTCCTTTTCCCGCTATACGCGAAAAATTCATGGAATATATTACTAAATATCATAAATTTCGAGCCTTCCATCAACTTCCAAAGTCTCAATTATACATCATTCAACATATAATCAATAAAACGAAAATTCGATGAAAAATGAAAAATTGAATATAGTCAAATATATTGAAATACATTAATCCGAAGATTTTTAAACATACTATGGCTTATTAATAATATAGACTATTTATTTTATTCTATGATCGTATAATTTTTTCGAATTTCATGAGATGCTCTAATAATATTACCCTATTACATAGGATTGGCAAGCGAAGCGAGTTCTATTCCTGATGGTTATCTATAAAAATACAAGTGACATGGAATAAGTTGTTTTCGTACGGTAACAAGTCGCTCGCGATCATTCATATCAATTCGCGCGCGCATACATCGCGAAAAACAATTTAATCGTATACAAATCATTGTCTCTTGATCGATCACCGCGCGAACGTCAATCCAACGTATTCCCACCCAATAGGAAAATATAATATCGGTCTCGCGGTACTGGCGACACTCGCAAGAACCATACACGCGTTCGATTGATAAATCGTCCGGACAAAGTCAAAACGTCGGAACAGCGGTTATCGACGACGCGCAACTCGACTTTTTTAGCCGCGCGGCCATTCGTCTCGCGCGTAAATCTTCCCTCGGCTGATGGACAGGTTTCATACGTTAATTGCCGATTCTAACTGGCGCGCCGCTCTCGTTATTTCGCGCTCGACGGCGGCAGCGGTTCAACAGGTGTTGCCGCCGGCTCGCAGCGCGCGCGGCAAACTTTTATTTGCCCGCTCGCTCGCTGGCAAAAAGAGAGAGAGAGAGAGAGAGAGAGAGAGAAAGAGAGAGAGAGAGTGAGTAGCTGCAGCAGTCCGGCAGTCTATTAGCTCGCTCGCCGGAAAAAGCCAGCCCCGTGTCGGCCGATTTTTTTTCTCCCCCGCGTTTCGTCGGATGCTTTTCCATTTTTGCCTTTTTATCTCTCGCCACGCGAAATTCCGCTTTGACAGTGGCGAATCAACGGTTGACGCCGTGTTTTTGCCTCCGCTCGTTTCTCCTGACCTAATGTTTGCCCACGCGGCTCCGTCGAGCACGGCGAGGGTGACAAACGCCCAGAAAATTACTCCTGCTTTATGCTGTTTTTCGTCCGTGTTCTCGCTGCTCTTCGCGTCTCGCCGGTGAATCCACGATTCGAGAGAAATTAATTCGGATTTTGTTCTTTCGAAAGATTCATGCTATATTGAATGTTCAAGTTTTCAGTATACACTGGAAATTACTTTGTTGCTCGAAGCAATCGAACTTTGGTTTTCTCTCGAGGGTAGTGGAAAATCAACCGTCAGCGAATCCGCTTGATTCAAACGGATTCTTACTGGGAGAAAAAGTTTCAACTCGGTAAAAAAGCGAAAGATTATTGTTTGAATGAAAATCAACTTGAGATAATTACTTTCAAAAAGAAATTTTATTCGTACCACGTATTGCGAGTAATCGACAAAATCGACCGATAAAATACTTTTACAAAATGTTCTGACATTGGTAAAATATTTCATCAATAATATACCATCCATTCGTCATCGATTTCTCGACAATATGAATGAAGATTTACGAGTAATATCACTTACGATACCAAAGTTTACAAATGAAGAAAATCTTATCAGACCCTGATCTATTTTCGCTAGTGTAATATATTTCAACAAATTCGAGAAATAATTCAGAATATTTGTGTAATAGAGATGGGCAACTCTCATACTTCCTATTCCATTGACGTTGCTCCATCTCACAAACTTTCTCGAGTTATCCCGATAATCTTTTAGAATTTTTCAAAAATGTCCATTCAAATCATTTCAAATAATAATCTGTATAATACTGGACGAGAATTGAAATTCTACTGGGAGCAAGTGGAATTGGCATCGGTGGAAATAGCTTCTGCTCTTGTATCAATCTTATCGATATGTGAATCGAGCGATGCCCGTCTAATTGCGGCTCGTGTAAATCCACTAGAAGCAATTGGATTCGCTTCGATCGGATTATCCCGACTGCACCAAGCAAAGTTTTCCACTGTACTGACCAAATGCAATTGGTAATAGAGATGGGAGCTTGACAAGATTGATTATCCGAATTTCGAGTGTTTTGCTGATTAGGCACAAGCATACAACGTCCCGCGTAACGATAAGTGTTATTAACACAACGAATCCGCACAAGTCAAACAAGCAGTATTCAATAATGGTTTGGAAATCCAAATGATCAGAGAGAGAGAAAGAGAGACACGTAAGAATTATTGTTCATGAATATAAAATCACGAGGATTTTATACAATTTATGGTAACTATTATTATTCATACTGCGGCGTGTATGGTATATATGGATTGTAAAAGAGTCGTCGCAAACGCAGTGGCGCAAAGAATAATAAGCGTCGGAGCGATATATCGCGTGACTGTCACAAATTACGCGGCAGTCGTAACAATGCGGAAAGCCGGATCGCGCACGGTGTACGCCTCCCCCACCACGCAATAACTCACATCAGTCAAATTAAACTTATCATTGTTACTTATATACTTAAAATTGAAAATTCACCCGGTCGCGGTCGGCCGCGCGCGGCGTTGCCGTCAAAAACAATGGCCGGGCGTTATTCACATATAACGCCAATTGATTTTTATTCGCTGCGGCCACAGGCCGCGGATATATATGATTTTTCGTCGGGGGTATTTTTTCAAGCGTGCGCGTGGCCTGACACGGGGGCCGCGGCTGTGTCGATTCAATGGGCCGTCACGGGCGCGTTAAAATCGATGAATTACGAGACAACGCATTAGCGCAATCCGCACGATACTAATCAGCGAAATTTCCGTGCGATAAATAAGCGAACGAGCTCGAGCGCTCGTGTGCGTATGTATGGGAGGGGCTGTAACGCGCACGCGGTGCCCCCGTATAATACGAGCCGATGGAAAGCCGCGGCTCGAGCGATACGCGATGTCAAATTTTGCGGGCGGGCATAAATCCAAACTACTTTCGTCGGATCCCCCTCGCCGCCGCGGAAAACTATAAAAATGGAGAGCTGAATTATCGCGGGGCTTTCGCGCTAATGACATCGGCCTGCGGCTCTCTCTCTGGCTGGCTGGCGTCTGTCGGGGGGGGGGTACATTATTTCAAACGACGAATCCCCGAACTCGGTGTGCCCGTATCGACTTTAATAATCGCTGATTGGGCCGTGGCAGCGTCGGATCGTCTGTAATATTTTTGGTGCCACGTGGATTATTCACAACGAAACGTGTTCGCGTTAGCGGCTCAGTTTTACGCCGTCAAAAATTCATCGGGAGCGAATATCGACGTGTCGGGACTGGTCGCGATTAATAATACATCCCGATGATTGGGAGCGCCAATATTCCCGATCAATTTTTTAATGTACTCGCGCTTCAGTGTAAAGAGACGCGAAATAGAACGACCGCGACTTCGAGTAGAAGCGCAAACGTGTGAGTGTGTTGATTAGTCGAGACGAATGTAATCGTGTTGTAATTCGCGTACTTTTTGTCGGGTATCGGTTTAACTAGCCTCGTTTCACTCGTTTTTGCTTGTAGATCAATTTCTCTCGATTACCCCTATATTTCTCTGTGGATTCCACGTTTTTTTTTTACAGGTCGTACGTTTACTCAAATTTAGTTTCAATTGAGGCCATCTGTCACATGAATAAAAAATCAATTGTTTTCTCTAGCAACAATGTTTTTTGTTTTAATTTTTCCTCGTCACCTTATGACAATTGACTCGATGATAATGAAATCATAGGTCGACGAAAATACTCGAGAATTCAACATTCGATTTCACCCAGTTGAATCATGAGATTTTGATCTACTAGTAGATTCAATTCGTACAGTTTCCAACATTCAGCAGCGTATATTTGAGGACGTTGAAATATTTAAGAGAAGCTCTGATTCAATATATTGGCAGTGGGCCCCCCTACATATCGATTAGATCATCACGTAAGTCCATCCATCGTAATATCCTTATAACTTCCTATGAAACACTCGTACACGCCAATGTGACAATTTGCTTAAAAATCATTCGCGATTCCTAAAACTAGCGGAACTAAATTTCCATGTCAATGCCCCATAGACTCTATATAGCCCGTAAATTTCAAAAGCTGCCAGCTCCTGCCAATCGCATTTCCCAAAGACACACCGAACTGAATGCGAATCAGGAATGATTCACGTCTAACGCGCGTCTCCAGCTCTGGACAATGTCAATTTTTACCTTCGTTACAACCCATTATGTTCCGATAGACACGTAGCTGGCCAGCCTTTCTCGATCTCGAGTCTCATCTTTCTCTCTCTCTCTCTCTTTCTATATGCTTCTTTCGGGAACATTAGAATTGCGCGCGGATCTAAAGCCCACCCGTGTAACAATACTCGCGGGAATACTTGTCGCGTCATCGTCGCGCGTCACGGCCCGTCACTCCTTCAATTCGTCCGCTCGTCACGTACACACAGACGGTGCGGCCCTTTTTTTTTTGTCAGCGACGCGAGAGATGGATTCTTTGTCGTGACACGCCCGGCCGCCCGCGAGGTCAGGCCTTTTTGCCTATACATGTACACCGTCCAAACTTCGCTCGGATGTTCCTATACACTGAGAGAACAACGTAAGATAGTTGTATGAACTTGATGTATTAACTGTTACTTTACGTATATTCACTTCGTTTCTAATGAGTTATACGTACAGTAGTAGATAATACACGGAAGTTACGTTGAATATACATGTCTATATCTTGATAAAGTGACATGGTCAATTTACCGAACAATCGAAATTCGTAATAATATATGTCGCTCGGCTACGCGTTTCCAGTGGGAAGTTTAATCTTTCCGAGGGCAATACGTAATTCAGTCCTCAACAAAAAGTTCTCTCAGTGTATAGCTGCGCATCATTTAAATATTAGCAGCCTCTGCTGTTGCTGGAGAAAAATACAACGTTGTATCTACTGTTGGAGTACGCACGCTGTCAATATGAAGCTCAACTGTCCCGCATATACGAACTTATTGCTTCATCGAGATCTAATGCCCGTCAGTTCATCCATAGTACACTTGATCCCCAACTCCTCAACACTCGAAAGAATATTATCTATCGCATTAGAAACGCCAGTATACGTGTGCGCGATCCTCGCGTCTCGGTGTGGGTGGGTACACATGCGAGCCGCAGGAGCAGGGGAGGTAGTCCGCGCGAGCGGAGCTATGCACGGCAACTGGAACGGCGATGTGTTTTGTTCCGGTCGCGTGCACGCGCGGCTCACTTTGCGTAATTGCACAGTCGGATTATGCGCCACGCTCACTCGCAAGAGCTGCGATTAATTAAATGACAGTTTGAGAAAATCGCCAGAGTAACGATACACACGGCTGATATACATATAGTCGGGAGCTCCAGGCTCGCGCAGTGACACAACGAACGTTGCGCGCGAGTTGCGCGATCTCGTTCTTCATATGCGCCGCGGCCGCGAGATAACGGCTCTCTCGGAGCGGCGACGTTTGTCTAGTCGCGTTTAGTTGGGATTGTCATTGGGGCAATGAGCAAATCGCGCGAGTAATGTATTTCTATTTATGATTGAAATAGTGAGAGGGCAATTGACGGAGCTCGGGGATGCGATGCAGAAGTGTTCGTTTGGCAGTGCCTCCGAGTCGATCGAGTCGACGCTGGTTAACAATAACAACGACAGAGGCGCTCGAACAAAATTTGCTCAGTCTCCAACATTCATATGAGATATTTGCATGACGGCTCACTCAAACAGGAAATTTCGCAGTAGCATAATGTTTTGGAGTTAATAGACTCATTCGCCTATGTCGTCGACTAATCGCGGATCTCCAAAACTCGAGATCACGCGTTGCAAAAATACGCATCATTGAAAAAAGTACGCGCGATAATTATCGCAAGTAAAATATGCATTGATTTCGTATCAGAGGACGGAAATGGTGCGAGAGGAGCCGTTACGGCAGGGAGGGGTAAAAAGGAGCATCGGAAAACTGCACGGACGAGGAAATGCGCGCGCGCGCGCGTCCGATGACAGTGGGGTATAAATATGCTCGTAAAGCCTCCCGCATTGTTTTGCCCGGCCAGTCACCGCATAATGAACTCATTATAATTGCTCCGCGGGCCTGTAAAAATATTGATCCGCTCGACGCTGCTCGCGAGCGTTGATTAATGAAAGCTCGGAGATACGCATCGCAACGGCCTAGGCTTGATTGTTCGCTTGGCCGTTCTTTGCAGCGAAGCGCGGAACAAATTGTGTATACACGTACGTACGCGCCTGAACATTGTTCCCCGGCCAGATGAAATATATATATTGATTAGCGTCAGTCAAGTGGGCGCGTGTATATCTCTGAGCGCGCATCTTCCGCTCCGTTTGTCCGGCCGTCGAATGACGACGATGACTCGCCGATATCTGCGTATATTACGAGGATATATACACACAACAGGCTCGCGCGCGCGCACAATATAAGCCGGTGAAGCCCCCTTGATGTCGCCGCGAGCTACGAATCATTCGAGATCGAACGGCCGACGCTGCGCCCGATACAACCCGCGCGACCGTACGATACATTTCATTTTTGCCAATTCTCAGCTTCGTTGTATATATATATATATATATATATATATATATATATATATATATATATATATATATATATATATATACGTACGTACGGACGTATCTGTAGATCTGTACAACGCAGGAGTAATGGGCTAGCGTGCAGAGTAACTCAAACTCATCTTTGACTGGTCGATGCGTTTATTTATTTACCCTCGTCGTTTCCTGCATTAACCGTTACAACGTAAACGTGAATGAGCCATGTGTTCTGGCATTTTTATGGTGCAATTATTTGGATAACTAATAAAAATTAATATCAATTTTGAAATGTTCTACCAAGAGTTTGTCAAACTCCCTGTTTCGAACGGTATAGCTGACTTTTTTTGTAGAACCTTCATCTCCATGACAATGGCTTTAATATAGTTGAATAATCAAAGTGGAATTTCAGATGCAATTGTTGAACGAATTCGACATACGATTATTAACAAAATTTTAGAACCACGAAAATCAATCCCTTGAATAGGACTAGATCGGATAAGAAGATTCGTAATTTGAAAACTCCAGTCTTCCTGAAATTTAGTACAATGAACACTTAATATAATAACAAAACGACTAATCTTAATTTGCGCCCTGAAGTCTTGCGTTGAATTTGTTGCATCCCAAATTGAGTGAAACCTAATACGTGAAATACTTAATTGTTTCCTTAGTGCACTTTTTGATTCATCAATATATCTGTATACACAAAGTGCGAATCGCGTAGGAAGAGCTCACGCATTTGTCCCCCAGATATCTACTCGCCGAAACAAGTGTCGGTACGCCTTAGCGAGGCGAGAGTAGCGGGCCGCCTTGTCCAAAACTATTTTGCTTATCGCGTCAAAGTGAAACTCCAGTTAAAACAAGGATCCAACCGAGGGATAAAATAGAGACTGTATAGGTAAGAACAATCGCGAGCTCGCGCGCGCACGTATCGCGAGACATCATCTCGTCGTCGTCGTGGGGGAAGATGGGGGGCGGCAGTGTCATTACCCGGATAGCAGCTCTCGCACAATTGCCTTTCTATTCGTCTCGCTCTCGAGAGCAGCTGGCCGTATCAGGCCCGGGGACGAGCGCCAAGTGTATCGTCGTCGAATTTTATGCCCGCCCGCCCGCGCCCCGGCGAGTGCGCAAACCCGCTCGCCAAACTTTGTCCATTTCCATTCCGCGAGAAAACGCGAGCTCAGCCGAAGATACCTCGGCGATCCCTCGTGGATACTCGCGACGATCGGGGCTGGGGGGAGAACCAAAAAGGACATATTCTTGCAGGCGAGCTCGAGCTTTAGCTCCCCCGTCTTTTTACCGAGGGCTTGACTCGGCGCGGGTGCAGCGACCGTCTTGCTTCTTTTTTTCTTCTCCTACTTCACCAGAGGATTTGATTAGCTTCCCGTTGTTGTCCGAGTAATTTTCGACCGTATAGTAGGTCACTCTGGATATGTAAGATTCAGTCCAGACACTTTTCAAAATCATCCCTTCCACCTCAACATTCCCAGTGTTTTGACTATTGACTTGAATAATCAACCTCGGTTATAAAAAACTAAGCTTCTTCTCTTGTAGATTCTCACCGATAGAGGGTATATGAATTTTTTGGGGGCGACCATTTGGTTATGGGGACGACGCGGGCGAGCAGCGAAAAAATGTGGTTATTGGACCGAGTACCGAATCGTCCGACTAGATTTCTCATGGAATTCGCAAGTTCCCGATACCCAACTACTTATTAGACGCCGCGGCGGGGGTAGAAAGGTTCGAGGAGGGAGAAAATAAAAAGTTTGAAGCCAAAGTTAAAACATTAGAGCTTTGCCAGGTATATAGACTTGGCCTCGACGGTTTCCCCCTCGAGCTGTATATATGTATATATAGAGACTGCGCGATCCCGTGTACACACGCGGCCCCGGTTCTGCGTGGGGGAAACAGTAAAGTGTCGTTGGGAAGCGGCGCGGCGGAGGGTTTGGAGTCGGGTGCGCGCACGCTCGAGAGATTGGATCCCGGAAATGAGACAAACCGATAGTTCCTCGTCTGCGCTTCTTCTGCCTCCTTTCTTCCCTCCTTCCGCGCCAATACGATGAAAGTACGTTATCTGATGGGGGGGGGTGGAGGGGGAAGGGCAAGTTATCGCGAGCGGTATCTGTTCTTTACCTTGTGCATCTTCTTTTCTCTCTCTCTCCCTCCAATACAATCTGCTACCTATCGGTTGGTTATCTTTTCATTCATGGCGATGATTTGCTGATACGAGAATAGAGCACAAGGACCATCACTCGCCACTCGTTTTTCAAAAAATCCACTTCCAATAACTTGGTCAGAGTAATATATTTGACGGCTCTTACGATTGAGAACGGTATATAGAACGTTCAGAAGATTCATTTCGCCTATCATTATTGGTTCAGTGTATATATAAAGTATATGAATACACGGAAGCAGAGAGCAAAAAAAGCTCAGAGAAATTGAAGCGTTGAATTATTTCTGAACGTTCCATCATATTGTAACATATTGGCGACACACAGAAGCGAATCGCCATGAACTCGTGATTTGATCGGTCTACACATTGTGTAAGCAATGTGAATTCGATTGATGCCGCATATGAATATTTTTTTACTACTTTTTAATTTCGAACGGCTGCGAGCTGTTACGTTACAACTTGTGAGTTTTGAGTTTAGTTGGGTGTTGACAGTTTGATGTTGAAAATCACGTTTCCAGCTCAACTGTTGATAAATCATGATTATATTCAATTATAGTTGTGAAAGGGAACTTGAATGCAGCTATAGAGGGGTGCTAGCCGAGGACTTGCACAAGTTCCACGTCCGTAACGGGGCGATCGAGCTGGCAATTGGGGAAGCAACGGCGGCCCCGCGCGGCAACTGCACGGCCAAGCAATTTAATAATTAATTTTTCCGTTTAATCAAGGCAAAATATTCCGAAACAGTTAGAGACCGGCCGAATAGCTTAATGAGGCGAAGCGCGCTCGGCTCGCGTATCCCTCGTGCAGCTGCGCTATTTTCTAAAGTCCCTCGAGTTCCCTCGTCCTCTCTTTCCCTCCCTCAGCCGCTTCCTTATCATTATATTTCTGTATTACTGCGTCTGTGCCATTTCATTATTTCAGCCGTGCAATAGCTTGCCTTGGCTGGTTGCAGCCGCCTCTATCTCTGGCTGCCTCTTTCTCCCTTGCGCCCCTGCCGCTGCAGCCATTTTCTTCTGGCGCGGCGGCGGCGGCGGCGGCGGCAGTGTCCCCCCTTCCCCTCCCCTCTTTCCTTTCGAAATTATGACGTCGATCCGGAATCACGTTGACGTCGAATGGAGCGCCGCCGCCACCGCCGCGCCGCGTGGCTGCCGGATATTCCCGCGGAACGACTCTCGCGCGCGCGCGCGACTCTGCGCGCGTACCCGAGCTCAAGCGTCGCCAGTTGTAAATCGCTGTTATATTCTTCCGAAAAGCGGATGAGGAACGCGCCGAGGGGGATGCGATACGATAATTGACTCGGTCGGGGCAGGGGACGGGGCAAAATGGAAGTCCGCGGAATTGGAACGCGCGCCGCGCGCGCCGGAGGTACAGTCTGCTGTGCTCTATATATACGTATATATTCGCGCACCCCAAACTTCGTATATACCCCCCGAACTCGTACGTGTCTATATGGCCCGACGCGCCCGACTAACTTATGGCTTAATAAAGGTTGATCTTTTTTTACGAGTTCTAGCCCGAGCTTAAACATATTTCCGAGATTCGCCAAAGCGATATTATCTTATTGCTGCGCTGCTGCAGGGGGGGGGGGGGGGGCGGCAGTGTCGACGCGCGCGCATATATATACAGCGAGCGCGGCCCACAAGGCAATCGCCCACCACCCGGCCGAGTTATTAGCTGCCGGTGCTCTTTCATATTGCCCCGCCGCGGCTAATTGTTCCAAGGGATTTATCAGCGCTTCTCTATATATATGTTTAATATCTCTCTGTTTTGTACGAATGTGCCCGCTGCACTCCACAGACGCCGATTACAACGCTTTATATTCCTTTTCTAACTGTCGATGCTTATGCAGAAGACAAAAATTAATAATCGAATGGTCCGATTACATTTGATTCGGGAGTCATGACAACACGAGCGTCGCCAATTCATTTTGCTCTATGCAACAATTATTACCAATCCGAAATATCCGAGTTTTATTTTGCGTACAACCAATATAGAGGCACAACAGATAGATTCAGCGTTTTCGATACACACAGATATAGTGAATGACAAGTCGCGCGGATTTTATCCCCTGGCCTTAGCTCGGATTTCGATTGAAACGCGAAAAAAATTACACGTATTTTTGATTTCTGAGATAAAAATATAATCTTATTTTTCTTTATTCCAAACGTGTTAAGGATGGAGTCAAACAACACTATATGAGACTTGAGAAACGCAACAAAGCGTGAGCATTCTTGATTTTCAGGATTTACGGTTGGCTCGACGTGCTGATGAAGTTGAGCCTTCTGCAGCAAGAAAAATCAAGTTTGTCGAGTCAACTATGTCGGATAGTAAATTGTAACAGTTCAATTGAGTTGTTGCCACAGTTAAATTTAGTATATTTTTAGTAATGCCAACTTAATAATTTCTAATAAAGGAATTGAAGATCACAATGAGTCCTGCACACATTTATACTTGTTTTAATTTTTTTCAGAGTTAACTTGATAATATTGAATGTGCATCAATTCTATTGAATAATATGATAATCAAAATAATGCTCAGACTGAAGATTCAATAAGTTTTGTAAACTTTTCAGAACATATTCATTCTTCTTAAGTAATCGTGAAGAACGTATAATATATAAGCAAACATGAATGCTGCAGTCGAGGGTAAGAAAAAAAGTAATCGTTCAATCCGACTCTAATCGTATAGTTTGACGACTGTACCTCCATGTTCACAAAGACCCCTCACAGTTGAGATATTCATACATTCTTCTCGGTCCTCGAAACGAATTGGTGCCTTCGGAAGGTTACAGTGCATCCGAAGTTTCGCGACGTACACACACACGCTGGCGCGCAAATCGAGCACATTCGAACGTCAAATTGAATCGGTCGAATAAAGTCAAGTGGAGTAGTGCATCGCTCGGGGTAATCCCGCCGGTTAGCCGGTGATTAATACGCGCCAGTTCAAACAGGGCAAAGTCACATTAGCGCGGGGATTATCAATCAGGTCGTAGGTGACATACAATAGTCGCGCGAGCGCAGCTACAAGGACCGGGATGAATAAGGAAATAAGAATCAGCGCTGGCGCCTCTCCCGAGGGAGAGGAAGCAGCAGCAGCGGCGGCGCGGGAGGGTCACTCCTCGAGCGGGCGGCAAATATGATGGATCCGAGACCGTCGCCCGTTGCCCGTCCCGCGGCGACCATCCGTCAAGGCATTTTGAAAGTTGACGCGGCCCAGTACTCCATCTCTCCGTTTTCCCACCAGTGTTTGTCCTTGTATGCGTCTACTGTATATAGCAGCCGCGCGCGCGCGAGAGAGCAGAGCTGCTGCTGGCTCGCGTCACTCGCGGCCAGCCGCCCGCGATTCAGCTCTTATCTTTATCTCGCGAGGCTCCGAGCCCGTGATTTGTTGCTACTTTTCAGACTCCCCGTATTGTGCGTTCCACTCTCGATTCTCCCTTTTGTTCGCCGGATGCACCGAGACCAGATTCCCGCGTGTACGCGTCTCTGTGTATATAGTTGTATGTACGCGAGCTCGGATCGCATGCGTGTGAGTGCGGGCTAATCGGCCCGCGAGTACACGACCTCATTATTCAGCCTAGAAAACGCGCGCAGCCCCGAAGAGTTCGCAATTTTAGCTGCAACGCACTATTTTCATTGTTGCTTTGGCTTTTTTCATATTATTTTTCAGGAAGCTCGAGGTACGAATACGTGCAACCCCTTGGATATCTCGAATACACGCGCGGCCGCGGTGACACAGTGTTTGGGGGTATTATTGGTACGTATATGTATAAATGATAGGAAAAAATTGCTTCGACCTCGGTTAGGTTTGTTTGCGACAGTTTTTAACATCTAATCACGGGTTTTTCAAGTCACGTCTGGCGGATAAGCAATATTTTTAAAAAAACATTCGGCTATTTCGTCATTCAGGGAGACCCAACAATAGCCCGAAGAAGATTCATGGATTCCACAAGACTTTCATTTAAATTTTTTGTTCTCTCATTCCAGAACTTCCTCAGCATAAGATGGTTGGAAATTAAGATAGGCACATTTGGGTCCCCGTGTATCTTTCAAAGACACGCATGAAAATGTAGAAGATGTAATCAATTCGAAATTTTGGGATGTAAAGGTCATAATTGTTATGGACACAATGTTCATTAAAAATTTTGTCATTGATCGACTTTTTCGCTTTGAAAATATTGAAGTTGATTATCATCATAACGTCTTTCCCATCCCCTATGAGATCTGAGATTGATGTCATATAAATAATAGACCATTGAACGCCAAATAATCCGAGATACAATAGATATGTACATCCGAGATAGCCGCACGCACACAGGGAAAACGGTTCTTTGATCATCGAGTGCAAATTTCACCGTACTCGAGACCAATCGCAACGTTCATGTACCTGACGATCAGACGATCGTTTCAGCAGTGTACTCAATCTTTCCGTGTGCATTTGCGCTCGTCAGTATGTGTATATGTATAACGAAGGCGCCGAGATGTGGCGAGGTCGAAAAAGAAGCGCAAACTCGTGCGCCAGCCATGAATCACGCGATGAATTTTGGGCAATCATCGTATATACCTATATACTCGCTCGAGTTGAGCGAATTCATCTCCGGCGCGAAAGTGACAAATGCCGCATCAGCTCTCGGCCGCTCGATGCGTGTATGTATGAAGCTCGTATTCTTTCCAGCCGATTAGGTGCGCCGCGAGATTTATTCGGCCGTATATAGTGCCTGCAAGACAAAAGTATATCTACGGGCCTAGAATTTTCGAGTGAAAAAATGATGTCTGGATACAGACTGACATAATCTAGGCACGTGGTTTGGATGGGTGAGTAATCTATGCCTGAAAAAGAGCTTTGGCATTCGTTTATTTATACTTGTATCAACACTCGTTAGTAAAGAAATCTAGTGTATTAATTATACCTATAGATATTCATCTTTCGTTTATTAGCACATCTAATGCGTGGATTGTTTATACGGGATTCATTGACGAACACAAGCTTTTTTCTGCCGAATTACACGAGGAGAGATTTAGAACAACTTAACATAAGGATTCGGAGCAGAACATATAATGTAATATACTTTTGTCTTTCGACTCTATGCCTCTTCAATGTATTGTCTGTGCCTATAATAAACAAATTATCTACGTTTAATAGATACATTATCTCATATAAATGCGTATGAACAATTACTATTAGGCCATATCGATATGGCTTCTACGAAGTTCGACACACCTGAAAATCTTTCCGCTAAGAAAGACAGGCCTAGAATCGTCAATCGTTCTTGACTTTCATCTAAAAAAGTTAGATAGAAAATAAGTTTTCCTGCTTCGGGAGATTTTGAGATGTGTCTTTCTTCGTAGGAGGCATCGATGCATTTCGAATATACCAGTCCGTTTTCGAACAAAATTTGCCCATAATTTTTTTCCTCGAAAAGTCCCGGGATAAATTCCAAGTCTCTGCGGCAGCTGGTCATTCCGAGTGTGTGTATGTGTGTCCGAGAAAGCCCCGTGACAAATGGCAGGCTCGATCGGGCGTCGATGTCAAGCGATTGCGCGCGTGCCGAATGCGCCGCGCGGCACAAAGCCACGTGCGAGAGCTAGAGCGCTTTCTGCGCGAGACGCGTCGACTCACTGATTGATGCGGCCACTCGGTCGCCCCCGATCGAGCTCCTCGTGCGAATTATGACGACTCGAACCCCCATACCTCCTAACCCCCGCCTCGACCCGACCGATGGACGCGAGCTATATACTTCCGCAACCGATTAATACTGCCGCGACGTTTCTCCAGACCGTATCCCGCGTGAAAAAAAAGATCTCGGGCTGTAGGAGAGTGGCTGTGCAACCTTCGAGTGGCGTGCCGATATCACGTCAGAGATGGTTCATGGACGTCTCGCGCATTCATCGTGCCAAAGGAGGCACATTGGGTTCACTTTTATTGCGTGCGAAAAAGAGCATCTTGAGTGAAATAGAAAATATTTCGAAGGAATGTGATATGACAAATGGAAAGACGTTTTTACATATAAGATAGAGCAGTCAAATGTTAAGAAATGAGAATGTTTTTACTGTCACTTATTTATTGTAATTTAGTTAAGATAGAGAAACAAGACAGGCACGCAAAAAACAAGCAGTAGAATTTGAAACACTGGTTTTGAAAGCAAACTGAGCGAGGAAGCGAAGGAAAATTTTTTTTCAATACTCCCAACATACCCGCCACTGGTGCCCAGAGAGCACCGGAATCGCGAAAGGAGAAAAGTGCCACATGAGTTGCAGTCACCTTGTATGTAGATATATACTATCGATGCTGCAAATCAAAAATGATTCACAGAATATACCTGGAAAATCAAATCACGTTAGCTACTGTACAACTCGTGATGTATTATAGCTATTATCTGATCGACCCAGCAACCATGACACAATTAGGTTCAATCGTGAGATTCGTGTTTCCCATATCTTATTCAGAATATCTCAAAAATGCCGACTTTGAGATGTGATTAAGAGATTTTTAAGAATCGCTGCGAAGCGCGCTGCCTGTAAAGTCTTAACGAGATCACCACACGATCTCACTAGAAAACTACATTAGATTAAAAAAATTTCAATCTCAGTGAGAGCGAAGCAATTTACCAAAAGCCAAGTATTTTGCTCATCAAATTTAAGATATTACACAGTAAAATAACAATATGAATATATATTTTTTTTTAATTAAAAAAATAATGAAACAATGGTATCGTAAACTAGTAAACGTTACAATATATTTCTCTCGGTGTTGTAATACGCTTATCGCTACAGCCCGTCTGAATGAGTTTTTTGCTTCGTCTTACGTATCCCCAATGACCTTCTCGATATAATTATTCGTCTCTCTCTCGACGATGTTGTCGTCGCTGTGATGTTGTCTCTTCGATGCACTTGATCTTGAGACTTGAGAATTAACTGGAGTGTCTAAACGCTCGAGCATCAGTGGAATGATGCGCGCACAGCTCGTTAAAACTAACCGCGATAGTGCCACATCCAAACAGCCTTTATTATGAATGGATGATTGGAATTTTATAAAAGCCTAGTATCCGGAAGGGAACGTTTTAGTTTCCTCGGTCCACCAGGACAAAATTGATTGGCTATATTTTCGTTAGTTTATTCATCCATCTTTCCAATCGAACGATCGAACGCGACGACAGCCCGAATCCTTCCAAAGTCAATTTTCCCCAAAACATCACACGGATAGAATCGGTTACCGCGTGCGGTCAACTGCAACACATCTCCCTGTTCCCTTATATTTCCAAAGTCAAATCGTTCGTGCCGTCCGAGTCGAGGCAAATACTCGAGAGCAAATCTTGGGGCGGGATCGCTTTGGATGTGCGGGAAGGGATCTCGCGCGTCCCCCGTGGGTCGGATAAATACTTATTTAACCGGGTTAATACAGGGGCGCGCGGCGCATAGCCGAGCGTAAATCCGACGGTGTGCGCGGGGCACATTGCCGCTAATTATATACATTCCCGTGACGCGCGCGCGCGCGCACCCGACTACTGTGTATAGGAGCTCGAGCGAGCGGGGGCAAATAAAGCGAGCCCGCTGACGAAAGGATATTCTCGCGCGCGCTAGCGTGTAACGAGCGGAGCACGAGACGGAGGAGTGCGGATGGGGATACGAGAGGGTCGAGCTGTTGTACGAGGGAGCTGGATCAACTCGCGGATACAGGTATGTATATGTGTATGTGTATACAGACGCCGAGCAGGAGGGAGACACAGAGCCAAGGCTATTATCTCCGTTGCCCTGTGAGTCGCGAGTTTTCCTTTTTCCATCGCGCGTCATCCTCGAGGGTGATAATTATTACACGAGCCGGGCGGACTCTTCGGTATGTTTGCTAATATGAGTATCGGTAATTTGAGAAACCACCAGAGTTGGGTGGCTTGTGTGCGGACTTCGTATTCTCGTTTCTAAACTGCTAAATACGGTATTCTTGTAACTAACACTTTTTACATTCGTTATTAAACATTCGAGAGGTAATCGAATCGTATTTTTTTATTCCGGTCGACTTTTTCGACATAATGTGAATGACGAGTCACGCGGCAGCTCGAATTTCGATAAAATCGCGAAAAATAAAGAAAAAAACTACAACCTGATTATTTTGTACCACTAATTATTCAAACCAGCGATAAATGGAAAGCATGGGATTTGAGAAATTGAAGGCGTGTCTCGGAACGAGAGTCGGATTAGTAATTAAAAGATCGTTAATCAATCATCGCTGGTATAGTGAGAGCTATTTTAATCGGCGACACTCGTTTACGCTGTAGGAACGTTTCAATGTCTTCGTGCAATATAGCAACTACCGCTGACACACTCGTTTGTATAATTATTATATATTTATCTGGAGAAGTGGGGAGCCTATGCAATGACTCTGTTGCGCGGTAGCTGAATCAGCGCATTTAATCGCCGGTATACTGATCGACTCTATTCTCAGATTAATTGGGCTAGATTCAACCGAGTCTCGATACCGATACTCGCCAATTACATGACACGAAGATTTTCTAGCACGCTAATGCTCCGATGGAAATTCACGAGAAACGTCCATCCTGAAGATACATCACCATGAAGATCAACCAGAAAAGCAACGAATTGATACATATATACCACTGAAATGAAAATTGGTTATTTGCGGCGAGTCGAATTTACTATAATCGCTGCGGTTGGTATTTCCATTTCGTTTTCCGACCAATAGTGAATCCTCATGCAGCAAGAAGAATGTCAGCTTGAATTGAATCCAATTGGTTCAATGGGATTTCCACTTGAAGACAGTAAATGGAAAATGTACAGAATAAATTGGACTTCAAGTGCATTGTGTCGTGCATTGTGTCAGCAGTAATATATTCATTCACGTGACAGTTGCTCAGCTCATGAAAAATACATCCGGAATTAATTCCTGTTCTCGACCTGTTCTCCCTCCTCGTTATTATTGCCCCCGCTCTGACTTATTGCCATTCTTCCGTACGTATACTCATTCCACATGAGAATACTATCCCTTTCCGATAACCTACAAGAGAGAATATTTATTCTCGCCGGTTACCCTGCTAAGCGTCGCGAAATAATCACAATCCAGTGGCAAGACGACTGGTCTCTCGCGTCGACCCGCGAGATCCACTTGCCGCGAGTAGCTTTGATTCGTATACGCGAAACTTCGGTGTATCCCAAGTAAGACTTTCCAGTGTAAATTTGACCCGGGCGAAAAGCAGCCGAAGCTATAGCGGCCCGAGGCGCGTCCAGCTTGCGCATCAGCTACATACCCAAAAGTCCGGCGGGTGTATACGTATATACAATTGCCGGGCCGTGCGCGCGGGCGGGCGGGCGGGCGGGCGGGCGCCTCAAAACACTCGCAGATTTATGGCCGAAGCGGGGAGGAAAATGTCGAGCTAAGCTCACACGTGGCCGCGTGCGCAGATATACGTACATACAGTAGAGCGAGGGTTGCGCAGGAGCAAGACGGAGCTACAAAGCGCTCGCGCCAAAACAGAGAAGAGAGGCAAATGAAGAAAGACGCGCGCCGACTGGCGGTGGGGGGGGTTGGCAGGGGCGAAAGAGAAGCTATAAATTGCATCCCTCCACGTCGCGGCCGCTCGTCCCGGGCCGCTGTATCGCTGATTTATAAATATGACTGTAGCGCCGCTCGGCCGGGCTGTAATAATGCCCCCGCGCGCACACTTAACCCTCTCCCTTCTCTCTTCCCCGTCGTCCAGTGTGCGGTAACGAGCCGCGCAACCCTTTCTTCTCCTCCTCGCCGCGCGCGACGCGCTCTCTGCTCTCCTCTCTTCCTTATCCGGCCCCGGCGCGGCGTTTTCTCCTTTTTCACGCTCCTCTTCCATATATACGCGCTTTTCCGTTTCATCTTTCATCATGCCCTCCGTGTTACGTGCCGCACGTCCCTCGCTTGCTATACCTGCGTCTCGACGCGACGACCGATTTGTGATGATGCTCGCTCGATGGATTCAAGGGTCGATGCGTAGACCTTTGACGCCCGTAGCGACAATCGCACGAGAGCGTAACTCTTTTATGAGTCTTAGCCGTTGCGTCACAGCTCGAGCTGTGTCAGAGGGTTTATACACATGCATCGTAGGAGTTGGCAAAGAAGGAGTGTTTATTGGGAAAACGTATTTTTTAGATTTCGGTACTGGGCGCATAAGTGTGCGCATCCCAAGTAGAAAAAAGTTTTGTCCGGGTGTTCCAGGCAGTTTTAATCATTCGAACAGCCAGAAAAGTGAGATTTCCTTATGCACTTGAAACCTGTGGGTTTATGTGATATTCTGACTTTCGAATCAAATTCTTCTTCTTTTCATATACTTTTTCAAGCAAATGTGTTGAACAAATCTACACGAATCTGTGGGAAAAAAAGTTTCAACATGCATATTTTTGAAAATTTGTTGAATTACACAAAAAATAATCTCTTCTTCGCTATAAGCATGCAGGGTGAATGATAAGCTAATAACCCACCAACCTCAGAGAAGCTGCGTTTCGACTGATAACACAGTTCCAAGGGGGAAAAAATTGTACCAGAGACTAAACCACTCTACTTCTATGTATTTTGGGCTGTTGAATCCGAATCTGGTCTTAGGCATATAACATCACCCTCAGTTTTACCTATAGTATACAAATAGTCTCTAGAATTAATCGTTACTCGACATTAGAGATAAACTTGTGGCTGATGAAATTTCTGAGACCAGATTCGAATTTCGCGGCACAAGATACATCGAGACAAACTGGTGTCTGTTACAATGTTTATCTGTCGAGCTGTGTAACCTATTGACGACGAGCTGCTACTTTAGATTTGGGCAGTCATAATTCATTTATATACCCAAACAGATGATATTTACATTGATTCGCTAGATAACGTAATTTGTTTTTTTAATGATATCAACTCATCATTGCTGAATTCATGCGCATTTAATGTATGTCTACATACGTGAAATCCGTCATGCGTAAAGATACGTACACTGTTCCTATTAGAACATGGCACTATCTTGGAGGGAAGGGGGTTGTGGTCGAATGACGTGAGCTGATGAATGAATGTAATCTATTTGAGTATACAAACAATACAAACAACCGGCAAACGTTTCCAAATTATCGGAAACCAAAATCCCAAGTGTTATCCGGATAAATATCATTTATATTCTTTTTTATATGTTCGTATCTAATGAGTATTTCATTCATGTTTCAAAGATTAAATAACATTGATTCAAATGAAACATACCTGACTGATAACATAAACTAATTCAAACATGAATAACAAGTATATCGAAAAGTTGTCAACCCTGTTTTCCAGTATAATTAACATTAGATCATATCGGCATTAATCCGGAGTATTGCATTTTTAATCGATTCTCAATGATCGATTTAACTAAACAGTGAATGGGTGAATGGATGAGCAAGCAATACTCTGGCTTAATACTGGTAGAATCATTTACTATATAATTTCAAATAGTACATTCACATTCCGCCCAAGTGATATACAACAATGAACGTGTACTTGAACTGAAGCAGTGAAAATAACGTAGACGAAAATGAAGTTGACGTGGTCTAGAGTGTATACATGTATATAGCCTGGCGGTGGCGGTGGTGGTGGCGGTGAGGGGGTGGCACCTTGGCGCACGTGGACAAGGGGGTGAGCGCGCGGGTGCGCTCGGCTGTATACATCAGCTATAGAGGCCCTTCTCTCTGCTCCTTTTCTCTCCGGCGCTTCTCTTTCCACGCGTCGCCTGCTCCGTACCAAAGCCGTAATTGAAAATTGATTTACGCGGTCCAGCCTGTCAGTCGGTCGGGTAAAGATGAGAGAGGCAAAGTGAGCGAGAGGGCAAAAGATGGGTGGAAAACGCGCCGAGAGCGAAAGAGCCACGCCGCACGCGGGCTATATACATGTATACACACCGGCCGCGGCCGGTAAAGTTATACTTCGCTACATTCGCTCTCGCGCGACGGGATACCGGCGGCGTTATGCAGTCGCGAGGAAAAGTCGATTATGCCGGAAAGAAAAAGACTCCCGAATATAATGGATTGTCGTGTTTCCCTTTACTTTTACGTCATATTTCGCGCATTATTCTCTTCTCTCTCTTTCTCTCTCTCTCTCTCGCTCCCTCTTGGGACCGGCTGTCCTTCGTTGCACGGATTTTACTGAAAGGCTCGCATTTCTTTTACACCATCGGCTCGATTATATCGATATTGTTTATGACTGCGAATAATACAGCTCGATTATATTGATTTATTCGGCAAACGATGAACAGTCGAGTTGGCTTTGCGCGCGCTGCACACGAATCTATCTCGCTCGGGCACAAATCGAATGGTATATTCGAATCGATTCGGAAATCACCGAAGTTTGACGATCTAATGTTGTGCGCTTGGAGAAAATGATTCCGTTGGTTTTATATACAACTTCACCCGACAAAGCTGACATAGATCTGATGAAACGAAGAAACAGGAGCCAGGTAAATTGTCAACCTATATAAGAATCCAAATGTAATCTCAACATCCAGGATTTCACTGTTCATTAATCTTTCCTTTTATTCGAAAGAATAAATAAGTAGTATAATATCGGTGTACCCTCAGATAGGCAAATCCAGTATTCAATTAATATATTAAGGGAGTTACATACACCTTAAAATTGAAAAAAATCGATTTTTTTTTTCCATGTTTTTTCATGTATTTGGATCTCCTCTTTCGAATGCCAAAACCCGTTTTCAAAAATTCGGCGTCCTTAAAAAGTTATGCGAGATTAACTCAAGTCATGTTTTGAGGCAAAAACCGCCAAAAATGATGATTTTCAATAACAACGCTGATTTAATTTTTTTTCTCTGCAGAAAAATATTTTATATCAATTTTATAATGCTTAATTATCAAAAAAAAAACAATATTCAACTGTAAAAAAAAATTTTCTACCTATTGCCAATCATGATTCAAATTATCACAAAGCATGAGCCTATAGAACATTTATTTAATATAATTCGCAATGAATGACTCGAGTGCCAATGTTTTGTGTTTCCCGCGGCAAGGTCTTGACTATTTTCGGTCAAAGCGATATGTGCCGCCATTTTTAGTGTAAGAATGACAATACTTTATGTGAACAGACCTTCAAAATTCATGTGTGAAACTGAACCATGAGTGTGGAATAGCCCTTACTCTCAAGTTTGTTTTGATTATCAACTACCGGCTATTTTGGGGTTAACCTCTCATTTTCTCAAAATAAAAATAGAAATATAAAAGAGAATAGTTCATGTTGCTGAGTCATTAGTAGTAAGTATCTGTTTGAATTCATAATTGTTTGAATAAATATTGAAGACAAAAATTTATTCATGATTTCATTTTTTTGTTTTGAAGGCTAAGATCAGCACAGAAGAAAAAAAAATAGAAGTTCCCCAGTGGCAAGTTGTAATGATGGTGCTAATGTTATTCTAGATGTGATGAGTGCATTAGGTATTGTTCCTGGTACGAGTGCTAGTCTCTATTCTGCCAAGAAGAATGAAACTAGGATTCGTGTAATGGATAGTCGAGTGGAGGCATCAACTCTCCAAGCTCGCACGCTGAGAAGAAGACTCAGGCATGGAGTGTCTGATCATTCCTATCAAGCAGGGGCATACTAAGGAGCAATTTCAGTAGTGAAGTTATGTGATATCATAAGTGACTGTGATTTGTTCATGAAATTAAACTTTAAAATGTGTTTTTCTCAAAACTGTGATTTTGACATATGTGATGTACTTGCCGTAAGATCCAAAGAGCTGAGGTTGACGTATACAACTTTTGTAAAGTGGATTGTGTTTGTGACATCAATACTCATATCCGGAACCTCAGTCGCCAAGATCCAATCAAGTTTGACCCCATAAGCGTGTGACCAAACCAGTGAAATAGCTGTTTTCTTGATTTTTCATCATTGTATTCGATAAGCCTACAGACTTGGGTGGTCAAACTTGATTGGATCTTAGCGACTGAGGTTCCGGATATGAGTATTGATGTCAGAAACATAATCTATTTGGCAAAAGTGGTATACGTGGACCTCAGCTTGCTGGATCTTACGACAAGTGTGATATTAGAGTTAATACAGATATATAGCTATATAAAATATTCCAATGCACTTTTGGGATATATTTTCTGTGGAAAAGTTTAAAATTAGTGTACAGAATCTAGAAAAAAAATTTTTTTGAAAAAAAAATTGATAATAGTTATTTTTTTCTGTTGTACAAGAATCATTAATTTTAAGGTGTATGTAACCCTTAATAATCATCAAATATCTTTATTTGACAGATCGATTAATATACAGTAATCTAATGGATGTATTATCAAAGACACACGTACAAAATTGCCCAAAACATAAATCAGTGCGTGCCTCATTCCGGCGCCTAATTCGAATATCTCTAACTTGACTTTGGGAAAACAGCCGCGGCGAGCGCCAAAGACGCGTGGAAAAATCGTCACGCGTGCACGAGCGAGACGTGGAAACCCGCCTAACCGATGAGGGTAACGATCCAAGCCACAGGCGAAGCTTTCCCGTGGCTATAGTTGTTTACCGTCACAATCTTTTTTTTCTGCCCTTCCGGCACGGGTAATAAGCCGCGGCGGCGTAGATGTAGCGGGCAAAATTACAAGGAGCCCGGGCGCGCATTGGGCGTCCACGCCAGAATCCGCGCGTGAAAAAAAAGAGGGCGCGGGGGAGGAAAGCGAGCAGCGCGCGGGCGAGGGAAGAGAGAGGGGGGTAGCGTTACCCATTGAACTTGGAGAGAGCAGGTCGAGCTGATGCTGCTGGTATATAGTAACGAGAAAAGCTCCGACTGTTGCGGCAAACAAAAAGCAGACTTGAGCAGCAGCAGCAGCAGCAGCAGCAGCAGCAGCTCGCTCGGGCTCGGTCTCCGGGTATATAACGTCACTTGCACGGTATAATCAGGATTTGTAGCGAGGCCGAGTGTAGCGGGGCTGGTTTTCTCTCACTTCACTTCCGCCTGCACGTACACTTCGGGCGTTATTAAGGCGCGACAAGAACTCGGGCATGATGAGCGAGGCCGCCGCCGCCGCCGACGCCGACGCCACAAGATACCGGCGTGATTTATACGACAGCGACACTGCTCCCTCTGCCCCCCCCACCCCCGCGGCCCGCTCGCTCTTCTCGTATCAACAACGAGCCACCGGGAGCGAGAGACCCAAGTTCGGCGGGCTTCCGCCCCGCGCGCGCGCACCGATCTCGATAGCGCATCGGCGGCCGGCCACCGGGCTGCTGTATACCTGAGCGCCCCTACCCCCGTTTCGCTACCCCGCGTAAATAACCGCCTGGCGTAATTAATTCGCACGATTTTATCCCGACGCGACGCGACCCACCTCCAGCCTCTTCTCTATATAAGCTGTCCTTCGCTCACTTGGTCGCGCACAAGTCGGCTAGACGAATTTGCACTTTTGGTCCCCAAGACGATCCCGCAATCACGAACAAACGAGCCAAAGAACCACAAGAGTGTATATAGTCACTTTGGATCGTACCGATCACGACGAAACTCTATCGGATGGTTCTTGGCTACCAGAATCACCGCAACAGCTATATCCAGTCCGACCATATTTGATTCGGCGTGAATAATGAAGGAAGGAAACAAAAAAAATCGATGACATTATTCCGGTTTTTCTTTCATCAACAAGAAATACGATGTCACTGTACCGGCTTTCACATGCCAGTGGCTTGACGTCTAAATCTGCTCCTCATTATCTTATGCACTGAGAAAAATTCCCTTATCGGAACCTACTATATGATATAGTAAACGAAATTATAGAAGAATCTACTATAAATATCGTTAAATTAACTCTATTTGTGTAAATAACCCTCATGTTTTATAGTTTTTCAACAATGCTCAATTACTATTTGATTATTGTTCATCCATCAGTAATTATTGTTTAATGAACCACAATTATAATCAACTGTGTCCACTCAATCATATCTACTATAAATAAAAGTACTATATATAGAGTAAAATCTACTTTAAATATATTATAAATAATACTATTTACATGGTATACATCAGTGAAATTTGTATAGTGGAATTCACAATATCTCATAGCTGGGTCAAAATAGAACTATATTTATAGTAGATTTATAGTTCACCCAACTATAAACTGCTCTCAGTGTGTTACAGCATACGTAGCATCGATTTATGTTAACGGCTCACGAATGCAGGACCAAACGGCTCAACGTGACTCTTGAATCATGGTGAGCTCTAGATGACAACAATCGTCCTTTCGCAAACAAACTCACGCCAGATCTTCAATTGCACCCAAACTTCCAAGGTACTTTTTGAATATCCGCGACTGAACGAAAATAATAATCTCGACGTTTCAATTTAGCCGAGAGATGTCGAATACCTCGCAAGCAAATTGACATAGTTCGGATGGATGTATACGCGACTCATGGTATTATCGATTTGGGTAACGAGAGACCGCCTCCAAATGTATCAGTGATCGACCCACGGGTGAGTTGTATCCACGGCGAAGTCGAGCAAGATCCTCCCGTGATTCTTTTTTTCCACACAAACGATACACTTCGCTAACTGATTCGATGGCGGATCAACGCTTTGAGTGGAATATCGCGATCTGCCGTTGAATGCCGAGAAAAATATAATCGGCTCTCGATCAGAAATGAATCCGGGCACTAACTCATCCATGGCTCACCCTGATTTGGACCCCGGCGACACATAAATTATCCGAAATCGCCAATTGTAAAATACACCGAGAGGCCCAGCGCGACAATGGCGCGAGCCATAAACTATGGGAAAAAAGGAAGTCGGGAAAGAGAGAGAGAGAGTGGGGCTCCCCTTGCGGATGGGTCTGCTTGTATAAATACTATAGGCTGGGAATGCGCGTAATACCCCGATGGAAACTTGATCGGGGAAATGCGCGCGTGAAAAATCGGAGCCTGATATGCCGACGACGATGGCCGGGCTGATGCCGGTCGTACGTCAAACGCGCGCGAGCGACATTATTTATCGGCGGCAGCTGACGTGCAACTCTCCCTGCAGCCCCGCCACTTGGCTCCGTATACACACGTGACCGTACAGATCTCGGGTGTACGGCGCTCTATATATATAGGTATACATGCGCTTTATTTGGCGCGACGACAACTATAAAGTTGCGTGCGCTGGACGCATTCGTAATCGGAGACTGTGTGAACAAGGTTAACGTCCATGAACTTTCCGCAAATACACCGAGCGAGATATACACATGTGTACGTGCGATTGTCGTAATCGTATCGATGGATTTGCAGAATCATTGACTCGACTCGCTGACCTATTGAATGTACTTGAAGCGAAAAACCACTGTATGAGTTCATAGAGTTTGGATAACGAAAACTACCAAAGATATCGAATCTCACCTTAATCCAAGTAACTATTCAGTTGAACTGTGATCCCGTTCACTCGTCTATCTTCATTCGGTGATTTTTAGGTCGCGACCCTGGTGAAATCTGATTCGATCGGAGGGTTATATCCGAGGTAATTTTTCACACATGCAACAGAACTTGTGTCCTCATACTAATCCTTGTATGAGGAGAGTCACTCGCAACGGTTCACCCGAAACTCGCTGGATCGTCCAGCTTCGAAGATATCGACTTGCCGCGAAATTTTCAGATGAAGCAAACGAATCGCCATGTACGAAAACTCGCGCGACGAAATCCGACTGCTCGCGCTTCTATATATCGACGCGAGCCCATTGTTTCGTCCCCCCCTGGGGGAGGCGGGCGACATTATTTTTGACTGGCGATCCTCCGCCGCGAGGCCGCGCGTCACCAATAAGTCAAAGTTATGCCGCGGCCGGAGAAAAAGCAGCCCAGGCGCTTCGAGAGCGTCGAGGTCGGAAAAAGGCCGCGCGGCTTTTTCCCGGCTGCGCCCTCGTGATTTGTGGCGGCTGCGGCTCGCTCAATTCGGCTCCGCAATGAGAGTCGGTCAGTCGTAAATATCCCCGCGCAAGCCCGCTCGCCCGCCACTATCCAGACCTGCACCGGCAGAGTCCAAGGACCGCGACGTAGAGGCTGCGACGAGCGTCTGTACCTATATACACCTATATACACGGGTGCGCGCGGCACACAAGGGCCAGACGCTCCGATGGATGTCGTGACGCGAGCGCCGCGCGCAGATATTTCAGCTTCCCCGAGAGCTACTCTCGCCGTGTGTGTGTGTTTGCGTGTGTGTTCGTGTGTGTTTGTGTATAAAGAAAGAGAGAAAGAGACGAATGGCGGGGACACCGGCTGCGATGTGCCGCCTTGAGCTGTCGATCGGATTTCGAGCGACATCCGATATAGCTGCACCGCTGTGTCTTATTTTTACTCGCGCGAATTTGTGGCCACGGCGCTCGGCTCTTAGCGCGCGCGCGCGCATATACGGTGAGGCACGCTCATCTGTATAGTTTCTCTGTGTCTCCGTGTGAGAGTCATTTTCGCTATTTTTCCATTTTTTTTGTCACTTCAATCGCTGATTTTGAAGAGAGGCTTAGTTCGATCGATTAGTCAGTTCGTTTTCAGGCGCCTCTTCGCCATCGGACTTTCTTTAAATAGACTTTTCCCTACACTATTAATTCAAACTAATCAAATATCCGATAAACAAAGAGTTTGACGGATAGATTTACCTCCTACGATTCGCAACGAGTGATGGAACCAGATCGGCCCTTTCCTCCAATTTCCAAATTTTTGTTTAGGAATTTCTTTGATATCGCGATCGAATTGATGAAAACCATAAAAAAATAAACGTTCGAATTGTTGATACGCGCGTATGCGTTGCTCGACATGCATTACAAATTGATAAACACGAAGGCCGATACACGTTTCCTCTCTTACACATTGCAACCCTATACACGCACAGCACCGAAGAGGTTTATTTTTGTAAGACTGGCATGCTTGCGTAATCAATCAGTGCTCCACGTGCATCCGAGTAGTTCGCACTCCGTAAACTCTAAACTGTCAAAGCATTTATCACCTTTCCAATTTGATTCTGCCTGCCCGGCGATTAGTTCGATAATCACCCGCGTCAATCGAAACGCTAAATCATACGAATACTGCAATACATACATCGATATAGTGCAATATAAAATGTGGTTGCCGAGCGGAAAATTAATACTGTGCGTCCTCGCTGTGATTACAACGTGCAGCGCGTACAGAATACTCGCAGTGTTTCCATACAATGGAAAAAGTCATAACATAATATTCGAGTCGTTGGTGAGAGGTTTAGTGGATCGCGGCCATCAAGTTGATCACATCACCCACTTCCCGATCGAGGAGCCGCTGAAAAATTACAAGGCCATTATTAATCTCGATGGAACGATGGAAAAAGTCATGAACAACTATACCATAGAATTCGTGATGCAAATTTCCGACAACGTCGATACGATTGCGGTTTCTTACGGGAATCGGATTTGCAATTTCCTTGGCTTGAAGAAATTCCAAAAATTGATCAAGAATCCGCCATCGAATCCACCATACGACCTTGTCATCACCGAGGCTTTCGGGGCCAATTGTTACATGGGACTAGGATACGTATTTGAAGCCCCCGTGGTTGCCGTTTCTTCGGCGATGGAATACCCTTGGATAAGTCATTTCACCGGCAACATAGACAACCTCGCGATCGTCCCGAATTCTTTCGCCAACGTTGGGGCGGGCCTGATGAATTTCCAGGAGCGTTTGAAAAATGTTTACACGAACTTCATGAGTTTGAGAAAATTTCATTCGTTGACTTTCAAAAATCAAACGGAAGCCATGAGAAAATATTTGATGCCGGGAATACCAAACATCAGAGAAGTTGAGAAGAATGTAGCCCTGACTCTGGTTAATGATCATCCGATAATATCCGGCGTGAAGCCGATAACGCCAGCAATGGTACAGATAGCTGGAATCCATATCGAAGCTGACGAACAAATTTTACCTACGGTAAATCATTTTTTGTTTATAGATCGCGGATATGACTGTCAATGGATTTATTCTTCGAGAGAAAAAAATCAATTCAGACAATGTTTTCTTAAATAGATTATTCGAATTTTCAGGAACTACAAGAGTGGATGGACAAAAGTAAACGAGGGGTCGTGTATTTTTCGTTTGGATCATTGGTTCTGATTGAAACTCTGCCGAAAGGAACACTAATTGACATATATGCTTCTTTCAAAAAAATATCACCAATAAAAGTATTGATGAAAGTGGTAGACAGTAGTAAATTACCACCTGGTCTGCCAAAAAATGTCAAGATTTTGCCTTGGATGCCACAACAAGCCATTTTAGGTATGCTCCATACTCAAAATTGAATCATGAAATTATAGTTTGAGATAATAAAAAAACATAATTGCAGCTCATCAGAACACAAAATTATTTATAACCCATGGTGGGCTTGGAAGCCTCGAAGAAGCTTTATACTATGGTGTTCCAATGATTGGAATACCATTATTCGGTGATCAATTCCGTAACGTCGAAGCCTTTATAGAGAAAGAATCGATGATTCGAATTGACTACAAAAATCTCTCGAAAATATCATTAGATGCAGCTTTGGAGGCTCTTCTTTTTAATTCTTCTTATGCGTACGTATAAAACTATTCCACAATTTCTTCTAGGATATGGGATTAACTAGAAAGAAACTCAGTGAAAGTGGTTCTTTACAGGGAGAAAGCAGAGTATTATTCTGCTCTATTCCGAGATCAACCATTGAGTCCGATGGACAATGCTATATTTTGGATAGAATACGTCATACGAAATGGTGCCGAAGTTTTGAAATCTCCAGCTCTTGAACTTTCTTGGTGGCAGTTGAATTTACTCGACGTTTATGGATCGATATTGATAGCTTCACTCGTTGGTCTCTGGATGGTTATTCAAATGATTCATTATGTCTTTGGCTCGAAAAACAATGTTGGTCAGGTAGACCCTCGAAAAGAAAAGAAGCATTAAATTAAAATCGAAACTAGTATTTTCCAGACTGACTGATGAATACTTCTAATGATAAAAATATTATTAGACATAATTTTCAAGCCATGGCGGATGATTATAATTTCTCTTATTACACTCTGTACATCCGTAGTTTCGGCAAAGTTAAATCAAACTGCACGGATTTCATTATACAAGATATGTTCAAATATGTTTGGAAAAAGAAGCTGAATTCAACTTACTACCAATTACGTTCATACACTATTACTGTGATATAGATATATTTAAATGGCCTACTATCTTCTTAACAATAATAGTACTAATGTTCCCATATAAGTTTATTTTTGCTAATTTCAAAATGTATCAAAATTGTAATATACGTATTTACTCTATGATCAATAACTATTATTACGAAAATACCTTGATCAACATCACACAACTGTTTTTTTGTAATTTCCATAATCGAATGATTGACTTCTAACATCGCATTATGCACAAATATCAATCGGTACGTAAGCAAGAAGTTCAATCTTCATAATTTGGTATTGAGAGCAAGATTTGATACTTGTGGTTAAGAATTAAATTTCATTAAATGCTCAGTCATTCACGAGAAATAATTAGTACAACGTGATCATAAAAAAGCGATGAGCTCAGAAGTTTGAATGAAAATCAAGATTATTGGAAGAAAATTCTACCATATTTATGAATGCGTCATAAAATAATTAGTGGCTGCAATCAATTGTTCGATCCAAGAAAATCGAATAAACTAGACTGTGTGTCAGAAAGATTGTTGATTCCCTAGAGTCAAGTTGTATCGAGAACATTGAGCATTTGAGCATTGAATTCATGATATACATATTTGTGTTGAAGTGTTTTCTGATTAAAAACATAGAGCGAGACATAAAGTGATTACATGTGCTCATTTGATCAAGTATAATCAGCCAAATTTGGACTCAAACAACACTGGATTGTGAATCATCAAAATCAGTGTCATGGATTGTTTATTAAATTGATCATGGTATTTCCCTAAATAACATTTTAAAAATTGAATGAAAACTATCTACTATAAAATTCTACTTATCATACGAGTGATAACGTTTACGTAATATTTTTCGAATCCTCCATTTGAATAGGATAGGCGTAGAGTTCTCTCGTAAAATAGTATCTTATCTCAATTTTATCTGCATTTTAGTAAATATCTAGAGTTATCGTGATATGAAAGTCGCCTTTTCCGGGATGAAATTTTTCTCATAAGTCATTCAATCACCGTCAATCAATGTCATTGGATTTTTAAGAATTATACTCATAATGATCGGAATCAAAACTGTGCACATTGTTCCCATATTGATTGTTCTGACGGTATGTGATGCATACAGGATTTTGGCTGTATTTCCATTAAACGTAAAGAGTCATAATATTGTATTCGAAGCATTAGTAAAAGGTTTAATAAAACGAGGTCACCATGTAGATCATGTCACGCATTTCCCAATTAAAACAACACTCAAGAATTACAAAACTGTCATCAACCTTGACGGTTCCATGGAGAGACTAGTGAATAATTGTACCGTGAAATTCGTATCAGAATCATCGAGCGACATAGTGAATTTGATTGGATTATCTTACGGCAATCGAATTTGCGAATTTATGGGCTTTGATGAATTCCAGAAATTGATCAAAAATAATCCATCAGCAGACCAAGCATATGATCTTGTCATCACAGAGGTCAGTATTTTGACTATCAAAAATTGGTTCCGATTCCCCAAACCATCATCTATGAGCGATAGTATCTAAAATGTAGATAAGTAATTATGGTTAACATTTTTGTTTGTATAATTTACAAAAAATAGTGCGCACCTCGCTCATTTAAGGGATTTCGGCATATATATATATATATATATATATATATATATATTAAAAATCCGATAAAACATTAGGAAAAAATATCCATTTCCATTTCATGATAGGCTTTTGGAGCGCATTGTTACATGGGACTAGGATACGTATTCAACGTTCCCGTAGTCGCCGTATCATCAGCAGTGGAGTACCCTTGGATTAGCCATTTTTCTGGAAATAATGACAACCACGCAATAGTTTCTAATGCCTATCATGTTGGAGCTGGAAGAATGAACTTTTGGGAAAGATTGAAAAACGTATATACTTATTTTGAAGGACTTTATATCTTTCATACAATCACCGAAGAAAGCCAAACAGAAGCTATGCGAAAATATCTTAGACCAGATATTCCCAATGTCCGAGAAGTTGAGAGAAATGTAGCATTAATACTAGTGAATAATCATCCAATACTATTCGGTGTCAAACCGGTTACACCAACCCTTGTACAAATAGCCGGCTTACACATCGAAGAAAATGACGAGACTTTACCCAAGGTAGTTATATCTCGTTCTTCTATTTAATTTATAATTTTTGAAACTCACTCGTAATTTTCTTTTATCATCTCTAATATATTATATTATCATAATTGATCACAGAAGTGAGATCTTGTGTAATTCTACTCTAAGCAAATAAGCTTTTATCTATTACACAAAATCATCAAGAAAACTAATTTGCAGGACTTACAAGAATGGATGGATGAGAGTACCAGTGGAGTTGTATTCTTCACTCTTGGATCCATGGTTTTGATTGAAACTTTGCCAGAAGAATTGCTGACTGAACTATATGATTCGTTTAGAAAAATATATCCAGTAACGGTGCTGATGAAAATAGTGAATGAGACGTTACTTCCATCAGGGATACCCGAAAATGTAAAAATTTTACCTTGGATACCTCAGCAGCCAGTTTTGGGTACATCTTATTCCTTAACAGATTTTCCATCCATATAGTACATTTCAGACTGATAGACCGGATTTTCAGCTCATCCAAACACGAAAGTATTCATAAGCCATGGTGGTCTCGGTGGACTTCAAGAAGCTTTGTACTACGGAGTCCCGATGATCGGGATTCCATTATTTAGCGATCAATTCAGAAATGTTGAAGCCTTTGTCGCTAAAAAGATGATGATCCGAATTAACTTCCATGAACTTTCTGGGGAGTTAGTATACTCATCATTGAAAACATTACTGAATGATACGAGTTACAAGTTAGTAATTGCAGAACAAAGTTACATTTGATAATCGCTCAAACATTTTTCTCAACTGCCTTGCTTCAATCACTTCTTTTCAATTGCAGGTTGAAAGCAAATTATTACTCAAAACTTTTTCGGGATCAGCCTATAAGCCCTATGAATAATGCCATATTTTGGATAGAGTATGTTATTCGGAATGGAGCGGATGTCTTAAAATCTCCAGCACTTGGCTTTTCGTGGTGGCAACTAGCATTACTGGACATTTACGGGTCAATACTGTTGTTCTTAATTTTAGCCTTGGTTTTGACAATTCTCGGCGTTAAATTCGTCATAATTAAATTCATCAGTAATCCTCGGGAAAAAAGCCATTTACTGGAAAAAAGTTTTAAAATGAAAAAACACAATTGATTTCCCTCGTCGCTTGAATAATTTAAAAGGAAACCTATCGAAGTTGGAAATTCAAGCTGATTTTGGGCTCATTGACAGGTTTTACCTCGAGTATAAATCCCCAAAAGACATTCTTGTTTTTCAAATAAGGTGCGAGATTAATTAACAATAAAAACATGCAACATTTGGCCCGTTTTAGGTTAACTTAGAAAATGAAATAAACCAGCTCGCAGTACTGACTTCGATCGGTTTTTACGTAAATAAGCGACTCAGCGGGTCTGCTTTGCAGCATTACGGTTTTAGTAATCTGAATCGAATAATAAGATAAAATTAAATTTAAAAGTAAGTTATTACCAAAGATACTAATCCTCAGGTGACATTTTGATAATAAATTTGAACAAATAATGGAAAAAATTCATGTCAAATGGGATTTTAAATCAAAACAAAAATATTATATTTATGAGTATAATCATGAAAAATATATATATCATAAGAAGCCCCTTCTTGAGACTTGTTGCGAATAAATGTAATTTGATATAGATATATAATTTGATAAGTTTCATATATCTTTTCTTACAATCTCTCGGTTGACAAGTTTGGAATTTCACAATCAATCTTTGCATCATGAGGTCGGATTGTATCAAATGTATGAGAAACTGTACAGTTAGATACTATCAGCTGATTAGAGCGTTCAATGCAATTGTACATACACTTACTGTTCCATTCTCGTAGTGGGATTCGATCGTAAAGAGAAGTCTATGTGCTTAGCATTGGCCAGTTGCTCGTTAGACTTAGAGCGATTCACATTGCATGTGATTTGTTAGAGTATTGTTCTACAGCGATTAATGTTAAAAGTTCTGAATTCTAGTCAAGTAATTGTTAGTAGCTTAGCCAAGATTCAGTTAGTAAATAGTGATATCGTTTATTACTTTGTGATGTGTTAAACGCTAAGTGCCTTTTTTCCGAATTCAGAATGAAGTTCATGCTCGTTTTTTTCACCTTTTGTATTTCAACACTATTCTCAGTTTGCAGTGCTTACAGAATTCTAGCAGTGTTTCCTTTTAATGCCAAAAGCCATAACATTGTATTTGAAGCATTAGTGAAGGGTTTAATTAAGCGTGGACATCACGTAGATCACGTTACACACTTTCCAATTAACACAGCCTTGAAGAATTATAAAACTATCATCAACCTGGATGGATCCATGGAAAAATTAGTGAACAATTATACTATGGAATTCGTATCTCAAATAAATGACGATGTAGTTAATGTTATTGCATTATTTTATGGCAATCGAATTTGTGAGTTCTTACGTTTCGATAAATTTCAAGAATTAATCAAGAATCCACCAAAAGATCCACCATATGATCTTGTTATTACAGAGGTAAAAAAACAATATTATATCTTCCGTATTCATACTACCTATATACTTATATTCTTATATTCTTATATTCTTCAGTATTATATGTTTTATAGATTAAATATTGTGATGAATCAACTATTACATAAAGAACACGATACTATTACTAATAATAATGATGATGATAATGAATTTATCCTACACTTCTCAATCAATAATTCGCACTAAACAGTCGCTCAAATGAGCTAGTAATTTTTTCTTACAACCGTTTGGTTATGATAGTAATTTAATAAAGAATATATTAATTTTATATGAAAAAAAATAATTTCACTCTTCTGTTATACATTGCAACGCGACCGTGTAAAAACTGCAATCGAAAATGAATCAAACGTAAATAAAATAAATGTTTACCTTGTTTTACATCAGCTGAGATATATCTACATAGGTTTTCCTTTTAGTTAGATATTCATTCTGTATAGTAAATTAGAATTCACTTGAATTGTGTAAAATCAAAAAGTGACCGAAAATGCATTTTCGTACCTTACAGGCATTTGGTGCTCACTGCTACATGGGCCTTGGTTATGTGTTCAATGTCCCTGTAGTTGCCGTTTCTTCAGCTATAGAATATCCATGGGTCAGTCATTTTACTGGCAATAATGACAATCTAGCCATTGTTCCGAATGCGTACCACATTGGAGCTGGAAAAATGAACTTTTGGAAACGTATGAAAAATGTCTATACCAATTTTGTGGGGCTGTATAAATTTCACAGTATCACAGAAAAAAGACAAACAGAAATTATGAGAGAATACTTGAGACCTGATATACCTAGTATCAGAGAAGTTGAAAAAAATCTTGCTCTAATTCTTGTGAATAACCACCCCGTATTGTTTGGAGTTAAGCCCATGACTCCTACTCTTGTTCAGATAGCGGGTTTACACATCGAGGAAACCGACGAAATAGTCCCAGTGGTTCGTACACACAGTATTTTTTTCATATAAGTACATAAATTTATTAATTGAAGAAATTTGGGCAATAATGAATAATCACGAACTACGTGCTCTTCGCAAAATTGACTTGTTTTTAGTTACTTTTCATCAGAGATAATTGTGAAATATATCTTATAAAAGTGTAATAGTAGAAAAGATACCTTTCAATGCAAGTTTTTTTTTTAATGAATTTACTCTTTTCTCTTCCGATATCAACTGATACAACTATAATTTACAATCTCCTACTTACGAATTACTATTATACTCTTTTTATTTAACCTCTAGTGATGACACTAATTTGGGTTTTCCCATATGTTATGGAATATTATCTGGTATTATGATGTACAGGAATTGAAGAAATGGATGGATGAAAGTACCGATGGAATTGTTTACTTCACTTTCGGATCAATGGTCTTGATTGAAACATTACCTAAACATCAATTGGATGCCATTTATGCTTCATTTAGAAAAATATCACCGATTAAAGTACTGATGAAGATAGCAAATGAGACACAACTTCCACCGGGCTTACCTAAAAATGTCAAAACTTCGCCTTGGACACCACAACAGTCTGTTTTGGGTAATCAAAATAGTATATTATGTTATAAGTGCGTAAATAACATTTCACGCACTAGTACGTAACATAAAAAAATTCAATATGTATCATTATATAGCGATTATTTTTTTACTCTAAAATAATTTTCACAGCTCATCCAAATACTAAAATATTTATAACCCATGGAGGGCTAGGTGGACTTCAAGAAGCTCTATTCTACGGAGTTCCAATGATCGGGGTACCACTATTCAGCGATCAGTTTCGAAACGTAGAAGCTTTCGTCGCAAAAAAGATGATGATTCGAATAAACCTGAATGAATTTTCCGAAGAAACATTACACTCTGCGTTAACAGAATTGATCCAAAATCCAATCTTCAAGTGAGTAGTTTTTATGTTTATGACACAAATCAATTAGTTATCTAAAAAATATTGAATATCATCATGCGTATTGAATGTAAATTTTCAGAGAACGAGCAATGTACTATTCAAAACTTTTTCGGGACCAGCCACTGAGTCCAATGAGCAATGCAATTTTTTGGATAGAATACGTCATTCGAAATGGACCCAATGTTTTGAAGTCGCCGGCACTTGAATTCACATGGTGGCAATTAGCTTTATTGGACATTTACGGATCAATCCTATTAATTATAGTTTTAGGATGCATAACTCTACTTTACGGTGTCAAATTAACACTTAAAAAACTATCAACTTACGCAATAGAACAACAAATCAATAAGAAAGTCAATTGAAATTCTCGCGTGAGTAAACTTTTTCGACGTCGTGAAAAAGTAAAAAATTGTTCGAAAAACTTTGTTTTTCATCTGAAATTGTTACTTTAGAGGCTGTGATTAATATGAGTGATTGGAAGATATAACAGACATCACTTTACTAGTAATACTGACATTTATTGGCATAAACTTTTTTTTTCATATTCAGTTACATTTTATTCTAATTATTGTTACCCATAACTCATTCTTAAATTACATAATCAATAACACTTTCACTATGTCAATAATATTAACTATGAATTACGAATGATAAAAATAATCTAAAATAGAATCAAGAATAGTACGACTTTTTTTCACTTAAAAATATATTAATACCACAATTTTTTATGTAGACTATTGTCATTTAGAATTGTCCACTTAACAAAAGCTTGATACAGTAATCATGTGATTGACTCTATTTTTGCGGTCTTTCATTTCATTACTGAAAATGTCCATAGGATGAAATGTATGCTGTAATTTCGTAATGAGCGATGTTTAGATGACTCTTTGTTTTCTCGCTACTTCCTGAAATACGATTTGGTTGTTGCAACGCTGAATAGTATAAAAGTGAGCGGTGATAGTCAAGTACGTTTTAGTTGTTGTCAAGAAAGGTTTTCCAAGATAATATTTGTAGTGTTCTGTATTAATTTTCATATTTGAATTTTCTCTACTGTCGTGAATTAAATTTGATATTTAAACATTTAGCAAGCGAGTGTCTGTTCAAAATTTAAAGTTTCCTACCATGATTCGATTTGTAATTTGTTTCTTGTGTATCAGTGTATTTTACAATCAAAGTGAAGCTTACAAAATATTAGGCGTTTTCCCCTTGAATGGCCATAGTCATGAAATGATGTTTCAAGCTTTGATGAAAGGTCTAGCCAAGCGTGGCCACCAAGTCGACGTTATAACGCACTTCCCAGTTAAGAATCCACCCAAGAACTACAAGAATATCGTTAATCTGTCTGGCACGATGGAAAGTCTAGTTAATAACTTCACCTTAGACTTTATTCTGGGCATGCGAGATGACGTTGGTCAGCACGTAGCTACTACATATGGTAATAGATTGTGCGATTTGATGGGATTAGAGGAAATGCAAAATATTATACGTAACCCTCCGAGCGATCCACCTTATGATGTTCTCATCACTGAGGTAAGCTTTTCTAGTACAGTATAAATATATCAAAGAATTTTCCAGTTTGGATTGAAATCATTTTGAAATGTTTTTCATTTATTATAAAAAAATATTGCCATTCAAATTTTTACGTACTCGATAAAACATGAAGGATAAATGATGTAGGCTTTTGGAGCTAATTGTTTTATGGGGATTGGTCACCTTTTCAATATTCCGGTGATTGCAGCAACTTCAGCTGTAGAATATCCTTGGGTGAGCGATTTCACAGGAAACAATGACAACCCAGCTGTAGTCCCCAATGCTCTGTTCACTGCATTCGGACAAATGAACTTCTGGCAACGACTGAAAAATACTTTAATTTATCACAATGAAGTTAGAAAGTTCCACACTCGTACGGAGCAGAGCCAAACCGAATCGATGAGAAAGTATTTGAGCCCTGACATGCCAAATATCAGAGATGTCGAAAGAAATGTAGCTCTGACATTGGTCAATAGCCACCCGATCCTTTTCGGTGTCAAGCCAGTATTACCTACGCTCGTACAAGTCGGTGGTTTGCATGTAGGCAATAGTGACATCAAGTTACCACAGGTAATATCATATAGCATATTCTAAATACGATTCTTATGATGCCTAAGTGAAAGCTTATCCTTACTCTTAGTATTCCATTCTATTATACTGGCCAGAAGACCACTTGCGATTTGGGCAACTCCAATCTCACTGAAACTTTTGTGGATAGTTAATTGATACCTAAACATGTGATATTTGCAATCGTGGCCAAATCGAAACTTTAGCACGAATGACTGCATATTATATTCCATCTATTTGTCATAAACAATCTCCAAAATTTCAAGCGAAGTTCGAAACCTAAATCCCAAGTGGCAGCTTCTGGCAAGACTATATAACAATGGATAGTTGAACTGTTTTACAGATTGTGCAAGTTAACCATGAAAAAAATTGTTTATCATTTATGTCATGATGGAATCAAAATCATAATGAATGGTTAAATTGTTATATATCGTACAATATAGTCTATTCAAAAAAAAAAAATCACTCTATAGAAGTACATTTTTCACAATCATCTGAATTATAGGATTTAAAAAAATGGATGGATGAAAGTGAAGACGGAGTTCTATATTTCACATTTGGATCAATGGTGTTGATTGAAACCCTTCCAGAACGTATAATGAACGTATTACTTGCTTCATTTGCAAAAATAGCACCTACTCGTGTTCTGATGAAAATTGCCGATAAAAGTAAACTACCTCCAAACGTACCCAAGAATGTGCTTACATTACCGTGGATACCTCAGCAATCTATTTTAGGTAAGAATGTAAATATAACTTGTTGAAAATCGCCAGTTACATGCGATAACAAACTTGTTTGAAATAATGGTAAATATTTCTCTTCTTAAAATATTTATTTTTATGTTGCAAACTAAATAGCGCATAAAAACACCAAAGCTTTCATGACCCACGGTGGGCTAATGGGAAGTCAAGAAGCCTTGTACTATGGAGTCCCAATGATTGGCATACCTCTCTTTGCCGATCAACCCCGGAACGTGCAAGCTTTCGTCGCAAAAAATATGTCAATCAAACTGCTTCTACATGATATTTCAGAAGAAACATTAGATAAGGCTATAAAGTCTATTCTTTTCGATCCACAGTACAAGTAAGAGTCGCATTTGAAATTCGAAGGGATAACAACATTTATTTATTACTTCTATATTAACTAATCAAATTAACGTGACTTTCAGAAAAAATGCCGAACATTTCTCAAAGCTCTTTCGAGATCAACCATTGAGTGCAATGGATAATGCTGCATTTTGGATTGAGTATGTCGCTCGAAATGGACCAATATTACGATCTCCAGCCTTAAACCTCACTTGGTGGCAATTGGCTTTGCTCGATGTTTATGGCTGTATATTCCTGGTCATTTTTATGACAATATTCACATCGTTTCGTATGATCAAATTCATTGTGAAAAAAGCTATCATTTCTGCTCCAAACGATGTATCGAGTCACAAGAAGAAAATTTAAAAAAAAACTGTGTTCGTTGATAAAATTATCCATTTATAAACGAAACTATTTTCTATCAATTGAACAACTTTCAACAAAAAACTTGTTATCGAGAGGGATTGACAACGAGAATAAAATGTATATTGTTTCCCTTTCTTTTCATACCCCACTCATCAGTCAATTTTGATCGAGAGAAAGAGTTGATGGAAATTGAAAATTTTATTCTAGAAAGACGTAATTAGTCAATATTGTTATCAAAAAACTCGAAGATATTCAATAATTCTGACGAATTGCTATACTGGTAGATACTGATACAAAGAGCACTTTCAATTTAAATCATTAATGTACTGAAGACAAGAATTTTTGATAATTTTATTTTCGGCATGTTCGAATGTATACGCGATGAGCTTGAATGAATAAAGATTCTGGAATGATGGCATTCAGTGAGGAATCAAAACTATAATTGATCGAATCAACCATTTGAAACAAGAACTCGAGTAATTTATTTCTGGCTGATCGTAAAAATATCACTGATACAATGATATGAACCCACTCAATCTCTCGATCTAAATTTAGATCTTTGGATGAATTATCAACCATACGCATACATATGTATGTGAATATTTTCCATAAAATGACGAGCAGAATTGCCGGTTACCAGCCATCACGCGAGTATGTTTTCCACGCAACTGCCAGACGAACCTCACGTGACGTTTAATCCGTAAATATTGGAGGCAAGGCGACGTTGGATGTTCCCGAGTCGCCATCTGGATTGGCGATCAACTTCACCATGATCGTGGATCTATCGACGCCGGGCATACCTATATACCCCACCCACAGGGCATGCGGGGACGAGAGAGAAAGAGAGAGAGAGAGAGAGAGAGAGAGGCGAAAAGTACGCGCAGGCCCGGGCTCCACCCCATCCCTAAATCACTCATTCTTTAATAATAGACAGATCCCATTATAATACCAGAGATTTATACCCTTGGCCCCCTTTTCTTTTTAACGATAAATTTCGCCTCGCTCCGTCTCCCTCCCCTGGTCTTGTCCTTTTTTCATCGCTGTCTCTCTTGCTCTCGTCTTTCCTTCATTCTCGTGCACGTCGGATTAGCGAGTGAGCGACTCGATCAGGGCCAACGGCCTCTTTATTAACAACTGTGAAACCACTCTCGTTCCAAATTTTTCCCGCGCGATCTCCTCGTTTCTATATTCGAATTAGTGCGTATTCAATTTTATACTCTAGCGCGTGAACGGATTGACGGTAAGACTTAACTGAATAATTGCCTCTAGATGCTCTCTGGCGAAGAAGTGGATTTAATAAAATAATAATATCTCGTTACTTGAAGAATTTACGAATGAATGTAAAATTCCGTAAACAGCTGGAAACGCATTCTAGAAGTTTATATGCACTAGAGAAATATATTTTTGGTTCATGTTACCATACTTTTATTAGTGGGTGATGCTATAAATTTCGACTTTATAAAAGTAACGTCGCAGATCTTTTAATATTGCCTGTTCCAAAATAATGCCGAGTGTGCTACTCTAATAAATCAATCTTGTGAATATTTTGAATATATAAACTATATTCCTTTTACAATTTTGATTGATTAACGCTCTTTTCATGTCGAAATTTTCGATTAATTAGGTGTAAAATTTAGTAACCCTGACAATTAAGCTGATCGGAGTCGGCAAAATTTTTGGGAAAACAGCAATCCCACGATAAAACTCAGTGAAATGGTCTCAGCTGTGCAGTGTTTTTGTTTACCCCAAAAGGTTATGTCAAGTATGCTAAATTTCAAACTATAATACAGACATACTGTTCATGCAAAAAAAAAGGATAAATTCACAGAATATCTGTGGAAAATCGAAACGTTACACTTTATGGCCGTAGACAGAAGCTATTAGGGTAGCCAAGAACCATCTCGCAAAGTTTCGGATCATGAGCCGCGACTCTCCTACTAAAAATTTACGGGATATAGTTTAAATAATGATAATCATGGGGCTGGGAAGTATAGTCTTCACTGAAAAACGACGTTGATGTGATAATAAAATAATTCTTCATAACAAAGGAAAATGTCGGAACAGTTGCTTTTCACCATAGTATATTTTCCTCGGGCGATTTTCCTCGGTTCGTACTGTCACACCGACTCAACATGAGCTCACAGCCGCATTTTGTCTTCACACTCCGGGGTGCATAACTCGTCGTTGAAATTTCCGAATCCAAAGCCGGGAGCAAGTGAATTATATAAACTCGGCCCCACTTGTCCTTTTCAATCTCGGGCGCAATAGCTCCTCAAGGATTTATGAAGCCTCTCCTCAAAACCGATCGGTGCGCGGCGCGACTCGGTAACTTGTTTCGGCAAATTACGATATCAAGCGGCATTTAAACGGTTGATACGTACACGCAATGCGCGCACGCTCGCGCACATCAACGCGACCGTTCTCAACGAGCGAGAGAGAGAGAGAGAGAGAGAGAGAGAGAGAGAGAGAGAGAGAGAGAGAGAGAGAGAAAGACGGGGAAACGGGGAGAAAGAAAAAATATCAGAAGAAGACGGAGCGACGAATAAGAAGAGAGTTTCGTTAAGACGGAGGAGCGCGCGAGGCCGCGAACCGGACCTATAAATATTGTCGCGATGCGTCAAATAAATCCAAAGCTTTCCCAGGATACGCGGACCCCAAGACGAGAGAGCGAGAGAGAGAAGAGGACAAAAAGGCGAGCGAGCAATAACGTCGTGTATACGGCGCAGTGACTGATGGCCCGATGGTCGAGCCAAGGGTGACCCCTATTTATTGCCGAATTAAACCGCGTCACCATTAATTTGCATACTATACGCAAGTCGCGACCGACTAACGAACGCCGAGCGCGCGATATTTCCAACCTGTCCCAACGCCCGAGCGGTCTTCCTGCGCGTTATATAATTTGCCCGCAGCCGCTATATACACCTCGTCCATCTCTCCGTCTCGATTCTCGTCCCCGATCGGGAATTTTCGCGGGCCGCGATGCAGGCGGCCTGTACGTTGCCGACGCTCGCGCGCAGCGGATTACTCTGGAACTCCGTGAAGAGAAAAAAAAATTCCAACGTCCATTGGCTTGGATCAACCAGCGCAACAGATGCTCGCTCACCCAAGAATCCAATTCATCAAGATATATAGCGCGCGGAATATCCAACTTGGAAAAGAAAGAACGTGAGTTACAACCAGTTACTGCCGTACATCGACAGGCTCTCCCCACCTCGCCCCTCGTACGCGCGCACACGCGAGCGCGTCAAATATCATACACCGAGAAAAATTGCCCGAGTAAAATCGACCGTGTCACGTGGTACGATGAAAAATAATTGATTCCATGTATTTCATTGTTGAAAATGATAAATTCGTTGTAAAATTAACGGTGGAACTAACCATACTTCTGTTAATTAGCTGTCCCTTGTTTAGTGAAATTGACAAATTTTCTTGTAGATTCAGTCACACTTTTAGTAAGTGTATATAGCAACACAATGTATAAAGAGTAGAAATATTTTTGTCACCAAAATCTTCTATAACTGCATAGCTGGTGCAAACTACAACTACGTTTATAGTTGGTTGAACGACGACGAAATATACCCCAAAGTACTTGAAGATTTTGTAAGGAAATAGTTGACACATTTGTTTAATTTCAATTGAGAAACTTTAGCGACCACAACTCGCATACATACGTATCCCTAGCATCCGAATCGAATTGGTGCAATTTAAAGAAACAGCGTTTGTCGAAAAAGGACGAAGGGAAATATGAGCGAAGCGTGTCTCGGCTGACGCGACGCTTCCCATGGGCTGCGAAGCCCGTCGCGCTCCGGCTAATTCAATGTTAATGGCAAATCGACTGTCTCGAATTTTTCACACACGCGCGAGTGCTTTATTGGCCTGTCAATCGGCAGTTAGTGCGTACACGCGAGCGCAACGAATGACGAGAGCTGCGCGAGGGTCCGGGGGCGCACGCGCGACGGCCTTCGGGGAGAGGCGCGTTTGATTTATACGCGCGACGCGACGGATTTTTATTGCAAGCCGGTCATCCCTCCCGATGGATTCCCGATCATCATTTTCCGCTGCATATGCCGCGTCATCCCCCGAGCCATTGCACATGCGCGCAAGAGCCAAAGAGCTGGCCGGGTTTTTCGCGGGCGCACCGCGCTTTGGGGGATCGACACGCGTACAACCGATTCGCAACCCTACTTTGTTCTCATTTTCCTTTCTCTCTCTTGCTCGTCCGTATGCGGACACGTTTGATGGAGATGTAACGATTCGGGATTGACGGCGAATCCGCGGGATACGAACGGGGGGTCGAAAAGTTTTTCGAACGCCGTTTTGCTCGGGCTGGATCATTCGTTCGGTTGCCCTATAAAAATCCGACTCTCGTCGGCGCGTGTCAAATACCTATTTGACGGGAGAAAAAAAACAATCTCGCGCGAGACGTGGACATTGATATTTTCAGCCGGAGTATGAGCGAAATGGAAATTATGGCAAAGTCATTTCGATGATTACTTGGCCCTTGGAATTTCTCCTCCCTCTGACCCCTGTGAATCAGATTTTTATCGTTGCAAAAAGAAGAAAGGTAATCCGACGTACGTGCGTATCGCTCATCTACATAGGCTACCTCGGTTTGCGCCAATTTTTCTCCATATCGAAATCGCCTTGCCTAGCTTAGATGCATATATACAAGGTGGAACGCTAGCCTATGTGGCACGTTCCTCAAATTCAGTATTTTCGGTGCTTCCTGAGCACCAATGGCACTCGGATGTTTATTAGAAGTTAGAAAATATCAAAAGTAAATTTTCGCTCGCTTCTTCGCTCATTTAGCCCTTATAAAACCACTATCTTACAACAGTATGAACTTTTCCTATTTCTTTTTTTTCCTCTTTTTTTTATTCCACTCTTCTAACTACTCTATCTTATGTAATAACATCTCATCTTTCAATTGGCCACGTTGCTTTTCCCCAAATTATTTTCTATCCCAATTGTGGAAAAACCCTTAGTGTAGGACATATGCTGCAGTTACCTTACTATATTAATTGATACAGAATGAAGTACACGCTGAAAGTTTCTCGAAAGCAAGTCTCGGGCAACCAGTGCAACGATAAAATCGAATTTTCAATTTACCAAAGACTAACCCCTGATGAACGTATACCATACGCGCTACCGATCATATCACTCTGGCTATCTGTACAATTCACACCCACCGCTCAATTCGACTGGAGGAAAATTGTAAACCACTGGCACTGTGACTTTGTCTGAGAACGTATCCGAGGGGAGGTTATATACCGTTGCGAACGAGAGCGCACGGGAGAGCGAGAGAGAGAGAGAGAGAGAGAAGGAGTGTGAGATAGATAGATAGAGAGAAAGAGAGAGAGAAAGAGAAAGAGAAAGCATTATACATATATATCGAGCGATGAGCATAGCAGCGTCGAGCGGGACGTATATACGGAGCTCGTTGCGATCCGCGCCATAAATTAGCAATTATTTAATTTTCGTTGGGCCCGGGGTCCTTAGACGGCTCTAAATCAGTCTCCGCGCAAAAAGCATAGATAACTATGACGCATGGCCGCGGGAAAGCGAGACGCGTTCGCTCGCTCCCTCTCCTGTGTGCTCTCCGTGATGCTCTTCCTCGCTCTACGTCTGTCTGTGTGTGCGCGCCCGCGTGTGTGTGTGTGTTTGCGCCCGCTTGTCGCTCGCGCGAGCTGCCCTTAGTGCTCTGTATAGCCGCTCAAACACGCCACGTACACAGGCTGACTTCCATACATCACGGGCCGCCGGGCCACTCGCGTCCTATACCCCGGCTATTGTCGCTTTTCTCCCGCGGACTCAACTGTACGTGTGAATGTCGAGCTGTGGTTGCATCTGCATCCGCGGCTGGCTCCTTGCACATCGGATTTTCCCGTGATCCTTCAATTATGCGCGTCCTGCGCTAACTACCGAGAAACAATATACCCCAGATACGTCGGATATTGTTGTTTGGAAAAACTAAGAATATTGCGTATCTCGTTGTATGGTTTTGAACATCAGACACCGGGATTCGAAAATATTCCGTCAGGAAAATCCTCGAGGGACAATACGTATAGGTAGAAGTTGGAGTTAGGATCACTGTAACTACAGTCGGATCAATTAAAAGTCTCGTGTGTTTTCGACCGGACGATAGCTCCTGGGCAGACACGCAAGCATACACTGCGCATCCCCGGTGCGAGCGGAGTTGTGGTAGATGGCTCGAGACCAGAGCCAAGTGCAGGGACCGGCATGAGCAGGTGTGAATTGCTGGCCTGGCCGAGGGGCCCGAATCAACCCTGGTTAGCCCAGGTCGACCCGCGAGTAGGCTGTAGCTGGAGCATACCAAAGCTAGCCTTTCCAACTCAACGTCTCCACTTCTAGCGAAGCTAGTATTCAATTCAGAGATATCAATTAATCATATAATATGGAAAATTAAATCATATACTAGAAAATTGATACTGAATCGATGGCTACTACGAAGAAAGACACATATCAGAATCTTCCATGGAAAGAGACACATTTCACACATCCCGGGATCTCCCGATGTAGGTAAACACATTTGATTTGATGAATGGAACAAATGAATGAAAAAATGAAGGAATTTATGTCCGGCACTTGAAAATCGATAGCCAGTTTATTTATTTTTTTACGAAAGATCACCTAGAAGAGAAAATCGTCAACTCATATCGAGTGTTACAAAAAATGTAATGTCATACCGAACGGATCAGAGGGTGTCATCTCAGATTAAACTTATTTTTCGGTAGATGTTTTGATTCTGTGGTCCATATATCAAAAACTAGATTTCATTACTATATTCCATTTATTTTTTTTTCATTTATTGAACCATCAAATATGTTTCCCTACGTCAGGAGAATTTGGGATGCGTGAGATGTGTCTTGATCAATCTTCGTTTTAGGCATGCGCCTAAAACGAAAGATGATGCGTGAATATTTTAGCAGAAAAATGAAACGCTGTACAAACATCAGCTGGTGGTTACCCAAAAACCATCTCTGACAAAGTTTCTCTCCTTGCCAGAGCCATTATTCAAGTTCATACGGAGTTCGAATGAAGGTAAATGGGTACATCTCCTTCTGAGGATAACCCCTCGATAAAAAAAACATTGAAGATGAGTGGTGTGAAACTTCCCGTTAACTTCGAAATAGCTCAAAAACGCAAATGAAAATTTGTAATTTCGAACTATACGCTTGACGCAAAATGACGAGCCGCATCGCGAAACACTCGAAGCGCGGGGGGCGGAGTCGTAGGGGGCGGGGGGGTAGAAGGCAACGGGCCGGAGGGTCGTTGGTAGCTGAGACGTTATACGGCCGGGAGGAAAAAGTGTTATGAATCGCAATGGTCGCGCGGTGGCACATATGAAAGCGGCGCTTCTCACGTGAGCCGACTCGCGCGGGGTGTGTGGTGCAGCGCGCCACGGCTGTCTCTCATTCCGGCTACGTCCTTCTCTCTCCCTCTCTCTCCGGCGCGCGGTATAAATGTGTGCCGCGGCGTGTGGCAGCGGCGGTGGCGGCGGCGTCGAGCGGGCACAATGGCAACTAGTTTTAATTACAAAGTAAGGTGAAGCGATCAATCATAATGATGTACGTGAGGCAGGCTCTCTCGCGGGGGGAGAGACAGAGAGAGAGAGAGAGAGAGGGACCGGGGCGGACTCCCTCCCTTTTTCATCGTGCGCAGCGAGCAGCGCTCGTACACTTTGCGTATAATTTACTGGCGAGCCGCGATATATACCTGAAGTTATGCCCCCCCCCACCTCACCCCTCGACACAGCGCTATATAGACGAGCTGCTCGTCGCGAGCCCGAGCGGCTATTACTTATATTTGCCGCGCTCGCGCGCTTCGATTGCAAACGGCGAGATTCGCTTTTTGCCCCCCTGCTTACTTGCGCGCGCGCGCCGCGAGACATTCTTCGCTGCTGCTAATTTTTGCGCGAGCTCGTTTGTTTCCCCCCGCTGCCGCTACATTCGCTAACGAATGCAGCCAATTCACTTTGCCCCGAGCTCGTCCCAACTTTGCTCCTGTGCGAGTTTTACCAAAGGCAGATTTACGCCGAGTCGAGGGGGATTATAAGCACTGCGCGACAAATGAGACATTGATCAACAGCCCAATCGCATTAAACAGTCCGCTACGGTTACTCGGCTCAAATCACCGCGATTGTCCCGGGGCGGGGCATTTTTACACGTACGAATGGCAACTCCGACTTGGTTCCTCCAGGGATTTCGTCAGATTTGCGAGTTGTCAAAAACGATTTCGTCATTATCGCGTCAATCTGGAATTGCTGAAGCTTTTTCTGGAGTATGAAAGATTGAATATTTTGATTATAGCGAAATTATTGATCTATAAACTATTAGGTAGATTCACGTGTTCGTTATCTTTCATAGTCCTAATATCTACTAGCCTGGACATAAATCAAATCAAGAAATGAGTAATTCACATGATTTTCATAAGATTATATGTTAATAGTTTCACCACGGTGTTTGTCTGTTGGAAACATCGGAACTTTTCCTTCCAAGTCCGACCTACTTTACTATAAAATAGCGAACTGAAACATTTTTCTTACAGAAAAAAAATTGTTTTGAAGATTCGAAATACATAATTTCAAACGTGAATTATTCATAAAGTCTATTAAACGGGCAAAACGATCTATTCGACTCATGCGCGTATCATAAAATTAGCTATCAGAAAATTTTTGTCTCAAATTTTTACTCAATGATAATCATCCCTCGATATACGTTTGCCTAATTTGGCAATACATAAAATCGGCACAATTGTTATACGAGTGAGATCAAGTACAAAGGCAGATATCCGAACTACTATGAATGTAGGACAAGCGTCGATGAATAGGGGGGGGGGGGCACGAGAGAAGGAGAAAAAAAGTGCGGAGGGAAAGGGTTGACTCCTCGGCGGGATTTCGAGTCAGCGTGACGAACCATACGATGGGGGATCCGCCGCAGAGTTTTCGCCTTGTGTGGCTCGCCGCAAGAAGCCTGCTAGGAGTCCCTTTTTTCGGGCGACCCTCCCATCATCTCCGCCCGTCCCTCAGCCTCTCGCTCGCTCGCGCGTGCGTACATACATATATATACACACTGATATACACGAGTGCCGCCGGACGCGCCGCGTGTAAGCTCGACCTATTTGCGTCTCGCACGCGAGCCCGGACTACTTTTTGCCCAGCCACTATATACGCCAGTAGTCACATCAAAACATGCTCTCGTCCTTTTTCCTCGCGTGTGACTGACTCAACGTATAACTCAATATGGGCTTTTTGCGGGGCTTTTTTACGCGGCTGAATTATTCTTGTTTGCTCATGAAAGTAAATGAGAAAGTGGCACTTTTTTTTACTCCCTCTCTACACACCCGACTCTACTTCTCGTGGAGAATTCAATTGTCACGTCATATTTGAACAATCAAATCTTTTCATCTTCACTTTTACGTGACTTTATTGGAATATAAGTACTCCAAATGTAATGCTTGCAACTATATATTATACAAGCGCTTCTTGACTTCTTGACATGTATTTCGAATACAAATATAATTCGAGTATTAATTAAATACTTGTATCTAATTACTGACTATCACTGACTCAGATTATGTGGTTTGGTATCACTAAAACAAAAGTTTGGTGGAAGCGACTGTTACTTTTTCACTTTAAGTAAATTTTCTAAGTAGTTTGAAGTCAAAATTCAATTGTTGATCTTGCATTTCTATTTATCCTCATAAAATCCAAATCAATTCAATTTCATTGGAAAATATTATTTTCGTCGATTTTCTATACACCTCAGAGGTTCAGATTATAAATTTATAAAAGTGAGTCATGCTTGGTAACATACATGTATCATTTGTTCAAAATTTGGCGATTTGTCCTCTCTGTTCCAGAGCTGGATTTGAATTATGCGATTGATTTGCATTTACAATTAGATACCAAACTCCTACAGATTGTAATCGAGAAATACTCAATTCTTAATTTTTTGAAATATAACAATATAATATCAAGGTGACGTGAAGCTGCAAGCGTATACCAAAGGATAAATCATGGGAGAACAAGCACAATAACGGAAGCAGCTTGAACGGCCGCGAATGGCCCGTTGAATCGATGCCACATCAACCTGCGGTAAGACTCTCCCAAAAAAGCGATGTCTCCGCCCAGTTCGAAGCTCATCAAGCAGCAGCAGCAGCAGCAGCAGCAGCAGCAGCAGCGGCGAGTAATACGACTGGCGAGCAAGAAATCACGCGTATAAGACGCTATTCTCACTGTCCATCTCTCGTGCCGCGGGTATTATAGCTTCGCGCAGCGAGAGTTGCATCCGCCGCGGCGCAGCCATATAGCCGAGTGGTCGCGTGACAAGACGGTGTCCATCAGAGCGAGCCGCGCCGGCAGCTGGCACTGCAAATGCCGCCCGGACAAAACGTAATTATTTCACGTGATTAGTTGGCCATATTCGCTCGCTCGCTCGCTTGCTCGCGCGCACTTCCCTCCGTATGCAACATTTAATTAAGTTCTTGATTTACTGGCTGTAAAAAAACCAGTCCGTTTTTGCTGCTTTGTGTGTATATACACCGATGCGCCCGGCGTAAGAGGACACCCGGACCCACGCGCGGTCCGGTGATTGCCGGGCAGGAGGATTTTTCGCCCGTCCCCCGATTATTACAGTGCCATCATCTGCCATTCCGATCTTTACGGCGACATCGGAATCGAGCTCGAGATTCGAAATACACGTGCGTGGCGGATAGGTTATGCCTGTGATCGGCTGCTTACAATTGGCCAACCGTCCGCTTCAATATTTTCAAGCGTTCGTAGGGAGAATCATAATAACCTGCAATCCGCTGACCAATGACGGATGATCACATATTACATCCTCCTCTTCTTTTAAGAAAAAAACTCGATGCAAAGTATATACTCCACAATAGATACAGCTATATTTAATTTTCTCTTTTTGTATTACAAGACCGAGTATTTTTGTTTTTCCTCAACAAAACAGATGTTTGAAACTTTGACGTTCAACAGGTTTTTCAACCACCTTCATATTGTAAATCTTTCGCTTCATACCTTCTACACACACCCGAATAAACTATATTTTTATGTTAAACATGGATAGTGTCATGAGCGAGAACTTTATGCACCAATATACATATATAGACATTTATTTCCAGAAAGAGACAACTTCGAGCCAATCGGCTCAATCTCTCTTTCTTCCTTTTTCTCTACGTTCGTCTTGCAAGGCCGATCATTAGTTAGTTTCAGAGTTTTGTTCTCCTCGAATATTCAAGAGCTTATACAAATCAATATTTTCTGTTTTGAGCATCTCATTGAAAGAGATTTTTTATAGAGGATCTTTTTCAATTTCATTGGTTATAGTCTTAGAACAACCCATTAAAAGAACATAGATTCACACAAACAATCATTCAATGAAACGAGTTGAGTAAAATTCATTCGATAAGATCGTGATAATAAACCAACAATTTTGATTAATTTGTCTATTCGCGTTCGCGACTCGTTGTAGATAAAAGAAACCAATCTCTTAATTCTTTCACACCTTGACCTGTGACTCCACTCGCATCAATGACCTTGATTTCGCATCGAACTTCCAATTTGAAGTGAAGAAAATGCAGCACAAGCAGAACTTAATTCATCATTTGACGATAAGACGGTTGCATGACTGTTGAAGATGAAGCAAAATGCTTATTTCCTCGTTTTGACTTGATAAGCAGTGAATAATGTGTATAAACTCCAGCCGCGTTGAACTGACACAAAATACATACTAGTATCAATCATGAAAATCACTGCACCTGTCAAATGAATTCATTTTTGTTCACCTTCTTCTTTCAACATATTAATTGGCGATAAAATTCAGCAAATAGCGAATGAATACAAATCATATTAGAAAATTATTTTGTCACAGACGACATGAAAGCCATTAGGTATTAATACTCATTATGTTTGAGTTCATAGTCAGTCTATGTAATATATCAAGATTAATTTCAAAACAAAAAACAATTGATTTTAAATACTACTATTTCCAATATTATCAATGTTATTCTGATGATAAATAGTAACTGCTCACATTCTTTCGATATCAACCTTTCAATTAAATAATTCAATTCAGAACGGAATAGTATTACTAAAAACATAGATGAAAAAAGAAGACTTTTATACAAGATTTCACGAAATGATGTTCTAACAAATATTTTAACAACTTCCTATCTGAGGAAGCATTATGCATTTATACGATAGAAAAAAAATAGTTTTCCAATAAAACTGAATGATACTAACGAGAAAATGCATAAATCTCTGGAATTGATCATAAGAATTTTCAATCGCCTTTCTTATCGATTGCTCAACAGCATGATTGTGAGAACATTTAGTCAGTGTTCTTAGACAAGTCGTATCACACATCAGTCATCTCAGATCTTTTACACATCCACGATGTTGGTTTTGTAGTGGCCCTGATAGTGTACCTATTATGTATTTCTAAAATTGTTTAAATTTTATTAGTAAAAATGTTTTCTCATATAAAATTCTTTATTTTTTTCGTTATATTTATAAGTATATCATCTATAGAAACATATCGAATTTTGGGAGTCTTCCCTTTCAATGCAAAGAGTCACAATGTCATGTTCAATGCGTTGATGAAGGGTTTGGCTATGCGTGGACATCAAGTGGACGATATAACGCATATGCCTGTGAAAAATGCCCCGAAAAATTATAGAGTTTTAGTGAATCTAGATGGAAGCTTAGATAAAATAGTTAGCAACTTCACGATGGAATTTGCTGGGGAGTTACTCGACCACGGCACGTACTTTATTGCTGGACGGTATGGCAATGATATTTGTAAGCTACTGGCTCTAGAGGAAGTGCAAAGAGTTATAAAAAATCCACCAAACGACCCACCTTATGATCTTGTGATCACCGAAGTGAGTACTTGAATTCTCTTTGCATTAATAGCTTGTTTCTTACGATGTCTAATATTTATGTAAGGTGATTGTGGGTATTACGGTCAAGCAAGCATTACGGCTAATCACTACTTCCATATAGGATCCGCGATCCACGATTCCTTTAGCATTTATTGAGACACAAAAAATGGAACCCCCTTCCAATTGTATCTGTTTCAAAAGGGTGACGGGCTATTTTTTTTAAGAGAGAGAGAGAAAAATAATCTTTTTCAAGAAGAATGTCTACTCCTGTCACACTCTAAAGCGGTGGAAAAAATATGTCAGGACGTAATATCGGAGCTTTTTATGAGCTCTACGAGATCTCAGTGAAATTTTTGTCAAACAAATATGAATAAAAATATTCATATCATATCACTACACGGAGGGGGAAAATAATTTCTGAAAATCTTGATATGGTATTGATTACAAGTAGTTGAGACACTTGAACAAGTTAGATTGATTATCGAGAATCGATTAAAAATACAACTCTCTGGAAATGCTGATAAAATCAGTTTATTAAATATAAGGGTTCTACTTTGGTAGAAAATTTTTATGTAAATATACGACAAGGATAATTAATTATTATCCTTAACACATTCTGATAAACTTTCTCTTTCCAGGTATTTGGTGCTAGGTGCTTCATGGGGTTGGGCCACGTATTCAAAGTGCCGGTGGTTGCCGTTGCATCTGTAGATGTTCCATGGATCAATGACATGGTGGGAGACAACGATAATGCGGCCTTCGTGTCAAGTGTATTGTTACCAAGTTTTGACGAGTCCAATTTCTTGGATCGTTTAAAAAATGTTGTTTCCTATAAATGGAACAAGTTTATGTTTAATTCTCACACGGGGAAAATTCAAACTGATTTAATGAGAAAATACTTAGCTCCTGATATGCCAGACGTACATGAGGTTGAGAAAAATGTGGCTTTGACAATCATGAACACGGATCCGATTATGTTTGGTCTGAAGCCTGTGAGCCCGTCGCTGATACAAGTGGGAGGTCTGCACTTGGATGACTATAATGAAACAATCCCTGAGGTACGTCTGAATTAAATATTAGAAGCGCGCTTATATTCTTGGTTACAGTTGAATCACCTTTTCGAATTGATTTTTAGGAGCTGAAAAAATGGCTGGATGAAAGTGAAAATGGAGTAGTCTATTTTACATTTGGATCGCTAGTATTAGTCGAATCCTTGCCAGTTCATACTCTTAAGGCTATTTTCAAATCTTTTTCAAAAATAGCACCAACCCGAATACTCATCAAAATTACTGATAAAAAAAAATTACCATTGAAATTACCCTCCAATGTGAGGTCATTTTCGTGGATCCCCCAACAAACTGTTCTTGGTAAGAAGCGTTCGTTAATGACTATTTTAATATCATATTATAATGAATATTTTAACTAACTAACTAATTTTAAAGATTGAAATGAAGTTAGTAGTATCATGCGATTTCCCTACTCATTGAATTTAATGGATGGTCGTTATCTTTTATAATTCAAGGTCATGAACATATTCGAGCTTTCATAACCCATGGAGGATTGTTGAGTTGCCAAGAAGCATGGCATCACGGAGTACCGTTGATCGGAATTCCCCTGTACGGTGATCAACCCAGGAATATCGCTGCATTCGTGCAAAAACAGATGGCAGTGAAAATTGATTTCAAAAACATCACAACTGAATCTCTAGATTTTGCTCTTGATCAAATTTTAACAAATCCAAAATACAGGTAATAAACATTATACGAGCAAGGTCGAATTCAATGATAACATTGTTCTCTTTCATTCCCAGAGAAAATGCAAAAATGTACTCAAGATTATTTAGAGACAAGCCAATGAAGCCAATAGATAGAGCTACATATTGGATCGAGTATGTGATTCGTAACGGCCCGAACGCTTTGAAATCACCTGCTCTCAAACTTTGCTGGTGGCAAATCGAATTACTAGATGTGTATGGACTCATACTGCTAGCTGCAGCTCTAACCTTGTATACCGGTTATTGTCTTGCCAAACTACTCGTTCGATTGAGTTTCGTCGGATCACCTAAAAAAATCAAAAATCAATAATATGTACATGAATTTCTCGCGGACATTCGGTCACATTTCATCGCCCTGTCTCTAATTCTCACTCTTTAAAAGAAAGATAAAGCGACTCGATTCTTCCGGACTTATTATTTGTCAAAACGAAATGTTTTTGAAATCGTGAATCACGCGTCGAGCAACTATACCAGTATGCCGTACACAGTAAAAGCGGTTTGTTAAAAATGTTGCAGCACTCAAAATCTATTTTATTTAATTAAAGTGCATTATGTAATTTTCCTGAAACTTGTACAAATTCACACGTACTGAATTCGAGCATAGTTTCTATAATTGTAATTCCACAGACGTTCGACATGTCTTTTCTCTCCCCCTGTCAAAGTGCATTTACATTAGTAGCTGCTAAAGTATTCAACGGATGATAATTGAAAGCTAATAAAATGAATAGGAGAAAAGTTGAAATATTGGAGAAATCCGAATGATTCAATTATTACCATAATCGAATCTAACCAGATATACCGAAAATTATTCTCTGTATTTATTTTGTAAAAGTATTATCGCTCGTATATAATGAAGAAAAATCGTTTGAACCATGTATATCCACGCGTACGTTGCTCGAGTCACGCGGCCCGTCTCGTATGAGTCACGAAACGCATACGCAGGGAATCATGAGTATGTCTTAGCGACGCACGCCGATCAGCCGGTACACGGGGCGCGTGCTCCCTTTGCAAGGATATAACGCGTCGAACGGAGCCGTCGAGCGATTAATTAAATTCTCGGGTAATCAAAGACGTCGCTCAGCCGTCCGGTTTTAATTAAAGTTCGGACATTATCTATTTGCTTTATCATCGCGGAATTGACTAACGGACGGGTCGAGGATGAGTAGCGGCAGAGTGACGGGCCCCCGAGAGCTCGTCTATCGAGAAACGATCGGGAATTCACCTCCGCTCAGACTCTTTGATGAATTGTGACCTCTCGAATCGCTTTCATCCCCCGCCACCCTAACTATTGCTACTCCCGCTGCTGCTGCTGCTTTCTTTCTTCGACTCGTTTTTTTTCCTACTCGCGGATCCATCACCGGAATTATCCCTGTCCCACCGACGATTTATACACGTTTCATGTGACTACCGCTCGCTTGTACTCGAGAAATCATTCGCCCGTTGCGACTACGATTTTGTTTCTCGCGAAGCTCTAATTTCCTAATCATTAATCATTTCATACAGAAAGCGTGTAATTATTCTCTATTTGTTAATTGTGATCGATCGCGTGACACAACCTTTCGATCGTGTATTCTAAACTGTGAATTTCCATTGGCGATTAAAATAGAGAGTCGAGTAGTGATCGTTTTGTTCGAAAACCAAGTCAATTTTGTAGAATTTTGTTGAAAATCTGATTGCGTGACGCGATTGAGAGATAAAAAAAAGCAGAAAGCAGAGATGACAGAATAGTATAACACCATTTCGTGAGATGAAAGATTTTGAAGGTGCAGTCAGGTCGACAATAAAAGCGAAGCAGAATCCTAGTCTATTCATATTACGGATAATTGGTGTGAGTCATTACTCATGATACTATAGCTTTTTCGTGATATCAAGACGGGATCATACCAAAAGGTCAACGCACGAGATATACAAAATGAGCTATATTGCCCAAATAATCGATTGAATCTGCAAAAAAGTACTTGCGGCTTCCTACCTTAATTATCAACTTAATTAATTTTCGACATTGACGATTTAACGATTTAATTGAAACAACAGAACGAGAATTACTGGAGTCTCGACCATCGTTTGAGTACATACACTATGAGCAATAAAACATGAAAAATATAGCCCAGATAACATGAATAATCGATTCAATCTGCAAAAAGTATATGACGCGGCAATTCGGTTATCATATCACTATATCAACTGGATTAACTTGCAACGTTTTGACGATTCAACGTAAATTGAGACAACAGCTGACAGTAGTAAATTATCGGTTTTGGCAATTGTTTATGTTACCCCTTCTGGTATGATACTCCTTAGTGAATTTTCCTGCACAGAACTATACATGCATAATGTCCGAGTAAATCCAGTGTTTCCTACGAAATCCCGTCGATCGATGCCTAACAGAAAGCAGAGAACGCGTACAGGAGGATACGTTGTAAGGGAAAAAGATCTCCACCTCACTCACGGAAAAACAAAGAAGAAACTATACTCTTCTGGATATTTCCCTGACGTTCGAATCCGCTAAGAACCGACATTTCATATACGGCGCGTTGCAAAGTGTTCATCGGCGTTCATTCGAAAACACGGGGGTGGTTACGATCAGTAATCAATCTGCGAACGCGCGGCTGCGCTGGTCCGATTCGCGTCGGAGCCACTCGTCGCGGGACTAGAGATACAGAGAGAGAGAGAGAGAGAGAGAGAGAGAGAGAGAGAGAGAGAAAAACGGGAAAACGTCGGAAAGAAGGTGGAAGGGGAAGCTGGAGGAATAATGAAAAGCGTGACGCGCGCGACGCGCCGACTGATTAACCGCAAATGGCAGATATTCGAGCGGGCGCAACTTGGGGTACGTGCGGAGGCTGAGCTTGCGCGAGTGAGCGAGCGAGCGGCCGCAGAGAGACAGGAAGGAATTTCGCTTATTCTCGTTGCGCGGGGGTGAAACGTCGAACGTCGCGTCGCTCCGTCGAAGCTCTCCCTCTCCCCCTCTGACTATTCATTCGTTTTTCCTCGCTCAGCTGTAGTTTCTTCGATTAGAGCCGTCTCTCGGCTGCGCGCACCTACGTGCGCCAATCGGCAAGTCCCTCGGCCAAGACGCTTTTACGTGTCGTCTGCGCGTGCAATGATTTCGTCCCAATCGCACTCGTCGTCTCTCTCTCCCTCTCTCTATTTCGTACGGCCGACGACGACGAGGACGAGCGGTAATATCGGCAAATGGCGCAGCCAGGAAACTGTATATACGCGAGTGCCGGGGATAGAATGGGAAGAGCGCGAGATGAGGGAGGAAAAGAAGGACGAGGGGCTGTCTCTCTCGCTCTCGCTCTCTCTCTCTCTCACGAGCGCACCAGCGACACTTTTGTCAATACAGCCGGTGCCCGCCGATGCTATAAAGACCACTCGTGTCATTTCGCAATGACGAAACTTTGTTCCGAATTCGCTTTCTCTCTGCGCGCCCGGATCCCAATACCACCCCGCCCTCCCTCCTGCACACCCATCTCGGCAGCGCTCGTTTTTTCCCCAGCCAGCCAGCCAGCCAGAGAGAGAGACGCGCTCGTCCGTTCTGTCTTTATTCCCCCGCGAGTTTCACTCTTTATTATGCTCGTTTTCTTCTTCCGCTTTTTCCTCCTACCCTACATCCGGCTATTAATTCTTCCACTTCATTTTCCTCCTCGCTCGCTCGGGGGGGGCGGTATCGTTCGCGTATCCGCACGCGTGATGGAGGCTGATTTTCGATTTAATCAGCGACGAGCTCGGGTCTACGCATTCCCAGAGCTAACTCGCCTGCGTTATACCCGCGCACGGGAACCGCGGAAGAGACAGTAATTCAGCGCGGGGTTATTTTTTGCATATTTACCGGGACTGCTCGAATCCTCAGAATACTTTCGCGAAGAAAATGGGAAAATCTATCGGAAACATCCTGAATTACGCGTGAAAATTCGTGAGCGATATGATTCTAGCTATAAACTTTTCAAATTGAACGGACTAACACGTCGGGAATTTGGAAATGTTGAAAACTGTGACCAATCGTGAGGAGCTGCTAGGGAGATTGCAGTGATGAAACATGTCTGGAGGGAAGAATTGGGGCAGAGAATCGAACGATTTCAAACAATCGGTCACGCTCATCATGGAATTCGCACACGAGTCCACGATTTGCAACAATTTCTCGACAATATACATTATTCCACCTGGTACACCATCCAACTCGATTCCCCCCCCCCCTTTTTGATCGTCCGTTTTCTCGCTAGCCAAAGCGCGCATATTACTACACCAATATAATCTCGAAAGCTGTTTAGATTCGCGGGTGGGGAGGGTGGAGGAGCACATGGTGACCGGAAGAGAACTAGGCTGCTGTGTAGCGCACTCCTCGATTCGTTCCATCTCTGGCAAGTAGTATCGAGGAACAAAAGGAGCTTGTGTATATATATATGTATAGGAGATGTCCAATAGGAGGAGCGGGCGCGCGGTGGAACAGCCGGGAGACGCAATTCGACGAGAGGAGGACGGGGCCGATGATGATATTACGCGAGTAGCGGACGCGCCTTGTCGACCTCTCCTCTCCTCATCGACGACTCGCGCGCCCAACTTTGTCTCTCGGCCCCTATACGTGTGTGTGTTCTTGTGTATATAGCTGCCGCCGCCTTAGTTTTATCTCTTGTTTCGAGTTTCTTTCTCCCGCGCACACGTACACGCGCTCCTTTGTGCGTCCCTCTCGTGGTCCGCGCGCGAGCTGTGCCCCTCAGCCCCGGCTTTTCCTTTATCCGCTCGGGTTTTTCCCTCGCGTCCTCCTCCCCCCAACCCCGTCTCGCTCGCTCTTTTCATCAGCATCGGCCGGCAACCGAGTGGAGATAATTGTGCGAGCGAAAAATGAAGAGCGCCTGGAATCGAACTGCCGCAGCGCCGACTCCTCGCGATTACGGCGAACCGGAGATAAAGAGCATGATGAAGCAGAGAGAGACGGATGGAAAGACACACACACACACACACACAGGGCTCTGATGAGCCCGTGATTTTCTGCGCGACTTCTCCACCGAGTGACCTGCAGATATTGTCCCGTCCTCCATCCACCGCCGCGATTGTTCGTCAGTTTTGACGTGGATCCAGTGCCCGTTCCAACGATCCAACTGATATATACTCGCGACGTACGGGTGCGCGGCTCGTCTCCAACCCTCATGACATTCGTTTTTGCCCGATTATAACAGAAGAGAGTATATGTACGAACGCGAATTACTTTCAACTAATTATACCCTTCGATGTGGTAGGGAAAGTTATTACGAAACGCGCATACTGTTTCACGTACGTTCCGTAGATTATAGAAAAATAATTAGGTCGTATTTCATTCATCTTCTTCTCAACTTGATATTCAGGGGAATATTAAGACTTTTAAAGTTTTCGTGATTTCAGGTATGAATAAACAATGATTGGCAAATTCAGTATTCCATTCATCGAATACAAAGTATCAAATATTCGTATTCGAACAAAATATTTGGACAGATTGTATAGTAACGAAGTAACATCGACGCGGAATTATTAGCTCGAATTTCCATTGAATCAAAAAAAATAACACGACCCGATTATTTTCGCACGTATTTTCGATTTTGAAGATAAAGTAATTCAGAAATGGATTATTACGTATCGAACTTTATTTGAGACACGATTCATCGTACTGTCACGATAACGAAAATAACACGTCTCCGCTCGACAATCAAACTGCATACAGATGTTTTTCGGCGTAGCAATGAACACTCGGGAGGGGACCGGTGCGGCTGTGTCGATTTCGCACGGGGCAGCTGTCAAGCAAACGCTAGAATATCGATATTGAAAAAAGCTGCTCTCCCGGGCGAAGTTTGTTGTCGGGCGGGTGCTCGGCGCTCTTAGACAGCTCTTTAGCCGAGTAATTCCTAGCTGTGAATGAAAAAGACAGCCCCGTGGAATTGGTAGCCGTCGATGTCTTCGGCGGGAATTAATCGGCGCGACGAGAGGAGATAAAGAGCCAGCCTGACGTTGAAAGGTGCATTACCAAGTCGGAGATTGCGCGCGGGACTTTGGAGGCGGCCGCGCGCCCGCGCGCGTCACTTCGCGGATCTAGCCGTATGACGATTGATTATCCGCAACGTGCCCCTCTCTCAACTTTTACTGTTTGCAGCTCCGACTCCGACTCTGTCGTCCTGCTCACTTTTTGCGGTGCAGCTGTTGCCGCGGATCCCAGCAAAAATGAATGAGATCCGCCGGAGAAAGTAGAAGAGCCTCGACCTCCTGATTGGGGATTAACGTGTTCGAGACGATGGAATAGATAAATGGATGGGCATATACTCATCATCCGTAATTACATATTTCACAGATGAATGTTGCATTTTTTCCCGATGTATCTTTTTCATTATCGTAGTTGTGGACAAGCTTATCTTTATTCTTCAATTTTTTTTTCACACAAAGACTCTTTGAGAAAGCATACTGACATGGCAGCGGTTTCTTCATTTTATCAATCCATTCATCGATTTATTCTTATTATGAAACCCATAACAAACCGTTAACTTATTGAATAAAATAAATAATTTAATAATTTAATAAAATGAATAATAAATAAATCGTTAATAAAACAAACCGTTTAACTTATTGAAATTCATACAGTGATTTTAATTAAATTTTTTTACAACACAAACTGTTATATTTCCAAAAGATGCCAACAGTAGACGATTCAATCCTCGATGATTGCAAATAAAGACATAATTATTTTTTTTCAGCGAATTTTGATCACTTGCGTGGTGATCATCATAGCCGTCACAAAGATATATGGACTTTAATATAATATGATTATGGGTCATGAATGATATAAGGAAAAGTAACTGTAACAAAATTCAATAATGGGTCTTACTCATTGATACGAAATATAATAAAGTTTGAAATACGAAAAATACAACTTTAGAGTTGCTCACTAAAATAATTAAATATTCGTCTGATCGTTGAAAATTTGATGGTTTTGCTCAAGAATAATACAAGCAAGGCAGTAATCGTTAATCAATTAAAATTGGTCTGATAAAATCGGTCTGAAATTATACAAGCTGCGAATCGATTATAATTCATTATGAATGATACGATTTGCATAGAATTTTTTTGGTGATATACACATATTTCTTTGCGAATACTATATCAAGCAATTCGGTAGTGTTTCATGCGAAACGATTACTATGTTATACTATATTTGATCTAATTAAAAGCTAAATTGATTATTGAAAATCAACTAGAACGATTACTCTAGAAAATCTGATATCATCATTTAAATTGAATCAACGTGAAAATTTGACTGTATTGAATTGTCACATGCTTGACGAGATAAGTTTACTTTTGTTAAAACATTTTTCCGGGGATGCAAATACTCACTTTGAAAAGCTCAAATCCAAGCTGGTTCCGGGAACGACGACAACTCGATCGAGCCGCGTAGCATCGGCGAGCCGTCCATCGTATTAATCAGCCGAAGAACACACGAGCGCGGACGGGGCGACCGGCAAGAATATAAGGTCCCCCTCGGTGGACCGGCCATAAATATCGGAGTCGACACCGCGGTCGCGCACTCGAAATTCCTCGCGCGCACGCAACCCCGGCCGAAATCATCCACGCAACTCGTATGAGGAGCAGAACGAGTCTGATGGCTGGGCCCTTCGTCGAATGCACCTCCAGACCAGACCTAACACTGCCCTTCACGTGGCTCTATCGCCCTTTCCATCAAGTCAATAGCTTTGTCGCAAAGCAATAACAACAAATATGTCTTTTTTTAAAAATATTCGAAATGATATCTCCAGGGCACCGAAATGTCAGTCTGCACAGTAGTATGTATCATCTATTTCGGTTACCCGAAACCATCTAACAATGGTTTATCGTGATGGTGCCTATGTGGTGAAACCATATCCTACTTGACCCATTGACCTGGATTTTTTATTCAATATTTTCAATAAGGTAACTGCAGCCAATGTGGCACTTTTCTCAGATTTCGTATTTTCGGTGCTCTCTGGACACCATTTGTAGTTGGGTTGTGTTGACAGAATTAAAACAAAATTCTCGGTCGCTTCTTTGTTTATTTAGCCCTTGAAACCACTCTTTTTACAACAGTTTGAAGTTTTACTACCTGCTCCTTATATTTTTGTTCTTATTTCACTCTGCTTACTCAAATGCAATAATCAAGTTTAGCGATTGTCATTTTTTTACACGTGACTACTCTATCATCAGTTGTCCCCAAACTATTTTCTATCTCACTCAAAATACTCTTTTTCGCAAGAAATATATGTGTACCCGATGTGGCCTTTTATGAGATTATTAATCGAAAGACTGAGTAAAACGGATTTAAGATAAAAACGTTCAAATTTTATAGACATGTTGTAATGATTTATAGACATGTGTTATTGGTTAGATGTCAAAAGTTTTTGATAAATATCTGTGGAAACACGGTTTCGAGTTTATTTTAATCCCAATTTGATCGTCCTTGTAGGCTTGTGACGGCTGTAACAGATGATTATGAAAAAGTGTTACATTGGGTACACGTGTACCCAATGTGCCCAATTTGAGTGACTTTAGTTTATGGACATTTTGAATGGATTAAAATAGGCGAATGATAGTTGTAACAATGGTCTATAATAGGTCTAGAGCTAGTTTTTGAGATGCTGTTCGGAAAGTTTTGAAATTCTAATTTTATCATTGAGAAATTTTCAAAAACCCTTTTGGGGCACATTGGATCCAGTTGCCTTATGTTTTACGTGTGTGTGGATTTTTCTCCTCTTAATGTATTACTTTTTACTTGGTAACAATAAGGAAAAAATAATATTGCTCGTTTTGTCACTGCGACTATTACGTAAAAATAACTCGTGCATATATATATATATATATATATATATATATATATATATTTGAACTATATGAACCACGCGCTTCGATGAATTCAATGAAAACTTAGACACGTGGGTTTGTACTCTTTGATGACAATCTTTTCCCGGTGATTATCAATTCATTCAAATAAGCGCACTTCAAAAACCTATGGACAGATAATAATGTGTGCTGAATGTGTATATTTTGAACCAGAAGTATTTGAGAAAGAGAGGAAGCGTAGCTGAATGTGACTCGTACCTCAATCAATACCTAAGGCAGATTGCGATAGTCCAGGTATTAGGTATAAGTATGCGTGTGTGTGTGTGAGAGAGAGAGAGAGAGGAACATCGAGAAGAGAACAAAAAGAATTTGTCAATACTTATTGAATAATAAACATGTTTTCAATGATTAAATCCAATACAACAAGGAATGTATATTTTAGCAATTTAGTTCTAACTTTATTGAATAAATAATTACAATAACAATACTTATAGAGAAAAAAAACTTAACTATACCGATGAGACATTGTAGCCTCACACGAGTTCCTATTTATCCGGCTTTGATTGCTTTAACCTTTTTATGGTTTGCGCAAACCGTGCAGCTCGACGATGTAATGGAGGCCGTGGAACATCTCGCTCTGGAAGCTCAGGCTGACGAGCGGCTGGCCAATTCCACCTTTGGCTAGATACACCAGCGTGTCATCCTCCGCCTGATTGATCGCGGATATATGAGTGAGCACGACGTCATCGGGCATTTTGTAATTCACCTCTAAATTCACTCTCGAGCTGGGCCAGCTGGTGGTCCGTTTCAATTCATCGCGGTAGATGACCATGTCGCCGTTGAACCGCCTGCCCAAATTCAGGTTACTCGTGTAGCCGTCGGCGGCAGCGTGGTGGACCACTGCCATGAAGGCCAACGCAACCAGCAGCTTCAGCGATGACATCGTGGGAGATTGAGTCACTAATATATCTGCAGACTCGAGTTTCAATATATATATATACAATTATAGGAGCGCTTCTTTATCTTATCGCGCACGTGTCTCGACGAATGTTTGACAAGTTCGTGTTCAAATTGATATATCGATTAGCCACATGTGTCTTTCTGAAATGCGTGTGCGTAAGCGTCCGCCCCTCTGCAGTAATCAAGCGTACATCCTCTACATCGATTGATTCTTCCCATGACAATCGGGAAGGTCTTTCTTTACCGACTTCGAGGTCATTTTCAAACACTTACCATAAGCGCAGGAAAAATCCTAGGAATATGGGGTTTATTACATATGAAAGTACTACTTTCCAACTACAAAGAACACACTTTATTTTTTCCAAAAAATACAAAATGGCGGCGTACCAGCTCGTCAAATGAGAAAAAAATTTTTTACTTTTTCTTCACTAGCCTACCGCTACAGGTCACAATTTTGACCCTAGAAGAAAAAATCGAACAGGGTTTTGAAGTAAAATAAAAAACTCAGTGAACATCGGGCCATTTTTTTGGAATTCGAATTTGGGGCCAAATGGCGTCAATTTGAATTTTTTTTCTTTTTTTTTCGCAAAAAAATCGATCGAAAATCGACCATAAAATCGGTAAAAATCAAAATATCAAAAAAATCGTACGAGATTCACTTAAAAATCATGTTTCCAAGCAACAGTTAAAATTTGAAGTGAATCGGTTGAAAATTGACGGCGCTATCGGTAGGCTAATGACAAAAAAGACGGTTCCGAGATAAACGCGTTCAAAGTTTTGACTACAATACTAATACTATACGACTTTGTTCAAAGAATCGATTTTTTGAGGCACTTAGAACTTCTTCCCCCACTTGATCGACTTTTCATATCATTCTTATCACGGAGAGAAGTCGTGGACGTCAGACGCGCTCCGAATGCACGGGAGTCACGCAGCCGTTCTGCGCAATATACGCGCAGTTTCAGCGCGAGAGTCGCGTAGTTCGTGCGTTATAGTAACGCGCAGCAGCTGCACGTATATCGTATTGAATTCAGCGTCGAAAGACGCGCACCGTACAGCGTAAGACTATCACCGCGATATAACCTGAGCCGCATGTCAAATATTATACGATAAGCGAATGATTTAGCTGCGTTTTTGGAAAATGTTAAGGCTATAGTGGCTGAATTCTTTTTTTATCAATGTATATTACAATTATACCGTAAAAATAAATATGTTGTGATAGTTCATTCGGGAAATTTTTTGTTTGAACAAGTTTTTAAGAAATTCTAAAATGGAGTTTCTCTTTGAATGAAATCTAAATAAATAAAATCTAAATCTAACATCAGATTTCCGAAATTCTGTATCCAAGATGGCGGCTCATGATTTTGTACATTATTAGTTGGAGGTTCGTGAAAATTTGGACTAATGGGTTTTCGGGGGCGCTGATGATGAAGCTGATATCAGATTTCCGAAATTCTGTATCCAAGATGGCGGTTTCAAGATGGCGGCTCATGATTTTGTACATTATTAGTTGGAGGTTCGTGAAAATTTGGACTAATGGGTTTTCGGGGGCGCTGATGATGAAGCTGATATCAGATTTCCGAAATTCTGTATCCAAGATGGCGGTTTCAAGATGGCGGCTCATGATTTTGTACATTATTAGTTGGAGGTTCGTGAAAATTTGAACTAATGGGTTTTCGGGGGCGCTGATGATGAATCTGATATCAGATTTCCGAAATTCTGTATCCAAGATGGCGGTTTCAAGATGGCGGCTCATGATTTTGTACATTATTAGTTGGAGGTTCGTGAAAATTTGGACTAATGGGTTTTCGGGGGCGCTGATGATGAATCTGATATCAGATTTCCGAAATTCTGTATCCAAGATGGCGGTTTCAAGATGGCGGCTCATGATTTTGTACATTATTAGTTGGAGGTTCGTGAAAATTTGGACTAATGGGTTTTCGGGGGCGCTGATGATGAATCTGATATCAGATTTCCGAAATTCTGTATCCAAGATGGCGGTTTCAAGATGGCGGCTCATTCTTTTGTACAATATTATTCGGAGGTTCGAGAAAATTAGGACTAATGGGTTTTCGAGGGCGCTGATGACGAATCTGATATCAGATTTCCGAAATTCTGTATCCAAGATGGCGGTTTTAAGATGGCGTATCATGATTTTGTATATTCTAATGAATTATGGGAAATTCTCTAAATAATTGCTACCTCATTCATAGTTATAGTTAGTATTATTATTATTATTATCATGTAACTATTACTAAAATTATGATAGCAGGAATAGTTGAGTGAACAAATTTTACTATACTATTGTATGTACACATTTCTACGTATATCTATAATCGATGTTTTGCTGCAAGAAAATGTGTGTTATTTTTTTTCACTGATAACAGTGGAGCTAACCTTGGTAGAGATTTCTAATTAATAATTCACGTTTTAATTAATAATTCACGTTTTGATTTCCTGACAATATATGCATAAGCATGGAAATCAAAAGTAATTTCTTCAAAAATATCCAAGTGAATATAGATTTCGTCATCTAAAAGAATTATTTCATTTATTTTGCCGAACTCTGCTTCACTGTTGGCTAAACTTATTACTAAATAAGTTCCGATCCCGTACGAAATACCGTCTACGCTTACTTCAATATAGTACTTACATGCACGGTCTTTATCGATATTATTGAAGTGAGATTTTGACTCAAAGCGCTTATGAATAGTACCTACAATAATTGATTTTTGGAACTCAAGTGAATGCATCATAGAACACATTATGAGTGCTTGTTTTAAAGCCACTGTTTTTAATAAATTTATCGAGCTGTTTTGCGATGTAGCAATATCTTTCACTGGCTTGTGTTTTGCCTCAAATCTCATCGCCCAGAACTGAATGGGAGGCCCATCTTTGAGCATTATCGCAGGATAATGTGTTAGAAAATGCTGCTTCGGCTTGAGTTTCCCAAATAATTGTTGGTAGTTGAAATTTAAATCTTCTATCAGGTCTCTCAAGAAGATTGCATCTTCACGGATCATGCGTGGAGAAAAAAGGATGTCAATGATTTTCCGAAGAGTTATGTAAAGTTCGTAATTTGAATCTTTATCAGGAATTAAATCACCAATAATCAGCCCAAAATACCGAACTAAAGATAACACTTCAGCGGCAGACATACTTAAATCATCATGATCAGTGATTCTAGTAACTGAAATTTTTGGGGGCTTGTTTTCCTTACCAAAGCTAAAATCTCTAATTCTGGTATTTAATAATTGTAATGAGAAAAACTGTTTATCGAATGCAAATACTTTAATCAATTTGTTCATAACAAACATGCAGACACCTTCAAGGACGTCGTGCATCAAATCGATTGAAGTATTTTCAGTTACGTGAAATCCTTCGACCTCGTGAAAAATGCATTCTTTCTTGATTCCTGTTTTTGTAGAATCTGCTTTCAACACATCTTCTTCATAATTTTTTTTGGTACGCTTCTTAAACTCTAATTCAGTGCATAATTTCGAAGCCTCTTCAGATGAACAATTACAAATTCGGCAATAGAATTGACTACGGAAAGATTGTGTAAAGCCTAAGATTGAATTTAAACCTAAATTGTCGCCACATATTTTTACAAGCTGGAATTTTACTAGTTTATCGCCGTTATTATTTTTTTTAAAAATTCCAGTATTCTTAAGAAAATTCAATTGATCAATCAAGTTTTTAAATACATTTTTGTTATTACTATCTTTACTATCATTAGTATATATAAGACTATGAAAAATAATGGAGTCCAAACGGGAAGCTATTTTTGGTGGCAAACAAACGATCATCGCATAAACCGCACCAAGCTTCTTCTGCCCAGCATGTCCACCAAACGCGTTACCTACCTCTACATCATCATAAAAAAAATACAGCGGTAAAACTAATTGATTGCCAAAGTCTGGTATGTACTTGCTTCTCCATAAATCACCTTGAATAATATTTGAAATTGTTATTGATTCGTTTAGCAATTTTTTCATGTAAGCTATTGTTTGATCGAAAATTCCCGGAATCTCGAGAAAATGTTTTAAGCTCTTTGGTAAAGGAATGCAAACTCCAAACATATCTTTGGGCACTAATACAGTACTATTTCCTACAACTGTTTCTGTGATTTTAGTTCCTATACGAAACTCTTCAATGTCAAGAAGACCTTTCTTTTTCAGAATATGAAAACGTTTAAACTCACTATCTACATCGTCGAATATGACATTATATTTATTGAAACAATTTTCGACTTTTTTACGAGAAGAACCAGAAATTTTTTCATTTTCCAATATTGCCAAAATTTCATTTTTCAACGATGGAATGAGAATATCAATCAAGAATCTACTGAAAAATGATATAACGATGTCGACTACTTTTCTGGGTAGATTGGGATCAGAGTATAACGTTAATATAAAAGTTAAGATATGCTTGGACATTTCCTGATAATCCATTTCAAAATCAATAAATAAGTAATTTAATATATCCGAAAGAATTATCGATGAATGATTATTTATCGGGCTTCGTACCCACTCTAAACTGTAGAAAAAGAAATTAACAGTGGTTCAATTTGTAGAGGATAATAATTTATTATAGACAAAATTTACTATAGTTTATACAGTCAAAGAAACAAAGCTTAAAAGCTTGTAATCAACAATTGTAATCACAACTTTAAATCATTCAGATCTTGGATTAGTTTACGTACATTCCCTGGAATATTTTTAAAACTCAGTCCATATACAGCGCTATATATAAACGACCAGGGAAATTCACTAACAAATGGTATCGTATCCAGAGCTATCAAACATTTAAAACAACTTTCTACAGCCTTGGTTAAATCCTTACACTTGTAGAAGTGTTTGTTGATACAAACAAAAGCAGTGTAGTTATTTAATTCGCCACAACAAACAACGTTTGGTACAATATCCTGACCAAGAGCATCCAGCCAGATTTCTAAATTTTTTTGAGCTCCGTCACGTTCAGCTATATTCTGGAATATGAGAACAGTAATAATTTAAATGAAAGAGTAATAGAAAAGTAATACCGTTTACAATATGAATTCTAGTAAAGTTGACTATATCAAAAAAGTAACGTACTATACTAATACAATGTCTTATAAAACAAATTATGAAGTTTTTTTTCTAATAATCATTATTATGTTTTTACCGGCACTCGCAAGATGAAAGACCTAGAAATTTCGTGTTTGGTTAGGGTTTTGAAGGCCGTGTTAACTTTGATTTTTCTCGAAAATCTTAAGCCGAAAGAGATCCGTATCAATCCCAGTGTACAGTCGTGTGTACCTACAAATGGATAATCAAATATAACTTATGTTCTGAACTTATAAAGAAATATTGTAATGGAAACTTTTACGTCGATCAACGATATTATCTTTTGCCCTAGTATCGGAAAGTATTTTTCATCACGAGTATAGAAAACTAAGGTTAAATGATCAACTTTCCGATACAAGTAATGGAAAACCAATTTCAACTTAGTCGGATTGACATGCAACTTCCCGTATACATAAGTAGGACCTTACCTTCTTCAAACAGCTGTTTGTTTTCAGAGAAAAATTCTTTGAACTCTGGTACTTTTTGGGATTTATATTTAGCAACGATTTTCCTGCTTGAATTTGGCCAAATTCGCGAGAATTTGGTAGAATAGCTTGCGAGCGTTTCTTGATCATCGGGGATTAATTTTTTATTTGCCAATGCCCTGATATAAGAATCGAAATCTTGCTCCAGCTGTGAATCAATACATTTCTAATTTAGTATTTTTGATTACGAGTTTAGAAAACTAAGATTGAATGATCAACCAATAAAAGTAGAAAAAAGTAAAATCATCAATAATCCAATTCCAAGTGCGTTATATAACTTCTAAATGGAAGCACATGAAAATTTGGAAAAATTTTAGAGTATTTTCGAGACGAATTATAATGAATTTATCTAACAAAAATATCCAAAAAAAAGTAAACTTTGTCAAATTTATATGAAAGCGTTATTGACATAGAATGGAAAATATACCAGTAATATTCCGAGGGGTGGCACCAAGCACGGAAAACTTTGAAAATACTGGGAAAGCGTGACAACTTTTTTCTTTTCTCCGTTTTATGTAAAGTATTCATACGGTGATCATAAATTTCCTGCCATTTTTGGGTTACTTGAATAGTTGTATATAGTTCTCTTGTAGGGTCTGTCAAACATGAATAATCATTTGTACCTGCAGAAAATATTTATTACATGGATCATTAATCAAAATATTCGTTTATTTAAACTTTACATCTAAAAAGTTGAGAAATCAATTATGAGCCAACTGAAGTTTAGGTTAATCAGACTGTAATTTAGTATAATAAATTGAAATAAATTTTGATTTATTACAATGATAAATGGGAAAATAAATTAAAAAAGTATGGACATACCTAATGCAACTGATTCATTTACAAAACTGCTATTTGCATCGGAATCGTTGTGGTCCTGGACTTTTAACAGGTTGGCTTCTCGTAACTCCTTCCTCAATATACGATAATGGTTATAGAGACCTCTTGGGCCTTGGGCGTATTCTCCTTCAATGGAAGGAATATATATCCGGGCAGGATCTTGATTGGGAAATAATTGGATTATCTGATCCCTTAACTCCAAAAAAGTTGCATTGTTTATCCTAAGAGAGAATATTAAAATAAGAAGAGAAAGAAAAAATCGGTTAGTGAAACTTCAAGCTGTTGTAAAAGGGTGGTTTCAAGAGCTAAATGGGTAGGGAACAAATTAAGCGATGAAACACATTACACATTACTAGTAGTTACTTCACACAAAGATTTTAAAAGTACATTCAAACACTAATTTTATCTGTTACTAACAACTTACTTCCATTTCCTTTGATCGTCAAATAACTTATTAAGAAGAACTGAGTCTTTTAATCTTGCTTCATCAAGAATTCTCTTCTGTTTATATTTTCCAAGAATTATTTGTCCTTCCCGGTTAGAACTCAAAAATTCATACAGATCATTCTTCACAAACTCAAATTCGTCTAAAAACGTTCAGAGTAAACGAAATATTAAATGTTAAATCAGTAGTTAAAAAAAAAATATTTTGAATATTTGATGAAACACCTGGTTGGTTAGTGTCTTCTGTTAGTGAGTTTTCAACTGAATCGTTGTTAAAATTTGAGGACTGCACACTAGGATCAGACTCACACCCATGTACTTTTGAGGGTTGGGATGGAGGAGAATGCAGGTTAAATATGGAATGATGCAAAATGCAGTCACTATTAATTGTATTTACAGTTTCATGATCTACATGCACTACATCTATCTCCATGCTTGTTAATGCTTTGTTTTGTTTTTGTTCATGAAATGAAACTAAGAAATCTACTAAAAATGGTGTATCTGAAAGTCTCTGACAAATTTCAATGTTAGTCAATGCAAAAAATTCTTTGTCTGATAAACCTGTTGAAGGGGAAAAAATTAGATTAATTCACTGTCACAAGTTGAAATTTCAAGTGTAAAATTGATATTGAACAAATATAATCAGTCACATAAAAGTGTGCAGGATTATGACAGTGTAATTTTTTGTCAACTATATGTGGGCAATACTCTGTGGGATCGAACATGAAAAAATTTGATTTGTCTCAAAATTTTTTTGTAAGTTCTAGGGCATCATGCCGAATTCCCAGAATTTTTTCAGATTTTTCCGAGCACTTTAACCCTGTTTAATAAATAGGCAAAGTTGCTGATTTTGCTGTTTTTGTATTTTCAGAGGCATTTTCAACCTTAATTTACACCCTGAAAATGACCTCTGAGGCAAAAAATGAATGAGACACTTTTGTCTGCAAATTGCCTGAATTTTATAGAAAAATTATTTCCAAGGTCATTGGAGCACATTAAGTACTCCACATTACCAATTGGAGCCTCTATTTTTGAACCCTAGGAGTTCGCTCGTCAAGCCCCACACCACATGGGTACTAAAAGTTGTCCCAACTCATACCACATACAGCCTATATAGTGAAAAAATGGGCCTGGGCTCTGGAAGCTCCCAAAAAATTAATATATTAACTAAAATAGGGGTAAAAATAGGCTAAAATGACTATTCCAGGGGAGCCTTGTACCGCCAACACTTCCGAATTTTGCAAACACTTGTCTGTGGTACTATTACAATTATCCACTGTAAAAACTCACATTCTATCATGCTAATACATATCCTGAGTTATCAATATCATATATTTATATAGATCAAGCATTACTAATACTTGACGCCACCTAACTTTGAGTGGTTACATGTATTGATGGTCAATATATTGTTTCTATTGTGTTAAAATTTACAAGAAAGTATTAATAAAGTACACGTGTCATGAATTGAGTCACTCGATAAGAAAGATTAATCCAAAATGTAATTTATAAGCTGTGCATTACACGTACACCTTATAACACACTAGGCAGTGCATAGATATCATATGATTTTTTTAATATCAACAAGAAAATGTTGAAGTTCACTAAACATGGGTAAACATGGGTTCAGAAAACATATCTGGAGAGTTTTTTTGAAATTGATGAACCAAAGGCTTTCATTTCAATTTTCAACATATAAAATATGGTGAAATAAACAAGTTTCTGAGATTGCACAACCAAACTCAGTTCAATATTTCAAATTGATTTTAGACTTACACCAAAATAGGTGTGTACACCAAAATTATTGCGAATCGTAGGCTGGGTGGTACGGTTTATTGAAAACTCCCGAAGTAATTTGGAACCACGTAAGGCAAAATATTTGTGTGCCAGTGAAATTAATAATGCAGAGGTTGTGGTATTAAAGTCTATTCAAAGTAAGCATTTTTTGACTCACAAACGTATAACTCATTTAGAGCCTTTCACTGACGAAAACGGGTTGATATGAATTAAAACTAAGATTATTTTTCGTGAAGATAATTTCAATTTTAAGTGCCCGATCGTTTTGCCTGTCAAAGATCCGATAGTGAAACTGATTATACGTAAATATCATGAGAATAATAATCATGCGGGAGTACAAATTTTATTGAGTATTTTGAGAGAGAAGTTTTGGGTATTAGGAGGCCGAAAACCGATTCGATCGGTCATACACGAATGCGCCGTGTGCCAAAGACACAATGCAAAGCGCCTAGTAGCCGCTCCGGCGCCTTTACCGGAGAATCGAGTACGAGACGCGGCTGTTTTTGAAATTGTGGGGATAGATTTCGCAGGGCCAATATATCTAAAGGGAAGTCAGAAGGCCTACATTTATATATTTACATGCGCCGTTTTTAGAGCAGTGCATCTGGAGTTAGTCAATTCATTGAACGTGCCCTCACTCTTGATGGCACTGAGACGTTTCATCGCGAGACGAGGGAGACCGAGTATTTGCTGGAGTGATAATGGGACGAATTTTACCGGCTTGAGTAATTTATTGAAGAAAATAGATTTTCAAAAGATAGCCGAAACAGCAGCTCTGCAGAGCATTGATTGGAAATTTAATCCACCTTCCGCCCCGTGGTGGGGAGGGTTTTGGGAGCGCCTTATCGGAGTTTTGAAAAATCTTTTGCGACGCACGCTAAAAAAGTCGTGTCTCGATTACGAGGAAATGCTCACCGTACTTTTAGATTGTGAAGCTATTATTAATGCTCGGCCGATTACTTTTGTCGCTGACGGTAAAGACGAGCTTGTGCCACTCACTCCATCTCATTTTTTGCAAGAAATAAAAGAAATAGGTAGTGTAGATCTAGATAAAATTGAAAAATGTGAATTAGGCAAGCGTTATATGTACCGTATTACGATTAAAACCGAACTTAGAAATAGATTCAGGAATGAATATTTGGGTGCCTTAGTACACCATCATAGAAAATGTAAAAATGTACGTAATGTGAATGTGGGAGATATTGTTTTAATTGAAAAGGATAACGCTAAACGTATGGATTGGCCGATAGCGCGAGTGAAAAGTGTGATTCCGGGAAAAGATGGCAATGTACGCGTTTTGCGATTGATTACGGCCACCGGCGAACTTGTAAGGCCTGTTCAAAGAGTTCATCCTTTGGAACTCGATTGTGAGGAATTGATCGCTCAGGATGATGCGAATGAACCTGAGTTGCGTGTGAATGAAATCGAGAATTCTGATGTGCTGGATGAAAATGAATCAAATTGTGAGAATGAGTTGAGAAAAAATGATGATGTACGTGTGTATACGAGAAGTGGAAGAGAGATTAAAAAACCCCGTAGGTTAATGTATTTTAATGTGTGCTTTTGATTTTGGTTAATTTGATTTTCTTGTGGTATATTTGATAAGCACTATTAAATTATAATCATTTCTTTCATATTTTTTTTATTGAATTTATAAACATAGTTTTATATGGAATACATTTGTTAGAACGTAAATCATTCATTTTTAAGCTATTTGTATTTAATTGAGATAGGCATCTCAATGGTGGGAGGATGTCGGATGAGAACGAGGCGTATTTTGTACAGCGGCCATTGGGCATCGAGAATGCGTAGACCAGCTGATGCACTGTGATGCACCGCTGTAAGTGTGCGGGAGGCGTGCTACCTGGGCTTTATTAGCCCAAGCCTAGGAGCCTCGACCGGGGACAGAATTTGGCAGTGTCAGCGAGGAGCTCGAACGGTATAGATTGAATAGGAGCCCTCGACTGTTGTAGCGATCATTGTATTCATAGAGTTAATAAAAGCGTGTATGTTCTAGTATAGAACACCGTGACCTTTTCTTGATCAGAAAATCCCTTTCCTAACTATCTTATAGTAGCGCGATTCCCCATAACACGAAATATCGTATCCAACTGGTCCGTTCATTTTCAATCACTTGTGTGAACGTGAAACACTCGTCGCCGGCAGTTCGCCGCGGCCTTTCGTGGACCCGTCCACACATGTCTTCAAAATTTCACGCACTAGTTGCATAATATACTATTGCTCGTATTCAGCGTATACAGCTGGCAAGAGAACTCCCTTAAATCGTCAAGTCAACTTTTCAACATTGGGCTTAATGTTGCAGACGGAACTGGTCCCTATAGGGACCAATAGCTCTGACTGGTAGCTCACGTGATAAGCTTATTGGATTGACGTGAAAATTTTGGGGAATAAAAGGTCAATTTAAACATAAAGTTTCTCATTCTGAAAAGGTTGACTAAACAAATCAAGATATATGTTCAAATAAGTAGAATAACAGAAGACGCTTGGATGGTTGGATTGAGGTAGTTTAGAGCGAATTATCAGGTAAGGCATTCCATAGGTATGTTGCACTAGCAATTGGTCGACGAAGGAACTCCTTTTTAAAACTGGGAACAATCGATGGATCTCAATGGCCAAACATCACCGAGCGCAGCTCCGTATTTTCGAAAACCAAATTCAAGATATCCAGGCCTGCTGTATTCAAGTAAGGTACCTGTACCCAATATGCGCCACCTAAGCGAGAAAGGCCACTACACTGCGTCAGATAAAAATTTGATTGGTTTCAAATGAAAGGTCTACTCAATACCTTCAAAATGAGCTAAGTCTCATTTAATTTGAACAGTTTTACGCTGAGATACAGCGTTTTTAAAAAAAAAAAATTTCGGGAAAAAATGTTTAGTGTACCCAATATGAAAATAGTTCTTTTCATCCAGTTTGTCGCATGTAGCATGTCTGAAATAAATGAAATACAAATAAAAGAGTATATTTCCGATATCATTTTATTAAAAATACATTTTGTCTTTGATTAATCCATATTACATAGACTATATATGAACTTCTAACAACATAAATCAAATCAAGTTTTCAGTTAAAATCCATGAAAAAACGTTGTTTTTAAATCAACAAAATTAACACATGCAACATTCAATTCCAATATTAACCTCTCAAATTAATGAACATTATTTTTAGTATAATTTTAAATATAATTGAGATGTTCTCACTGAAATAGAAAAGTTCAATTTAAAAAATGTCCGAGCTTATTTGGGTCTAGCTGTTGTCTTGATGGCAGAAAAATTCTGTCTGATGTTTTTTCCTAGACAGTACTTATAAACGCATAACCTCAAAATTTTTCTCGTTATATGATAGCCAATATCTGCTAAGCGTTTAATTCGACTACACAATTCTTCATTCTGTACTATCATTAACGCATATGGTCGACTCATTTTCCTTTTTTCGGATATGTTTTGTTTGACATATCGTTGAAATGTTCGACGAGGTATCTTATATATAGTCGAAGCCATCCTCTGCGATATCTCACCTTTCTTCACCTGCTCCAGAGCTTGAACTAGATTTTCTTTCGACCATGTTTGGGGGATATTTACCATCAATGGGTTGATTGTAGCAGCTAGAACAAGAAAATAGGGGTGGCGCATATTGGGTACATTTGATAAAAATAACAAAGAGCTATTGAAACGGTTGATAAAAAGGACGTAAGATGAAAAAAAAAATTGGATGATGTAGATGGGATGTCAAGGAATCGAATGATATGTCGCTCGATTTTTTTTGCCTTGTTTGAGGGTATTAAAAAAATTCGCACTTACCTGAGCAAAATTAGATCGAGAATCAAAATTGGTGAAAAAATGGAGAAAACGAGCTGTAACGAGTTATTGTAAGGGTTCCCGCGCGTATATGTGAAATACGAAGGGTGGCGCATATCGGGTACACCTACCTTATTTTAAATACGCAAGCCATGCACGGCACTGAGGGAGGGAGATGTGCTCATTGCTTTTAACACCACAGATGTACCCGACTCCAGAATCGATGAGTGGCAGAATGAATTCCTGTTTATAAGAGAGGTCGCAGTGAACCAAAGAGCAGTAGCCGCGACCGAAGGAAAGAGTAATGTCTTGATAAGATGCTTTCTCAAGTTGTTGTTTGTACTTCTACGGAATTCGTGGAGCCGATATATGAGGCAGCGAGAGAGAGAGAGAGAGAGAGAGAGAGAGAGAGAGAGAGAGAGAGAGAGAGAGAGAAGGGAGAGGAGGGAGAGGAGGTTAAAAGAAAAGAGGGCGTGCGCGGACAAGTGAAGAAAAGGCGAGCAAGAGCTGCAGCGGGAAAGATGGCGGAGTTGGTGTGCGCAGCGAAATGGGGGGACAGCCAGCCGCCGCCGCCTCCCGGTCACGACTTGGGCTCCCGTATTTGAATACAATGCATTATATTGTCCGCGTCATATCATATATCTCCGCGGCGAAATAAACGCCCGCCGTCTCAATATTTAGATCTCGTGCAGCTCCCCGTGTTTAGGCAGCCCAACCTGTGCGTCCACGTCGATAAAAATCAGCCGGACGAGGAGAAGAAAGGATCGCCACAGAGGTTAACAGCGGGAGAACGGGTATACGTGCGTGATTCTCCTTCGGCATCAGCATCGACAGTCGAAAACGCCTACTCCGCTGCTGCTGCTGCTGCTGCTGCTGCTGCTGCTGCTGCTGCTGCTTCTGCTGCTGCTTTGTGCTGTCGCTCGTCGCTGCATGTTATAGATAATCTGAGAAAAATACGAGCCTAGCCAGCTCCGCTCCTCCAACGCACGACCCGCTTCTTTTTGCGCCAATAAGAATATGTGACTTTTGGCTCCGACTCCTTCGTACGTTAACCTGTGGAACGACGTCTTGTGCTTCACATGGATGTAGGGATGCTATTGGATTACCCATGGTGGAATCTATACCACGTTGGATCATTTATTTGAAATCATGCGAGATTTTCCGCTTCTTTTTGCAGAGTAAATTTCATTTGATCGTAGCCTATAAGCGAAGAATGTAAACTGACAATGGAACACTACACCCTCCCGTGGGTGGCTATTCGCGAGATGAAATTTTGCGCAATAAACGCAAATGGTCATTCAGGCCAATGCATATTGATTTCCTGTAGATATTCTGTGAATGATTTCCGATTTCATTCGCAATTTATGCGCGCATATAAAATCGTAACTATATAAAATCAATATCTGTTTTCGAATATATCTGGGAAATCGAGGCATTTGAATAGCCAAAAACGCGTTTGGACTGTGTTGAAAATGACTCAAGATTCGAAAGTTACCAAATACAGGCATTGATTTTATTAGTTAATTGTCAAGCTCAATGAACCATATACAATTGAATAGAAAATTATATTGCGATAGAAAAAAATTTAACGTTCCCCGGGCCGGGTTTGAAACAACAATCCTGAAATCCGATCAGTCGCGCTAACACTTACAGGGATGTTAACGATTAATATTTCATCGTTTGTGATTTTGCATATATACATACTCAGAACAATCAGTATCAAAATAACAAAGCTTCACTACTGAGGTATTCACCTTGTGCTGCTCCGCCCAAAATCACCATACATTACGAATGTTTCTGCCAGTTTCTATGCGGATCTCGTATAACATTATGAATTGTCTGAAAATTACATTGTACTTTGTTGACGGAAATTCACAGTTCACTGGATCCTCCTTCACGAGCCCTGCAAAAATCTCGTTTCAGTTGATTATTCCACAACGCTGAACTTTCCAAATGAATAATTACGCATGTATTCGTCTTTCTCTGTTCTCTTCGTCTCCACCTCGACAAAAGAGTTTAACTAGCAGCCGTATCTACATGTGCACCTCCAAAGTATAGCAGTCCACCTCGAGTAAAAAAATAAGTATGACTCTGATCTGGGTTTGGTGTAGCTTTGGTATGGCTCCCAAGTATGGCTGTGAACAATGATCCATACTATTTTGCCATACTCATATTTTACTTAATGTATGGCTGAAAATATAGGTTTGACAATATGTATATATATGATAAAGAAACACAAGAAATAGTGAGGCTAGAAAAACGTCATTTTCACTATAATTCAATTTTTAAAAATATGAATACAGCAAACAAGATGGATCAATGGTTCGTAGCGATGATTGGGAATCACACCGGAGCCGGCGCACTTATTCTCTCACTCGGGGCAGCTCGGCGCAGCTGGCAATAAACAACGGCAAAGCTCGGCCGCGCGTATGAACACACACACACACACAACTCGTATCGGGAGGCAGCTCGATGATTGTCGGCCGAGTCCCTAAATCTCGGGGTGGAATCACTCGCCGGGCCGGTAAATAATGCCGGCTCATTGGCACACCGCTCGCCGAGAGCTGCACACGCACTTTGGCTCTCCGGCCACTTGACGCAATAACGATAGATCCCAGGGCCAGATCGCGCGGCATAACCACGGCCGCGGCTATCACTCGCGATAAACGCTAGCCACGAAGGGGGCGGGGGAGAAGATGATGACAGAGCATCGTATATATACACCGCGGGCCGAGTGGCAGCAACGACGATCTGGCCTCGTTAGGGCAGATTCTGCCACGCGATGCCCCAGTGTAATTTCCACATCGCTACGGATTGTTGAACGCCGTGTGTTTTCCCTTTTACACGAGCTCGAGCGATAGGATCTCGAGCGAGATGAGACTAGTTCGATACACCTCGGATCCCGAGTAGCCCATTTGTCTTCTCTCGAGACCCGTCGTTTATTTCCGCTTTGGCCAATACGCGAGCGAATATTCAATTGGTTCGTTTCTTTTCCGAATCGCACATCACGGACGCGTAGATGGTCGTGTCAGAATCATCGAGCAACGGAATTGCAGCGACACGTATCAACAATCGAAACGTCAACGAGCCAACGTCTCCACCACACCTGAGAGCGAACAAAACGATTTGCCGTTGGGTGAACGCATTAAAACCAATCGCGAGCCGCGCATCTCGGGAGCACTTGTGGGCGCCGAGCGCGCGCGGGGAGAAAAAAAAGGACGAGGCATAATCGAGGGCATGCCCTCGATGCTGAGCATCGATCAAGATCGCAGTATCCTTTTTGCACATCGTGGAAGGAGGAAAATGGGCAGATAGAAAGCGGGGTAAGTCACTTCCTGTACGAGTCGCGAGCGTCTCCGCGCGAGAGAGACGCGGATATATCGCGGCGCGTAATGAAGTTTAGATCGTCGGACAGATATTGGCTGGCTGTCTCTCTCTTTCTCTCTCAGATATCCGAGCATTACATTCCTCGTGTATTCGCGTGTACATATATACACGCTCGCGTCATTATATTGGCGGGGCGCGAGCGATGGGCATTACGTACTACATCGCTTATTTCCACCTCTCGTGAAGCTTTCATCCGTAGGGCCCCGTGCACCGTCTGTCTGGCGGGCAAGAGGTCTCAATACGAGCTGCGGCACGTGTACCGCGAGCCTAGCTGCCCCGGGTAAATAGCGAGTGGCCGCGCGCGTTCAATCAGCGATGATTGGCCCAATTACATGGACGCCCCCCCCGATCGAATGAGGGTCTACGCGCCGATTTCGATCGCGATCTGCACGGCCATGATCGCCAAGCCCTGAATTATCATTTTCTCTTGCGGCACGTCTCTCTTGTTCGGATCGCTCGAGACGTCGATCCCCTCCTCGTTGGCGCTCCATCCGATGCGTGGTTCTGCACACGCATTATCTCTCTCGTCCTCCGGTGAACCACGCGGGATACGATATGCTTTGTTGGCCCTCTTACACGACGTTAGATTTGAAGGAAGAGATAATCGGGATAGAAGAGGTTGCCAAGGTTTTCGGAAACGCTCGTTACGATTATGCAGTCCGAATCGTGAAATTCGAAATGTCGGCTGTCTCCTGAACCACCTAGTAATGTGGATAATGAGCTTTTGTGATGCGTCTTGAGATGCTTGTGTGTATAAACAGTGGAATAGAGATAGAAACAACGTCGAGAACAAAATGATATTGCTTACGCGATACGAGATACAAGTCTGATTGATGAGAGGGAGATCAACATTAACTTATATTATTCTCAACATCTACTAAAGAACCGCAACACGAAGTGTTTCAATTGTGAATCTTATGAGTAGGTTGCAAGACTAAGTCTGTAATGAAGCATATATGATGATATACCCTATGTAAAAAAAATTATTCAAGAAGATGGAATTGGACGAACGCATAATCAAGGCATAGTTCGTATGGACACGAGTAGTCTCTATGCCTTAGACATTTGTATAGAGCTGTGCTGACCGTTAATACCTGCATAATTTATGAGTGAAAAATTGTTTACTTTTTTTTCTGACAATCATACAAAATGATAGTTAATTTTCAATGATTAACTTGAATCTATACTTTGGACTGAACAAACTTTCCGAGTCAATTGGAGCGCATATGCGAACGACGCCTTGACATTACGACCGAATAGATTAGCCAATCCATTTAGTACACATCTATTTCTTCCACTCGAGACAATGATGTCGACACTGTGTCGCAGTGTAGCCTTGGCACGTGTCAATCAATTCCCACCAACCTACCCGACACCTACATCCCCCATCGTAACGGAGCGGGTTTCCAGCATTCACAAGCTACACGATGGCCAAGCTCCCGATCATTCGGGAGTGCGCGGAAAGCGTATAAGGTTGACAGGCCGGTGTGCGGCTCCAGAGCGGGGTATGCGTGTATCCGAGCCGCGGCGGAAACGTTATCCACCAACACGTGGCCCGGAGTTGGCTCGTTCACGCGCCGGTCGCTCGGCAGGGCTCGCGAGGCCAGCTGCGATTGACATTTAACATGCGGCTCGTGCGCGCACAACGGCAGCCCGCGAGTGTATAGTTGTTTGGCTCGCGGGGTGTATATATGGGCGCGCGCGCGCAGGCAGTGTATCGCCTCGGGTTTATGATCTCATCGCGCGATTGATTTATGCCGGCAATTATAGCATAGGTACGAGTGACGGGCTCTCGCGGGCTCCGCGTACACGTCCCGCCAATGAGTTATGGATGTTAATCTCGGGGAAAACCAATCGCCACCTCCACCGCGGCGGCACACATCCGCTCTCTCCACCGGCGCGATCATCCTCTTCTTGTTTTCTCCTCTCGTCGCGCGCGCGCTTCGACTCCATTTCTCTCGCGTTTCCATACCAAGCGCGGCTGTGAACCGCTCTCGATTATCCCCGATCCTCCTGCCCCCCAGATTTTTCCACCGCAACGATACGACTCGTCAATATATATTATTACGTAAAGCTGCTTATTCGACTTTTTCTCATTGTTCTTTTTTTCCCCTTCTCCTCCGCTGTCCGACGCATCCGCTCGTATCGTTACGACGCAGACGCGCGCGGCCGTGATTTACGCATTTGTTATTGCGGTCGGAGAGTTGTTTGCCGACTGGTTAGGACGAACTGACGGTCGCGCGGCGCGTTTGATTTGTCGCTCCCGGCGAGTGCGACGAGCTCCGCCGCGAGTGATCCTTATTATCGATCAGGGCCGCCGATATATATATACGCGGGGCGAATCGAGGATGAGGATGGAATATCGGAGAGAGGGAATTTCATTATGCTCGCGTTTGTTTGGCTGATTGATGCTCGAATCAGCGAAATATAATGGCTCAGCGAATCCTTAGGCGCGATCCCATATCCTTCAATCACAATTATCATCCGAATCGAATATATATATATCTTGGATATATATGGTATCGCGCTTCGAATATCAAAGTCGTTCAGTGCCAATCACAATCATACGGGCAGTAATGAAGCGCGAACGAATGAAATGACAAATATCAAACTAGTTTCGGGCCCCCGAGTAGATTATGCCGGACACGGGAGGGCAATTGAATATTGAGAAAATTAAATCGCGGCCTAGTGATAGAGTTAAATTTGTATCCTCGTCGTGTTAAAAAGCAGGAGTGATGATATATGCCAACTTGATATCGCGGGTGTCTTCGTTCAGATCCATGTACCGAATCCTCCAGACGCCTCGGCTAATCAAACGAGGATCGATCATCAGCAGCTGCGGAATCGGATGACTTGAGAAATTGGAGTTGACCTATAAAAAAACAATGGCAATCGTGTATTTCCCAGCTGGAAGTGGACGAAGCCGGGAAACAATAGTTAGCCCGTGGAAAGAAGGGGAAGGAGATATCGCCAGCTTGCAAAAGTCGACTCTCGGAAGAAGCGAAAGGGGCCGGGCCGGTCTGTCGCGCTATTGGCAATCCCCGAGCCGCGGCGCGCTGGCGCACGTGCGACACGCGCTCGCGAGCTTCCACTTCTACTTGTGAAAAATGGAACGCGAACGTCCCGCGCGACAATAGGTGCGCGCGTCCCTCGTGCGCCAGCGCGATATACACGTCTCTGCGTTAGTCCGCAACTCCGCATACACAAATTTGCCCGAGAGCGGACTGGCTCGTCCCCGAACTGGCGCCGTTCCAGCGCCAGCCGAGGGATCGTTCGATTATACGCGGCCCGCGATACATTGGACAACCCGCGCGCCCGGCTCATATACCCGCTACCCCGGTAAAATGTGACGCGCGCGCCCGAGCCCCCGGAATGGGATCATTCCCCTCTCCTCTCTTGCCTCGTCCTTTAAAATCTGCCCGCGCTCTAGCTCGCTCGATCCATTTTCCTCCCCCTTTTCCCCCGACCGACTCCTTCTTTCGATCTGGCGGCCTTTCGATTTTCCTCCTCGATTCTACACCCTACCCTCTGAATTCCTTGCTGTCAAAATCTGACTGCGAGCTTCGGTGAAACGTTTTTCACCGTGACAATGGTGAGTTTTGACTGTTACCGCAGTGAATTTTCAACTATGGATGTAAAATTACCGATTTTCGGTAATTTTACGGGCGACATATTTGACTGAAGCTTACAGTAAATATTCACGGTAGTACAGTGAAGTTTCACTCTAACAAATTCACAGTATATGCATTTCTAGCCTCGGTTGTGTCCAATCGTTTTTTTGGAACAGTAGTTAGTGAGAAATTTGGTTGTCACATGGAGAACCATTGGCAAAAATGTTGAGAATCGGTATATCCCTATACCATGTCATCAGCTAAATTATTCCCAGCTCATCGAGTATGATTGGATTTGATTGAAGTATTGTTTAGGCATTGGTAGAGATGGAATTATCCCAGTGTCATCGCTCCACTGGCGTCTCGCTCCAACTATAACGCGTTGGGGTGAGGGAAAGTTCGGCGCCCAGTCGTCATCGCGGATTTTAAATCACAACGGAGAGAACGTCGGCAACTCAGTCCGCGTGTGATCCCCTAGCTCATTATAATTTATACCCCCGGCAAAAGTTTGGGGCAGTAAAAATTTTGACAAGCCGGGGCCGAGGGCGGCGGGGATATGATAAATCTCGACGGGAAATTTTAGTCAAATGTCTTTGCCGGGCCGGTACGCGCGTTGCGGAAATAACTTACGCGAAACTCCGGCGATTATAATTTTGGGGAACGGACGTGTGACGGGCGCGCGCGGGAGGACCGAAGGGGGGAGAAAAATTTATACCCGCTCACGCACGAGGGCCGCGCGTGCGCCCTCCACTGCAGCCCGCCGAGTGGCCGCTCTCCCTCTCTCTCCCTCTCTCGCGCAATCCCGGCGAACTTTGAATTTATAACGCTCCAAGACGTGATGTGGTCGGCGTAAATCATCCTTACGGTTATGGACGGACGTGCGTGCTACACGTGTCTGTCCCGCGGATACGTACGCCTCGAATTGCCAAGTTACTTTTGCAGGAGCCAGGCGTAAATAGCGGCCGGGGCTGCCGTTTCGATCGAGGCCTCGTCTTGCGCATCGCCGTCTCACCGTGCGCGACCTTTTCTACTGACTCACCCGCGGTACTCCCACGCGAAGCCTCCGGACGCGTGACAGGTTCGAAAGTCTCCCTCCAACAGAATGATTTGTAAACTGAGAGAACTTGGACACTCATGAGTATTCGTTACGAATCAGCTGAAGCTACTGGCGGTGTATAAACGTGGGTCAGCGCCAGCGACACAAGTCCACTTTTCACTGATTGACATTTTCAACGTGGCTTCTTCATTTTTACGATGTTCTGCTCAGGGCATACTCGTACAGCTTATATATCGACTCATTTCCGACCCAACAGCTCAAAATGATTCATCCTTCACGTTAATAGTGCAGTTATCCCGTATCGGGATCCTTCACGATAAACCGCTATTTATCTAATCTATTCGCGAGTACTCGTTAACGAGTCGAATCTAATCGACTTGGCGATCTGTTCTGTTTCATTGCTGATCTCATTTGAGGCACCGTAGAATGCTATAAAAATTGAGGATCTATAATACTAAATGCAAATCAACGCGTCACCGGCGAGAAATGCTATTTTTGAGGCGGTCCACGTGCTCTAATTATTATCTTGAACTTTCCTCGCTAGGAAATGTCCAATATACATTGGGTGTCCAATCGAGACGAAACTCTCGGAAATGCTATTTGAGTACCCCACCGAGTCATAATATATCGATGATTACCCCGAGATATTCTGTCAATACATCTACATAGACGTCTACATAGATACAGGAAATAATACTAAAAGTACTACAGATTTTATTGATTGAACATATCAGTAGGAAATTGAAGCAATCGAATTGGATGACTGTGTACATGACTCATTGGGGTTTCCAAAAAACCATTTCACAAAGTTGCGTCCCGATTGCGTCCACCCGAAGTTGGCAAGGTCTCCGAGTCGGTGACGAACCTCGCGCCACGGGATGATATACGAATTAGCCGAGGGACTTCTTACGCCGTTAAAAATGATTCATCCCCGAGACGGCAAAATGCATGGAAGTTGGGAAATTCACAGCGGGTCCACTCGAAGCTACAATTACACGGCAGCACTGCGCGTTACACGCGAGCCGGCGAGCGGCACTTTGGCGAAGCAACACAGAGACACACATACATCAAACAATCCTCTGAGAGGCTTACAAAAACCAGGGCGGCTCGGGCAAGTTACGGCTCAAACATAGAAAGGCGTAAATCACGCGACGCGTCCCGGGCACTCTGACAAAACTGGCCGCCGTCGCCGCCGCTGCCGCAACGCGCTGAACAGAGAGCTTGTACAGATGTGGCGGCAGACGCGGCGAGCAGCTAAGAACGCGAGCGAGGCTGCAAGGGGTGTATACGCATATATATCTATACACAGAGGAGGAGAGAAGGAACGAGAGAGAGGGAGAGAGATGAGATAGAGGGCCGAAGGAAAAGAAGCTCTCGGCCGGCTATTTACATTGCTAATGTACAGCCGCGCGCGCGGCCTAACTTCTAATTAAACAAATTCGCACAAGTCAGCGCGTGGGTGGTTCGCCGGCTGAATTGCCGGGCTCCTTAGCTGTAAAAAGTGAGGGAGGCTCGCGCTCGTTAGCGCTCTTAGTGCGACTTACCGCCCGGAGCGAGAGCTCTCTGATTCATCGGCGGCGAATGAATATTTATAAGAAACTGCGAAATACTACCCGACCCCCGGGCTATACCCCCCCCCCCCAACCCCCGAGATCTTGTTTTGTCGTAGACGCGCGTCACTCTGCCTATAGATCGGCCGCAAATATTCCACCTGATACGTTGTCCAATCTCAATCGTTCCTCGTTAATGACGCAGTATTGTCCTTTCCCTGACTCCAACAAACTCAGCGAGTCATTTTTAAGTATCCATCTGATCAGATGGATCTCGTCGGCCCTTTCACAAGCTTTGAAACAATAGCCGAGTTTTTTTCTCCAATTGTTTTGAATCTTGATACAACCGTCGCAACGAATCCAAAATTGGAACTGACTTGTTTACATTTTATCGTAGAATGTCGAATGTCGATGTTTGACGAGTTTGGATGGTTTATTTTCAAGATAAAGGTTTTCAAGGGAAGAATTCTGACCAATATTCACACGTTACCGTTAGATTGATGAGCTAAATACGTGCTCATAATCATGAGTATTTTGCTTTTCGCTCGTGCTAGTATTAATGAGGAAAGGGTGAATTACATTTTCAACAACTGGAGCATTGTCAACTGGTCTGAGGAGTTGTTGGAACAAAATGAATTGAGCTGAAAAAAAAGAAAACGCGTGTCAAGAAGTTCCAACGTTGAGTGTTTTGTTTAGGAACGAGTGACTTCTGTGTCGTGAAATTAATACAGTTTCTATGAGAAACAGTATCCAATTAATTAAGTGATTTGCTTTGGGTATGTAGAATGTCACAATAAAAGTGATTTGGGTGGTTAACCCAAATGGACGATGAGAAAAAAAGATAATTTGATGATAAAATCCCTTTGAAAAATTATTTCTCACAGTAAAACGAGATCTTTATTATGGGAGAAACTTATTAAACACTTATAATTCACAGGATAACGTGCCCTGATGAGTTTCGAACCTCAGATTCAGCGCAAAACATAGAGGTTGAATCAAGATAATTGGTTTGATTAAATTGAAGACTTATAAAAGAGCTCATGAGTACAAACAGAGTTAGTTCATTCATTTTTGGGTACTAGAAGACTATTCGCTATGTTTCAGCGATATTGGACATCGGGAGATATAATTTTCTTTTTGAGTGAATAAAGATTTTACAAGTAATGTACATCAATCTTAGAATAAGTCCATTAAGAATATACAAGAAATAATTCGAACGAATCTTAGATGCTTGAGAATGTATGCATTACAAATTATTATAGATGGTGGAAAATACGTCCCAATATATAATTTGAATACTTAATTTAAGCGAGATCTTTGATACGTCACAGATTATTAGTTCAAGATAAAAAGCCTCCCGCGTAGCGTCACTCGCGTTCGTGTTAATTCTCTACTTTGTCTCTGACAGAACAATGAAATGTCCTCCAACTGAATGAGCGGTGGGAATAATTGTTACTTCAACTGCATGAAAACAAATAAGAACTAACGCTGATATGTTTGACGGGATATTTTTATTTGTTTTTTGTTTTAAGATTTTTTCGATGACTTACGCAACCAGTACGCGCGTGTATTTGGGTATTTACACTTCACCGTAGAGTCTTGTAAAACTAAATTTCCTACGTGATTCCAGACGCTTACTCTTCAACGTGCAGCCCCTTTGGAAACTACTTATCGAACGGAGCACGTGGCCTCGACGACTAAGCCGTCATTTTTACCGTATTTCCCATTGGGTAAATCAATCAATCGCGGCCTCCGCGGCAAGTGAGCGAGCGATGTCCTTTACATGGCTTCGCCGCGGTCCGGCTAATTGTTTCCCTCCCCCGTTTCTTTCGCCGATATTTCTCGCTCGGCCGCGCGGCGTATTAATGGTGCCCTGTCTTCGAGTAATATTTCCCCGCTTCAAGAACAGTGCGTTATGCGCCAAGAGCGAGAGGGACTTTTTCATTTTTGTCCAAGCGAACCAAGCTCGACCTGCTTAATTATTCACTTTTTCCTTGGAACACCGAGATTTATAGACGCGCGATGCGTAATAAAGTTTATCTTTAAGTGTTATTTACGTTCCTTATAGTCTGAGTTATGGTGCTGCTGCCCGCGAGAGCCCGGCGAGACTGATCGATCCCGTTATTCAGATGAGCCGGACAACTGCTCGTGCGTGTGTAAGTGTGCGCAAGCGAGCGAGCTCGTGTGTGTCTCGGTGACACGGCTGAATCCGCTGAATTATAATCATCATTTATGCGCGACAGTGCTTCAGCTCTCATTTTATTGGCTATCTGCAAACTCGTCGTTTGACGGATACGCGCGTTGGTTTGTTCGAATTTCGCTAATGCCACGTGAGTTATTGGTAAACCAAGCTTATTAATCACCCGGCTCGAGCTGCTTCTTAATTTTTACACGCTCCCGCGCGTATGCGTATATATATACACCGAGCTCGAGTAGTTTATCCCTCCCCCCGAACGAGATTCATCGTGGTTCCGCCCAAATATGCAGAAAAATGTAATGACTTCTAATTTGATGTAGGCGCGCGAATCCACGCGATCACTAGCTATGGTTTTAAATCGAGCCTCGTAACTCAGGTATACATATTCAATCAAGCCGACTCGGCGACGGGCGAACACGAAAAAATTGAGCAGAAACACCGATGCCGAAGAGCTTAATTTGCACACGTCGTATACAGGAAGGCGCGTGCGCGCTTAGCTTAACGAACTCGATGCTCGATCACGTGATCTCGCGCGGAGTAATGTCATGGCTGCTCAAGTTGAGCAACCATCACCATAAATCATAAGTCCTTTGATAAGGCGCTGTTCATTAAGCAGAAGGAGGGGGGGGAGACGAGGGAGAGAGAGAGAGGGAGGGACGTAACGAGCGAGGTGTAATTAATTCTACATTCTTCCTTCCTGCTTCTGGAACTTCTTATTGAATCCTCGAGCGGCCGCACCGATATCTTGGAAGAATTCGCCGGACGGCTGTGGGATTGGCTGCGGCCTGCGGAGCAAGCTAAATTAGGCCGGCCGCCGCCGCCGCCGCCGCACCTAATTATACGGAGGGAGAGAAGCCGAATTAACGCGGATATGCTTAATGACCCAAATTTTAACTGCTAGAATTATCGCAGCGCGCCGCCGATGATCCCCGCGACTGTATCCTGCACTCGGCATAGCCAAGTCGTCGTCCTTTAATGACTCGTCCCGCGCGCGTATCACCGGCCGCTCGTTTATTTTTATTCGAGTTGGGGAATTGGCCTGATAAACACTGCCGAGAGTGGCCGCCGCTCGATTCGGATGGGAATTAATCGAATTACATATATATATACAGCTTCGGCCCGCGCAAAGCCAGTTCCGTGAAATATTTATATTTCGCTTTTAGCCGCCGCGGCGTTCGGCCAATTATTATGTGAACTTATTCGTTTTCCAACCGACGCGTCGACTATTCGGTATGGAAAAGCTCGTGCCGATACTGTTTGGATAAGTGGCATTATTAGTTTTTACCTAATGCTAACAACGTCGATAATCAAGCCGAATTAATGTACACGAGACTTCGAATATTTGACTATACCCTAATTGATTCACCTCGTCGAACTGTTTTCATACCAAGAGAGAGACAGACGAATTTACTCGAATGTGTCATGATTGATAAGCTTCGATTGCACACTACTACTGATACGACAATCTTTGTTGCTGACAAAAACTTTGTAAAGACATGGTTATATAGAGTTAACTTATAATAAAATTAATAATTCACGACCGAATTATATGACCAATACCGAGGTTATTATAATATCTGCGCAGCGGTATTTAATGAAAGTTCGTCCAAAACTCGTCGAGGAGTTAAATTCGACGTATAGTTGGATTATCATCGGTCATGTATGTACATACAATAAGAAAATCTGGTTACGCAAATCCATTAATTCGACTTAGAGGAGAAAAACCTAGTAGTTGTTATTACATTTTATAAAACTGAATACTGAACTTTTCTTTCAGTGTACTATCTAAATTTAAAATGGTAAAAACTAGAATTCATTAATGAAAATGGCACAACTAATGTAAAATAGGGAAAATTCACTCGAAGATTAGTGAAACATTTATACTATTTTCGACATTACATTTCATTCCTGCCAATAAATAGTAAGAACTGACCGAAAATTTAGCATCAAAATGACTCAACAGTACATTTTTACTATCGGCCCAAGTAAAAAGATTATGCATAAATTACGTCTAGGAAGCTATGCCTACAAATGGACTGAAATAATCTATGCGTAGTCTAGGCAGTATCAAGGCAAACTCGGAAGGTATAGTTCTCTATTCTTTATTTATGCCTAGTGAGCGTTGGCTCTTTATTTACTGTGCATCAATTATGCCTCGACAAAAGACATATGTTCCATCAAAATTTGATTAAATATTACTTAATTATAAGACCGAAAGATCTTGTAAGTGTTCAGATGGCACACACACACACGCGCGCGCTCGCGCGCATGTGTGCGCTCCGTTGGTACGTTGAATGCGTGCCACTGTACGTTGAACGCGCGCCCTCTGCCGGAGGTCCTACTTGGCGGGACTGACACCCAGCGCCGCGGCCAGCATACTTGGCTTGACCGCCGCACAAGATAGACGTGCTAGTCTCATCGATCGGGCGGTGCCGAAGACACACACACACACACACACACACACACACACACACACACACACACACACACACACACACACACACACACACACACACACACGTGCCCGGCTGTTAGTATAGCACTGTATGTAGCATGCGCGCCCTCTACTGGAGGGCCTACTACTTGGCGGGACTGACACCGAGCGCCGCGGCATTCTTGACCATTCTTGACTTGACCGCCGCGCGAGACAGACGTGCCAGTCTGATCGAGCCCTCATTCGTTCGTGAAATTTTCCGTTGCGCTTCACTCCAACCGCCATCGAGCCGAGATATATATATGGGTCATTTTCCACCAACTCATCGATCCCAATTTTTTTTTTCATCAGCTAATTTGTTGTGAATGGTCATCTCAACCCTCCCAAATTTTTGTGGATATAATAAAATAAATTTGAGTGAAAATTTGAATAAATTAAGGATCAACCAATTCTTCTTATCAAGGACCTACTAAATTACTATTCAAAATTTATCAATCATGTAATCATTGATAGTTGCAAATTTCAACTATTTGCATGTCGGACAGTTTACAATCTAGTGTACTTTTCCTGATTTCATTCAAACTTCAGTTCATCTAATTTATTGATATGGAGACTTATTGACCCAAAAAACTACGGATGAGCTGCAGTGGCTCATCAGTACTGAGGTAATTTGACAATGCAAAGGTTTCATTCAGGCCGAATCTGAAAGTGTCCCTTGGAACATTCGAGATTCGGATTATTCTGCGACCACCTGACAACGCGACAGGGTCTCGAGCTGCAGTGGCTCACCGTACTTAAGATCATCCCCCTTCTTCCAATCAGAGCCCAAGAATCAGCACTTGTTTGATGAGCAGAGCGCTTCGTGAGGGGCAGGGACTAGACGATTTCGCCAGTCACCCCAAACTCAAAGATAAGTTCTTATTTTCCATCAATGTCTTGATCCCCCAATTTCAAATCTATAGAATCGTTAGAGAATCGCCCATGAGTATACTTTCGAGCTCGCGTCGAAAGGTGCAATGCCATTCTGTATTCGTAGTCACGGGTGGGTTTGGTTTGCGGACCTTGTCCTCTTGCGGATGCCTATCTGCTGGCAATGGGTTCAGCTTACTTGGTGCAGTCTGACTCCGGTCAGTCAGTAAGACGGATAAGAGGTCGTTCCCATCAGTGGGTGGCTTCTGTGAACTTTGTCGAGGTTTGTAAACTTTTTCCTTAGCGTCGTGTTATCGGGTGGGGATTTAAGGGAGGGGGTTTTACTCATGTTAAGTTCTTGATCGATTTATTCTTATAGTCATGTCAATGCAGATACTGTTCTGTGTTGACTCCCTCTGACGATTCCCTTCAAAATTGACGAGCACTGAGGTAATTTGATAATGCAAAGGTTTTCTTCAGGCCGAATCCAAAAGTGTCCCTTGAAACTTTCGAGCTTCGCGTCATTCAGCAACTGGCTGGTGCCACGAAAAAACCTTCAGCTGCAGGAGCGCGTCCATGATCAGGCCACCCACCCACCTTCTTCCATTCAGAGCCCGAGAATCAGTACTTGCCCGATGAGCATAGCGCTTCGTGAAGGCCAGGGACTAGACGACGCCGTGAGTCACATCAAATTCAAAGATAAGTTTTTATTTTCAACAAATATCTTCTTCCCTCATATACGATCTGTAGAATCGTTAGAGAATCGCCCATGAGTACTCCTTCGAGTTCGCGTTGGAAGGTGGAATGCTATTCTATATTCGTATTCGCGGATGGGTACTGTTTACGGACCTGTCCTCTTGCGGATGCCTATCTACTGGCAATTGGTTCAGCTTCATTCTTGGTTCAGTCTGACTCCGGTCAGTCAGCATAAGAACTCGGATAAAAGGTCGTTCCCGTCAGTGGATGTTTTTCGTGAATTTTGTCAAGGTTGGGTGGAAGGTGGAATGTCATTCTGTATTCGTGTTTGCGGGTGGGTTTGGTTCACGGATGCGGACTGCCATCTATCGGTAGTACAAGAGCGACCTTATTTTACTGATCCATATATGGTACTACCGATGGACGGCGTCTCAGATTTTTCTTTTGCAATCGAAACAGATCGCGTTTATCTATATACCAGCCATTTAAACATTTACAAGATCTCTCGGTTTTATAATTAAGTAATAATCATTCAAATTTTGGAATGAATGTTCATTATCCAGGCATAATTTATGCATAGTAAATGAAGATCCAACGCTCACTAGGCATGAATAAGGCCTAGAGAACTGTACCTTCCGAGTTTGCTTTGATACTTACTTTGATAGACCATGCGTAGATCATGTCAGTCCATTTTTAGGCATAACTTCCTAGGTATAATTTATGCATAATTTTTTACTTGGGGGTGTTCAGGAGAAAGATGTACTGTTTAGACTAGTTAAAAGTTACTATTCAATCTCGTAAAAATTCACTACTGATCAGCTGTCCAACTTTCACAAACGAACGGTAGATATTCGCGATTGACTAGGAAGTTTAAAACTATTTTCAATTCGTAAACCATTGATTTTCGGATTTTCACACATGCCCACGTCGAATAAGTGAACCAAGCGTAATTTCACGCGAGTATATTACACGATCGTGATAATCTTGTTCGCGAGGGATATCCGATCGAAGGAGAAACGGTCGATGCGACGATTGCAGCCCGCAATCAGGCGCGCATTTCCCACCCGTCCGATTGATAGTGTTATCCAGGCGTTATCGGTCATATCGCAGTCGCAAAGCGGTCCGAAACAGTTGGGTCTGTGCGCGGGCGCGTGTGCAGGTGTGTGGAGTCTCACGCTGTTTTCGGGCAGTGCGTTCATACGTGTATACGTGTGTGCGGGGGCCACTTCCGGCGTCTCGATTACGGCGCAATAAAACACCGTCCAGCGCACCTGCGGGCCTTGACGCACTGGCTGCTCTTCTTCCTATAGCGATAACAAGACGACAGAGCCTGCCTTTATGCTCGCGAAAAGTTTCGCTCTCGTATTTTATCCGCAAAACTGTCTCCGTCTAAATGTTTGAAAAGTATGTGCCGTGCGCGCGGAGGCCTGCACTTTATCAGTCGCCCCGGCCTGCGCTCAGCGGATACCCCTCGCCCGCCGCCTCTACCCCTAGTATCGCATATATATATATATATGGGCCGTGCAGTGCAAGAGACACGTTTGCCGTCTCGCGTGATGCAGCCTGATTGCAGGCTGCAGCTGTGTTGTTAATCCGGCAACCGATGAACGTCCTTGACCCCCCACGTGGCAAGTGAGCTTCCGGAGGAGCTGACAATGGGAATATCAACGTTTTTCGTATGGGTTATTTGGGTGGTATTCCCCAACTTGCGGACCTCGATGAAGTAACTATAGTATCGCGAGTGCCGCGGCTGTCGCACACGTGAGATGGAACCCGGTACCCGGCAAACTCAATATTTAACTACCAAATATTTGTATTCCATTGGAGAGCATCTAGACAAATCGTATTCAAATACACGTGTTAAATTCCTCCATTACTCCGTCATCTGGTAATCATATTTTTTAAAAGTGCTTGTGTATAGCACTAGATTTTTGAGATTTCAAGTATTTTTACTTTTCCATCGACTTTGCGAGCTGGTCTACTTTGGAAATAGTCACAAAATCAAAAAATATCTAAGAATAACATTTTTTCATAATTGTCCATATTTTAAAAAATCACTTTCTAACCTCGAAATTAAACTCTTTCAACGTTTAATTACAGAATCGAATACGTATGAAAAATTCCAGACTATTGAATAATGATCCTTTCGATAGGATTCACACATTATTCCATATTATGAAAATGATGTGCAAAGTACTTAATTCTGATTGAATGAATCACAAACTCACCACTTATTCCAACTGCTACTTGTGCGAACTAGATTTTCAACTAAAAGTAAATCTGTGAGTGTATGCCAATTACTATGTACATAGTTCTTTTTGAAGCTCTTGACCAAAGGAATCAAATAAATTTTGATCAGTCCAAAAATATCATGGCGTGCAAGTTGGAATTGACTTTCATACGTTTTTGATAATATAACCAATAGTTGATAGGATTCAATTTTGATGTTAGACAGTGATTTTTCATGAAATATGTATAACTCGAAAAAATTCTTAATTCAAGTTATTCCCAAAATAGATAAAGCCACAATTCTAACGGGTAATTAAAAACTTGAAAACTCAAAAATCAAATACTATGAAAATTATCTTGTATAAGAGCGCGAGAAATCTAAAAAAAACTCAAGATTACCGTGTGTTAACCACCATCAACAAATTCATTGGAATGCGAAGAAAAACGTTGACCCGCCAAGCCGACGTCAAACACAGCCCTTGTAACTAAAGTATGTGTGTTTTCAAATGCTTGTATTTGGAATACGAATGATTGAAAAATGTGTTTCTGCTGAATACTTGTATCAAATTACTGCCCATCAGCGGCGATACCGATGATAAATCTTGCAGCGTACACGGTATAGGTTACGACTTGACAAAGTACATATACATAATCGCGGGTAAGTAATATATGAATTTCTTGCGGGCAGTAATATTTGAATTGCCATTAGGCGCGGATACCCCTCCCGAACAAATATACACGATTTCAGCATTACGCAAACGTCGCAACGAGTTTGCTTATTGATGTATGTGTGTGTGTGTACAAGTGGAGCATGAGACACGTGCGCACCGACATCTCGACGGACGTCTCGATTTCGATTAGCACCTGAACTAGCTTATTACGCTTGAATTCGAATTAATAGCATCGTGTGTATCTTCGAGCGAGAGCAAAGCGCCATGCGCACACGCGTATACGTATATAAACGACGATCGAAGCGTAACGCGGGATCGGGTTGGCCGTCGCGCGATCGTCTCATTCATCATCCCGCGACTCGGCATGGAAAAGCTCGCTTCTATATAGCGCGCCTGCAACAATCTCGGCGACATATACGTACGGAAGACCAGCTTAATCAGGTATATATTTCGCTGCGCAAAAGTGAAACCTCGTTATAACCGAGGGAGAATTTCAGGTGGGGCGATCTCTCAGAGGAGCATCGAGTGCGCAAATATTCTAATTACTGTCTTTTTCGCGGCGGCGGCGGCGGCGCGACCCGTCCTCCGTCGTCGCTCGGCTTTATCGCTATTTAGCGCACTTAACCGCACCACCGTCGACTATTTCCGCGCGGCGAGCATTAGACGATCGCCGTAAATAAGCAGGCTAATTAAAACTGATACCGCCGCGACTCTCTCTCTCTCTCTCCGTCTTTAGCCCATATAAAGTCGCGCGCGCACTTCAAAGGAGCTCGGCGCTGTAGACACTCGGATTTATTCAAAGAAGCTGCTGCTGCTGCTGCGAGGCTACCGTGGTGAAGATTCGTCGCGCGAGTAAATAACAAACACGGAGGTGCCATGCCGCCGACGCGAGAAGGCAAACTCTCGAAATTTACACCCGTTCCAGGAGTGGCGAGCTTTTTTCGGGGGAAGGACGTATATAAATCATTAGGATTTGGCGGTGACGTGTCGAAAGAGTTCTCCATGAGACCAATATCCACAAGTCAACTGATTTTTTCTTCGTCAAAATTACCTAGACAAGCCTTACGAGCTACTTCAACCGGATTTTGTATAAATGCGATACATTCGTTTATAATAATTACCGAGCCCAAAGTACGAAATCTTCGGTGTATCTTGTACGCGTATTCCATTCGAATATATTTGAAAATGCGGTAAAACTTTACCGGGCTATTGGGTAATTTGGCTGATTGAGGTCAGTAAGATTAGCCCGAGCCGCCCATCATCTTGGGCTTCGCGTGGAGAGTTATACAAGGCAATAGCTTACATAATCAAAAAGGGAATATTCAATGGTACGTACAATAACGAGGAATATAATGAGAGCTGCGGGCCATCGGCTAAGAACGGTTCAATCCCTTTGTTCATTCTTACAAGACGTTGTCATTAACGTTGAATCGTTTTAACTCCAAATTTAATTTGATTCGCGTGGGCTTTTGCTTTCATCAACCCACATGATAATATATATATATACATCATTTGTACCGCATTCATAGCAGAGCACATGTCCAACGTTTACCGGCGATGGACATTTACTTGCCAAATTTCAGACGCGCTGCAAAACAGCCTAGAACCGCTTAAAAAATCCCTATACTCGGGGAGTACGGGGGGGTCTTCGTTGAAAAATCCAGAGAATGATCGGTGCGCGTCGCTCACCTGTTGGCGAAGCCCGACACTAAAGGAGTTGGAGGCCGTAGGTGAGAGGCGCGGGGAGGGATACTCTCTCGAGTGCATAAAACAAGCGGCCCAGCGCAGAATATTAATGCGCCGATGGTCGCGCGCGAGCGCCGACGGCTACGGGAGGGGAGGAGGAGCGGAAGAATATCGCTGCATAGCAGCCGGGGGAAAATTATTATCAGCCTGTGCGAATTATGCCGGGCTGTCGCGTGTAAATAGTCGCGAGAGGCAGCTCGAGAAATCGATTTCGCGCTGCGATGCCTTCGCCCATTTTTATTATCCTTCTTTATTCGGCTCCTCTCTCGCTTCCCCTCATTGTCCGCCGTGATTCTCGAGGGTCGCGCGCGCTTGCTTCCCCCCGTATACCCAGACGCGGATTCTCTACTCGCGCGCGCGCACGTGTGCGCAGCTCTTTTTACTACGAGTTCGCTCGCTCGCTCGCGCCAGCCTTCCTTCGTGAGTTGTGGAAACGATTGTTTTCATACTGTCGCGAGTCGAGCGTGCGTGTGTGTATACCTCGCGGAAAAGCACCGCCGCCGCGGCTCGATTCGCGCTATACCTATGCTCCCCCGGCGGATACATCGATACCCACTCCCGAGAATTGATTTTTGGGAAATCCCAACTCGGCCGAGGATGGAATCCACCAGGAGTTATCCGCCCCCCCCCCCTTTCATCACTGTATGTACACTTTGGGTGGGAAAAATGTATGTGTCTGAACGAGACGTTCCAGCGGCACGAAATTCACGTTATAGACCTGGTAACATTGAAAGCAACAGCCCTTCAACTAGATACGTATTCAGACGTGCTGCGCTGGCGACCTACACTCTTGAGCTTCAAAATTATATTTCAATTTTTTTTTGATTTCGATTGAATCTCCCGATTTGCCTGCGCAGCAATCATCTGTCAGCTTCCTTTGTCGTATTCTTTGATATCTACGCTCACAAAAATCGAAATTTAGTTGAAGGAAAAGAAACATTTGAAGCTAAAGCAAAAAAATAGGTAAGTATAGACTTTCGTTATAAATACGATATGCAGCATCAATCTAAAATTCGACAAATGCGAAAACAGTTCATACGGAATGAAACTCGCACAAGCTTACCTCGACAAAAAGGTAAAACTATCCGGCCAGCGCTGCCTGCCCGTGGTTGGATCTAAACGAATCAAATGTCGAGTCAACTGGCAATTCGCTCCTCGGTTGTCATGTCACTCTTCATACCCGAGTACAAGAACATTGAAAATCGAACAGTAAGAAGAAGTAGGCTGCAGCTGCCCCCCGAGAGGCACATTAGCACACGGGATCAAAACTGATCAAGTTATAAATCCAATCGGAGGAGCAGCCTCTCTCTCGCTCTCCCATCAAACTCGACCGGCCGTCCCTCTCGGCTGAGCCAACTCGGCGAAACTTTCGGCGTCGAGCCTCGTCGCGGTGCAACAATCCACCCCTCGGCGCATTAATAAAGGAGCCGTGTATAGCTCTGTCTCGCGCCCAAAATCGTCAATCGTTATCTTTTTAATGCGGCCGTATATACAATGGCGGCTGGCTCGGGCACACAGGGGCGCGGGCTGCACACGTATATACACGTGTATCGCGCGTAAACTTTTGAGTAATGGGGTTGGCGGCACGATGGAATGACGTGTTTATAAACGCGCGCGCTTAGCTCTCGCGAGCGGCACTTTGTGGCCTCGTAAAACAGCGCCGGCCCTGTAAATCTGTGCCCGAGCCTGGCAGCTCTGACAGATTCCCGCCTTCGGGCCTCCGAGCCCCAGAGAGAGAGAGAGAGAGAGAGACGGCCTGGGAGTGAGAGAGAACCTCCCGGTGTTTCGGTATTTCACCGCGTTCCAGCCAACTTCTCCGCTTCTTCTTCTTCTGCTTCTTCTTCCTTCGATCTGCTGCCGCGGCCTCGCCACGTAGCGCCAGCCGATATCACACAGCTCAGCGGGGGAATACACACGGCTCAATTGACTCGTTCTTAGCGGATGACACGTACCATATACCGACCTTGGCGGCTTGTTTTTTGCCATTTTGCAAATCGGCCGTTTCGGGTGCCGCGCGCGCGAGACGTATATATATGCACGCTTCGGGGCAAGTACGCGCACGCACGGCCAAATCGGAGGCTATCGTGAGATATAACCGGCGATATCGGTTGATTTTTAAAACGGCTTGTCTAATACGTTACGACGCGTCGGAGCTCGCGCATAACGTATGCGCATTATACTGCACTGTGCTGGGCCCGCTCGACGCAAAAATCCGGCCTCCCTGCGCATTTGTCTTGGCCGCGCGCAATTCTCATATTCATACGTTACACGAGAGCGTCGTTATAATACCACTTAATTATTGGCCGCTCTCGTGTTCTGCTTCTCGGTCGCGTATTCCTCAGCGATTCACGGCCACAACTCGGCGGCTCAGTCGAACGTGAGGCAGAGACGCGCAGAGCGAGGGGAAAAAAGCACAATAATACACGCGCTCGCGCTCGGGCCCCGCGTGATTTGCATTTTTAATAAACAGTACGTCTTTACGATTGAGCGCGGGCCTCCCCTTTTCCCGACCTTTCCGTCTCTTCTTTTTTCTCACTCTCTGGCTCGGATCCACGGGCTTTTTTGCAATAAAATTGGATAATGAGGGCGTTGCCTCTCGTATTCAGCGGTGGCGCGCGTGAGATACGTAAACGGCGAGTGTCGCAATAACTTGCCGATCCTTATGCACTCGATCGGCCGCGAGCGGCCCAAAGAATGCACGGCCCCGTAAACATCGGCATTTTATCTCGGGAGACGCGCGCGCGCGAGACCGGGCCCAAACCGGACTTTTGCGCGCCAAGCGCACTGTCAGATCCGTACGTGTAACTTCTTTCGTCTCGATCCTCGTCGTCCTCGTCGTCCTCGTTGTCCCAACACTCGCGGGCTCGCTAGCGAAGAATATATATGTATGTGAGATGACGAAAAATGAGCCAGGGGCGAAAAAAGCAGCCTCCGGCATGAATTAGCCGTAGTATAAGTTGGCCGAGCGTTTCGCGTAAAGAGGAAACTGGTATTTCGCGCGCAATCAAATTTATTCCGAGGGATCCACCGCTTTTCATGCTTACGCGCATTCACGCCTGAAGTATTTATCGCATTCCTTTGTGATCCCCGAGCTACCCCCGCGTCCTCTTCTTCTTCTTATTCTTTTTTTCCTCTCTCTCTCTCTCTCTCTCTCTCTCTCTCTCTCTCTGTCTCTTTCTGTCTCTCTTGGCCGAGCCGAGTTCGAAAATCACTTAGCGCTCGAATGCCAATGCATGTTGGGTCAAAAATTAACAGCCGTCATTACGCCGTGTTTTATGTTATTGTGCGCGCGCGTGTGTATATATATGCATACGCGGTACAGGGGTAAAGATGCTCGGCCGCGCGAGCCATAATGACGTCACCGCTACGCGCCCGGGGTATTTGTCTGCGCGAGTTCGCATATTTTGCAGACACGTACTTCACCTAAATGATCTCCCCGCGAGCTGAGAAAACTCGACGCTATCGCCGCGCGCGTGTGCTTCGCTTATCGAGGGGGACAGCCCAAGTTGTAGATTATTCGGTATGGGCCGGGCTAATATTGTCGGGGCTCGCATCTTATCGCGCGTCAACAATAACAAACGACACTGGCCAGCGAATTGATGGGGAGGCAAGTTATTTTAGGAATCGAAGAATCCCGAGAGGTGATTCCCGAGGAGAGGCCGAGTGCATACGTCCTGATTCACAATTAAACCAAAGTTGTCGTGGAAATAATCGTTATCCTCGTTTTTCAGCGACTTTCTTCGATAATATTGATATTCATTGCTACCCGTGTCGTATTCAATGGGCTGTACGTTATAGGCGCACTGAGGAGCGAGGCTTCTTTCGGGGAATCTTTTTTTCCCCAATCACTCGGCGATGAGTCAAAATTAAGTTCAAGTCAATCCGCACAGCACCTGGAGGAAGAGAAAAATTGTTTCTTAAACTATCATAAAATTGTCTTTGAAAGTACGTAAAATTTTCAATTCTTATTAAAACTCACAAATCGGCATCGATTTTAATTTATTATTCTTTTTTCTAGATTAAAACCCAACCTCGAATTGTTAGTTGCAGATGTAATTATTTATCAATCGTGAGAATCCGGAAAACTTGTCTAAATTTTTATTTATACGTTATTGAGATCATTAAGAAGGTATTCGGGTGAAAAGTAGGTAAAAATTGTTTATAGGTTTATCCCCCTCCCCAAAATAGTTTTAGATATTCAATAGTTTATACCTCATTTAAGCTAATAGAGAAAAATGGTACAAATGTTCTGAGTAGTATGGTATAAAAAAGTCATTGAATTGAGGCAACTAAATTTCTCTGCTTAATTTACGTGGACAGAAAATCACCAGCGATGGAAGATATTATTAATGTTCAGTCAAGTAATAAATATTGATCGTTTAGACAATGAATACGCGTGTTAAATCGATCAAGTTTTCTCAAGAACGTATAGGCGTTGGATTCGTGTGGGCAGTGGCGTCGTCTGTGCGTAAGAAGTTTATAAGAAAAGATCCGTGAATCTTCCCGTCAAGTTCGATGCTTACATTAATTGTTAATTTACGATGTTTTGTTAACCCGGATAACTGACAGAGCTCTACGAGCTTGGATCACTCGTTCCAGCCTACGATTTCTCCGTGTCAGTAAATAACTTCGTTCGTGAATTCCTGTTCTCGAAGGTTCTTTCTCCCCTCCTTTCATTAATTTACCGGATTCCAATAATTTAGCAGACTGGTCTACCGGACGTTTCGCTTAGTCATGTAATATAATATGTTACGGGCGATGTAATGAAACTCAATTTCACATTAACATCGGATAATTAATTCAATCTGTGCTCGCGCTTATTATAATTATTCCATAGAAATCAATAAGTAACAAAATTCATTCGAGAAATCAGTGGTATTATTCCATTGGATTTCGCAGTGAATTAAAGGATTAATTACAGTATTGATATCTGAGCCGTTGTATGAACATAATTACTTGACACAAAGTGACCAAATTCGCTCAATATTACACATACTAGCTAGATCCAATCGTTCAAAAATCATTACGTATTCATCAGTTCACTTGAGTAGGTGCATTTTCAAAACCTAAGGTAGGTGTACCCAATATGCGCCAGGACCCAATATGCGCCACCCTTCGTATTTCATATATACGCGCGTCTAGAGCATCGCCGCTGTACAGAATCTTGTCGGCAATGCTAAATAATGAGAAAAGAAAACATTTTCACCGATCGGGAACCCTTAGACCAACTTGTTACAGCTCGTTTTATCCATTTTTTCGCCAATTTTCATTCTCGATCTAATCTCGCTCAGGTAAGTGCGAATTTTTTTAATACCCTTAAACTGGGCCAAAGAAATCGAGCGATATATCGTTCGATTCCTTGACATCCCATCTACATCATCCAATTTTTTTTTTCATCTTACACCCTTTTTATCTACCGTTTCAATGGCTCTTCGTTATTTTTATCAAATGTACCCAATATGCGCCACCCCTATTTTCTTGTTCCAGCTGCTACAATCAACCCATTCATGGTAAATATCCGCCAAACATGGTCGAAAGAAAATTTAGTTCAAGCTCTGGAGCAGGTCAAGAAAGGTGAGATATCACAGAGGATGGCTTCGACTATATATAAGATACCTCTTCGAACATTTCAACGATATGTCAAACAAAACATATCCGAAAAAAGGAAAATGAGTCGACCATATGCGTTAACGACAGTACAGAACGAAGAATTATGTAGTCGAATTAAACGCTTAGCAGATATTGGCTATTCTATAACGAGAAAAATTTTGAGATTATGCGTTTATAAGTACTGTCTAGGAAAAAACATCAAACAGAATGTTTCTACCATTATGACAATAGCTAGTCCCAAATAGGCTCGAACATTTTTTAAATTGAACTCTTCCATTTCAGTGAGAACATCTCAATTATATTTAAAATTATACTAAAAAGAATGTTCATCAATTTGAGAGATTCATATTGGAATTAGATGTTGCATAAGTTAATTTTGCTGATTCAAAAACAACGGTTTTTCATGAATTTTAACTGAAAACTTGATTTGATTTAGGTTGTTAGAAGTTCATATAATCTATGTACTATGGTTTAATCAAAGACAAAATGTATTTTTCAATAAAATTATATCAGGAATATACTTTTTTGTTTGTATTTTATTCATTTCAGACATGCTTCATGCTTCAAGTTGGATGAAAAGAAGTATTTTCAGGGTGGCGCCATATTGGGTACACTAAAAATTTTTTCCCGAAAATTTTTTTTTTTTTTAAAACCGCGGTATCTTAGCGTAGAACTGTTCAAATTGAAAAAGACTTAGCTCATTTTGTAAGTATTGAGTAGACCTTTTATTTGACACCAATTATGTTAGAAAATATTCATTTGACGCTGTGTAGTGACCTTTCTCGCTTAGGTGGCGCATATTGGGTACAGGTACCTTACATTCATATTTTATTCAGCCTCTGAAAACGAGATTTGACCATTAGAACCTCTCAACGCATGATTCTTAGCTTTTCCTCAAAAATTATTAGCTTTTTCATATAAAGATCTCGAGCTCTTGATCCAAATAACCTCAATATCACCCTATCTTATCAACCAAATCAAAATAATATGTAAGTAAAAAACGCAAAGAAAGAAGATGACATTTGCCAAAAGAGTAAAAGAGGCCATGTAACTCGTTGAATCCATGCGTTTATCCAATATTTTTAATAAGGTGACTGGAGCCAATGTGACACGCTAGCCAATGTGCATGAAATATAAGTGTACTCAATGTGGCTCCTTATGTGATTATAATCGAAGGACTGCTACTTTTGGTTAGCAGTCAGAAGTTTTCAATACATATTTATGAAAACATGATTTCGAGTTTATTTTGATCCCAATTTGAACGTCCCCGTAGGCGCATAAAAGATACATGTAACAAGTGATTTTGAAAACGTGCCATACTGCCTGCACGTGTAGCTGAATGTGCCCGATTTCAGTTACTTTGGTTAATTGACTCATTTTGAATGGGTTAAAATGGGCAAGTGATGATTATAGCGATGATTTCTGATAGATATTGACAGAATTTTGAAATTACAATTTTGCGAAGTCAAATTTGCGAAAAACCCTCAAGGGGTGAGCACATTGGCTGCAGTTACCTCAACCCCACTTTTCACAAAAAATTAATTATTCCCTTGCGGTAGTGGCAATGAAAAAAATTTGAAAAATACACGATTGAAGTGAGTCTTTACTCTTGTGCAACGTGTAAGTTCTACCCGTGGTTTCGCACGCCCGTCCCAACTCGACGCTTTGAATTTTACAAGGAGCGCCGACTAATTGTTTGACGCGTGGATCCACGCACGCGGTTATACGAAAATGAAAACGCGGCGCGGCGGACTTTATATACATATATATATACCGGTTGCGGGCGCGCGGCAGACTCCCTCACCCACGCGCACCCGACCGCCGACTAACATCTTCATCACGCCGCGACGGAGCCGCGAGCAACTTGTTAGCCGAGCCTGATGCTGCGTGATTGCGTATAAATATACTCTCGCTAAGCCGTTCTGATGCGGAGACTCGTGCGAGTGATTTTTAACCCAACCCGACTAGCCGCCCCGCATTGTTTGCCACTTGCATTTGAACACCAGCCACGTAGATGATCGCTTTACCCAATCGATCAAATGAGCCGGTCAAAAAAGTTGTTGGTCCTATATCAATGCCGATGATTCTCAATATGTGATGCGACGCATCCGAAACATCAACCGGGAGAATTAATCGATGAAAATCACTCGTTGTATACGCGGGCTCGTCGCTCGGGCGATAAGCAAATCAATACGCCAAACACGCGTGTAACCAATTATCAGGCCATAAATCCCCGGGCTATACACGGCGAGGATTCACTGAGCGCGAGGGGCCACACGCACAAAAGTAGCGGGGCGATACATTTTTTCAGCCAAAGAGGAGGCGAATGAAAAAAAAACGGCGCGCGGGGGAGGATGGCGAAGCCTCGCGCAGATCTACGGCGGGCAAGTCGAAAATTTACGATGAAGCGTAAATCCATTTAGTCTGCAGTGTCGGGAGCAAGAAGAAGAAGAAGAGGAGGAGGAGGGAGGGAGAGAGAGAGAGAGAGACGTTGTCGGCGGGTAGGTGCGGGCGGGGGAGGAGGGGCCCCATAGCCAAGCGCCGCCGGTCCTCCGGGGCTCGAGCACATAAAGAACAGAAACGCCCGGACGTGTCCAAGACGGACTGCGCTTACGCGGATGCTGATTGTAGCGAGAGGAGGACCGCCGGCGAAAAGAGAGAGAAAGCGAGAGGGAGAGAGATGCCAGCTGTGCAGCGCGTACTGCCCAGAAACGCACCGCCGCCGCGGCTGGCTACTCGATCAACCGCTTTATTCGCTGAATTACGCAAGTTAAATATTCAAGTAATGTTGATGAAGATTCATGCCGGACGCAATCGTAATTCTTCGTTGTTGGGTTATACGCAAAGGCGTGCCAATGCGAGAAAGATGGTACGATGCGCGCGATCATCTGTGCATACCTGGGAGACCCAATCCGTATGGGCAGACCCAGGTAATATCATAAAATGTCGTCCACCCGCTATCCGACGCGTGGACAGTCAGTTGTACCGAGGCGCTCCGAGTGAACAGTTACACCGGACCCTCCCAGTTTGATAGATAAATAAAGTTGAAAATAGAGAAAGTCGACCTATTTATTAATATTCCGTCGCTCATCAGGACCCTTTGCCCCTTTATACACAATTTTGTTGTTGCTAAAGCAACATTCGTCGTTTACGCGCGCCACGGGGCCGACCCCCAGATAACCGAACTCGTGTATAAACTTTCGTCGTCCGCGATCCTAGTTTTACGTCATGCGAAGAAGAACGAAGACGGGACGAAAATTGAAAGAGGCTGTTGCTATTTGACATCGTAGAATAAGCTCTGGATCAAGATGAGGCATTAGTATTTGCGTATTTCGAATTGCTGTTTTAATTCGATCCGACTCGATGCTACTTCGGAAAGACGAGATCGCAAGTATTCCCATGGCTTGAATCGATGAGAGACTCAAGAAGATCGAACTATTTACAAGTAGTTTAACAGCTTCAACAGTGGAACGTTCGGTTTTCCTGAAGATATTCACGAATCATTATTGGTTTTACGCATGCACAGTATATATACATCTAATATATGAATAAGGTCGATAATAGTTCACGAATGTCTCCAAAAAAACAAAATGTTCGAATGCTTGACTACAGATATAAACTATCCATGAACCATCATACAAAATTTCATTTTTTTTTAACGAGGAAAATAATGTTACGACGTTTAGTTTTACACTCATGATGAAATTGTGATGTGGTTAATCGTAACATCAGTTCGAATCGAGAAGTTGCACTTGGTTCGCTGTGAATTAAAATTAGAATAACATGGCCGCGATGAAAGTATTAGATTACAAATGCATGCTGGAAAGGAGCAAGATATAGGACAACGTGCGTCATATCGAGTGGCTGCGTACGCGACTATTGTATCGAGATGAAAAAATTTTGAGTGAACGTGTGGCAGAGTCCAAGGCGTCGAAAGAAAAAATCCACCGGAAATACTCTTGGGCCTGGTCGTGAGCTAATCACGGAGGAACGCCAATCGCTCATAATTGTATGCACCAGCTACGCGGGAAAAACAAATGTCAAAGGAGCTGGCCGAGAATACTTGATTGAGACGTTGAACTTGAACAAATTGATGGGGAGAAAAGGGAAGAAAGAAGGAGGCGAGACGAATAAGCGCTCATAATTTGTGCGCAAGTTTTGGAAAAAAATGAAGCAAGAAACTTGATAAAGGGAGTAATAAGGTAGACGAGGAGATGAGAACGGTGAGTCGGGAGAGGGGGAGAAAAAACGAAGCGAGCGGAGGTGCGCCAATCGGGCTTTTCCTGAGATCTTCGCCGACGAGGGTTAGTTTAAGGAACGTTCAACGCAGTCTGCCGGTAGCCTCTCCCCAACGCTGTTTTATTTTATCCTCTCCGCTCCATAAGATCGCATTCTTTACGACCCATTAGACGAATTCATTACCGGCCCGAGGCAATAGGTAGGTGAGCGGTGCTCCTCTCTCTCTCCCTCTCGCGCCCGCGCCCGCGCGCGCCCGCGCCCGCGCGCGCGAATATCCTCTTCTCTTCCTCTCCCTTTCCACAACCACCTCCATCTCACTCCCCCACTTGCCGTCCTTTTCTTTCATAATTCCTCCAAATTGTCTCCTCCTCGTCCTTCTCGCATTTGTAACGTTTTAAATAAGCGATGCTCTCGGCAAATTCAAACTGATCGAGCTTTTCCTTTGTTTATCAAACGCTTTCTCGCTGATTCCGCGCTGGAATTGTATCGTACTCCACAACGAATTGAACGGTTTATATGAATGGGTATTTTTTCCTGCAATCAGTTTGATCTTCCACCTGTTTTATTTTTTGTCCAGCAACAGTAGGGTTTATCTTCAGCCGTTATCTGAATGATGCAGTTATACCAGATAGAGAACTTTATGTTAATGATTGAAGAACGTTTTGCCCGAAAAAAAAATTCTCACTTCGAACGTGTAGCCGAATGACTAAACCCCAATTTTTATAGATATGTTTTATCGGATAAATCGGATTTTGACTCGAAGGTATATTAATTTATATTCAACATGTAACTTGTGTATATTACCTACTACTGTACGTATTATAATTATTAGAAATCAACTGTAAGCAAAATAACAGACAGTATATCAATCTCATACAACTATGTGCTTCTTTTTGTGTATATTTACATCGACATATATTCAAAAATACAGAAAATCATAGGTATAGAATGCAAATTCACATCGAGCAAAATAGCCATGCAGAATGATTCAGTTGTTTATTTTACTATTCGTCGCGTTAATGGAATACGATAACTGTTTATCTCAAGTTTGACATTGCACAAAATAAATCACGCGACTCATTCGTTTTTCTATCGATCGAAAAATTTAAGGGGGGATATACAGTTAGAATGAAAAAAAAATTCGATTTTTTTTTTTCATAAAAAGTTAGTAAATCTCCCGTAAAATATGCTCCTGAAACCCTTTTTTCGAAATTCGAACTCCAAGTGTTTTTTCCAAGGGATTGCTGATTGAAGTGTAAGTACGATTTAACGGTAATTAAAAACTTTCAACGCGTTTTTCTCAAAACTGCATTTTTGGAGTTTATGCCGGTGATAACTCGAAAACTAATTATCCGATTGGGCTGAAACTTATAGGATTTCTTTATTATAGTATTACCTATCAGATGAATTAAAAATTATTGTAATATTCTATTATTAAATATGGAAAAATGTGAGAAAATGGCAGGAAAAAAATTGAAAAAAATTGAAAAAATTGAGTTTTTCGAAAAAAATACGCCAAAAGTGCAAATTTTTTTTTTTCACTTTTTTTTGTAATTCATCTACTAACTGTGAATGTAATTAATGTAAATTTTTTTAATTTTTTGATTTCCGATCAAAATTGCGACCAGGAGAGCCGGCACAAGCAAAATAGAAGTACTATTTCAACGCTATCTAACGACCGCCATTTTGTTAAAAAAAATTAAAAAAAAAATATTTATGTATACTAAATGGATACACTTATAATTGTAGAAAAGTTTCGATTAATTTGATTAAAAACTACCCTTGAAAAACGATTTTCAAAAATGAGTTTTTTTCTCGTTCTAACTGTATATCCCCCCTTAAAGGTAATTTCACTCGTCCATACGAAGTACTCACGCGTGAACGGTATACCTAGTTTGAATTTAACCATATACAATATTTTGAACAACCATTCAATAACACCAAAATACTGAGCTGGAAATTAATCTTCAAGCGCGCCAACCTCTCGTGCTTCCTTGTTTAGCGATTAAATTAAAATTCGATACAGAACTCGCAGCTGTCGAGGTAATGGGCATTTCATATTCCCGCGCGATAGCCAATGATTATACATCCACGCGATACAAAGTTTCTCCTCTCGACCGAAAACGAAGCTTTGATGGAATGAACAAGCTGCAGCTCCCTGCTCGAAAGTAATGCTTGACGAATGCGCAATCGGAGTTGAAAATTGAAGGGGGGGAGGAGGAAAAAAGAAGGCGAACGACTGATGGGGATTGAAAGCGCGTTAAATACCGCGTGGAGCAAGGCGCGCTAAATCATTGGCCGCGGATAATAACCGACAATTTGCCGAGCGGCCAGTGCGCGCCGCCAAACGGAAGCCGGGCAAAAGCCGTACAGGAAAAATCCCCTGACGAATTAATCACGCGCTATATATACTGTCGCGAATGAATTTCACTTTTGAAAGCTCCGGCTATGCACCGATGCAGATTCCCGATTGATCGCGAACTCGTAAAAATCATACGACTCGCGAGAAAAATCGCGTGTATATACCGAGTCCGTTAGACGAGCGGCCCGTTATGTCGGCCGGCTGCAGATTAATTGGCCGCGAGCGAGCGCTATCTTCCCGGCCGAGCCACACCACTCGTCGCTTTGATTAATAATTGTCACGAGCTGCGTAAGTGGATGCGGTGTACATCGATTGCGTAGATAGTCTTGCGATATGTATACACGCGCTGCACGAGTATCGGCTGATTGGTTACCTCGAGAAAAAACGGTAGATCAAAACGTTGCCACTTTGCCTCGATTGCATTCGGTACTCTTGTTGGAGAACTACTATTGGCGTAAGGTATAAAGTCATTTGTTTAGCAACGATTTAGATGCTCCTTCCAGGTTTACAAGAAAACTTCAAATTGCTACGCTCAGCCGGAAGAGCATCTAATCAGCGCAAACAGTGATTTGAATTTATATTATATTTTGCATATAAAAAAATATTTGTACCCTTCGGTATCTCAACTTGAATCCACTGCACGCAAGAAGCTGAACCTTTACCGCTGCACCAACAGGCCTTGTTGTACTCGAATACTCTCAACACCAATTTAAAATTTAAATTTGCATAATCTGGATGGAATTATGGTTATTTAATATTTTATTCTACTCAAATATATTTATCAATAAATTATTGGCACTGAATGAATCGACAGACATATTGAAAATATTAAAAATATACATATAGTGCAATTTAAAGGTTAGGTTTGTATTTAAAATGACTACACTCAATTTTCACTATCTTCCACAGTACATTTTCATAAGTCTATAGTGAATTTCCATGAAACTTTTAGACTATAAATTTGAATTTTGGCAAATCGGAGCTTCAAATAGTAGCTCTGTGTTTTATGTTCCAGAAATTCCATTAAAATTGTTGGTCATTCAAGTCTGCGATTACGTTACTATGATCTATAGTAATGTTTGATTGAGTTTTATTCTCCGCGTAGTGGTTATTGATCCTTCGCTTTAAACCGCATTTCAATCTATTCGAGTAATCTTACCGAATCAAATCCATCCCAATTGCCGTTCCGTTTTGTTCCGTTGTCTCTCAATCGACGCTCATACCAAGAAGAAGCATATAAATTGAGTAGGTATATACTGACAAATTTCGACGAGCGCGTGTGACCTGTGCAAAGTCGGGTTACGCGGCTCTCGGACGCGCTTTTACACCGTGAGAAACGTCCTTTTTCAGGCGTTGGACTCGCTTCGATTCAAAATCCATCGGAGAATCAAATCAAAGGTCGGGGGGCGCGTTTAGGCGGAGGGCCTATTATAATCGCGGGTTGTAAATTGACGAGTGGAGCCGGCAGAGCTCGAGCAGCGAGCGGCAAGTTCGGAAAGACGTTAAATCGGGGCGCGCGCAACTTTGCCCGCGCGCCCGCGCGCGTTTCTTCCCAAATCCGATTACATCAATTCCTCGGGGATATAATAATTTACAAGCCGTAGCAAATCCCGGCCGACAGTATGTTCAGAGCTCGTTATCTCAGCCGCGCGAGTCCTTATATACATATATACATACACGTGTGTCGCACTCGCTCCCCCGTCTCGCGGAGCGCATTAGCCGCGCGCGATTCGAGGCCGCTGAATTTACGAGACGCGCAAAGTGAGAATGTATACAAGGGGGGAGTGGGGGAGCGGTAGGATCGCGGGGGCGGCGACGGCCAGCCGAGAGAGAGAGAGACGCGCAGCCAAGGTTGAGTGTGTGCAGCGATCGCGACAAAAGGACGCGCGACCGATCGCCACCGAGAGCAGCAGTTCAGCTCTCCTTCTCTTTCCGCGCGCCCGTCGCTGTCTGTGTGCCCGTGTGTGTAGCAATTCATTAGCGCATTACGCTGCGGGTATAAAAGCACGACCGGTTTGCTGCTCTCGAACGTGTGTATATGTATATATACGTAGCCGCGACTCCTTTCCTTATAATATCTCTGTTTGCCGTGTGCAGCCCTTCTCCGCAGGCGCTGCATGGCTCCTCCTCGCGATCGCGACCTTCACCGTTATTTGCTGCGCCGGCCGATCCTGCTGACACCTCCGCTCCGCGCAAGCGGCTACTCTGCCGCCAGCGCGCATTTTATCCTCCATTCCTCCGATCTGCCCAGTCTCTTTTTCCCCCTGCACCGTATACGACCTGCAGCTATTCAATGCAAACTCCCTGCGCGCCTCTACCGCGGCTCGCATGACAAGTGAGTATATATACGCACGAGAGATATAGAGACGGGCCCGGACGGTCGCGCGGCGAGAAATAATGATTGTGCGTTCGAAAATACGTCTAGTTTGAACAGCTCAACTTTAATTGGAGACTCGTTGTCGAGGGCGGAATAGATGGGATATAATTGTGAGGCCCGTTCGACGCAACTGTTATTCGGTGTCCCGCCGAATACCGAGACATCTCATAGGCGAGAAGAAATCATTGGAGAAAATTCGACCTTCCATGCCGCCAAGTAGATACAGTCCGGGTGTGATCGGACCGTTCAATTAACCCGCGTTGTCGATAGGCGAATCGTCCAGTTGAGCTCGTCTATTTTTGCTGCTGCAACATTCATTTATTTTCACGAGATGTCGTTGCCACGGACAACTCGTTCCAAGACGGTCGAATCGGCCAAGTATCGATGTTCGGCATTATGATGCTTATATCAGGTTTATGCAGTAATTTATCCTTTTTCGTGAATATAATACAGAGTTTATGATGAAATTGAAATGAAAATAAAAATTCAACGGAATAATAAATGATATTGAAATGCTGCATCTCTGATCGTATGATCGTAAATTCGGGATTTTGTTGATAGGAAGGACTGGAGAGAGGTTGTACGTGAGGAAGGTTGTGGCGTGTGCCAAATGCGACAATAATAAGTTTGTATTTATTAGTTTATAACATATATATTTATTTGAGCTTTAATTGCATTTTAAAATACAACCGAAATAATTAAATAATGACAAATCTGGTAAAATGGTTTTTCAAGAGTCGCGTATACATGATGCATATCTTTGTGATTCTGTGAGTAGGTACGCTCGATCGTGTATTATTCATTTCTTTTTTTTTTCCTTGTTATATACCTTCACATCTGTATATCTGTGTAGTTGCGCTCGCACGCGCGTGGATATCTAAACGCAACTTTTTCTTTACGAAGTCAACGCTCGCTTTCTCGTAAGTCTTCGTATTAATAATTCTCGCACACAATCACATTCTCTCTGGTTATCTTTCTGTCTCGTTCTCGTGCACGCGCGTGTTAATGATCCTCCAAACATTCTCTCACACTCTCTCAATCTCTCTCTCTCTCTCTCTTTCTCTCTTTCTCTCTCTCGCTCTGCAGTCGTATATAATTACAATAATAATATTAATATTATTATTATATCGATAAATACTTTTTAAAGTCCGCGATGGAAGAATTAGAGTTTACAAGAAATACGTATACAAGTGTGGGTGTGTCTGTGTCTCGCTTTCCGCCGGCGATTTCTCGCCTTATACCACGTCCATTGTTCGTTATACATTTTTCGCTTCACCAAAGCTTTTTCAACCATCAGTGCTCCTATACCGTCGGCGACACGAACTGCTATATCACTTTCTTTCCTCCCCATAATTTTTCCTCCCTCAGTCTCGCTCTCACTCTCGCACAGAGATTTTATCACTGTATCTCTCTTTCTCTCACGGACTCGCGCGCTTATTCATCTCTCACACATTCCTCGTATATTTTTTTTTCATATAATAGTATATTTTAATGTACTCAATCAATTATAATCAATATACACAATATATATCGCGATAATTTGAATGATAATCAATGATTAGTATTTTACACGTTGAAATGCGACGCGTTGCTCACTCGGGCGCGATAATAAATATTATTTTTAAAAACAAATAAAATGTACAATGGTCTCTCTCGCAGTACTGCGACACGACACTTTTCCTCATCTTTATATACTTCCTAGTTACCTTTTAATACTGGCTCGCACTGGGTCACGCACTTCTGTTTTTCTTAGTGCGAGTCACGCATTAATCAAAACGAGGCTTCGTGTATATTATAACACTACTGAATTTCCTTTTCGTCGCCTTAATCAATTACAATACAAGTAGGAAATTCGATATTGCACCTCGTGTCGTGCGACAGTTTTACGTATTTTTTACTCCTTGCCGCGCAGTCTCACTCTCGATTTGTTTTTTTTTTACTTCGTTTTTAAGCTAAAACGTGTCGGCCGCGTTAAGGAGAAAAAATCGTGACGCAAACCAACGTGGATGACCAGTCCCACGTCGGCTTTAATTATCAACAAAGAGATTCCTATACAATGGCGGGTCCTACACTAGATTTTAACTAATCATCTACGACCTTAGGATCTAAAGGTATACATGCTCACGATTGCGATATTAAACGCAGGTGACGATGTGAAGCTCCTTGGACCTTATGAAACTTGAGAAGTCGGAGAAATTTTCAAGATAGTATACGTTTTTTTAGGTTTCATTTTTTTTTCTTTTTTCGTATTAATTCATGCTTACTGTTACTTTTTATTTTTCTTTATCGGATTTATAAACTTTCTAGTATAATTCAAGTGAATAAAAGATTCTTAGCCAAACATGTTCTCTATCATAGAAACTATTCCCTAAAATTTAAGAATTGAAACTTCAATCAATCTCACAAGGTCCAAAGACAGATATCACTATCATGACGACGTTTTGAATAATTAACTCTTACGTACCTAGCCTAAAAATCACCTGCAGTTTCGCATTTCTCAGCGCATATCGCAAAACGTAAATTTTATCTTAAGTATTTGTTTTCATATAATTATAAAATCACATACTTGGCCGCGCGCCGAGCCCCGTGACTCAGCGGTGCTGCGAGATATGGTGGCATCACAATGAAATTCAATCTCGTCTCTCCTAACTATTGCGCTCCGTCGAATGAGAGCGTTTGTTTGCGCTGCCGCATCGTCATTACGCCAATTTCGCGTTCTTGTACCTGCCCACTTTTCATTTTTGATTCTACTCTTCAATATTAATCAGAAGTTTGATTTTTAAATATCTTTCTTTCAGCTTCTCTCCTTGTCAGCTAGGTATAGTTCTAGAAGTGTACGCGTCGAACAAACTTCACTCTCTTATATCAATCTCAAAGTGGATACAAAACATTTTGGATCTTCTGCCCATAAAATCTGTCAAATATATTCTATTACGAAAAAGAGGAAACAAAAGGCGGAAGACAAATGCTACTCCTTGAAATGAGTCAGGAATGACAAGATGCGAATCACGATTGATATACAGTAACAATGGGATCCATAAACAACTTGAGCAGCAAAAAACATGAGTATTTTCAGGAGTTTTTTTTCAAATCCTACGTGTTTACCTATAAAGACTTGTTGAGAAAAGTTTTGCAAAGATGAAGAAATATTTTTATATAAAAAGTTATAATCTGTGAGGAACAGTCGATCCCATTGTTACCTAATCGTAATCGTTGGCACGACGTACGCGGACTACAAATCTAAGTATCCGAACCACTCTTCGAGCTCGTTACAATATAGATACACTTATGTACAAGTGGCACCGCTACTTACGGGACTCGGACTATACGTATTTGCTGGACAATTGTTTGGCCAGTTCCGTATACTTGAGGAATTTCGAGTGAGGGCTTTCTTCCAACGGCGAGGTCGTCGGCTGCGAGGGGCTGCCGTTCGCCTGGGGAATAGGCGGGGACTTTCTCTGGGACGACGGCGGCGACGAGGAACTGTGGCTCGGACCACTAGAGGCTGGCTGAGAGCTGGCCGTTGTTGCGGCGGCAGTCGCCGCTGATCGGCTAATGGTTAGGGGATCGGGGATCACGCCGTCCTTAACGAAATGCATCTTAGACAAGTGATGCCTGTACGCGCCCTTCGAGATGAAAGGAGTGTCGCAAAATGCGCACTTCATTATGGAATCAGCAGTTACCACAGCGTCGTTGCAGGCCCAGCTGAAGGCGAGGATCGCCCCGGGAGTTGGACCAGCACTGGAACCACCAGAACCCGAAGCAGAGCCACTTCCCGAGCCGAGATTTGCGCTAGAAGCTGATCCTGATCGGTTGCTGCTACTCCCACTAGGCCCTCGGGTTTCTGTTTTGTCGCACAGCTTCTGCAGAGCAGCCAAAGGGTGACTGCTAGTTTTGCGACCTTGGCCGTCGGTGGTGTTGGAATTCGTCGCGTTTCCACCACCTGACAAGCTATCGAACATGGAAGAAAGAGCACCTAGACTGCTGGTTGTTTTGGTATCTGGAGTGCCCCGTGGTGTCACCGACCTGTCACTACTCGTTGGACTACTCGTACTGTTTCTGCACGGGCTACGAGCCAATTGTTCAACTTGACTCAGAGGCCTAGGCGTGGGAGGATTCATTCGTGGCGACAAGACGTCTTTCCTCTCCTCTGACGGTTCTCGAATACTGCTACCGCCACCTCTTCCGTGGTTGTATGGCTCCGGTTCATCATCTTCCCGAGCATCATCCGCTGCTTCTTTCTTCACCACAACGTCTTTTGGACTGCCCGTTCTTTGTTCGCTTTCGAGGGCTGCTGGCGTTTCTGGATCTTCATCTTTTGGTTCTTTTTTTACGACGACCGATTCTTCGTCCTCAGATTCAGCGTTTGATGGTGGATGGCGGGAAGGGAGCGGGACTACTTGTTTGTCCGGTGTTGATCGTTGGTGGTGTGAATGTGTCGAAGAAGTAGACAGTCTATCGTGAGAAGATAAATCCATCCGTCTTTCTGGTGTCATAGTATCAGTTCTTCCACTGCCTCTCTCCGAAATAGAACTAGATTCACTACCACTTCGCTCCCTTCGCGCTGCTGATGCGGCATTGAACTGCTGTTGTTGATAAGATCGAAGGAGATTCATCGTCTGAGGGTCTACCAGTGGCTTTGTGTAATCAACGCTCTCGTCGATCCCAAGACGTTTGAGGATGCTCGAACCAATTGGCGCCCCAGGTTGTGCATGATGCATCCCAGAACCTCCATGGCGAATTCGAGAATCAAAACTCTTCTCAATCAGCTTCTCAATCGCATTAAGTACAGAAGGGGATGAACTGCCGCCACCTGATTCATTGGCAGTCGATGTAGGTGTTTCTTTTCCAGGTGTTGTTGCGTCACTCGCTGATGAAGGTGAGCGATGGTGCCTAGAGGAAATAGAAGAAGTTTCTTCGTTCACGCTTTTACGCCCCGATTCAGTAGGTGGCATTGAGGCTGGTAAATGGTTTGACATCAAGGCGTTCTTAAGAAAATTTCGCTGGTTGACACCAAGTGCTCCTGCACCAATGCATTGACGTATGTGCTCAACTATTATAGTTGTTTCGATTTTCTCACCACATTTCTCGCAAGTGATTCTTCCCGCATGTTTACCTAATCCATGAGCAAGGGCAACAGCTCCAGCATCACCGTTTTTGAATTCATTCTGTGCTCTCTCGAGTTCTAGGAGCTTCCTTACCGGAAGGGATTTTTTTCTTTTCTCTCGCGTTTGTCGCCGTCTTCCTCCACTCTCAGTTATGGACCTCATAATGTGTTCTTTGTAGTGGCTGTTTTTCACCATATGATTGCTCAGCTCTTTGAGTGAGCTGAAGGCCTGATCACAGACTTTACAGGTTAGTACAGCGCTTACGTGACTACTGGTTGCCCCGGCTCCAGGTCCTCCGCCTGCTCCATGAGGTCCGGAACCACCTCCGGGAGGTCCCCCACCACCACTACCCCCACCACTCCCTGAGTTTCCACCGGATCCTCCTCCACTACCACTACCGCCCTTATTTTCGTCTGAGGATTTCCAGGAAATAATTTGCTCTTGAGAGATGATGTTAGTATAGTGCTGAGTTTGCTGCATATGTGACGTCATTTCAGCTAACGATCGGAAGCTTTGTCCACACCACATGCATTTCAAAATCTGCCTTGTTTGTTCTGCTCCTTTACCTAACCATACATCCTGACCACGCACAAGTTTCCTCGGCAGAGGCATTGTCTCTTTTATCAAAAGGTTCAGTTCTGAAGGACTCTGCTTACTGTTAGAAGAATTGTTATTATTTCCACTACTCGAAGAAGACTGTGACTGATGTGTTTGAGGGGGCGTAGGAGGTACCGAAGGAGTTTGCGGCGTATGCAGTCCACCAGCAGGAGGAGGCACTGGCATGTTAACGCCGCAGTGTTTCGCTTCTTTCATATGCGTCGTCATCGCCGCTAGTGTTGGGAAGCTCTGCTTGCACCAGACGCACTTCAGGACGTCTTTTGCCTGATCAGCACCCTTGTTCAGCCAATGAGATTGCCATGCACTGTGCCTGCTTCCAGATGTTGCCGAAGACCCACCTGCATTTCCACTCGTTCCTGATGACGACCTGAACATATCTTCACCCCCGAGTTTACTCAGTTCACTCATTTTTTCCAAAGCTTTTGTGGCCTCGCTTGGTTGGTAAGATTTGTCAAGTCCTGATGGCTTAATCTTACCATTCCAGAGCTGATGAGGATCAACAACACCCGTACTCTTCGGCGATAACTGCTGCTGACTAGTTGCTGCCGCCGCAACGGCTGCGGCGAAATAAGGAAAATGTGATGCGACAACAGGGGAAGTCCATGGAGAGACGACGTTGCGGGCGTAGGGGGAGGCGCTAGTTGGCGGTTCTGGATGTGCCGTAGGCGTACTTGTCGTCAGTCTCGAGGACTTTCGTGGAGCCGAAGGAGGTGAATCCTCGGGAACGGGTCGCTTTCGACTTGGCACGGAAAGATCTAAGGGTCCATTGTTCGTTTCCGTCGACGAAGACGGAGTTGGTGGCTTGCTCAGGTTGAGGATCTGCTCATCTTCGTCTTCTTCCGTTGACGAAGCCTTACGAGTACTGAAATCCAACACAGCTGGCAATGGAGTCGCGCTCGGCGACATATCACCACTCGTTGGCGAAACGTGCACTCCAGGTGTTGCCGCAGGCGGTGAGCACGAGGAAGACACGAGCGGAGAAACGGAACTTCGCGAAAGTGGTGAGTGTCCTAGAAGAAGACGCTGGTGCGTCTGCTGGAGGTAAGCTGCCATCATGGCTGCGGACTGTGGTGGTAGAAGTGGATGAACGCCCAAGGGCAGAGGTACGATACTGCTCGGAGGACTCACTGGGCTCGAGCTATTTCGAGTTGCTGGAGGCGGGGGACTCCCGATCGCTGGACCAGATGATTCCCGCGAATCCCTCGATGGACACCGCGGGCTCATTGGCTCCCTGAAACATAAATTATAATTATATTTTTAATACTTGCTTAAAACTGTACTTTTATTGTCATTGTTAAATTATTATTATCATCGTCATTTATATTATCATCAATTTTGTCATTCACAGTAATCGATATATTCTATCTAAGGGAGTTTATCAGCATTGTTGTTGCTCGAACGGGTTAGAAATATCAAAAATAGTGATAAATTGACCTATTTGAACCAAAAACATTTAAATTCATAATCTCAAGTATTGTTTTGTATAAAATTCTAGTAATTGTAACAAAAATATAAGAGACTGTTTTACAATCGTCCAAAATGTTATGCTGGTGTTGTGGTGATTCTATGTTGCACCATATTCGAAGTCAAAATGATCCAAAATTGGCTAGGGTTATACAAATTCAATAGACTGAATGAATCACGACAAATTTGAGTTAAGAAACATACGCGAAATCATAATGTAATGGAAAAAAAACTGTCATGAATAGTGTAGCTGTAATAAGTCTCAAGTGGGATTCAAAAAAGCTTAACAAACAAAGAAAAAAACATGTCACAAATAATTATTCAAAATCAAAAGAATCAAAATGAGAAAATGAAGGTAAAGCTAAACTTTATTGTCTCAAAGTTTGGATTATTGTAGCGATTCAATAACCATTAATCATTGTAGAGCGGACGCTAATTTATCACGTAATTGATTTTTGCCTGGCGTCGTCGAAGGTTGCAACATTAAAATTTAATTATCTCCAACGAAATTACCAGTAACAGATCGAGGCTATATTGAATTTTCAATGTGGACATTGTATTTTATGGACAAGTGTATTTTGCGTATGCATCAACAGGAAACTCACATTAGAAATAGGAAGTTACAAAACGATTATGAAGGTACGCAGACAACGATATAATGAATATTCATGGCGGATGATGGAGCCGTTCTCACAATTTACATTTAATTGCTTTCGTCAAAGTTTTCTGAATCGTTTCCAGTGAAAATACGCCCTCAAGTGAATTGTAATGAAAAAGCAGGAGGAAGGAAATGGGATCCATTCATTTCTTGGCTTTAATTTCAATCGTTAACGAGTCCAAAGTATCAGTGTTCTCGAGAGTAATAAAGATTTGGGCACAACCCTGAGAATTTCGATTTCAATAATTCATCCACGTAACAACGAGCGGTCGATTTTAATTCGGAAAGGACATTTTTAGGACGAGAGAGCTCGAGATGGGCAAGTGAATGGATAACGTCCGCGCAAAACTTTCGTAAAACGAAAGAGAAAAAGATCGATTTTATGGAAAAAAAATCGAGACAAGGAAAAGACTACCTGTGCAGGCTCGAAGCGGCGGTGGTAGTGGTGGTGTCATGGAGCGTGGCGCCGCACGTGGGGTATACACACAGCGTCGGTGGCGTGCTGGAGCGCAGGGGCCAGAGCGGCTCGGCTGCTCTTTCTCTCGGTCCGCGCGCGCGGTTAAAGGGCTCGTGTGTGCGCGCGCTTGCGCGCAGCTCGGAAAGAGAGAGCTGCTCTGCTCCCAGCCTGTCGACGGCTCGTTCGTAACTGACTGCGGCCGTGACTGAATGAGCCGCCGCGCGCGCCGAGAGAGAGCAGCCGCGTACGCCGCGCCGCGCGCCCGAAAGCCCAAGCGAGCGAGCGAGCGAGCGAGAGAGAAGAGCAGCCCACCTCCACCACGCACACGCAGGGGAAGCTTTTCGGGTAGGGGTGCACGCTCCTCTCTCGCTCTCTCGCTCGCTCGCTCTGTGTATGCACCGGACTCGCTGCGTCCGGGGCCAGAGTGGGAGGCGCGGACTCGTGATAGCGGGTGTTATTAGCCAATTGCGCGTGCTCGAGAGATTTCGCAGAGTGGGTGCGACGCGGCTCGGTTTCACGATTTGCACGAATTTCGATGCGTGTCCGGATACTTTTCCTTCCAACTACTCACATGTGCCTCATGCCGACTGTAATGGGGAGACAGAAAAATCTAAATACCGATAAAATGATGAGTCATTACTTTCGAAGGAATATTCGAAGCATCACTTTATTACAGTCGGCCGATTTCTCTTTTTGCGCCTTCCGCCTAGACTGAATTTTTATATTTTTCATTTTTAAATTTTAATTTTATGACAGTAAGATAAGCATAAATCTCTGTACGTAATACGACGAGCTCGTGCATCGCTGTATGAAGAAATTGAAACGATCTTCTAACACGTTCGCGAGCCTCATAACCAGGCTAATTTGTGATTCGAGACGTTCGACAGCGAATTAGTTGGGGAGGTGTCGTCGCGCAAAATCAATATCCGGAGACGAGACAGAGGGGTAAATTCAACGTAAAAAGAAGCGAAACAAAGCGTATCAAGCGTGCGGGGACACGTGCGCGAAATGGATCGGCTTTATTACAGCACTGGGTGTCTCTCTGTCTCAGCGGCGGCGGCGGCACGCGCGGGCAAAGATCGTCGGAGGCGTTGCAACCACTCGGCGCTGTATCTCTATTAGCCAAGCCGGTATCAGTGCTCGCGCGGCTCAGCGACACGACACGCGGCGGTAAACGCGACCGCCGGCGGCCGGCAGCAGCAGCAGCAGCGACGATTTGTAACCCTCGGCGGCGAGATCAAAGCGGGGCCTTTTTCACTCGCACACAGCCTCGCTCGGGTGTTTGGCCAGCTTTTTATTGCACGCCACTCGGGCGCTAATCGTTTGAGAGGCAGGTGTGGCGGACGGAAGTCGCGCGCGCATAGAGCTACATACCCTACACGGCCGAGCAGATTATTCGCGTTGGGATTCTAGGGTTAGCCGGCGCGGTCGAGCGGTTATTCGCAATAGAGTTTGCGCGCCGGCTGATAAGCCCCGGAGTTACGATGTTTTAGTAAGCAAGTGCGCGCAAGATGTTTGTAACACTCGAGATCGGTATACACACAATGCACGCTTTTGCTTTACAACTCGGCAAGTCGACTCGGCGGGGCGCGAGCTGGTATGAAATTGTGCCGCGTCGTAAAGAAGGACGGCCGCAGCGCCGCCGCCCGGTTGAGCCGTCGTCGTCGTCCAACTTTGTGTTTGCCCGTTTAAATTAATAAACGTCGCCGCTTAACAATGCGCGGCTGATAGCAATAAACGCGCCGCGGCGGCCCCGCCTCGTGAGTTATTGGCCAATATAAGACGCGCGACAAATTTTATCTCGCCGAGATTGCGCGACGTCGCGGATAAGGATTACTCCCGCGAAAACTTCCATATCCACTTGCAGCTCCCCCTGCGCCACACACCGATGTGTCTATGTTCTCGCGGATGGAACGATGGGGAAATGTTCCCGGTAACGACTGATATTCCTCATTGAGGGGATGGGTGTCAAACCCTTCCCAACGTCTGATCAGCATCCTTAACGAAAAATCAATATTCGATGCACGATCCACAATAGACCTGAGAAGCTCTGGGTAAGTGAGCTGCGTAATAAAGGATACTAACCTGTCGGAGGGCGCTTGATCCCTGAGGGCAACTGGGTTCAGCCTCGCTGGTGGGGACGGATCGGGTGGGGTAGCGTCCTCCTCGTCGTCCTCGTCACTGGCCTCGCCGTCCTCGTCGTCCTTGGCCTGGGGGCCTCCGGCGCCGCCGCTGCAGCCCCTCTCGCTCGGGCTGATCGGACCATCCTCGTCCGCGCAGTCACCCTCCTCTCCCTGCAGCTCTGTGCCGGGTCCCGAGCTTTCGACGCCGTCCTCCCCTGCAACAGACAAGCCGATACCAATTCATATTCGGGTTCCCAAATCGGGCAAAGCCACCAGCTGGTGGATTTCCTCACGTATGGGACACGTCGTGGCATATATACGCGGCGATCGGGAGAAAACAGTGGGTGGGTGGGTGCAGTGCGCCGCCTCGAGAGCGCGAAACACAATCGGAAAAGTGGGCGCTCTTGCGCTCGCTATCGGTTAATTAATCAGGGCGAATCGAACGGGTATAGAGTGGGGGGAGGAGTGACACGGCGAGGCTCATTGTGCGAGTAGCTCTTCGTCATCGGCACTATGGCATTTTAATCGAGTCGCTCGCATTCAGCGCTCGTCACTCGGGGGGCCGCCGCCGCCGCCGCCGCGATCGGATCTCGCGTATCATTCTTGCTCGAGTCTGTTTCGCTCTCTCTCTCTCTCTCTCTCTCTCTCTCTCTCTCTCTCTCTCTCTCTCTCTCTCTCTCTCTCTTTATCTCGGGGAGTAATGGGTCGCGCGTTTTGTCAGGCTCGTTGCGATTCGATCGGCTCGCGCGTCGCTCGCGCAGATCCAATCGTGCCGCGCTCGCGGCCCCGCGTGTATATACGGATAGCCGGGGGCGCGGAGGTAGGAGGGTCCTCGTCAATATCCGTGTTTCGCGCTTCGTCTCACACCTACGCGTCCATCTGCGACATTTCCGCGATCAGCCGTTTGTCTGTTCAACCGGTGCCGGCTGCTCTCTTTCGCTGATATTTCACCCGACGTCTGGATGAATCGAGCGCTGTCTCAGCTACCCGTAAGATCCGACCGTGACTTTCTTTCTGCGAAATCGTCACAAGTGGGTTCGGTAGCCTGTACTTCATTACGCCCGGTAAGAATAATGCCGGCTAGATGTTTTTGAGATTGTCGTAAAAATGTGTCCGGTTTTAGTGGGCCAGTAAGACTTGGTATACCGTAAAGAGAACTACATGAGTTACAGCGTAATTGAAACCAAGTATTTTGCTCTTCAAATTTGATAGATATGATTTAGTTCTCTATGCTATATCTTGGTTAATCAGTAGCTTGTTGAAGAGTCTCGATGGCGTTAGTTTCTCAAGTACTCCATTGTACACTAAAATTAATCTCACCAGGATAAACCGGTGTCCCTGAGCTCGCAGTACTGTACGAAAACTGCGGTGGTACTGTCTCGACCGGACAGTAGCTAATACAGGCCAATTGAGCGCTTGACCGGATCAGTTCCCACGAATGTATCAAAGTTGGGAAGGGGGAGAGAGCTGGCGATCGTCGCGTCTCTGATGAAGACGGGTCGCGAGAAAGTGCGCGTATATCCGGCCGCGATATAGCTTGTTGGAGTGAGGTCGGTCGGTCGGTCGCTCGCGAGCCGGAGGGCAGGGAGATGCATCGCGGGAGCGGCCGTACGGCTTGGTCAGCGGAGCGGCCGGCAGATTTATGGAGTCGCGCGCTCTCTCTCGGGGGCCCGTCATCGTGCGATCTCCCGCTCGCGATCCGCGATCCCTAAATCTTTTTCCTGCTCTCCGGCTCGTGGCGCGGTGATTTACTCGCGGTCGGCCGCCCGTCGCTGCACCTCCACTTCGCGGAATAAAACAACCAGCTCGCGAGCCGGCAGATACACACATATATATATATATGTGTGCGGGGCAGCAACGCGCGAGCGATCGAGGAGGTGGGGGGGACAGGTGCTCGATGCAAATAAGCGAGGAGATAAAAAGGCCCAGGAGGAGGAGAGGATCGTTTGTGAGCTGCGCAGCGAGCGCGCCATGTTGCAAGTGCGCGGGTGCGTCCGCAGGCTCTCTCTCTCTGTCTCGCTCGCTCGCTCGGAGGGAGTGTCATTGTTGGCTGCACGCGACAGCGAGTCCGCGAGGTCGGCCCCGGGGGGGAGGGGGAGGGGAGGGGAGCCCAGTGCCATCCTACCTTTACCGACCGGCCAGCCAACCAAACGATCGTTTGTTCCACCTCTCTGTCTCTTGCTCGGTTCCCTTGCACTGCTATCCCCCGTATCTATCCCGCTCGCTCGCTCGGGCGCGCGCCAGCTACCTCGTATACGAGCAGCGTTCCAGCAGGGGGGGAGAGAAAGGAGATCGCACATTGATCCGCGAGCAGCAGCAGCAGCAGCAGCAGCATCGGCAACTAATTACGCAGATTTATGTCCCCATTGTCCATTGTCTCGGGGGCCCGCGAGAGAAAGAGATTTTAAGCAGGAACTCGGGGAAGGAAGGAAAGAGAAACGGGGACGATGTGTGTGCTGCTGCTGCTGCTCCTCCTCCTCCTCCTGCAGCGACGCGTTTTTTTTTCTGCATTAACAAAACGCGGAATTCGTAAGTAAGATGGGAAACGGAGAGGACACCGACGCGTCACGCGCGCACACACACACGTATATACACACAGGCGCAAGGTCGCGGCGGCTCAAACTCGGCGAGGACCACACGAGCGGCCCCGCCTCTCGTCCTTCCTCTCGCTCCAACGCTCTATATACACACGCGGGGGTGGCGGTGGTGGGCCAATCAATATATACATGTATCCGCGATTGGCGTGGGCCCTGCCCAAAGACTCGTGCCCCGGGCATTAGTCCGTTCTCGGTAATACGGGGGCTCAAGCGGAGAAAGATCTCGTGAGTGTGGAGGAGCGCGCGCAAATCTCGGCGCGCATGCAAATACCGTTGGCACGAGCGGCCAGCGTGGCCGGCCCGTATATTGGCAGCTGCGGCTAACAAGCGGCCGCGGCGGGGGTTGACCGCGCGGCGCACGAGCTGCTGCCCGAGAGGAGCCCCCGTTTGGTAGCGCTGCTGACGGCCGACGCTCGGCAGATCGCTGCCCCGCGATATATATATACCGGTCTCGCGGGCGAGATACATCGCGCGGCAGCGGCGGCTCCCCGGGGACCTTGCGACCGAACTGCTGCTGCTGCTGCTGCTGCACGCTCGAGCCAGCCTCCACGCGACGAGCCGTTCGATTAATGCGCCACGAACGATACTCTTTTTTTTTTACCCTCTCGAGTCTCGAGCGAACCACGCAACCTCTGCCCAACACACACGCTGGATCGAGTCCTCGGCAATGGCTTAATCGTGGAAATGGGCATCGCCGTCGCCTTGCGTTCGTTACGAGCCTACTAAACCCTAAACTACATATTTTCCCCTTTTTCACCCTCAAAATCGATGTACGAATTTTCGAGCCGACATTGTTGGAATAATCTTCTCTCATCGAAATACAATGTTTCCAAGGGCTGTTTCTCTAAGGAAACTTTTAACAACATACACTATACACTATCAATTTTGATTGAGAAAGCTAGAGATCTCGTAGAAGAGAGTTATTCTATTAGTTTCAAACAATGCTTAAAATATAAATATTAATCCATTCGTTCCAAAACAATAGACGTAGTTAACGAATTCTCAAACGACCAAATTACCGTCGGTTATGCGATCGCTACTAACGAAACAGTAGCTCTATAGCGCTTCAGATCCGCAGAGTACGATGTGTGTTGTGCTCAAGGGTCAACGGAGACGCGATGGCACACGTGGGCGCGTGTTCAACGGGCAAATCGGGAGATTTATCAAAGGCAAACGTTTGTTGTTGGCTGTGGCGGCGGTGCGGCGACAGGCGAGACTACCGTGCGATTGTCTCTCGTAAAACATCCGGCTGTGGGTTTTTGAGGGGCGAGTTTGCCGCCGCCGCCGAGGGACGTGTCTCCTTTGAGGAAAGCTTAACTCGGCCGGGCGCAGCTATCTTATCGGCAAGCCAAGCCAAGGCTAGATGTATATACGCGGCTAATTCGCTGATAATTAGAAAGCTCAACGCGGGAGTGTGCGCGCGACTTCATCCCGACTGTGAATTTATCATTGTGTTTACGTTGGAGCTAGTGCCAGAGCCGCGAGCTGCACATGACTTAGCCGCGCGCAGTGTCAACAGCCGCAGCTCACTCGCTTTGCGCTCCGCATATACACGTCGTATATATACTCGCACACACACACAGCTATATTTCCCCGGGCGCAAACAGCTTCCACAACGCGGTTCGTGAGATCCCCCGCGTATACGCACCTTCGACCGAGACGAATTGAAAAATTACCAGCCTTGGTTCTATACATGTGAGTCAAACGGGGTTACGCGAGTTATACTATCCGAGACGTATACCTTTACTCCCAGGCACCAGCTGCAGGTATTAACAAACCTGGACCCAGGGTGACCGCGAGTACGCGGCAGTTTCCGCACGCTCACCTACGGTATTGTGTTAGCATTGGTCGATTGTACGCAACGTGCGATTCCGGATCCGCAACAACCCTGTTTCGAGTAGGCGTTAGAGGTGTACATGTTTCATCGTAGCCACGCTCGTAGCTCCGATTAAAACACACTAACTCGCTACGCTAAGGGCACGTGAATCGACTCGACTTCGATTATCAGCCGGAATGATCCGCGTATACCTTCTTCCTCGTAAAAGCGCGACTGAATCGTGACGGGTTGTTACGCGGCCTCGTATATATATGGTGGCGCGGCGAGGATATGGAGCGGCGGCGGCGGCGAAGAGGGTGGAAGGGCGGGCGAGATGAATTTCTAACGCGCGGCGGAGTGACGCTGAGGCAAGTCAGCTCTGCACCGCAGTTACCTGTGTGTGTGTGTGTGTGTGTGTGTGTGTGTGTGTGTGTGTGTGTGTGTGTGTGCTCGCCGGAGAAAGACGGACGGACGTACGGACGGACGGACGGACGGACGGGCAGACAGACAGACAGACGAACGGACAAGCTCGGACGGACGTGCAGCCTGAGGAACGAGGTGCGCGGAGGATTGCGCGCGCCGGGCATTGTGATTCCCGGCCCGAGTCTCGAGTGACTGACGGCTGAATCCGCCGCTCGCTCTTCTCCTTCGGGATGAAAAGGAGCGAGCGAGCGAGCGAGAGGGAGAGACAGAGACGGGCGGCGGAGCGAGTCTTCCTCTGCAAATTAGGACAGCGGATTGTTTCTGCACCGCGCGACGGCGATCCCGCGTGGAAAAAATACACAAAAGTCGATCGAGCGATGCTTATATAGAGCGGCGCGCGGCTCGAGCTGCGATCAAGACGTAATGTGTTTTGACAGTAGCCCGGACTTGTTTTACACTTTGACAGTTTTCGAGAGGGAATTCGTTTTTTTCTTTCGAGTCGATGCCCCGCGGGAGCCCCTCTCTCTCTCTCTCTGCGCGCCCCACCCCGGGCCATCAAAGCCAATTTGGCCTGATGAGCGTCGACGAGGCTCATATTTTCCCGCTCCCACTCGCTTCTCCCGTTCGCTTTTTTACGCGCCGACCTGCGCGTGTTGCTCCTCTCCCGTGAAATCGGATAAGACGCCCCGCATACATGTATACGTACGCGCGCCCGCGAGGCAGAGGCAAGGAAAAAAATTCAAACGTCGGCCGGGGGTAGCGATCCGAAGGTTCGCCTCGATCTTCGGAAGTAGCAGTGTAGAATCGACTGGCCAAAGGTACGTATGTTTTGTGAAAAATCTCCCACACGCCAAGCAGCACCTGGAGAGCCGCTCGAGTGGCCCACTAATGGACGGATTTTTCGAAACACCGCAAACACGCCAGAGGTGGACAGGCGTGCGCGGTGAGAGACACACGAAGCAAACACCGGCAGCCCGCCCGTATATACATAAGAAGAAACATCGCGCGTAAATGGTATTGACTCACGGTCACGAATCCGCCTCTCCGTGGGAGCCCGTAAACATCGCGGTGTGCTGGTCCAACCGCCATTAGCTACTTCTATTATGCGCAAAAACAGGAATGCGACACTGCAGCGCATCTCTCTGGGGTTTTGCGGTCGCGATCGATCGGACGAAAAGAAAGAGAGAGAAAATTCGTATATATACAAGCGTGCAGCGGACGAGTCGGGATGGACGAGAATATCTGGCAGGACAGGCGTCTTTGTCTCGGTCCTCCGCCGAATCGACGAGTCACGGACGTGGAGTCTCGTCCCCCCGAGCACGTCCGAGCCAACTCCTCTATATAGAGAGATCGTCCGCTTATACGAGCCAACGCGGGGCAAAAGGAATATCCTCGGAGCGCGGATTAATTTGATCGCGGTAGCGTGCTCGACTCTCAAATCCGAAAAACCTGCCCGGGGGGGGGAGAGACGGTGAAATTCAATAGGCCCCGAACGCACGGAGCTACCAGACGACCCGCTTCACTCGGTGCTGTCCGGCGGGCCAGAGTCGCTCGCCGATTTTTCGACATCAATCACGCGGGAGGCGAAAATCGATAGGATCGTAGCTGGACAGCTGGCCGGGCGAGAAATTAGCGATGCGCCCGAGAAATCCGAGTTGCAAAGCCCCTCTTTATGTATAAGCTGCAGCCCCGCGACGTTGTTTGGTGGCTCTGCTATATACACGCGCGAGGAGGGAACAAAAAATTCGAGACGCTATATAGGAAGAGGTATACTGCAGGTTCGCGAGCGCGAAGATCGATAATTTAACGACGTCACGAGCGGAGGAGGAGGAGGAACGGAGTGAGAGGGGTTTGAAGTATCGGCAGAGCGAGTGAGACGGATTCTCATGCGGCATTGGGTCCGCTTTTGTCTGGCCGTGTCCTTCGCCCGTCAGTCGCTCTCTCCCTCTCTCTCTCTCGGGCGCGCGACTCACTTAGCTCGAGCGCGATCTATCCATCTCGTCGGAGGGAAGACGGAGCACCGACGGCCGCAGGGCCTACCTGACTGATTGACTGATGAGCCGACTGTTATCCTAAGTCAACACTCACTCCATCAGTCCACTGAATTCCTCTTTCTCGCGCTCCTCTCTCTCTCTCTTCTCTTTCGTTTTTTCTTCTTCCTCTATATACCAACGCAACTGATTCCACGGAGAGCGACAAATGCGATTTCGACTTTTCTTGCGTCGCAACTTGTTGGCGAGCGAGTAACGGATGGAGAAACCAACATGCAGGAGTCACCAGCCATGGCTTTATTTACCCTCCCGCGCGTGTGTGTCTGTGTGTATACACTGCCCTCTGCTGATTCACGAGCCAAGTGTTATATTCTAGCGCGACTCGGGATCGAATCGTTTTCTCCAGCTGAACTACGAGATGAATACGAGTGGATCGATTCGGTGCGAAATTTTTTTTTCTCCTCATCACCGTATGCACTTCCCGCGGATATTGCGAGACAATCGGAGCTGCTCCATCCAACTTTGACCCGGTCGGAATTTTCATTTCTTATCCCCGCCCCTTCATACTATTCGTACGAGATAAGAAACGTCGGTTTCAACTTGTTTCTCTTTGGATTCGTTTTGGATCACCGGCTCGTCGCGCGGATTTTGGCCCCGTATTGCCGGGAAAATTGTCGAAGTCGAGCGCGCATATTGTGCCGACTGCAGACACCTAAGGAGGGAGGGAACTTTTCATATCCCATCCCCGGCCGCGACGACGACGTCGTCGTCCTCCGGCGCGTCTTACCCCCCGCGGGGAGAGACACACAGACAAAAGAGTCCCTTATCGGCAATCAGCGACTCTCCCGCTCGCGGGGCTTGTCCTCCTCGATAAAACTCGGCGAATTCGGCAAATCCGAAAACGCGTACCTGCCACGGCGCAGTGTGCGCGTACGTAAGCCCGCTGAAACTTATTAAATATACAGAACAAGCTGACGCGTCGAGCCGCTTGTGTTCTCTCGTGAATCATCCGAGAGGATCCGCGCCAACTCGTCCCGAGATTCCGGCTTTGCCAAACTCCGCGACAGGTGTTTACTCTCTCGGTGTCAATTCTCCGTTCGCGCGCGTGAAACATCCAAAGCACCGATTTGTCCCGCGAATCGTAACTACGCGCGTCGTCGCGGGGCTTCGGATTTCATTGAGCGTCACACGTTTTGGGGGTAATTTGCGAACTTTTCAATTGTCCCGGATGGATTGTGGAGAAAGTTATGGGTAGAAATCTGATTCGAGTTTCGTATGTCGAGTCGTACCGTCATACAGAGATTTGATTAACTTGTCTTCATTTTTTGGAGAAATCATCAAAACATTTAAATAAAGACTAAGGAATATTTAGACTTCGACGCTCAATAGTAATCATCGTTCAAGTCGAAAATCGCTTCCTGAGGAAAAAAAACGTTCATCATTACATTGTCCCATATTGTCCTGGATTTATAGCCGGATTCAACATTTAGGCCGAAATCACCGCACGGAAATAATTCGAAAACGCATTTTCTCCAAGTGTCGGAACGAGGAGCTCGCTCGACCCGAGCCCCCGTCACGCAAAAGACTATTCGGGCAGTCGAGCTATAGATGACGGAAATTTCAAACGCGAGCCGAGCGCGCGTTGATCATCTTTCACGATCCAGCCAACTGTGCGGCTTGATTGTTAAGGGGTCCCCCCGGCCGAGCGGGGCGGTGGGAGGCGGATAAAGCGCACACATGCGCGCATATACGTACGAGATGACGGAAAGGAGGCGAGAGTGAGAGAGGGAGAGAGGGAGGGCGAGTGGCAGCCGGAGACGTCGGAGTGACGCTGAGTGATGGACGGAAACTTCTCGAAAGCGAGAAGCGAGGCCAGTTCTCTCGCTCGCTCTCTCTCTCTCTCTCGAGTCGCGAAAAAACGAGCAGAGAGTAACATCAGCGGCAGCGGCTGCAGTCTGCCTCCGCGCACCACACACACGCGCACGCACACACACGGCTCTGCCCGTCTCCCGCTCGATCCGCGGGTTTTTGACCTTACGTACACGCGGACGAGGGCCCGGGGATGGGATATGATTTAGGAGGCGCGGCCTCGCCTGCAATCGCGTGTAGTTTTGGCACGTCGCGTCACTTCGTGATAATTCAAAATTACGAGCGCCTCCCCTCCCCCCGACACACACACACACACGTTCACTGGAGAGTGTGCGCGTGGGCCGCGCGAGCGATAATGCGCATTAACGCCCGGCGGGAGGAGGAAGGGACCCAAGCAGCCAGAGCTTTTTGCCCCCCCCCCCTCCGAGTGTGTATAACGTCTCGCCCGCGCGACCCGTATAATTAACTCGCGCCAAGGCGAGAGCTTTGTCCCCCCCTCCCGCGATCCGAGAGAAAGAGCCTGATATGATGATTGCGTTTGCTTGTTTCGCGCTCGGTGGAGGCTTCGGTATCGTGACACGAGTGCACCATTAATTGGGGAGAGAGAGAACTTTTGGGGAAAGTGTCTTCTCGCTCCGCGCGACGCTCGCGGCTTTTATCTCGAGCCAACCAGTGTCATGCGTCGTTTCATGTTACGTCGTAAATAATTAATTCGCGGCTTCGGTTTTGATTTTTCAAGAGCAATTGTCGAACAAGTGTGTGAAGGGCCAAGGATATCTGTTGCTTCATCTGGCATTGAGCGAATTTTTGAAAATTTCAAAGTGATTCAGTGATCAACCCTTGTAAGAGAAATTCAGAGAGTCCTTGATTATCACTATTTTATGAATTTCTTATAAAGTTCTATTGGGAAACGAACCACAAACTAGAGGCATATTTCCATGTACGTATCTATGCTATCAATGTACGGTATATGAATGTGAATATGTGTAAGTAAAAAATAATGTTTTTTCTTCGCACAACGTCGCTTGGCTCAGGTGTTAACCTCGCGAATCAACCATCCTTTGCATCGAAGTATCGAACACGATTTTTGATAATTTTACAAAGTTAATTCACGAGGTTTTTGTGGGTCTATTCTCTCACGTTAACCTCACAACAAATTAATAAAATGATTTCGTTCTACACGGTATATAAGAACTGCCGAGCGAGTCGAGATACGCAAAGCCGCGATCACCGCAACAATCGAGCCGAGCACTGCAGCAGCAGGGCGGGCAATAGAGCCGTACATATACGGCTGTAGCCGCTCGGAGAAGCTGCGCGACATGGATATGCATCGCGAATTTTAACGGGCAATTGTCGGGCGCGTGTCAGTTGCGCGCGTCGGCCGCGCGCGCATTAATGCGTAGAAGCGAGCAGCCCCGGGAGTGATGGATGGGCGCGGGCGCATTTCTGCGTATGCGTACACGTATATACCACGGGAGATGCGCGAGCTGCAACAGGCGACACTCGGTGTGATCGATGCGCCAGCTCCGACCGATCAGATACATATCCATCGTTGTTGTTTTTATTTTACCCCACAGCGGAAATCCACGTCGCTGCGATGATGATTTCGATTTTACACGCCGCGGGAGAAAAAATCGCTCTCTCTCTCTCTCGCTTCGTCGGGGTTTTTCTTACGCTCGCGAGCTCGCTGCTGGCCCAACTAATGGGTACGGTGTCGATTGATTTATACACGCGCATATTCGTCTGGGCCACAGTGCGCGAAAACGAGCTTCATTATTATATCGCATCCTCGAGCGAAGGGGGAAGGAATCGGGCGTCGATTACGGGGCCCGAAGTGTCGGGGGGGGGGGGGTATAAATCAAACTTAACAAAATTTCAGATATCCCGTGGAAATTGCGTGGGGTACGACGTGTTACACTGCACTCGTACAACACGCTCGCTCGAGTGATTTACTTTTTGCGGCCGTCAGTCGTCCGAATCCTGTTCGATCGGTTCAGCTTCTTACTCGTCCATCAGCTCGACGAATCCGGGGAAAAATAAAATACTCGTACGCTTTGCGAAATTCGCTCGAGGGCGACCGCGCGAGAGAAAGAGAGGGAGAGGGAGATTAATTGTGCAAGAGAGAAACTGCCGCGCGTCAAAGTGATTAATAACGTAATTAGTGATTTAAGGTCGAGGGCGAGTGAATTGTGCGGGTTTTGATTTTATTAAATGCAAATTGATTCGGTTCGGCGGGCCGCCACGGAGATTTATCGCCAAGCCGCAGCTCTTTATAAATATATACGTACGCGAATCTTTTTTTCCCTCCTAGTTAATCTCCAAGAAGAAGGTATAGCCCGCGTGTAATGGCCATATAATCGTTGGGATTGATTTGAATTTCGCCCCCCGAGTTCGACAGGTTGCTTCTCTGGATCATCGCGGTACCATCGACACATCCATCGCTTCGCACACGGTACCAACAACAACCCAATTGTACATATATATACTCGTGCGACAATCGGATTATCCCGACGTCTTTCGGACACAGCCGATCCTCGAGCGTATCATATCCACAAGCGAGCGTGTCTGGCCCTGCGAAAAAGGGTAGAATCGGAGAAGGCGACGCACACACACACACACACCTCGCGGCCCCGGCTAACAATGCTATCAAGCTCAATTCAGGCCGATTGCAGCGGACGCGCGAGCCGCTGTGCGCGCGCGCGCGAGACTGACAATGTCGGCTGTCTCTCTGTCGGGCCGCGGGAGGGAGAAGCCCAGAAAGTGCGGACGCCGGATGACGGGTGAGAGGCAGGGGAAGAGAGAGATGCCTTCATCTTGTCCGTCTCGCTGCAGAGCAGCTCGCAGTCTCTTTCTCGCTTTTTTCACCGCACGTCTCCGTCAATCAGCTCGCCGCGGACACGAGACTCGTACCTGCGACGCGTCTCCTCGCCTTTTTGCCCCCCGGATTCTTCTTTTTTTCTCTTTGTTTTCCCACCGTTCGCCCCCCCCCCCCTACGATCCCTTCTCGATCCGTCCGAGCTCGAGCTCGTCAAAGAGATTGTTGCGTATATAGAGCGATAGTCCCACCCCAGCCGGCTATTTCCACTGCGAGATGCAACCGCCGCGGAACGGCCTGATTTGCCATTCACGCGTGCGCGAGCGGTCGCATTGAGAGCCGCGGGAAGACGAGCGACAGGAAGAGCGGAGGAAGCGGCGCGAACGTCCCCAAGCGATTGTCAAGCGGAATCATCCGCGGCCACGGCTAAATCAGCGGCGATTCGCTCGCCCACGTCGCGTCGTCTCTTTCTCGCGGCTCGCGACAACAATAATTGCCAGCGAAGAGAGCTGTCACGGCGGCGACCGTATAGCCGGCAGCTCGAGCGAGAGCCTGGAGGCGTCAGAGATTCCAGGCTATTTGCGGGACACGCGCCAACAAATACGCGTAGCAGCTGGTGTCGATCTCCACAGCCCAGCTCCGGCCCGTCCTTTGCCCCCTCTCTAGCTCTCCTTCGGACGAGTCTTGGTTTCTCAGCTGCGTGTACGTGGATTCACCGGGTTTTCGCGAGTTATCGTCTTTGATTACCGGGTGCCTCGTGTTTCAATAGCTCGAGCATCGGATATTTTGCCGCGTGGCCCGGGTGCCAACGAATGCAGATTTCTTGAGCTGATAATTGATTGACGCCGTGTTTTTTTCATTTTTTTTTAACTCTACTTCAATAACTTAGACGAAGTTTTTGAAACAATTAAATTCGGGTCGCGTGGATATTTCTCTTGTTGTTCGAGCAAGATATCGATGTTTTCGGAGCCGAGTCAATTTCATTCAGTGTCACCTGTACATGCAATTTGACTCAAACGTGGCCTTCGAGAGTTGATATTATTCTGAATGTGTGTCGTGAAGTTATCAGAAACAGGCAGAATACTACGAGTCTATCGAATTGGTTGTAAAAAAAAGTATAATCAACGCCGGTTCGCACATTCGTTGACTGGGTGACGTCGCTCAATGCCGATGGTATACGCGAGAGGTGTATTACACCAGCGGTCCGTAGTTTCGGGCAACTCTATGACGCGACACAAAATAGCAACAATTTCCATACAGTTTGGAACTCGGGGGGGTTGTGAATTGGTTATACTATAGCGTAATACACCTGTGTATGAGCTGAGCCCTTGTAATGGAAGGTCCTTCAACAGCGACGATGGAGCGCGAGCATAGTTTTCGTCGAAAATAATATTCGTGAAAAGCAAGAAGTGATTGACCCTGAATCTACAGCCGTTAGACAATCAACATTCTATAATCCTGAATAAAACAAAATAACTCGAGCCAAAATCCACATTGGACTAGGTCACGCGTACACGAGTGTGCGCGAAACATCCGCGGATCGATTCGAGTCATCGATACTCGCTCTGGCGTTCTCTTCGCATATCCGATCGGGAATTCCTTTCATCCGTCCGTTTGCGAATTGTTCAATGTCACGTCAAGTTCGGCGGGCGTCGAGTGAGTCATGGGTATACGCACCGAGTCGAGAACGAGTCTCGAGTTTACAATAATAGCGGAGTCATTGCAAGAAGGAAAGATTAACGGTAGCGGCCGAAACGAGGGGAGAATCAAAACGGCGGCGGATTTAACGGACAATGCATTATAGACTCGCGGCCGCGTAATTTTAACCGGTAGCCGAGCGTGGCGGGCACGAGCGAAGCGTGCCGTAGACGTCCCGGAGTACTGCAACCGCGGCGGCAAGAAAAAGGAAAAATCGGGCCGCGCAACCCGAGAGCAATTGTTCGCGGGCAAATTTCTCGGTGCGGCTGTTACTCAGGGGGCCGCGAGCGATAAATTGCATCTTAAACACCGAGGCTCGCGTATGGTAAAGTCGCGGCTAATGAGCGAGAGAGAGGCTGAAAAATCACCGGGCCAACGTTGAGCGATCGGAAGCTCGAGGCGCGTCTCAATTCCAGAAGTGTATCTGGCGGATCAACAAGCGGGCGCGCGAGAAAGAAGCCGGCGCTTCGTCTTGGTCGAGCCGCCCGAAATAGACGCGCGGCGAGAGCGAGAGAGGCGCAGGCTGAACGAGCCGACAGCCCGATCCGTTCTAATAAATATTGTGTCAGCATAAATAAGCCGAGCGAGAGAGAGAGAAGGTTACACGCGCGCGGAGAGCAGCCCGGATGATGGACGCGTGATGTACAGAAGGGCAGGTGCGCGTCGCCGGATGAGCTACGCGCGTCTCTCGCCCTCTTTGCCCCCTCTCTTTCGCCACTTTTCCATCTTGTTCAAGATGGACCAGAGCTCACTCATTGCCTCCGCTGTTCTCGCTCCGCGCGTCCCTTTGAACACGCCAATCAAGACCTTAGTCTCTCGCGATGATTCTCCCGCATACCTTTTGATCTTTGCCCCCCTCTCACCGCCCCCTTTGACACGAGACTTACGGGTTTCCGTGACTCGTAAACAGCTCGCGACGATCGCGCGCGAAAACGGCCGAATCACCGTCGTCGCGGCCGCGTGGAGGAGAAAACGATCGCCAAAACAATCTACGTTTCGAAAAGGACGTGCGAGAGATCCGGTGAAGACGTTGGGGAATTTCAAAATACCGCGCGCGCACTTGCCCGAGTTTGCGCGCGTGTATTACTATATACGAAGCTGCTTCTGTTGCCGTCAAGCGCGTCCGAGAGCCGTGTAAAACCGGGCCGTTTAAACGTCGAGCTCCGGTAAATTTCTCGCCGCGTCGCCCTTTGCTCTGGTGAATTTCTCTCGTGAGGCAGAGGCTTAGAGCGCGGCGCGATTACAAGGGTCGATTAATAATAAAGCGCCGCCGCCCTGCTTCTCCCTCTCGCTCTCTCTCTCTCTCGGCAGTCGTCAACGTGAGCGACAACGCGCCGAGCAAATTTGCGGTGCGAGCTTTTGCCAAGACCAGCTGTCTTTTGACTTTGCACAGCTGAGAGAGAGCCCGGGGAATTTGCGATGTGGTCGCAAGCGCGCGAGACTTCCTCCTCGCTCGCCCCCCCCCCGTTGGAACCACTGCGTCGCTAATTAATTAACCGCTCGTTCAACGGAGATCCTCCTGCTTCTCTCGATCGTTTCTCCTTTTTTCTCTTTTCTTTTCTTTTAAACTAATAACTCGGACTCGAAGTTGACTCGTCGTCGAGTGACGTGAAGGCGTCGTAAACCAAAGGGCCGCAACATCCGCGAAAACAAAAGCGCTCGCGCCGGCGAGCGCTCGCTTGCGCTCGCCGGCTTCTTATCCCATGTCTGTATCGACCAAACTACCTATCGACGATTATGGGTTCTTGACAATTGTCAACGACACAAGCGTGCAAGGCTCCATCAAGCTGGACACTGTTCGCGAGCCATATCAAACACAGCTCACCCGAACGGTACGGCTGTTGGTTTTGCTTCCGCGGTGAGCACTCGCGTAATACGTGTACATGCGCTGCAGCCGCGGCGCGAGTATATGCGGTGAAACCGCGGAGGAGGCGCGGACCCGTCACAGCTTTTCACGTCCCATCAATTTGCACTTGACTCCGCGCCGCGTTATACAGTCGCGATTCCGCGGAGAAAGCTCGAGCGCGGGGTTTCAACTTTCCGTACCGCACCGCGACGGTGGTCGATGTATATGCGGCGCGGCCACACCGCAGCCCTAAAAATAATCGCGCATCGGCCAGCGCTCGCCGGCAGACGCGTGTCTCGGGTGTCGGTTCGAGATGCACAGAGAGAGAGAGAGAGAGAGACAGTGAGAGCGTGGGAGGAGCTCGAGTAATTAGCGGTGCGCGCGCGTGAGATCGGGAGCGTGGGAGAAGCTGTGCGCGGGTCGCGCGAATGACGCCGCCGATGATTTGTCGGGCCATTGTGATGTATAACGTTGTGACGAGCCGCGGAGAATGCGGATGAAAGCAACTTCAGCGCTTGTATATTTTAATATCGCGTCTATTCTGAAGTTACAATAGAATTTTACTGGAAATGATTCGCGTGTATGCTACAGTGAATAATGCACTGTGAGTCGAGTGAAAAACGTTTCATTGAAACTTTTACAGCGAGATATTCACTGGTAAGGAATTTAGAGAAACATGCCGAAGGTGCCCGAGAAATAAATAGACCTCGGGCTTATTTCTCGTCGGGGCTCCTGGGGCATGAATTGTCCACTGCTGCCTCCCGCGAAATCATCAACAGCGAACGCGGGGGCTCGCCCAGTTGCCTACATAAAAATTCAAATACACTCGGTATACACACGCTCTCGGCGCCAGCGAATTGCGGAGGTGGAAGAAAAAAACCAACGGGGACGTGGTTGAGGTGGAAGAGAGAGCAGCGTGCGAATATATATCCGCGGAGCCAATTACCACTCGCGGACCGGAGTCGCGCGCGAGTGCGAAGGAGCCGTATAGTAATGAGGGACACTTGAATCCGTACGCTGGAACAACGTGTCGATCTGATAGCCGCGCGCGCGAGAGCACAGCCTGGTAGGGGGAGACGAATGAGGATGTGCGGCGAGGGGGCGCGATGATGAACGTATAGCCGAGCTCGCTCGAGCTCTCGGTAGAGAGACGTACTCGATGTTAATAAGATCGTCCGAAATTCCTGGCTCGCCGTGCGGAGGGCCGGCATTTTCAGCCGCGGTCGCGCTTGATTTACGCCCGCGAGAGCGAGGCTTTTCAGTCGAGTGCGCTCCCCCGACACCTCGGAGGACCGACCAATACACATGCATATTTGATTTTCTCTCTCCCAAAGTTTTGCCACACTACGACGTGTATCCGAAAATGTCGAACGTAGTAAGCATCTTCGGGCATAAATTTGAAAAGGTAAAACCGAGGCTGGATGTATCCGCCGTCGTGGTATACAGACAACAGTGCACACGTGGCGGGGTGCTCGCGGCTACAACTGCAGCAGGCGTAATTCCGAGAGATTACAAGCCGCCGCGGCGCACCGGCGGGTAATCGGGCGAATCAAAAATATCGCGCGCGGCGGACAGCCGGTGAAGGGATCCCTCGCTCGCCGCGCACAAACAAGATCGGAGCCGAGGCTCCGTGTGCGCGCCACCTGTAATTCGATCGCGCGCGCCAGCGAAATTACATACACACACGCGGAGCAGCAGTGGCAGCAGCTCCTTCATGAATATAAGGGCCGGATCGCAAATCAGCGAAGATTAACTCGCGAGATTAAGTGAAAGCTCGAGCGACGACGACCGAGTCGAAAAAACAAGGATGGAGAAAAGAAGTCGGAGGGGGAGCAAGAAGAGAGAGAGAGAAATAGGACGGGCTTGTGTGTGTGTATCGAAGGGAGGTCGCGGGAGCGCGCGTCAGTCAGCAGCGCCGGGGATTTATGCGACACACATGCGCCCGCCCGTATAACTCACTCTCTCGCTCGCTCGAGCTCCGGCGGTCGTAATATCTGCAGCAGCAGCCGCGCGTCTCTCGCGGGCTGCAAGGATACGAGACGCGCACGCACCGATGTCCGCGGCCCACACGCGATATTTATTACGCATCGGGATTATGTTATGCCTGCAGTGGCGACCTCATGTTCGGACCGCCGCGAGACGCTTTCTCACGATCCGCCCGCCCAATGTATATGTGTGCCGGCCCCGATACACACCCACGTGGCGCTGCGCAGTTTTTATCTCGTTCGCGCGCCCCCCTCCTCCTCCTCCTCCTCCTTCTTCGGCGAGTGTTTTCCATCCCTTGTAGACGACGAGTTAAGCAGGAGCGAATAAAGCCTCTCGATGCGCACTGTCGGATTCCGGTTATACGACGTATCGAAATATGGGACGGTGCAGTGTGTATTGGTGTTGTCGAGAATCACCTTCACCCACATGCGACATTGTTTCTACTCGATACATTCGTATCTTTGGTAATCTCGAAAGTTAAATGATACGCAAACAATCCAACTTACAGATCACGCATCTTTCCACTGTTACCTAAATTTCTTTTTTTTTTTATTTATTTGTTGAAGCAACGACGGTCGTATATCTATACTTTTTCACCAACGTATGGATTAACATTAGTAAGCAAAGGTAATACATCAGGCCGATCAATATGAGAATACATTATGCTTACTGATACACACTCACGCCAGAGTTTGATGCGCGCGAGTTGACAGTGGCACGTCGCCTACTGGTCAATATTTGGATATGTCCTAATTACGTTGATCAACACGAGGATGAGGTAGCCGCACGCGGTCAACAGGAACGGTGCATACACTCTTTCGAATTTTTTTACCCTACTCGTACCGCCTCGCCGGCAAATTCACCGTGCCCAAGCCGACACGTCGATGAATAATCGATGAGCGCACACGAACGTGTGATTATATGAATTCGCGGTGGCTCTCGCTGTGCTTTCTAAAGATCACTTTTACTTCCGAGTTGCGTCTGGGCGAAACGCACTTGATAAATCCGGCGGCACCGGCCCTCGTCGTTCCGTTTGCAAATCGCTGCGTCTCCCGAGCTTTATCGCCTTATCTCATCAAGATTATCTCCGGCGCACGCGGGCAAATTGATATTTCACCGCAGCTGTTGCCCTCGCCGGGCTAAACACGGCCGTCGCCTCATTAGCTCATCGGGCGTATTTTTCTCGCGTTAACGCTCGATAATCATCTCGCGAGCCGCTCGCGGCGCAAATCGCTTCTCTGACCTGAATCTAGCTACTACTCCGCGGAGGACAAATAAAAGAGAATCTACTCGTATCGATGTTGATCGATACGTAGAATCGATGATTTACGCGGCTCACGCCCACGCGGCTGTCGCGGAAAACCCAAGGAAAGAGAGATATACATACAGTGGAGGGAGCTGCAGGCTGTGCTACGAGGCGTGTCGCGGTCGCGTAACTAATTGCACATTAGGCGGGAATTAATTGGCGCGCTGTGTCGGGTAGCGCGAGCGCGTCGTCGCAATTATAATCTCCGCGGCCCAATGTAACATACCCAACGGTAAAAATGAATGGCCGCTTTGATTTACAGGCGCGCGCCAGATCGTCTTTCGACGTTTGCCGCGGGTGCGCCAGCTCATACACTGCCTTGATCAAAAGCTCTCGAGCGTACATTTCGTTTGCCTCGCGGATCCGCGAACTCGAAAGACGAAGCGAGTGTCGTCGGGAAGGTGGAACGGAATATTACGTCGGGAAAACTAGGAAGCGGCTCGGGGAAAGGGGAAATTATAGAGATCACGAGATATCGACCGCATAGATCAGCAGCCGGAGATTAGTCGGGTTTGACAGATCGCGATACGGCGGGTTTCACTTTGGATATCGCGCACAGCGAGTACATACGTATCCGCTTAGGCAACGCCGCGCTCCACCGGGGGGACAAAAGTGCGACGAAGAAGAGAAAAAACGACAATCGCGTAGCCGGTAAATTTCGGAGCGAGAATAAGCGCACTTTGATGCGTCGGGCGAGTCGAATCGTATAGCGTCGGTAGGACGCGCGCGTCGAATGGGCTAATGAGTACAAAAGCCCGGTAGCTCGGTATACACGCGCCCACGCGCAGCTTCTTCGGCGACGTGGCCCTTTGTTGCCCGCCCGTATATGGGCTCCTTCAAAACTGACCACGCGTACACACTGGGCTCAGTGTACACACACACACACACACACACACACACACATACACAAGGCCGCGCGTGCATCAGCCGAGCGGTAGCATTATATATCGCGAGCTCGGTCTCTCGCGCGCGCGCGAGCACAAGTAATTTATAGTTGCAATAATTTATTGGGTAGCATGGGGTTTATACGTTCGCCTGACGCGCGCCCATCCGTCACCGTCACTGACGTCACCTCCCTCCACATAATGACTACCTACGTCCGCCTCTCACCCGATCTCCCCCCCCACTATATACCAACCACTCCCGTCTCTCTCTCTTTTGCGAGCGGCTGGTACGTGCCTCCTGATCCGTAAGACGCGATGGGCTTTGAAATCGATAAATAACTGCGGACAGATAGGGAGAGAGCACCGCGCGAGCTCCAAAAGTGCTCTATACTCTTTTTCGGACAAAGTGCTGGCCAAGAGAGAGAGACAGAGAACTCGGGAGATCGATCCCCGGCAAAAGACACTCGATTCCTACACGTCTGCACACGCGCGCGTCTCTCTCTCTCTCGCTGCGTCCGTGCAGGGCCTTTGTGCCTCGATTTATTTCCCTTTTTGTTATACACACACACGCGAGAGCGAAGCTGTGTGTACGTATATATATATATATATAGAGGCGCTCGCGTGTGATTATATCGGGCTAAGCGCATTCTTGCGCGATTTCGGGGACGAGACGAATGGGATTGACTAGACAATGGGGGATGGATTAGCCGTTATTTATTGCGATGCCTTCGGCTCGAGCCGTACGTATATCCTACACACACGGAAGGAGCAGCCAATGATTTTTGCCGGGGCCGTAGTGGCGCGCGCGCGCGACGTAGCTGCTCTAATTAATTGTCCCTCGCGTCGCAGAAGTGGAGGGGTAGTCGCGCGATCGAGCGAATCTCGCGCAGCTGTTGCGTGCCGTACAGATAAGACCTGCAGGCTCTTGTGTCGGAGAGAAAGGAGGGAGACGCCGCGACTTTGGTGCAACCGCGGACGAGAGGAAACTAGGTGCGGGTCGCGCGCGCATCCATCAATCGGGACTCGGTCGGTATATGGCGCGACCTCGTCCGATACAGCTCTCTGTCTGTCGGCCGCCGGGCCAGCCGCGCGATCCGATCAATTCTATTTCGAGAGCAGCTCGTCGCCGCCGCCGCCGCCGTCACTCCCGGGCGCGGACACGCGAAATAACGAGTGCCGTCTCTCGCGCGCGCAAAAATCGAGAGAGAGAGCGCGAGTGTAAGACGCGGCGGGGGTGGGGACGCGCCGCAGCCCCTCCGGCCAGCCACCCCACACCCCACTCTCGCCCCCGACCAACTTCTCCTGGCGCGGCCGGCCTCGAGATGACGGCGGCGCGTCCAGATATGCTCGTCACGTGTCGTCGACGACGGCGCGCCTCGGGAGCCGAGAGACAGCAAGACGAGCTGACGTTGACGGGCGTTTGTCACTGTCGCCCCGCTGCCGCCCGCGCGAATAATATATCCGCGGCTCCCAACTTGTTTGCGCCAGTCTCTCTCTCGTCGTCCTCGTCGCTCCGGTGTGTATATACGGGGGATTTCCAATGGCCGGTGGACGTATACACCGGTGATATAGCCGCGGGTGTGTCTTTGTTTTGGTCGGACAAGGCAAACGCCAGCGTACGTACCGGACCCTGTCCCCGTGTCCGATCGATCCGAATCAATCGAGCGCACGAATCAATCAGTCGGTTTCTCGAGGCTGCTGCTGCTGCTGGGCGACCCCTTCGCCTCTTTCTCGGGTTCGAATCCAAGTGGAGCACGATAAGGGCGGCTGCAGCCAATCCCACGCGAGACGAGGAGAATCGCGCTGGACGTGACTTTAAACAGCTTCGGCTTTTCGATACTACGGAAATTGCATCACAACGCTTGCTGCTGCTGCTGGTGACGTGTGTGTGACCCGAGTCGCGATCCACCCATTACTATTATTATTATTCTGGATTTTCGCGAATAGCAGAATAGTGATCTTATTTGATGAGCCCGTTGAGGAGCATAAATCAATCGCGTGACTCGAATCTATTCCGAGACGTCTAGACGATCGCGGGGGGGAAGGAACAATAGCCGGACGACTCGGACGGAAAATACGGGGCTGCGCGCGGAGATCGAGTATATATATATACTGGCGCGTATCCCCAATAGGCGCGTTAATACGGCCTGAATAAGACTCGGGCGCGATAATTAGGGGAAATTATTCGGGTGGTCGGGAGAGATAGAACAGAGGCTGGAAGCGGGGCGCGAGACAAAGCGACGGGGAGAGGCGCGACGCCCGTGTCCCGTGAGGAAAGAGAGAGAGCCGGGAGACGCCGACGCACGAGCCAAGGGAAGGGGAGTCTTGGCGACAGCCGTCAATCGATTGTCAAGCGGGTCAACCGACCAACCTAACCTCAAGTCCGCCGCCGACGCCGACGCCGCCACCACCCCCTCAGGCGCGCAGGCGACTTGTCTCGCGCTGTGTGAGAGAGCCTTGCGAATTCGCCCCCGCATCGATTTGCCACGCTGTGCGCTGCTGGTGTTGCCGCTTTAAAACCCGCGGGCTCCCCGAGCGCGAGAGCCCGGGACAAGGAAAAAAATCGTTCTCCCCGATATTATCCCCGGTGTGTTGTTATATCTCGCGAGGATCCCAGCTGCAGCGCTGCACTAGTCGCGCGATGTCAAGCTCGCGTTTCTCGTGCTGGCCAAATATATAGCACGTGTGTTTATTTGGCAGTTGACGCTTCATTTTCGATCCAAGATATATCGCGGGAATCGTCATTAACTTTGTGCAATTACACAGCGCGTATCTGTATAGGCAGAATATATGAGTGTGTGTGTGTGTGTGTGTGTGTGTGTGTATACTGTGTATGGCGTAAAACGAAGAATGATTCTATATTTGGTTGAGAAAACGAAACGTTAGCTGCCTAGTGGCCTGTACAAATCAGCTGTTTGGCCACCCCCTAAAAGCCTCCACCCTGTATCTCAATTTCACGTTGAACACTTGTTCTGTAAAGTTCACATTCCATATTGTTGCCACTCGTGTGCTCACAGACAAGATCAGATAGACCGAACTGTGCCCCGAGATCCTAATTAATCAATTTCTATTCAAGGATCTCCTTCAGGTGTTGGTGAAAATAGACGTCGACAAGATGGATTCATTGGAGTAAATATACACGCGGGTGCTCGAGTGATTGGAGCTGCGTCGCAGTTTCAAATTCATTGCGCGCACCGGTGCACGGCTGGATCAGCGAGTTGTGCGGCATAGAGAGGGAGCGGAAAAAAAAGTGGAGTACATTAGGTTTTAATTGCAGCCCGCGTGTGCGTTTAGCTCGCATCGAGATTGATCCGCGCGTACGCGCCGGCTTAATTGTACATGATTTTCACAAACGGCGCGTTGAACAATCCGGCGGAATCCGCGAGGGGCGGGATAAGAAACGCAGGTAGCGATATGATATATGTACACAGGCGCGCGCGAGTGTGTGGCCGTCGGGGAAACATACAGTCAACTTGTCGTATTAAGATAAAGAAACGTGTAATTAGAGTCGCGCGCGGCGACTTTTCTCTCTCTCTCTCGAGCTCGTGAAGCGGCTGCTGAATTATTTATACCATTATGGCGTGCAAAAGGTGAATCGGGCACGGCGGCGCGATTGTTGCATGAAAAATTCGTCATAGGCCGCGCGGCGCGGCCCACCACCTCCCCGCCGCTCGATTCACAACTCTCGGCAGTGCGAAGGGATTCACCGAGTCGGAAATGAGAGCGGACGAATGCAACGCGCGGGAACGATTCTTTGATTGCGCGCGTTGCTAATTCGTCCGAGTGAAATTACGAGTGGAACGTATTTGTTGAGTTGCAACAGGTACTCCAGTCCAAGGATCGTCTTGTACGGCGTGTACTCGTTTGAAAGCTTGCGGTGATAAGCCAGTGTGTGAGAGTGAAAAATCATTGTACGAGTAATAAGGCGAATTTTTACTTTGGTCATCCATGTCTTGTCATAGCAAACGTTTTGAGCATCAAACTCGTGGTGGAATTCAGTGAAAAATCACTTTACACTCAAGTAATTTTGGTTTCATTCGAAGTACACGAATTCAAGTTTCTTTTTTTCACCCACTGGTTTAAGGTTTCAAGATAATACGCAGCAGGACAACCGCCGTGTCGTACATAAATATCATAACGAAAAAAGCTCAAGATGGTAAAGAAGGAAAAATCAGCGCTCGATCGGGTGTGTGCCATTGATTCGCGAACAATCCACGGCAGTGTCGCGGGCCAAACAGTCGGGGGGAGGCGAAATTCAAACTATCCGAGCGCGTCTCTCGACTCTGTATGTACTAATCGGGAAGCGCCACACGCCTCGCCAACTTCACGGAAGAAGTTCTCTCCGGGCCGAGCCTTCGGAGGACTTAATAACTCGACGACGCTCGCGCGCGCGACTATAATGATATCTTCCTATCTGGCTCGCGCGCGCGCGTCCGAGATAGACACACACACACGGGCGCGCAGACTTCGTGGAAGCCGAGATAATAAAGGGCCGGTGGACTATGATTAAGGCTCCGCGCCAGCGAGATGCGCTTGACGACGACGACGACGACGACTAATTTCGGCGGCTCGTTGATTAGTGTGATTTGGCCGCGCGCCGCACCGAGCGGCCTCTCGTTAAAACCGAATTTGCTCGAGTTTTATCTCTTTGTTTTTCCCAGCCATTAGCATACTTTTTGACGATCGGCTTCGGCGAAATATACGACGCGCGCAACGGCGGGAATAAAACAACCTCGACGCTCGTTTGATCTGGTGCCTATTGCAGCTAGTGGGAAAAATCCACTGCACCGCGAATCCGCTCAGCGCATCTCGCAGTCTCCCAGAGAAGAGATAACGTTGACAGAGATTCGAAAATTCGGAGATCAGCGACGATACGTTTTCTATCCAAAATCATCTGTGAAAAACTACGAGCTGCCTCGAAGAAGGAACACGGGAAACGAGACGAGTATCGGGGGGTGGGGAGGGGTTGCAAAATTCGCAGCCCGCGGACGTACGGGAGAGAGCCGCGCGCGTGTATTCGGTCGGGCGTGCAGCGGGCCGCGGGCGTGTGTGTGCGGGCGGGCGGGCGGGGAGGGGAGCCTCCCGCTTGCGACCAGCGTTGGCCCGCGGCGACTTCGCGACAGATCAATGTCGCGCGGCGCGGCGGAGACGACGCGGACCCGTCTGCTCGGCCTCGCGTATACCTATATACTTACCCTTCGCGTCTTTTCCACGGCTCGCCGTTTGTTTTTCTCCCCCCCCCCCGTTTCGCCGCTCCCCTCCGAGTGTTGCTCGCGAGATCGAACGGCTGAGATCAGGGACGAGGAAAAAAAAATCGGATATCCGTTTGGTCGAGATTGCGCGTCGCGAATAGCAGTCGAATTAGAAAAGCTGATCGACGTGGCCGGGGCAATATGCGGATGCCGCAGCGGCCGACTCGACAAAGGCCCGACTGACGCGCGAGCACGGCTCATTGCATATTCAGCGGATGACCCGGAGTGTCTTGGGCCGCGCTGGAAAACCCTTGGCCGTCCGCGTACGCGCGAGGGTGTGTATCGAGAGACACTCCCCCGGACGACGGGAGTGACGCGGGGCCGCATTTTTCCGCGGCTTCGTCGCCGCGCGATCGATCACGCGTGTTCGAGACCGAGCTACTACGCAATCGCAAAGGGGTGCCTGTCTCGTCGCTACTCGATGCGCACTGGTTTATTCGTTTCGAGGGGTATACACATCCGAAAAAACGCGTCATTCGCGCGGCCGGAGGATTGGGTGGCACGGCGTGAGCAGCGCCAACAATCCCCCCTCGACCATTACGTCTCCTCTTTGTTTTTTCTCCCTCTCTTCCTCTCAGCCATTCGCTGCGCCGCGAACGGCATGTGCGGGTTCTTTCGCTCGAGGGTCGCTCGAGACTCGGAGGCTCGCGCTCGTGTATATATATACCAGCGACGCGCATCGTTATCGCGAGCGCAGGTGTAAGTATAATCGAGAACTCGGTGAGTGATCTTTTTGAGAGCCTCAAAGACGAAAAAGTCGGTCGGATCGCGAAATGACGTAAGTCGAAAGCCGCGAGTATACTGTTCTTCGAACTTGAGATGTTGTCCGAATGAAGGAACAATGTGAATATGTCTTTCGAGGTCGAATCGCTCAAAACAAAATTCAACGGCATTTAAATTTTTTGGAGCCGTTCACACATCATATTGGGAGCTCGGTAAGATCTCGGGAGCGTTGTCTCGAAAGTATCCGCGACATTTCCAAAACATCTATACTTTACACGCGGAAATCTTGCTTGAATTTCTCGCGCACGCTACATTCACTGAAAACCCTTCGAACGAGCTGCACACGTGACAAAGGAGCCGTGGCGTTTCGGAGCAGCTAATCAATCGCCAGCAGATTAACTCGAACGAGTCGCGTATGTGTGTGTGTGTGTGTGTGTGTGTGTGTGTGTTATCGAACGACGGTACGGGCCGGTGGACGCGGAATCGTCACTCGCTCGTTCTCGCCGACTGTCAGTAAGAAGTGGAAATGATTACCGAACGCGGCGCTCGGCAGCAGAGCCGCGGGGGTGGGTCAGGTCTCGAATCGATCGAGAGAGTCCGAGAGTCCGTCTACACACACACACCCACACAGGGAAGAGGGAGGAAGCGGTCAATAATCCGCGGAGCTCGCCTCGTCGCTGGAAAGCAGCTCGACTGGCAGCGAGAGAGAGAGAGAGGCGGGCGCGGTGGGGTGGCAGAAAGTCCAAAGTGGAAGGGGAGGCTTGGCCTGGGCTGTTTCATCTGTCACCTGCAGACGTCGGCTTGCTTTCCGTCATCGCGCGAGAGCTCGGCTGCCCCCGGCTCCGCGCGCGCGCGGCCTTTGATAATAACAACAATGCCGCGGACCCGACGAGCCCCGGCCGCGTCTCGCTCGTCTCGTGCGCGCATGTGAAGTTGAGCGGCAAGCAAGACGCGACGGTGTGTCACGTGCGCCCCCGCCTCTGTCTTCGTCCGACACGCGAGGAGCCGACCCTTATTTGCTGCCCCGGCCCCGGCTTCATCAGCTGCGCATTTGCATGCAAGCCCGCGCCAGCTCCTTTTAACTCCTATATATACCGCCCCCCGTGTTTCTTTGTCCGACCGTTTCGAGCGTTCTTGTCGTATGGGAAAATATGTGCGACCCCCCCCCGCCCCCGCGAGTAAAACAATTATGCGTCGCGAGTACGCGTGCAAATGGACAGCGAACGATTGGGTGGCCACGTAGCTAGTGCGGAGTCTAATTAGATGTGCGTCTATACCTACGCCCAAGACTCGTATAGTAGGATAATTGCACGATTGGTGGACCTAGTAAATGTTCGATCGAAGAATTAGGGAAATCATTATACGATTGTTATATATTACTACGATTATTCCTAGATATAATTTATGTGAAGAGATTAGGCATGCGGCCTACTTGTGAGAAATGCATCATCTGATGGATATCACTGTTTCTCAACAACGAGAGTTAATTTTCGATGCCTCGATTATCACTGTAGAATTTTCACAATCGAACCAACTTTTTAAAGCTTACTACTTCACGAGAATTTAGTATGCCCGGATGACGCTGCAGCCAGTCGATTTCTACGCACAATTTTTTGCGCATAATTTATGCATGATTCTTCGGCTTTTTCGTGCGGCTCCAGCTCGAGGCAATCGCGTCTGTTCCTCGCCAACGTTAACAGCCGTAAACTACGAGATTGTCTCGGGATGTATCGATAAAACGGCCCCGGCGACACGACGCTCGGGACATTCCGAAGCTGCTGCGCGACTCGAACCAAATGCAGCACACACCAGCCGAAAATTATTTGCCATGGAAAATGCGTAGAAATTTTCAATGCCAAAAGTGCATTTTCAGACGCGTTTCTCGAGCACACAGTCGAAGGATGATGAGACTCCGCCGCTTGTTTAATCGGACCGAACGTAGCGCGTGGCTCGAGAACCGTAAAAGCGAGAATATCCAACTGTGCGCTCGAAATATCATCTCGGTAAATCTTGCGTAGATCCGGGCCGCCCGAGGAGGAATTTCGAGTTTTGCGCGCACCTTTTGATTCGTCCGGATGATTAAAAATCACAAGCCGGCTGGCGCCCGGCTGCGTCCACATACGTTACACACGCAGCCACTCGTAGCTTCCTGATGCGCGTCCCGAAAATTCATGCAGCCCCGACGCGTACAGCCGCATTTAATTGTCGTAATTTCATTCGATTTAATTGGCAGCGGAGGGACAGGGCCGCTCGCGCGTTCGGGGCTCGAGCCAGCGGAATGTTTGCATTTTAATACGCGCCGCGCTCATTTGCCCGGGGACCCTTTGAAAACGCCACATTTTTGCGCGCGAGGCTAATAATCGCGGCCGGACGGGGGGATACGCGTAATGCACCGAAAATGATGCGTGTAAATAAACAGCGCTCGTGGCGCCCGATTTTTACCCCCCCCCCTCCCGTTTTTTTTTCTCCTGTTGTTTGCTTTTATTGACTCACGCGTCGCTGGGATATGCGCCTCCCGGCAGTCCGACGACTAATTAGCTATATACCCGGCCGATGCGCTGCGGCTGTGTTTGCATACGTATTGCGCTTACCTGCAACAGAAAATGCGAAACGAATTCGTTAGATTACATTGTGAATTGCCGTGTTTATGATTGCACGGCACATTCCATACTTCTACGGTACGTGAACTCTTTCCAACGACATGCGCATTGTAATATATGTGAGCGTGCACACGTGCGCGTGTTGCCACCTGGCATGTTTATGCCGTACTCTGGGCGTGTCTTAATTTGATTTGTTCATCCATTGATTGAGATTCGATGGGCGACAGTTTTCAATGGGTACGCCGCGAAAACGATTCTTTGATTCGAGTAGTTGAGACGAGTTAAAATCACAAGTAATAATTTGCTCGAGTCGAGCTGCAATATGGACCTGGTGATCAAAGAATTGTTTTTGCAGGGCAGTAGCGAATGTGGAAATTCATCAGCATGCAGAAAAACTATACTACTGGATCAAAATTTCTTCAAAATTGAGAACTGTTTTGTGATACACAAGCATACACATGCAATCCTCGTCGACAGACGACATTCGAGGGTAAAATAATCACCAGATAAGATAATAAATCATAGAAAAAGTATCCTCGGGACACTGAATAATTCCCCCCGCAAAACCGCGGAAAATTCCAAAAGCACGGAATAATAAATTCGAGCTATTTTCACCGCGGGGCTGCAGCGAGTCGCGCGCCGGTCAAAATCGAACTGTGCAAAAGCTCATTGAAAAATCATCGAGCTGTGGCTCTGCTACGCACGCGGGCGCATTTGCATTCGCGCGTCAAACCTGATTAGCATATAATATTTTGGGTGGGCGCGTGTTCAAACATAAAAATGAATTGGAGCGCGGACGAGGAAAGAATAACAAAAGCGCGCGGGGGAGGCGCAGCAACGGTCAACACACATTGCGCCCGGCGCTCCAAGTCATTCAGGCCGATGATAATTAACATCGCGCGCCGGATTCGCCGGGCGAATGCGAAATGCGCGCCGCGATCGTCATTCAAGCGACAATATATGCCACACGCGCGACCCGACGTACAAAAGCCAGCGGCTCGCCAGCCAGTGTTTATAGAAATGAGCGGGAGAAAATGAGGGGACGAGAGACTGCAGCGGTCGGGTCGCGAATTTCATCCGCGAATACGTGCAGTTGCGGATGGTTACTTTTTTTTTGTTGGCGGGGCCCAGCCAATCGAGCGCGATGAGATTGAATTATTAATTGAGCGACGCGCTATATGTGCCCCCGGACTCGTTTTGCCCGTCCTGCCAAAATCCATACGCTCCGAGCGGTATGTGTATATGTACTTTTTCCCTTTTCGACGACTCGAGTTGCGTGGATTCTGCACCGTACCGACACTGCGCGGCTACGCTCTCGGCCTCGCAATGAAAAATCAGTGTGTGAAGGTGGATTCGAGTGATCGAGTGGAACTATGCAGTTGTATTCTAAATTTTATGTAAGAGAATTTTCACTCGTTCAATTAATTCATTCAGACTCGAATTATTTTTGTACTATGAGTGAAAAGTGCTGTAGAATCAACAGAGAATAAAATATATCTGAAACTAAATCTCCTCGCCGATCGCGTCGATTTTAGGATGAATTTTATTGCACTCGAATACTCAAATCAAACTACTTGTTCAATTTGAATATACGAAAATCTACGTGTATAAAGAGAATTGATCAACGCTCGCACGATCGACACGTACCTCGAGCTCAGCCGGTTCGTCCGTACAGCTCGAGCCGATGCATAATGTAATTGAATATACTTGGTAAATAAGATAGATTGACGCGCGAAGCCAAGAACGAAAGGAGCAGCCATCAATCGGGGATTTGTGTCGCGGTCGACAAATATAAAACGTAGTAAGCCGTTTCCGCGAAGCTCGTGTGTGTGTACATACATACACACGTACACGTATCTCGCGTGTCATATTTCGCCCGACAATGGCTCGTCCCCGCGATCCGGGACAAATTAACAGATCGTCCTGGTATTCCCGATACTCGCGTGTGTGTGTGTATTTCGAGGCGGGAGCCAAGTTTACCCGGGGCGAGATGAGAAATCTCGCACTTTGTACCCCTCGACCCCTCCCCCGCAGCGTTAACGATTGGCGCGATAAAAAAGAATTATAAGTTTGTTGGCGAGGCCACGCGCGAGCCAAAAAGAAAATCCACTGCGAAAATCATAAATAAACCGGGGCTGCTCCGCGGTGCGACATTGGCCGGGCGAAATTTCGGCGCATTTATTTGTTTATCGATCGGATCGATCGGAGTTACACGCGCATTATGCTTGCGCAAGCCCGCGCGCATATTTCACTTTAACGACGCGCACAAAAGGAAGTGGCGCGTCACTTTTGCGCTCCTCGATAAATCATCCCTTTCTCTCTCTCTTACTCTTACTCGCTGCCGAGCAGCGCGGCAGCAGCTGTTCCGCGTCAAAAGCGTATATAGAGACAAAGAGGGATCGAGAGGAGAAAAAAATCGCGAACGAGAACGAGAGAGAGGAAACACGGAGGAGGAGGAGAGGAGAGAAAGCAGCAGCAGCCTCGGGATGAGCCTCGGAAATTTGATCGACACCGGCCAAACTAGTCGAGCGTGTGTGTGTGTGTGGACTCGCCTGCGCCGACGACGACGACGCGGCTGCACTTTGGAATTTTTGCCAGCGCGTCGAGATCCGAGCTCGATATGCTAATTGCCCTGAGTTACGATTATTGTTCGGCGCGCGGCCCGTGTATATTAAAACTCGCTTCTCCTGATTATATTTCACTCGGCGCGCGTCCGTCCCGCGCGCGGAGTGGTCCGATAAACACGTCTGCGAATCGAATTCGTCACCGAAACACACGGCGTAATTCGCGCGTGTGTGTAGAACGAGTGACGGTGCAGCGGAGAAAGCCGCGCGACGCCTCGGTTGATTAAAGCGCAAAACTCGCGCGGCGGCGGCGGCGAAAGGAGGGCATGCCGGAGGGGAGGCGAGCGAGCGAGCGAGCGAATCGAAGGAGATATATCCAAGAGGGAGAGAGAGAGAGATGGCTCGATGAAGTCTCGGGTGAGGGGTGGGGTACGCGGCGAGAATAACTCGAAAAGTGTCAGAACGATAATCCGACACCGGCAACGTGATGGACAGAACAGACAGTCCACTACTCGGTTGCAGGCCTCGGCCTCCCCGCCGCCAACGTCCGTCACCCTCGCTATCCCGCGTCTCTCTCTCTCTCCTGAGCATCGACCTCGCGCGCGCCCAAGCGACTGGCCTCGCCATATAGGAAATATTATTTTTCTATCGAGCACACACTCCTTTGTTGCTCGCGGTCTCTCTCTTTTTTCCTCCCTTCTTCCTCCCTGCTGTATGTACCTCTGCCCGATCGATTCGCCTTCGGCACACACGCGCAACCCTTTGCCTGCCGCCTCTATGAATAGACGATTCGCGAGTGATCCGTCCGACTGTAGGATGCTTAATTGGTGCGACACCAGTGTTTTTCCCACTCGGGTTACACCTGGTATTTTCCAAACTTATCCAAATTCTTTTTTGCTACCAAGGAATACCTAAAAATTTGAAAAGCAACGCACTTGGCTTCGATCGCGCCGACATTTCAATTTTCTACGAGTAACGAGGCGGGGAAGAGAGAGAGAGAAAAAAATCGGCGGCTCTTGTATATGGCCCGGGAAAAACAGAGTTATACAAGGGGGGGGGGTACAGGTGCGCCAGAAAGTATACGTGTATATATACAGGTCGAGCAGGAGCAGCAGCAATCGCTGCACTCGCGTGTCCGAGTGGATTTGTAAGGGGCCGCGGGCGGCGTGATAACGAATAATGCACTGCTCCCTCACCTGCCAGCCAAACCTACGTCCCGCTCGCTTTTTCTTCGCGATCCCGAGCCGCGCGTCCGAAGCCCCAGACCAGCTCGATCCGACCGATGGACGGGTGGTTTGTCGCTTTTCATATGCTAATGGCCAGAGACGGTGGCTCTCGCCCGCGCGCGCACCTATGCACCTTATCACGGGGGCGGCCGCGCATGCGCCAAATTAATCAGGATATCCTTTTTGAAAGTGCCTCCGAACGAACCTCCTTCTGTGAACGATCGAGACACACTTTTAAGAAGCTCCAGAAGTCAAATTATCTATTCGAAAAAATGTTTGAAGGATGAAACATAAACATCTGCTTACCAGATTCTATATAATAACAAAAATTAATTCAATTTTTTGACCCGACGTATCATTCCATACATTGCACCAAGTATAACACCTTGAAAAGTCTTAAAAGCTCGTCGGAAGCGGACATTCTGTCGAGGAAAATCGATCGCAACCGAGGTGGTAAAGCGCGCATTCCACGGTCGCAACGGTTGATCAACGGCCAAAAATCGGGGCTCCAGGTCGCGGGGGGGCCCATGTCCGCATCGTACGAGTCGAGATTTTGGTCGCGCTAGTGGATCAGCCACGAAGCGCTGCTGATTAATACATAGCTTAAGTACACGTATACATATGCGAGCCGGCCGAGCTTGAGGCGCACGGCGGAATGCTGCCTCAATTATGCGGTTATGCGACCGACCGACACTGACGATTCCGCCACGGCTCGTATAAGCGTATGTGCGTAAACGAGTTGACGATGTAATTACGATTGTAGCGCCATACACCCGGCAATACAGACGCCCGAGCCAAAAACTACGCGTTCGACTGACGGCCGAGTAATGCCGGGCGTGTCGCGCGCTGGCTCGTGTGCAGCGTATTATCGGCGATCGCACGCGTGTGTGAACGTGCGCGGATCGAAGGAGAAAATCTGCCGAGTGGCCGGGACGAGGAGAGAAACGAGAAGGGCAGCCCCGTCAAGTCTGACTGGCAACAGGACGAGTTGCAGACGTTGAGCTGCGCGATGCCCCCGACTCTCTTTCCGATGCAGCTGTGTGTACGTACGTACGTATGTATATATACATTTTTATGCACTGTCTCGAGTTGTTCCTTTTCGCCTCCTGTCATTTCGTCGTCTCTCGCCCGCGCGCCTTTGCAGCTCTGCCTCGGCTGCCGCTGAGCGCCACGTCGACCAATCATGATTTTTCGCGCTCGCGCGAGATACACACGTATACACACGGGCCGATTCTCCCGGCCTCGTTACACGCCCAACGAGCTGCGCTCTGATTGAGTCTTACGTGCCAAATTGCATCCGCGTGTGTAGGCCCGCGACGCGAACAACCAGCCTTAATCCGAGTCCCGTTACGCCAGCGCGCTTCTCTCTCTCTCTCGCTCGCAATGCGCGTGATCCAGTCGCGCCAATCGAATCTCGAATTTTCGCAATTTTTGAGGGAGCTCCTCGAGCGGCGAGTGCCGTATTGATGTCTTTTTACTCGGGACTCTAGATAGAATAGATTGAATTCACGAGATTTCCCATCGTCTTGAGTGTAGATCTATCTTACTTTTATACTATACTTGTGGAAGCACTTGAGAAGAAAAAAATGTGTTGTTGAGACAAAATTTTGCATCACATGCATGAAATCATATAGCTATATGATCGGTTAATATCTCAGCGGGAAATCAAATACAAATAACACCTGTTCGGATTTCGAATAACTACTTACGAAAAATTCCAAAGGAATTTAAGCTGGCCAAACGCGAAGTGGCAGATCCTGGTAAGGCAAGATGTGCGCACATAAACACCTGTCTAATCCATCCAAATCCACATTTTTCTTTTTTTTTTTCTTTAATCTCATTCGGTGCATATCTACTTATTTTTTACATTCAGTTGGGAAAGGATCAATCGATTCTTGATGGCCGTAACAGCTGATGTAAGTAAGTACGACTCTTATATATGCGGAAACGACATAGATAACCCCGTGATTTTCTTCGAAGCAATCGAAATATCGTCGTGCACCGATCGATTTCAATTGAATCTATATAATTTCATACCAATACATATTTAACCATTTGCACCTGTACGACCCGAGGCGTGTCCCGAACCGTAGTACCGTAGATGCGGTGGAAAAAGCATAGGTCGCCCACGGAGACGTTGCACGCAATCAAGCAGCTCCACACAGGTGGAACACGGGGGGCGAATCCAGCGAACAAAGGTCAAACTCGACTCTCCGTTAAAATCCACCGCATGTGTGTATACACGCGAGCTCACCAGTCGACTGACGAAAAAAATAAAGAGCCGTAGTAATAGCTGAGCCCGTGTGTGTGTGTGTGTGTGGGGCGCACAATAACGCGCGGCCCAATTACCCGCGCACGCACATATAATCCAACGCGGGTCGCGAAAAAGGAGGATCGAGGGAGAAAAAGCACAGCTCTACGCGTGATGCATGCGCGGGCCGCGCCGCCGAGTTTGCTTTTCGCAAAAATCAAGCCTTTGTTGGCGGGCTGCAACGAATTTCGGGCTGATTATTCGGGTAGGGGGAGAGTGACGGGGTCGCCGGATTAAAATGCCGCCCGCGCGCGCAACCAGAACCAGCCCCGTCAACCCCCGAGGCCTGCATCCACTTCTGCCTGCGTCCTCCCTCCCTCCCTCCCTCCCTCGCTCTTGCTCTCTATGCGCCATGTGACAGCGGTCGACTTATGTGTGCACTCGAGCTCCCGACTTGTAATTTTTGTTCCCGTACGCGCGCTGCAGCCCCGATTTTTTTTCCGCGCGTACTCCTTGTCTCATTACCTGCGTGTGTGCGCTCGCGTCGCTTCTTCAATCTATCCTCTTTGCCTCTATGCCCTCCCCCGACCCCCCGAGCCCTTGTGTTTGCGTTTCGGGGAGAAATCATCCGGCTTTTTTTCGCTACTTTTTCGCCGGGATTCGCGTTGACAACGTGTGTCGCGTGGCTTTCCAACCTCGTTGCACGATTCGCGACTGGCAGGTGCGCGGTTTCGTCCTCGCTATATTCGGAGTGAAGGAAAAAATGAGCCGCGCGAGACTATTAATGATCCGGCCGTACACTGGGAGAAATCGCCCGAATATAAGATCTGCTGCGTTGTATAGCGTGGATAAATTAAGCGGTTGGGACATATGTTTTTTTCTTGTCAGAAAGAATCATTTTCTTGCGAATCACTTGCTCTGTTAGAATATATGAATATAGTTATTTCAACTATATCCCGTATATTTTCAGTAATATTGACTACTAGATTCATTAAATTACTACAGTTTTCACTCAATCGATTTAAATTTTCAATATTGGAGAAACTTTGCGTTGTTTCGTTTGTTAAATGACATGACCTACATACAAAATAATCAAGAGAATATTAGTATATTTTTCCTCGACGATCGAGATGTGGCCCGGATGATAATTGATTCAAGCGAATAAGGAATTAAGAAAAATGCAACGTATTTTGCAATTCTACCTCCCGTAGGCTATCCTCATAACTCATATCTCGTCAAACGTCGAGTTGGCGTTGAAATCGGGGCTGGCCACGAAAATTGCTAGGGGCCATTGGACTTTACGAGGAAGCTACATACCTCGCTTGCGCGCGCGCGAGCGGGCACAGTAATTAAACGCGTTAAATCGACATGTCGGGCATAGACGCGCGAAGCTGGGGAAAAAAAGGCAGTTGACGAGCTTTGGCCAACACATACGGAGTTCTCGAGTGGGGAAGAGAGAGAAGGAGCAGCACTTTGGAACAAGTCGCGGGCGCGTCTTTTTAAGAGCAGCTTAATGCCGCGCCGTAAAACGCGCTAACAGCCGCTCGGCCGCGTACTCCCTCTCCGTCCAATTTTACGGGGCTGTATTTTTCAAATCAAATCGATTAGGTTGTACCTGCGCGAGTCGCTCCTCGCCCTTCTCTCCAATCTTGGCGCAATCTTTATCCCGGCTCACCTCTCTCCGACCGCGGCAATAAAGAGGGAAGAAAAAAAGGAATAGCCGCGAAGCGAGGATTCGCACGTTTCTGGGCGGGGAGGCGCGCGACCAGAGGAGATAAAGCGAAAAGTTATTAGCAGGGCCGCGCGGGCGCGTACTTCAATCGAAAAAGGAGGACGAGCAGCCCGGGGAATTCAAAAACTTCTTTTATTACCGCGTGCGGCGACACTGACGGAGTCGACAGACCTCAGGACGTCCCAAAGTCCTGCAGCCTGCCAACTCGAGGCTGCTTTTTCGTGTAAAATCCCTCGCCCAACGCGGCCGAGCTCCAACTTCGAGCCGACGACGAGAGAGCGCCGCCGCCGCCGCCGCCGCCGCCGCCGCTTGTAATTTCTGCCCCCTTTTAACGTTTCCACCACCGGCCGGCCGGGAGGGAAGGAAAAAAAACCACCCCCGCTCTTCCGCGGCTTTCCGCGTTCTTTACGACGATCGTAAAGCCGCGCCGGCATGAATTTTTATTATAACAAGGCGCGGGCGCGGAGACAGGGCCACTAGCGCCTCGTGCGAAAACGCTTACGAGTGTTTTAAAAATACAAAGTTACCCGCCCGCCGCCAGCACATAATACACTCCCCTGGGAGTCTTGGGGGGGAGGTTACGAACGAGCGGATGTCGGATTTCAGCGAGGCGCGATATCGTTGCCGCCGCTCTTTTCGGCCCAAGATTACAACTTCGAAATATACTCCATCTTGCCTCCCCACGTGATTACTCCATCCCGAAATTTTCCAGATCGAACTCGCGATTCTTGAATGTCCTCGCAACGAATGTATAGACTTTATGAAATTTACTATACCGTACAGTAGAATGAAATATAGAGATTGCAACAATTCTTAACCGTAACGTGTAAACATCGTGAATAGTCAAATCAGCCGTAATTATATCGAATGTAGTTTTAATAAAATCGACTACGAGTCAATTGGACTGCTAGTTACAAGTTAACAAATTAAAAACATATCAGTCGCAATATGAGAAGCTGTGTGAAGTTGCTTTTATGAAATCATAATTATAATTATCGCGCAGTAAAAGTACAGAAACTTATCTTGAAAAATCCAGTAGGCAAGACTAAACACAATCGAATCTACTATACCAGGTATACGCGTAGAACGAAGCGATGAGAAATCAATAGTCGATTCATAGTAGGAGTATATCCGAACAAGTATACACATGTGTACTGGGCGGCTGCTCTTGAGAATTCAAAAGCGACGTTGTTATCGCATCGGCATACGGCCAATCCTCGAGGATCGCGCATATAAGTGCCTCCCGCGACGCATTTCCAATTACAAAGCGCGCGCAGGGAGAAAGGGGGGATGCGCGCGTCAAGGGAAAATTCCAGGACACTCGGGGGCCGTCTCGGCGCGGCTGCAATCGGGCATTCGGAGGGGGGAAGGGCGCCGAGCTTTGAGGCAGCTCAGCAGAGAGAGAGAGAGAGAGAGAGGACAGGTGTAGCTAAGTCCGGTGCGGCTCGGCGACAGCCGCGTCGCGTATATCGACAGATATTTAAATGAATATTCCTCCTTCCGTTCGGTCGGAAATCAAAGAGCCGAGCGGGGCTCTCTACTCTTTTTGCGCGCCTCCCCCGTGCATCAGGATTTGAAATGTCAGCCGCGCTACGGGTCGGTTCGCCCTATCCCTTCTTCCGCTCTACCTCGTTGCCCCTATCTTTTTTTCAGGCTTCTTCGTCACTGCACGCGTGTCTAGGCTGGACGACGCGCGACAGCCCGCACTACCGTCTATCTGTATGTATGTGCGCGACGACACGCCGCGACCTTGTCGCCACAGTTGTAATGGAACTATACTCAATCGACGAGCGAGGCGATTCTCTTTTACTCTTTCCCCGTCGCACACTTTTTTCCTCGACGGATGCATATGTGTGTATTGTAGGTTGGGCTGTTTGATTCGAAAGAGAAGGGAAATATATTAGTTATTCGCGTCTACGATCAAAACACTAATTCGAGCTTTTTCGCGTAGAAAACAAAATTTTGTCACTTGATTGAAGAGTCACGTTTGAACATTTCAAAATATGTATCAAGTACACAAACAAGTTTGCGAGTTTAAATGGAAGAAACACCGACAGAGTACTCTTTATTTTCGAATTTTACTTGTTCCTTGAAAATGAAGTATAGAATTCGCCACACACCCAGAGGTAAGATAGACTCGTTGCTCTATGTAACTGAATTAAAAGTGTTCGAGAGGATCGCAAGGCCGCGCGCACGTGTAAGAAAATTCAGTTGAATCGCGCTTGCGTATGCCGCAAGAGCAGGATGATAAATCATTTAATTTCGCTCGGTTGAATTTCAACACGATCGCGCGAGGTGGCACACGCGAATAGAAGCTCCCAGGGATATATACGCTCGACATGAATCCATCAAGCGAATTTACGCAACACCTGCAGAGCAGCGCACAGTCGGGCCGGGGGACTTTGATTTGCCAAGATATGACAGCTATATAGCGCGGCCGCGCGTCCGATCCTTTGATCTCGCCAAGCTCGCGCGCGAATCGCCGGGGCTTATACATATCTCGCACCTACGCTAATCCCGATGTGTATATTAGACACGAGTCAAATCGCACATTAATCCGGCGCGCGCGCACGTGCAGAAGGAGACAAAGCGCGTGGGGGAGAGGTCAATTATTCCAACCGCGTAATGTCGCTTTCATTCGGCGACGCATCACCCGCGCAGCTATTAATAGTGCCGCCGCCGCCGCCGCCGCTGTATATAGGTATATATCTCTCGGACGCGTTTTACAAAGGCCCAAACACCTGACCCCCGTCGTTGTTCTGATTCTACATAATCGCTTGGTTCATTCCTCGAGCGTAACTTGTTGCGTGCACATTGGCATCGACGTAACTCACTGATGGGCCAATTCAACGATTCTACACCTTTCTTAAACAGATTATATTCTGATGTAATGGAATGCACAATATCTGTTAAGGTAGGCCAATATGCACTGCCCTTTGTATTTCCTATGTTTGCTGGTAGTTCGAAGTGAAGAGGAAGGAAAACATGTGGACCGTCAGTCGAGCCAGTCGACGTTTACACCAGTTGTTCTTCCCACTCATTTTTTCATTATTTTACTGAGTGAGACCTTTTTTCAGTACACCAATTTCAATTCGCCAATACATAATTTTTCTCAACTTTTCGGCGGAGTAATGAGACGCTGCCCCCACGCTCCACCGACTTTTCGAATCCGCGATAATCCGCACGAGACTTGAAAAATCAAAAGAGCCACGAGTGCGCGCTGAGGAATCCGCACACGAGCCAACAGTCGGATCGATCGAATCAAACGGACAATGAGGGGCGTCGTCGATTCTTCCACTCTCTGTCGACTCGCTGTCTCGCGCGCGTCGAGAGAGCCGCGCGCTCATGATTCAGACGCGCGTGTGACGGCTTAACCCGTCGTAAATATAAGCGGCGAAGGTGAGCAGGGATGAAAAGCACCGCTCGCGCTGATATCTCTCGTAGTTTTATGCCGGACGTGCGGGTTATTATACGAGAGGCGCTTTGTCCCCCCCTTCAGCTCCCCGCACTCGAGCCGCGAGTGATCGAGGCCGCGATACTCCCCCCTCCCCCCTCCGCTCGCGAGGCTGCCTAGAGAGAAGTGAATTAGTCCGACGCACTCGCGCGCGCGCATTTCATTGCCCGGGAGAGACGCTTTAGTTTTATCATCATTGCTCGGTGCACTTCTCGCGATCGGCCGCGGAGATACGTGCACACACGCATACGGCAGAGTCCGGTGATTCCGCGAGCCGTGACAATTTACTCGCGCGTGACTCACGAGAATACACAGCGTGTATATAGCTGCGATTTTGAGATTTTCGTATATAAGAAACCCGAGGAACATCGTAAATCCGGCGGATCGCAATAATGCCAGGCCGGAGGAATAAATTTGCGCGGGACAATGCGCGCGTTTACCGGGGAAATATCAGCCAGCAGCAGTGTGCGTGTGTGTCGATGGAGCGAGAGAGAGAGAGAGAGACGATGGTAATAAAAATTCATAAAAAGCCGCTCGCGCTGATTCCAGTTCCATCCAGTGTGGAAACAATCACCGCGGGCCATTTATCAATAAATCAATCGCGTTCGATTAATTTTTTTTACCCCCTCCGAGCCACCAGCCAGCGGCCGAATCAAGCGGCTCATCGGAAGCATAATACGCCGCGCGCGCGCACCGTAAACAAATAAATACTAGCCGCTCGCTCGCTCGCGACATATACTCGTTTTAAAACGAATCGCCATTAATCTCGCTTATACCCGTCTCTCTTTCTCTCTTTCTCTCTCGTCGTTTCGGATATGCCCGATAAGCGAACGATACGTGTGTGTGTGTGTGTGTGTGTGTGTGTCCGTATACACATGCGCGAGGCTTTGACGGGCGTCATTATTGGCGGGCTCGGTCGAAGAGCATCGGATACACGTATATGCTCATATATGCATATCATATAGGAGCAAATGCGTTTTTCGGCTTCGATTAAAACTCGGCGGCGGCGGCGGCGGCGGGAAGACGCATGCGCGAATAAATTAGCGATTTACGGGCGGATATCGAGGTAAAGAAAAAGCTGACTCAGCCGCGTATAACTGATTCACGCGAGGGCTTTATTGTGCGCGCATCGACGTGGCCGCAGATACGCGCGCGTCGTGATTCAGGACAGCTCGAGGAACGGGAGAATCTGGTTATTCCTCCCGACGAAATTTGTCCGGCCGATCGTGCGGCGCGTTAAAATTGAATATCGTCGCAGCCGGGTTATTAGGCCGGCGAGGTGTCGCGCCTCGACGACGGAGCTTTTTGCTTTATCAACTTATTTATTGAAGATATGCGAGCGGCCACGTGTCGCGGATTTTTTTCCTTTTCTTCGATAATTTTTCAGGATTGTTCGGGGGCTTGGGGAGGGGGGGCACGAGCGAGAAGAGAAGAGAGGAAAAAGAAGGAGAGAAAGGATCGGACTGGTCGAAGAAATGCGCCGCGCGAGAGTCCGCAAGAGTTATTTTACCGGGCGAATAAAATGCCTACGTCGTTTCATTAGCTACTCGATTGGCTGTATCGCCCCCCGCCTCCCCGAAAAGTCATTGCCTGCCGGTTTTAAACTGACAATTTACAGCTGGCTGTTTCGGAGCTCGGACACAAGCCCGAGGTATACAGTGGCGTAATTGGATAATGAGCAAACGTATATCGATCCAATTGAACCAAGACGCGCGTATCCTCGGCTCGACCCCACTCGTCTCGGCTCGCGTTTTCGATACTCCTCGCGACCAATTCCGATTGGGAATATCGTTAAATGTTCTGTCACTTTCGGAATAGCTCGTCCGTCCAGCCAATTTGGAATTTTCGTTTCGCGACATCGAGTGGTCCGAACCACGGAAGAATGTATAGGTACTCCTGCATTTTCCTGCGGTTCGAAGGAAAATCAACGGGAGGATTGCGTGATAATATTGGAAAATACAAATTTCCAACGGCGAGCGGATACAAGCTTAATTGACAAGAAAAAAACTGACGGGTGTGCAGGGGGCAGGGAGGCTGGGAAAATGCAATTGTCACGCTATTCGACAATCGTGCCGGTTCGGATGTGTATCGGATAAACAGCCAGCAGCGATCTTTCCGGCGTCAATCGCGCCCCGGACTTATCGGCGGAGTGTCAATAATTATCGCGCGCCGGTCGACTTGGGTATAATCGGAATTTCGTATAAAATCTCGCTTCGAGTTCGTGCAATATTCCAAAGCATGCTCTAGTCGGAGAGGAGGAAAAAGAGATAACACTACGGCGCGACTACGACATCAATTCAATCACACAGATGCACATCTGAACAAAATGCGGTGGTTACGCGGCGCCTCGCGCAACAGCCAAGTGTCTCTGTCTGTCTCTCGGGCCGATCAGAACCGAGGAACAATCCCAATTAAAATGATTAATAGCCGAATTATGTAAGTGTCGGGCGGAGGCGGATTCGGGCGAAAGAATTCGTTGCGTACGCATAGTGTGTACCTCGAGATGCTCTTTCAATGGCACATTGTCCGGGCGCCGCGTGGCTTATCAAAGCCACCGAGAATTACGTGCGGGAGACTGTTGGCCGCGCGCACCGCCTTACAATCCGTAAGACACTGCAGGGCTCCCGCGATGCAATCCCAATCCGAATTAGACACGTAACTTTGCGTAATCCGCACGCCGCCCCCCGATTTGACCGTGTAATACACGTTACGAGCCGGACGGGCCGCGCCTGGCTCACTGCGTGATTTCCAGCAGCCACCAGGAATTCTCGTAACCAGTCGATCCGTTCGCCGCTTCCGCCGCCGATAAATTTATGAATTTTTACATTTGTTTCAATCGTCCCCCCGTTCTTTTACTGACAATTTAACAACCGAATGCTAATAAAAGATGTGAACAATTAGATGGGATTACGAGGAACGACGAGAAACGATTAGTCCGCGAATATTCATATTGACATCCCAAAGAAAATTCGATCGAGTGTAAAATTCTTCGCGTCTCAATAATACACATCGGATAACACGCGTTATTATTTAAGCCCTCACAGGATACACTTGTATGTTCGTCAGTCCCAACCGCCAACGCCAAGTAGCTGTTGAGCTGTACAATCAGCGTCTCCTATAGTATCTTAAAACAACTTTTTGCTTTTTAAATACTACTGTTTACCATTGAAATGACCAGCCGTAAAGTTGATTTACATACATTTTAACAAAGTTACAGTTTCTTAGAACGAAACGATTCTCTCGTAACTCCATATTATTCTAAATATCTTGAGAAAACCGAAATTCTCATCGAATAGTTTTATTTGCAGATTACAACTCCCGAGATTTTGGCGTTTGATTTGGAAACAAAATACTTCATTCTACGCTTAATAGGCTCCGAAATATTGGTGATAGGAAATCTATCAGATCCAGCTGAGTAAGTGCATCACATATCGAGGATTATTTGAGTTGTGTATCCTGTGAGAGCTAGTAGTACCGAATCAAATCGTCGCTGTGTATTGAATAAAAATTTTCATTTTCCAACAACTAACCGAAAAACCACTTGGGTTTTGGGTCGCTCGGATCTCACTGAAACTCTTGCCGGTGGTTCGTAGTTACCATAATAGATAATTTATTTGCAGTCATTCGTCAGCTAATAATTCGAAACGTTCCCGATGAACAAATGCAAGTTTCACCTGTTTGTAGTGATGTGCAGTAATTAAATACAAATTTTTCGTATTCGAAATGGTTTCGTAGTTGGATACATCCTAAATACATGAGTATAATTGCCGTATTCAAATACATTAAAAAACCGACTCGTAAAGGGTTTCGGTGGCATCAGAGCAGGCCAGATCACAAGTAATCAGTTTGAAGTAATTACGATTGAACAATCAGACGGACCGGTAAAATTTGTCAAGCGGCTATAAGCGAGTTTGTCAGACACATCACATGCGCAGCAGCAACACGTTGGCTAATCACACACACTTGTGCAAACTCGAGCGGGCGACAAAACACACAGCTACAGGGTGGAGGTGGGGGTGGGTGGGGGTGGATTATTTACCGGGAATGTTATCGCCGCGCTGCTGCGGCCACCGGAAGGAAGGCCTGGGCTGCTGCTTGCTGCGCATATCTCGAGCTCCCGCTCGGCGGCTCGCTGCGCCGCCTCGGGCCGCTCGCTCGTACGGCGGGCGCCACCGGCACCGGCTCCCGGCAGAGGCACCAGCCCCCCGTCGCCGCCGCCGCCGCAACACGCCGCTAAGCTGCCGAGACACCCACTTTCCAGCCGCGCGACCAGCCGACACCACTACTTACCTGCAAACATACACAATTATTACACGTCACATTTTTACATACATATATATTTGAGTTGTATCTTCATTTTGACCATACATATATATGTGTCAACATTGTTGGAGGATACCATTGGAGCTTGGGCCAGGGGTTAGTCAAATTTGTTTTGACTGCAATGTAAGATTGAAATAGAAGAAATTTTGTAACTGATAAAAATATTTGATATTCAACTGAAGATTAATTTCACTAAAACATTACTATTTTCTAGTCATGCGATTTCTACTAATAAAAAGTCGTTTTTTTTACTACATTAGATTTAAAATGTGCGCATATAACAGCACACTCGTTCAATTTTTAATGTCGGATATCTCGCGCATAGTCGATTGTTACTAATGGGAATCAGCATGAGATCTGTCAGTGGGGAGGGAATGACGTATATCGTTTGTTCATTCTTATATTAAAATAAAGATTGCGGTGTGTTTAAAGTTCAAGCGATAGAGCTGAACGCCAAGCGTATAAACATGGTTTCAAAAATTGCTCGTACGGGCCGGAACCATACGGGAATCCACGATCGACGCGATATCCCCCCCTAATAAAGTAACACAATGCTCCTCGAGCGTTATAATCGAGAAACAACTGAATCTCCAGCCCTTATAATTCGTCCCGAGAGCCGCGGCCGTCCGAATAAGCGACGAGAGCGCGCGAAAAAGCACCGATCCATCAACGTATCAAAAAGGTAGGATCTGCAAAGCACGCCACACACACACACACACACACGTCCCGCGAAAGCGCGATAAAACCTCGCGGGAGCATATCGCGGCTCGGACGCACAGAGAGAGCGTGAAAAGCGGGTCGTCGCGTGAAAAACGGCTCCTCGGAGAAAAAGGCGGCGTGCATTAGCCGCCCAGGGGCGAGAGTGGGAGATCGATGCATTTTTTTAATTAATTCAAGCCTCTGGCCGTCGCGGCCGAGAGATAACCCGGCCCCGTGGCTTTTTGCCCCCCCGCGCGGACGCTGCGTCGCACAATGTCCGCGCCGAGAGTACGAGACGCCGCCGCAGCTCCGAGGATTTACTTCCCCGGCGGCGGCGCACGATGGAAAAAAGACGGGAGAAAAAAGGAAGAGGCTGCGGGGCGGAGGGGAAGGCTAGACGGCCAAACCGAAAGGGACGTCACGTACGTGCGGCTTTTCCTCGGCCCGTGTATATATCTCGCGAGTCAGAGTCGGGGAAGGGGAGGGGGGCACGCTGCAGCAGTAGCGCACGCCCTCGAAAGCGGGCCGCCTTTGTTTCTGATATTTATGAGGCGTTTTAATTCGCGCCGGTTCTCGTGTATACGCGTATAGAGAGAGGTGGGGGTGGGGGATATAATGGGCACTAGCGGGTGGGGTCCCCCACCCCCCCGGGCCGATAAAGTGCGCGGCTCTAATTCCTCCAGGCCTTCCGCGCTGCTTTGACGCTCCCCCCCCTCCCCCGCACTTTATTTATATTCGAGTCTGGCGCGCGAGCTGCTCGCTCGTATAGTGACGTCTTATATCCTCGGGGCGAGCGGGACAGACGCGCACGCAACTTTGCTCGTTGCGTCCATCACACCACCCCCCGATATCGTATATATATATATGTGTGTGTGTCCCTCCTCGATGCCCCTGCGTCTGTATTATCGAGGGGCTGATGAATTTCCCCGCGTTTTTCCCATGACTCCTTTCCTCCTTTGCCTTTTGCCCGCTACGATGTGTAACCCCCACCATTGATGCGTGGCCCGTGGCTCACGAGTCACGAATAGAGTGACTTCGCTGTTTCGGTACACAGTACTCCCTCGAGACTGGCGCGGTACTCCCGTTGTGTTTTGGTACTCCCTGCTTCAGAGGACGATGCGATTCGAAAAATTACTATTCAATTATATTCACTGTTCTCACTGATGAACCGAGAATTCCCACTCGATTCAATAGTACAAGAATATTCGCGAGAATAAATCGTATGATTTGTCCATAGATTCACGGTACTCCATGGGAACTCCGTGCAGTACCGCGGTGACAAACCCCGGGGTACAGCTTCACGCGTTATACCGCGAACAAAGTGTCAGGGATACTCATAAGGTAGGGGAGGGGGGCGAGCGAACATACACAATTTCGGCAGCAAAGCGATAATCGTATACTTATCCCGCGGAAAAACGTAAATCAGGTGGAACATAATCGTTCGGGTCGGAAATGAAACGGCGGATCAGAGTAATAAATTGGAAGTCGCTCTCTCTCTCGAGAGAGAGCGCGAGGGTCGCGCTTGATTGTACTGTCGTCATTTTTCACAAACCCAAGTCGCGCAGTGTTGGGCTCGTGCGCGCGCGCGCCCACCTGGCCGAGGCGTCTGCGCCGCGTATATACCCCTCCACTCCCCCTCCCCGAAATGACTGGGTACATTCCGTTCGAGTTTGCTCGCGAGGTGGGCCAATAAATTCGCCTACATTCCGCCCTGCGCCGACTGCTCCTTCCTATACACACACACACACACGCGCGCGCGCGTATATATATAATAAACTCGCTTCTCTTTCCTTCCACTCTTTCTCCGCCTCTTTCCTTCGCGGATCTCGCAGAGCTCGCCGCCAACTGCAAATAACGATATTATTGCTCTTCGTTTCACGGGCCGGTAAATTTTTCAAAACGCGTCCCTTTGTTTCTCAGCTATTCTCCTGTCCAATACGATATTGACTCTTCTCTAAGAAATCCACCGGGCCAAACTTGTACGTCCACTTGTATTAGCTGCTCGATTATTTTACAATGTCGAGGGAAAGCAAGAGGAAGTATTGGTACACTCGATGCGTTTTCCGGTCGGATCGACGCGACCGCCGAAGAAGACGCTGGGGCTCGCGAGCGTAATGAATTTGGCGCGTGCAAGAGAAAAATTCGTTGATAATCTCGAGCCGCCGCCCGGCTATAAGGCTCCCCTTCTTATCCGTATAAACATTAACGTCGCGGGTATCCCAAAGCCATTCGTTCGCTTTTTGAGGGGGGCTCGCATTTTTCTCTTTATTTTAGCCGCGGGTTTTAACGTGCTCCCTCTCTCTTGCTCTCGTGGCTCGCCCGCGTCCTTCGTCTTTCCTCGGGACGTGTGTGCGATAAAGAAGCGCCTCTCTCTCTCGGTGTGGCCGTTCCTCCTGGCTCTCTCTCTCACACACACACACACACACATACACACACACACAGGGAGGGACCGGAGAGTTTCTGCAGCGCGTACGAGAGAGACGGTAGTGAGTTTAACAGTAACAGTACGTCACCCCGTCTGTCTCGCCCCCGCCGCCGCCGCCACCGCCGCCGCTGTTCTTAACAGCCTTCACTCTCTAAAAGCCGGGGTGTGATCTATGGCGGGACGTTGCGTCACTCGGGCGAACAGATGCAGGACTCGTATATTACCCCCGCCATATCTACGAGAATGGAAGGAGCGGACGAAGAAGCGGCCAGAGAGAGGGAGAGAAAGAATGGCGAACGACACAAATCACTCGCTCCTTTGTGCGTCTCTCTCTCTCTCGCTTCTCGCTCGCTTCTCTCCCGTCCGATTTTCCCCGCGGGCGAAAAAAAAACGACATTTTAGGAGAGAGAGAGAGTAGCAGCAGCAGCAAGGAGAGATGGAAAGCGGGACGCTCCTGGAGGGAAAACAACAAATTGATCCTTCCAAGGTGCATAGCTCGCGTCTCCCTCTCTCTCTCTCTTTCTCTTTCTCGTCCTATATGTAAATCGCGATGAGTGAGAAAGTCGAGCTACGGCTGACACGCTGATTTACTGTCTCCTTTCATTGTGCCCCTCTCTCGCTGCTGCTGCTGCTGCTGTACAAGCTTCTCTCTCTCTCTCTCTCTCTCTCTCTCTCTCTCTCTCTCTCTCTCTCTCTCTCTCTCTCTTTATCTCTCCTTTCTTTCGGCCTCTTTCCCGGATACTTTTTTTCTTTCCTTTTTTTTCGAGAAATTTTTTCAACGAGATTTATCGGCGACAGTTTTACGATTTGACGCTTGAAGAGCTTTTCTTCCACGGCGATTTATCCCAAAGCCGAGATTACTTTTTATTATTAGTAATTGTAATTGATGACGCGCGCGAGCGAGGCGACTCCTCGCGCGACACAGACGCCCGGAGATTCGTATAGAGGCGTTTCGGAAATAGAACGTGCCACGGCTCGCGAGCAGCGATTTTTCGCGTGTATGGTAATCGAGGAAATTCGCCGCCCCCGAGTTGGATTCGCCGCGATTATCACGGGAGGACAGCTGCGCGGTGGGATTGGAAAGGGCGACACGCATATATACGCCCGAGAACGACGTGTTCCACGAGCGCTCCTTCCCACGAGGAAATTTTAATTATTTATCGAGAAATTTATGTCAAAGGCCGTGGGGCACGCGGATATATATAAAGTGCGTCGCTCCGAATGATTTCGGGAAGTAAATCACTATTATTTACAGCCCGATCCGACGTAATTCCATTCATAAAAAAGCTAATAAAACACTTTCCCCCTCGCCGCTGCCATAATTAACAGGGTGGAAGAAGCGAAACGCCCCACACGCACCTATTCGTCTCTGTGTGTGAGCGTGAGCGCGCGTGTATGTGTGTATGTGTGTGTGTGTGTGTGTGTGTACCGTAGCCGTATTTCCAGAAGACCCGACTAGCCGTAACTGCCGTATTTTCTCAAACAGCTGACGAGATCCGCTTGTCATGGGACGCAACCTACCAGGAAAGAATATATCATGGGCTCAACATTGACACACGATATGCCCGGCTCAAACACTGTGTGTGTGTACCTATATATATACCCACACACACTCACACACAGAGAGAGCAGAACGGACCGCGACGCGCGTCTAATGATTCACCGTTTCCGGGGCTCCATTATTCGTTTAATACCAAAGATGATTGCATTGATCCGACTATAATTTTCTCGAGATACAATCGATGAATTCGCGCGCGGTCGAGTTTGCTCCGCGTCCCCCGTATACAGTCTCGGGCGTCTCGTTTTTTCCTTGTTTCGCCGATGGCTATCGAACCCCCGAGACAATGGAGTATTCATCAAACTTATTCTTTCGCATTAAAACTGACCAACGAGCTATATACGCGCTGGCTCTTTTCCTCGACGACAGTATAACGGCCGAATTCGCGGCCGAACGACGCAGTGCAGTTTAGGAAACAACGAGAGATGGAAATTAGTAATTCGGTGGGTCGGCAAATTTGTCAGCCGGGCGATAAAAAGATGAGGAGGCGCGTGAATCCGTCAGCGCGAGCCCGCGACATCAAAGCTCGCGGACAAAGGGGCGCGCGAAGTTGCGGAGCTCGAGCGAGCCGCCGCCGCCGCCGCCGGGGAAACACTAGCCAGCTGGTGCTGGCGCGAGTATAGACGCTTCCAGAATCCCATAAATCAGGTCAGGGTTGGGGGGTGGTGGCGGCGGTGGCGAGGGTCGCCGGGTAAAGGTCGACGCACAACAAACACGCGCCGGCTCGCGCATGCTCGCACCCGACTCCCCCTGTCTCTGTACGTGTATACACATGCACACACTCAAGCGCGTATATCGCACTCCCCGCGCGCCACTTTCGCCGACTCACCGAGGAAAATATTCACAGGCGCGCGCGCGCGCGGCTCTGCTCTGTGTGATTTTGCCTTTTTTTTCATCCCCCGCTTCTGTCCCACTTGCTCGAGTTTGATGCAGCGATTTTGTACAGCCTTTGCTTGTACAGATAGGGTTGTGTTCCACGTGAGTTTTCAGTGAGCTTGCAAGCATGACGAGTTTTTCCCCGCGAGATAATGAGGTGACTCGATGATACTCCCCACTGGCACGCGAGATGTAGAACGAAGAATACCTCGCTATTGATTTATTCATCGATAATCAAGTATCTTCGACGAAATCACATTCGTCCTTTCAAAATCTCACAGGGAAATGCCAGTGTCGGAAATTGAAGAATCACAACATGAATGAATATAATCAAAGTGAATTTTCGCTTTGGTTATCCATGAGTTTTGATTCGAAAATCTTACCTCGAATTTTCGGTAGAATCTTTTTCTATCAAAACTCATGGCTAACTGTAATATTTCCAAAAGAGTATCATGCGTTGGGAAGGAGTTTTCCTCTTCTCAGCCGCATACGCATGAAATAAGGCAAATCCTCGTTTAGTCACACACTCGACCCTTACGAGTCGTAACAACAGTAAAAAAAACGCGCATATATCGCTAAACGCGATCGGGACGCGAGAGAGGAGGTCCGAGGAATGGAGAAGATTGCGCGCGTCCCTCGAACACGTCCGGATGTAGTTATCATTGGGAGTGGCAATGGGGCTAAACAATCTCGGCCGCGACGTACAGGTATGTACACGTAGGGCCGGGAAAAGCCCGTTGGAATACAAGAAGGGCCATAAAAAGTACTTCATTACAGCGCAGGAGCGCAGGGAGGGAGAGCGAGAGCAATTTCCTCGGCGGCGGGGCTGTTTCTCGCCAAGAGAGAGCCAAAGCTGCACGCGCACGTAGCCGTGATCGACGATGAAGGAGGTGCACGACGCGCGGCTGCTGCTGCTGCTAGCGGTGGAATGACTGATATAAAGAAAGCGAGAGAGAGAGAGAGAGAGAGAGCGAGCGGCTGGCGCACGGCCCCCGCAGATGGAATCAGTGCAGTTGGGAATATTGGAAAACGTCAATGGCGCACGAGATGAAGGCCGCGCCGCGACGCCGCCCGGCCTGGGGGTGCGGTATTTATGACGCGTACGTGGAGATTCCCGCGCGCGAGGGAAAAGAACACTATATATACGTGCAGTATGGCAGGTCTCGAGAGCGAAGACAAAAGCGAGGGAGGGATTCGTCACGCGACATTTTCCACCGGTGAGTTTACGCGCAGCCGAGAGAGAGAGACACACACACCAGAGGCTCTGCTTGTCTCGAGCTTGTACGTACTTTGTCGGGAGACACACTTGCGCTCCTGTATACCCAGACCTGCTGCTCTACTAAATTTATGGACTGGATTTTCCAGGCCTCACTCCCCGACCTTTTCTCTTTTCACTTCCTATATACATGTATAGCCGACCGCCTGATTTTTCGACTGGCTGCCCGCGCAACATTCCGAACTCCGCTAGAGATGCGGCTCTCGCACACCGATAGAGGCAATATACTCGCGATCTGTAATGATTCGCGTACATCGAAAATTCAACGCGTCCTTGGTGATTGTGAACGCTTGTTCGCGCGAGAGCGACGTGAGTTTATTACTGGTACGGTGCACGCTGATTCGCAATTTACCGATAGCTCCTCGATTTTTACGGCGTTCTGCTCACGGTGATTACTACAGCTTGCCACAACTGATTTTCGACGCCCACACAACAGCTCAAAATGATTTATCCTTCGAATTGATAGTGCAGCTATTCAGTATCGGAACTCACTGCAACCGTAATTCAATCTTTTTGGAAGTACTTCCTGACTGATTTGATTCTTCAAATATACAAATTTTTCATTGATGATTTTCGTCATCGTCAATATATTTGTAGAATAAAAAGATACTACATAATTGTTTGTATGAAAAAAATGTTGATAGCTCGAATGATATATTTGGACCACCAAATGCATCCCATATCCAAAAGCTTTAGCGAGACCCGAGACCCAAATGGTCTCTCGGTAAATCGTACCTAATCGATTCGGTGATCTGTTCCAACTCATTGTATATCCCATTCGACGCGCGTACATCAGTGTCCAGCAGTCTATTCCCGGCGACACGCGGGGTCTCTAATCACCAACTTGAACTGCTTCTTGCCTAAGATACGAATCGCGCGCTCGTGATATTCCCTTCGACTTATTTACCGAGCGGTGCGATGAGGCTTGCGAGAAACCGGGAGGCTCTCGCGGTTAATGAGTTGGCCGCGCGTCGGGAGCCGAGTCGTAACGAATGGGCCGATCGGCTCGGAGCAACATTGTCGCGGGCTCTCGAGCTCGGCCACGCATTTATTTTAACTATCCCCGAGATAGACTTGGTCAAAAGCCATATACACACGTACCGCGCGCGCGAGAGCGAGGGGCTCGCATCAAAGGAGCTGCGGCCCCGGAGAGTATATACACGACAAAACAGAGAGAGGGACGCAGCAGGCCGTAAAGCATCCTAAAATTAGTGCAGCGTGACAGAGAGCTCGTGGGGAAGGGGGGGGGACAATTTGTTGCGATATACTTTGTGTCATCGCGGCCTCGTAAATCCGCGTTGCTCATTGGCCGCTCTCGGGCCAGCTCGAGAGATGGACTCGTTCGAGACTGGCTTAATAGCTTCCTGCGCCCGATGCCAGCCTGCGAGAACCATTGCACGACGTGTATTCACGGCGAAACGTATCCGCGAGCTTCCGAGATACTCGGGGACACAACCCAACGACCGGCCGCCAATCTATCCGGTCCACGACTGCGGTATACGACTGGCGGTTTACGTTCGATTGCATTTAATCTCGGTGAGTTTGAACAGGCTGTGCGATCCTTGCGCTCGACGAACGGGGCAACATGTCGAGTTTGCCCAACATAGCCCGCGCGCGAAGCAAAGATTATCGAAAAGAGAAAAAAAAGCAAAATCAAACGGCTCTCGCGTATATGCATTCGCTCGGAGGCGTATTCACGTACGGGAGGTCGCAGTACACGCATATCCGTGTTTTTTCCTTGTTCGATGTGGCCGCGAATGGTCGGGTGGATCTGGGACGCGGCTCGTCGCGTATCCGCGGGGATTTATAATCGGCCGGTGTCTGTCGCGCGAGATCGCAATAAAGACGCAGGATGGATTGGCCGTGGGCTTGGCATTCGGCGGAGCTCGAGCCGGATCTATTCTGGTGATTTGAAGCCGGGCACGCGCGTCCAATGAATCAATCGGTCTGATGCCTCGGCTCCTCGTCTTCGTCGTGAGCCGCCGGGCGCACGGAGGAGGGGAAGAGACGCGCGATCTACGACGCGGCGAACAAGCTTCTCTCTGCACGCGGCCCACAGCGAGAGAGGCACTTTTGTTTCGGCACTCGTATATATCGTTTTACGAGCGAAGCGCGGCAGTCCGTCTCCGCGTCCGCTGGCTTTTATCATTGCAACCGACTAGAGACGCTTTTCCCGAGCATTGGCTAAACCCGAGAGCGTCTCCCGAGCGACTTTGATCTTGTGGAAACTCGGGAGAAATGGGTTCTGAATATACGCGTGGAAACCGAACGGGGACAACGTTTGAATTGATCGATACTGTACTGTGTGTGTCTGTTTTGAATCGGGCGGATCTCGAATGAAATCACACGGACATTCGATATTCACGAATCAACGTCGATCAATTTTCGCGCAACGCGAGTCAAAACTTGGTCGAACTCGGCGCGTCAATAATCCGTCGATACGGATACGTTTCGTGAAACGCCAACGGCCAGATCCACTGGCTCGCCTCGTCTGTATGAATTTGCTCGCCGTCGTTTCGGAAAAATCACACAACGCGACGATACCTCCCGTGCGAACACACGTATATGCACACACACATATCCTGATATAGAATCATCATAAAGGTGAATCGGAGCGCTGGAAAACTCGGGATCTGTCGCGGACGAGATTAAGCAAGTCCACGTGAAAGGAGCCATCAGTGGCAGGCTGCACACACGCGCACATGCCCCCCTGAAGCGCTTGGCTCCCCCTTGTACTCGAGCCTCTTCTTTCGGCTCGGCGACCAGGAGGGAAGGGGAGCTGCCGTCGTTTCACCTTGCCAATTACTCGAAACAGAGCCGGAGCGGACTATATCCGAGCGTATTAGGGTTGTCGGGGGGGAGGTGCAAAGGTACCATGGGACTGCGCTTATCTCGGCTCGCCCGAGCTCGCGCGAGCACTCCTCTCTCGCTCTCTCTCGCTCTCTACATTGTCCGTCTCGGGCGAATAAAGTCGCGTACGCAATTAGCTGACTGAACTCGGGGAAGCTTCTCATTTGCGCCGGGCGCCAGATCAAATACGCGCCCAGACGATACCCCCGCGTGCCTATGTATATACGTATACCTCTGGTTTTATTCGCGCTCAGGGATTTTTCCTGCATATACATAGCTAGTCGAGTTTGATGCTTCTTGCACTTCTCTCTCTTTCCCTGCACTGGGCTTTTATTGTGTCTCGCGCGCGAGATTGTGCGCCGGGCAAACGCGCTTGTTTCCTCGTCGGCTCGACTTTGGCTGCACGAGTCTCCCAAGTTCGGGGATAAAAAATTAATCGTTCTCGTGTGTTAAATTATATCAACTCCTGAGGCACGCGTATCCTCTGAGCGAAAGAAAGTAGAGACGGGTGTTTGAATTTCTCGATTTCTCCAGTAACACGTGCCCGTTACAGTTGCGAAGTTACGAAGCTCGCATCATTTGACAAATAGTGTTTTCATCACATGAGTAAACATAATATATTCACCAAGAATCATTTGAATTGTGGAACTTGATTGGTTTTCCAAATCAATCCACAGACAAAAGACGGCAACCCTACAAATGGCCCACACCCAAAGAACCTCGGATAGTAGCCGCACTTTAACCAGAAAAAAAAGTTCGAACACGCGCACAGAGGCTATAGGTTGTCGGTTCATCGAGGCAAATTTGGCGCTCCACGAGGCCGAGCTCTATCGTCGCGCGCGTCGTTGCTAATTGATTTGATGATCATCGGTCGAGCCAAACTGGTTTTTGGTCGAAAAACTCGCGAGAGGGTGGACGCGGGGGGGTAACGCGATACCCTCGGTGAAAGCAAGTTCGGATTTTCGAGAGGAAGCGGAAGAGAGAGAGAGAGAAAAGCGAAATCGGACGGGCAATTACAGCTGGAGCGAGGGAAATAAAAGAGACGCGTGGCCGGGGGCGGGGGAGTGGAGGAGCGACGAGATAAGGTGGAGCCGGTCCGAGTGTCCTTCGGCGTCAAAATCAACCGGCTCGCCGCTATATACATATATACACACACTCACCCACACACATACTGCACAGAGATCTAAAAGTAGGTAGAAAGGAGCGCGGCTGGACATGAGTTGAATGCGGCCCTCGAGAGAGCCGTGCACCGAGCTGTCAGCGACATCGCGACCGAGCGCGCGCCATCCGAAACTGACCACGACAGCTGAGCCCCGCGCGATATACAACAACAACAACTACAACAACAACAACAGCGACGACGACGACGACGACGACACACACACACCAAACTTGGGTGTGTGCGAGCGCGTATACGTACACACACCCGTCTCCTCCCGATTGATCCGTATCCCCCGGCCCACTCGTCGCTCGTCCCGCCGCGGATTAATCTCTAATTCGCTTGCTTGCACTGCAGAGAGAGCCGCTCGCTGCAGCGTCTGCCCCATAATCGCCCACACCTATCGGCAAGATTCGGTTTTAGTTGCAGCGCCTTCGTGACTTCGTATTGTATTTCTTCGTCTCCTGCACAATTCCACATACGCAATTCTGTCCGAGTAAGAAACTTATGCATAAATTATGCCGAGAAATATACATATTAATTAGGCTATAAAAGTTTCACTGTTCGATCATAGAATTCGGTAGTCGATATTTGTATACAACAAAAGTAGATTTTACCTCTTTCGAGGGAGTTAGTTTGGATATGATATACTTATAGTCTTGCCAATAAATTTTGACACATCGCAATAGCAAAGATAAGTCACCCCGCGGTAGAATCGCGTATAAGAACAGTGTGTAACGGGAAAAACACACCGGGTAGGGGGTGGTATATTTGGGAGTGAGATCGCGTTGGAAACAAGCACAGTCGGCGGAGAAGCGAGGCGCAAGGCAGCGCAGTGCGGACGTGTCACGCGGGACTTTGGCCGGGACGTGTTCTAGCCGCGCCCGCGCGAAAAATATCGGGTAAGAAGGGTCTCGGAGAGGTGGAAGAGGATGAGTAGCCGCGGCGGCGGTGCGGCGGTCGAGAAGAAAGGAGAGAGGAGCAGGTGAAAAGAGGCTCCGCGGCCGCAAGAAAAGAACACGACAGGGCGCGCGCGAGAGAGAGAGAGTGCGGTGAAAGATGAGGAGCCGGGGGATAATAAGTACGGCGGGGCGGCGAGCGCGAGAGAGAGAGAAAGTGCGCGATAATGGTCAACGGGCTCTCGGGGCAGCAGCAACAACAATACCGCGGCCAGCTCGAGCCAGTTTATCCGCGGGGGTTGCAGGTCACGAGGGCCAGCCCGCTGAACGTATACGGCTGATTGATGGAACACACGTCACTCGGCCGCCGCCGCGCGCGACCATCAATCTCCCGCCGCGCGATCGACGTGCGCGCAGCTCGCGCGCTTTCTCTTCCTCCCCACGTACGTATTATATGCGCCCAACCGGCATTATATGCGCGTGTATACACATTTGGCCGTGCGAAAACTATGTGCAACACACCGGGTTGTTCTGTTTTGCTGATTTTTTTCCGGGAGCAGCCGAGAGGAGAATTTGTGTCGACTACCGACAAGATCGGAATAGAAACCATTGTGTATTTAGTGGATGCTACCCCCAAAGTAGACTGGCTCCTCGAGTGTAATTACTATGTCGATAAATGAATTTTTTCCGGACAACGTTCGTCTATACGAATTTTCCCCCGGCCGAGGGAAATGCGATAGGAGCCAGATAAAACGTTACTTCCGATTGTATACACCAAGAATACGTGAGTTCGATAGTGAGCACTGGATCCCCACTCGCAAGACTCACTATTCGAGTGTAGTCAGGTGCATAAATTTCTTCCGACCCACATCGACCTTCGACCCGAGCGCATCTCTCGAGTGAGTCGTTCCAACGAGGTGTGTGTGTGTGTGTAGCGTCTGTAAAAACGGCTTGGCCGCCGGTGCGCTGGTCGGAAATCAAAGCATCGCAATAATTTGCTCAACGTCCTCTCGGTATCGGAGCAGATCCGCTCGCGCGCATTACCATAAAATGATCGGGCCGCCCCGTCAAAGCGTCGACCACACCGAGTCCCTGCGGACTGTGCCGCCGCCGCCGCCGCGGCGAGCCACATTATTTATTATTCCCATCAGGGTGGCGTGGCCGGGGCCGATCAGCCTCCCCCGTGCCGCCATCGGCACCGACCAAAGCCTCGCCGATGACGCAGCAACGCCTCTCTCTCTCTACCTTCCCCCCTTCCTCTCCTCTTCCTCCACTGCGTACCTGCGCGCACGCGATCCGCACTTTTCCGGCACCCCGCGGGTACTTGTGTGTGTGTGTGTGTGTATACGCAAAGGTCGGAATGCGGTATTCACTCGGTGCGAATTTTACCGCGCGGCGGACGACAACAATCGAGGAGAGCCGGGGATGCGCAACCGGCCGAGCCCTCGACAACTCCGGTGAAAGTTTTTGCTTTCGGGCTGCGGTGCTGATGAGAATAACAAAACGGCTCCGATGGAAAAATGAAAGATGTTGTCGCGTGAAACTTGTCCGGAAGCGTTCTAGTTACACCCGCACTTTTCCATCTGCAATCAATAGTTTTTGGGGGAAAAAAGCAACGTTTCGCGTTTAATTCACTGTTCCTGATCTTCTGCTATTGACGATGATTTCTTATTGATGGGAGAAACATTTTGAGCTTGGTTTCCGCTCGTTTGTGCCTGAATAAGCCGTTTCGTCTAACATTTTAATCTTTTCCAAATACTCAATAATCTGTCGATAAGTGACTAAATATATCTATATACAAATTTACAGAGCCTGAGATACGTAAACTTGATATCTAATGGCGAATAGTATAAAACATCGTCAGGCTGCATAGCTGTAAATCTCGGGTACATCGTGCCAAAGTGAGTGGCACATCTTCATTTGACGTTCTCGCGTCTTTACAGGACAAAATAGATTATTCAAAGTTCAAACTATACCAATAACGAATATATTTTACCATGCATTTCTCGTTTCATACTCGAGAAAGATTAATCCTACGAATCTCATCTATAAATATTTACCCCCTTGACATTCGTTTTTCGAATTTGCCGCGATAATTTAACGCAGCTTCTTTTTTCATCACTACTCTGGCTCAAAAGACCCTCACAAAACTCAATCAATCAGTAGTTCTCCAACGATCGACAATAGTCAGAGAGACGGACGCGAGTCACACAGTTCGGACGTGATCAGCCCCGTGGCCGCGGCAACAATGGACCCGAGAACACGAGATAGGAATTTTCCCGAATTAGCGAGTTGGGATTGCCCCCTCGTCTCTATCGGAGGTGGAGGAGGGGGTGTCGGTCGGTCAAATCTCGATTCGCCCGCGCACAATACGATCGGGGCTTGTAACGCGCGGCGGAGGATAATCGCGCGGGTCTGGGGATTGTTTCGCGCGCGCGCGCGCGGACCCGAACGAGCTGCGTCACGGAACAAATGCGCGCTTCGGCCAATCATAGGAGCGACGCGGCCGAGGCTCTCGGCTGAGCGATGATCGGCCGACGATGACGAGCCGCGAACGATCGTGACTCGAGCCTGTACACTCGCGTCCCGGCCCAACAGCTGTCAATCCCGGCCCTTCTTCTTCTTCCTCTACTCCTCTTCTCCCGTCTCCCACACACACTGGCCGACTCGAGCTTTCTCCCTTTATTTCGCCGACGACGACCCTCGGCGCACTTTTAATGGATATTCTCGCGAGGATCGGCCGCTTTCTCCGAAAGCCTCGGACGCTTTTCTGAAGTCACGTTCGCAACTCCGATTTCGTACGCGTCGCTTTTTTTCCCTTCCCGCCCCACTCACACCTGATTCTCGACGTGTGTATGATTGCACAATACGATGCTGGATGAAGATATCCTCGAGTATATGTAACTTCATCAATTACTTCCGCGTCCGATATGGAGCGAAAGCACGCTCCGAAAAATCTCCGAGATAGCGCATATCCCGACAATTAATCGCATTAGATCCGATCATTATTCTCTCGCGCGGCTCTGGATTACATACGCGGGGCCGAATAAATAGCCAACTCTTCGTCCTGCCGACGCGAGCCGCTAAATACGGGATACACGCCACGTTGTGTCCGGAACTTTACTCTCGACAAAGGGGAGGCCTCGAGCTGGAAATGGCAAAATTCAGTAGAAGAGAAAAAAATTAACGACTCCTATACACCGGGGCTATGAACCATTAAGAAACTCAATACTGGGTTTCGACGAAAAATTCGGATTTCCAGCTAGAAGAGTACCCGCATACCATTTACTTTTTCCCGATGCTAATTTCGAACCTACCGCACGAAAGAACAAAACAAAATTTCAAAGTCTTAGCCGCGTATACGATCGAACTGTGACTAACCGGACTCGAGCGCGTCCAGAAGATGACGGATGCAGATTTTTTTTCCCCGTCCGACGAACGCGCGAAACATCAACGTGACGAGATCGCAGGTGGGGGAGAGAGGCTGTCCGGCGCGGCGAAGGTGGAAAAGTCGGCGATTTAGGCGTTTCGAGTTTCTCGGGGCGCGCGCAGCCATCCGAGAACACGGCCGGCAACCCGATATCTCTCGATATACCTGCGCGCGCGCGGCGTATTTGCTTTTTTCGATTCTCCCCGGGATGTGCTGAAATTGTCCCGCGCGACTGCAGCCGGAAGTGCACGCGGAATCCCACCGAGTGTGTTACGTCTCAGCTGATTCGACGGATCTTCCGTTCGCGGAAGAGTTTCGCGTGCGTTTTCGAGTTCGTAATAATTACACGCGGAGTGACACACGAGTGATTTGACGAATCATTCGTGACGGTAGAATATCAAGCGGAGATAAAAAAAAAAGTAATCTTCCTCCTGTTACGACAGACGCCAATCGGTTAGATCAATAATCGATTCCCTCAATATCGGGACTGTTTTCGTGTGACAGCTTCTAATCAACGACGTCGCGGTATTAATAATCGATACGTGGCGAGGCGGGGGGAAGAAAGAGAGAAAAATCACAGATTCGAATCAAAGATGGGCAGCGGGCCACGCGGCCCCAAGCTCAATCAATCAAAATTATATCGGCGGATCACACTCGGCGCGGCTTTCCGAGAAGCAAAACACGCATCTTGACCCAGATCTACCTTTCGAAATCCGTATCGTTTTCACGAAAAACTCTCGACCAATATGTGTAACCTCGGCGTGTCTATATACACGACTCTGGCAAAATCGATTGGACGGAATCGGAATCACGAGAGTGTATATCTCGAACCGAGTCGTAACGGCTCGAGGAAAATTATTAAACATGAGCAGTGAAATGTCACTGTTGAATAGTGTATGTACAGTGTGTGCCTCACTTATAAGTACTTATTTTTGTCACTGCGTTACAGTGAATCTTCTCTATTATTTACGGCTGATGATTCACACGCTCGTCTAGTGAGAGTCTGCAGGTGCGTTATATTCGCAGTGAATATTTATCAGTAATTGGTCCATCGAATCTTTGATTATTTTAATACGTCACTGCAGTGGATGCAACATTTCACGATACGCACGAGTGCTCAAGTTGGAAGGGCATTGAAGGCCGGCGCATTCACCAAATCATTTCCCGCATCTATACCACCCCTTACAACTTTGGACAATTTTGCCTTTGAGAACGCAATCGAGTTCCGCGTGTGTAGCGCAGCAGCGAGGAGAAGCTGCAGCGCGGCGGTGTGTGTGTGCGGAGGGGCCGTGTAGGGCTGCGGCGGCACGCGGCTCTCTCTCTCTCTCTCTCTCTCGAGTGAGAGGGAAGAGGCTGCTCCATTCATGGCACTAGTCTCGGCTCTCCCCTCCCGCCCCGCCGAGCCCGTTCATTCTGCGCTGCGAGTTGCGTAACCCCCGCGGCAAGTGCACACGGCGGCGCCCGGCCGCGCGCAGACACTATCTTTTTATAGGACTCACTTGTGCGTAAAGTGTGTCCTCGGCTTCTTACGAAAAATCATCGAGTCGTCCTCGACCACGGAGTCGGGGAGATTCGGTTCGAACTCTCGCTGATCCTACGACGATCCCTTGTCGATACGCGGCGTAGCCCGGTGGAAAATTCGAGCCCACGAGAGCGCGGTTTGTTTAGCCGGCGAGGCGGCGACTATAAAACAGCCGTGGTCTCGGTGGGGGCAATCTGCGATTCGGATCGCGCTCGGAGAGAACGAGGGCGAGCTCGAGCCGGCGAACTGGGAGACCAAAAAAATCGCATAATATATGATGACGTTTATATTAATGAGAAACGAGCAAGAGCAAGAGAGCGAGAGGATCTGCCTCGGGCCTGCCAATCGTCGATTGCCGATCGCTCGGCGCTGATTGCAGCTGCGCGACTGCACGTATATAGACACGGGACCATTGTTATATCATCGCTCGTTGCCGCGCGCGCGCACTCTCTAGCCTCTCTCTCTCTCTCTCTCTCTCTCTCTCTCTAATCTATCATCGACAAAGTCGTGAGTTATTGTCGGACAGACTTTTTTTCCTCTCCCCCCCCCCCCACGGCCGCTGCCTCTCTCTCGCTCGCTCCCATTTCGAGCGCGCTTTTCGCGAAACGCGGGACGGATTGACCGAGGATGACGCGGACGAATGCACGCGCAGATCGAGATTCCGCGCGAGGAAAGTAGGTACATGTATACGCGGCCGCGAGCGAAGTGCCCTCTCTACGCCTGTTGCATTCGGTCCAATTATTCGTGTGAACTCTCGTTCTGTTTGCTCTTCCAGGGCCACTGTACTGAAGAGATTACACGCGCTAGCTTATCTCGACAACCGCGCACACGCGTGGGCGAAAGCTAACCTCCAATTGATTATTCGATGTATAGTATGCCCTTGAAGTAGGCAAGCCAGTGTCGTGCAAGGTTCGGCGAGGATATTTTTTTCCCATCAACTCTGAGCCTATGGAAAAACGCGAGCGGCTATACCGACGAGGTAGGACAATATTAAAGAGAAAACTTGGTAAATTTCGATAGCATTGGTAGATCATATACCCGGCCATGGGTTAACTGTGCAGCGAGACATGCGTGTCGCGTATCAGGATGTGCCGAAATATTGGCCGGTAGGCGTCACCACTGTCAACAACTGAATGGCGGATCATAACTGTGTATACTCACGCCTACATACGCACGCGTGCTCGTGATCAATACGTATACACTATATTGTTGAAATCTGCTCGATGAGTTCATCTGTTGACAGTGGCGACACCTACCGACCAATAAATTTCGAAATATGCCAGTAACAGTGTCTCGGGTCGCGAGCCCACCAAAGGACTCGGTCCAACAATGACAATCGAATACAAATTGCCTTTCGCAACGTATACCGACGACGATTAGTCGTGCGCAACGAGGATCATCATCAGCAGCGGCGGCGCGGGGCCAATCTTCGTGACGGTCACAAGCTGTAGTACGGGAGCATACATACAAAAGCGAACGCGCGCGAACAATCGCGGTTATTGTCGACGCGTCAGCTTGTGGCATCGTGAAAACGTCGAAAATAGAGAGGCGTGCGAGACGTGTCCTGATCTATCGGCACACGGCCGCGATCGTGAGCGCATTGTTTAGCCGCGCCAAGGACTCGTATACGCGATCAATTGCGATATGCGAGGAGTCGTCCGCTCAAATTCCTCGGTTGTAAAACACGTCCGCATTTTCATTTTTTTTTGCGTTTTCGAAAAATGCGACTTTCGCTCGACTGTTGGTTGGGAGGAAGAAAAAATTGTTTCTCCTACTTTACGAGGCGCGTACGACTCGGACGCGGAGACGCGACGCAGATATCGCGCGCGAGCGAAGAGTCTATTTCTGATGTTTCATTCGAGACAGTTATGAAAGCATCGTAAAGCCGCGGCGGCGGCGGCGAGTTTCAAATTGGGTCAGATGGACGTTAGCTCGGACGTGAAAACAATGGAGTCAATCAAGCCGTCAAGGTCGTTGATAAAAGCGTAATAACTCTTTGTAGACGCGAGCCAGCGAGCGAGCGAGCAATTGCATCTGTAAGTTTTCCAATCCCTCCGCGCGCCGTCGCCACGACTATCGCTCGTCCAAAATCCATATAATCGTTGCTCGCGCGTACAAATTACTTGTCAATCGGCCGACGTCAATTCTCCCCCGTATTGATTCGGCCCGAAGTCACATGGCCGCGCCGGACACACAGCGCAGCTCTGCTCGCCCCAAAACTGTTTCGTTATTTGCCCCCCACCCCGGGCTGATATCCCCAGCTCGACGCGGCTCTCCCGTCTGATTACGAACGTGTCGCGCGCGGATCGCCAAACTCACGAGGCGGCAATTGAAACGTCGCGTCCTGCCCCCCTCCCCGCACTTCCAAGAATCCAAGTCGATCGGTGTGTACACACGCTGTTTATGCGGCGATTACTCTATAACAAATAATCAGGATGGTGTGGGCTCGGAGGAGACGCGGCGGCGGCGGCGGCGGCGGGGGATCGATCTGCCACCCATCAATCAATCGCGCGTCAGAAATAATCGATGAACGTGACAATTCGAAGCGGAGCAAACACACAGACAGAGACACGTACGCGAGCGGCGCGCCGATCGATCAGCGCGTGTCGACCGCTCGCTCGCGATTGCGCCCGAGGAAAATGAGCGACGTTTCCTCATATAAACAACTTTTTAATTTTCAATTCGGCGTGTCGCGCGCGCGCCGGGGAGTTTCCGTCGGGGGGTGGGGGGGGACGTTTTTTTTCGCTCTCTCTCCTGGCCGCCTAATTGATCGAACGTGCGCGCGTTAACGCTCCTTTTTTTTTAACCCGCCGCGCGCGCGCTCATTAATTCGCGCTTGGCGGAGAGATCGAGTTTTTATGGTTTTTTCCAGCCGGTCAACGGGCCGTGACGATCCACCGACACCGACACGTCACAGCCCGCGACTATTCATCACACCGGGCGTATAACGAATATTAATGAGTTTACAATAATTAAGACAAATCGGAGCCTTTCGAAGGAGTGTACACCTCGTTCATTTTTTACCCCCAGCTACTCGACAGAGGCACGAAGAGGCTGGAATCGAGGGGTTTATTGCACGAGTACTGTCCCGCAGGGGGAATAGTATGGAGTTCTCGCGGAGTATTCTTTATTTTCGCTTCAATATCAACCAACAGCTACTCCCAGCTCAGATTGGGACAAGCTTTTGTCGGAGCACAATAAGTTTACGCTTGCTACGGAGTACTGAAAAATAATGGGAGTATACCTTCGTGTACCTACTCGACTAGCGGAAACTAATTTACATACAAATATATCTACGCATAATAAATCCGACAGGTTGACTCGTCACATTCTACCGTCGATCATCTCATCGAGCATCAATCTCTTCCACTTTGGCATTTCCTCTGTTTCAATATATTCACAGAGGCGCGGGTACACTTAATCGTACGTATATCGTTGGATCGAAAAACACCGGCGGTATCGACTCGCCGCGCAGAGATATCTTATCGCACGGCCGATTCGGTCAGGGAAGCTTCTCACGGGATTGATCGTACGATCGTTGACACCTCCTCTTGTCCCAGTCTGTGTGTGTGTGCGTGTGTGTGTGCGTATAATTCACGATCAGGCCAATTATCCGAGTCGCAACACATTCCTCTCCGTATCTCGTGCTCGCGAAAGAAAGTTCCATCGATCATACACGAATCAAGTCAAATTTAATTAGACCGCGCGGCTGTCGATCGATATATTATTCTGACGCCCGATTGAAACTTTCGAAAAAGTGTCCTGCCCGGGTTTGGGGAGAAAATTACGACGACGACGACTCGATGCGAATGATATATATTTCCCTTCTGAATTGGGGTATAATTGGTGAGAAAAAAAATTGCAATCTACGAAAATTCGAACGCTGTGCACGACGACGCTATAATAATAAAACTTCCATCATGAAGTACTCGTTGCAACTTTGTTTTATTCGAATCCGCCAAAATTCACCGTTGAAGAATCGTTTTTAGATTTTCAATCTCGAGTCTCTGAACTTACGAGTACTGGCAATATATATACCGAGCGCGATAATCCACGCACAAGTTAAGGAGAAAATAAAGGCGAAGGCAGGACCGTTCGATTGGATAAGAGCTTCCCGCGCGTGCAGCTATCCCGGCACACACACACTGACACACACATGGAGGAAGGGAGAAAGTGCGGTGGCAGCCCGGGTGCGATTCATCGGCGGCTCGCGCGACATATACCATGGTTGCACCGTTAGACGCGTGTGCACGTGTGTGCCCCGAGCGGTGCACGTGTGCGCCTACGCACAAAGTATTACGCGCGTCGTGAAAAATTCAATGCTCGCCGCGAACCAAGGTCGTATGGCGTATATATGTATGTGTATACATACACGACACATACACGCGAGCCTGAGTCATTGAGCAAAATTGAGGTATCGAAAAAAAAATGAAAACGTGGTATTTTTTCACACAATTGACTTCGAGCAAAAATACTAATATCCGTAAAAACATTATATTTGGATACGAAGTGATCTCAATACGGTTCGTTCGAATGAAAGTTCATGTACTTTGAAGATTCAAAGTTGGAAAAACTTTTGTAAGTTGTAACGAACGCTATAGACGCCGGTTGATGGCTCCCGAGTGCCGCGCCAACGTCACACACAAGTGTATATAAATGGTGCCTCGGACAAATGGTGCATATCGGGCGACGAGGTCCATTTCCACGATTAACGGGCAATCTGCATCTGGGGTTTGAAAAATGCCCTTCGCCCAAGTCGAGTCGGGACATTTACTCGAATGAAAGAATCGTTTTCGCGTAGAGGGTCCGTATAGATAGCCGCGGCCGTACGCGTGTCCCTCGCATACGCATAGTACAACGCGGGGTCAGAGTCGACGGGCTCATGGTATATAGCCGGGCTTACACACGCTGTTGCCTCTCTATACGCGCATAGCGGCCGGCGCTCCGGAGCTGGGCAAACAATCGGGCACGGCGGAACCCGCGTAAGATGAGCCGGCTATTTGTGTACTACCCCGCGCTTATCACTCGCTCGCTCGCTCTCCAGATTAGCGCCTCTGTTGTAATCGCGAGAGGCTTTGCGAAGCGTCGTCTACTCCAAAATCATCCCAGGTGTCCCTCCGCCTGCTCTCGACTGAGTAGCCCTTAGACAATCGAGATTCCGGCAATTGTGAATTGTTTCCATCGAAAGATTATACAAGGTGTGTCGGGTCGTTGCATCATTTGCAGCTTCGTAATCTGAATGAATCTCGAAATCTAAGCCCACAATGTCGATATCTCGCGAAATGAACCATCTTGGGGCATATTGATTGTTTCAGACTCGTCCAACCTACAAGTCGACCGCCCATACGAATCAAAGTCCACTACAAATCGTCGAAAAGTCGAGATGTGATTTACTTCGCTCGATTTTTTGATGAATCGTCCTCTCTCACCTTGAATAACAGCTCGAGCTCGTATAACCACCTGGTCGAGCGATCCTCGGGTGCGGCGCGGCGGCTCGCAGGAGCGACAATGCGCGTATGCGCGGGTGAGAATGGGGCCGATTTGCATATACAGCGTTTCTCGCTACTCGGCCCGTCACGAGCTTCGCGCTCTCGCGCGACGAGACTGATGTGCGTGCGTGTGTATACATATATAGTCGCGCTTTGGCTGACGTAATGCTCCCCCGCGCGACCGACCGACCGAGCGAGCGCAATTATTAGCGGCCGTTATCAGGGGCATTGTCCTCCTCGCGCGTGGGCGGCCAGTCTCTCTACACCTGGAGATGCATGTCACCCGGGCCCCCCATTGTTGCCCCCCCGAACTGACGCTATGCGCTTAATACCCCGATTCCGCTTCCAATGAATCCAACCGGGCCGTTTTGGCGCTATACTGTGCCGGCGAGCAATTGTTGGCCGCGCGAGCGCGTATAAGCCTCGTGATTCACTGCACGGCCGCCGCCAACTGACAACTGGACGTCGCGCGCGGCTCTCCGTTTGGACCGAGAGCGAGATGTAACCGCGCGAGTGTCGAGCTCGAGCTTCGCTGGTACACACTACTCGCGACAGTTGCCTTCGAACTTTGGGATAAATCGATGGCTCCCGGGGAACGAGGCCGCTGCATTTGGGTGGAAAATCGTTCATCGATGATTCGCTCCGAAATCGCCGACGTTCCAAAGTTGTTTCTTTGATTCTCTCTTGGAGCTTCTCAAACGATATCTCGAAATAGCCCGGTGAATAATAATTACTCACCAGTAATGATGATTCCATTCCTTTGGCAATTACTCGCGCGCGCGTGTATGTCTGGGTGTGTGTCGAACGCGAGTGAATTTCGTGATTTACGATCAGCGATTATCATAATTCGATAAGCAAAGAACATACCACGCGAGTCGCGTGATATCGAAGAGTCTCGAGTCGCCGACTCTTGATACGTGGCGAACATATACCTATATACACGAAGCGCAGGGCCGACTTTTTGTATGTCGCTCGCTCGAGCGTAGCTACAGTGAAATTGTCAATCCCGAGAGCATATAACCTACATTTCGGATTTGTACAGCGCGCAACACGTGCGCCGCGTACTCGGGGGGTCCGGTGGTCGTCGAGGAATTACGCAGAGCCGAGGAATGCGATCGAGTTTTTGCGTCGGACGTCGCGCGCGCGACGAGATGAGTATACATGTATGTAACTCGGGCGATTCGCGCGTGTGTATGTGTATATAGCACACACACACACACACACGGGCTTGTGCGAGAATTTATGCGCTGCCTCGGTAAGATGATGTAGTTGCGGATTGATTTATACCGCGGCGTTGGAATGACGCGCGGCTGCTCGCTCGGGAGCATTAAAATTATCAAGGTCGTCGCGGCGCGCGTTTTTCTTCCTGCTCTCTCGAGCCGCACAGCGGCCGTTTCGCAAATCGTATACATACAGCTGTACGCGTTGTATGGTATATACTAGACCCCCACGTGCTCGTGGGTGTAGTAACACAGGGGGGTGTCGACGTCCTCTGGCCGCGGGCGACGAGATACTCACCTGTAACAGAGAAAAAGAAGCAATCATTAATCAGTGCGCGCACGAGCTGAGGCAAATTGAAGAGTCAATACGTCCGAGTACATAGATACTCCATTAGAGACTCCAAAACGTCACTCACAATAAGACACCGTATAGTCGCGGACGCAACGGCGGCACTGCGCAGCGAGATAAACGATTGCGGGCCGCGTTTATATATATGCGCGCGCCACTTGAGCTCCTCGCTCGACAAGTGTAACAGGCTCTAATGATATGTTTAGCGCGACAGACAGAGAGAGGGAGAAAGAGTATGCGTATATAAGTAGTATCGGGAGGGATAAAACGCGGCGGGATGGCAGCGAGCCCGTAACTCATCATTAGCAGTTAATTAATTATTATGAGAGCGAGTCGAGCCGAGGCTGAGTGGCCTTACGAGGCTCATCGGGCATAATCTGCGCGGGGCATCACCGCGTGCGCGCGGCTCTGCCAAGTGCACACACCTGCACTCATTAGCTATCTCGGGGGCCGATTGCGCGCGGGGATTATTTGTTCGGTAGGAACAAGCCCGCTTGGCTCCATCTCCGACACGTACGCGACTCGAGTCTGCTCGCGGTTCGATCCTCCGAAATACGTCCGCTCACTCGCGCGACTAATTATAAACCCCGGGATGCGCGCGCGCGAGTCTTCATAAATAAAAGCGGCGCCCAAGAGCGAACTCTTTCTCCCCGCGCGGGTGAAATTAGGCTCGTCAAGCCATGCCTGCCCCGCCATCCCTCATAACTCGCGGGCCTCTCCGCGCGAGAGCAGCACAGTGGCCGGCCTGTGCTCTATTTCCATCGGCCGCGCCGCCGCCGTTTCGAATCGCCCGGTATTCGGCTTTATTTATAAGGTATGCAAGCGAGCGAGCGGCGAATTATGCGACCGTCGCTGAGCTTGATCGATGTGACGTCTTAAGTGGTGCGCGCGCGCGCGCGAGCCAGTCGCGCCGCATGCACTATACTACACTATATATATGAGCGCACACTCGCGCGTGAATGAGCCGACGAGTCGATATATGTACGCATTGAGCGGCTCGCTCGCGACACGTGTGACGCTTGGCCTTTTTTCGAAATACGCGGGCCACTGGGACCTAGGCCAAGTGTATAGGACAAAGGGGTTGATTGCCCCCACCCCGGAAACAGCGAAACTCGAAATCTCTCGAATATATGGACGGACAAATGAGAAAAGGAGCCGCGCCCTGGGAGGAAAATTTTCGCGCCGAGCCGCGCGTGTACGTGTATATATACACACGGGCGCGCTCGCGGCGTCACCGATCAATCAATCAGCAGCCGGCAGCCGTCAATCTCGGCTCTCTCTCTCTCTCTCGGGCGCAGCGCGCGGCGGTAATAAAAGTTGAAAACTGCCGGGCCGGGGGATCGAGCGCTTCGGACGAGGCATTATATATCCCCCACTCTCTCTGTCTCTCCCTCGGCGGTGATGGACGAATTTCGTGTCTTCGCAAATAAGCGCATTAATCAAATGACTCAACGTTCTATTTCGGAGGTGCGCGGCAGCCGACGAAACAGAATCTGTTTGTCCCGGGGACGAGACATCTGTCATCCCCCCCCCTCCTCGCGCGTCTCTCTCGGCTTTTTTTCTCTCTCTCTCTCTCTCTCATCCTCGGAGAGCTGCAGCGCGAGATCGTCAACGTCGTAAAGTCCGAATCATTCTCGCTCGCGCGGCGGAGATGGCGAGGGACGATTTTAGACCGGCGTTCTCTCTCGCGCGCGCGCGAATGATCTACAACGACGCGTCATATTTATAGAAAGCTGGAGGGGCGGTTTTTTCGAGATTGGGGAATCGCGCACATGGCCGGGACGCGCTGCACTCGCCTCTCGAGCCAGCTTCGTCGCGCGCGAGTGATATACACAGTCGCGAGTATGCGATTAGGAGCAGGTGCGTTGTATCGGTTGGAATCTCGATGCGCATACGCGTGTGGAAAGATCAGGAGGTGGCTCTGCGAGACTGGATGAGCCATCGCTTCCTCGGTCTCGTGGACTCTGGCGCGGAAAAATACCGAAATCGAAACGACGCAGTTTTTGGTCCGATTCGAAAGACCCGGTTAGTGATCAATTTGACTCGCTGCTTTCACCGCACGATCGCGCAACGATGCAAAATGAAACTTATCGCCCCGTACTTCCACAGCCTCGCCAGCTGTCAAATCAACCGGCTGTGGTCTGTTGCGATCGCACTTGATGCGCGGCCCGTCTGTTCGACGAACAGATGATCCGTCACGTATATCTTTCGATTGTATTTTTTTTCTGATGTTTTTTGAATATCACTCGAGAAACACTTTTTCTTCCGGCTTATATGTATACGCACTACTAATGATGAATAAAATTGAAAATGGTCGACAAAATGTGTTGGAGGAAATCAATTCATTTTTTCGAACCAACATTACATTTTTGTAATCGTACAATGAGAACTTTTCACACAACCTCACTTTTCAATGATTCCTTTCTCTCGACGTACAACGAGTGTGCGTCGACATAGCACCTGGAGGATGATTATGTCCCATAATCGAAATCACGTGCAATCACATACGAGGCCGGGGGAAAAAAAATTAATGTCTCAAATGGCAATCGGCACTCGCGTGTCGAGCTAAATCGACAAATCAGCGGTAAATAATTCGACTCGTCGCGCGTGAATCGAGCAAAGCCAATTGTGCTCCGCGAATGAAATCTGCGGCACCGTTGAAATAAAAAAATTTAAGCCGGAGGACGTTCCTCTCGGGGGACGCGCGAGTGCAATACGCTCGTCGGAGTAATTACAAATTGTCAAACGCATAGCCGAAGCGGCGGCGATTCGACTGGAAGACCCGCGGGCGGCTCTCGCGGAGGTATCCCCCCGTGTGGTATCGCGATCATTAGACGGCGGCGCATTATTATACACATACACGCACAGAGCGGCGGACGTGCGAGTTAATTGATTTCGAAAACGCTCGGTATATTTTACGGGCGACCGATCAAAACGTTTCATTGTCCGATTGTGCGCGCGGGCGCCCGTCCCTCTATCACTGCTCCCGCAAACTTTTGACGCCGTTAACGTGTGCGCGCCCAGGTGCTCTCTCGGCTCATTTCGCTTTATTGTGCGTAAACGAGCATTGTTTTTTTTTTCATTATTTGCGAGCTGCGAGCGCATTTAGAGGCTATTATTTGACTGCCAGCGAGCGAGCGCGCCTGTCACTGTCACTTTGTTCGATATAACGCGATATGCTCGGATTACAAAGCGCCGAATCAGAAAAGAGCAGAGATAGAGACAAAAGGAACGGGGGAGCGAGAGAGAGAGAGAGTACTTATTTAGCTGATAAATCAAATTGAGAATTAATCACTTGCAGATTTGTCAGTGAACTGAAATAATCACTCGCCGCTGATAATTTCGAATAAACCAAAGCGTAATTGAATTCTTTATCCGACGCCATTCGACCGAGAGTTGAATATGAATCGAACGGATACACGGCGACCAGCTGAAAAATTCATCAGCTCGAGCGAGAGAGTATTCTTTTCTTTTTCCTCTCGTATATACGGGCAACTCTTATAATGTGTATGTATCATCGCGGGACGCTCAAGTGTCTCGTCACGCGAATAACATCCAAAACGGACTGTCTTCTAGCTGACAAAGCTGATTAACTCGCGTCTCTCGTGGCAGCTGTCGAATTTCATCCTCCTCGCCCGATATATACTCCTCACTTTTTAATTGCGCGCTCGCTCCTCCTTTGTTCGCGTTTCGTTTGGCCGCGCATTTCGCAGTCGGATATCATTAGGCTCTTGTCACGGCAAGGCGCAGCCAAACCGCCGGATTAGCCCTCTCCCTTTCTCCCCTACCTCCTCTCCCGACCCTAAGCTCGTTATCACTCGTCGATAATTATTAGCGGGCCTCCGAGCGTCCCTCTCCAACCATCGTATTTCTCCGGTTGGGCGCAGCCGAGTCCTTTCTCATGTACTTATATACGTACTATTTTGAAGAGCCGCGCTTATAGTAAATGATTCAAAAGAGGAATTGCTACGAAGTTTGCTTATAACTCATGTAATTCACATATTCACACCGACGCACACACACGCAATCTCCAATCGTGTGTGAACTCACTTGTCGACAGTAGCGACATCTACCGGCCAAAATTTCGATACATCCTCGTGGTACTCGTGATTTCCCTTCACTGAATCTTTGAATAATTTTGTTCAACTGATTTGATAACTTTTGAAACGCGTCTCAACACCGAATGGACAGTTGCATCGCAAACTCCAACTCGAGGAGCATCACGAATCGAGGTGGTATACACACACACCCACACACATGCACACGTCGGAGGAGGAAACTTAACTGCTCGGGTTCACCGGTTGCGCTTCAAACTGCAACAGCCGCCCTTCTATCCAGCGCGTCGAAACGAGTCTGGCGATTCTTGTCCGTGTGGCTCTATGGACACAAACGAGCAGACACACACACAGACACGAGGGAATTGGTGGCTCCCGCGCACCAGGCCAAATTAGCCGCATAAAGGCTAATTCATTTGTCACGAAGCTTCGGCAGACACGGAATTCTACATTATTTATTTATTTGTCGCGGTTTATTCTCGCCGTCGCGCGATGTTCTAGGAATAGAGATAGAGCGACGGCGGCCGCGGCGAAACTTGTTTATAAAGACGCTGAAATATTTATTCGATCGCGCGTATGGCCCGCGTGATTTATACGCCTCAATATAACGCGGACCGATCTAATTTGATAGAGGATTTATAATTGCGAGCGAGCGCTTTTCGTTCAATTAATTCGGCAGCGGCGCGGCGTCGGCGGAGCTTGTTTTGGTTGAGCAACCCGGTCTCGCGCGCGCACAAGTCGTTTTGTATTATTGCAACGAGTGACGTTAATGCGCGCTCGAATTTTCACGAATCACCCGGGAGGATTAATCGACGGGCATATTTCCATCGGCTCGCCACTTTCGTTTATGATTCTATTTCCCCGGCTATATACGCGGCCCGTGTCATTGGATGCTCGCGCGATCCAAGCCGGGAAACACCTCGAACGCACTGCACTGACGATTACAAATCGATCTCGTAATAGCTCCTATTAATTAGCCGAATTTTTTTTCCTTGGCCGGCTGAGGCGCGCGAGAGGGACTGGCGCTAATGGCTCGCGGCTCGCGCTGGGCCTCTCGATTAATGGAGCCGCGACGCTCAGCGAAATGAATTCATTAATGTGTCCGCGCGGCAAAGGGAGATGCACCGATGTGCCCGCATTTAGACTCTCGCTCTCGTATAGCCGCGCGCGGCGAGCGATCGCTCAATTCGGAAGGAGTCGCGAACAATAGCACTGGCTTCGCGGCCGTGACAAGATGATTGTCAGGCGGATCGAAGGTCGGCGTTGAGGTTCATTCGCAGTGCGGGGCATGTGCGTTTTTCGCAAATAAATCGAGGATCCAAATAAAAGTCGCGAGATGATATAGGAGATGGGTGAACGTTTTGTCGGCGTCAAACTGTTCCACGGGTGATTTAGTGTAGAATATGTGTGTGTGTGTCTCTAATGAACGTCACGATTCGTATTTCGAAGATCTAAAATCATTGATCGAAGTGAATTATACACGCTCGACAGTGTCAATCCGGAACAATATCCATAGGAGCAATATCGTAAAGTCGTTGATTTTATAATTCTCCAGTATGATTAGTAATTCATAAACTGATGTATGTTCTATCAGCGTTGATTCAGAGACAGATGCAATTTTGATTCTTAACAATCAATCAAACTTGCTGTCGAGTGTCAATCGCACTACACATGTCGAGATTCTCAAAATACTTTTGACCCGATTTAGAACGAAACGCGAGTCGAGTAATTCCTACATCAATTAACGTTTTTCCAATTATTATTACCTATACACTTACGAATGCCATTGCACTGAAGTGAGAACAATTTATCGTTGTAAAGATGCTGATATGGAATAGAGTCGCTGCGATATGAATGATTCGACACGCATCGATCTACAAAATGCAAAAGTGTGTGTACGTATAATTAGTCGTATGAAACGCGGCGTGTGTGTATACACAGGAGTATATAGGGGAGCGGCAATCCAACAAGTGTAACGGAATCGCGGCTGTCAGCGTGTGTATACGCGCGCGCGCGCCGGGGAAGAGAGCGAGTGACGAGGACACCGTCGACGAGCGAGAAAAAGAGAGCGACGAGCGCGTTGGAGAGGGAAAAACGCCGGGCAACGTGTCTGCGTACACACACGCACGCAAGAGAGCGTCGACGCGTATAAAAACGCGGCTGATTAACCAAGCGTCAGTCCCGGGGAATCGGAGCTGCCGCGCCAAACGCGAATTATTACGATTTAATCAGCTCTCCTCTCTCTCTCTCTCTCGGTTTTTTTTCCCAGCAACGGGGGACGGCTTCGTTAAATAATTCGAGAGAAACAGAGAGAGGCTGTATACCCTTGCCGGCTTTTCCGGGGATGCTTGTTGCGCGCGAACGAGATTAGCGCGAGTTTTTTTTCCCCACGTCAGGGGGGATTACGCGCTGATTCGATTGCGCCACAAGTGGTTGAAGGTTTTTCACTCCTCCACGAGGGGGAGGGCGACTGTCGAGTCATTCGGGTTCCGCGTTAAATCGGGGGAAAAAAAATAAACCAAAGAATCGAGTGTCGGTTTTCGCGCGGCGGTGCCGCTCGCCAGTGGCACTTGTATCGCCGAATCGAGTTCCATATCCAGGTCTCTTTTCAAATTCGTTGGCGGATGGATGGATAGGCGCGTATGAATTCCGATAAGAGTCCCGTGGAAGAAGCGCGGATTAATAGGATCGGGGACACATGCGATCACCGCCACACACACACGCAGCAGCTAATCCCACCTCCCCCCGATAAATTCGTACGATTATTACTGCACGTGGAACGAACAAATCCCATTTGAAATAGCGCCTCAAACGCGTTGCCTTAATTACGAGCCGGTATACTCGCGCGCGTTATCGACTCTATATACCCGCGAAGCGCACAGCCCACCTGTAACTATATATCACTGCTGTGTATACACACACACGCGCGCGCAAGGTGTACAGCTGCGGCAAAGCTCGCAGTTTGGCAAACACCTGCGTCGTCCCGCGCGCGCACCGATTGAGCGTTTAATGATTTCGGACAATCTTCGATAACTGCAGCTCTCGTTTATAACGAGCCCGATAACTATACATGCATCGGCAAATTTATTTTGTATGCATTGCGCCGGATAATCTCCCCAATTATGATTCGATTGAAAGAGAGAGAGAGAGAGAAAAAAGAAACGAACGTGATTTTGCGAGAGTGGTTTTATATTCCGAGCTCTCGAGTGTACGGGAAGACGGATGGACTGTTTCCACATGTAGGGTATCCGTTTTTTTGAAAGTGCGATGATACACCGGGAGAAAAATGTTGCAATAGTTATTATTGTTTTATACTATGCTTTTTGGTACGATATAACTGCGCACGGTTAGGTGATGTTAGTGAACATTGCTATCCAAATCATAGTATTCGTTACCGGATAAAAATAGCATATGTTATAATATTTATACAATCCTTTCGTATAGTAAAACGTAACATGACGAGTAGTTCAAGTCGAATTGAATTATGCAGCTACTCCACAAATACTTGGAGGATTTTCTAGCTAATCAGCTAAAAACTGATGAAACAGTGAGTTTATTATGTTTTATATCGTAAAGGATATAATATCAAGTTGTACTATGGAATAATTGTAAGCTCGACTGGGTCTACAGTTGTTTGACTGATAAAAAATAACATTACAACGACTACTATTCCACCCATCACTACATTGAAACAGTGATAATCATATTTTTCGCAGGACACTCCACAAAGACGCAACATCGATCGGATCGTTTCTTTCTCGAACGGCTTGCGGCTTCGTCACAACCGCGGAGGAGTGAAAGAGAGACGGAGCGGAGGAGCCGAATGACGGGCAGATCGTCACGGAGTGCATCGCACTCGGGCCACTCTCCACGCCCACGCCGAACGATCCGACGCTGCTCGTGGGGCCAAGGAAACGAAAAACAAAAAAAAAGCACCGGGAGCGCCACGGCGGATGATGCATTCTCGGCGCGCGCGAGCGCGAATTGAAATACACTACTGCCTCGCCCCGGCACTTTTACGAGCAATCGTCCGGGCCGTCGCAGCGTCTCGTTTCGACGGCTCCGCGGGCCCCATTATCGCGATCTTTACGAGCCGATATCTGCCCGTGTACCCCTCGCCCACTTTACGGTGACGGACAATTTTTTTCTCTTCTTCTTCTTCTTTCCTCCGGCCACTCCGCAGATTCGCGCCTTTTTTCTTATTTTCTCGCCAAGCGGACAACGGCTCCGCCGAGCTGTTGGTATAGGCCACGCGACAATTTGGTATAGGCATATTCATTTTTTCCTTTCTTCCCCAATCGAGTACATCGAGTTTTCGCCGAGCGAATAACCGATGATTCTTCGTTTGCCTCGTCTCAACGCGATTGATTGATGGATATACGGCATATTTGCATCCGAGCCCGTATGTTTATTCGGACGCGTATATATGTATGATTCACGAGCAACGCAGCAGTCGAACAAGCCGATGCATTAGCGAAATCATTAGAATAAATAGCCAACGTGACTGCACCGGCTGATTAAAAAGGCTAAAATCAAAACTAATTCGAATGGTACCACGGACGAAGCAGCAGCGGATCAAAGCAGCGCAGCGGGGAAAAACAATCGGAGATAATTTGCGATCCATCCATCTCGGCGCGCGGCCACTGTCATCCGCAAAGATTAGCCCAAAGCTCGATTTCCATACATAATTAAATATCAGCCCCGACGCTCGACGGGCCGGACTCTTTGATCTAGCCCGGCTGACACGGCCGGATCGCCCGTCATCGTTCCGCGGATTTCAATGGCCGCCGCCGCCGCCGCCGCTGCTTCTCTCTCTGTCTCTCGTGCACGCGCGCACGTATAAGCAGGGGCTGCCGCTACCTCGTGTAATTGCACGTGCGCGCCCGCCCAATCGAACAAACACTTCTTTTTTTCCTTCCCCGTCGCTTCTTTGTCGAGCGGACATGTATCGATGCGCGCACGTGCTGACCCTTGTGTGTGTATTATTGCGCGAGGGGGAAGAGAGACACTCGCGCCGCTTGCATATTGCCCCCGACAGATACGTATGTGCGCGTTTATAAGCCGATGGATTTTCGAGTGGGTGAAAATGTCGCCGGGACGGAGCAAACAATTTCGCGTACCGAGGGAAGTTTGAGTTGGTGATCAGAGTCCGCGCATATCGTCGTCTGAAAAAATTGCAGATCCGCGAGCGGCGCGTAAGCTACGGGCTGATAGACGTTCATCGGTATGTAGCTCCTCGATTTTTATTCTTCGCCGGCGGTAATGACGCGTATTACAGTCAATCAGCTGATACGCTGACATGGGCATCAAGTGAGATCAGCAATGAAACAAAACTGATCGTCGAGGCGATTATAGATTCGCGCGACTTACAAGGAGCTCTGCCAATTTACATATTCGCGTCTCCAATTCCACTGAAACTTCTGTACGTAAATTTTCTTTTCTTTTCGTATCCACCAACAGGTAAAATTTTCATTTGTTTGCCGGCTGAGGTGGATTGACGATTTTTCAAAGGTTACAACCGCTCATTTCTGATTTTATGCATCAAATGTATATATTTATATTTGTGAAAAAAAAAAATTATGATAATATCTCGGTGAAATCGAGACACGTTAGCTGCCGGATGACTGCATATATTACCTATTTGGGTAACTAAAAACCACCTCGAAGAGTTTCAGTGGGATCCGAGAGCCAAACGTGAAGTGGCATGAGCTACTGGTTCGTGAGAGTATTCAAATAGATCGAATTACGATTCATAACGAAGGATCCGAATACCTGACGAATGCACTATTAACGTGAAGAATATAAGGTTTATCGCGCACTATCCAAATCTAAAATAGCAAAAAACTACTGTTTATCATTACAAATTGAATAACCGATAGAAATATTCACCATTTTAATACCAGTTATGCAATTCATACAATCTTGACTCAGCTCGGGTAAAAATCAGGATCTTCTAAATGAAGAAGCCACGTTGAGAATGTGAATCAGCGCGCCGTAAAAAGTGTGGGAGCTCGCGTTGCTCACGGGCCGACCCCCCGCTCACATACACACACTGGGGCAAGCTGAATTCTCGAGGCGCCATACGCGAACCCGATCATATAGCCTCGGAGTTTTCTCCCGGTGTATTATACACATAGCGTGAAATACTCTGAAGGAAACGTTGAGGATTCGGCAAGAGCGAGCCCCCCGTGTAGTAAAGCGCACCGGTGTGTGTACGTGTCATCTCGCGCTGATTGGCAGCTGTTTCATACTTCGGCGGGGGAGTGACGAAAGAAAAAACACCAGCTCTCGGTCTGATTGATCGGCTCGAAGACGCTCGGCTCCTTAACGATCGAGAAATTTTCGATGATTCATAATTATGCTCCGCTCCGTCGACTCGCGTATACCCTGCACGGCCAACAACGCACATTACATAAACAGCGTCGCGAGCTGCTCAGCCAGTTGTGAATTGTCGAAAGCTCAATTACACCGCGCCGCCGCCGCCGTGTGACAATTGGCGAAACAGCGGCAGTGACAGAAATCCATTACGCAAGTGTACGTATATGTACGGTCACCCACAGGCTCGAGCTCTCGTGTGTGTATATATACGTCGCACAAGTGCGTCTCGGGTGAAAAAAATCTGCGGCCACGCGCTCCCTTTCGCGCGATTGCGTAACGCGCGCGTGTGTGAATACGGACGCTCGCGCGAGGAGGGGAGAAAAAATCGTACGGAGCTGCGACGGACTGGTGTACACAGACACAAACGAAGGACTTTGATGAGAGGCGTCTGTTTGTCAGGCGGCGCCGAGCGAGATGAGCTCCTTTGCCGGGACGATGGGCTTTGATCGCGCGGGGCCAATCGATCGGCCGACGGTTTTTGACTCGCGCGCGCGACTCTGTTTGTCGGCCGGTGTGTGACAGAGTAGCTCTGAGGCTTTTGTTGCTCTTTATAGCTGCTCGTGCGTGATGAGCTGGCAGGTGGCCCCCGTGTTTTTCCCCACTTTTCGATTAGCTCGTATCCCCCGACGTGCGCCAGATGAGTCCCGCACACATACACACGCTCGCGGTGAGGCCAAGGGGAGGAATCGATCGTCGCGAGGCTGTTGATGTTTTGATTAAAGCCGACTCGCATTGTCCGTTCGTACCTGCCGCTCGCAGTGCGGTGACGATATTCGAATTCGTCCAGCGTCTCGGAGTTTTATCGGTCCTCACCAATCAACGTTTCGAATACTGTCTCGATCGATCCTTTACGCGCGGTAACATTTTGAATTTCGGAAGTATATAGTACGACGAGTGAAATGTAAAAGTGTGAGATGAATTTTGGCGAGGACAGGTCTCTTGCAGAGGGGTTTCTCACCCCATTAATATCACTGCACAAGAAGTATACCATCAAGAATCAGAATTTTTCATCAAAAGCTATTCTTCGGAACGAAACACAATCAGTTTATTACAACGAGATATGAAAACGCGCAAACCCATCGACTCGAGTAGCGTGGAAAAATTGCACCGCGGCTATACCTGTCCGCGAGTAGAGGGGGGAACTGTAACGACACGCTTCTGCCGCGGAGCTGCATCAATCAAGAGCATTTGCAATTTTGACGCGCTCGCTCGGCCAATCCAGAGCGGAGAAGGTGAGCCGGCTCTCGGAGTAAGCAGCAAAAACGTCCCGCGCTCGATTCGCCGGACGACATTCGAAACGAACTCACACACACTGTCCGAGGTTTATGCACTCGCCAACACACACACACACGTGAGCAGTTTTTCCTTTCATTGCCGCGCGCGCGGCGTTATAATTCTCCGGCGCGGACGTTTAAACGCTGACACGGAAGGCCAAGTCGGTAATTACGAATCGTGCAATCAATCAGCGCAGATTAGAGATTAGTGCTTGACGCGCCGAGATCTCCACGGCGTTTCTGTGTGTGAGTGTATCCGTTGCAGTGTGTATGTGCGGGACTCACCAACGTAATCCGAACGCATCGATCGAGCTCTCGCGTGTGCGTCGGGTTACGCAACGCGCCCGTGTGTAATGCGCGCGATCGAGTGCGTCCCGCCGCGAGGACGATTTATAATCAGATCGTTGTACGCTTAGGCACAAACGATTCCTTAGCTCGGCTATGAGGTTCTACTTGATTTAAGACGCGGTGAGTTGTATACTCGAATCCAACACTCGGTTCGTCCCATTCGATCTCGAGTATTTATCCGATTCTCCGTTGCACTAAACAATTCAATCTGTTCAACGGACTGTTGTTAATTTCAACTCATTTTCAGAGATTGATTTTTGATGTTTGAATCGTTATATGTGATTAGATCTAATTCAAGTCATAATCGAGATTATAATGCGGAGTAATGATACGATGTGAGGATATAATATATAGGATATAATATGTGTGTGTGGGGCACTGAAAATAAAGTGATTCGTCTACCGTGCGAACCAACCCGATATTTCTCTAACATTCCAACTAATTTTCTCTTATTTTTAAAACCCCCTAAATACTATCTCCCGGATATAATAGCCATTGTGAATATATATGCAGTTCGACTGTGAAAGGGAAAAGATATGTCAAACGAATATTTCTAAATTTCTGCGATTGAGTAGGCGTGAATCTTTACCGAATCTCAAGAAAACAGGATAAATTCATTGGCTCGAGTAATTTTGACCAAACTCGAGCAAACGAAACAATTTTTACTTTCTCGTTCCAACGCGGATTATTTACTTCCCCCCGGCGTTTTCAACCAGCTCGACACACTCGCGCGAGCGTCGGATAAATATTTAGCCGCGATTAACGCGAGGAAAAATAATTCGATCAAGGACGCGCGCGACAACTTTTCCTCTGTGTCGCTCTCCCGCGAATCCGAGAAGGGGGGAGGACAGAGAATTGGTCGACGCGGCCGTGGAACACGGAAGGGGTGGAGGGGAGAAACGGGTCGCGGTTAAAATCGCGGGGGCCAATCGATATAGATACGCGGATAGAGGTGGGCTCGCGCGTCCGCGGGATGATCAACTCGGCTAGTACGCAGTGGCGTTTATCAGTCGTCGGTCGGTTGAAATATATCGGCCGGTTGGCCTGATGGAGATTCCCGACGAGCCGCTTGTTCCCGACGACGACAATAAAAAATGACGCGTCAAAGTGTGTGTGTATCGACGCGGTTTTTCCAATTTTTTTCCTCCCTTTCTCTGTCTCGCTGCGTCTCGTTCGCGCGCAGCGTCGTAAAGCACGCGCGGGATCGTGTGCGCGCATGAGAAACATCGATCAGCCGCTATATTGTTTCAACGGCTGTGTCATTAGCCATGTAATCTCGGCCGCTGTACGGTTTAACGAGGCCGCAATTGACTGCGACGCCGACCAGCAAACTCTGCCGCTCTGTCTCTACGTCGTCGAATTTTCAAACTGCCGGCGACAAGAGAGAAAAAAAACCTCCTCGCCGAAAGTATGTACACGCGGCTACGGTCAATTAGCGGCGCGTGTGTACACAAACGCGGAAAATCCATCGGGACAATCCGCGTGAATTAGCGCGCAGTATCTGCCCGTCCGTGTGTCTCTCTCTTGGCGTTGCGCAAGTGGATACATACGCACCTGCAGCAAGAAAGGGACGGGCGCACGTACCACACAGTGTGCAGCGGTCACAAAGCGTCGCGGACGGGAAATGATCGATTGCGGAGCGCCAAGCGGTGGATCGGCTATATATATACACACGCGTGACATTTGGATAACGCGATAAAGTGCCAAGTGTGCGTGTGTGCAGCGCCGGGCATAAATTTCGCGCCTCGTATGCGCGAGCGCGCGTGTGAGTGGCCGCGGATACGAGTACGCGCGGTGTTTATGAAACCTATATGCCGCGCGCGTTTCTCTCGCGGTTTTTCCCGCGGCCGCGAACGCTTGTTCCGCCCGACGTGTATAGCTCACTCGTGAGCGTCAGCTGTTAAGCCGAGGATGATTTTTCGGGCTCCCGTCTCTATCTGTCTCTCCGGATGGTTATTCATTGCAACGAGAGCTTCAGCTGCGAGTAAGGTTTCGTGTACCGCGGCTCTTGAAACCACTGCGTGGAAGTGAAAAATCACTGGGTGAAGGTGGATACGAGTGGAACTTTTACATCTTATCAAAGTGAATTTTTCACTTTTATTCCGTGAGTATAACAGATTCGCAGCAAACGAATCTGTTATTTGTTATTACTACTATTTTTCCTGATTATCTCGAGGTCTACATTGTGAAAAATTATGAAGTGAATTTACTGCTCATCAGGAGAGTTGCAATTTAAATCACTACGTTTGACGTAGCGAATTTACTATGAAATTTCACTATGAAACTACCGAGAACGTTCAGCCAATATTCGTATCACCTATCGTAAAGTGAATTTTCACTCGATTGCTAATCGAATGTAAAAATCGTCACCATCAAAATTCATGGAGCTATAGAAATTGCATGAAAATCAACTGCATTTTCACTCAGTTACTTATCCACCTTCATACAGTGATTTTTCACTTTCACATGTCGGTTAACCGGAAAATTTTCACACTACGAACGAGTACAAATATCGCTATTTTTCGTCCCTTCGTCACGATTCAGACGGACAAACTCGGATTGAGTTGAATCATGGAGCTTCTCGCTCAGTTACTCTGTCAAAACTTCCAAGGCATGCTACACCAAATTTTCCGTCATGAAATTTTCCATCCAATCGAAATGAGCTTATTACGCGTCGACCGAACTCTTGTTGATCCGAGTGGCTGCTGGTTGATATGTGTAGCAAAGAGAGAACAAAAAGAGTGGACGAGCCGGGCGGTACACCCCCGGGAGTAATGTAGCTCGAAACCCCTCGAGTTTTCACGAAGCCCCGAAATCACAATTCGCTCGCGCATCCAGAGGAATATCGCGCAGTTATTTAGCCGCGTATGATAAAACTCATTCGCCGCGCATCCAATAGCCCGTGAACATCGATCAATCAACTCGCGGCTCGGCGCATACGTACATATACACGCAACCTTCCCCTCCTCTCGTTCTCCGATGGGGAGAAGAAAAAAAACGGCGGAATTTAATCGCTCAGAGGCGGATTATCGCGCGCGCGCGCGAGCTCTCGTCCGGCCGAGAAAAAGGAAAGAAAAAGAAAAAAAGTCACCTGATGGATTCGCGTCAAATGGTCGTCGCGCGCGCTTGCGTTCATCGACTGACGTCGAACGATTCTCGCCGCGATATGCACTTTCCCTCTGAATCGACGAGTTCGCGCGGAAGCACCTCGACAATATTGTGTGAGAGACGTGACGGATGGCCAGAGACAGCCGGGACGATTCCCGAGGATGACGTCGAGTGGTGCTACGTGTATAACGAGCTTTTTCACGCGACACAACTCGAGTGATCGATTGGATCGCAGGTGTTCTCCGCTCGAGCCCCGATACACAAAGGAGCTTTCGCTAACTCGCCGCGATCGGCCTCCTCGACGTCTGTGTGTACAACGGATGGAAACAAAAAAAAATGTAAACGGAGCGATATTTCGCGAGTGTCGCGGGTGGAATCAAATTTTCAGAGCCGACGAGCGAATGTATTGTTTCGGGCGTGCGAGTACCCCTCTTTGACGCGAAAATATTTTCTCACCTGGCGATCGCGCGCGGCTCATTGTTTTCGACCCGCCGTTGGCTTTCCACTCGCGCGCGCCCGCGCAAATATTGACTCGAGCCGATAAGAACGCGGCCGACGCGGCAAAAATTTCGAGCTCTTTGTAAGTCAAAAGGAGCCATCGGAAACTGGCCCCGAATGAACATCAGCGAGAGGGCGAAATAAAATGCTCCCCTTCCAAATCAATGTCAATTAGTATTTCCTTATCGCGTTCTCGTCTCTCTTCCTACATCTCTGCCCGTCTCTATACGGGAGTGAATCACAGCTGCACAGAGATAAAGAACACATGTGCGCTCGTCGTCTCTCCATTGTCAGCCGATCAAAATCGCGCGCACCACGCACGTGGTAATTGGTATGCCACGCATGCGCTAGTCTCTTTCCCGTTTTTTTTTTCTCTCTCCTTTTCCTCCTCTTCCCCGCGGTACACACGTCTCGTTCCACTCGCGCGCGCGGCTATGATTCAGACACCTGCTGTGCGCGCAGTTTTGTTTACACGCTCTGCGGCAGTGGCGCGCTTTTCGCACACACGTGTGCTCGGGTATAGGCCAACACACACTTAGAGGACCGATAGCACCGGCGAGATAAGCTCCGCCGGAGAGAAATCGCACGCACCGACCCCGGCCTTTTTTTCTTACGCGAGACACGCTTTTCCGTTCGAGCGCGAATAATTAGATTCATCGGGGAGGAGGGGAGAATTCCTGTGTTTTGCTTTCTCGGATTTCGGTTTGTTCCGGATTCAGAGTGGTCGAAAACAACAACGAGTGGAACAACAAGCGATCTTGTCGATGGAAATATCGATGTTTGCGCAGTCGGTGCAGGTGAACGTACCCGTCGACTCGCGCGCGATTGACGCGGATCCATCGCGACGATTACTCCGGACAAAAGAAGACACCGAGGACGGACACTTGTGATTTTCGACTTTCTCTCGATTGGCTTTGTCGTTTCAACCGAGTTCCAGGTGCCGCACCGAGAGAAAAAATACTTGTTCAACCGCTCGGGAAACACTGAGTCACTGATAAATCATCGACGCCAATATATATTTCGAACGCCGTTTGCTCCGAAAAAGTATGGTCGCGTATTTCTTTATTTTCCTCACACGGAGACTCGAAGATTCGCGCGCGATTTTCGCCCGCCACGTTCTTGTATCGGCGATTGGAAGAGAAAATTGTTGAAATAAGGTATAACGAGCCGACGGAGGAAAAATGCCGAAGGACGTGGTCCGCCAATATACGAGAACCGCACTTCTCGGGAGAAACCATCAGCGGCTCCGACAGTTGTGGGAGATAAGGTACATTTCGCGCTGGAGCAGCGGAAGTTGGGCCCGTCTGTCGAGTAAATAAAACACTTGCTTATCGCGCACAGGCGTATCTTTATATGCGGCGGCGGCGACGGCCAAGACGGATACGCGCGAATTGGCCCGATCAAAGAGCATCCTGTCATCGGTTCGCTATCTCTCCTCGAGCGACAGTTTGCCTCCTCGAGGGGGCGGGGATACACACACTCGGCTACTCGCGCACTGTTCGCACCGTGGGAGGATAGCGTATGCAGATCTGCGAGGAGGGCAGTGCACTGACCGTGTGAGTAGTGGCTGTCCGTGGGGTCGAGTGGCGCGGGGCAGGCGGGCCGGGCCGAGCCAGCCGGATGCAGTGTAGCGTCGCACCTCACCATGTCACACCGCAATCGCGTTCAACAACAGTTTACAACATATACGAACACCGCGCACAACTCGTCATCGACTCTCGAGCGCCAGTGTGTCACTTCACTCGCGGCACAGCGGCAACGTATACAGACTGAGACAGACAGACGGACAGACGGATACAGAGAAGATACAGCCCCCAGGGGCCGAGGGAGGGAGGGAGGGAGCAGGCAGAGTCGGCGAGAGCAACGCGGCCTCCCGCTAAGGCAGCACGTGGCGCACTGACACGGCCAACGCCGCCGCCGCCGTCGTCTCCGCTCGCGGCTTCCCCTCGTCCGCTCCCCTCCTGCGCCGCGTTTGCCGCCGCCGCCGCCGCTGCTGCTGCCCCCTCCAGCCCGGGGCCCCCCGCTCCCCTGCGCGCCCTCGCCCCGCCTGGCCGACTCGCCGGAGGGGGAGCTCGACCGGGGAGGGGGACTCCCCTCCGCCGCCACCCACGCCCCTATCCCACTTTCCGTGCGCGCACCAGCTGATATGCGTTGCACTGCACGCTCTGCGCGGCGGCCAAAGCCGAGCGGCCAAAGGGCTAACGAGCCGCGCGCTCCACCTGTCACGCCTATGTGCAGTCTACCCTACCCCCCTATCCCCCCCTCCACTCACTGTCTCTCTCTCTCTCGGTCCGGCCGTCTTGTGCCGAGCGCGCCTGCATCCTTTCGCGCACACCAAACTCGAATTTCGCGTTTTTGAATTGTACGATGTGGGACCCCCGAAGCGCTTCTCGCCAACCGCTATTTTTTCACTGCGGCTCGAGCTTCTCATCTCTCGTCGAGCCGATTGAGTTTTGATAAAGATTGTGCCAGTCCGAGCTCTTTTGATATTGAGAGGGTGTTATTCGACCGTGACATTTGCGAGCAATGGAGCCCGAAGCCACTCGATTAAGGCAGCTTCCAAATTCTAATTGATCCGTGCGCGACTGTGAAGGACGGCAGAGTCCGGTGGTTAGTTGCGAGTCGATTTTTCACTCTCGAAATTCTCATGAATATCCGAGCGGAAGAGAGGATGCCCCGCGGTAATTTGCAGGTGAGGCGGCCGATTATGCATTTTCACGGTGATTATTGAAAATTATGACGGAACAAGGAGGATCGATACCGATGTGTCACGCGAGACGTATACCATTTTGATAAACTGCAGTCAGGGTTATGAGTAATTTTCAAATTTCGCAGGGTTTCAAAATGATTGAGATTTTCAACTAACACATTGAATTTTTTCCGACGTATAAACAGTGGATCGCGTAATCAAATCAACAAAAACTATTTTTTCCCATCTTCTATATATATAAATTCATATGGGGCGTTCTTTGTCAGCTCTCCGAAGCCGGCGCGCGGACGCTAAAACCTCACGTTTTCGACGCTTGTTTTCGACTCTATATGACCCATATCTAAATAATGTTGGATATGCTATCAATGTAGTTTTTTCTCAGCTTTCCGATAGTGAATTTAGTTTTCCGAATTTTTCACATTTTCACAGAAAAAAAATATAAAACAGGCCATATCTCAAAAACCTATTTTTTTTAATTTTTTTAACTAGTCTAGATCGAAAGCTGAGGTTTTTTTACGTTTATATGGACCTTCTGGATACCTAGACTTTTTTTGTATTCGAGTAATTGAGTAGCAAACATGAGAAAATGCGCCGCGTCGGGCCGGGCCGCGCCGTGCCGCGCCGCACCGCGCTGACTCCACGCGCTCCAGCTCAAGTCTTCTGCTTACAAGAGTGCCGAAATCGGAATATATTTAATATCCATACAAGTCTCTATCAGTTGGATAAACTACTATCTAGATAGTAGATCATGTACTCATTTGGGTTATGGACTGAGATATGCGGACATTATTTCATTTCACATTCTTTGACCTCCGTTTTGGCTTTGATATTGAAGACTTTGCCATACTATGTTTCAACTGAACTATTTTTTCAGTTCGTTTTGATCTAGGAAAAATTTTATATTCCTCAGCAGATGAAATTTTTTTGACCATCAGTCTGTCATCGGTTGTATATCAAACCAATTATCAAATCTTTCTTTCAATTTCAGTTTAGCTTGCTCATAATCATAAATTACCTCAAGAAAGAATACAAACCAAAGAAAATTTATTATAGTACCGATAGAGTGGGTCAACACTTCAAAAATCAGAAAAGTTTCTCTAATCTTATTAATCATAAGAAAGATTTTGGCATTCCCGCGGAATGGCATTTTTGTGCGACCGCACATGGGAAGGGAGCATGCGATGGAATTGGAGCTAATGTGAAACAAGGTGCTAAACGAGCAAGTTTACAACGCTCTGCAAATAATCATATTTTAACCGCAGAAGGTTTATTTGAATGGGCAAGAAATTACTGTAGTGAAACCATGGTATTTTATAGTAAAAAAGAAGATTATGAGCAAGCTAAACTGAAATTGAAAGAAAGATTTGATAATTGGTTTGATATACAACCGATGACAGACTGATGGTCAAAAAAATTTCATCTGCTGAGGAATATAAAATTTTTCCTAGATCAAAACGAACTGAAAAAATAGTTCAGTTGAAACATAGTATGGCAAAGTCTTCAATATCAAAGCCAAAACGGAGGTCAAAGAATGTGAAATGAAATAATGTCCGCATATCTCAGTCCATAACCCAAATGAGTACATGATCTACTATCTAGATAGTAGTTTATCCAACTGATAGAGACTTGTATGGATATTAAATATATTCCGATTTCGGCACTCTTGTAAGCAGAAGACTTGAGCTGGAGCGCGTGGAGTCAGCGCGGTGCGGCGCGGCACGGCGCGGCCCGGCCCGACGCGGCGCATTTTCTCATGTTTGCTACTCAATTACTCGAATACAAAAAAAGTCTAGGTATCCAGAAGGTCCATATAAACGTAAAAAAACCTCAGCTTTCGAAATAGACTAGTTAAAAAAATTAAAAAAAATAGGTTTTTGAGATATGGCCTGTTTTATATTTTTTTTCTGTGAAAATGTGAAAAATTCGGAAAACTAAAATCACTATCGGAAAGCTGAGAAAAAACTACATTGATAGCATATCCAACATTATTTAGATATGGGTCATATAGAGTCGAAAACAAGCGTCGAAAACGTGAGGTTTTAGCGTCCGCGCGCCGGCTTCGGAGAGCTGACAAAGAACGCCCCATATAGTTTTCGATAAAAATAATATTTTGGACAAAAAAATTGAGCTGAATATTATTGTTATCAGTATATATCGAGCCTTACCAATTCTCAATTCCGTCTTGATCTTACGTATCAATCATTGTGACTCGTTCGATTTAGAATGATACGAATTATGTAAGTTATTGATTTTGATAACACCGATTATCCACTAGATCAACATTCTCAAACTCCACTCGTGAATATTATACTACACGAATAATCGAATCGATTTTGGCAGTTATCGATCAAATCACAAACTCACTCGAGCGATGAAAAATAAGCGAAGCCGCATCGGTTGAACCTGGCCATCTCCAAAACTTACCTGAAACATAAGGAAAAAAAGTTGGAATTAGATCAACGTGTTACTCTTCTGTGACATAAATGTATTTGATGCTGTACGCGATATGTCTGATATTCATCATACAGTGATTTATATTTCGATGCGAAAAGTCATATCGGTAGGCCGTTATCGAATTTTTAGAGACGCAGATAAGACAATCGACACGGCGTGATGTAGTGACAATAGATACTTCATTCCGGATAAATCATCGCGCTGGATGAGCATTGCATCAGCGACTTGAATCACGGCTTCACGAAAGCTGCGAGTAGCGAATTTCTTACTATTGTCTTACGCTCACCGGCATATTACTATTTCGATTTGAGAAAATTGAAAAACATCAGTATTTATTCCAGTAACGAAAGGGCTACAATGTCGCTTTTCACATTTGGAAAAAAATGTCAATATTTACAGTTTTTCTTGTAATTTACTCCTAAACGTTACCAACGAAGTTGATCTCCTCGAAAACACGAATCGCTGGGACTGGAGGTCGAATTTGTCAAAGGCTCAGTGCATATAGGCGCCGGATCCTTGGCAATCCACGACAGTCGCGATCCGATAAGGTCGAGTCACGCTTGCGGTCCACGGGTGAGTGTGTGTACGTGTGTGCGAACGACCGATGGGATTTTCCATTGCTGTTAGTTAACATCCATTTTATGGGGGGGGGGGGAAAAATTAATAGGTTTGTCAATCACGCGTATCGAGAGAGCTGGGGCGCAGTTGTGTGGCCGCGCGAGCGCCACTCTTTTTTGTTAATTGCGACGTCCCGGGTGGGAGTGATTGGTTATTACCGGTTCCCGCGCGCACGCGTCAAATTATATTCGGCCCCTGGACGTTTCTACTTTTTTTCCTTTCCTTTTTTTCCCCCGCAAACACGATGCTTTACGATCTGGCGCAAATTTATTCGGGGACAACTGGCGTTTCATTTGAATTTAAGATGAGTCTTCAAAAATTTCGACTCGTACGTCAAATCAAACAGTTCGGACACCGTCATAAGTTGACGACGACGACGACGCGGAGAAGCACTCGGCGTGTGATTTGTGCCCGTTTGCGAAAAATCGGCGGCTGTCGGCGAGAATTTCATAAGGTCGTTGCGTCGAAGGAGAAATACACGAGATTGAAATTAACGTTCTTGGCCCCGCTGTGATTCATGACTCTCACTGGGTGTGTATTGCGGAGTGTCCGCTCTGCAACTACCCGATGCTGCGTCTGTCGCAGTCGCTTGACAACACGGCGATCGAACAGACACACGTACTACGAAAGACGAATTGCTCTTGAATATTTTAGTTTATGATTCGAGTGAATTCCGACCGATAACTCGGACTGTGAATGTTTTCATTGCCATTATATTTGGCTCCTTCTTAATAGAATAAGTTTATCGTCCTTTGGGGGATACAAAAGGAATTTCAACGATTTTTGGTTCGAGTTGGAGGTCTCGGGCTGAGATGTCTTCAATAAAGTCCAATACGTCACTCGAAGTTATTCCATCCATTCGTCCACCATTCGACTGATCAAAATTCGTGAATGAAAAAAATCACGATTATTTCGATGACGTATTAAAAATCAATTACAGTTCATTCCTGAATCAAGTTTGTAAAAAGGGAGTACATTGTATGATGCTGGGGCACACTCGTCCGCGAGAGGTCTCGTTTTGACGATCCAAACGAGAAAAACAAAGGCGAAGCAGAGCAGCAGGAGGAGCAGGATCGGAGCAATTAAGAGGACTCGTCTCCTCGGCGCAAAATCGAATAAAGTTATCCGTTGCGTAGGGCTGGTCGGCCGTTTGAATTTATAGCCGCCCCTCCGGAGAGCCGTTGCAGCTCGCGAGCGAGCGGCGGCGGCGGCGGCGGCGAAGAAGAAGAAGACGGGGCTCGCGCGCGAGGAGGTGTATTGTTGATAAAGTCGGGCAGTAACTCATTCAGCGCTCTGTCACGCGAATCTGGCGCGAAGGTCGAAATGAAACGCGGCGGCTGCTGCTGCTGCTCTCTGTCTCTCTCTTGCTCGCGTGGGAAGCCTGCCGCCGCTGCACCTGATATATATACACCGCGTGCTATGTAGCTCGCTGATAAATCTCGCGAGCGAGCAGCGCGTGGCGAGGAGGAGGAAAAAAAAGGAAGCGTTCCGTCTTGTTCGACTCGTCGCTTTTATCTGCGACTCTCCCGCGCGTGTCTGTGTAGTGCGGGGCCACTCGAGGAATGCCGTGTCCACGGGATTATTTCGGCCAGTGGAGTTTGTTTACGAGGGGCGGCCCCCGGCGGAAATAGAAGCTAACGAGTGGCGGTATTGTGCTCATTGCGCCCGCGCGCCCGATTCTGACGACTCTCGTTAGCGCTCGCGTCAAGGATACCTCGGCTAATTGGCTTGATCGTCGAATCGCGCTTTTTTTCCCCCTGGTTTCTCCGGCTAAATTCGGCCGATGCGGGGGATCTGCATTGCTTTAGTTCGAGTGCGAAACTACGCGATTAGTTTTTCATGCATCGAAATAAAAATTTATGATGTATGCTTCACTCGACTCTCACACTGATCGTGAAGATGGAAATGGAATATGGATGGAGAATCGGGATGCGCGGGGAATTTGTACATTGTTTGCAGGCTCGAATTCAGACTGAATCGAAATCCCAGCTGATCCTTCAATCGAGATGTCATTGATGAGATGTCGATATCTCGCGGATTTCATTCCGCGGTATCCCTCAAAACTCCTATGGTACTACGATTAATAGCGTTAAACGTTTTCTCCTCTTCATCGTGAAATTGTCGTGTCACCGCGAGCAGTCGTTGGGTAATATTGGAGTAAGAAAAGAGGTATCTTCTCCTTCTGCGGGACGCTACTGCAACGACAAACCCTTCAAAACATCTCTCGATATACAGAAGACGAAGACGTTGGGAAGCGGAGTGCAGTCAATGTCTATACCGGGCGTTCCACGCGTACAAACGAACTGATCTCTCGGAATTGAAAAGTCAGCGGCTGGCCAGCGTGGGAGTGGTATAGGCGCAAACACACGAAGACACGGGGGAGAAAAAGAGGGAGGATAATGGAGGCGGCGCGTGGCCGGGGTGATTAATTCGGTCGCGGCCGCCGGACCTCTTATTCAGCGGCGCGAGCGCACCGATTCCTCATCTAGCACCGGCTATATCGGGTTACCTCCTCCTCCCCCCCCTTGAGTCTTCGTCTTTGGTCGCAACCCCGGGAACGAGGTCGGCGTGATGTATGCGCGCGCGCCGTGCACCCACAGTATACGTCACGGCGATTGCTTGATGCATTGGGCCTCAGCTGATCTCTCTATCTGCCTGCAGCGCGCCGAGCCCGAGAGACAGACCCACCTGACGCCTCGCGAGCCTCTGTCTCGCGAATATACCGGCCAAGTTTTTTCAGCGACCGCACCAGCGTCCGCGACTCTATCCGGCAGATTTCGATCGGCTGGATGATTTTTCCCAGTCGCGTTCCGATCAATGCCGAGTATTTCCTCGGGTGTATCGCGGATGTAACACGTGATTTCTCTCGCCGTTGGGTTCCGTTGTTGTTGTTTTTTCTATAGAAAGTTCACGCGTCGGGAGGAGAAAGCTCGCGCGACGGAGCGTATATCTCGAGAGAGATATCTTCATCGCCGGCAGAGTGACGGATCACTGTTTGTTCGCCGCGTATATTTCGAACGCGCCTCGTAATCGTCCTCGCGGCGAACAATAGCGGCGCGAGTCGCACCTGCAGCGTGTATTAGCATCATTCACAACTTTCACGCGCGTTGATTATACGTTTCGCGGATATTGTTATATTCCCGCGCGCGACGCGAAAACATTTCCTCGAGTCACACGTGATCGAGAATCATCGAGTGGATATAATCGAAGAAATTGTATTTCGAACAAATAAGAGCAACGAAATGTGGCGCGAGCGGTAAACCCATCAGTAATCCCGTGGTACTCGCGCGAAATAAACAAGAACCGACCGAACGAAACGAAACATCGGGTCGCGGATGAGGGGAAAAAGGGAAAACTTTTCAATTTCTCCTACATCGGCGGTTCTCATTAACGATCGCATTTAGGAAGAGTGTTTACGTGGTAGCTCTTGCCGGGCGTGTCTATTCAGGGCTGATAAGTGGCGCCAAAGTGGATAAACGAGTATGGCAAGAGTCGCTCGAGTACGGCAAGTGAGTAGGCGATAATGTCTCGCGGGGAGAGACGTACACACGCGCGGCTTATCCAAATTTCACACTACCAGCCTCGAGGCGGTTACACGTCGCGGCAACATCCGCGCGAGTCCGGGCGTCATCGAAGCGCGACATGCATTACGGCCTCTCTGTGTCTTTCCCGAAATAATCGCGCGCCTCCTCCTCCCCGGGGGCGATTAATCAGCCGCGCGCGGCTCGTCCCCGAAATAAGGCAGTCGAGCGGCGGATAAATTAATTCGCCACCAGTCGCGTCACTCGCGCACCGGAGGAGGCCTCGCCCACTCGTCAGTAGCCGATCTGCGCGCGCGGAGCTATTTCTGCCGGCCCGTCGCGGAAAAGTCTCGCGGTAATTTACCGCTATAGGCGGGCCGCGGCGCGTATAATCGGCCGGGAGGCCCAACAGCGATTGCCAAACCAGCCGAGAGGACGGACACGCACTTCCGCCCCGAGCGTTTAGTTGTGACACGCTCCGAGGGGCGACCATTGTTTTTGATGCCCGTTTCGACTTCGCCAAGATGCTGCTGGCCCGATAGCCGTGGGTATGCTAATTCAGAGCGAGTTTTCCCGCGAGTCGAGATCGTTCGCTTTGTTGCTGCAGATTCGAAGCTCGCGATTGGCTGTGTGCGAGCGAAGCAACCGCGGTGCCCGTCTTGGGTGCATACGCTCCGGAAACCGAGTATGTGTGGATATGTACCTGTTGCGGCCGGCTTGACTCGGGCAGGTTACACTGCAGGATCTCACCTGAATCGCAGTTGCAACGCCGATCGAACAGTCGTTTTTGCAAGATGATGGATGACTCGTTTCAATCGAGTTACGCGGAATTGCGCAGCTATGAAAGTCTTTGCCATATTAAATGTCACATAGTACTCGGGTGACTTGTGGCTGGCGTTTCTTCGTTTTCCAAATCATATCTTCATTTCTGTTCTTGCGCATTTTATTCCATTTAACCATTTTTTTATGTGCCTTCGAGAAATAATAGATATTTACTAAAAAAAAGTATAATTTTACTAATATTTTAGTGATTTAGGAAAATTTCACTACTTTTTTTTTAATTTCTATCATTTTTTGTAAATATTTACTATTTGTATCAATTGTGCAATTTGTTCTATTAGATTTTGAGAGCACATTTCATATAATTCATTCAGCTTCCGGGAATAGCTTTTTATTTTATGAAATTCGTACATTATCCTCTAAAAAACCAGGCTAACAGCTATTACTTCTTCAACTGGTCGCCCTTCCCAAGTGCTTTCCATGTTTCTCTCCCGCGTCGCGGCCCTCGCTCTATATCTGTCTCTTGGACCACGCTCACGCGAATCTCGTGTTGAGCTGAGTCTAAACCAACCAAATCAGCGAGGCTGTGTCACTTTCCTTCTTTTTCAGGAAGGATCGCGTTCAAAACATCACATTCGCTCCATTCGATAATCTCATCCGCAATCTTACGGTGCTTTCTTCTTTTACTTTCATATACAGAGACTGACTACTCAGGATCCAAGAGAATTAGCTGAATATTTCCGAGCGCGATTTCGTTGAGGCGCTCAATTAAGAAGCCCATAAAGATCGTCGAGCGAGACTGTCTCGCCCCCCTCTCCAATTTCTCGATGGAAATCGAGGTGTATCGGTCGCCATACTAACGGTATAGGAACGCTCTGACGCCCCCCTCCCCCGGCCCTCGTGCGAGCTCGTCCACGTGACAGCTGGCCTTTTAGATTACTGGAGCCGCGAAAGAATTTATGTGAAAACGGTCGCACGCTCGCCGCGGCGTGAGTCATGAATAATCGTAATTAAGAGTCCTAGAGAATACGCATTGTGTTATCCGTGTTCCGCGCGGGTCTAGTTTGAACCGTCGCCGAGTCGTACTGGCAGCGTCGACGACGGTGGAGGAAAAAAAAGAAGAGGATCAGAACGGTGAAAATTCACGCTCGTGAATCATCGGCGACGGATCTGTTTAAACGTGTATACATATATACACAGAACAAAAAGCGGCGATGCGCAGCTCGATAAGGCACATTGATCCGGCTACTTATACCCCGAATTCATTTCGAGTCACACAGGCTCTCGCGCTGACATAAACTAGTTTGGCCATAACAATGTGTCTCTCTCCCCCCCCGCCCCTGCGGTGTATATGCCTCTCCCCCCATCGGGCGGGGCAAAATTATGGGGCCCCAGTGCGTGCCCGTCCATCCGATGTATTCATGGCCCTTGTTTTTCACAGCAGCGCCGCGAGGAAGAGCATAGGGTAGTGGGGGATGGGAGAAAAAAACCCGCGGAGAAAACTCGCGGCCGATATCGCTCGAATATAGGCGCGAGAGAAAGCGTTCTTGATGAGGCGAATAAAAAAAAGCACGGCTCTGCCCTCGAAGAGAGAGAGAGAGGAGGAAAAAGAAGAGGAGGAGGAGGAGGAGGGCAAGACGGCCGAGCGAGAGGAATAAAAGGAGGGATATACACACGTAGGTATTATACGCTGCTCGCGCAGATAGAGGTGGTGGCGCGAGCGGAGTGAGGGAAAGTGGCGGGCGCTTGGTTACTCGCTTGCTTGCGAGTGGGGAGGGAAACGAGGCTGGTTACATTGTACGGATCAGGGAGCTCGATAGCGTGCCGAAGTCGAGGCGTACGGCAATAAATCCATTTTTCGTGAAGGGTCGGCAAGCGAGCTCGAGCGAGTGAGGCCGAGGCCGAGCAGGGTCTGATTAGCAGGCCGACTCAGGCCCGAGCAGGATGACAGCCAGTGAGTTATAATATTGCCCATCCATCTATTTATCTACTCCATCGCTCTTCCCCCCCCCTCCACCCCTCCTTACCCCTCACCTCCTCGCACGCTCGAGCTCGAGCTCGCTTTTATTCTTTCGCCTCGCGAGAGAACGACGACGACGCTGCTGCTTTTATAGCCGAATTATGAAGGAGCACACACACACACACACACACACCAGCACCGGCGCGCGGGGATGAGTATAAATTAAGCGCGCGCGACACTGCGCGTCGGCTTTTGTTTGTGCGTGTGCGGGGCGACCCTTCCATTACACACCCGGAACGCCAATTATTATTATGTGGACCAGGGCTGCCCTGTGTGTGTGTCTCCGGGTTGCAGAGACTATACGGCTGCGATTATCGACGGGGTAATTAGACTCTCGGCGGCTGCCGTCGTCATTTTATACGATCGCGTCGTTTCCGGCGGGAGACTCTGATTCCGGGGATTCCTCGTTTCGCAATAACCTCCGAGCCCCAAAAACCTGATGGATTTTTCGCGAAACGTCGCTGTAACGGTTGCGAAACGACGAGCGAACCGTCCGAGCGAGGGGTTAGCTCGATGTATATGTGTATAGAGCCGGGACGACGAAATCAACGATGATGGAATTATGCCGCGACTCGGAGCAGCGTCTCCGTAGCCCCGAGGGAGTACTCGAATGAGAAGGAGGAGGAGGAGGAGGTGGAGGTGGAGAAAAAAACAAGCCCCGGCGACGCGATAAATTGAGTCCTCTGTCGGTAGCGTCACGCACGCGATCCAACGCGCGTCTCTCTCGCTCGCTCTCGGAAGAGTCTGCAGGGCGTGCGCCTGTTTATCAAAGGGTATAACCCGCGCACAATTCATCGGGGATATAAAGCGCGAGCGGCTGAGTTTCAGGGTTGGCGCGCGGGCAAAAAAATGAAGCTCATTTAACATCGGCTCTCGGGGCCGGACACCTCTATACATTTCAAACCGACACAAGACGCATCTCTCGAACTTTCGACGCGGAGCAGTTCATATATCTGAGCCACGGTCACCATAAATAAGCCCAGCCGGGGAGGCGGAGGTGTATATACACGGCCCGATATATGCTGCCTCCCCTTTCCTCTCTCCCACTCGCTCTCTCGCTCTCTCGCTCTTCGCCGTATCCTATACTCCTCCTCACGACTCAAAATTTCCTCGGGCTCGCAGTCCGGTATGTTCACGTGTGTGTTGCATCATGCCGCGCCAGCCTCTTTTTTCCCAGACTTCTGTTGCGCTACATTATATACACCGATGGCTGCTCGCCGCACCAGACCAAACTATATGCACACAATCGAACGTGTGCCATTAGCGATTATACGATTGGCTAAATGGGTCGTTTACGAGCGGGGCCCACCGACGCTATTGGCAGCCGCGCGAAATTCGATTAGGCTGTCCCTGGGTCCTGGAAGAACACTTGCCTGAATCAGGTCGCGTGATTCGGCAATAATTGAACGTGTGACGGAACGAATTTTACACGAATATTACGCGTTTGTGTACGTCCGCAACGCGCGAAGCCAGTCGAGCACGTGTGCGGCGTCGTGCCTTGAGTAGAGGATTGAGCTCGCGCGCGACTACCAGTAGGAACGTGGGACGTGGAATCAGTTTTCGTGTGAAAAATCGAGGAAGCCAAATATGATCAGTTTCAATTTTGTAAAACGGTCGACTCTCATTTTGTGAGATACGCAGAAGATATTCAAGATCGTATACATTCGAACGTCTAGTCTCGTGATCACGCCAAATGTACTGACGAGCCAACGATTTTTCAATATCCAAACGTGCGAATGACAAATTAGCGAAAAGTAAGGTGGTGGAACAATTGCTCCGTCGAAGCACTAATACGCGGGGGGGAAGCAAGGACTCGAGAGACAGAGAGGCGGTTGGTTCGATACCTAAAATCGCATATACATCGTCGTGACAACGGGCCCGAAGCCGCGAGACGCGCCTCAATTCATCGGCTATCAGATGCAGACTCGAGCGTGCACACACGAGGCGCGCGAATAATGAGCTTATATACGTGCGAGCGCGTCCCACATGCCGCCCGGCGGCCCGGTTAAATCCGCGCCAAGGCTCTACCCTCGCGCGATCCGCGCGCCGATACGCAGCCACAGCTCGAGCTGCAGCGACGAGAAGAAGAAGCGCAAAGTAGCAGGAAATCCTTCCGGCTTCGCGGCCGATCGGGCCCGCTTAATCTTCGCCCCGCGTTTTCCTCTTTTTATATATACGTCCAGCCTCGAGCTCACTCGTCGTTACCCGATACTTGCCCGTCTCGCCCCAGCTTATGTATACACGTGGGACGATCGGGCCCGTTCGCCGCTCCAGCTCGTCGCAGCCGCGTGATTTTGCCAGAGAAGCAAATCGCGAACTCGTGCGTTTTTTCGTTCCTCGAAAAATTAGGTACAGTTTGATATTTTACTTCTTTCAAACGAAACATATTTGGTTCGAGTGAAACAGTCGACTTGCTCAAGGCGATTTCGTTTGAAAGTATAGTGGTAATTTCTCTGGCAACGAGAAGACGCACTTTTGCGAGTGTATACCGTGGCGTGGACAATAAATGCGCGGCAAATTACAAGGATCCTCAGACATTTATCTCTGAGCAATACAAAAACGTCAGTGGAATTTCGTTGAAAGTCTTAATCTTCGCGATTTTCTGTAAAAAAAACCAAGACGATACATTTTTCAACCTTTTGTGCAACCTAACGAACGATTTTCAATAGAAATCGTCCGTCGTACTAATCTTCAAATTCTCTATCGACGCTCCGAACACAACGGAATTTTCGAAGCGAACTGGCGCTTTTGTTGCTCGTGACATCGCATACGTTGTCTTTGCAGCAGCTCGAGCCGTCGACATACACACACGGGGGCGAGCGTGATCGGGTGCACGGAGGTAGGAACAATTTGCAGGGCTCGAGCTCGAGGGGGGGAGGGGGACGATGCATCGGGGAACAAGTGCGAGCGCAGCTCCCGAGCAACAAAGAATTCAATTCGCCCGAACAATATCTAAAATCTCGGCGCACGACTGCCCCGCTGCTGCTGCTGCTCATTATATTCAATCGCGCGCGACCTTGCGCGGCTCCGCGGACCGATCGCCACCGTGTGTTTCACCTTTCGCCGCTGCTGCTGCACCGGCTCCCCTCGCTCGACGACCCACACACACACACACATGGGATACAAATTGTAGCGACGATAGCGACTCAAGGTCCCCCCACCTCTCGCGGGGGGACTTCGTGACCTCTGGCCCCCGCGAGCGAGCACACACGTGGGCGAGAGAGCCGCACAATAAATCCGCGCGCGCAGATCTCGGCGAGCCGATCACGAAGCGCACGAGCGTTATTAGGAGTAGGAAGCGCCTCCTTGACAAATGGCGTCGCTCTCATTGTTGCTCCCCCGCGCGCTCGTGAATCTGCCCCCCCCCACCCCACCTCTGTCTCCGTCTCTCTGCTGCACTCCGCAGCCCCGCACAGACGTCATATACGCGCGGAAAGAGAAAACTGCGCGACTCACCTTGACGAATCGGAGGGGCGAAAATTCCTCGACGATTGATTTGCGGCAAAGGGAGAAAGGGGGAGCCATGGAATCAATCAATGCGCGTACACGTCGTATCGCGCCAACGCGAGAGAGACGCGTGGTGAAAAATAACGTGTCGGCGTTGCGTAATGACGGGATTAGCGATTTTTCAATTTGAAAAATCCCCCCCGACGACGACGACGACGAGGACGACTCGTCGGCGATTTGTCACCGTCGCGCGAAACTCCGCTGCCGCGTCTCGCGGCTATTGCCCATCACACGCCATGCGGTCCGTGAAGATTCGCGCCATGAATCATATCCCCCGGCCAACCCGGCGATCGCTCGGGGCTGTGTGTATCGATCGACGATCCTCTTCTCTCTCTCTTTTGCCCTGCGAATCGGTAATCGGCGAGAGCCAGCCTGTTGAGCTGGTATAGAGGGCAAATTCGAGTGACACCTTACAATTTTATCGAAACGAAGACACTAAATATTTCGTTAGCAACAAAATAGATGGTTAAAGTAGCCCCGAATAAACTTGTACACAATTAAATTAACAAGGCACTACTTCGCAAAGCTCCGCAGTAATAATAATGAATAGCTCGCGAGCTTTGGTGACATTAATGAGCCACTGCACGGATAGAGGCTCGTGGACCGGTTATACCTATATATAGTCTTTCGATTAACTCGGCTATATCCAGAGTGCCAATAATACTTGTGTTTTTACTATTATTCTAGAAACACCTCCGATAAATTCATAAGGTTTGAACGAGAACCTAATAGGCATATGACTAACTTCCCAACGATATACGAAAGTGACTTGTATGATGAATGCATAGACCAACTAAAAATACTCGATGCCAGAATCGCAGACGAATCATGCATGTACAATATAAGAAACTCAACAAATAAAAACTTTTTAGAGAAATTGAAGAATACTTGGGAAAAATTTCCCTGGTTTTTCTCGATAATCTTGATGGAAAACTCATCATCTCGTGTTCATTAGCCATGATTTGGTGTATAATACTTGACATTCGATATTTTATATTTAATAAATGTTTTAACTATGATTATAAAACAATTTTCCCAAGATTTTCCAACAATATCATTTCTACACAGTAAAAACAATTTTTATGTTATTTAAAGTGTGAAATGGTATTCCACGCGCCGGTACAATTATTGAAATAATGTTTGAGATATTGAAGTATTTGGATTCTTCCGCGGTCGAAGAGTGAGCTTTTATCACTACTCCACTCTCCAAGATCGTAATTTATATTACATTGTTGTAATTGTATTCTAAAAACTAATCGTCCAATGCAGCAACGCGAAAATCGTTAATCGAAGTACCCGCGAGTTTTTCTGAAATACTCGATTCAACGCGCAATCAAAACGCGACGGAAGTCAAGTAAGACACACGCTCGATTCGGTGGCGCATATATTCGTAACCAAGTCCCAAAATCGTCCCAGCCGCGAAAGAAAAAACGGTCGATAGAGTGTATGGGACGAGAGATCGAGCGGATTAGCGCGAGGAGAGGTCGGAGCGCGCGCGAATCAATGCGGGACGAGGTATATACGCGAGGATTGGAAGGCGCGACGGTTGTGTGGTGCGCGGCGATATAGCCGGGGCCCTCGCGGGCCCATCGCGCGCATGTATATATAGCCGCGGGCCGGTCAGGGCCGGTTCGGCTGGTCGGCAAGATGGCCGTCACTCGGCCGCCGAGAGCACCACATACAGCCGGGCACACGTGTGTGCTGCTGCTGCTGCTGCTGCTGCAGCCTCGCCGCGAGTCCGCATATAAATCACTCGCTCGGCATCCTCCTCTCTTCTTCTTCTTCTTCTTCCCCCCCGTTGCCGCGATCCCTCCCTCCCGGCCGGGCGTCCTTCTCCGCGAGCCAACACACACACACGCACACTCGGTCCGGCTCAGCCATCGCTGATTCGCAGCCAATATGCTCTGCCCCTAATAATCGAGTTTGATTACTCGAAACGCGCTGCAGCGACCGATCCGACTCGGCTGCAAGTTTTTCGGTGGCGGTCTCTTGGGCCTCTAGACGCTCGAGGGAAAAAATACGGTGTGGCGCGAGTTTGAGATGGAAACCGTGTGTCCCACGTGGCGAGCACGGTAACAGAGGATGAATGTTTTTGGGTTAGATGGGGGCGGAATCACGTGTGTATACGGGAATCATCGATAATTTTTGGCTTTTATCGTGACTGAAAATTTAATTAACTTCATGATACCATCGGTAAATGACTGAGGTAACCGGTGGAAGCGACCCTTTGAATATATGTACATATACGCGGTTTTAAATCTAAAACGTGTTGCTCGAGCAACACTGGGTGGATGTATTGTTGGTAGTACAGAATAAAGAAGAAAATATATCGATCGCCACCTGTCGAGAAAAATTTTCTTTCGAAATTCTTCATCCAATTCCGTCTAGGAGAATCAGACTCTCACACTCGTTCCTTTTCTTCATTATGACATTGTTTATCAATTGCTCCAATCGGCCTCGATACTCATTTTCTCCCTTTCTCGATTCCAAAGGTTCCGGAAAAGAAAATTCATTGAGCGATGGGGCGCGGACGCAACTCGCAAACTAAAATTTTCATTCGTGTACACATGGGGCGGCCGGAAAAAGCGGCGCGAGTCCATTGGTTTATTCTAAAGCACTTCTAAACGCTCATTTGCCGGAAGAACTTGTTCAAACTGTTTCTTCGGGAAGAACGAAACGAAACAAAAAAAGAAAAAGAGGGATCGAGTGCGCGCAATAAAATCGCCCCTACTTCTCGACTCACTTCAAACGTTTCACCTCGCTGCAGTTTCTCGGTAAAATATGGAGTATATAGGCGCTCGCGCGGTAGAAAAACGAAAAACAAGCCGAGACTCGGTCCGGTAGCTCAGGTCGTATACAACCACATATATATAGACACGTACGCACCAACACGAGCGTGATGTTTCGCTGGTAGTTTCCACGTCTCTTTTTTCCAGCGTCTTTGGCCCTTTCAGTCTCTGGAGCGTCACCCTCGATATTTATGGCGAGCTTGAGAGAAGAGAGGCGAGCCGAGGGGTTCGGCAAGTTGCCCGCGCTGCACTGCCACCACCGTCTACTAGACCTCATGCTCTCTACCCACGAAAAACCAAAACGAAATTGTACAGACGCGCGGGAGAGCGAGTTGGATTGATTATTGAGAGCCAACTGGAACATCCAGCTGTCTGTGGATTAATCCTCACAGATTCAGCCGGGCAATCGTACCGGAAAATTGAGTCATCAACTACTCGAGTGCATAATTATTATTGGACTAACATTATTGAGAAGGGATTCCTTATTTAGAATAATTTGCATGTACATTCTAACTAATTTCATAAGCATGTATGATGTGAAAAGAGAATATAAATATACACGATACATAAACCTTATAAGCATATAACAAGGTATACAAGGATCCTCGCGGGTAGCTCAAACTTGATTACATTGAAATCATGGACCATTGAGAATCATTTTTATCAATGATCGAATAATAAAGACTATTTATTAACTCGTGCCAGTAGCTCTAAACGCCACACTACCCAAAAACAGTAGTCCATGGCATCAAAAGAATGAGAATCAATTGCGCATGTTCTTGTCAACATCGATTTCGTTCTAAATTAATCATTGCACGGTTGGTTTTTCACAAATCCGACCTTCAAAAATGCGCCACCCAACGATATTCCAAGTAAGCACTAAAAATTTCCCTGCCAACGCGCCCTCGATTTCCAAACCGCCCTCTGACGTGTTTCCCAAGGCCAACGACGACGACGACGAGTAGGAGAAAAAAAAGGCAAATAAAGAAGAAACGGACTTTGCGGCAGAATTTGAGCGAGATCTGGCAGGGCGTGCGCGCGGGCGCAAACTGCGCTGGACGGTAATGAGGACACGGTGTTGAGAATAAAAGCTCATTGAGACAGGAAGGAGATAGGATCGACAGAGAGGAGGAGGCCAGAGGGGCAAAAAAAAAAGGAGGCAGTGAGCAGATAAAAGAAGCATAGCTGGAACATTTCCAGCCGGTGTAAGGACGGCGGGAGAGGCAGAGAGAGCAAGTGGGGCGCCGGAGCGGGCCTCTCTGTATACACGTGCTGTGTACTCCCGAGGCAGCCCCATAGTCAAGGTCGCCGCGGCCATTTTCGGAGGAAGCTGCATCTCGGCTGACCGGTAGCCGAGTCTTTTCGGCGTCGAGTGCCCCGTCCCTCGGCCGGTGCGTTCCTTTAAAGTATCTACGAAAAATCCGGAAATGCCCAATCAAGCGTACACCAGTACAGATCATCCGTTAGTGGGCATTTTTTTGTTTTCCCCCCGAAATTCGTAATTTTACCAAAGTTTCCCAGGGACGAAGTTTTGGTGTCGTGCCGAACAACGACCGCGGGGCGGTGGTGTACACGGGACCCGCGAGCAGAAACAGAAAGAGAGAAATGATCAAGTGAGAAATCGCGGAAACACTCGGGAGGCGGGAGGGGGGAGGATATTTCCAAAGGATCAGGAATTTTAATTCGACGCTTTGGAGAATGCGAGGCTCGAGGTTATAAATCACGGGATTTTTCCGCGGCGGCGGCCGCGTCCGAGTGGATTCATCGTCGCGCTCGGGCAGCTCAATGACAAAGTGACGCGCGAAAATTTTCCTCCTGCCCCTCCGAACGAAATGAAATAATGCTCGCGCGCGCATCGTATATGCTTAATAAGTCGCGCTCGCGCCCGCGGCTTTTGATTTATTCGAGCGTTTTGCGCCATCGATATATACTCGCACACACTCGCGGTCTCCCGCGCGAAAGAATACACACGTGTGTATATTCAATTTCGCGAGAGTATGATCCGCGCTCGAGCGGCTCTGAATTATTATCGCCGAGCAGTAGCGCGTTGCAGATACGCGAAGGGACGGGGGAAAAAAAGCCGCGAGTAAGGAGACGGCGCGTATGGAAAGAAAGGCGCACGAGAGAGCCAGAACGAGGATCGGTCCGGTATATAATCGTAAATAAGCGATGCCGACGTATATTATGGGTTTTCGGTGCGGCGAGACAACTGTCGCTCCTTATCGAGGCCTCTCCCCTTTTGCCCTCCCCACCTCTCAATCTCTAACGACTCGCGCCCGTGATTTATTGTTGTCGCTCGCAAATTATGGTATTACTATTCGCGGGTAGTAGATAGAGGTACGCGAGCCGCCGAGACGAGAGAGAGAGACTTTCTCTTCTGCGTATATGTGTATACGGGCGCGCATACATATCGAAAACGCGCCGATGATTCCTCGTCGATGAATCAATCGCCGGGCAACAGCACCGGGAGATAGAAAGCTTTTTCTCTCCCGCGACGACTTATTATTTATCCGACTCGAGTCTCGTCGGTCTCTGCTTGGCTCGAGCAATTATTCCAATTGCCCGAGCCGTTCATCACTCGATCCCAGATGAATCTCGTATTATACACGGACCCGAGCCTCTCTCGCCGTTCCTCGTCATATTTATTTCCATTCAAATTCTTCCCATTGATATCCGCGCGCGCCTCTCGACCCGATTCATCCGAGTTTTGGATTTCTCTCGAGCCGCGGATAAATTGAATTTTTTATCCCGACACAGGCTCGATAAAGATACACGATCTAATGATCATCGGGATATATCACGGGGGATTTCATTAGGCCATATATCACGTGTCAAAACCAAATTTACACTCAATGTTAATCCAGATAATTTATTTGATATTTATCTGCTGTGTTCTGTGTTCGCCGTCCTCGCGCGGCTTGTTCTTGCGCGCGCGCGCGTTGAATTATCAACTCCCCAGACACGTATCACTGATGTGGAAACATAAAGAAAGACGAGCACGCGCGCAGCCTATTTTAATTTTTCACTTTCACCAGTAACGGAATAGACGAACGACGATTATTGCAATATTTTGTTGGCTGTCCAAAACCAACAATATATAGCCGCGATTATTCGTTACTTCAAACACAACATTACAAACTCGATTCTTTTTTCTTTTCCTTCGCATATAGTATTTCCCAGTGGGCGATCGAACGAAAGACGATCGAATTTTCGCCGGGTCGAACGGCCGGTATATAGCGCGTCGTGATTGCGCGCAGATGTAGATGCGGAGCGAGAGAGAAAAGGGGCAAAAGGAGGTGGGCGTAATTAAAAGGGACTGACGAGAGTTTGAAACAGAGCTGCGGGAAAAGGCGAGCAGCAGAGGAGGCGATTCTGTATATCAAGCCGGCTCTCTCTCTCGACTTCTTCATTTGGCCGCGGTGCTGCCCCCTTCCCCTGCCCAACCCCCTGCCCATCTCCGCCTCTCCTCCGCGTGTATCTTCCTCTTTCTCTCGCTCGTCCATTCGTATATATACTTCCATGGAGCCGCTCACGGGCTGAATATAATTCACTTGGCCGCGCTGCCGTCGATTGCAGAGTTCCGGCATCGCTCGGCTCGTCCCTCTTGCTCTCTCTTGCTCACTCGAGAAAAAGAACTATCATAGTTACTCGGCTGCGTCTAAATGCGCCCGAGTAATGTTTTATAGGGGGGCGTTTTCGATCGGCGAGTAATGAAATGCATCAGATGTAGGTGTGATTTAAGGCCACCGCCGCGGTGGCAACCTACCGGCGCAAGACTTTCGTTTTACACTTCGATTACCGTTATGTCGACGCTCATAAATAAGATTTTCCGTACTAATACCTCGAGTGTGTCTGTCTGTCCGTGTCTGTGTGTACCGGGGCTTTTTCCAGCCGAGCTTTTCGCCCGAGCCACCCGAGAGATCGCTCTCCGACGCATATAGGGGGCTCGCGAGTTGTTTTGCACGGGAGAACAAGGAACTATCGGGAGGGGCGCGCTTTTTCCCTCCCGGACACTCGACAGCTCTCGCGATATTTGCTATCGATAAAAGAAGATCGATGATTCGAATCCACTTCTTTCGCCGCTTCGAACGACTGTGTGTATCCGCTCTTTGAGTATATATGCAGATCGATACAAGGTGCAAATTGATTCTTGCGTCGGATCATTTTAATATTGGAGGATCGAGCCGAAAGTTGCGACAACTGCGACAATATTTATGGTGTGCGCGGATCGATATCTATATTTCATCTTGACGTAATATCAGAGTGGTCGTATAGACGAGCGAATCCGAATTGATAATTATGGTGGCACTTTGCTTACGATTGGATCCGACCGAGCTGAAAGCTCATCGGGATGCGTTGAAACTCGTCGAGAATTCGAAAACTTACACATGCACACACACATGCGCAAATTGGATTTTTAATAACGTTAGATTGGACGAATCTCTCGCGCGAGCCGGAGTCTCGGTGATTTACACGCTCGCTTATCCAGCCCCATATAATGCAGAGCCAGAAAAGGGAGTATACGAGAGAGAGAGAGCCTGACTGAAACATGGTACGAGAGCTTGAATCCGAGTATGACGAATTACACAACAGGTGCTCGTGAAAGAAATAGGGAGAGCGGCTGAACACGCGGCAAAGATTCACGAAAATTAAAAATAAATCTGCGGAGCCACGTCTCCGTGTGAGCGAGTGAGAGAATCCCCCCTCCTCCCCTCCCACACACATACACACACACACACGATCTAGATATAGAACAAAGGTAGTCGAGTGCAATCCAGTGGGAAACTTTCGATTTGTCTCGATCGGAAATCGCGACTTTTTTCTCTCTCTTGTCGATATAGTACTCCCTCGGAACTTCCAAGGCACTCCCGACATTTTTTACTCATCTCCATTAAAGTTTTTATCTCGTCGGCGCGCACGAGCTCGTCGAGTTTTGATGAATCTCCGTCCCGATTTCAGCCGAGTAATACGGCTTTTGTTTAACATCGGTAAGAATAACAAATGTGTCGCAAGAACCCTGTGGTACTCCCCGTGGGAGCCGCGCTCGACGACGCGCAGCCGTATGCTATAGATACATACACCAATAGCTGAGGACTCGAGCATACACGGGACAAGTAAGCATCAGAAGCAGCAGCAGCAGCAGCAGGGCTTCGAGGAGGTCCAAGAAAACCAGAGAGATTTATCACTTTTCTCTCTCTTTTAATAGCGGACGCGCCGCGAGATCCTCGCCCCGGGTGGGTGGAGAGAAACAGAGTAAGACGCACGGCACACAAGTGCAGCGGGGAGAAAGCCGCTCTCTCTCACGCGCGCAAGCATACGCATGCCGCAGTTGCAAGCGACCGCGTCGATGACGTGCTCTCCGCGGACGACCCAGTTTGTCCCCCCCTCCCCAACTCTCGTCACGCGAATTCCAACGGGACGCGGAGACAGATTCGATTTTGCGTCCGCGCGCGGCTCGACCTTGTCACGTTTGGCGTGTGAAACATCCAACAATTCTCCGACGTGGGACAATTACACACAAAAAAAAAACCAATGTCATTATTACCTTTTTTACAAGAGTAGAATAGGTTTGATATCAAACCACTGTACCTCGCTTTCGAGCGGGTTCTTTTTCAGTTTTTTTCCACGTGTGCCTAGTCTTTCAATGCATCAATTTACCTTGTAGGTTATCGACTGTTGATTGGGGACCAACGGCTCAACGTGACTTCCGAACCACTGGGTCTCGGTGTATACAGTTGCAGGGCAATGATCATTCGATAAATCCAATCGCGCGGGCGAGAGAGAGAGGCGCGCAAAAATTAATCCGGCCGGCCGGTTAAATCACCGTCTCCTTCCCTGCACCTGCGCGGAATCTCCATTTGATACGTCCCTCCCTCCCATCTCTCGCTCTCTTTCCCCTTCTCTCTCTCTGCCGCCGCCGCCGCCGCCGCGGCAGCTCAATCGCGCGCGCAGAGACTCGGCGTCTGCAGACGAGTCGCTCTGTGCCACCCCCCCCCCCTCTTCTTCTGCCCCACGAGTTTACGTATCGCGCGAGAGAGCTCGCGATGAGACGAGAGAGCTATAGGTAAGCTGGGGGGAGGCAGAGGGAAAAAGCGGCGAACGAGGCGAAATTTCAACTATAAATAGCAGTGTATTCTAAACGAGGTACAGGGCGGGAGAGAGAGCGCATTGGATCTAAATTATGAATTTCATCAGCGCCAGTCTGCCGTTTCATTCCGCGCTTTTTAGCCCCGGCTCTCGCATTTACTCCCCCCCTCCCGACCCTCCTTGGCGGGCGCGCTCGCCCCGAGAACACCGCCGTCGGGGAGAGGGGGTTAACGCGCGAGCGAGCCAGCCAGCCAGCCCCGGAAAGAGATGAAAAGTTCTGGCGAAGACATAAAAATGCGGCGCGCGCGCGCGAGCCCGCTCACTGCTCTGCTCTGCATTTCCCTTTTAAAATAACGCCTCCCCGGCCCTCTTGCTCCTTTTTCTGTTTATTATTATCAAGTTGTGCACCAGCAGCAGCACCGAGAGCCGGCTCGAGATATACCTTCGCTCCTGTCGCTTTTTTCCTCCGCGCCCGCGAATCTCGCCCCCTCCACCCTACATCTGGCGCGCTTCCTCTCTTTTTCTTCCGTCTTTGTTTTTTTCCCTTTTCAATCTCACCTCCCGCTCGCGCGCACCAGTCTTTGTTTCTCGCTCTCTATCTCCTCAACTTGTTCGCGTGTTTCTCGTATCTTTGCCCCCACCCTCCAACTCCGCTTCATTAATACCACCGCGGGTTTGTCTTTTCTCGCTCGTCCGTCGCGCGCCCTCTTGAACCCCGCAATTGCCCTCCTGTCCGTCCCGTGCTTTCAATCATACTTCGCGCGCAAACTCATTGCTCGTCGATTGCTTCGACGGCTCGACCGCTTCACGTTCGTCATCACAACTTTTCAACTCCGAGGTGGCACAACTTTTTCCCCGCGTCAACTCGAGTTTCCGTTTGAAAGGATTAAACAAGTGATTCTAGAACGCGGGCCAATTTCGTGGCAATTATACGAGTCATCGTAAACACGCGGTTTTTTACAGAAAGTATTGTAAACAGGTAATTGACAGATAATAAATTTTCCGTATCTTCCGCAGATTTCATAATGTTGTTTTTGAAAAAAGTGCGACTTTGAAAAAAACGTACGACGAATGACGTGGGATAATTGAGTCGAGAGCATTGAAAAGTGAATTGCCCTCGCAAGTTGAACTTTCCATGGAATCAGCGGACAATTTGACGGTGGGCTTTCTTGCGTATATATTCTCACGGGGGTTCAAACCCGAAATCAAAAAATTCCAGATCGAAAAAGTTTACTTCGCTAACTTTTAATTCTAAAATATTGCCGTGTGGTGGTCGATCATCCCGTCCACTCGTATTAAAAAACTTCTCCGAGTCGAAACAGCCGAGATTAAACAACTCGGACAGGAGAACATGGCGTATGAAGTATAAATGGTCGGCAGCGCTAAGCACATACGCCTCTCGCGCTCACTCCACGAATCGCTAATCTCCATTGGTCAACGCTATTAGTTTAGCCGAGTGGTGCCGCGCCAAAAGCATCGCCTCGTCTTTGCGCCGCGGGTATATACGTATACACACACACACACACCAGCGAGGACATTTACGAATGCGTCGTCTAAATACGCGGAGGCCAACTTCGCGAAGTTTCGGTAGAGGGCGGCGACTCATATGAGAATTAACGCCCGGTATTTACCTGACCGCAGGCGCGTGTGTCTTCGTTAGCGCGAGCCGATGCGCTTTTGCTCTCGGAACTTCACGCCGCGGCCGTGTGGCAACGTATAGGTATATATATGTGCCGTCGGAGCGAACGATGGAGATTCATTGCGATGAGTCGTCATATGGTGATTTAATCCGCGAACAATCCCAACGCGCGCGAGCTACTGTATAAACACACAGGCGGCTGCGCGAATAACGCCATCGACATTTTGCAAGTCGGTTATACGATGTGTCATGCCCGGTTGCTCGAGCGCTTGATGTGGAACGGACCAACGCGATTTGTCAGTCCTTGGGTGCCGAGACGGTCGTCGTCGAGATGTTTCAGAGCGCAACGATTCCAATATTTTAGGGAGAAAATCCGTGTGGTCAACGAGAATCACAAAGATGCGATTGTGCGAAAAAGCCTCAAAGTTGCCCGTTTCGAATGGCGTATTGCCAAGTGATCATATGAACAAATGCGCGAAACTTGATTTCTGCAAACAAATTAATCTCCGATTTTTTTCCGGAACATTCGCAAATTCAACGATAATGTTTGACAAAACACTTTCGAGCTAGTCAGATACCTTACTAATCTTTGGCATATCACGGCTGGGAAGGTTTTGACATTTAGCCCTCCTTTCGTACACAACAATTAATTGGTGGAGGAGAAACCTATAGCCCCAAATGTAACGAAATACGTACGGACGAAAAAATACGACAAAGAAATAAAATTTGCAACGAATATAAATTTGACGAAATCTCAGTTACAGCCAACGTGGAACAGGGATAATCCCGTAGAGGCGAGAAAAAACCACTTTGCATGGGCGAGCACTGCTAAAGCGAGCTGTAAAGTACATAGGTTGGAGGGGGGAGGGGGGGGATACAAGTGTGGCCTTTGGCCTAGAGCGGGCCTGAGAGCGCCGCCAATCGGGGCTAAATGGAAAAGCTCGAGCTGGAGCCAGCGGGAAGATGGGCCCGGGCAGATAAGGGCTCGCGCGCGATCAAATGAAAGCCATTCATCGAGCGTTGAAGGAAGCTTGAGTGACGAGCCAGCTGTAGGGCAAACCCGATCCGGCCTCGCGATTCCGCGCCCGAGATAACCCGCGAGTGTGTATGCCATTGGGCCCGCAAGGTGCATTTGCCTCCCCCCTGTGTATACGCACACACACAGGGCGCCTGCGAACTTTTCGAGAGAGCCGACTCGATCCACCTCGCGCTCGGCTCCGAGTGGATCTAATCGCCCGGCGGAGGGGCAGAGCCGCGAGGATTCCGGGAGCAATTGAGCAGCCGAGGACGGGCTTATCTGATTACGGCTGGGAATCAGCCGGGGACGGGCCTCGCGCATTCTCATTCAAATTTAATTTGTAAACATACGCCGAGCTGCCGAGCGATTGTACGTACATCCCCAAGCGCACGGCAAGATTTTGCCTTCTTCAACCCCGCGCGGATATACTGGGCCAACTCGTTGATTCGACACTCGGAAGCTGTCTGATCATGTGAGATACTTTCAAAAGTATACACGTTGTGTCGGGACTTGAAATCTCTCTGTTGTATATCGATATAGCGAGAGTCCCGGAAATGATTTTTCATGAAGAATTTCCGTTTTCTCAGAAACGCATTCAAAGTCTAAGAGACTCTACATAGTCATACGTTACGGACTCCAAGACTAAATTTCAAGATAAAAAAAAATAAATTTCTTCAGTTCCAACAATTTTCGTACTTGATTTAAGTAAAAATTACTCAAAGTAATGAATTTATCAAATTTTCACGAGATTCAGTACTAATTAACGCGCACTAAATTGATTATTGCAATTTCATTGCATATCATCACTATTTGACATCGATGCGTCAATCTACATTAACATTTGAAATGAATCTAATCACACATCAGACAGCGATTGACGTATCGAAAATGTTCATCAGAGACGAAATAAAGAATAATCTAACAAGGGAACGATAGTAAAATTCTCAATTCTCGAGTACTCGAGTGGTAAGTTGAATTTGTCGCATCTTAAAATCAAGTAAAATGCCACACACTCATTTGCCGAATATGTATCCTGCGTTCAAAAATGCCGCGACGTTTCGTTTGTCAACTACAAGACAAACAAGCCGAGTGTCAATGGATGGCCCACCTGCTCGAATCCATAATCAATTGGCTCGAGCGAAGCAGCTCTCCCAACCATACATAAATACACGCGCAGGGCCGGGAGAGAGAGCTAGTTTGATGCGAAACTAAGAGGGCGAGCCGCGGCAGGCAGCCGTAAAACACGCGCACTCTATTAAAATACAGTGAGGCACGAGCGCCAGTAAAAACTTGGCTGCTGAATTGGGTTAGTAATGAGGCCGGCGCAAGGTCAGGGGGCACCGCTCGCTCACAAAGCCGCCTGTAAAAACTTCTCCCGGCCTGTGCAGCACCCGGCTACCTGCCCGCGCGCGCGCTATACATAACTATACGTGTGTATGTATAATATGACTGCGCGCGGGGCGACGACTCGCTGCTTTATTATCGCTGTAAAACGCTTTACGACTTTTTCCCTCCGACGATCCGCTCCGCGCAGCCTTTCCCGCGCCCGATTCCGCGCACCTCATCGATCCTATGGGTATATATATACCCGCTAGCGCGGCTTGTTGTGACGGCTGTACCTTGAGCTGTTCAAACACTTCCCAAAAAACAATGATCCTTATACCTTTTTTTTCGTCGGCCGAACAGCAGGAAATTCATTCGAGAGATACTTTTTCTTTTCCCCCTCGTGTGTATCGGGCCGATTGACGATTTCGTAGCTATACGTATAGTGAAATTTCCGGCTATATATCTCGGGAATAGTTGCGGCTGGCGAAACTTGATTGAAGCTATCGTCTGATTGATTGAGAGCCCGAGTGGCAAGTGAGTTTTTACGTAATGATATCGAACCAGTTCAGCCGCGCGTAAAAAGCTTGTCTTTTTTTGATTCAAATCCGCACTACGCGCGCACTTAATGCGTTTCCGTTCAATGACGAAATTATCTAAACGAGCGGCCGTAAGCCGCGATAGATTGGTAGGCCATAAATACGTACGTCTCAAACGTCGGCAATTACATAAAGTAGTTACCGTTTCTCAACTTCAATATATTTTATCCTTTTCGAAAATCAAGTTTCCCTATGCATATTTCAGACCGGCCAAGAGCTTGTCAAAGTATTCTTCGATTCAAGCATCGAAATATTCAAGCCTTCGGATATAATATCTATATACGCATTGAATGGTCTACTCTCTTAAATCCTTACAGTGAAAAGCCACTGCATTGCAGTGAAAAATCACTGTAAGAAGGTGGGTGACATTTTCACTGGATTACAGTGAATTTCTTATGTTACTAAAGTGAATTTTCACTTTAGTTCCATGAGTTTTTGTGGGAAACATTTTTACATAAAGTTCACAGTGAGTAGAGTAAAAATTTACTTCACACCATACTTACTGCAAATCCTGATGTAAAAATGTAAATTTTATGTAAACTCATGGAACTAAAATGAAAATTCACTGCAATTCTAGTGAAAATGTCACCCACCTTCTTACAGTGATTTTTCACTGCAATGCAGTGGTTTTTCACTGTAAGGATTTAAGAGAGTATGCACATGATAGATTCTTTTGTTCTTTTCTCAAATCTCGGAAATAGAGGTATTTGAGCAATATTCAAGATAAACAAAAGTCTCCCACTTGAACGTATGCCACCGCGCAAACACGACATTTTCGAAAACACTTCAATAAAATTTTATATTCCTCACCGGGAGTTGTACGCGTGAATCGCATGCAGGTATACTTCATCCTATCGGCTAACCGAAATACACGTAAGCTTCTCGTTCCCCGAGTATCTCGACTGTCGCAAGCAGTCGAAAAGCACAAATACGCCTCTGTCTCCCTCGCGCGGGAAAGAAGCGTATGTAGCTAAGCTCGACTCGAGTATATGTATAGGCGAGGCGAGTCATACACTCACGTAAACACACACGGACGGGGTGGTTCAGACGAATGACGGCCGTCTGGCACGCATGATACACGTTTAAGAGTGAGCGACTGCGCCCTTCTGGCCCCGCGGCCCGTTTATCCTGCCCCCCGTCGCATTTCATCCGACAGTTATTCCTCGCGCCCTAATAGGATGTAATATTATACGCGCGCGAGCCACGTCCACTCGAATCGGCGCGAGCGAGCTTTAACGGCGGCTGCGCACGAACGATCCTCGTCGCGTGCGCAAGCCAGCCGATTTTTATATACACATATCCAACTGGCCTGGCGCGTATAGCAACAACCGCGGGACAAATTGGCCAGACGATCGATTTTCAAGCTCGAGATTCGTGAATTGGTTCGGTCGAGGGGGGGCTGAGGCCCGAACGGTTAATGATTCTTTGGATTCGGCACACCAGACGTGCATACTATACTTGCAGCAGTTTGACGTCTCGAGTCGTCCGAGAGAAAAACTCTCGAGTGAATCGATACTGACGTAGTCACAGACTGACAAAATAAAAAACACTGAAACAAATGTCTATAAAAACGTCAGTTTTTATAGACATGTTGTAATGATTTAGATATGTGTTTTTGGTTAGATGTCAAAAGTCCCTGTAGACTTATAGAAACTGTATCAGGTGACACATTGATTGCATCGAAATATTTTAAATGGGTCGAAATGAGTAGATAGCAATGGTTATTGATAGGCATCGAGCTATCCTTCAAAAGGCCGCAGAATTTTGTTTTATCATAGTCAAAATTTGGTGGTGGCGTATTGGCTGCAGTTACCTGAAATCAGTTAAGCGTGATATTTCTGCCCAAAAACTAATCGCGACAACTACGATCCAAACGTAAATCGCGTGTTGAAGACGAACTTGCCCGACTTCTAATCGTCCGTAATTGCATTATTCGTCCGCGAGACGCCGAACGAATCGAACAAAAAAATCATTGAAAACAAAAGAATCGGTGGGGGTCTGCTAATGGCGCCGAACGCGCGTAAGCATGAAGCGTCGGAGCTAAATAGAGAGCTTTAGCACCCCGACGTACAGTCAATTCACGCGGAGAGTGTGTGTGCGCGAGCGCGCGTGTACGCACAGACGCGACGTGGGGGAGGGGGGAGGCGAGCAATCGATGTGTATATAGGTTTACAGGCGCGCGGGGGCGCGTTGTAGCCGGCTCGTCGGGGAGATATATGCGTATGATGCAGAGAGCCGACTCGAGCCTATACATACATACATACATACATACATAGAGCCGGGGGAAGAGGTCGATTTGAATTCGAGCGCGCATTAAATTGACCGTAATTGCGTTCAATGTTACGCGTGACAGATGCGGATCAAAGTCAATTGCTCGGAGAGTGAAGGATCGGCCGCGTGATCCAGCCTCGCTGCTGTAACCGCGCCAGCAGTTATCTAATGCTGTGTCGTGCCGTGCTGTGCTGTGCGTATGTAGCGTCCACAAGAAAACGCCGCGATTCATCTGATATCTACATTGTCGCTCGGCCGTTGTTTGCGAGCCACCGGCGGCCTACATGTCCGGCTCGCGATCTACCACACATTGCTTTTGCATAATCCATCGGGTGTTTCCGTACGGAGTCGCTCGTGTGATATTATTTGCCCGACGTCGATGATGTATATGGGCTTTCGTAACTGTACTCGATGATTTCCTTTCGATTAGTCAGATCAAGATGGAACCGAGGCTTTCCTGCGTATATTCTTAAGTAATACACGCAATTTGAATCTCATTATACGCTCTGACGATCTTGGGAGGTCCGCACGCGCGGCTGTACCAATCGAAAACCGACTGCGAGCATTAATCTTTAAGAAGGCGCGAGCGACCATCGGAGCTGAATTCCGTTTGTGTATCGGTTTGTGTATCAATGCTGATTTCCGCCGTAATGCTTCTGTTGGCTGATTCATGCAGATCCATTTATGAGAAACAAAAATCTTCCAAATTGAAGATTTTCCGCGATTACAATTTGACACTTTTGAAAGTTTTAAATAGTCCCTCAAACTCGTCCTCTAATTCAGCTTGTGTGTTGAGTCTTGCATTTCTCCCCCAAGCAACAGTCTGGTGGGCTTAAGTTCATACCAAGCCTCGACAAACAAATATAAGTTAAAAGATTATCCGAACTCGGGAAATCGAGTGCAGGTGGTCGGGGACGAGATCGGTAACCCGCGACATCCACGCACAAGCGAATGCAAAAATCTGAATCCACTCCGCGGACTAGCTTAAATCCAAGTATCACTCTATCTATCTCCCCCCACCCCCGCCTCTCTCACTCTGTTTCTCCCGGCCATTATACGGGTGGATCGAGCGCCGATCGCGCCTTGTCGATCGATCCTGTCTTCCCGCGGGTCCGCTCGCGCCCGACCGGCCCCGGCCGAGTATAACCCGAAAACGTCCATCTTCCTTTCAATGCCGCACTTCCCAGAACTGCGTGCATTGTGTACCAGGTATACGCTTCGACTTTATTTGCTCCCGGTCCTCCTCGCTTTTTTTCCGCCCCCCCCCCCGCCACCCTCTTCTCCTCACGAGTGTATGGGGATTTTTCGTTGTACGATTCCTATATGAGTGGAGAATCATTTTGATCGGACGAGATCTCAGGACTCGGGAGGAGTATTTATTTTGCATCGACGTTCTTTATTTTACGAAATCGGTCACCCAATGCACACACAGACAAGTGGCAGAAAATAGAGAATATCCAAATGCCGAAAGCGTGAATTTGACATTGGCGAAGACGCGAGAGAGCGAGAGTGTATGCGGCCAATCATTGACCTTCTCAAAACGCTCGCTCGCGCGGGCGCAGGAGGAATGTTAATAAATCAAGTGGGAATGAAAAAGATCGTGTCGTAAAGGCCGCTCGCTCGTATGAGCAATAAATTCGACTTTCCTACGATATTGTTTACCCCAAAACGAATTACCATTTATTTTCCTCGCAAGAATTCGCGCAAAAAACTTTTTCGAAAACAGGCGACACGACGGATGGGACGGATCATAAAGAGTGAGCAAAGCGCTAAATATAGAAAAGAAAAAAAAAAGAGAGGAGGAAGGCTGATCGGAGCCGTTGCGAAGCGAAAAATGAACGACATGTTATAAATGCGCGTCATGATCGTAAATAATTCGATCACTCCGGCGGGGTCGGGCGATTTTACGGGCCTCAAATGTGAATATTGCCGGGCCCGGCTCGTCGACAGCGGGCTCGCGCGTCATTTATGGAAAATCGAAAAGGCCAAATGAGCGTCGCGCGCATATACACGCCGGACGCGATTGCAATAATAAGGTTGCGAGCTCACGCGTTTGATCGGACGTACCCACGCATCATACCCGGGGCCCGCGTCCCATTAACAAGACGAAAGAGCGGAGAGACGGAGAGAGAGAGAGAGACGGAGGAGCAGGACACGGGGCTTAAGTTATGTTACGAAGTTTTTCGGGCGGTGCGGCGGTGGCGGCGGCGCGGCGGCGTTATATACCTTGGCATCGGGCTTTCCAATAAATAACGAGATAATCTCCGGTGAAATCAGGCGAGTTATGTCCGCCATAAAGGCTCGACGACGGCGACTCACTCCTCCTTTTCAGGACTGGCTCTCCGGCGCAAGAGATACAGAGAGAGACGGAGGCTCGATTGATTTATCGATGATTATCGGGAATTCCTGATTTCTACCCGGTGACAAGAGACGAGATCTCGAGCGTACGTACGACCAATTGCGCCAGTGTGTGTGTGTGTGTGTCCCCGATCGCGACTGCAACCGTCCGGATGTGTGTACATTCGAGTGCCGCCGCCGCCACCCGGCTGACGCAATCCCCCGCGAATTTTGGGCTTGCACGTGGGGGCGCCGACGCTATATGCAGTTCCGAGGCGCCCGACTGTGTTCCTCGGCGCTTTTTACACCCGAGACCCGCGATTTATTGGTTTGCTCGGTGTGCTTATTAGTTGGCGCGTCTTCCCCCCCTCGGGCGCGTCTCGTCGTCGGCCGGCAGTATTTTGAGGAGAGAGAGATACGCTCGAATGTTAAGTAGACGCGCGGAGACGCCGACGTTTCGCTTTCGACTGCGGTTCCACACACACACCGCGCGCGGGGAGAAATGATGTGTTTATTCGGCACATCCATTCGCTTTCCTTTCCTTTTTTCCCCCCCCTCCGTCTTTTATAGCGTCGACGGCGCGGCATTCGGTTGTAGCTCGAGGATTCGGGATTGTATCGAGCCGCAGTGAACTTTTCGATTAATCTCTTGCGAGCATTCGATTTTTGGGACTCGTGCTTCCATGCGTATATATATGCGGACGAATTTAATTTGATTGCCCTGGAGTTTTGAAATCGGGAATTGCCTCGATCTTCAAAACTCGTCTTGCTACTTATGGGACGCCGAGTGCACTGCGCGTCACATTACTTCGGGGAGCAGAGATTTTTTCGTTCTCAGTTGTATACATGTTGAAATCGTCTCGTTCGAAGCCGCGCCGATTATGCCTTGAATCGCGAATGCCACGTATATGATGAATATCCTACTCTTACTCACGATAGGACTCGGGTAAAATTCGTGCAGATGCTCACCTGAAACAGAGAACACAGACATTGGTGAAGATTGTAAGGTGAAAATGATCATAGGGAAGGAATCATCAAAATCGTTTCAGGACATGTTTTTTCCCCGATCGCGCAACGATCGAACCGTTAAAGTCGAGCTATATCGCAAAACGCCCCCCCTTCTCCCTGGGATTGTCTCGCGTTATAGACGCGACCGTGAATCCACACCATTAATCGCCCAGTTCGTCCACCGTTCCTCCTCGAAATGTTATTCGCGGGGCGAAACCGACCAAGCTCGCAAGCTCCCGTTGATTCGCGAGAGAAAAATTCCAGCGCGAGCGTCGTCGCGGCTGGGGAAAAAGAACGAAGTAGCGCGCGTGCATCGGAGGACGCATTAATAACGCGCTGACAGAGACGGACAGCTTGAGCCGCTACTCGATAAATAGACGAGAGGAGGAGAGAGGGAAAAAAAGCGCGGCTCGAGATTCAAGTGCGACTAATCGTCGCGTCACGCGTCGAACGATTGAGACATACAGACGCGCGCACGCGGCCTTGTATTGTTTTGCCGAGCGTTTCATTGCGCGCCAGCGCGAATGTGTACGTGTGTATGTGTATATACGCAGTCGATCGCACTTTGTCAACGAGCCGCGAGTTTTCCCATCCGAAAATCGTCATTGTACACTCGATATTCCAAGTGGCGCGTGGGAAACGCGAGGATCGGAATGCCCCAATTGCGACGATGCTGCGTGGAGTCAAAGACTTTGCGTGAAGCGATTCCACTGGCGTGTGCGTTGTTTCAATTTCCTACGATAATTCCAGACGCAAAGTAGCAGTATTCCCTTGGGTCGGACACAATCCGGGATCTATTTTTCGAGGCAGGTACAACCTGTTGGCGAGAGAATCATGACCTTTTGGATTTGTTTCGTTTCTTCTTATTCCATCTCGTGGACTCGCGAACAATCGCATTTTTAAAATGCTGATGAATGAAAATGATCGTAAATCGAGAAGTCAGAATTCCGAATTAGATTTAATAGATTCACTCAACTTGAAACTTGATTCGGTTTCACCTGTATACATATAGACATACTGCTGCTTTTTTGTAATGCCTTTTTTTTTTAGCATGTTCATAAGCTCAAGTGATTTATAACTTGACTTGATGTACGGTAAGAAGTTGAATTATTAAATCTTCACCCATTTACTTACAGTAAAACTAGTTTTCTACAGAGAATTTCCAGAGGAAGTGGTTACACGTGTCGAGTTGATAATGATTTACAATTGTCCCAGGAAAATTGGAACGATATATGATAAATGTAACTGCAGTGAAAAAATGACTTTTTAATGCATGCATTCAATATTTCACTTAATTTGAGATGGAAAAAATTTACTTTGCAAAAAAATGAATGAAATGAGTAATTTCAATACTAAGTATTAGAAATTGTAATACTAGAATACAATATAGACGTGAGTTCTTACTAAATTTCAGAAAAATTTGATGAGTTTAACAATTGAATAAATTCTTACGAGAATCAACTGATTAGTCAAGTACGAGACTGTAAAAAATTCGGCTCTCTCGTACTTCATCCAAACACAATAGTTTCCCAGTGAAAAATCGGTCGTAGTGTTTATACACGTAGAGCATTCCGCGAAACCCCGTCCGCGAGGGATCAGCGAGCCAAAGCAGCCGAGCAAGAGTTTGCGTTGGGGCGTAATTAAGCAGGATCTCGTTTGAAGGCACGAGAGCGACGCGGTGGGGGAAAAAAGTGCACTACAAAACAAGCAGCAGGGGTAGAACGAGCGAGAGCGAAAGTGGGGGGTGGGTGGCGGGTTCAAAGCTCTTTGATATGCGGGCGAGGCTCGGCTGCGGCGCGAGCTCGAGCGCGCGGGGTAGAGAGAAATGGTGTCGATCAAACGTCGTCGGCCCGTCCGAGGCGACTGTCTGAAGCGCGCGCGCGGGCGCGACGACGTCTCCATCAAGCGTCAGATCGAGCCGTCGCGCCCGACGAGCTCGGGCTTCCTTATTTTTCACTTTTATTGCACGTCAGCCTCGCGCCGAGTTCGTCCATCAAGCTCGCGCCCCGCGTTTGATTGCTCCCCCCCCACCCCCCACGTCGTTTCGCGCCGCACCTCCGCGACCCGCCACCGCCCTGCAAACTTCCAATGAGTTTTGCTTAACGGCTTTTATTGCGCGATTGCCCACACCCCCACCCACCTCGATTCGACCGCGGAATCGATTTTTCAACCCGATCTCCAGTGAACGACTTGTCTGTCTCGATTCGGCGACTGAGAAGGGAAAAAATGGCATGTCTTGCCCGCGAGACTGTAAACAAAGTTGATCAAGCTATCCAAGAGCTCTTGGTTTTTTTCCATGTGAAAACAAGCCGATATGGAACTGATATGCTGTGCAAACTAGTGGGCGAGACAATCTCTACGAATATGATAACCTATTTGATAACCGAGTCGAATCAGGCATCAAATCTATTCCATTAAGTTATTGAACTCTTGTATTTACGTATACACGAGACGAACTTGCGAGCGAGGCGATAACAGTTACACAACCTTGTCACAGCAGGATTGGAATCCAAAATTCGACATTCGGATTAACAAGTTTTGACGGATATCGATTTGTCCGGTGTCGATGGCTCAGTTGGCCGCAATTAGGCACAAGTAAACAACGGGAACAAGACGATTATTTTTCGACGAGAAACGTCATGCTCAAGACTGAAAACGCTCTTGGAGCCGTATGCGAGACTGGGAACGAGGCTACGACAAGGAATGAGAGAAAATGAAGTGGTCGTGAGCGAGGCTGAAAAGGAGCCGTCGAGAAAAAAGGGAAAAAGTGGGAAAAGACGGAGATAGAGAGAGAGAGAGGCGCTTGTCAAAAACGAGTTGGCGTGTTTTACGACGATCGTCCAATTGACGAGAGCTGTAGAGGCGTATAAATAAAATTTGCTCTACATACGATAGGGGGGCGCCAGTGGCGTGCGCGGGCTTTTATCAAAAGCACCCGAGCAAGAGCCGCGCGCACAATAAATCAAGCTTTTAAAGCGCATCCAGCTCACTCCGCGATCTGACCTCTGCCCCCCCTCCCCCACCTATATACCCCCCGCCGCCCCGTCGACCCGCGAGATAGCGCGACGAATTTAAATTCCACGTCACGTGTGTGTGCGGCCGTGCGGCCGGGGCAAAAATCTTATCTGCAAACGAGTTAATAAAGGCGAACGTCAAATAATGTCGAGGACCCAGAGAGCCGGGCAAAATTTTTTCCTGCCGGGCTTCCATCAGCAGCAGCGGCCGCGGCGGCGGTGGAATAAATGGGGAAACAGCAGCAGAGCCGGACGCGTCTGTGTGTGTTTGCGCGTGACTGGCCGCGCGCACCGGTGTGGTGGTGGTCTCGGGCAAAAAAGCGCCAAGAAGTCCCGGGACTGATAAAGCAACGGATAGTCGTAGGACAGGCGGCCGCCGCGAGTCGAGCCGGGGCTATACACAACGTATGATTATCCGTCCTCGGGGGAGTCCGCGGCTGCAACGGTTATTAGCCGTCGTTTTTATCTTCGAGCTCAATTAGCGAATATCATTCCGTAATGCAACGTGACGCGGCAACGCTTCTCCCCCACCCTCGGCTCACTCATTTTTCTTTCCGTTTCGCCGGGGGACAACCAACCCCCCCGTCGGATTTTTTTTTTTACTTTTGCATGCGCGCCCAGACACACACACACATGCAGCGGCCTGCGTGTCGATATATTGTTGGGAACCCTGTACCGAGGAGGAGACAAAAAATCGACGGCCTGTGTGTTCGATTTCATCGGCTCTCCTAATGCAACGGGACACTGCAAATAATTACGCGGCCTCCGCATAGTCCGACTCGGACGATACACACTTGTAAGTAGTGCAGGGCCGGCTCGATTAACAACTCGCTCGCAAGTTTTCCTTTTCTATAATTCGGGGGGCACAAAGAGATCCATCGCCTCTTTGTTTTTTCCACGGCTCACGCTCTCGAGATGTGTAACATCGAACTTCGGTTGCGCGGCGTTCCCATGAATCGCCACACACTGTATATACGTGTATGAGTGTGTATATAGCAACGGGAAACCCACGCACGAATATGAAGTTAATTATAGACGAGGCGCAAATATATATATATATATACGCGAGCGAGCGCACAATACATCAAGTTTCTCCATCTCGCCGGGGCATAACTCGCTGGCGGCATGCGTAGTTACGCGCGCGGCCCATAAATAACGATCGCTGTACACGTGGGTACGAACATGATGTACTCGTATCTCGTGACAAGTTTGCCTCAATCACGTAAGAGCCGCTCGCGCCAGCCTCTAAACCAATTATTATTATCGCTGCTCGCCCGCGCGCGCCAACGGCGGCCGGCAACAAAAAAACACCAAGATGAGGATTATGCCGGCTGTACACACACACACATACGTGCTCGACACAAAGGAGGAGGGTTGCAGAGTCGAGTGGGGGGGGGGCGGCCGGCAGGACTCGCGCATCAATATTCATAGCGAGGGAAAGAGCTCGAGCGTTAACGCGCTGCGTTAGCCTGTACGCGCATATGCGACGCGCGTGTGATGCGCGAGTGCGCATCGATGTATTTACGATATATATCGGCTCGCGAGATATTTAATTAAACAGCCGAGCGAGCGACTCTTTTATAACGTCCCCCCGAGATGAGACTACGACGTCCGGGGGGCTGGTCGTCCGTGTATATACGAACGATTTCTCAACGTACGACGCGCGGCTCTTCAAGTTTATCGCGCACTTGCCATCGAGGATGGCAGAGTCGAATTTCTACTCGAGTTCGGTGATAATTATTTATGCGAGTAATGAATTCGACTGATTTTCCGGATAATCGGTGCAAATTCACTTCTATGGATCCGTTTGTCATATATCTTTTCCCCCGCACTCTCGAATTCACACGAACATGTGATTTTATATTCAATGTATGATATTTTGAAGCTTATAAAAATAAATCTGATAGCGTATCGGGAAACGAGTCTTTTTATTAATTTGTAAAAGGCTTGTCGTCCACATATTTCCAGAAATAAAATAAAATAAAAGAATAATCTATTAAGAAAATGACGATTCTTAAGTCAAGTACTCGAGCCTTCATAAAATTCAGTAGGATGAATACTTAATTTAGTGCACTATAAAATAACGAATCTCAATTTTAGTCGTACGCTGGATTTGTTGCATCATAAATTAAGTAAAATTTCATACTTGAATCAAAGTATCGTCTTTACAGTGTAGCGTCATTCACTCTACTCTACGTTCGTATTCCGATTTTCTTCCCAATGCTCGATAAAAAATGTTTAAAATTACTTAAAAATTTACTTCAAATAATTGAGACGTATTTTATCAAAAGACTTTGACTACAAGAGTACGTGAGAGCTGCAGCTGCAGCTGTCTTCATGAAGACACGATACACCAATATATATATAGAGCACGTCCGTGTCTTTGACACTAACTTGAAGAGTCAGCACAACTTTTGGGGAACCAATGACGATGAAACTGTATTAGATGGTTCTAGAGTATACCCCGCAAAACACATGTTTCGAGCCATCTAACGCTCCAATTTTCCGGATATGATCTGCCAATTGAGCATGAGTTTAGGCATTAATAATATATCTGTATGTTTGCAAGATTTGCCATGAATACAGATACAATATAAATGTTGTGAGGCCTTTTCTCGTAATTTCTTTCCCTCGTCGTGAGGGCATGTGTTCGGCTGCACCAAACCTTGGGTGGCGCCCCTTTTCTACTACATATAACAAACCCTATTTTTACCTGGCTTGGGAAAAGTGACCCGATCCGACCAAACAGTGTAATTTCCATTGGTACCATTAGGACTTGATATTACATTAGTTTCTTATTGCTTCACTTAATCCATCAAGAGCGGTACATTTCGAAATCCATCGTTAAATGACTCACGATGCGCAATAAATACTCACTTAATAGAATAAGGGCCCGGCGAGTAGTTTCGAGAAAGTTTCGGGTGTAATAAAAGGCAAAGACACCCAAGGAGTACACGGACGCGGAGGACTGTCGGTTGACGCGAGCACCGCTGCAGCGATGGCCAGTACATATCCTCACACAGAGGAAGTATATATAAGGAGGAGGCGTCACGTGCGAAGGAGAGTAAAGGCTGCTGCTGCTGGTCAGTCAGCTCCATGTCAGCTCGCTAATTGGCAGCCGTGTCTCGTGCATCTGTATATGTATACCTATATATAGCTGCAGACGTGTAGCACACGGAACGCGTACTTGTCACGTAACTCCTGCGCTCACGTCAGCCCGTTTCTCCGGGCCGCACTTATACGGCCGGCCGCGCCAAAACCCCCGAGTTTTTCCCAATTCATAAGCATATCCATTGGGTAGATGGGTCTACGGGCACGTGTTATTCGTTACGTGTCTATGGGATATTTCAGACGACTCGTGTTCTTAGGATTTTTTTGATCCTGTAAGTATTTTCGATGGGAAAATCCAATGGGCAAAGTTGATGGAAAAATTAAAACACTCGATATGTCAAAAATCAAGTGCTACGTAAATTTTTAAATATGCGGAGCATGAACAATTTTGAAAATTCAAAAGTGCTACAGAAACTTTCACGAACAGATTCCCTGGAAAAAAAAGTTACTAAAGTTACTAAAGTTATCTTGAATGTTATTTCAAGACCCATCCACTCAAAATTTTTAAAATGATAGAAGTTGCATAGCTGATGAATAATGGCAAATATCCATTTGAGAATCAGTGAAATTTGATGATTTTCATAATTTATACAATTCCTACTATTGTAAATTCAGATCGTTTATCGTGGCAGATTTTCGTCAAATCGAGAGAGAACAAAGGATAACAAAAAACCAAGTTGCCGCTTAATTTTACAAGCCCAACAAAAACACAAGCAAATAGAATTGGCGTTGAACGTACCGTGAGTTGCCTATATATTGACGATGTCGAATGGTTTACGCGAGGATCCGCCGACGAATTATGAATGTAGATAAAGGATTCAGCCGCGGATCCGAGTTCTCGATCGTTTTCATATTTCACGTGCGGCTCTCGATCGTAATACACGATTCTCGTTATAACACCGAGGCCACGATTCAACGCGGGCTGGGGGGGGGGGGGAGGGAAAAAGTTTTGGATCCGCTAGCGGTATTACTTATTGTACACTGAATTATTGCGACTCGATTGTCCGTCGCGTCCCTGAAGAATTCATCAAGCCGACAGATCCCCCCGACCCCCCCGATATCGTATCATTTAACAATTTCGAGCCAAGTTAATTAGACGCGACGTTAATCTCGCGCGAGCAATTCGATCGCCGTGTATACATAAACAATCCGCTCTGTCGATTAGCAAAGAACTCGAGCGGTTATCAAACTGAATTAGCGTGTCTCTCCTGTGAAATTCGCGATATTCGGGATATCGGGGAGTCGCGCGGCCGGCGGCTAATCAGCTGCGACGCGTGAATAAAACAGCCGCTCGGCGAGGACGCGCGTATTATACGATCGCGGCTGCGGCGCGCCTCTCTCTCTCTCTCTCTCTCTCTCTCTCTCTCTCTCTCTCTCTCTCTCTCTCTCTCTCTCTCTCTCTCTCTCTCGTCTTTGTTCGGCGGCCGCGTGGGCGAGCCAGTATAATACGAAGGAATGACGCTGACGAGGACGGACTCCTCAAATTCGCGAGCAAGTGTGCGTCCGTGTGTATACCAGTAGGAGTAATGGCTTGTAACTGCTGCCGCTGCTGCTGCTGCTGGGTGGTCGCGCAGACTCTGTCACTCGCCGGTGTGAGAGTGTGTTTATACACACACACTCTACAGTTGAATCGCGTCGATGCGCGTTTGAATTGTTTCTCCTTGGCGAGTTCGAACGGTGAGATTGTGAAAGTCGGCGAGTGCGCACATGGCTCGGGATTGGATATACATAGCTTCTGATTACACGATTAGATTTATTCATATTACGTTGCAAACTCGCTGTCGGAGCCGCGATGAGAGATGTTCCCCGCCGCGGCGGCCGCGAGCTCGAGCCGCGCGCGCGCTGCAGTGTGAATGGAAACGGAGATCTGGTAAGTGAGAAAGCTTTGGTGGAATTACGCAAGCCGCGATTTCTTTAGGAAAATCATCCGATGATGAGTCGCCCGTCGTGTATAGCTATCTATGATGCAACACAATGTATCTGTCTCTAAGAGCCCCCACTCCGTTCTCCAAACTACCTATCGGTGCTAATCGGGTACATCCATTTTCTTTGGGAATTATTTTTATCTCGCAAATCTCGTGCGTTAGCTAATCCAAGCGCGACAGGATTGAGGAGTTCGCGCTGGCCATTGCGGTCCAATTGGAATTTGGCAAAATATTGGCCAGTAGGCGTCGCCACTGTCAACAAGTCAACTCACACAATCAAACTTGAATGTGTGAATATATTTATGTAAATTTGTCTACGAACCGCTAATAACCTGCATCCAAATGCAACATTACTTTTAATTAATATCCATATCTTCAGCAACGTCACAGCTTCAGTGGCGACGCCTACCGGCCAATATTTTGGTTCATCAACAATTCCTCATAACATCTTGGTTTTTCATGTGCTTTACGAGGAATATTGTTATTTTATTCCCAACTCAATAATGAGTAAAATAAAGGTGCTGAAAGTTTCCGTAATGATTACAATGTATTTATGACGTCACATCGTCACTATCGATATATGACGTCACAAGGATTTCATCCCCTTATATTAGCTCGAATTTTGAGAGAAAAAGTACGACCTAACTATTTTCGCGCTATTGTTTTCCAAGATGAATAACAAAAATCAACACACTCACTCCTATATTATTGAAATCAAACTGGCGCATAGAAACGATCGAGTGTTTGGCTCCTCCGGTTTTCGCACTGGCGAGACAATTGCGCGAGGTCGTCGGAACTCGCCAATGCGTAAACACGCAGCCAAAAGGATTAGAGGTGAAAGTGTGGAAGCGGAGCATCGGTCAAACGAGACAAACGACTCGAGTCGCCGCAGCAGGTAAACAAAGATCGGCAGGCGGTTTTGACGCGGTAAGTGATCCCTGCGGCCGCACCCCGTTGACACCGCGGCAACTGCAGCTAAGCACTGACAAATTAGCCGTTCCTCGCCCGCAGCCCGCAGTGATAAATGCGCGTTGCAGCTGTCAATCCGCTCTCCCTGGCGCACCAAACAAAAGACGCGCGCAGCGTACCTGGGGCGCCACCTGCGAGCTCGCCGCCATCCATTACACCCGCCCCGGGCCCGGCAAGACGCCTATGCCCGTCAGCTGCCTCGTCACGAGCCTCGTCGCGTGTGTATATACATGTATATACAGGCACACATACAGGCGCGCACGGCAGACGTGACGCGGCCTGACGGATATGCCCAGTGCGCGCGTATTAATTTGGTAATTTACGAGGGCCGATTAGCCGGTTGCCAGCTAATGTACGCGTAGGTGTATACGCAAGCGCGGGACTCGGGAGCATTGTGCATCCGCGCCGAGCTGACTCGGACAGTGAGACGCATACGGATGGCTCCTATTCAGATTAGGATGGCGCGAGAATTAACGCCGTCACCGCTGCTGCGTCGTGCCCGCCTAAGCAGATGCCCTGCACTGCCCCCCTTATAGCTCCCACCCATCCTCTCCGACACATTCACCCGAGATTCGTCGTCGCTGTTCCGCGACTCGTGCTTTGTCGATGTGTGCTTCTCAACGTTATCATACACATCTCCAGCGCTCACTGGTACAGCGAGACCGACTTTCCGATTGTTCCTTGCATACTATACACGCGCATCGATTCTTGCAGCGAAAGGAATACAGGTCTTGTGTATGAAAAGGGATGGCAGCTTATAGAAACGAGTTGCCAGTTGACTCGTGATTTGATCGGTTTACATCTAATCAAGAGACGCGTCGAGTAAAATATAGATGCATATTTTATAGATAGAGAAGAAGAGGACACTGGACAAGGGCTGATATCAGGATAGATCTTTGGTTATAAGCTAGTCAGTTTCAGTCTATTTTTTTTTTTTTTTCAACAACCCGGAAATAGCTAAGAGTAATGAGTTTAGGTTTCAACAATCAAATTTCCTTTATCAGAAGCTGAACTAGATATGATCGTAAGTCTTGGAGATGTGCACATCGAAATGAATTGATAATTACAGGGAAAAGAGTATTGTCGAATAAAATTAAAAACAATACTTGATTGGTTGAATTGGTTAGCCTTGAAAGAATAGATTAGTGCAGAAAAGATCCACTTCGGTTAGGATAGACAGATTCAGTCTGTTTTGTCAACAAGTTTTTAGAAGCTACATAAAATATAAATGTAGGTTCTGAAAATGTACGCATTTAGAATAAATTGACGTACGTAAAAAATATGATTTTCAATGAAATCGATGAAGAATAATTGATATATAATTTTGGACACACGTAGATGTGAATCGCCTGCAGCAAGAAGCGCGTCCGAATATAGCTAGTAGAGACTGACGCTTTATTATCGCTCTAAACACTTACGCTCGTTGCGCGAGTAATGGGCTAATATTAATTGACTATACACACGAATAACTATTCCTATACTTTTCGCCACGCTAACTGCGTAGCCGCATTCCGAGCGAGTTGCAGCGTATCCATGATAATCGAGGATTTCGTAATTTGTCGAAAGACCCGAGTGAAAAGTGTACCGATCGTTAATTCGTTAAGGGGGGATATACAGGTCGAACGAGAAAAAAAACTCATTTTTGAAAATCGTTTTTCAAGGGTAGTTTTCAATCAAATCTATCGAAAATTTTTGACAGTTATAAGTTGATCCATGTAGTATACAAAAATATTTTTTTTAAATTTTTTCTCACAAAATGGCGGCCGTTAGATAGCGTTGAAAAATTACCTCTATTTTGCTTGTGCCGGCTCTCCTGGTCGCAATTTTGATCGGAAATCAAAAAATAAAAAAAAATTACATTAATTACATTCATAGTTAGTAGATGAATTATCAAAAAAAAATTAAAAAAAAATTTGCACTTTTGGCGTATCTTTTTCGAAAAACTCAATTTTTTTCAATTTTTTTCCCGCCATTTTCTCACATTTTTCCATATTTAATAATAAAATATTACAATAATTTTTAATTCATCTGATAGGTAATACTATAATAAAGAAATCCTATAAGTTTCAGCTCAATCGGATAATTAGTTTTCGAGTTATCACCGGCATAAACTCCAAAAATGCAGTTTTGAGAAAAACGCGTTGAAAGTTTTAAATTACCGTTAGATCGTACTTACACTTCAATCAGCAATCCCTTGAAAAAAACACTTGGAGTTCGAATTTCGAAGAAAGGGTTTTAGGAGCGTATTCTACGGAAAATTTACTAACTTTTCATGAAAGAAAAAAAAATCGAATTTTTTTGTCGTTCGACCTGTATATCCCCCCTTAAGGCTCCGGAGGGGAAAAAGCAGTAAACACTCGGTATATGCACGGACCGACTTCTTGCTTTTATCGCATACCGATGTTCGCGCGCTAAAGTGTTTATATTTCGATGTGTGCGAATTTGAATCTGGCGAATTAAATATCGGCGAGCGGGTGAAAGCTCGCGGCCGGCAATAAGTTCGGGCCTTTTGATATCGGGATCGTTACGGCAGTGTTGTATCTTACGAGGCTCGCTCCGCACGTGCCGATAGAGATATTGATCGATCGATTTAATTAAGATTAGTTCATAATTAACCCGAGTCAGGTTGTTCCCACCCAATCGAGTTTATTCGAAAGTATACAAACGTCAACTAGCTAAATTACTCCTTAGGCAGGTTTCCGAATACGACTATTCCACGTGTACCGGTGTAATTATGAAACTCTCAACAAGATCGATTCTGATTTTATAGTGCGACCAATGGAATCCACGCGACCAACACCATCCAAGATTTCCTGTATGCCACAATTCACAACAATATTATTTGGGGTGTACAACCGGGATCTTATATTGGCTCCTCATTCTGGCATCGAAACTCCCAAGGCACTCCCTTGACCTCTAAAGCATCCAAGTTTTCATCTCATCAGCATGAATTTATTGAGTTTTGGTAGAGCTAGTAGCTCTTGGTATAATGATACTGTCGAGAATAATGGGTATTATTCGGTGAAGAACCCGTTAGTACTCCCCGCGGGAGTTCTGGAGTGCGAAGTCCCTCGATCGAAACGCACTGAAGGATTTCGGACTTGGACCACATACCCAAACGATCGTGAACCAGTGGGTTACGCGAGGGCATCACGGAACAATGACAAACGACACTCGTTAGTGCGCGACTCGATGAAACCATCAAGGTATAAAGCACTCAACACGCTCGGGACGAGACGCCGCACACTCGAATCAATCCAAACAGGCCGTTCATTTTTCTCCTCGCCGTGAAAGGCGTCTCTCTCTCGCGTGTGGTGCAGCTCACGAGTCGCGCCATGCATACACACACAGGGTCGCGCGCGTCGACGCGCCAACGTTCGTCCACACTACAGATGGTGATGAATATCGCGCGCGCGGCGGATCATCAGGGCTTGTGAGATGTCGGTTCAGCGCCGGGCGCTCCTCCCGTTTGACGCCGGTCATTCGTCCTCGTCCACCTACGCCTCTTGTTCCGCCCGGCCGACCGTTAATCCGTCATCCGCGCGTGTTCACTCCCTCGCCCGTCAACTCTGCACGCGTATGTGTGTGTGCGCGCGCATGCATATACCTGTACACACACGCGACACTTGGGTGCAACGTCGCGTCTCCGGGAGGTCGCGCGTGTTATGCGATAAGTGACCCCCTGCGCGTACAAAACCAATCGTTCGCCGCCGTTTGCCGGGCTAATTATCCGGTTGAAATGCTACTTTGGAAATCAAACGCTGCATTTACGCGTGGATGTTGGAAAACGATTGTCTATGCGGTTGCCAGCTGAGAGACATGGACGGAGTCTTACTGATCTCCTTCTCCAGTGCTCCTTTGTCTCGATGGATACTCGACAATACATCATGAGTGTTTCTCCTCGACGAAACGAAGGTGATCGCGAAACATATCCCGTAACGTTTGACTTGAACTTACGGGGATTCGGCTTGGATATCGTCTGCAGAGATGATTGGCGTGACTTACCTAAAACAGAAAGGACAAAGGGCATAATTAGATATTTTCGGCAATTCAGAGGTTCAATCTTAACTCGAAAAGACATATAAAATATGATCCGAAAGCTCGTGAATTATTTTAAAAGGTGAAAATTGAAATCAGTATCGGGGTATCATCTCAGAACACTACGATTGGAGAACCCGACCATCCGGATAACGTTCAAAAAAGCTCTTGAAACGTGGTCTGGATCGAGGAGTGGCTCCAAAAAATATTGCAAATTCCTAAAAGATTTATATACTAATCTTGTTATAGTTTCACAAGATTTCTCAATAAAAATAATAGATAGTCATTGGGAGAATCTCATGAACCTTTCCACGAGTCATGATTGGACAGAGCTAATCTCGAATGGCCATAATAAAACCGGAGGTCGCATTAACAATTGAGGTAATGACCGGGCGATGTATAAAATACATGGATAGTCACGGTCCTCGCGAGTAGTCCACCCAGAATCGCGAGGCGTTCCTTCCGGTACACTCGTATATCTATACAAGTTACGTATAGTGTACATATAGCCGCGGGCAAAAAATCTTGAAGGCGTTGTCGATGATACAAAATACCCGCTGCTCGGCGGCTCTCGCGTGCCAAGTTTCGCGCGCGCGCGGCATTAACGATATCTTAATAAAAGCGGGGGATTCATTATTGTCGGTCGTACTCGTCGTCGCGCGGCATAAATAGATTTAACGCGCGCTCGCGCTGTTACGCTCTACAGCCGACTGGCGCGAATAACTCGTTTCCCACGTGTTTACTGGCCGAGAGCTACATATTGCGCGCCGCTGCTATACGTAAATATATATATACACACACACACACACACACACACACACACACACACACACACACACACACACACACACACACACACACACACACACACACACACACACACACACACATACACATTCGGAGAGCCGTAACAGTGACGGTTCGAATTGCATGTTCCACGTTAGAGGGAGGGGGCGAGAGGCGATAAAAATTAAAGACTCGCCCGGACCGACATATGAATCCCGATCTGCGTGTACAGTCGATGACAAGAACTTATGTGGGGTGTGTTTGTCAAGCACCCAACTCTATACATTGTGAGAGAGAAGTTCGAAGTTAATGAGTGGTGTTCGCATATGAGCTGAAAAATCGAGCTTCCCCGGTGTGTATATAAACTTACGTGTGCGCGCGCGAGTGACATAACCTCACTTTTCATTGGTGGCACGTTGGTTTTCTCGGTAGCTTCTTGACTTTTACGCTAGGTAAACGCATACAGCTTGACAACTAATTCGCGCACTGCATCTACTCATAGCCGACACGCACAACAGATCAAAATGATTTATCCTTCGCATCGATATGGTGTAGTTATTTCGTATCGAGATCCCTCACTATACACAATAAACCGATCCATTTGCGAGTACTCTTACTAACTAGGAGAGGTTGTCAACTTCAGAAGACCGAACATGACGAAACTGTCCGAAATACTTTTTGGCTACCTCACTAATTGCTTACAGACACTCAGTCTGAAGTGCTCCGATTTCCCGAAGATATTCTCAATTAGTTTTGAATTTGTGCATCCTACAGTACATCTATATGTACAAAATTTCATAGATACAGATATATACTGTAAATGGTATAAATCATATATTATTGATGGAATATCTTGGAGAAATCGAGGCGTTAGACTGAATAGCTGTATATATATGGCTTACTCAATTACCAAAAAAGCATTTTGGAATGTTTCATCATTATTGGTCACCCGAAGTTGACAACTTCTCCTGGTAAGTCGAATGTAATCGACTTGGCGATCCGTTTTGTTTCATTGCTGATCTCAATTTATACTTACGTCCGCATATCAGTTGAGAAGCTGTAAGCGTTCACCATATGGAGAAGCGTAAGAACTGAGAAGCACCTGTGAAAAGTAGGTGTCAAAAACAGGTTTACACCGCGAGAAATACAATTTCTCAGGCGATATGATTTTTAACTCGAAGTCGTTTCTCGGTGTTAGGAGGAAAATCCCCAAGTTCGGCCAGTCGCGGGAGAATATTTTGACGAACTGACTCGGACGGGCTGGGCAACCCAGTGACCCCATCCTCTCGGGCAAGCGTGTGTCGGGTCCCACCCCCTAGTTCTCTCGTGCAGATAAAATCGCTGGCGGTCAGAGGGTCCGCGGGCCCGCATGTACCCGCGGCCCCGGCTAATTATAGCCCCCCTCCCTATCTCTATTTATTTTATTTACGCGAGCACTGCTCTCGCACTCTTTCTCTCTCGCTCTTCTCTCTTCGGCGGCCATAAATCAAAATTCCATTTCAACGTTTTAACGAAGGATCAAATAAAACACTTTAATTGACGTTTTTACGGCGCTCGGCAGCAGCAGCAGCCGAACTTCAGCTGACCCTGGGGCCGCTCTCTCATCCCGGAATGGCCGCTGCCACTCTGATCAAGAGAGAGAGAGTGAGAGAAAGAGAGAGAGAGAGAGAGAGAGATGAAAACTATCAGATCTCATCGGTGGTTGCGTGCGTTTTGATTAGTTTTCGATTCTGTTTCGCGGGCACGTGTATATTTATATAGGTGGTCGGCCTGTCGCGCTGATCACACGGCCCTCTATTGCTCAATCGAAGGTTACACCGAGGCGAATTGGATTTCTGCTGTATGCACGTACGAGTGCCCGCAGAGTCATTTATTCATCACGTGATGTGTGAATTATTGTTCCTCCTTCGAGCGCGAGTTGATCAACCAGTCAGCTCCGAGTCCGCTCTTCTTCCTTGGCTTTTTTATGATTATTTTCCAGAGCTTCGGACGCCCCGACGCTGGCGAATGAGAATATATGGGTCGTATTCTGAGTCGCTTCGAGCATCGGCCTGACCGCCTCTGATTCACTTCGAAATTTCTTTTTGAAGTTTCTTTGCGTCGAATTTGATGCATACATTTTTCCGAAATTCTTCGCCCCCTTCTACTCATCAATAAGATTTGGCTTTTCGTAGTAAAAACCCATCTTCTTCCCCTTCAAAATTGACGATTTTTTTTGAATCAGGGAGTCAAAAGAGTGTGGTAGCTAAAAATAAAATGTATGATATCAAAAAAAAATTTTTTCAAATCATCATTTTAAATGAAATAGAAATAAAGCATGTATGGTTCCCATATTATACAGTTTCACACTCAAATTATGTAATAAAATCAAATTTTGTCAGACGTCTCTTATTTTCATTTTTTATCCAATCAAATGATTCAAAAAAATGTTTATTCTTGAGTTCGTGAATTTTTATTTATTTTCAAATAAAATATTAAATTAGAAGTTGAGCTCGGCCCACTTTAAAATTTTGGCTGGTATACTTTCTTCGGTTCTTGATTCTAAAAAAAAATACATCAATTTTGAAGGTTTTCACTACAAGAAGCTCAATTTAATAGATTAAAAAGAGGGAAAAAAATTTCGACTAAATTTAGGCTCCAAATTAAACCAGGAGAAGTCTACAAAAAAATGTTGAAGCGAAACGGAGCAAGTCATTATCGCTGCTTGGAGCGTCTCAGAATGTGCCCCATGTATGCATTAACTCAAATTACGCACGAGCAGTTGTAGCTGCACTCACTGGACGAGTGTGTATGCAGCGTCCTTTCAATCTCTAAAATGTGCATCGACTACCCTCAAAATTTCAAATATTGTATAAATTTCATAACAGATGAAAATAATTAAAATTTGACTGGAAGCTTTTTATTCTGAAAAAGACACCGCCGCGCGTCTAGTGAAAGCTGCCGCACACTGTGGAAGGGAGGCTGTTCCATCCGCGATTCGCAAGTCAACTCGCGAGCAGGAACAATCGGAGGGATGATCTCGGCTCATCCCCGTGTACGACAATCAGAATGTGCAAGATTAAGCGAGCGGCTGGTTATATTGTATAAACAGCGCGGCTAAACGGTCAGATATGTGCAGCTAGTGGGGGTCGGTGGGCAAAGAGAAAAGCTCTTTCGGACGTGCCGGAGCGCGCGAGACTGCTTACGTATTCCTCGCCACGTGGCCGGGGGCAGCCCCTTAACTTCGCTCCTCGGCTGCCAACGCAAATCCCAAAGGTTGAGTTAGCACCGAGAGTGTTTTGCCTCCCGCTCCCCCTACCCCCTGCCCCCCTGACACCCGCCGACCAATCTTCACCTCGCTTACTCGCACTCGCATCCGTATATAAAGTACCTGTACCCAATATGCGCCACCTGAGCGAGAAAGGTTACTACACTGTGTCAAATGAAAGGTCTACTCAATACCTTCAAAATGAGCTAAGTTTCATTTAATTTGAACAGTTTTACGTTGAGATATAGCGTTTTGAAAAAAAAAAAATTTTCGGGAAAAAATTTTGAGTGTATCCAATATGGCGCCACCCTGAAAATACTTCTTTACATCCAGTTTGAAGCATGAAGCATGTCTAAAATGAATGAAATACAAACAAAAGAGTATATTTTTGATATAATTTTATTGAAAAATACATTTTGTCTTTGATTAAGGGGTTACATACACCTTAATGGGATCTTACGGACAGTGTGATATTAGTGTTAAATGTAACATAGCTTTATGAAATATTATAATAAACTTCTTGAATATTTTTTTTGCCAAAAATATGTAAATATATGCATATAAAATGGACAAAAAAATTGTTCATTAAAATGTTGCAGAATAAAATTTTTTTTCTCATGGAATAAAATAATTTATTTTAAGGTGTATGTAACCCCTTAAACAAACGTCAAAAAACGTCGAAAACAAAAGAACGAAAGTTTAAAAGTAAAGTGATAACAAATGTAATCATGGTTTCGAATCGACTTTGGAACTCACGGGTTGGCAACACTGAGCTATATCTAAGCAGTCGATAACCAACTTCAGATCGGGGTGTTCGTAAAGTACACTTTACCCTTGTTTTCTTCTGTTTAGTCGTTCGCATTAAAAAATATCCTTAAATAATATTTTTTAATTTTTTCCCCGTATGACTAAAAAGACACAATAATCATGTGTTGGGGAGGTTATGTTTGTCGGCAATATAGATACAGCCAGCAGGCAACACCGTAACTTGCGCATGCGCTACTCTTTCATAGCCAACTTTAGTTTACATGTTTCAATTTGTATATTTCAAGCCAATACTTTTGGATGAAACAAGTTTTATTCGTGGAATATACTTTATAAGAAGTTTATAGCACGAAAGATCACCGACGATAATCATCGAAGATAATATGTGAAAGAAAATTGACGAAAAATGGTGGAACATAATTATCAGACGACTATTTATAATGACAAATGATCTAAAATATACATTCTAAATGATTCATCATTAACTGACGAAAATGGAATAATAAAAAGTAGATGGGATATAGAAAATTCAATAATCAGTAATAATTTCCTTTAATGATTATCACAAAAAAAATATATATATTTATAAATGTATAAACTATTTCCAAAAATTCAGAAAAAATAAAAAATATTCTAAATTGAAATATGGGCCGATACATGAAAAATCCGACATAGGCACCTCGAAAACGAGACAAAAAATCCGAACGTACATTTTAAAAAACGTCTATATAATAAATTGATCTACAATCGCGATGTTTAGAGTAATGATCACTAATCAGTACATTCTTTAGATAATAATATGATATTCATACACTGTTATTAAAATTTCTTTGTTTCGTATCTAATTAAACGATAAATATGTATTGGCATCAAAATTAAAATAATTATTCTCATGATACATATTGTCATTATTATTATTGTAATCATTATTATGGTTACAATAATATAATAATAATAATCATTATTGTTATTATTATTATCGTTATTACTATTATTATTATCATATATAACAACAAGATTAGAATCAAAGTTACAATACTTTGGAATTTTAGAATTTACAAATTTCTCAAAAGAGAGCAAAAATATCGCCCAACGTGGGGCTCGAACCCACGACCCTGAGATTAAGAGTCTCATGCTCTACCGACTGAGCTAGCCGGGCCTTACGACCAGGGCGAAAAATGTACATCTTAGCTCCACCTCCCCCCCTCCTCTTCACATTTTGGTTATATTCGTCACATTTATAATTCTCTCCGAACCACAGTTTTTCACTCTTCTGCAGATATATCAGTTGAAAAATCTCCTATGATCACTCATATTGATTCAGTTATTTAGTTTTTACTTTAGTTAGAATATTTTGCCAGTTGAACATCACATATTTCCGGCGATCATTAGCATGCTGCTATTAGATTGGTGGTTGAATATCAATGGCCGAGTATAGTCGAGTACTTTGAATGTAAAAAACGTTAAAAAGGTTTATTTTGAATCAAACTTATGATTGAATCATTAAATAAAAAACATGAGTCTTATAACAAACCCTAAAATCCATAAATAATCGATAAATAAGCTGCGAATATTTGTTAGAAATAACTAGCGATGAAGAATTAATACAAAAATAAAATATAAAATATTGTGTTTTTATAGAATGATTACCGAATATACTTTCTTCGTATGTTATTGACCTCTGCATATTTTATTCCAAAAATTAAAAAATAGTATATTTTGAGCTTATTTTTCTTTAGCGATTTCATAAATTTCAAAATACCATATAATAATAATAATATTAGAATAATGTAATAATGTAAGCTGCGAATTCCATGTACACATATATTGTAAGCCTAAATAAACCTCTCTGATGTTTCACGAGCTCAATAAACAAAAAAAAAAACTTCTTAACAGCTTCTAGTAGTAAAAAAATTCTGTCTGATGTTTTTCCTAGACAGTACTTATAAAAGCATAACTTCAACATTTTTCTCGTTATAGGATAGCCAATATCTGCTAAGCGTTTAATTCGACTACACAATTTTTCGTTCTGTACTGTCGTTAACGCATATGGATGATTAAACGCGCGTACCTCGCGCGCGGTGACGTTTCGGATCTAAATCAAAACAAGCTGACCGCTCTGAATATAGCAACAACCACTGCTGCTTTTGAGACGACCAATCAAAAGCCGAATCAATTTCATTGGCCAACGACCTTCAATTCGATACTTTTCGCTATCACCCTTTCAAGATAGGATTAAAAAAATTCGCACTTACATGGGCAAAATTAGATCGAGAATCAGAATTGGTGAAAAAATGGAGAAATCGAGCACTAACAAGTTGGTATAAGGATTCCTGATCGGGGAAAACGTTTTTTTTTTTATCATTTAGTATTGCCGACAAGATCCTGTACCGCGGCGACGCTCTAGACGTGCGTATATATAAAATACGAAGGGTGGCGCATATTGGGTACACCTACCTTACATCTATTATTGTATTATGCAGCCTCTTTTCCTCCCCCGCGAACCCGCGCACCTACCTTCCGTGTTGTTCTCGTTGATGAAATGATTTATAAATCATGGAGGCCGTCGCATATGCATATTGAATCGGCCTGATTCATCCACCGAGCATATAGGATTGCTCTGTCGATTCGACTCGTGTCGTTCAATGATTTGTTCCCGAATTACTCCCGTCCGGCAAAAGTAAAATCATCACGACGTTTCTCCCCCGCGACATCGAGATATTGTTATCCTACTGGTATAGGCGCGCGAGAATCATATAGCAGGGATATTGTTTACTCGCACTCGCGTGTGATTAATTCATCGAGATTTTTCTTATACGTTTGCCGCTGACGTGTGCCGACTTTAGATTTTCATCGGTTGGGATGACGTTGTGGAATATAAACAGACGCGATCTAATAATAGACGTGTAATAAAGGATGTCGAACGTCTCCACCAGATTGAAATCCACCATTGAGCCGTTTATTTTTCTCGCGCGACTGTCGAGCGGAGTTTTTGAAATACATTATTGTCCCGTAACTCGCGAGAATCTATACACGTGTGATATTATATACGAGTCAGAGAAGATATAGCGATAAATGAGCCCCACGAAATGCTACCGATATATACCGAACAGCATCGGCTTGTAGATTCGAGCGCATACACGACCTCTCGAAGCTTGGGAAATTCTACTCAAACATCGACGTTTCAAGATGAATCATACACCATTGTGTAATCTCACAATACTCTTCGAAGCAGTTCGATAATTAACTCCGGTGGTTGAATCGAAACTCGTAACGGCTCATTTTGTTCGACTTTCAATTGGGAAAAGTCTTCTCGTCTCTCGTCTTTTCATCGGACAACTTTCCACCAATTTTCCTCATCCAAAACGGTATTTTAAGATATTTCGCGGGGAAAAATCGGCCGCAGTAGTATAGCGATCAAAGAATGGCGGCGGCTCACAGCGTTCGGGACGCATCTCGGCGTGTCGGCTAGCGGCGGTCCCTCAACGTCCATCTGCAGCAGCAGCGGCGGCGGCGATCGCGATCGGCTCAAGGTCGCGCGCGCACCGCTCGCCCCGCCGCCTGGCGCTCGAGCCCAATCTATCTGGTTTGCCCATTGATGGCGGCGCTCTCCCATCTCCCGTCTCTCTCTCTCTCTTTCTCTCGTCGCCCAATTATGCCGCGCGGCTCCTCCTCTGCCGTCTCTCATCATCGCGGCCTGCTGCTACACACGGACGATCGCCTCTCGTTTCCACGAAATGTATGATTTGCGAGCGCGCCCACCACGACACAGAAAATCTCTCACTTTTCTCGGGATTTCTCGGGAAAAAACGTCCGAGCCTCTATACCCTATAGGTATACACACACACACACGAGAGAGAGAGAGAAAAATACCCGTGATTATGTATCAAGGCTATTGTTGAGCGAGCGAAGGACGTTAGATGTAAGCGCGATTATCGGTAATTTCGGCCACCCCCGACTTTTTTGTTCTCTTCCTCCTCCTCCTCCTCCTCTTCCTCGACAGTCCCTGCAGTTTCTTCTCGTCCCGCTCGTTCCCTCTGTGTCTCGGGCTGAATCTCGCCAGGGAATAAAAAGCGAGACGAGTCGCCGATTGGCCGATCAATAATAACAACGGATAACGTATTTATGCAGGACGCGCGAGCGAGCGGCCGAGTATATACACGAGACGAGACGAGAGAGACGCGCGCGTTTACCTATACTGGTTTATCATAGTAATTTCCTCCCGAGAACGGCTCTCGGCCAGAAAGAGACTCGGTTGCGAGATGATTTTTTTTCCGCCGTTCATGGGATTTTTGATTATCGCCGTTTCTTATTCATTCGCACGCTCCGAGAGGCAATTTGGACGGGAGAGAGAGAGAGCAAACTCGTCGGACGGCGGCGCACACGAGCGTGTATATATATGTATAAGCATCGCTCGAGCTCTGTCTTTTTGCTGGCGCGCACTTTTGAAATGATTAAGACGTGATTTTCTCTCTCGGGCTACCCTGAACTGGGTAAACGCTGGGATACGTCTTTAATGCCTTGTAATGATGTGGGCTTACACGGAAAAAATTCGATTCAAGCGTCCGTCTCGTTTTTAATATGCTCAGCGCGAGCTCTGGGACCCTCGTTTACGTGTGCGCCGCGCGACCGCACGACTCGTCAATATCCACCTCTCGCTGATAATTACGGAGCCATTTAATCAGATCGCGCGGACTCGACGCGTACGTGAACCCGGTTCGCCTATCGATTTTGCTTCGAAGAAACCGATTTGATGAGATGAAAAAAGAAGCGGCGCGTTTCTCGCGATTCTCGGGCCGATTTTCATACACGCGCTTCAGCTAAACGATTTATACAAAATTTTGCAGTACTTAAATTCGATTGTATACTTGAATGAAGTGCGAAAGAGCTAAATTACTCGAGTTACGGTATGTTTCGTACTCAAGTTTGATAAATTTCACTTGAATTAATAAATCTATGTAACTATCCTGAAATGCAGTATTATTTAACACGCGCGCACTAAATTCTATTATTGTTTCGATTATTGGAATTACTCAAAATGAAATAGAATAAAAAATAATCCAATGAGGAAATGGCAGTCGGACAGTAATTCACTGCGACTTGTATAAACCAAAGTTACATAATTGATTCAAAGAATCACCTTTACAACCTGCAAATATTCAACAAATTTGATTCGCTTGATTCGACGATTGCGGCCGTCGTTCTATCCTGGATGTATTACAAAATTTCTCCTTCGTTGCCATCAGCCTCTGCCGTAGGCAGGATAAGACTCAATGATTCAGAACGACGTATTGTAGGATCGTTCACGCGGACATTCGACGTGGACCAATCGAAGCGCGTTGCCATTAAAGCACACGCTACACTCGAGGATAAAGCCAGAAGACGAGTGAGCGAGCAAAAGCGAGAGAGGGAGAGAAAAAACGCATAATTCATTAGTTTTTATAGGAGATTGAAAGGCTTTTAAATGCGCTCGGCCGAATGATTTACAATCTTGGACAGTTTCTAAGAATATATCTGAATCGCCGAGGGAATATCTCGATTTCAAAGGTTATTTCACAAGCGTTGCAGCTGGCGCTGCTCTCCGCGGTATATATATATATGCGCCTCGGCTGCTCTCGCGCGACGAGCAACTGGCAAACGCGCGCTCGAGAGCGGCGTCTCCGAGCGAGCAGGGGGATATGTCATCAGTCCATCGGCGAGCGACTTTTACGATTGGCGCCGCCAAATAATCGCGTTTGCGGGCCTACAGCTCCTCTCCCTTCTCTGCTCATCTTGGCCTATACATGTCCGTATATAATAATACTTCCTCCCGCAGCCGCTCGGCCCGCTAGCGGTCTTTTATTTGCCGCTCGCGCGCGCGGCCGCAGTTCTTCATTCTTTACGCGATTTTTTCCCCGGCGCTTCCATACAAGCCACTAAATATACGCGCAACGGCCCAAGACGCCTGCGCGCTCCTTTCCGAGGATCCAACTCTCGTTGTTTTACGTTTTACGACGCGCGGCTCCCCCCCTCCCCGAGTTATAACTGATTATTAGGACTCTTCTCTCTCATTCCTCTATATACCTGACCAAGTTGACTTTTTCCCGCGCGCGCGCGAGCGGACGATCTTTCAATCGTTAAATTTTTTACTCGCCCTCCCCCTCCTGGCCTCTCACGTCGGGTAACATCACTCCTGTTTGTTCGCCGGCGTTTTTAATATTTCCATTAGTCCACCACTCTCGCCACTTTTTTTTGTTTTCCAAGAAACACTTAACGGACAGGTCGGTTTCGTAATGATTTTAATGCCCTTCGCCGACATCTTTTCGTCAACAATAACTGATCTGCGCGCGTATATATAGCTGGTCGATCATTTGAGCCGGTGACGTCGATTGGTGCGTTGGCACTGGGCATAAACAAGAATCAATCATGAATCAAACGAGCCTCCACACAACGTCCCGGAAAACAACGATTCGCAAGGAAATTTTGAAGATGGCGAACGCAACGAAAAAACGCCGAATCACATAAGCAATAATACACATTTTGCACACTGGCAGCTGGCCACTTTTTCCCTCCATACAAAAATACCTCTCGATTACACTCGCTCTCGCGACTCTTACGAAGCTGCGAACACAAAGATGTGTACACAACTCCGCGGTGTTTCCGCGCCGGTGTCGAATTAATCAAAAAATTGAAGAAAATCGCATGAGCGGACGAGGGAGGCGCTCGCGGCTCGCCAACTTGATACCGAGGACAAAGGAGACGGGCGAGCCGGGCTCAATCGGGCAAAGAGAAAAAAGGAGCGAGAACCGAGTCTCGGCTGACCCATCATTTTCCCTCGTTTCCTCGTCGCGACTCTGTTTATATGACCATATATATCTATATGGGTCTCGGCGCGCGTATCCGCTGCTCTCCGTTATTACACACTCGAGGGCGCCGATATACTCACGCACGCACACACACACGAGCTCGCCGAATTAAATTAGGGTTATAACGCGATTTTTCACGAAGCCTTTCAACGAGCGCATTACCGGCTGTCCCTCGAGCTCTCGTGTGCGTGTGTGTGTGCGCGCGCGATACGGGCCGATCGAGCAGCGCGGCCCTTTGACTCCGGAGCCCGGCTCGATCATACTTACCCAAGCGCGATCGCCATCATCATTATGTCCGATCGGTACCGGCATGAGCGATATATCGAGACGTACGCTCTAGTCGCCCGGCCGGCCGATGGCGTTTATCCGTCGGCTGCGCGCCGGCCACATGCTGCCCCAACGTCGTCTCGTTCCTTTTACCCTCGGCCGCGGCCCAAACAACCTCTCCTCCGGTTCGCGGTGTGTCGGGTGGCTCCCAGCGAGAAAACACGGATTTTTGTGCGCAAAAAAATTTATCATTGATTTTATATAAAAATGTTTTTGTATCCAAACTTTCACGTATAAGAAAGTGAAAATTCACTTCTATCGTACGCGAAATCATTTGTCCGGACCTGCATACAGTCATTTTTCACTCATACACTATAGTTTTTAAAAAACCCATCTCGGCGTGCAACGACGTCATTCCGATTCGACATCCTCGGATAGTTCCATAGTAAAGAAATTTTGAAAATACAAAGTACAACGAATTGGGGTAAATTTCCCGGGAATCCTGCGATAATCCGCATCGAAACAAAGAAAAAACGGCCGAGTGTCCTCGAAACATTTCTCAGAATGCAATTGAAGAGCACCAATAAATCCAAGCGTGCCACGCGGGAGCAGCAGCAGCAGCCCGTCCCTCGCGCCATATGCATATATACCGCGAGAGAGAACGAGAGAGGGGGGGAGGGGAGGGGGGAGGGAGAGCTGCGAAGTAAGTTTTGCGAAACTCTTACGTAAATGCGATTCGTCAATCAAATTCCATCGGAGAGCGGGAGACAGAGAAAGAGAGAGAGAGAGACTTATAAATAAAATCGCGGGCGAGCTCACCGGCTGATTTATGGGTCGAACAGTCAGTCTTGGCTGAATGACGGGATAAATCATTGGGTCGCGCGCGGCGTCGCACTTACATACATATACCTATATATATACGTATGTATAAAAACGTCGAGGCGCTCGAGTCTCCTCTTCGACTCGCGCGAACAAAGCGGTAATTTTTGGGGCGCGGAGAGAGAGGGAGAGAGAAAAAAAGGAGAATCGAACGCGGCGAGGGAGAGAAAAAAAGGCGCGCGGAATCGTACACGTGCAGATGGATGTGCGCGGACACGCGGACGGGGTGTGTACTCTCGAGGAATATGACACACGATACTCGTGAGGTATAGCTCATCGATCCTCGCCCCAAATTCAACCTCGAGCATAGATCGATAAATTGTCAATTGGAAATTTGCGCGAATCGCTTCTCTCGTGAATTCGTATACTTCTATTATGGTTAGGCGTTGCGTATCAATATTGGAGAGACAAAATTGATTCATCACAAGTACTTTTCACAATACTTATAATTAATTTCTAATGAGTTATGCGTAAATACAGTCGTAGGTGATATACGCCTGACTAGTTGACTCAACTCATGATGGTTATATAATCTATCGGACGATATAAAATTCGCTGTAACAACTGTGGGAATCGAGGTCAAGTCGGTCGGCTACACTTTTACAATGAGAATATATTAGGAGCAACTGATCCAAATACACGTGTACAAAGTGCCAATATTCTTCAGTATACGCGTTAACTGAAGAAAAAAGGTGGTTTGGCAATCACTAATATATAGTATACAGCACATTTTCTACTAGTCGGCATTTTAGAACCAAAAATTATAAAATATCCGAATTTGTCTGTATACGCGTGAATTTAGGCAGAAAATGTATCTAAAACCGCAAAACTGGCAAACTTAGCAAATTTGAGCCTTTGGTTTAAACTAAAATAATTATGAGAGCTCGAGAAAATCTGAAAAAGAACCCAATTTCTATCAATAATGCACTAAAAAAAAAGTAAATTCAACAATATTGATTCGAAAAAATTATTTACAAAATTTTGATGAGAGTTCCTAAATCTTATCGAGTATAGGATTCGCCAAGTAGGTATCAGTGTCACGTTTTTCCATCATATAATACAGTGAGCATTTATCATTTAGCATACTTTTTTCTTAGCGTCGTGTGGTTCGATTTGTTCCACTCGAGCGTACATCAAATTGATCCTTGGAATAGCCAAGAAGTTATCAAGAGTCCAACGCGCACACTCGAGCTGCTGTGCTCGCGCGGTGTCCTAAAAAGGATCGTATAACCAAACGTCGAAAATCACCAGCAATCCAAAAATACCTGCGGGTATACTTTGAAAACATTCGAAATCCAAAGCAGACACGTACGTGCTATCGATCTGAAAACCCGCCGAGCAAGTGAGAAAGGGAGATTGTCCGGGCCTGTACGAAAGTGATCAGACTGCCGAGAGCGCGCGACTCTCACAGTTTGTCTCTTGCGAACAATCGACTGTGTCTATACATATATATTTTCTCCGCTCGGACGTACGCACGTGCAGCAGTATAGGTACGCGCGAGCAGTCATATCGTAGAAGCAGCAGCGGCGGCAGCAGCAGCTCGGGCCTATCTAAGGGGTGATTTCTAATTTATGAGGCTGGGGCGACGTGATGAACAGACGTCATAAAGCATGTCGCGGGCCGCACGCCCCCCTGTTATCGCGAGCCAGCTCGCCTTCTCGCCCCCCCCCCCCGTCTGACTTTGCTCGCGCGCGCGCAACCGCGCCGCCACCCCCCTTTTTCCTACAACTTCCAACCCCCCGCTCTCTCTCTCTCTCTCGTGATTTGTGGCACCTCTCGAATTCTTTCCTAGCCCCTCTTGCCTCCCCTGCCGTCCACCCACGCCACGCTCGCCCTCGACCCTTGCCTCTGTGCTTTTTTCCATTCGCGCGCGCGCGACATTCCGAATTTTCGAGCCCACGCTCCTCCGAGTACACCACGTCTCGTTTGCTTCTTTATTCGCACTTAATTGATATTAGCTCCGCGTCGAGTGGTTTACTTCGCGGTTAAACTTTATCGAACTTACTATAGCAGTGTAAGGGGAGGATTTTGTTCGAAAGAGAGGGAGAGACAGAGTCGTGTTGAGGGTCAACTATCGTAGTTCTGTGTTTGATGAACACGAACAGTTTAAAAGACTCGGCTGACTGACTCGTTTTCATCATTTCATTGCAACAGCTGATGTATCCGGTGTCTACTGTTTTTGATCGTCGTCATAATAAAAGCTGGATTTGAAAACTCGAGTTTCCGGAAGCTTTGGAAAAATTTACCATTTAGAAGAGTGTTTGCCTTTGTGAGAAACGACGATATATCCCGTATATATCGTTGAGCCAAAAAAGTATCTGATTCAATGGGTTACCTTACTACAGCTCAAAATATACTAAAACTATGGGTTAACTTGTTTCTGGGCCCCTGGGGCTGTGTTGGTAAAGCAGAAATATCCAAGGGAGCATTTTTTAGTTGCGCACGAAAAAAAAAGATAAAAATTCGAATTGGTCGAGGGTGAAAATAATGTATAGCGTGGAACGTCGAACGGCATTCGGAGTAGTGCGAGTGGAAAAAGATTAAAAACCCCCGGCCGTATTGGCCACAGGGACGTTATTGCGAAAGAGAGCCGCGCACATACGCCAGCGGTGAGATCATATTCTCCAATTGATTAACCTCGAGTTTTGAGGAACAAAGATGATTTACGACTCGGCTCGCCATCGCTCGCGTCCTATAACGCCAGCAGCCAGCAGCAGCCCCTCTTCCTTTGCTATACACACATTATTTCGCAAGTGCGATATCGCTCCCGCCGCGTCCTTGTATATATAGTTTAGTTTTGACTTGCTGCGGCCATTACGCGTCTTACGTAACGCGTCCCGGGCCATTCATTCGACGCGAAGGGACATTAGCGCAGCCGGGCCGAGTTTTACGAGCGGCTGCAGCCACCCGCGCGCCTCTGTGTGTGTGTGTACATGCGCGCGCGAGGCTTCTATATACCGCTATATTGATTTCGCGCGCGCGCGCACTGTCAAAAGTCACGAGCGCCGCGAGAGCAGACAGCCCCCGACCGGCCGCTATTATTCTTTCCGGGGGGGGGGGAGGGGGGAAGGGCGGCGAATTTATGCGCGAAGAATATGTAATAAACCACGATTGCGACTCGGCCGTGTGCGCGCAACCATGTATCAATGTGCTGCCCGACTGATGTGTTATTAAAACCGGAGAGTATGGCCGCGGCGCTGCTCGCGCGCGCGCGCTCGATAATTGATTTTCACGCGGTGACCGATGCTGATTGATATTTTCCATTTCGGTGATGTGCTCTTTCTCTCTCTCTCTCTCTCGCTCCCTCCGTCCCTCACACGAGTGTTCCTTCGCTCTTTTTCATTCGCTCTCCGGACTCTCGCTCGGTTTTTTTTCTTCTTTTTTTTTCTTTACGTCCAATTTCACCAGTGCCCGTCGAACAGCTCGTCGCGAGACGAGTGCGGCCGTTAAGACGCTTCTCGATCGCTGTTTGGATGGATGCGAACTTTGGAGCGGAGCTGCCTTCGAGGGAGGCCTTCGATCTTTCGGATCGACATGGAAAAATATGTCGAGTTTGTGTGAATATACGCACCCAATCGATTTATGCATAAATGTCGCCATTCTGTGCATCATATACTGTCTCGGTCGATGCAGATTAGTTTTTATTTTGTTGAGGGTATGTACTCGAATGGATTGCTACGATTTCTAGCAAAAGATCGCGATACCGAGTAACACTTAACAAGAAGGATAAATCATTTTGAGACTATTTCGGATAGAGTGCGCTAATCAGCTGACGAGTTACATGACCAAGTTAACTGACCAATATCGATCGGTGCGCCACCTGTAGAAAAAGTGGGGTTATGTCGCTCACGCGCGGACACACGTCTACACCGGGTTTGAGCCGAATTTTTGAAGCAATACGGCCACCCTGATCATCGTAACTTTAAGATTGCTCAGAGTGTATGAAGAAACGTCGGAGTTAGGGAACATGAGCGGGACGGGTCGATTTGTAAAAATCAGGTGTAACAAGCCGATAACAAATCGACGAGGACGCGCGAGCCTATGTATATATGTATAGAGTGGCGGGAGCTCGAGCTCGAGAGCCATCCCCGCACCGAGAGCTGTGTAATGAGCTGATTGATTGGCCGAGGCCGCGCGGCCGAAAGACTCGATCGTTATACACGAAAACTGACGCGCCACGTCCGCGGCGGAAAAGCTCTCCCTCTCTCTCTCTCTTTCTGCTGTCAATCGGGCGGGGGCGCCTGTCGATCGCCCGACTAATGCACCGGCCGATTCATCACCGAGTTTGTTTTGATCGATAATTGGCGCGCGCGTGTTCCCCCCCCCCCCCGCCCCTCGTTGTCTTTGAGGCCGTGGGTGACATTTTCCATTGCCGACGCCCACGCGTCCGGCCAATACAGATACGAATCGAATCGTAATTGATTTCGTACATGGCGTTCGAGTCCGTATATAATACACCACGACGGCCGCTCCGTAGGAATTCGAGTCTCGTATCTTATTCCGCGCGGTACTTATAGCCTGGTCGTTTGCAGTAGTCCTCTAATATATCGGAATTCGCGTTCGATAAGTCGCGTAAATAAATTTGTCCGCGGCTGGCTTATTCAGCGCGCGCCTGTGCTCGCGAATCAGCGAAATTAAACATAGCGCGCTAGGCTCTACTCGCGAGGAACGGGTTTCTGTTTGCGCTCGCTCGCGCGTTATAAATGGAATTCTGACATTATATAAATTGTATATTTTTTTTTCCCCCGCCATATACATGCGGCGTTACGACTGTTTGGCTACTGACAAATCGTTAGCACTCGGGCGCACTGCACAACACCGACGAATAATTTGCCGCGGTGCTAATCGAAAAGTAATTGGTCGTTCCGGAAATTATGACCCGAGGTACGGAGGGGTATGCATTTTTTCGGCGTCGCGCATCGCGGAGAGTGTGTTTGTACTGTTCAGACTCAATTTTGACACGAGGAGAGATAAATGAGATGATTGATTCGAGTGGCCGAAGATGGCCAAGGTGGATTACTCCAATTTCAAAAATACGCAGTGAGCATGTACTAAACTCGAATGTGAAACTAACCGTTTGGATTATGAAGAGATGACTGTCAGGTGGATCTACGACGGAACGTGTAGAATATTTCGTGTCTACCAACAACTTCCTAAAATACACTGGATTGATTATCAAGAATCAACTTTCTGGATTAATGTTGATAGAATACAAGCTGAGTTTATATATATACATTGCTTGAATCACTAACAGACTACAGATTTTTATTCTCAATACAGCACCGAATTAGTAATGGACATTAATGTCATGAACAATTCATATGACATTAACAGTTGTTAATTTTTGACAACTGTGAATTGTAAACCAGTTATGTAATTTCTACTGACAAATAATCGTTTTTCAAATTAATAGAGTACAAAGAGACACCTACTATATAATCAAGTAAATATTCAGTGTCAATCAATTTTTCAATTCTCACTGAATAACGATAAACATCAACTATACCGGCTAGTAATTTCCGACCATTTAAAATTCCGAGTCTAGCAATTGGGACGGGAAGGAGCGAGGAAAAGCTCGTAATAACACGGGAGAAAATCACGGGGCGCAAATTCAGGAGCGAGCGACAGCCCGTGAATACGTCTCTCATCGAGAGAGTCTGCGGTGCGGCAGCCGGGCGCGCGTCCGGGGCTACGGCGGGATCCGCGGGCTGGCCTTACGTACACTTGTCAGAGAGAGAGTGTACGCGCGGCGGGCGCGGAGTAGGAGCGAGACGGTATCGATTGGGCGCCGACGACTCGGCAATGGGTCACTTTACCGAGAAAGAGAGAGAGAGGGGAGGCGCGCGGGCCGCACATATTTTACGTGTCCGCGTGTACGTCGATCGAGCGTTGATACGGCCAAGATTGATCGCCGCCGTAGTGTAGCCTCAAAGCGACGAAATCAATGAATATTGATGCGCGAGCGCGGCAGCGGCGACGAAAATTCACCTACGGCCCTTCGTTTCGCTTTAATTCGATTTGGTCTCGAGCTGTCGGGCTTTCTCAAATATATAAAATCTGACGCTCATTATTTGTGGGGGCGCGAACCAGCCTCGGGCCGATGTTTAATTCATCGGGCGAGCCGTTAAGGATTCACGGGGCTGCAGCCCCGGCTTCATCATATATATGCTCGCGAAAATAGAGTCTCTCTCCACGGGGCTGACGCTTGTTTTTAAAAGTGGCTTGATTGGCGAAATCGACGACTAATTTGCCGATCGGGTGAGACGACACGGATTATTATTCTGAATTACCCGTCCGCTGTCCCGCGGACTTTGTAAATAACTCAGGCCGTTCCGCCGTGTTTAATGTTAATTTTTTCGCCTGGGCTAATTCACCCTTGTATGTATTACTGTTCGAATTCAACTCATAACAACTAAACTCAATAATACACTAACTTTTTCGATTCCCTCGTCGCCGCTCCAATCACGGCGCATATTAAATCCCGCCTCTCAAAGATTGATCAATCGATGGAGTCTCGGTCCAACTGATAATTGCTACTTTGGTTAATTTGCGTATAATTATTGACGAGACAACACATCGCGGCCGCGTTATTCTTCTGCCTCGGTACTCTCCGGCGCCCTTTATAATTGTACAATTCAAATATAGCTTATCCGCGCGCGGCTGATTGAATATCCATTCGTTACCGCTGAAAATTACGAGTATTAACCGAGTTACAAGCTCGGCCCCATCCACCGCCCAATGAATATTTCGAGTGCGGAGCGTCGCGTATATCGATATTCCATCCGGCGGGGGTCTGTGTAACGAGACCGAAAGAAAAAAAATGAGGGAGGCATCTCCCGCATATCTCCGAGGCAACTCTCGGCGCGTCGAATCGAGCGAAGCCGCTCCGCTTTATTTGGCGCGGTTGAGAAGAAGAAAAAAATAGCCGAAGAGTCGCGTGGGTCAGTCAAGGGCGGCGTTAGACACCGACGAAAGGCAGCGCAGCTAATTAACCGAGAGCGCGATTGTTTCGACACCGTCAACACTCGAGAGCGGGGGGCGGCGGTGGCGGTTAAATGCGTTAATTACTCACGGCTGAGCCCTTTGCCGATGGCCCAACCGACCCGCGGCTCTTCCCCTCCTCCGGGGATGATATTCGTACAACGCGATTCAAAATCTCTTGGAGGGAATTCGTATCGCGGCACGAGAGGATCAAACAAATGGAAATAATTGGCGAGGCAAAAAAGGAAATCAAACGAGGAGGGACTGGGGAGGGGAGGAGGGAAGACAGTGCGGAGGGGCTCGTTTCGTCGCTTGTTCCCCTCGATAGAGCTCCTAGTCTGCTCCCCCATCGCCTCCTGTACCTGCGCACCCACGCGCACACACACACACACACTCGGCTTTCGCGAGCTGTCCGTTTCAATTATCGAGTGTGTCGTCCCGCGGGTACAACATCTCTCTCTCTCGCGGCGCGGCCCAAGATTCGAGGTGATATTACCTGTATATATCGCAGCCCCGGCACGCGAGAACGAGCTCGTCCAAAAGTTGGACTCGCGTCGCCGTATCGGCAAAAGGGCGATAATTCAATCATACAGCTTTTCGGGGGGAGAGGAGCTGAGGCGAGCAACAAGGCGGCTGCCCTGTTATGTATACCTATACACGTACGCGCGAGGGAAGGGAGGAACAGAGCGTCCGGTCGACGGGGGGGTGGAAGCAAGTGGCGCTCGCGCGGCACTCGACTGACCAGCGGCGGCGGGCGCGGGAGGAAAAGGGGTATAAGCGAGCGACGGAGGAGTAGAGCGGCGCGGCGCGGCAAAATAAACCGGGGTGGGGGGGTAGCTGTCGCTCGAGCCCGGGCAAGCAGCAGCAGCAGCAGCAGCAGCATCGGAGCAGACGTCTTCTGACCCGGCGGCGGCGGCCGGGCCACCCGTGTACTGGACGGATAAGAGCCACCCCCCGCTCGACCCCCCCCCCACGCTTTTCACCCAAGGCGCCTATCGATCCGAGCGCTCAACTCCTGACGGCTGACGAGGCCGTCACGCGAGACGAGCGCCCGGCCGATATTGTCTGGCTACCTCCCCTCGACCTCCCTGTCCGATTCCCAGTGTATATAGCTTCTTCTTCGCCGCGCTTCCTCCCGTCCCCGCGCGTTCCCTGCTCGATACGCGTATTGTACGAAGCAGACACCCTCACGACGATTCTTCCGCGTGTGGAGGATTGCTTCTTCGTATACTACCGTTTGATTTGTTTTGCCGAGATCATTAGCGATTCACGGGCCTCTTAGATTGTAAGGGCTGTCCCGTTTGAAATTGTACACCCTGTGGAGGGCTTGCGCGTCGTGTGCTCTCAACTTTGATCGTCACGAGCGTTCTTTGTGTTTATTTTTGAGGTTCGTTCGGCTTTGATTTTTAACACGACTTCGCGGCGTACACGAATGTCTGCGCACCCGCGTTGCAGACTGTTGATTCTTTACGCTTGTATATACCTGTTGGACTATAGGACCACGAGTGTTACTTTTCCACAAAAATATTCAATTCGACAAATTATAAATTATCTTCGGGTTGTAAATGCTTATAGATCATCGGGAAAAATCCGAAAGATGTTTGATCCAACTTTTCACCCACGTTTAGGCTCGGGAGTCCAGTCCGGAGGAAAAATATTGCTCCATAATTTTTGTGTAACTTTTGCGAGAAAAATAAAATAAAACGACTTGAGGATGATTTGAAACTGACCGAGAAAGTTCAAACTCGACGTTCACAGCTCAAAAATTGAATACCTCAGTTTTAAAAAAAAGTGACCCAATTTTCGTGATTCCATTTGAACTAGACTGCTTTCTGCAAAATTTCAAACTACATTTTTCGACACTCAATTCGTTGGAAAACGAATTCTGTTAATAGGCGGAGAGAATGAGTTTTTTTTAAATTTTCCACTCCGACTTATCGCGAGCAAGTTTTTATCCAGCTATAAAATTGGCTGAGAAGCCGTTTCCCACTGAGTTTCGTGTCTTCCAGGATTGAAGAAATCAATTGACCCGAAGGTACGGAAATTTCGTTCGACGTTTGATGAAAAGTATCTAATGAAACGGACCGAGTTTGGTTTGGTACTTTTTTGTTTCAGCGAAACTCAAGAATGTTCGAAAATGTAGGACGAGCAGCGCAGCAGCAGGACGCTCGGTCGGTCGCGGGTCGATGTGTGTGTGATTGGAATGAGTGATTGGGGCGGGCTTGAATGAGTAATGGTCCGAGATGTGCGCCAGGGAATTTGATAAAACGATGAATGGTTGACCTCGTTCCGAGTTGCAAGTTGCAAGGACTGCGGTTTTATTAATGCCGATTTCAATAAGGAGTTGTGGGGGATTCTCAAAAAGCACGTGGGATTGACCGCGTTTAATTCAATGCGCTCCATCATACGTTGGCAAGAAAAAACATTTGACAACATCTTCAACTTCTCGCTGGCCTGATTCTTTTCATTCTCCGAGATCAAACAGCTCATTCAATGCAAATACTAAATCATCGATGATTATTCTTTTTTTTCTTTTTCCTCGACGAATGTTTCGTGAATTCGGCTCTCGTGGAGCGATCAGTTTCGTCAAGAACTCAAGAAGACCCTGGCTCAATTACTACAGTGGAATTATCAAACGCGTACAATGAGAGAATTTCTAGGCTACCGAATAGCTTTCCCGCCTGGTGTAAAACGTGTGTCCGCGCGAGCGACATAACCCCACTTTTTATTGGTGGCACTGATTGACATTTCATTGATGGCTTCTCAATTTTTATGATTCTGCGCACGGTTAACGCGGCTTGTCAGCTCAACTGGCATAGCAGCTCAAAATGATTTATCGTTCATGCCGATGCTGGTTATTCGGTATCTGTCCTCTACTACAAACGGTAATAATATATTTGAGTACTTTCACTGACCAAGTGGGTAAAGTTTGGAACAAACATACGATTTACATATACCACAACAATTTTTTGGTTTGAGACTCATATATTTGTTCTAATGTTTATCCTCGGGACTATTAATAAAACCACTTAATATATAGATCTTCAAACCCGTTGAAACTTTTGCAGTTATTTTTTTGGATATCTCAACATGTAATATTTTCAGTCGCTTATTTTAACGTTTTGATTTTCCAGAGATACGAATCCAACATATCTGATATATCAGGCGAGTGATGTGAATTGCTATACAATGTACAATCAGTCATATTATATTCTTTGACTAAAAATATCATATTTTGGGCAATTCTGAAGTTCTGGATAAGTATCAACCATCTCCAAAAATTGCAGCGAAATCCAAGAGCCTCATTCCAATTGGCAGCTCCTTGTAAGTCGCAAATCTAATCGACTTGGCTGTCTGTATAGTTTCATTGCATCTCACTTGATGGTCGTGTCAGCATGTCGGCTGAGAAGCTATGTGCGTTCACCGAGAAGAACCGTAAAAATCGAGTCGAGCTAGTAACTAGTGTCGATCAGCGTGTCAGTCGATACGCGGAGCCTAATTATTATCAACTTGTAGTTGTCTCGATGCAAATATCCACCCCCCGAATTCACCATATGGCTATTGAAAAAAGCCAAAGCTTCGAGGTTGCCGGGACAGTCGAGTATCGTAGAGCCCCGAACTTGTTCTACACAGTCCATCCTGAATATCGCGAATCGAAGCCATAGGGTCCGGCTTATACACAGAGAGTCTCGGCGCGGCGCGGTGGTCGTCTTACGTACCGCAGGGGCTTGCGAGAGGGAGAGAGAGCGAGAGAGAGAGAGAGAGAGAGGCATTGAATTATGTAGGCTCGGGCCGAGTTGTCGGCGCTCGCGGCCAAACACCAAAAGTCACTTAAGGCCGGGCCGGTGCATTATGCCTGCTTGCAAACCGAGAGATGGCTTTCGAATCGGCCTGTCAAACTCGCTCCTTATGCATCGATCCGGCCCGCGCCGCGCAACCTCGTGATTTACAGAGCCAGTTCGTTTGTTGCGCGCTGCGCGATGAAAAGTGCGCCGTTCGCGCGCGCGCGCGAGCCAATAGTCACGATTCGTTCGCTCGCGAGGCCGAGGCTTGTTGTTCTAATGGCTGCGCCAGGCCGACACAGCCGCCCCCTTTTCCCCAGGCCCGACTTGGCTTATTCGTCGATCGCCCGGACCTGTGGCCATTATCCGATCGCTAACCGATCTAGCCCAGTCCATCTTTGGACTGTCCACGCGCCAATGCACCGGCTGCGGTGCCTTGAGAGCTTGTGAGATATTCATCCGCGCGGTTGATGGATCGCGCGGAACAGTTCGAACAGTATACATGCGCGTGATAAAACCAGTGAAATCCGGAGCCAGGGCATTGGTAAAGCCACTTTCTACATTTGGAACCTTGATTCGCAAGGGAAAACCTTACGGAAGTGCTGCTCGTGACCCTGAACAGGTGCTGATCAGCAACCATTATGGTTCAGCTGACTCCCTCGCTCGGATCAATGTCACACAAGATATTGCAAATGCGCTTCCCAGAGTGAAGATCGTGTAATTTGGTAATGCAAACTGCATGATGCTCAACTAATGAAGCTGATAAATAGACTGCGTATAGCTTCAAGTACCAGCTTCTCTTGAAGATTTGGTACTTGAGGTTTGATTTCTCAAGAAGAGAAATTGAACTGTACAATTGTAATAGAGTCATAAGTATACCGTTTATATACATTTTTAAATTAATTGTACAAGCTGTACGGCCTATGAAGGTTTTAAAGCTCATTGGACCAATCCGCTGCCGGTTGCGTAACAATATTCAAACCTCAACCAGCATACATGAGGAATTATAAAGAACTTTCTAAAATACCTTAGCAACAATTACTAGGGAAATAAACAGCTGATGTCATTGGAAACTCGGTTCGCATCTTGCCACCATTGACTGATGAATTTCAGAAAGGTTATCGCGTCTCAAAATATGACCACATACTCACTTTCGTACTTACGCACATACAGACATTTTTGGGATTCGGAGTTTTTTGTCCCGTAGATTACGAAAACGAAGGTCCCGAAATCTGATTCGAGAGGTCTATTCTTGTCTCATCACAGTGCTTTTCTTTGGGAAAGCAAAATATACACATGGCTATACACAAATCAGCCAGCGCTCGATCGATATTGATCGTGTGCTTTTCATCGTATTAATCGAAGGAAAAAAGAGAGAAGTAACGCATTGAATATAATTAATTTGAATTTCGAAAATATTCAATGCGACTATTGGTTAGTCTATTCCGAAAAAGAGACGGCTTCTACGTCTCGTCGGTTTGAGATCCGTAAGTATAGGCTCTTGAAATCCTTCCTCAAAAGTCTTTTACGGAAGTTCACCGAATTCGAGGAGGTTGCACATCTGGCTATTCCACGTAGTTATATATAATTTCTATCGCCGATATTCAAAATACATCATTGCCGAGGTTAGAAAATTATAGATACGGCAGCGCGCGACGTGCCGGCCACGAAATTTATCCCACGTACGAAATAACCGTGTATATATACAGATTTCGAAGTAAATCAGGTGATTTCCGACACTTAATATACCACGCCCATTAGCCAAGCCTTTAATAATTAAGCTTTCGAAAATCCATCCGTAAGAAATGAGTGTGGGGGCATCAAATTTATATCGGGACGATAAATTCAAAGGCAAAAATCCGGCTACTCGAGCAGTTAAATATTACATAAAGCGCGCGTGCGCGCGAATAAATTGCGAGAATTAATTGCATTAGCGTGTGTCCCTCATATACACATCGCGCCGACCCGTGAATTACACTCGCGCGTTCGGGGCGCGACGCTCGAAATAGCCAAGTACGGAGCCGCTGAGTACACATCCATCAATACAGCCTCTCTCGACAAGGGGGGGGGGAGTCGGAAAGAAAAAAAGGAAGAAACAAAGAAGAATAAAGCCACGCGTGAGATGTGCTGCAGCGTCGAATAAATACGGCAGGCCGGGTTGGCATTACAATATCCATCGGCCGCTGGTGTGTCACACCAAAATACCCGCGGGCCAAGTATATAAATTGGTCGCGCGAGCGCGCGGCAGCGGGTTTCCTAAAATAAAGAGGCCATAACGCGCGCGGCAGCTCCTCCCCGTCATCGGAAGCAATCCGTCAGGCGGACTTTTTGCCCGGTTCGACACTGCTCTGCAGAGGGCCGCTCACGTGCCAAATAGGAGCCCCCGATGAAGCGGGACACGTCTCTCCTTTGATGTGTCGTCCCCCCCCCCTGCCCCCGACACCGCCATATCTTTTCCGCCGGCCAAATTTATTGGGCGCGATGGACTCTCGGGCAGTGCGCGCGTATTATAACGTCTGCGCGCCGCCACCGCCGCCGCCGCTGACGGACGCGGCGCAGACGGATTGAGGGGCCCCGCGCTCGTATACGCGTGAGTGTGGGTGCGCGAACGGTCGGGAGGAGCGGCGAAAAAATTGTAATTGCGTGCCGACAAACGAAATCGCTCCGCAGTTTTGAGAGAGAGAGAACGTTTTTTCACCCAAAGCCCCTCGGCTGCCTCAGATACACTCGCTCGAAGCCCACAGCTCGTATATATTTTCATCGGTTCAACCGAGATAACCCGAGCCAATGAAGCATGTATCCGATGACGAGGGATCATTTGAATTTGCCAAATGACAAGGAGAAATTTCTACCCTGATTCCCTGGGTATATCATATATGCAAGCAAGAGAAGAACGCAATACCGATTGGTATGCGCTGAAAGGGATGATAATAATCGCTATCATATTTTGACTATATTTATAATAGTGGGATAATGCGACGACTGCAGGTTTTTGGCGAATTTTACCAAACAAAATTGAGGAACTTATTGCAAGATTATAGTATGGTTAATTTCTACAAATAAATATGATAGATGTGAAAGGCTGCTGAGAGGCCCGTGGTTCACGGATATTCAAGCCCCGCCGTTATGGAATATCATTCGAATAATTGGAAGTTTTATGCGGCGTATTTTTTGATTCATGTAGAAGATTTGTTTACTATATACTAGTAAAACCTACAAAAATGTAATTACAGAAATTTTGTACATAAAATTGTTAACTTATCATTTCACTATAAAGAGCTAGTCGAATCTCCTGGAATAAGGTAGACTCCCGATGAAAATCTATAGTGAAATTAACTCCATTACTGCCCGAACGATGACTTTTCCATCTAACAATGCGTGATCGCCCAATATATCACGTAGCGCACGCAGTCGACCGATCGACAACCAGCTGTTCTCCACAAATCTCACGGTTGTCTCGCGACTCCGCGATTGCGCAACTGTGGGAACCGAATCACCGAGTCGCGGCCGGTCACAGGAAAAAAAACACCGTGGCGGGTCATTTCGCGCACGATCGAGCCAATAAGCCGCTTGGGAGAAACCATACGCGCGCGCGAGAGTGAAAGTTCAGGGTCGCGCCGAGATGCAGCTCATTAAAATTCGTCGCAACGTTGACGCAACGGTTATAGGCCTGTGGATCCTCGAGCGGCTCATATACCTGTTCGGCTCGAATTTTGTAGGGCGATCTATCGGGGGCGGGCGAGTGGCGGAAAAACGCTTGCGCGCGCCGCCCATTGCGCAAAACTTTCACCCGGAGGGTCTGTCTTTTGTCGGACGCGCAGCGTCTCTCCCGCGCTCGTTCTTGGTATTTGAGTAACTGCCAGGCAGCGGCAGCAGCAGCCGCCGGTGGCACTGCAGACTCTCGCCGCTATAAATCCTTCAAGAACGGCAAAAACTGACGCGCCCGCCGAGACGACGCGACTGCTACGCAACTGTGTACCGCTTTTCCAGCCATTCTTGTATATATGCGTGTGGGTGTGTGTGTGTGTGTGTGTGTGTGTGTGTGTACAGGGCGTATATAGACGGGGGCCGTGTGAGTGAGCTCGCCCCCAATGGCCCACTGCGCTGCCGCTGCTGCACAGTTTCCCCAACTGCAAACTGGAGAGAGAGAGAGAGAGAGAGACGAGAATAAATCAGATAAGATTCATGCACGCCCAGCAGTGACGCGCCAGCGGATGCGACACGCACACGGGCTGCGCAGCTGATTTTTGCTCGACGACGTGCGCTTTTTCTCCCAGTGTGCCGCTACACTACTGCTGCTACGGCTGCTGCTTCGCTACTATACGCGAGATATGTATTGTCTCTCGTTCGGGGGCGGAATCATTTTTGATCGTTGCGCGATCGTTGCGTCGCGCCATGTGTGGATGACACCGATCGATTCTCAAAAAACTCGGTGGCGTTGTTTATTCTTTGCAGACTGCAGCTCTCGGGTCAACTGTGTCGCGCAGTCACATTGTAATTTGTTTAGTTCAATCGAGTATATTTATAGTATACGGTACCAATTAAATTGTCACTGAGAGAACTGAAGATAACTATGGATTCTGCACAAATTTATACTTGTTACAATAATTATTATTTTCAAATCGACGATAGTGCATCGTTGAATTGATGTTGAATTATTCTCTGACTGATATTGAAAATTCGATTGAAGTTTCGTAGAGTTTGTCAGGAATTATTCATTATTTTCATCATGAAAAATGTATTGTATAAGTAAATGCGAGCGCCGAAGTCGAGGAGAACAACAAAAATGGTACACTATATATAATCGTACAGTTGACTGATTATACCACTGTCGATATTTATAGTTCTCTTTTAGCTGGAATAACTTTGTACTGCATTACAATTTGGAAATCGACAAGAATACAGGGAAATCCAACCTTCCTCATGTGGCGTCCTATACTTCCGTGTATATTGGTATCTGCTCGCGCAATTTTTCACGGAACGGCCAACGCGCAAAACATTTCCTCGAGAGCTATACAAATGAGCTCGTTTGTCTGGTCGATTCTCGAAAACTCGCACGCGAGCGGCTTTATTCTCAAAATAATTGAACCAACAGTGCTGCTGGGTATTAAGAAATACCATGGAGATATTAATACAATAATCGAGCGTATATAGTGTCGTGGCGCAGCCGCGCGCCTCTGAATGAAGATCTATCCCGAGCAGATTCGCGCTAATGAAGTATCCGGTCTGAAATATAGTTGGAGCTCGGCATTGAATAAATTAGGCGCATCTTTCGACGAATCAATCATAGCCGCGCGCGGACTGGCCTCGGGACTCTCGTCGCATTTGCGACTAATATTTCAGGCGTCGTCGTGGCCGTCGCGAGATCCATCTCGCCCGCTCACTCTTAATCTCTTCCTCCGACATTATATTCTCTCTCTTTCTCTCTCTCTATTTTTCCCGCGACTCGACTCTCGCGCGCACTATTTCACACCCGGCTGCTCTTCTTCTCTCAATCGGCGTTCGTTTACAAAACCGGCCGAAAATAACCGTCTCTCTGTGTACACACACCGAGTAGTACCCGCTTAGCTCGGGAATCTTCCCGCTTCCCAATCGAGCTTCGAATATGACAATCGACATGCGATTTTCCGTTTGGATTCCAAGCTGAAAAGTCATCTCAGCGGGAGGGAAAAATAAACCTGTATTGTCCCCGAAGTAGCCGTATTTTCTCTCTCGCCTTGTTAGTGAATTCATATTCACTTCCAATAGTATCCAATCTCGATATGGAAATCGACAACTTTGGATTTTTCATATTGACAGAGACGAAAAACAATCAAACAGTATAAACCAAGATTTGTGTGTGAATAAATACACATAATAAATCGCTCCTTGTGCAATGGAAATCAAATTGATTCTTATAAGAAACTCACTCGGATTTGGGATAATGTCGACGTGGATTTCCGTACGATCAACGTCGAATCGAACTTGTAACACCGAATTCTCTCGCAGCTAAATCGTACGAAAACGATATCCACGCGAACGACGAATTTCGGCTTTCGGAGTTTATATCACGCGCGAGATGATTAACGCGCGCCGGGAGGTAACAGTGTGAATATAGCCTCGGGTCCGCGAGAGAGAGAAGAGAGCCACGTGCGTGCAGCGCACCGTGCAAAAACCCACGAGCCGACTATATACATATACGCGGAGGGAAAGAGAGAAAGAGAGATAGAGGGAGGATAGGATACCGCGGGGGAGGCTTAATGATCCTCCCCCATAAAACCGGGCATACTGGCCCGTTTGAAAAACTAATTAAACTTTTTCGCGATATCGGACGCGCTTTAATGCGTTCGTTAAATACCCGCGGATGCAGTGGAGAGAGAGGGAGGGAGAGCAACGATTCCGGCCACTGTGCGCTGCAGTTTTGACGAGCTGTTGAGAGACCAGATAACGAGAGGGACGAGCTAAAATAGGAAACCCGAGTACTTTTCGTTACCCATTGAATTACCGATGCTTCGTGTATACGTTGCCGGTTCCCACGTGCGTAAATAGCGCGAACGGGTCTCTAAATCAAGATGTGAATATATATAAATCGATTCTCGTATTTTTATATCGCCGAGAGGACGAGAGAATCCGCTTTCGACGACAGCCTCTGTCGGATTGACAAAAAAAAATATGAATAATTACGCGGAGTCGACACGATTGTCTGACGGATTCCTCGACGAAACGAATTTCAATCAGGCCAAGCTCCGATTATTCAACCGAGGTGATTTTTTGTTTGCAAGAGTCCTTAAAAGTCAACGTCTGCACAAGGTCTCAAATAGCGGTTGACCGATGGTCATTTGCAAAAATTTATAAATCGAGCAATCGATCCTCGGGGAAGAGCCAAGGGAGGGTATATGTATAACGTGCGAGCTAATCTGAAAATCGCGCGGGTTAACGACAATCGCCTGCAGGACACACATATATATATACTGTTCGGCCGGTGGAGAGCGGCGCGGCGTATCAACGCCAACAATATGGCCCTGTCGCGCTAGCGCATCAGGTTGCCGCACGCGAATGGAGCACATTACTTATCCCTTTCACGGGGGACACCATAAATTAGGCGTATAGAAATTAACCGTCGCCATGGCGACCCTCCGGCGACGCGCCTTTTATTTCCTTCGGTAAACTGCATACACACACACGCACACACACACACTCGCGCGATGGCTTAATCGGAAACGGCTGGATCTCTCGCGGTTGGTTCACGGCCCCCGCGAACCGTCGCCGCACAGCCGATTTTCTTTTTTCCCCTCCCTCTCTCTCATTCTCTCAATCATCCGCACCCGATACTCGTCTGATTTCTTATCCTCGGCTAGCGGCCGCGAGTGATTTACGGCGCCGAGAGAAAGGCGAGGCTGCTGCTGCCTCTCCCCCCCCCCCACCCCACCCCCAACCAACTCCTTTATTTCGTGTTTCGGCTTCGTTTTTTATTGTTATTGTCGGCCGGCCGAATTTCCAGGTCGAGAGCTGTTTCGGTTTATTGGCGAGCGCGTGTGTGTGTGTGTGTTACTCCCCGAGCAGCCCGTGTCAGTCAGCAAATGGCTCTCGAAGATAAAATATCGCCGCTTAATACGCTGTAAATTTCAGACGCACGCGAAATGCCGGCATACACGGACGATGCAGTTCTCTCTCTCTTTCTTTCTCTCTATCTCTCGGCTCTTGTGCGTCCTGACTTTTAAGAGTTTCTACGTCTAACTGAGCCTCCGTATTCTGACGTCTTTATTTGCATAAAAAGATCTTTATTGCTTGGGAACTTTTCAATGACTGCAGCTGAAATTCAATTGACTTTTTCCCCCTCTCTCTCCTCAGCTCCTTCCCTTCCTCGTGTTTTCTCGAGAATAAAAATATACCTTCGCTCGTTTTGTCGAATTCAACATTTCACTTGACGCTCGTTCAATTACGCATATATATTTTTATGCCTCCGAAATCGAGGGGAAATAAAAAAAATGCCCCGCGCTCTCTCCTTCGCATATAATCCGATAAGCGAATCTCCTTTTATTATATGTATATATACGCGCATGGGAGCCACGTCGTAACGGACCGAAATAAAAATGTATAACAAGCCCCCCGACGACGACTGTACTTATCGGATGCATTCAATGACACGAGCTGTCGCGTAATTTATACCCGCTGATGTCGTCGTCTATAATTCACGCGGCCAACAAAGCAACGAAAATCAATCATCTCGAAAAAATCCCATTCGCTCGCAGAATCCATCAGACGTACGTTGGTGCGCGCGCGCGTCTTTCTCTCGTTTTTGTCCCGCATCATTATTATTTACGGATTGTCTTGCGCCTCGCGCGTCGATAGAAGGCATAAATCCAGGACGCCCGATAAAGGGAAACAAAATTAAAATCGAACGCGGACGTTAATTCCATTGGAATTCCTGTGGCGAGCGAGCGACCGGCCGGCCGCTTGATTTATCGCCGCCGACCGATAAATATAAAAGCAACGGAAAATACAAGGGAATTCCGAATAATGACAGCCGCAGAAAAATTCCGCTCGTCGCCGCCGCGAGTCGAATTTCCTTTCTATACTGACGCGCGGCCCCTGCCACACATGTGTATGTGATATATACATGCGCGTGTATACGCGCACATAAAACCCGATCGGCGCACTTTTCGAAAGCAGCCTCGCAATGACCCTCGCGCCGACTCCAAATACGTCGATATACATATATATATATATATGTATGTACGGAGCGACAGGGACATCGTATGGTGTCCTTTGCGTTGCAGCTCTCCTCGCTCGGAGCGCGCAAAATCACCTCGATTGCGCGGGGATCTCTCTCTCTCTCGTGTAACGCACACCTCGCTCAAAAATACGTGTACAAGAGCGACTCGGCGCGGGGCGAAGAACATGCGAAATAACGTACGCGGTATATATACTCGTGCACACACTCACACACGCGTTAATCATTTTTAACAACTCACACGTACGTTAGGAACAATTTTTTTGTTTTTGAAACTTGGACTGGTGTGCCTTGATTACAAGTGTATCGAGACGCTCGTGCAAAAGCGTTGTTTATGATAATCAGCTTGAAAATGCTGATGGAATCGGTTTTACGCGAATGTCATTCGTCACTTTTGAATAATAATATTCACATCGATTCGCGACAAGTGAAATTACTACTTTGAAATAATAAATGTTGTTCCTCGACGTGTGAATAAGATTTCTCGAGAGACGCGTGTGATGCGGGTCGCGGAAAATTCGTACGAATAATTTTCTTCCAGTTATATATACGTTTGGGCCAGAGACACAGAAGATATACAATCGAGAAGCTGCGTCTTCGAGAATCATTTTTTTTCTTTCGTCGCGTAGCAGCAAACTGCTACTTACGCGCCGGGGATGTCTTACAAGGAACTCTCCACGCGTGTACCTCGCGCGGGATTTATGTACAAGGAGGAGAAATCATGTGGGCAGGATTTAGTTTATCATTTTATCTACTCCCTCGCGGGGAGATAAATTTTCAGGTGTACACCTCAACGCGCATTATGATGCATGGCCGCGGAATAAATCAATAAAACTGCTGCATAATGATTATGTTTTATAAACGCTGGATTTATTATGACAGAACGATTATAATCGCGGCAAATCAGATGCGGCTCAATAAATAACGAGATTTCGATCCAAATTTATATATGTCCGGGCCGGTGTACGAGAAGAAACCCGCGTACATGAATATATATACGCGCATTTTTGCACCACTCGTTGAATGAGCCCCGGAATTTTAGCAGTGAAAATATCTGTCCGGCGAATATTTCTCGATGAAATATCCATTAGCCGGTGGAACTCGCGAGCCGCATAGCGAGAGATTAACATTTTTTCTCCCTCTCGTTACTCAAAGAGAGTTACGCATTTCGTCCGGCGAAGGAAAGGGCCGGTTTGTTATCAGCTGGAAAATTTCATCGGACTTAATGACTTGATTGACGCGATCGGCGCGAGTGATTCACCCGTTGGACTATGAATAAATTATAACGCAAGAACCGTTGGCGAACGACGCGTGTGTGAATAATCGCGGGGATTTAATGGGAACGCATCGCGTAAGCTGCATTGATCTGCGCGAGATATCACGTGTATAGCACGATAAATCAGCGGCTATTCGAGGGTTATTAAAAATATACGCAAAGCGATGATTGGATTCAGTTTCTCGTGTACACTCTGGTACGAATGAATAATACATCTCGCGTCGGTACGGTCACGGTATGGATTCCTCATCGAAACCCCGACGACACCGCTAGATTGATACGTATCAATCTCTTCTCGAGCGAGCAATTCCAATTTCTTCCCGGTGGAAGGAATGTCACACAAGTGTGGCGTGAACTCACTTCTCGCAAGCCTCGTTTTGAATAATTTCGACACCGGGCATATAGTACTGTCCTCCGCAGATTCAGTATACAATCGGCCTCCCGCCCGCAGCCAACAGTGCACACCAACGCTCCGTATCCGCCCGAATTTTTCGACGGTTTTCACGCATACATACATATGGCAGCGGTGGGGCAGGTTATAGACGTTGAAGGGAGGGGGTGGGGTGGCGCGCACGGCACACGGAGCAGTTTGTTTACGCCTCGGCTTCCCACGTGCGGGGCATGGCGCGCTCTCTCTTATACGGCTGGAGCTGCGCTGCTCGAGCCCCGGAGGGCGTCTTCGTGCTGTTGCACTATTTGATTGTCGCCGGCAGAGCGAGCTTTCGCTCGGTGGTCGCAGTCCAGTTGAAAAACCCGCGCTACAGCCAGTAGATCTCGAGCGGTCAGTTAAGACTCGAACCGATTGAGTCGAGGGGAGGGTTGGGAGCGTAGAACGGGAGTCGGAACTCACATTTCATACGTTGCGGTGCGTGCTGTTTCCTTCGGGTCATCTGCAGCGTGTTGGGAGCGGCTCCGAAGTTGCGTTGGGCCTCGTGGGGCTCGGTCCGTCGCGTTGGCGTTCGTCCCTCGTGTGCTCGACGTTGCAGAGCCAAGTGACGTCGGGGGAGAGACTCGGGGGGCAGGTGAGCGAACAGAGCGAGATCGATTCGAGCAAACTACCTGTCGATCGCCGACTGGCTCTTCATCTTTTGCCTCTGCTCATTTGCTAAGCTCAGCGCACTCGACGTTCATCTCGCGCACTGCTGCTGCCTCCTGGCGTTATGTACAGAGCATCGACGGACATCCGGGGCCTCTCCGGTTAGCAAGGTCACATTTCACACAATCATCGACGGTGGCATTCGGTTTGTCGCTCACTCGGTCGCACACAACACGCCCGTCAATATTGTCACACTGCACTCGTCGTAATGCGCAAGCTGCAATCAGTCCTCCCGACGACGCTCCTGGGGAGCCGCGCGCACAGGTGGAAAATCGTGTACACACGCGCGAGCTTCCGGTGTCGCGCCGGCCTTGGGTGGGGAGGAGGGGCGACAGAGAGACAGCGAGAGAGAGAGAGAGAGAAAAGAAGTGGGTGGGGGGGGGAGGAGGAAAGCGAGAGCGAGTGTGGGGGAGGGGGCGTGTGTGTGTGTGGACAGCACAGGGGTAGCGCGCGACTGACGCGGTGTGCGGCAGCGGCGGAGCAGACGGAGCGGGCGGCGGTCCAGCGCTGACTGAGCGCGCGGCCGAGGAAGCCGCGCGTCGCGACGGCGGCGGATCCGCGCGCGCGGGGAGGAGGGGAACTCGCGCGCGCGCCGTTTGCTACACCGCGCCGGGAGGGGAACTCCGCCACCGCCGCCGCCGCCGCGTCCTCCTCGCGCGCGAATCATACGGGGGGAGGGGATTCGCAACGCGCGGCTCTCCGTGAATGAGAGCTTGTGCTGGGTATGTATATGTATACACACGAGTGCTGCGCCGCGATGCACTTTGCGCTGCACATGTGCACCACGACACACCGAGGGGTGAGCGCGAAAATTCGGGTCAACCGGACAAGTGTCGCGCGGTGGTCGTGTGTGTATACGGACACTGGACCGTTGATCGCCGTGCGACCTATAGAGGCTCCCCGGCCCGCTGTTGTGTTTCTTTTATCCTTGGAATTGGTGCGGACGTTTTTCCTGGATTACACTCTCGATTGCTCGGAGCATTTCTAATTCAACGAAACTTTGATTGAATGCCAGTCTGCGAATTTTCGAGCTTTTCGAGGAATCGACGGGTCCCTCGATTCACCGGAATGAGCGACTCGTATAATATAAGTAGACGCACGAGTAGCAGCGTATTGAGCGCGGAGCTTCTTTTCACAACTAAATTTACAATTGTGTATTTCAACAACTCAGCAATCCCTTCACCGTATTACCTTCACCGCATTATCGTCAATGCTCAACTCTGGCGACATCTCAATTTATTTACACTACCTACTGTATATGGCATTTTTTTTACTCATCGTCATACAAATAACCTTTACTACTACAAAGATCAAATGTGATTGTACCCTAAGGTAGAATAAATTGATTCTATCAATCTATCTAAATTCAAAACGTGAGGTTGCATCACTGAATTCAATGGACGAACAGAAGATTATTATCGCCAGAGATTCACCGTTTCACGGGCTTTTCTTATTCGTGGATCAGCTTTTGTATCATCTCAAGCATTGGTAATATGAAAGCTGATCCATAAATGTTGGATTACGTTGAGAAGAACAGTGAATATTATTAAAAATTATCTCGCATGATGTCCGTTCCCATGCACATATTTCCCTACAGAAAACGCTCGGGAATTTTTCGAAAGAGTATATAAACAGACGAGAACGACAAAAAAATCACGCACGAGTTAGCGACGGTCGCGAATCTACGCGAGCTCAAGAACGTGTACGCGCTAATCGTTGCGCAACAAAGCCCGAGTCAGCTGTGGCGCAGCGCGCGGAAGCGCAACAGTGTTTAGCACGGGCCCAACGGCCGCGTATAGCATATCGGAGCTCGCGCTCGCGCGCGGCACATGGTGCGTAGCCGCGGGAAGGCGGGGCCCGCGCTGAACAACCTGAGAGATCGCCGGCGATGGGGTGGGGATCGCATCGGTCTCTCTCTCGGCGCGGCTCCCCCCCACCCCGCGGCTGCTTTATTGCCCGCCCAACGCGCGCGTCAACCGCCGCTGCTGCTGCAGCTGGCGGGACCGCCGCGCGCCCAACAGAGACGGACGACGCCGGAACTACGGGCGCGCGCTCGCCTCACCTGTGAGTCTCTCGCTGTTTTGCTGCACCGCCTCCACCCGGCCCGGCTCTCCACCCTCCACGTGAGTACTCGATCCCGTGCCGGGGCCGGCCCTGAGTCTGGAGACGCGTGCGCGACCCCCGCCGACGTCGCAGCGACTCGGCTCCAACCACTTTCCAACGACCTAACCTCAAAATCGCGTTCCCAATGTATAACGCTCGCTGCCACGCGACTGCCACTGCCCGATACTCGAATTACGGCTATTCGAGGGGAACGTGTCCCACGTCCGGACCCTGTTTTGACCGTAGATCAACGCTCGAGGGGGGAACCGCAGCTCGCAGCTCGGGTTCGAATCGCGCGAGCGACCGTCCAAAATCGGCCCAGCGCGCGGCATCAGTCGCTCGCGAGCGCCTGCGAAACTATATACACGTATATCTATACATATACAGTCGTCTGCTCGGCGCAACGGAGAGGCAGAATCTGCGAGCAGCGACGAGCTGAGGCGAGCAGAGAGAGAGAGCGGGACGGTTGTAGGAGCGCGAGCGTCTGCCGCGGCGCGGCGCTACGGGCCGAGGCAGCGCGCGACGCTCCGCCCACGCTCGGGCCGGCTGGGCGGGGCGCCGGTGATCTATAGCGTCGTACACTACCCCCACCCCGGCGAGCTCCTGCCCGACCGCTCGACCCAGGCCACGCCCGTCTTTTCTCTCCGCGCCGCGCGCGTTTCACTGTATATATATACATACACACGTATATACCCAAGATGCGATCCCTTCGGTAGCGGCGCGCAATCTTTATGCCCCTCCGCGCGACTCTCCCTCCATGTGTGCGTGTGTATTCATAGTGCGGTCGCGCAGCAGCCGGTTAGCTGCCGGCCTGCGCGACTTTCGAACGCTCTGACCTTTCGCTCCTCTCCGCTGCAGCTCGTGTCATGGGCCAGATAATGCGCGACACGCACCTGCCGTATCTCGCCGGCTCGTTTTCCGCGAGCGTTATGCTCGCGATTTCCCCACTGGCGTATTCGCGGGGTCAATAGCGCGTGGAGCACCAGCTCGCGGTTGGCTTGCCCCGAACGAGCCTTGTCTCGTGTACGCTGACTGATTGTACAGAGTTTTTTCAATGAGTTTCGTGCTTCGCGAATTGTTCCGAGTTTTCGAGACTGAAAATTGATCATTCAAGGTCGAATTCATACACTTGAATTTACTGTGGTACAAGCATTATCTACCATTTATTTTTTATTTCTTTTTGATAATATTATACCCGTGGATTTACTGGAGGGCCGATTGACCAAGTCCTTCATATCAATCGTAATATTTACCAAGCAGTATTATTCCATTCATTAACTCTATGCATCCATAGTACAATATTTATTCTATATTTATTTTTCAAATGTCCAATTGGTTCGAGTATACAATTCAATGGATAAGAATTATCTTGGTTCATCGTACTTGATGACTCGTCTTCAAATTATAACTCATCTGCATCGTCTATTATTTCACTATTCATTCTCCATTTCGTATAATAAACTACGCTAGTCAATTGAATGGTTAAAAAAATGATATTCAGTCCAGTAACAGCTTCATTCTGAATGATTCTTATGTTGAGTAATCCGAAAATAGCAGTCGAATATTAATATACAATTTATTATAACCACAATTGAAAAGCGTCAAGACGCAGTTATTTTCCCATTACTTTTATTTAATTAAACATTTTTTTCTTTACATCTTCTAGTGTTTTATTTACTATTAATTGTTAAGAATATAAACTGTCCATACAGCTATTTTTTCATACACTCTGCGATACACATTAGTCACGTTCCATGAAAAAAAATTTAAGACACTCGAAACATTCATCGTTCGCGGACTCAATATTTTTTTGTTGACAAATATACAGTGAGAACTTCAAGTAAATAAGTATAGGGTACATTATATAATAACCATGTGAAAATGAGGTTCCCAAGTGAACGTATATCCGAGTGATTTGCCTGCATGTACATAGTCTGAGCCGATGTTCAACATCAGCTCATGACATAATCTCAAAATTATTGGTCGTTCATAACTTTTAATCGTGGTCATTCGTCATCGTTCATTACAACCCGCGCTATGATCAATTTAATCAGGCTTATACGATAAATAACAAATCTAATCGACGCATCTGCTTCGTTTTTCCTCCATCTCATTTGATTCTCATGTCAACATATATCAACTAAGAGATTGCAGATCAGTCGCGAATCGCGCACGACAAAACAAAACTGTCAGAGAATAATAATTTTTGTCGCGCTGCAACAAGCTGAACGATATACAAATGCATAGGTTTCAAATATGAACATATTTAAATGAAATTATGCAAGTTTACGTAAAAAATATAATTCGATTAAAAAACGTGAGAAAAATATTTATAGTATATTGGGCTTATACCGCTGATCTGAATCATAGGCGATACTGTCGCGAAGGGCGTTTGCTCGACCCGATCGCCCAGCTTCGGTCACACGTTTTCGAGCGCGAGCGCCGAAACAGCCTTGACGCAGCGAGGTACAAATATATACGATATTTTTGTTCGCAACGCGGTAGAAAAGTGGCAACCGCTGCAAGTACCAGGACGGCAAGGATCCGTTCGGTCTCAGTCGGCGTACGCGCACGAAACTAACGATAATAATAGCAACATATCGTGTGCGAGAGAGTATATAAGCTTGACGCCGCGAGGATATATGTATCGCCGAGTAAGCTCATTAAACGCTCGGATCGCGGGCGAAGCTGACGGGGGCGGGGGGAGGCATTATTGAGGGAGGCACATCGATGGGCGGATGATAAATAAACGAGGCTCGAGCCGGCCGGCCGGGCCGCGAGTGATAAAACATCCTCGCGAGTTTGAGCATTACAGAGTGGAGTACATAACTCAGGTGCGGGCTGGACCGCGCGGAGAGCTGGCTCCGCTTCATTATGCACTGGGCTTTGTCTCGGCTCTCACACACACACACAAGTGCAGCTCGAGCGGCAGCAAAAAAGTGTGGGCAGTTTTCATCTTTCGTACACCGAACGCGCGCTGGCGCATATCCTTCGCGTGCTTAATTCGCCTCTCCCTTAGCTCCGCTCCTTCATCCTCGCCTCTCCGTGTCTCTCTCTCTCTCTTCCCTTCCCCCCACCCCCCCCCCCCCACCTCGACTCGTTTCTTTTTCTCCGGCGCTCTCCTTTTCCCCGTGTCTCCCGCTCTCGCATGTCGCGGCCGCCTCTCTCGTTCATTACCGCTAAACATTCCTGTCAATTAAAAGTGCATGGCCCCGATTTAGTGTGTATGCGCGAGCGCCACACCGATGCAACAAGCCAAAATAGAAGCCCGCGACTCCTTTCCTCTCTCTCTTTCTCTCGCTGCTGCTGCTGCTGCTGCTAGTGCCACCCCCGGGCCCCTCGCACCCCCATACCTTTGCTAAGTAGGCTCCAGTAGGCCGTCTTTCGACTAATTGCCGGACTCTTTTCGACCCTTTTTTCCCTCCGCCCATTGGCAACAGATCGGGGCTGCTCACCTTCGTATATCTTCGTATCTCACCTGGAGCTGCCACTTGCGATTTGGGTCACTACGATCTCGCTGAAACTTACAGCAGGTGCTTTGTACTTGCCCAAATAAACTGAATGCATATATATTCGCGGATATAGGTATATTACAGCAGTTTGGGTGAATCAAAAGACTGTCTCCAAAAGTTTCAGTGGATTTGCTGACCCAAATACCAGGTGGCAGCTCCTGATTATAGGCGTGGAGAATCAATGTCTAGAAATCAACTTTTCTGGCACAAGCAATAAAACATCTTGTATGTGACTCGTGCGGAACGTTTCACGCACACTTTTGCATGAACAATTATTATTTTATCATGAGCAATTTTGTACAACAAAATGTATGTAATAAGGTGAATCCGAATCATTTTGCGCGAAAATCGAGATGCTTCCAAGATGGTTTCGACGTCACGAGGATAGGATTGAAAGTAAACCGTAGCAAAATTGTCGATAAAATATTCAATGGGTTCCGCACACCAGTGTCTCTTAATGTCTCTCATTTCTGTACTTCAAAATGAATTATAAGTCGGGGCTTATTAAATACCCGTAAATAATCTGGGTAGATTTCTCGGAGCTGCTTTTGCTAATCTCTTGATCGTTTCAATGACTGATGACGAAAGAAGCTATTACAGATTCGCGGTATACTTTTTACTGTGCCAGTATATTGCACCAGAATATATGATTCATGATCTATACCCCTTCAATATACATTCACGACTTGAATATTAATTTGATTTTCCGCGTATTCGACTTGCCTATACGGTATCTTATAGTACTAGTATACTCTGAAAAATTAACAATATCACCCAAGCAAGATGAATAATGCGATTCAATCTGTATAAAGAGAAAAGTATTCGCGGAGAAATTCAGCTATCTTGTAGTTTCATCATCAACCGTATTAACTTCCGATGCATTTAACGTAAATTTAGACTGATAACTATAGCTAATGGGAATTACTTACTTGATAATTGTTCATATACATAAACCATGAGCCGAAAAAAATGAAGAACTAACATTGCCCAAATAACTCGATCATAATACAAATTCAATCTACAAAAGAAAAAGTACTCGTGGCATCATCAACCGAATTAACTGTGGACGTGCATTGGAAACACCGAGAAATCGCATATCGATTGTAATATGAAACTAATCAAGCGTGCACCCGAAAATGTTTATCGTCATAATTTTCCAAGCGCTCGGTCAATCCACTTCATGCGATATCTCTCGACTATACCCGCTCGATTCTATACGAAACGCGACGGGCGGGTGGGGATATTAGTTCAAACTTGGTCGCGCGGCTCTCCGTCCGCGAGCTCGCGCGTAAAGATATCAAGTGGCTTTTCCGATCGTATCTCTGTCAATTGCCATAAACAGCGTCGGAGCCGTATACACGTAGCCGGGCGAAGCTATTCGACAACAAAGTAATAAGCCGTCGAGCGCGCCAAGTTTATTATCGCAAATATAAAAGTGGATCGCGTCGCCGGGGACTGCGGCGGAAAAGGCAAAAGCAGAACAAGCTAAATCGCGCGTGGGGGTAGGGGAGGGAGGAAAAAAAAGCGGGTGATTTGCGAGAAGCAGCTCGGAGATGTTTTCGCGTCAGCAGCCAGCGTCCCTCTCCCCCTCGGTCGAGCTATATAGCCGCGAACGGCAAACACACGCGTACATAGTCTGAGCCGTCCAACGCCGACAGGGTCGTACCTCAGAACGAGTGGTGCTGCAAGCCGAAGAAGGAAAGGAGACCGCGGGGTGGGAGGATCCTTTACGAGCATCGTCGCCGCGACGACGTCGTCATAGTTTCCGTCGTCGCCGTCGTCGTCGTCGTCGTCGTCCGAGAGAACCAACGACGTCGACCCGAAGCTACGGCTCTTGTTATCCTTTGAAATGAGAAAAAGAAAAAACTTCACCCACCCACGCGCCCCCGCGGTGGTGAAAAAGGGACGAGCAGCAGGAGGAGGGAAGAAAAAACGACGGCGGAAAGACGAGTATAGGTATGGGCGAAAGATACGCGGAAAAAATGCAAATATGGAATACCGGTACGCAGATAAAGTTTTATGGAACGAGTGATTCTGCACCGCGCAGCGCCGGGGCTTTAGCCAAATTGACTCTGCGGCCTAAGATTTTCCCGTGCCCGCAGATAAATTACCCGATAAATTTATTTAATCAACACCGCCGCGTCTAACGCTTGCGTAATGCATCGCGCAAAGAATCACGATATATTTTTCCAAAAAAAAAATCACAACAACACACCGATATGTGTGCATCTCTCGTTGAACATTGAGTTTCACGTTGCCGATGGTAGTAGAGGAAAATTCGTCGGATGAAACTTGGGCCATAACTGAGGTTGGGCGCATTTTGGAAACGCTTCTCGACGCGTCCTCGTGAAACTGGGCCGGATATGGCGGAACAAAAGACGAGTGGCCCCGGGAGTGAGCGGTAATTTTGGGGCACTCGAGTGTGCCTCGGTGCAGCGGCTAGATTCGAGGTATATAGGTGCGCGAGCGGGGGGTCGGCCGTTGCGCAATGTGGACCTGCTCTGCTTTTGGCTCACTTTGCCTCACTTCACGAATTTGTCTCGGGTGAAATACGTCTACGCGCGCCGGACCGATCGAGCCTCTCTCTGTCCCAAGGACGACTTTCTTTCTCTTGCTTGCGACCCTGTGGTTCGGCCGAACGACTCTGGCGTCACTGCAACTGGACAATATTAAGCAGACCGAAAATCATTGGTTTGAATCTTTCGTGTCGGGCTTGAATTTGACTTTTGGCTGTTTAAAGCTACTGATTTGCAAAACAAACATCCAACTTATTTGTCTCGACGTCCAAATCGTTTTGGAGTTTTTCACCTTACTTCAAAGACGCCGAATTTGTATGTTGGTGTTTTTCAATTCGTATTCAAACCACTGGGGTCCGGATGTAACTCACTAGGAGACCACTCGGGATGTGGGTCAGCAATCTTGACCAAAATTTTTTTGGTGTTTACTTGTGGCAAGAATAGAGTGTATCCAAAGTTTTAGGGTCCAACGCTTCCAAACTTCCAAGATATTAATTTATATATTTTAGTTAAAAACGCTGGTCTCGTCGTGAAAAAATCAACGTAAAAAAATCAACGCTAAACGACTTTTCATGCTGTGCTTGGATACTGAAACAATAACAACATGTATATAAGCACAAAGACCACAAATGTAGTATCATAAGACAACAATTCAGTGTCAGACTTGATTTTTATTCATGGAAACTTCAATTCTGAACATGTGTCGACCAATATCATACTATAACACACACATATTGTTATTGCTCCAGTATCCAAGCACAGAGTGAAAAGTCGATTAGCGTTGATTTTTTCATATATTTCATGTTTTACTCTATGTGAGTAAGACATGGAAGTCAAATTTGTTGAGTATACACGTTATTTACTCCTTTTATATGTTTTTCAGGATAAAATGTAATGTAGTATTCAAGTTATAGCAGTGAAAGTGTAGTGCAGTGAGGGAAAAACGTCTCAGATGGCATATGGTCATTTCGGACGAGACCAGCGTTTTTAACTAAAATATATAAATTAATATCTTGGAAGTTTGGGAGCGTTGGACCCTAAAACTTTGGATACACTCTATTCTTGCCACAAGTAAACACCAAAAAAATTTTGGTCAAGATTGGTGACCCACATCCCAAGTGGTCTCCTAGTCAGTCGAATTACCCATCTCCTACATTTCGATGTTCGATCGGTTACAATAAGTTTTTTTTTTTTTTTTCATTGAAACGTGTGTAATATACCGAAAAATGATATTCCATCACGCTTGTGAGAGAGAAAATATTTTTAAAAATGTTGATATTTTCCGAGGACCCTTCAAATGGTCTGAAACGTTGAAATGAAACTTCGAACGTTATCATCTTGGAGTTACATCTTTACATAATTTCGAATAGTCACTGCGTAAGATTTTTCAAAATATAAATCATCTTTATTATATTCTATGTCTTGGAATTTTTTTCCTTGAACATCTCACGAATGTCTGAACGCAGAATCTCAATTTCTGTCGATGCTTCCTGGAGGCTCGCCCCGACTTGGCTATCAGCTGATATTCATTTCGCAGTACACCAATATGTCCACTGATGATCTCACAGAATCGTCTGCGAACCGGTAAATCATCAATATGATGATCTGGAGTAAAGAAAGAAAAGAAGAGAAAACTGATGAAAATTAAAACGTCCACAGCCGACTGCGAAGCCAAGCGGCAGCGCATACATATCGCGCCAGCGAATCTGTCCTGGCGCGCGCGCGTACATGCACACACGTATAAGCGCTCGCGCGAGCCAAATGAAATTAGTTGTCTGTCGGGGGGTTGGGGCTCGGTCGCTCTCGACTTATCTCGCTTAGTCGAGTCGGGCTCGCGGCGGCGCGGCGGATCGCTCGCAGCCTCACTCGGGCGCGCATTCCTCGAATATTATCGGATCGTCGGCCGGGGCGCGTGACGTGTGCCGCGCGAGTGAAAAAGGAAGATTAGACACGTGTGTATCGGAGGGCGGAGCTGCCGCGCGGCTAGAGCAGCAGCGCGCGGAACAAATTGCGCGCGCGCGAGCGTCGCGGCATGCCGGAGCGGCAGAGTCTTACATGTATAGTTGCGAGCGTCACCACGCGCATACTTTGTAATTGGGCGAATCGCATAAATCGCGCGCGCTCCACGTGCCTGTATACACACGCGCGCGCGCGAGCGCAGCATCTCGCGCCGATAAATTGCCGCAGATTGACGCGGTGCGATATATTAGCGCGCGCGACCCGTATGCCTCTCGCAACGAGCGTAAACGGTGCATATGAAATTCGCACCCAAGAGATGCCGCTCGCGCGTTGCGTGCCCGAGAGAGCCGGTACGTCAAACCAGTTGGCCGATCGCTGCTTTGTGATATTCCAACAGCGAGATTCAAAGCGGGACGTTTGGTCAAGTGTGCCCGCGCGACACCCTACCTTCCTTTTTTTTCATTCTCTTTGCTCATCGGCGAATTTACGCGTGGTAATTGGTTGCCGCGACCCGATATACCAGTGTATACTTAGCGGAGAAGCGTATGATTGCGCGAAACGAAAATTCAAAGATTCCCCGGTGCGGGGAGAGTGTTTTGTCTTGGGACTCCTGCTCTCTTAAATCCTTACAATACTTAAAAACCAGTGCATTACAGTGAAAATTCACTGTAAAACGGTGGACGACAAATTCACTGATGGGTTACAGTGAATTTCTTATGGAACTAATCTGAATTTTCACTTTACTTCCACGAGATTTGATAGAAAACATTTTTACATAAAATTCACAGTAAGTAGAGTAGAAATTCACTTCACACTATACTTACTGCAAATCGTGATGTAAAATGTGAATTTTATGTAAAAATGTGTTGCTATCAAAACTCGTGGAAGTAAAGTCAAAATTCACTTCAGTTACATAAGAAATTCACTGTAATCCGTCAGTGAATTTTTCATCCACCTTCTTACAGTGATTTTTCACTGCAATGCAGTGGTTTTTTACTGTAACGATTTAAGAGAGTGTACCTGTGCAGTATTCTCTTAGATCCTTACAGTGAAAAATCACTGTAAGAAGCTTGACTGCAACTGCAGTGGAATTTAAGTAATTTAATTAAATACCGAGTAATTTAAGTGAATTTTTACTTTTCTGAAAATAAAATAAAATAAAATAAAAAAGTAATCCATTGAGAAAATGACAATTCTTAATTCAAGTACCTGAATCGTAAGTTGAATTGTTGCATCATTGAGTAAAATTTCATACACGAGTGAAAAAATCATTTTCGCAGTGTACGACAACGGCTGTATTCGGGTCACATGGCGAGTCGAATGCAATAGAAAAACGTTCACGGGGTTAAAGCGAGTAGCTGTCGCGTGTTTGGTTGGATGTCAAATGATGAATAAATTGCGGGCCGGCTATGCACGACGTATGTATTTTGAAGTTATAATACAGTCGGGGTTGGGTGAAATAGCTGAGAACAGGCCACAGAGCATCGCGAGCGCGGGGAATGCGCGCCCAGGACGAAGAGGAAGTACGTGATAGATAGTGCTTGGCGTCGGCGGCCGCGGCGGCGGGCTTAAAAATAAACTAACAGGAGGCGTGCACATAATTTTATAACGGCAGAGTGTAACGCGTTATATCGCGTCAATCTTGAAATTTATCGCGCTAAATATTGCCTCCCTTGAATTGCACGACGCCCAGTACGTGTACGAGTGTGCGTGTGTGTGTGTGTGTGTGTACGTGTACGTGTATAATCTCCCCCGAGATGTATATAGAGAAACTCGCGCGCGCGCGGCTTCCCACATCACGTGCCGCGGCGAACCTGTGAATTATGACGCTGAAACTTAAACAAATCAATGCGCGCGGATTAATTCGTTTGACTCCGGACTTACATGCGCGCCGCCACCGCCGCTCGAGATCGATATTGCTGATAAAACGAGCGAGCTCGAGCTGGATCACGGGGCCGCGTGTATATACGTGCAGTGCGCGACATCTGCGTCGCCGCCATCCCAGACGAAACTTTTCGAGTCTCCGACGAAAAGTTTGTACGAATAAAAAGCAACGAGGCTCGCGCGGCAGTGGCTGCTGCCTCTCTGCCCAATATAGCCGTTCGTATATATATATATATATATATATATATATGTAAAGGATATTGTATATGTGAATATACCATGGACACACTTTATCAGCTGGAGTATTTTGATTGGGACGAGGGAAAAGCGGTTGCGCTTCGCCAGTCTCAATTTTTCGCCGAGCCGATCCAACCAGTTTTCCACGCGCACACGCGCGCACGAATTCATTCGTCTGTTTATGTTCGTCAATACACGGGCTACATTGTTCTACTAACTTGACCAACTTTTAAACTCGAGAGTCATTGCGGTCTACTCAATTTTTTTGTATCTATAGGTAGTTTCGTGACCCATCCGACTCTAACGCGAAGTGTGACCGATATTCAACGTGTACTTACATATGCATCAACACCGATCCAGTACAGTATTGGGTGGGTTCCGAACCGATACGAACAAACTGAAAAAAATAAAACAGTATTTTGGACAGATTACACTTGATTTCCGAAAGAATTAGGTTGACACTATACAGAGGAGAAATGATTCAAGTACATTTCTGAAATTATAATCAAAATGAACATTTTTGTGAGTGGTGTCAGTGGTGATAAGAACGTTACATTTTTACGTAGAGGCGATTACTTATTAAAATGCTTCGATAGATTTAGCTAAAATTTTCCATGCAAGTTGTTCAGATAATTTAGCTGTGTTTTTTGTATACAACATGAAAAAAACAATATAAACTTAGAATGTTTTTTCATTTCCAAACCCGAACAAGTTTGAAGTCCGTCCCATCGAAGTCTAGGAAGAAAAACTTTTTTTAGCTGTTGAAAGTCTGAAATAGCTAGAAAATAAATAGTGAAATTTGAAAGTTAGGTTTATGTACTAAAAATGACTCTATATAGCCTATCATAAAACTGATCAGACATCATCAGAACCTTCAGTAAACTTTCACCACCTTCTACAACATTTTTTCACGGAACATATTCATTATTTTTTGCCTACATAAGTTTCCTTTCCATTTCTGGTCTCTTCAGTCTGCGATTACATTACAATAGACCATATTAATTTCCCCTCGAGTTTTTCTCTCCAAATACGAAGGATCCCTCGACCAAACATTCGGACGCGATCCAACACACGCACCATCAACAAGTCAATTTGACGCGCGTGAGCCGGTAAATATTCGCGAAAGTGCGTGAAGCTATTCGGATCTCGCGGGGCTATACTAATCGCGTCTCGGGGATGAAGATGTAAACGTGTATATATACACGTTGCAGCAGGTCGCGGACATCGAGGCTATATATACCGCTCAAAAGAAACAACGAATATTCATTAAAGCGCGTGTTTTATCGGCCGAGCATAATCGTGCATCATCTTATCGCGTTACGATAAACCACCGGCAGAAGCAGCAGCAGCAGCAGCAGCAGAAGTTCCGCGAGGGAGAAGAATTTTGTCGCAATAAATATTCAATGCCCGTAATGAGTAGCACTCTCGCCTCTCTCTCTCTCCCTCTGCTGCGCATCATAGAAAACTTATGTGTTGACCTCGAAGCGGTGCGCCAGCGGCTTTGGCTTTGGCTTATCTGCGACAATCCCGCATCCGTATAATCGTCGTGGCTGTGCCGCGCGCTACAATATATACATAGGTACGTACGCTCAACCCCCTCCTCGGGTGAAATTACGGCGGGAAACGCGAAAAGCCCGATCCGCGAGCAAGCGAGCGAGCGCACCAGCCGTATAAATTAAGCGTAATGCGCTCGTTAGGTCGAATAAAAGTTTTACGGGCCGATCGAGCGGGAGACAAAGAGGCCGGGCACGCGATGGAAATAGAGACGCCGCCGCCGCCGCGCGCGGGAAAAACGGCAAGGGCATGAAATAAGGAGGGACAATAAGTGCGCGCACGTATACAGCGGGGGTAGACGCGCGCGGATAAATAAAGCCCGCCGGCTAGAGCCAAATGGAAAATAGTACTGGGCCAATTGCGCGCGATACACCTACCTATATATGCGCATCGGAGCGTTCGGCTACTCCGAATTTTTTCCGCTTCGCGTCTCTGTCGTGCCCATGGCTCTGCCGCAGCTCTCGTCGAGCTCTCGACAGCGTAGATCGACGTACGTTACGCATCGATACGATCTACATCCTAAAGTGGCTCGTGTCTTTCGAAATTTGTCATCAGTTCTATAATAGCAGTGGAAGCAGCCAGTTTCCACTACTGTATTTTATAATATGAATACATTCAAAACTGCCCTATAAGGCCAGTAAATCTTTCTGGCGAAACGTTGCAACAACTAATTATTTGGTGGATTTTGTGATTTTCCTTTTCCACTTCACACTCGATTGGCCCTCAAAGATCGACTATTTATACAACATTTGAAATTCGTCTTCGTCCAGTGTTATTCTGGTGTGTGATATCCTGAATCTTCAAAAAAATATCCTATATACTGTTGTTCAAATCAAGTACGAAATTGTTCCTTTGGCGTTGGTTTGGTGCGGTTTTTTGGGATGTAAAAATACCGCGGGCGATTTCTCGGGCGCTTTTATTGGCTCGATCGGAGCGAATACTCGGACAGGAATCATATTTTTTCACCGTGACACCGTGATACTTTGAACAGTAACATTTTGAGGAGAAGTAAAAATTAAGAAGAAAAATCGTAAATTTTACTACTTTTCATTTAATTTTTTCCTACGTTATACTGGTATAAGTGTCACGGCAGCCCTCTGCCCCTGCGCTGATAAGGACTTGGAATAGATATTATTTTTAATGTCAAAGTGATAGAGTGAAGTGGTTTCTCTCTTGAAAATGTAATTAATACTAACAAAACCGGCAGCTCGCTGCGCTCGGATCGCAAACGTTTTTCGTGCCGAAATCGCCTAACCTCGCTCGGGTGCATAATATACTATTTCGGATGGATTTCCAAATAAAGTCAAAACTTCTTCTTAGTATCTGGTCATTGGTGACTGCAGCCAATGTGGTTTTCTAATATTTCGCATTTCGGGTGTTTTCTGGGCATTAGTGGCGCTCGGATAATGTTGATAGTATTGGGAGAAAATTTTTCCTCGCTTCTTCGTTCATTTCGCAATTTTGCACCACAATTTTACAACGGTTTGAAATTTTACTGCCTGGCTTTTGACGTGTTTTTCTTTTTAACCCTGCTAACTCAATTACAATAATCATTCTGATTTTGTTTTACACGTGACTACTCTTATGTAAAAACCTCTCACCCTTCGTTTGTTACATCACTTCAATCTCAAACTATTTCTATCACACTCAAAATGCTATTTTTAGCATGCAATAAAAGGAAAGACAATGTGTCTCACACGGTTATTCATATAGGAATACTCGGAAATATTTCGATGTTTTACGGTTGTCTTGAACTACCCTTTAACATTCCGTTTGCCAAATTACGAAATCCTAGTATTATCGTAGCCAAATTTTCAAAGAACCATTAGAAGGTAGCATATTGGCTGCACTCACCTTCAAATAAAACCTTTGTATTTTGAAATAAGTACTCGTATTTGAAATACGATTTGTCCAAACGCTTTAATCAAACACGAATATTTGATACTTTGTATTTAACGAATTAATCACAGCCTGCGTCTCTGGCTGTGCCAGTGTAAATGCTAAGATCATCAATTTATTATCGCGAAAAAGTGCATGACCCATTGTTTAATCAGCAAGTTGGTGTTTATAGATCAACTTGTCTTTCAACATCTAGTTGCTTTCGCTCGAGAAGAAGCAAATCAAATCGACATCTTGTTCAATCATCACACTGACATACGAGACGTACGTAATATCCACATTGGAGGACTATCCATTCGAATCATGCGCATATATATCCCAACGTCCTCGACTCGACTGATATACAATTGACGTTGACGAGTCGCAAAACTTTTTCGATTCCACTTTTGACGAATTTTCATCCCTCGCGGGCAATGCCATTAGAATACATATAGGCGTATGTATCCGCGCGAATCGTAGCCAAATTGACGACAGCGTATGCGGTCACGTGAGTGTGTGTGTGTGCGTAAATATATGAGAAGAGAGCGAGGGACAATGACGTGGCGCTGCACACACACAGACGTGTACACACGCGCTATCCGCGGCTGAAATGCCGCAGTGCGGTCCATTCTCGGAAGAAAAGTATCTCCGCAGTGCGTTGCCGGCCGACTGTCCCCCCGCGAAACAAGACGTCGAGCTCGCTCCAGATATCGCCCCGAGTGTGTGCCGCCACCCTACGTCCCCTGCGCGGCTGGCCGACCCCCCACTCACCCCCGGGCGCGCATGTAAAGATTCGCTCGTGCGCGCGCGAGACCTGCGCGGCTGTCGATCAATCGGTCGCCGAGACGGCTTCCTCTCTCTGTCTCCTCCGCGCTGTCCTCGTCGCCCGGGGCCGGCCTTTTCGCGACTATCCTTTTAATCCCGATTCTGCCAAACTCAACTCGAGTCGCAACTTGCGCTTGAATCAGACAATCCCGTTCCAATAAGGGTATGCGAGTACTAAAATCGAACATTCGCATTGGGTCTTGTTGTTGGTAGCCTGTTCTTATTCATGCGTATACTGAGAAAAATCAACTTGATCGAATGAAGCTACATGTCTTGATGAACGAATTTATGGTAGATAATCCATTTAGTAGTGATCGAAGATTATTGTATGATGAACAAGAATTATAGTCGACTGTATTACATCGACTATGGATATTGTACTCTCGCAATTTGAAATAGTAGGACTTTACGGTTTCAAATTTGGAGAGTAGATGTTACAATGAATTCAGTTTCAAATCCGTAACTTGCACATAAAAAGAATGTATGAATGATTCATTCCATTACTGTTTTTATCTTTCTTCTTATATCGTATTAGGCTGATTTCGCATACTAACTCCGATATTCCGTGCGCGAAAATGTCAATAAAAAGAATCAGCTTTAAACTAACTAAACTAATACGGGTTTTGCATGCAATAGATATCGTAAAAGTTATTGTGAAAACGGAAGATTATACTCAAAATCTAGCGTCATTAACAATTTTCAATGATAAATACCAAAGTTTCACAGTTGAATTAACAATATCACACATACAGTTGGGTCGAAATATAACTATATTTATATAGCTTCATTCTCAGTATACAAATATGGATTTGAGCGTCGCGTCGACTTGATGGAATGAGATTTCAACGAGTTTTTTTTGTGAATTCGCCCATCGATCGTTTTCGTTTTCGTACGTACACAGCAAAAAAAGAGCAGATTACAACACTCGCAAAATAATCCACAGTAGTTTCGACTGATTTTTTTTTTCATTTCGTCTCGATGAAAATCGCGTATGCACGGGTGAGTCCCGAAATCGTGAAATTGGACAGACGAGCTCTCGGGATATAGGTTCGCATGGTTGGGTCCGGCTTTGGGCGTAGATAGAAGCAGCCTTGCGCCGCGGCAGCTCGAGCCAGCTCTTGCCCGGTTCTCTCTTCTCCTCCCCATAAAAAGTAATGCCCTCGCCTCTCCTCTGGGGCTGTAGCGCGAGCGCGGCTCTCGGGAAGAAAGGGGGCAGACAACGGGGGCCGGGTGGGTATCGATCGCGCCCGTCTGCGGTAGATTGACACGTGTCATGGCCGCTGCTGCTGGCTGGCTCTCTCCCTCCCTCCCTCGTCGCCGCCGCCGCCGACTCCTTCTCCGGGCCGGCCGCCGCGCCGAGACTGGGTGGGGTGGACATTAAGGTGCGTAATAGCCAGCGCGCTCGAGCCGCGGCATCGATTAGACACCGGCGGCGGTGGCGGCGGCGGCGGTGGCCCCCGCACCGATCCGCAGCCCCGCGCGCCCGCTACACACCCTATACGTGCTCTACATACACCCGTCCAAGCCACTTTTACCAGCGTAAGCCCCCCCGACCCCCCCCCCCTCGTCCCCTCCCTAACGTCGTTATAAACATTAACGGACCACCGCGCCGCCGCCGCCGCCGGTTCGATATTCCCCGGACCCTCGGACCCTCGAGCCCTTAGCTACTGCTGCTGCTGCTGCGCCGCTGCTGCTGCTGGACACCAAGACCAAAGTGGCAGATGCTACTTGACGTGGGTCATGCACTCCTTCAAACCCCGTTGCGATCCGCCAGCTACAGACCCAAAACAACGCCCGTCGGCTCGGCTCGAGTACTCGACTCGTCGCCTGTTGGAATTTTGCAAAATTGCACTTTTGATAAATCGAACGAGAGTATTTTTCGTTCAGTGTATTGGTCCTTGTTTTGCCGAGGAGTCGAAGACACGACGATCAATACACACACGCACAGCTCGATTGAGTTGGGAAGAATTTAGATAGCTCGGAAAGTTGAGGGACTCTTGGCAGACGAGAGCATCTCTTTTAGCTTGATATACTCGACTTGGTATTTCACCCGGGACAAATTGAATTTGCTTTGACGGAAGTTCTCGCGATGCGCCGAAGCGAGTATACTCGGACACCAGCGGCTCGCGGTACAACTGCTTACTCCTCTTTAGCAAGAACAACTTGATTACTACGCAACAAGCATCCAACCCGCGAATGTAAAAATTGCGCGTGAGTTTCATAACATTATCCGTATTTTGGCCCGATTGAAACTCGATTCAAGTATAACGTGGAATCACGAATCTTTGAACAAAAAGTTCGATTCGAGTTTTGATTTTTTCTCGCGTCATCTGGGTAATAAAGTTTGACAGAGACTCGATCCGTGCCCTGTTTTCTCGTACCCTCCAAGCTCGTCGAAACACTCGGATTACGCACTTACGATTGTTTCCCCAATCAATCAAGCCGATCCGCGAGCCAAAATCATCGGTCATCAAATTGACGAATTGTTCAATCAACGTCAGAGGCAGCCACGGCTCGATTAGCGGGAGGCAAGCAAGGCACGGGGAGGAAATGCCGGAGAGGCGCGAGTCGCGTTTCGAGACGAGTGGAAGGCATCTGTGGGGCAGCGGCGGCGTTAATTAGTTGTCGAGATTCCGGCAAACGATGGATCATCCAAGTCGAAGCTCGGTGAAAAAGCGACGGGCTGCTTATACGCGCGCGCGCTCGTCTTTTTTCCCTCTTCGTTGCGGACGCACACGCGGAGAGAGAGAGGAAGAGGGACGGGAGGCACGGATTACGCGGCGCTCGATCACGGTGTCGCTTACACGCGATATGCGTCGGCGCGAGATTGACCTGTCGAGAAACAATGGGCGCCAGATTGTCACGTCGCCGCGCGCGCGACTCGCCTTTTTTCCTCCCGCTTGTCAGCGCGCCACCTTTACTCCGGACACACGTCCCCCCCTTTGTCTCGCCCTTTCTCTCTCTGCGTCCGCTGCATCTTCCTCGGACGACGGGCTCGCGAGCAAAAACTCCCTCTTTGCTAATCCTCCTCCGAATCCGATTCTCATTGGCCAACTGATCCGACCGACGGAACGTGCGTTACGTGTCTTGCGCGATCTGTCAACTTTTTTTCTTTGCCTGCGTGTGTGTGTGTTTATAAGATGGTGAGAATTGATTGAAATCATTCGGAACCAACTGATTTTGATTTGCTCTAGACGACGTGTGTGTTGTCATCTTCCTCGTGGAAATTGAATCCTTCTAGTGCGAGCTAATTGACATTGTCTGTATCGTTTTCACACGATTCGAAGTGAAATAGTTTCTTGTACGCTTACGAAGACGTCCCTTTCAATCGAGCACAGCCTAATTGACAGTAGATTGAGAAATCCATCAGTTAGATTCTAGGAATGTAATCTAGAGTCTAAATGAATTACATTACAAGAATGAATAAATTCCGTTAACCAGAAAAAAATTTTTAATGGTTACACGATTTTATTGAGATTTCCAAAATATCGTTGTCACTAACATTAGAAACAAATATGTGACCTATGACAGACATTTTCATGAGTGATATATTTTAGTTATGAATATACTTATAAACTTGGAACAAAATGCTTCTTCCTTGAAAAAGCAAAATACGAGAATTTATAAAATATCCATTGTACAAAATCGATGATGGTTCTATAGAATCTATATTCTGAGAAATTAAAATTTCTCACTGAACTGTTGTATATTACATTTGTTTAACCCAAAAACAGCCCAAGAAAGTTGGAACTGAATTGAAGAGTCGGATGTGTGATATTCTTCCTGTAAGTGAAAACTATTAGTAGCAAGTAGAGTTGACGTGAAGGAATAGCTATCTGAATCAAATGCATTATCCCCTTGAAGCAAATGTGTTCCATTCACTTTCGGAATAACTTTTCTATCAGTATGTTTCTGTCGAAAGAATGTATTATAAAAATAACGTAAAAGTAAAAATATAAAAATTGATGATTTTCACCGACAATGTGAATGGTGATATATGAATTCATCACAGAATATACTAAAGATAATCAATCGAATTCGATCGAATTTCGTACATTATCGGAGCAAAGAAGGATATATTGGTTATTCACTCCTCAGGTTCTGTTACTTGAGTAATGTGGTTGGTGGTTTTTCTATTAAAAAAGAATCAGTCATTGTATCCGTTATAGATATTTTTTGTAAGTAGGACTGTCGATCGGTTTCTACATTATTACGCTGTTCTTATTTCTCAAATTTACGTCGAATATGAAAAAACCACGTGGCCAAACATACACGTAGAAATCGGCAAACTCTGTATTTGATTTATTAAACACGTAATATCAAAGTTTACGTATCCTCAAATAATTTCATTTGAAATATTTGCATTCAATTGATACCCATAACTGCAGTTATTCAGTATTTTAATTGATTGTGTATAAAATACCAAATATTTGTACAATCAAAACACACTCAAATGCAGTATTTTGATACAGGTATTCAATTACTTTATTATAAATACATATAAACTGAAATATTTTGATTCCAAAAAGCCAAACGCCAATCGTCGACTCCCCGCACGAATAAAACGCGAGAACGCTGCTGCGCGGCGCGGGAAATCCAAGCTGCGCGAAACAACGCGAGGTTTAATAATTTTGCCGATGGAAAAAAACGAAACAAAACGTCCGTTCTCTTGGTTGGAAATCGATCCGGCCTCCCCGCGTGCGTTGTGAAAAAGCGTTTGAAAACGGGAGTGCGCGCGCGGGGGAGGAGGAATCGTCACGCAGAGCGAGGGAAGAAGCAGCAGGAGCAGCAGGAGCAGGAGGAAAAGAAGGCAAAAGAGGGGGAGGCGAAGGGGTTGCCGGTGCAGAGAGTGGGATCTCGGGAAGACGGAGGGGCGGAGGGGCGGAGGTGTCGTCGTCCGAATAACGGCCAGCGTCGGCGGCGTCGGCGGCGGCGGCGGATCGACTGATCTCCAGGGGCGCTCGCGCGCGCGCGCACGTCAGCCACGCCGCTTTTCCCTTCTCTCTCTCGAATTTGCCTCCCTCCGCTTGCGCGCGGGCGCGCGGCTAATGCGATTGTCCTTAGCCGCCGGTTGCGCGCGTGTGTGAGGGCCAGAGAGCACTTAAAAGCGAGACGAGATAGAGACTGGCTTTAATTTGGCGCAGATAAGGGGATCAGCCGGCCGCTACACACCTGCCCCGTTTGAATATTACGCCGCTCGAGCTGTGCCGAGAGGAAGAGCAGAGCGCGCGCAATCGCCGAGATTATTGTTAAAATACGACAGCCGGGAATTGAGCCGGCTCGGGCTTTCTTCATACTTTTCCCGCTCGCTCGCTTGCTCCAGCACAACTCCCACTCTAGTTATGACTGTTACACGCGCGCCGCCCGAGTCTCGTACTTTTTTATTATTCGACTTTCTCACCGGAGCGAAACACACGCACAGTTGGTTAATGTATGCGCGATATTAGACGAGAGACATCGTTACATCAGTTTTGTTTAGTTTAACAATATCCCCCTCTTTTTAACTGCCCGCGCGCATATTAAAACCTTAACTCCAATCTATATTGTACAAAGAGCAAAGGGTTCGCGGCTGGATTTTCCTCCTCGCTTACACACACTTGCCAAATGCCCCGCGAGTTGTTTCAACGATTGAATACACTTGATACGCGGCAATTGTTTCGGCTTCTCCTACGTGCGCACATCGAGCGCACGAGTGTGACGGGGCAAAAATGCCGGACAGACGCGGCATTGTTCCCAGTAGAAAAAGACACGCTCGGTGAGACGCGCAGCCGCATCCGCAGGCCACCGCAAACAAGCCGTACGTGTATCCGTTGATCGGCAACTCGACTTTTAAATTCGGACCCGCCAGTGCGCGCCTTATAAACTCGCTTGATTCACCGACTAGTCACACGTATATAAAACTCATCCTTTCCCTGTCTCCAAGAGAGAGAGAGCGACAGCCGTTGTCGGACGTAAAGCTGCCGAAAATATGACAATGTGCGCGACACATGTCCGTTTGGAAAGGCGCGAATGATACGCGCAGGTGCGAGTCATTGGTAATCAGCCTCGTATACAACGCTGTTTATAGGCTTCCGTGTCTCTTTCTCCGCGTCTTATTTTTTTTTCCTTCTTTTCGCTGGAGCCTCGCGCGATTGGCCGGCTCTCGATTAATTATTTATTCGGCGGGAGATTCGCGCGCGTGTCGGGCGTTTTTCACCGCGAAACGCACACACGAATGGAAATGCGCGCGATCGAGCTCGAGCTCGCGTCTCTCGTCTCCTCTAATTGAATTCGCGTGTTCGCGCGAGCGCGTGAAGGGGACGCCGCGCCGCGCAGCAGCCGCTTATCTCGCTCGGCCCGTCGACAAATTTATTTTTACGTATTCGCGGCAAACTCGAGGAGACTCTCCTCCGCCGCCGCCGCCGCCGCCGCCGCACGAAAGACAGTTTTGTTCGCAATTAGCTGCCCACGCGAAAGCGCGTGCGACTGCCGGACGCGGCGGCGGCGTTTTGGATTCAACAGATTCACGCCAATTGGATTTATTTCCACGCGCCTTCCACCCAAGGTTGCCTTCCTCGAATGCCAGATTGTATTTCGCCGCGGCCGCGGTGTGCCGATGTCGTTCATGCCGTTGATATATGTACCCGCGTGTGTATACCCTGCTTCTTCCTGCGCGGCCCTGTGTTCGCTGTAGGATGTAGCAGCGATTCTATTCGGGCCGCTTTTTCAAATTTTCTAAGCTGGCTTTCTTGTTTGTCAGTTTTTAAATTCTCATCTCCACAATCGACGTTTTAGTTTTTTTTTTCTTCATTTTGGCTGTCTCTTTGTTGCGATTCACTGTCAACTACAAATCTCGATTCTGCTATGGGGTCTTTTAGGACCAGACTCTGATAACTGTGGAACACGTGCCAGTTTTAGTGCAAGAAGCATGGTGTTTGTTTCCTGTATGCATCCAACAGCAAAGTCGGAACTTTGTCGAGTCGAATTTCAACTGCTACATCTCAAACTATGCGTGCATACTTACCGTAAATGACTGCTATGTTGTAATAAAATAATCCGCAAAAAAAATAGTTTAGCTCGGGTAATATACAATTTTAAACGTGTGAACTAAAGTTGGCTACTAAAGAGTATTTCATGCGTCTGCCACCCATCTTTGTTGATCATTGTCGTCGTTCAACGAAGCTTATGCTTCGACCATGTGTCGTTAATAGGGAAGAATACGCTATTTCTTTATCTTAAAAATCAGTGGCACACGCGCGAAAATAATTGGGTCGCATTTTTTTCGAGCTAATAAGAATTTGTGCTCATACGAGAGGTTACGATGTCAATTGTAATTTACATATATCTAAAACGCAGTTGCCAAGTGTATTTTGAAGAATCTAATTGTAACAAGAACAAACGACCCATCAAACGATAATATTGTGTGGTAATTGATCAGATGGAGAGCTTCGAGGATGACGACGACACGCACTTCTGCAACAAGTGCCACTCGACGATCGGCGGCCTGGAGAACTACGTGCGCCACCGGCAGTCGGGCTGCCGGCAGCCGGGCTGCGAGTCGCACAAGCCCGAGTTCGACTGCAGCCCGTCGGCGCCGCCGGGCATATCCTACCCGGACTCGGTCCTCAACGCCGACGCGTTCTTCAGCTCGCTCGAGCTGCGCAGCAGCGCCAAGGCGCCCACGGGCCCCGGGCCCGAGCTGCTCGACGCGAGGCCCGGGCCCCGGCGCTCGGGCCGGACCGAGCAGCGCCGCCAGGGCCGACGGGGGCGCCAGCCGCGCGGCCGGGCCCGCGCCCGGGGCCCCAGGGCCCCGCCCAAGGGCCTCGAGCCGCCCGCGGTCGACTGCACCGACCTCGACGACCTCGGCATCCCGCAGCTGGTCGGCTTCCCCGACATCGTCAAGCCGAAGCGGCCGCCCCGGCCGCCCGAGCGCTGCAAGGCCCCGGCCGACTGGCCCACCAAGGACACCGTCCTCACCGAGCTGGCGGTCGACCCGTACCCCGAGTTCGACTACCAGCCCGAGCACTACCAGCAGCCCGACGAGTCCGAGGAGGAGCTCGACGACGACGACGAGGACGACGACAGCCTCGGGATGCACGAGTCGTACTCCGAGTCGGACGAGCCGGACGCGCACGAGCACCCGCCCAGGGGACACACCGGCGGCAAGTGGCAGCCCGGCGCCAAGTGGCCCGACGACGAGCCCGAGCCCGAGCCCGAGCCCGACGCGCACGAGCACCCGCCGCCGACCCACACCGGCGGCAAGTGGAAGCCCAACTACGCCCCCGCCCAGGTACCCACCCCTCTACCCAACACAATTACTCATTGATGATGTTCTTCATATACCAATAAATACTTGTTACTCTCTCAAATCCTCACAGCGAAAAACCACTGCAGTGAAAGATCACTGTAAGAAGGTGGACGACGAATTCTCTGAAAATTCACTTTAGTTACATAAGAATTTCACTGTAATCCAGTGATTTTTCACTGCAATGCACTGGTTTTTCACTGTAAGGATTTAAGAGAGTAGGAGTGAGACCACTGACTGGAAATTTTTTCAATCTGAATAATAATCTTTTGTACAGAAGAAAAAAAAAAATTTGTTTCATGAGAATTAACTTCGAAGATTCAAAACATTCATGAAATTGAGTAGACATTTACTTGTATCCGATAATTGTTCATTCAACTTTGAAGGAATTAGCAACAGACATGGATATGTAATATACATGTATCAAGGAAAATGAATATTTTGAAAAGCAAGGCTCGCTGAGGTCAAACTAATAAGAAAAGAAAAGATATAACTAAAATTGATTCTCGATTGAAGTTGAGACAAGACAAGTTGAGATAAAATCGAGGCTTTTTAAAAATGTTTGGGGCGAATCTTATACCCAGATTGACCTGCTAGGATTAATAGAGAAACTAAAACTCCTGTATAAGTGTGAGTGAAGTTTTTGTCAGACAGCTCTCCTTTCAAGTGAAATCAGTAGCTTCTTTTCATCGACCATACGATATTTCATTTCCACGTGGTATGCATCGCTATTTGCTTCAGGAACCAAATCACTATTATTCCAAATGTTCATTCACGACTAAATTGTTCTGTGATTATCCGAGCCCAAATCATCCGGAGCTTGGGCATATGATTGAGGCGGCTCGAGAAGGGTCTAACTGGTTGAATTTGGGTGCATCAGAAGTGCGACGAGTTGGAAAACAAAGAGGCCTCGGGAGCCGTGGCATCGGAGGGTCAGCTGCCAGCAGCCGCGCCGCCGCCACCGCCGCTGCCTCCACCGCCGCCGCCGCCGCCGAGTCACACGCGCGGCAAATGGGTTCCGGGAGCTCGAGCCGATATCGGCACGGGATATTGGTGCAGCCCTTGCGGTCGGAAGCTGGCCTCCCGGCTGGTTTACAACCGGCACCTGCTCTCCGATCTCCACGCCAGAAGGAGCATCCAGGAAATCGACGGGGCCGTGCGAATGACCCCCGCTCTCTCCGCTACTCCGCCAACTCACCGCGACAATCTCAGCCAGCGCCAGAAGATTTTGGCTTCGGTGGGTTATTCCTCCTTATTATATACGTATATTCCCCCAATCAAACGACGCTTTGCTTCGCGAGTGTTCGTCAATGTCTCTGTATTCCCAAACGAAACGATCAGCTGATTTTCATTGTTCGCGGCTATCGGGCTTGCTTGAAATTCAATCGAATTCTCGCGTTCAAAACCCGATCATATCGGATATTGACTTGAAAAATTCCTCCATAGCCGTGGAAGAAAAGGTATTTAGACCCACCGCGATCCAAAGCCGCGAAGATACAAATATTCAGATGGTACTGTTACGCGCGTATATACGTATACACATTCCTGATCGATTTTCCACCTTTCCCCCTACTGGGACGGGGAAAAAACGCGATTGGCAATTAGCAAAAGCGAAGCCAGTATAAGAAGTAACGAGGCGTTGAGCTTTGCAGAAGAAGCACGAGGTAGAGGGTGAGGACGAGGAGGAGGTGGAGGAGGAAGAGGAGGAGGAGGAGGTCGACTCATCGAGGGCGGCTTTGGGGCAGAGGAGACGAAGGCGCGAGAAGGAGGTGCTGACGTGCGAGATGTGCCGGGCCCGTGTGCGCCGGGCCCAGATGGGCAAGCACCTGCTGTCGCACTACCACTGCCGCGTCGCTGCCGCGACGCCCAGCGGCCCCAGGGCCCGGCGTTTTCTCCTCGACAACATGGCCAATGTCGTGCGACAGTGTCCCTTCCAATGCGCCCCTTGCCGCTTCTACTCCAACACCGTGCACACCTTCTTGAGGCACTGGCGGTCCGAGACGCACAAAAACACCGTCTCCCAGGTGAGCACCAGCTCGTGTGATCTGTCTCTCTCGAATCCTCGTTAAATTCACTGGATATGACAGGGAAAAATCCCCGTGAGACGCTGCATGAGTTATTTGACGAGGTAGAAAGTTGAGTTTCAGGGGACTTGGTTGCTTTGAGAATGTTTGCCATGTTAAACCTCATGGAACTCGGGTGAATATATTCACTTGTATTGCATGGAAAAAATTCAGTGATGTTACATTCAGTTAGTCTTTGACTGTCTTGCGGTGATTTTTCAATAGCCAATTTTCACTGTAACAATTTCAGAGAGTACATACAAGCGTATAACCTTCATTCCTGAAGCTAATTTCACAATTCCAAATATGCCTGATTGACATTTTCACTCTCTGATATTCGTTGCAGCGACCCACGTTTATTCCGTCATTATTGCTTTTGATTACATTTAGTGTAGTGTAACGTGTCTACCAATATTATTTGCGCAATATTGTTCTCATTTTTTGTTCATATTAACACTTTGGTACGACCATCTTCCTCGAGTGGTTATAAACTACCCAGGCGCACTGAAAAACGAAGCTTTCTAGGAAATCTTATCTCAATCGCGAAGCAATGAAACAAAGTAAAGGCTCAAGACTCTTCACGCTGGTGAAGAGAAAATATTGTCGCGTGTTTTGTTTTTGTCTTGGATCCTTCACGATTCACTACAAATGGTTTTGGAGAGTGAAAAAGTTTATCAGTGATTCTCATTTATTTTTACTATCGCTCCATTGATTTACATATGAGCCAGCCGATAAATCCTGCGATGTTTGTTTGTTTGTCGTCGCTGCGTATCGAATAGATAGAGGGGAGCTTCATATGCGCCTTGTGCGACTTCTGGTGCGATGATAATGAGAGCATGGAAGCGCATATAATGAAGCAAGGCCATCAAGATGTTGTTTCCATGATAAATGGCTCGGTGCCGATAGTCATTCGTCGCCAGCGAGTGCTTACGTGCTCAACCTGTTGCCGCCGCTTCAGGTAATGCCCTTTTCCTTCTGAAAACCCACCCATGTTACAACCCTAGACCCTCGAATGTATATCTTATTAATTAAATTCTGGCACCCCGCACGATTACACCACTACTTATATTGTTTGTTTCACATGCAAAAAATAATCATTCGTATTCGTATTTTCATTTGTCAGCTTGTTTAAAATGTAGTTTACATTGAGATTCACTATTTTTAGCAAAACAATTGATTAGACGAATAGAGAAACATATCCCACGAAGATTTTTATTGAAGAAAAACACTGTACCTTCGTGATTTATTTTCTTCAAAAATTGAGTCACAAAGTATATCATAAAACAAGCACTGAACCAAATCTAACGTTCAACTTTGAAAATACAGTTAAATGAGATTTATAACGGTACATGTCGGTGGTTCCTACGAAGAGAAGTAAATTCAAATCTCGGGGCAAAAAAAAGCACATTTTAAATCTCTCGTCGAAATAGAATAATACATCGCACAATCGCCCGGCAAAGAAAAACACATTTGATAAAAGAATGATATTCCATAATATTAAAAAATGTACAACATCGGAGAGGTCGATAATTCAAAGATTAATAAATTACTGATATTGTAACGCGGCCCACATGGTACAGGTACAACATACAGTTGCGATTCCACGCGAAAGAAAGTGGCCACGAGGTGGAAGAAACGGCGAGCGACGAGTACCAGCGTAGGCTTGGCTGCTCCGTGTGCGGGCAAATTTTGCGCTCGCTGATCTCGCTGCAACGTCACCAGCTGGCCTGCCACAGGTCGGCCGAGGCCGCGGACGAATCGCCGGCCACAGCCGCCGCGGCGCTGTACTTCTGCTCGTTCTGCTCGATGAAATTCGCCTCGGCCGACGAAGCCACGCTGCATCGCAGGACGTCCAGCCACAAGGAGACGGTCAGGAGGAAAAAATCCGAGGACGCGGCCGCGTCGAGCTCGACCGACCGAGACTGTCCCTATTGCGACGAGAAGCAGACTACCCTCGCCGAGCACAAACGGCACTTGTTGAAGAAACACCCGGAACTGAGCCACCGGTTAGTAAAGGATAACTTGCAAAGCGGTGTGGTTATGCCGCATCTTATTTCTGGGAGGAACTCCCAGAAAAATGTTACTTCTGTACAGAAACGCACACTCGTCTGTGTTTTTTTCTTTTAAATTTCTGTCCAGAGAACTAAATATTCCCACCCACCTCTCGAGCAAATTTGTATATATCGATTTCTTTCCCCGAATTCGTTATATTTTCCCCTGTAACTATTGGCATGAAATTCAATATTTTTTTTTCCATCGCGTTGTTCAATGTAGTTCTCTCAATAATCTCATAGACATAAATTGTATTGAATTTCCGGATATTTCAATCCGATAAATTGGAAGCTTGAAAGGGAAAGAAGTTTGACTAAAATGAATCTAGAATCGAGTTTCATACGAAGTTTGTACATGATATATAGGTTCGACATCTGAAAACATCGAAACCTCAGCTGATCCTTTTGGCCAGATATCATTGATGAAACTTCAATATCTCGCGAAAAGGATCAAGCTCGGCTTTTAATTCTTTCAAATCTCGAACCTGTAAACTACGTGGAAACTTGCTATGGAACCCGATTTTGGATCTCTTCTAGTCAAACTTCTTTCCTCTCAAAGACTAGCAAGCTTCTATAATTTTTTTTTGTTTCGCGAATTTTCCACGCCCCTTGAAAATTGCACACTAATCGAAGGCTATAACGAGTGTACTCGGAGCAATATCTAATTACCCGGGTGTTGTGTTTGCTGGTACCAGTTGCGCGAGATGCGGGGAGAGATTCGCCCTGTCGCAGGAGCTGACAATGCACACTCGCGACAAGAAATGCTCGAGGAAAGTCAAGAGTTGGGTGGCAAGCTCGAGTCTACGACAGTACGGCTGCGACGATTGCTCCTACTCGAGCGAGTCGCAGGCCGAGTACTTGTTCCACAAGGCGTTGCACGTGGGTCCGGTGAAGCGCGAGCCCCTGCAGGCCGAGGAGGCATCCAAGTACCAGTGCTCCCTGTGCCGCATGGCCTTGAACAAGTTCACCCTGCTGGAGCACCTCAGGGGACACACCGGCGAGAAGCCGTTCCGCTGCGCCAATTGCGGCACCAGCTTCGCCAGGAGGATGACCTTCAGGCTGCACAGGAACAAGTGCGCCGCGCAGCCAAATGACCGGGACGCCGACAGGAAGTACACGTGCAGCGAGTGCAACACTGCCTTCCGCACCAAGTGAGTTTGATTGTTCCCTTGTCTTCTGCGCTTCAACCAAGTCTATCGTTTTCATCTGAAAAAGTAAAGTTCTGTACTCCCACATTTAAGAGGACTACGGAGATTTGATTCTATCAGGTTTCATGCGATTTTTAGATGATTCTTATATTATTAGTATATGGGGAGACAAAAGTTTATTTTTTGAAAATCTGAATTTGGCCTTGATTAGACAGTCAGTGTAGTTAGACACTTGAGTATGTGAGATTGAACACTACGAATCCTCATCTGAAAATCTCTGCAAACGTTGAAAGAATCAACAATTTTTGAAAATTGTTATTCATGTTTGATTTTTTTAATTTTTTTAATTTTTTAAAATTTTTTTTATTCTTTTTTAAATTTTGTTTGAATGGACTGATCATATTGATTGGGTGTAATTTGCTCAAATCAATGGTATTGGCTCCTTAAAATATTAATGGGGTATTCATTGGATGAATAAAAAGTGGTGTCCCCTCCTTGTAAGATTTTTCGACTATTTCACATTTTTGTCGTTACTGTGTTGTTATATCAATTTTTTTATGCTGTTTGATATTCAGTCGATAGAGTGGCCATTTACGAAGAACCAGTTTTTTTTTTTAAATACTAATAATTTGATCGGAAATTATTAATTTTAATTTATCCTACGTTGTTACGAATGAAGAATTTTTCGTAGTTTACAAATTTTTCGAACGGTTTTCTCCCATTCAAACCTCCCATTAACTCAAATTTGATTTCCAAGACATACGCACAGGCAGTACTGCTGCATATACCTGCGCGTTTTTTAGAACAAGTTTTCCCGCGATCAAAACTTTCCCGGGGCGTATGAAATGAGGTGTCGAGCGATCGCTCACCAAGGAAGTGAGAGCACGAGGAAGTGGCGAACAACGGAAGGAAGCTCGAGCTGTATTATTAAGTATGATTAAAAATAGAAATACGGCCGTCCCAATCGTCGCTCGGGCCACACTCAATTGGGCGCGAAAATAATCGGCCGGCAAATTTTAATACGAGTTTGTCGGCCTAATGGCAATAAAACAGGGGGAAATTTGTTTGCGCCGTTGGCATTACAACGAGCGGCTATCGCGGCGGAGGCGCAGGTATAAATAAACGAACGAGCTCCCTCGGAGGAGGAGAAAGGCGGGCGCGAGAGAGAGGAGTGTAAAAGACAATAAACGTCCGCTACCCGCGAACTGGCCGCCGTAGTAAAAGTGTCCTCAGTGCATAACTATAAAATGAAGCACCGCATCCGGGCTCGCGCGCGCGACTCGATATAGTCAGGCGAAACAAGGTAGATTCGTGCCCCTTCTCCCGCTGCTTCTCTCCTGGGAGAGCGAATGCGCATAGAATTTTCCGCGAGGGGCTGCTGCAGAGGAGAGCTGCAGCTAAATGCTAAGTTACGAAGACACAGGAAAAACTTTGTGAAGTGGAATTTAACGGACGCGCAAGGAGCTGCAGTAATTTAATTCGGCCGAAATTGACAAGTTATGTACTGAAGTTTGGCGCCTATGCAAATGAAGCAATCCCGGAAAGTTTGCCTCACTCGCCGCGCCGATTCGCCTTTTTTTTTCTCTCTCTTTTTGCCCCTCGTCCCCGCCGAATACTCGCTTTAATTGCTCGAATTGTGTTTGTTAGCCCGAAACCCAGCCGAGACTGCAGTTGAACAATGCCTCGCGACCCAGAGACTCGGACGATGTTATCATATTCACTATACCTTTCAATTTTCTTGCTCGAGTACTCCGTCTACTTATTGCTTGACCGATGAGTGGATAACTTTTTAAAATAATAAGTAGTGCACATTGAGTTGGCTGCTTCAGTCGGCCAAATATTCCGTAAGAAACAGGTAGGAGTTTTAAACTTGGACTAAGGACAAAAGCCAGTCGGCGTCAGGATCGAGAAGGCACGTGTGCGCCGATCGTTATAACGCGCTCGAGCTTTCTCGGGGCTATTCACGTATTTAACGGGTCTCTAGCTTCTCCGCGGCCGACATCACGAGCCAAGGCTGCAGCTCGACGCGCGTTTAACACCACCGGCTCTCGATCCAACGACCTACGTGATCCCCGCGCGTGTGTTACTACGTTCGACGTTGTTACTATTTGGCTCGGTCGTCTCGGGGACAAAGCTGCTTTATGCGCCAGACGCCACAGTCCGCGCGCGGCTGTATTCCGCGAGTGGATCCCATATGTATATTCAGCTATACGGCGACTTGTATATTTCCGCGCGCCTCTAGATCCTGTACGTACGGGATCTGCATTGTCCCGTGTGAGTGTGTATATACACGTTATCGACGGTCCTTACGAACAAGAGCACATTTCAAATCTGTACCCGAAGAGCAACATCTCAGTTTGTCGCAAAGAAGAAAAGCACATTCGAGTTTGTCGAGCGAAAAGAAACACACGTTTACGTTTGTTTCACCTGACAAACACCTGACCAGCATTAATTCAGAGATCTGTATTTTTAGTTGATTCTCAATGATCAATCTAATTTGATCGTAGTCGAATCCATGTCAAGATTTTCAAAGCTTTTTTTCCCTCTTAGTGTAGTCAGGTGGATCCAGCATTAAACGCAAAAATCAGAATGAATAATACTAATAATAAACGGGTAAATTTAAATTAAAATTTTCACAAACAATTACAAATTTATCACGTGACTACACTGACGGAGGGAAAGGTTTTGAAAATGTTGACACGGTATTGATTACAGGGGTAAGGCAAGATTTTCGAGTGCAATTTGGACTGATTATTGAAAATCAACAGTAAATTGCAGCTCTCTGAATCGCAATGCCGATAGAATCAGCCATATAAATAAAAATAGTAGGATAGAATCAAAAACTTTTGAATATTATTATTCGTGTTCTAATTGATGGCGGTATTGATTGAGTATAATTTACTCGAATCAACGATGTTGGCTCCTTAAAATATGAATGGTATATTCATACATAATTGGAATGTGCTTTCCTTCGCAAGGGCCGTCTCGATCTATAGAATCGCACGGGCTCGCGGCAGTAGGATTGGTCCGCGTTGTAAAAAACCCCGCTCGAATCGTTAGCCGATATTAGCGTGTCCCGTGTTTTACACAAGGCCGATTGCGCGAGGTTCAAGCCCAGGGTAATTCAACCGGGTGGAAAATGCGTTTCGGTCAAGGGATTTTAATCCACTCGAGTCCCGGCGAGTCTGGAGCCCTGGCCGAGAGTCGTATATATATGTATATATATATATATATATATATATATATACGTGTGTCGGCAAACAAGAACAATTCGATCCAAGGGTGCGCGCCCAACTCGCTCCTCTCGGCTTATATGAGCGTTTCACTTTTGTCCCGTGTATAACACACACCTCGCGCTTATGTAATACCTGCACGCAGCTCTGGGGCCTTTATACGACTGTCGCCGCTGCCGCGACTGACCGGTATGCTGTTTCGCGGTTAACGCGCGGAGGCACATTTTGAAAATCATCCGCCGTCGCCCGGCAGGTGTCATGTATGTACACCGTGTATAGCCCGCACCTCGTAACGTCCGATCGAGTACTCGTTCGAGCTCGTATATACATATTTATGGAACAGCCACCGTCGACGAATTTCACCCTGGGCTAATGTGTTTATGTCGCGGGAATCGTCGCATTCGGATGTAGGTATGGCTCTATTTTACGGGCTTTTTCATTGGACCCAGCGCATCCCGCCAAAGTATCCTCCTCCTTGCGACCCGCGATCAAATTTTCGCGTTTGCCTGTTCCGGAAGGTTCAAAGTCACTTATTGCGCTAACGCAGTTCCATACCTCAATACTGCTCTGATCGTTAAAAGCGCATCGCCTCGAACGATCGAATTTGCTCAGGAGCATCAAATTCGGTTACCCAGATAGGTAATATTTTCAGTGATTGGTCAGCTAACGTTTTGATTTCCCGAAATTTTCGCTCGTATTTATACAATGTATATATGTCTTATACCAATGTAATAGAAATGACTACACACGAGATCATTCATTGTGGGAACAATTGCAATTATGGGAACAGGAATAATAAAAACTCGCTCTGCCGTGAGTATTACATATGAATTATGGCGAATCGAAGCTTCAGAAGGAGCCCACAGACAATGACAAAAAGCAGAAGAGGATGAAGTTTCGAATCATCATAAACAGTAGAAGATCAGAACCGGCTATTCACCTCTTAAAAACCAACGTGATCTGGACTAGCTCTCGCGGGGGGCAAGAGGAGAGGTACACACACTCCACTGCAGACAGAGAGAGAGAAGGAGAAGGTAAAACAAAAAAGTTGCGGGTCAATTAAAATTAGGAGGAGGCAAGTCGAGGGGGAGTGGAGCGCGGGCTGGACTTATGCAGGATCTGGCTGGTGGATCGCCGCGCGCGCGGCGAAAACCTTGGGCTGCAACTGGCAAGAAAGAGGGAAGGTAATTACGAGACGGGCAGCTCCCGCGCGCTGCACTGCACTGGCGATCGGGCGCGATTCCGAGAAAACGCCGCGCGGCTAGGCTCCTCCTCGCGCGCGCGCGGCTTTCTTCCTCCCGCTCCCCGGCTCCAGCTCCAGCTCCAGCTCGCGATGTATGCGCATATTCAAGATAGTATGTTACATACGCAACGAGGCTCGCGTTCTTTATCTCGCGGCCGCTTCGCCGCGCGCTTTATCTTTATTTCCACTGCTCCTCCTCCTCCTGCTCCTCCTCCTGCTCCTCCGCCGTCCTTTCAATCTCCCCAGCTATTTACATATATGGAACGCTCGCTCCGCCGCACCACGACACGCGCGAGTGTGTGTGTTTGTGTGCCGACTGTGGGCTGCTCTGGCGACTCGCGCAATTGTACTAAGTGCAGCTGTGCGCGTCCTTTGCCGAGCCGGGCACATCCTATTCTCGACGCGCCACACACTCGCGGGCCGCCGCGTCCGCTTGTATCGTCGCGGTCAGATCGTTGACTGCGTGGATTTTGAGTTTTGGCACACCTTGGTACACGATGATTTTTTGCAAAAGTCATACTTGAATCGCGAGGAGACGTCGTTCGATTCTCGCCCGCGCCCGAATCAGAGCAAGTGAGCGCCTATAGGTTCTCGTATACGGAATGGCAGACTAACCATGTCACGTTCTTGAATATATTCACGTTCGTTCTGTGAAATCGCAGGACTGATTAGCTGCGAATGTTGACGATTGGATGGTAACTTTTAACTATTTCGTGTTCTAGTACATTTTTCTCCTTGATACCGATAGTGAAAAATTCGATACACAAACAAGTTGTTCTGATTATTAACTTTGCAGCGAAAATTCATTATTCATTAGTAGGACGAAATCGCTACTTTTCGAAATAGTGAATAATTCACTATTTCGAAAAGTTATTCATCAGTGATACAATTTTTACCTCCGGAATAGTACTTTTCAATTAATTCAATTTCAGAGAGGTACGAGATCTTCAACATTGGTTCAAAACTCTTGCATTGATTAGTTCGTCGACCTCGCTTATATCCGCAACGAATAAATCCGAATAACAAAGTGCTTATACGTAAAAATTGAAATTTCCCCTCGAAATATTCATAAGAATTTGCTCGACACGATCGCGAGTACCACAGCCGATCGGCCCGAACTCGAATTGAATTTTCCCGCGTCTCCCGAGTGCGCGTATAATATCTCGCGGAACACCCGACTACGAGTGCGCATACACATACACATGCTGGCCAGAAGTTATCGGCTCTTGGTCGCAAAGGCTCGCGCACCCACAAACACTCGCACACTCGTGTACACGCACAATAAGGGCGAAACGGGCCGGAGGGGCAGCCGGGGTAGACAAACGTTCATTATCCCCGCGCGCCACGTGAAATTGGAAAGCATAAAAAGAGCGGCTGCAGCCGCAGAGGGAGAGAGAGAGAGAGAAAAAGAGCTCCCGGCCTTAAACGGGCGCTGCTCGCTCGCGCGCGTCTGGAGCTTTCGCGGCACGCGCACACTTTAGCGGATCCGCAGAAACAGCCGACGCGCGGGCGCGCGCTTGTCGCGTGAAATATTGCCATTCATAAAATAAAACTGGCCTGCGGTCGAGGGTATACACACCGCCGCTCTCCCTCTCTTCTCTCTCTGCTTTTTCATTCTTTCCCGTGTGTGTATATACACTCGCTGCTGCTGATGCTGCTGCTTCCGGACGCGCGAGCTTTTTTCGGCCTCCTCGACGCGGCTCTGTAACTGTTATTGTTCGCCACGAGTTATCTTGCTCGCCGGGCTGATGCTTTTCATCGACTGCGCCGCGTCGTAATTGAGCACCGCGTGTCACCCCACCAGACGAGACGTTTGGATTTTCGACCGGCCGAGCATTTTTTCCTTCGCCGAGCTCCGAACGCTTCGTTTTCGAGTTCATCGATCGGACCTCGCTCTGCAGTCGTCTACTTTTTTCACGTGAAATACGAAGAAAATAATTTGTCCCTAACTCTCGTTATTTTTGCTCGAGTCTTGATTTTATAATATCTTTATTGATTTCTAAGATGAAAAACTCAGTGTGTTCCTCCCTATTCAAACCAACGATCGACATTGTCGGATAGACGATTGTTCTATACGAAACTCACCAAGCAAACTCGACGGTATGAAGTAAGCTGTTTATCATATTCTCGAGTTGGGAATGAATGTGAGGATCGCCGAGCCTACACACATTCTATATCTCGGGTAAATTAGGGAGAAATGATAGGAGCAAAGTTTTGGCGGGAAAGTTGGGAGGAGAACGTCAGCGGGTGGGGGTGGGGGCGCAGTAGATCGTGTCCCGTCAGCTATATGGCGCACGTGTGCGCGCGCGTCTCCGTTGCGTATCGGCGTGAATCGTCTGGTGTCGTCGAGCGGTGCGCTGCTGCGGTGCGGCCACCGCTCTCGCGACGTTCCTCTGCTGAAACGTCGCCAAACCGCAGCCTCGTCGACCCTGCGCGCCCTTCCCCGCGTATATATATTTTTTTTCCACTAAACGGTCACCGCACTCGCCTATACCGTACCACTCCTTTCTCGCCCGGTCTCGATCTGCCCGCGAAAGCTCCTCCTTTTTCCTCGACGCCGCGGTGTAGGTGTGTATATAGCGCTGGTCGTTTGTCGGCCCGAAACACCCGCACCTGTGTACCTGACTACTTTATCTCGCGATTAATCGAACTTTTGCATTCGTCCGTGACTCCCGGAAATGCTTGTTGGACAAATAATAGGAAAACGCAATTGATAGACGTTTTGAAGTTTTGCTTGACTTGTATGAATTTCATGTGGATGGCTCTTACAAAGGAGGACACGTTTCAAATCTTCTCGTAAAGAAATATACATCTTGCAAGCTTCCGTCGAGGATTGCTATATCAATTTCACAGCAGAATTGTAGCTATGGAATTTCTGAACACGAGCTGATTAATCGATTTCTGTCAAGATTATTGGAAAGAGCGTGGCTGATGTATCTGTTGATGGTGTTCCAAGGGGTGCACATTGCACAGTCCTAGAATTTTCATTGGAGGAGGTGATCCTCGACGTGGACGTTGTCCAGATAGTCAGGCTCGCCGATGATGATGTTCCAAAAGTACGCTCGTGGGAATAATGACTGGACAAGGTCATTATCCGAGTGGTCAGAGTCGCCGATAGTGGTATTCTAAAGTTTCGCTTCTACAAAATTCCAGAAACGCATCCTTGGAACACCTTCGTCGGTGATCTTGACCACCTAACAACGGACGGATCCATGCTTTCCTTCTCCAACGAAAATTCCAGGAGTGCAATCTTGAATCATCATCATCGGCAAGCTTATCATAAGTTCATATGAAAATTCAGCTAAACTCTGGATCAATTTTTAAATTTTACACAAGAGGTGAGGATGAATTTATAGACACTCTTTTATCAGATAGTGATCAAAGCCGAGATAACAACTATTCTGATGAGAAGATTTGAATATCGGCAAAGTCGTGAAGTGGATTCAATTTTATGAGGAGTAATACTTATCGAAGTTTTATCACGATTGCTCACTTAAAAGTTATGTCCTCTCCTAATTAAAGGATCCTGGTAGACATGTTAACGATAATTAAGCTGTACGAAGATTAGAATTAACATCCTATATAGCATTCTACATCTTGCTGGTCTGAAGTTAGCTATGAAATACCGTTAATTTTCTACCAGGGGATAATCATCAGAAATAGTTGATTTTATTTACGCTATTATGAAGTTTCACCTCGATGTTCTTGTTCAGACTTTATAAGAATGCTGGGGGTGGGAGGACTGCAGAGCACAATTTTTATCAAGATGACACAGGAATTCGGGTAGGGGCTCTTTTACGGATTTCCATACAGATTTCCATATAAATTTCTGACCGGATTTTCATACTGATTTCTGGGTACTGCCAAGACAATTTTCACCGGCATGACACGTGGATTGTCGCGATCATTTTCACACGGGATTCCACGTCGCTTGATGATACATTAGCAAGAGAGGAGTATGGGTGATGAGTAGGGGTAGGGAGAAAACGAGCAGTAAAGGCCAATTTTATTGTTGCCACTGTATCAGAAACGACTCCAGAATTTAATAAACCCATGCGGATGTATCGATTCCTGATTTTCACATAATGCGACCAAATTACCATGACACAAAAGTCGAATCAAAAGAGGATCTTTCAAAAAATGTAGGTTCTGATTATGCACGAAGATGAATGAAAATATTTTTCAATGCATTTACAATGTGTGCAGACAAAAACGTTCAGTCCTTGAAAAAGAGAAAACAAAAGCGCAGTCGAATAAAAGTCTTTGCAAATGCAGTGTGACACATATACAGAGAATCGAGTATTACAATGAGATATGCCAATCGAAGGCCTGAAAGTTCCCGTACGTATACGTGCACACAGACGTACGAGTATAAGCAGGTCACGTATATAGGGAAGCCGAGAGAAGCAAGATTCAGGCTGTACTGATGAGTGCAGAGGCTCGGCGGGCGAATGGTACACCGTCGTTACCATCGTCTCCGTCGTGCGCCGCGCGGGTACAGCGGAGGCGGGAGGGAGAATCCAGAGACGGTATCGCGCGCATGCACAGCGTCTCGTTTTCCACGCGCAGACGAAATTAGCAGGCGACATGTTTATTGTAAATGAATCCCAGCAGCGGCGCAATGGACGAGTTGGTGCGCTGCAAACGGACTCCGTCGTATACGTATGGATGGGCTCCGAGGAGGAATTAGACCAAAGTACGGAATTAACGATACTTCCCTTGGCGCTGGAATGGAGATAGACAGGATTATATTCGGCCGAGGGAGCCAGAGAGACAGCAACAAATTAAACGACTACTGCACAACGCCACGTGGAGTTTGCGCTGTTTTGTCTCTCGGATCCAGGGTACTCAAGCCGAATTAACATTTTATCATGTGGCCTGACGCTAATGGCCGCGTCTCTGCACAATGACACAAATTCAACTCTCCTCGCGTATTATTACCTGCCTCGAATCGTCCCTCGTGTCCTACGTCTCGTGCTAAATGACGAATGGACTCGGGACAATCGAAGAGAGGATACAGCAAATAGTATAATCGGGAGGGAATCGATTGTTTCTCGAAAAGAAAGAAAATGGTTTTATTCTTCGATATTTTCAATTACGATATGAAAAAATAAATTCCTTCTTCCTCGTCGTGAGTTTTTAAATTAGGAGACGATCTAGAGAATTCTTCCACCATATCCATATTCAAGAGACACTGATTTCAAAAAAATTGAGATAGTTTCAAACAAATCATATTGTTCGACAGTGACTGTATTGAAAAGAGGGTCGTACAAAATCGTTGTTACTTTGCATGTAAGCCACGTTAACCTGCGAGAGAACAGAGGATCGGAAAATCAATCGAAAATTGTTATTTCACGATATAGAAGGAGCAAACCAAGCGCGAAATTTTCGTCATCGATAAAAAAAATTCATGAAAAATCTAATCACTCGCTGTAAGCGCTTGGCAAAGGCAAAAAGTAGGTGCGTGCGTAAAAATGTTAAATCATCAGATGAAATTCGAGGGTAAAATCGGGTCGCGAGAGCTGACTCTTTGATATTCACGGGTGTACAGGGTGGAGGGGGGGGGGGTTGCGAAGCGGAGGAGCCGCGGAGATAGAGAGCAGAGCTGACGTCGTGAATGTTACGCGTGGGAGAGGCCGAGGAGCATAAGCGAAAAGGAAGGGGCAAACGAGGGATGCGCGCAAAAGCTCCGATTTATGCGCCCGTTACCGAGCCCTCCGGCGCAATTAAGCTCACGCTATAATATTGTTGTTTATTCCTTCAGCACCGTGGAGCGTTAACCGCGAGCCACCCCTCGCCGAGCCCGCGCCCCACCGTCCATCCCTAATCTTCCTGACGCACCAGCTCTTTCCTCCTCCTCTCTATATACATGTATACAAGCCGTCCCCACCTCTTCCTCTTTTACCCATCGACAGGCTTTGTTATAGTCCAAGTCCGCATGTCGTTACGCGCAACGGCCACTATATTAACTCGTCGCCAATCATACTTGGCTCTACTCGTCGTCTCTTGCTCGTCTCTCCAAAAAACCAGCGCAAATCCATTGATTCACACAATTTCAACTCGACGATATTTTTCTTTTAGATAAAATAAAGTTGTGATTGTTGGAAGGATGCGAGCATCAAATCCACGGCACGGCGAGATCGATTCTTTGATTTGAGTATACGACATTTAATTCGAGCAAATTTTACTGAAATCAAAAATTGACCAACAGCTTTTGTACTATTCTTGAATTCTTTCTGTTAGAAATTAAGTCTCTTATCTGTGACTGGCACGTTACTGCGGGCATATTTCGTATTTGAAGGCGATTGAATTTTCGAATGAGTTTATAATTGAATGATAGTGCTCGTAAATTTAGGGAACCAATGACCAGCCAAGCGGCTCTAATTTCTCCGAAACTTTTTGAGGTAGTTGTTTTGTTGCCCAAACAGGTGAAATTTTCAGTCCTGCGTCAGCTAACATTTTTACTTATCGTATAGATATTACGGATTTTACGCATCTTGCGTATATCTTTCCATGAAATATCATTTAGCATAAAATACCTGCAAAGCATAATTTGCTATGATCTGAGGCATGAGAAAACGTTTAGATTGTTTCTAATTAACATTACTATGGAATATTACTAATTATACGTGCATCATTCAATCAATTCGTATACACATACGAGTATAGAAAAATTTTTATTTGAAATTCTTGACTTCGAGTAATTTCCTCCGTTTACTTGGACACTCGAGCTCATTAGTTTGATTATCGAGAATCAACTAGAAATGCAAATGTCTGTGCGGATTAATGTTTATAGAGTCTGCAGCCACACAGTAAAAACGATTACTTAAGAATGTTGCAGAACTGAAAATCTATTTTACTTGAAAAGGACTTTACATAATACGAATCTTGATTTAAGTACTTTTTTTATACTGAAATTCATTCCGTCCCATTTTAAGATAGATTTTTTACTCAAATCAAGGAATTGTTTTTGCTGTGCATGTGACATAAAATAATGTAATTAATTCGCATAGCACCAAGTTAGCTACGAAATAAAGTAATAAAAGACTGTGTTGGTGAAGCTTCACTCGACTCGAGCTATTCATCTGGACTCTGCGATATATTCAGCGAAAAATGAAGGACCATTCGGTTAGGGGAAAAAAACGGGGCGAAAGGTGAGGGTGCAACATGATCAGGCGCACACGCATATCCCAGTGCGGGTATTGAAGCATCCAAGTGGCCGAGGGCTTCGCGGCGTTATCGCTCGAGCTCCCGGTCTACTCGCGGCCTCGCCATCAACTTGGGCCAAACTAGCCAGTGTGCTCGCGCGGCCGAGTTATGGGGCGTTCACACGCACATTCCCGCGGCTTGGATTCGGTGCGTTCGCCTCGAATCACGGCCGGCAAGCAGCAGCAGCCGCGTTTGATTACGTCGCGTTAATGCGCAAACTTATCCCGACGTTTAGCGCTCGCGACTGAGCCAGCGATCATTTTCATGCGCGCTCGTAGCTAATCAAAGCCAAACGCGCGACACGCGGCCACTTTTTCCAGCCCTGAGTTACGGCCGCGATGAGAAAATGATTAGCTAATGATTAGCTGCTGGCGCTGTGCAGCGGCCCACGGCTATAAATCCCCCCGGCGCGACTGTTATTATTTTCCGCCATTCGTTAATCCCAGGATGTTTAGCGTCGAGTAATTATTTTTAACTCCGCGTATTTCCTCGCGCTCGTCATTATTTAACTCGACCGAGCTACACTTACGCGCGGCTGTGCATGTCGCCGTGTAATCACTTTGCTCGTTCGATGTACGTATAAACATTGCGCTCTAGCTCGTACGTGTAACGCAAATGGCTTCTCTAACGTTTCAAACGCGAATCATATCTCCGCAATAATTTTCGATCAATAAGATATGTCACGGTAGACTATATGGTTTGAAAAAATTGTATTGGAGATTTTTGAAAGACGATGAGGCGTGCGTTATTGCACTGATCAAAGATCGAATTTCGGTTGAAGAAGAAAAATAAGCGTTGACTAACTATCAAAAGATTTCTTCTCGGATACGAAACAGACTCAGTTCTGGAATCAAGAAAAGAGTCTTAATCGTGGAAAAAAATCTTTGCTTGTTGTATCTCGTCAAGATAATTTTCCTTTTTGAACCAAGGTATGAGTTTTTCGAGTGTTAACCATCCATCAGTACTTTTGCCATCACTTTGTCTCCCGATTTTGCCATTCGTGATTGTTTCCGTAGGAGCTGGTTAATTTTCATAATATCCAGTGTTCTACTCATCGGGACTAATGTAAAAGTAAATCCACTCCCTTCAATAAATCGAGATTTTTTCTAAAAAAAATCCGGCCGCGTTCAAACGAAATGCTCTTCTCGAAATGCTTCATAACGAATAATCAAGTGTGTATCGTTTAGTAACGAGCGCATTTCGGATACGACGCGGCCGTGTCAGTGTATGCCCCATGCAACAAATCGCGAAGATTTGTAAAGAAGTAGATTTGAGAGGGGGGGGGGGGATTGATGCGTATACTTGAATTCAAAACGGCGGGCAAATACAAAACGGGTTAAATTTACGATAATGTCGGATGGCAGATTAAAATTCCTGGGCCGCGCGGCGTTCGACATCGTTCCGGAGTTGCGAGCATTGTGCCCATTGGCGCGCGGACATTTGCTCGTTGGGCAAAAGACTCTGGCGATGAATCTCGGCCGGCGGCCGATGAGTAATGGCGCCCAATGAGCCCCGTTGTCCCGAAGCCCAATATGGAAAAATCATGCCGGGTCGCGCGCGCGCGCATTGTAAAACATCGACTCGAGCTGGACAGATATGTATATAAATAAGAAGCGAGAGACGTTGCATCGTCGGGAGGCTCGTAAATCCAGCGGAACAGTCCTTTCAATCAGCCGATCGAAAGGAGAAGGTAGGAATATATAAGGAGAGACACTGTCCCTGGCTCGGCTTGGTTCCCCTATTTCATAAATATCTCCGCTCGGCGAGGCAAATAAATAAGTCACCGGGCGCTGGCTGTTCCCACGTGTCGACCGAAAATTCTAATCTATCGATCGATTCTATAACTCTGCCGCAACAATGTAAATTAAGGGATGCCTCATCGGACGGAGCTCGGAGTAAAGAGGACTGCACGAAATAAAGAGGCAGCAGCAACAGCAGCAGGCGAAGAAGGTGCAAGAGGAGAGAGCGAGAGAGTAAAAAAGAAAGATGGACTGGGTTTAGAGACGGGGCTCCTTTATAATCAAAGATAGAGAGAAAGGGAGGGAGAGAGAGAGGAAGAAAATAATGTGACACGAAGAAAATCGAAGCTCGCAGATAGAAAGAGGGAGAGATGCGCGATTAGAGCTGTGGAGGGACTGGCGGAGGAGGAGGACGCGGGCAGGTGCTCTCTCGGACGGAGGTGGGATTGAGTTATGACAGCAGTTGCTCCGGGGGGCCGTCTCTCTCTCGCGCGCGCGCGGACCGGTCTTAGATGTATATTTTTCATCTATACAGACACACACACAGTCGTATTGGCGGCCATGCATCAGCTCGGGCTCGGCCTCCCCGGCACCGCGAGTGCACTACATCACGCGTGTAGAGGCAGGCGATCCCGATCCAGCCGCGCGCGCGCACGTGTCCACCCACCGGAACGATATTGCGTGCGCGCGCGGGCAGATTTCCGCGGGCGGCCATATGGATAATATACAGCGGGTTAATTGCTCGGTCAGCTGCCCGGTTGACAGTCGGCTGCCTTGACCTCTCTCGCCGCGCGATCGGCTCCGATATATAGCCCGTGATGCGCAAGCCGGGGATCGAGCGGCTGCAGATATACATCTGCGCCACATCGGCTCCTTTATTCTTCCTCTCCGTGGCCTCTTGCACTCGCGGCCACGCAAAAACGATACCCCCCTACTAATGAACGCCCCCCGCTCGCAACCGCGCCCGATCCCTCGTGTCGGCTTTGCCCAGCTTCGTTTCGTACGTTGTGTATATATATGCTCCTTGATGGGAGGCCGCCCCACGCCGATCCCTTGCCCCCGACGTGGCTCTGTGTGTGTATCTCTTCGAATTGCAGAAATTTAGTCGAGTTCGTTAGTGAAAATCACACGACTCGTGGACGATTATTAGCGGGACAATCGGTGAATCGTTTTTTGTTATACCCTACATTGAATGGTGAAATTTCGCTGAAAAATCGATACTGAAAGTACCTGTTTGGTCGTTGAATTATCCGCCCTTAGTTGTGAGGAAAATAGTTTACTAGTTTTTAAATAGTCAATTTATTATTGTCGGATTGCCTCGAGTATCGATTCAAAATATGCAACTGATTGAGCTTGGTGGAAGCATACAGTTCATTGGAAAAGTGAGAAAAAATTCACACTTCTCGTGGGATGGATTCGAACCAGCTCTCATCCTCCCGATATTCGGTAATTTTGTCTCGCAGTCTGACCTTTGAAAAAGTGGTACTCATCTAGTCCAATAACTCAACATTAGCCATTCGAGCATAGTCGTAGGGTAGTCGGCTTGAGTCCCGAGTGAAAGACACTATGAATAAATTACGGGCAATAAACATCGAAATGAAATAAATTACGCAGAATCAACTTCTTGTTCTCCATAATCGTTGTGAAATATCAATTAGTCAACAGAAAAATTTTGCATGAAAAATCGATTCGTCATCCTATGGCTTGCGACATTTTCGCATAAATTATCGAGTTATAACCCATGCATACGTTATGACTACATATGAATGTCCAAACGTTTATATTTCATACAGGCATAGATCCATTTCCAGGCGTGTCTTGGATCTTCAACTGGCGACGCTATGTGAAAGATTCGTATATACACATAATAAAGATTCAATGTGCTATACGCGAGTTCGCGAATGTTTCTAATCGAGTCAATTATTTCGTAAGTCGACGGCGGGCCAACGGCTGATGATTTGAGATCTCGTAGACGAGGATAATTTTCACACGAGCGCTCACGGGGAGGAGAAGCAAGAGGAGGAGGAGGAAGAGAGAAAAAAAGTGGGCAGCGCGGGCGCAAAAGTTGAATCAAGAGCTGCAGCCGCGGAGCGAGCCTTTAGATGTACAGCTCGGTTATAATTAATCTCGCTCGAGCCGGCCGTAACTCAGCGCTTCGACACACACACACACATATACATCTAACGTACATCCCACACCTACTTTCGCGCGCTTTCTCACGCCGCGACGGCTCGTGTATTACTGCAGTACGCGGAGGCAGCCCCGGGTAAGTGTATTATAGAGACGCAAGCCGTTGACGAGACGCGACGTTGATCGTTTGCAAACGAGCGCGTAAAAGCTCCCCAGGTGCCGTGAAAACTTTTATCTCGGACGATGCACGGACCATTCAACCTATATATATATATATATCTCATATACATATATATATATATGTATGGGAGGAAGGGCAATATATATGAGAGAGAAGGCCGGCTCGTAAATACCTCAGCGCCAATTAAAACAAATCATTTTAATGCGCAACCTTTTTAATTAATGCCCCTGCGCATACTCTCTCTCTCTCTCTCTCTCTCTCTCTCTCTCCCTACCCCTGCAGTATACAGCTCTGCCTACGCGCCGCCGCGCCGCCGCGATAGTCCTTTTGTGCGCGGCTCTCTCCCCTCCCCTTTCACTTACTCAAATTATCGTTCGTCGTCCGTCGTTCTCAATCTTCCGCCGGCGCGGCCGAGGCTTCTTCTTTTTCGCCATTTGGTTGTTGGTTTTTTTTTCTTTCTCCCCCCCCAATGCGGCCGTGTGACCTGGCAAATAGAAATTCCCATGCGCGCGTCCGGCTCGCGCGTCGTTGATGCAAATTGAACCGAGCGATTCTTCCTTCTGATCGTATGTATGTATGTGTACGCGTTCAATTGCTATTAGCGCGATCGCGATTGCACCAACGGCGAATATTTTTACTCGCCGTCGTAAGTATATATGTGTGAAACGTCCGTGCGACTTTGATATTGTAGCGCGTCGCAGGTGTAGATTCTCGAAATTTTTATAGGTGTTATCTTATTGATGCACTCACAAAAATATCTTCTTGTTCCCAGAGGAGTTGGGCCTCATACAGAATTCCGCTATTTTCAATCGTAATATATTGTTGATAGGAGAAGAAAAGTCTTCTCTCAAGAAGATTCTGTTTGGAAGTAGCAGAAATTCTTAATGAGGCAGAATTCCTCTGGGAACAAGAAGATATTTTTGTGAGTGTGCCGGGATACAAGAATACTTCGTCATATCGATGGCGCCTATGAATAAAAGCACAACCAAGGAAGAGAAAAACAATTCAAATATCGTCGCGAAGAAAAGCTCATTTGATGGTCGGTGTCGTTTGCCGAGTAATAAATGTGTATTTCCTCCGTACAATGCGATTTTTCGTAAAAACAACATTTTCTAACGTGGGAATAATTATTTCTTCAGTTCTCGACCCTTGCAATGTAATGAATTCTCTCACACGGAGAGAGAAAAAAAAACTAGCAATGGTTGTTATATTTTTATTATATGTTTTAGTGTAATAGCTTGTACCAGCCATGCTAATATTAGTATAAGACTTCACTACACTCACAAAAATATCTTCTTGTTCCCAGAGGAATTATGCCTCATTAAGAATTTCTGCTACTTCCAAACAGAATCTTCTTGAGAGCAGACTTTTCTTCTCCAATCAACAATATATTACGATTGAAAATAGCGGAATTCTGTATGAGGCCCAATTCCTCTGGGAACAAGAAGATATTTTTGTGAGTGTATGCAAAACCTAGTTATCATCACTGGAGAAAATTATTATAAAAATGATTATTATTCATAGAATATTCGCTACTTGTACATATCAAGTATGCTCTGACTTATGAAACACAGTGACGACTACTACTTTTTTTCTCTACTGTGCCGAATCAGTAAACTATCCTAATCAGTATTCCCTCAGTACGATCAGATCTCTGGGTATATTAATTGCGATTGTGACGAAATACTCAAATCCCATTTCTTTTCATCCACCGGACCACGAACGAATCGACAATCGGATACGGCTCGCCGAAGCTTCAGTACAATTCGAGCTCGAAGGAAACGGCTCGACGAAATAACTGCAGCCCGAAGACGATCGTCCGCAATCCCGGACTCGTCATACTCTATTTTGCCATCGCGGATGGGCGTGAACCCGCCAAATGTTAATACACATACGCGCGAGTAAATATCGCACCGGCTTCCTGGTTGGCCGTCCGCGTGTACGCTTCGGACGCATAAGTCAAGCGGCTCTCGCGAGGCTGCAGGGGGGACGTGCTCTCTCGCGCGCACATACACACACATACACCTTCGACCTTTGCTTGGAGGTTGGGGCTATCGCTTGTGTACACCCGTCCCCGCATCGCCATTCCAATCACGAATTGAAGCCTCGTAATGTAATCCTTTTGCGCGCAAGCGTCAAGCTCGCTTGTTGGGCCGCGGCCGCGTGTAGGTTTTAATAGCCGAATGAGCTGGGCCGCGAAACGACGGAGAAAGAGAGAGAGAGAGAGAGATTATCAAACGCGAATATTATATACGGCGCGCCGCGGTAATCTTTCTTCTGATATGAAGCTACATTCTCGGGTAGGAAGCCGCGGCCATATGTTTTCTTGATTAATCACTCGCTTTGATGAATTTATCATCATTTCTATAATGATTAATTGTTACCGCTTGTATAACCTCGCGCATTTTTTTATCTTGCCCCCCCTACCCAATACAGGATTATAATTCAAGCGCGCGCGAGCTTTATTTTCATCGGGTATCCCTGCACTTTTGCAACGCATACGTAGAGCTCGAGCCGCTCGAGCCAGTCGAATCGTACGGCTGAAAAATGCAAACTCAACTTTTCGAGAGAAAGATATACTAGCTGTGGTGAATTGAGAGTAATTGGCGACACGTCTCGAAATACATCGAATGAGTCTCGAAGATAATAAGCCAGTCATATATATACACTGGGAAACCAATGCTGATTTTGTTTTCGCTATATGTCTCACGCGTCCCAGGGAGGGGGTAATTGTTGAGGATCAGGAAGAAACGTCTTTGATTGCTCAACGAAACTTAAAGTCGATCAACAGAAAAAAGTTAGCTTAAGAAATTATAGAAGATAAAGAAAAGAAAACTACGGATGAATCGGCAATGCTAGATATAGTCAATTGACGTGAAGAAAAGATGAAAAATTAGTTATTTTAATAAAACAGAACTATTGAGTATTGAAAGTCTGCGCTTAGATAAAAACGCGAATCATAATTTTGTTAACAAATAAAATAAAAAACGAACAAAACAAATTATATTGTTGCGCATCGAAAAATCTCAGCTGATCCATCCTCCCAAACTTGCAATTCCATCCCCTGATCCCAAACGATCCCCCGAATATAATAAATTGCATCAGCTGCCAAATCGAAGCTGCTCGTGTCGCGATCACACACGGGTCCCGCCTTTGCGGCACCCAAGCGCGCACGAATATCCATATAAAGTTGCAAGTACTTGGGTCGCGCGAGAGTCGTCCCTCCGGTGTGGGCCGCGCGCCTAATCGTGCAACTATCGGCACTCAATTAAAAACTCCCCCTCCTCCTCGGATCGAACGTCGAAACGCACGAGATCGTCCGCGTCGTGAGAGAGAGAGAGAGAAAAAAAAAGGCGCGCGAGGCAGAGGCGGGCAAAAGAAAAATAAACGGGCAAAGACACACGAACGCGCCGTGGGCAAAAGGAGGAATCGCGCGCGGATCGAGCGGGCGACGCGCAAACAAGTCCGCAGCATTTCGAAAGCGACGCTCGTTGATTATCATGCCCGCTCGCGCATTTACACGCGCTTGCCTGCCCCCCCCCCCTTCGTTTCGCTCGGGCTCTTCCCCCCCCCCCACCCTTCCCCGGATCATCGAGCGCCCGGCTATACTTAGCCGCGCGCGGCTGATTTTAATTACACGAATTGTCACTTAGATTTACGAGTTTTTTTCCCGTTGATTAGGCGCTCCTTCGTTTTCTTCCTCGCGAGCCGCGCGCACCTCGTACGTGTGTCTATCTATCCGCGACGAGCAGCGGCCTCTATACGCCCCAGCGCCATCGAGATTTATATTTATTGACCTGCTGCTGCCGAGCGCGAGCGGACCTCCAAAGTAGGGAATACCGGTACGGCTGTGGTGCCGCCCGATCTGTGTCCGTGTAACAGACGATCCGCATCGGCCCAGCTTGAAGAGTCGCTAATAAAGTGTGTATATATATATGTGGATCGGGAGAAAGGCAAACTGTAACGGCTGCCTTGCCATTGTGACGGGTAGGTTTTTTCAAACGTCCACGAGAATCTACATCTTGACTATCTGTATTTGCTGCGTTTACCCCCAAATACTGTAAACGCGTGAAATTGAAGGGATTGAGTAGTATAATGATCGATTAATAAATTTTCTTTGTGTGTATTTTAATGATTTTTGAGTGGATTCGTCAACGATCAACATGTCATCTCGTGTAAGGAGAAATTCACCCCATAAATCGGCAATACTCGAAAAAATGATATATCCTTTTATTCACCCCCATAAATTGGCAATGTTTCAGAAAATATAAATTCACCGACGATTGTCAATGTTTGGGAAGAATATTCCAAACTGTAGTTCACCACTGCATCATCCATACATTGGATAACTGTTTTCACGCAGGTCTTACACACTATTATACACGAGTATACATTTTAACGAGACAATGCTGAAAAAGTCGCGTGCATTCTCAAGGTCACACCATACAATCCGTTTCATTCGTCGTCCATGACACGTGGAGGGAGCAAAAGGATCATTTCTACGCCACGCTATATATACACGCGCGAAGCCGATGCTCGGCGCCGAAACTGTATTAACCGTGTGTCCCTCCCACCCCTTGCTACGGCCGTTCGCATCAAATGAATCACGGCTCGCGCCTCGTTTGGTCGGTGGTAATGGCGCGTTTTGTTAATGGAGCCGCCGCCGCGGCCATCGTCGCGGCGCTAAAGCTAAACCAAAACGAATCGAATCGAAACGAAAAGAAACAGGTTCCCGATGGCCCTCGAGCCGGGCGAAAACGTCAGAAATCACACACGTGCGGCGCCGCCCAACTCGTCCCCCGCGGGGGGATTATCTCTCTCTCTCTCTCTCTCTCTCTCTCTCTCTCTCTCTCTCTCTCTCTCTCTCTCTCTCTCTCGCTCTCTCTCTCTCTCTCTCTGTCTGTGAGCGCGCGAACCGCCTCGCGCCCGCATTGACGGATGTAATAACGAAGCGCAAGTACGTGCTGTATATACTTTTAAATGGCCAACCCTGAGGTGCGCGCGGGGGTATGAGTGTGTGTGTGTGCGAGTGTATAATATATATATATATATAAATGAGCGGAGCTCGTGGGATGACGCGCCAGCAGCTAAATCATCGTGATCGACGGTATCCGGTTTTGCTCAATCCAACGCGACAGCCAACGAGGACGAGACGGGAGGGGGGGGAAAAAAAGGAAAAGCCGTCCCTCCGGTGCATATCACTCGGCTGAGCTTCTTTCGTGCGCTCGCGTATACGTTCGGCGATGCCTCTCCTCGCGCGCGAGCGATGTATTTATGTGCGGGTGATGGCGGCTCCTTTTGTGTATCCGCACTTTTTTTTTAAATCCTCCTCTCGCAATCATACGTGTGTCGGGACTGAGCTTCGTTCGGACGAGCCGATCTCGAGAGAGAGAGAGGAGTGGCTCAATCCGATTTTTATCATTCGCCGATCTTCCTTTTTCCCAACTCCGATCGGGCATTTTTTTTCAATAACTTTATTAACCAACGCGATTCGCGCCGGGCGGGAAAAATAAATTTTCATTCTATCACTTGATATTGTTCGGGATGTATGCAGTTCTCGAGTTTTGTTCAATGGATTTTCATATTGTTATTCGATGCAGCTTTGCGATTATATTCATACAATCATCTAACCGGAAATTTATCTTTGTGGTTTTGAAGCTAGCAGAGCGGAAATTTTATTGCTACGAAAATTTCGGACTCGTGGAAAAATGAAAATCGAGGAAAAAGTCGAGACATATTTACTAATTTGAGGGAGGGGGCTGGGGAATCGACTCTTTGACGAGCACTCCCAAAGAGGAAAAAATTAATCGTTGTAAAGTTACACTCATTTTATAATCTCCAACTCAGATCGAACCTATTACTGTTTCAATGTAATCTAAAGCAGCTAAAATTTGCGGACCCGGCATTTTCCATAAAGTAATCATGAGTGATCAAATTTCGCGCAAAAGTAATTACAATTCTCGGCATTTTTGGTAAATATATATGGATTCATCACCTTTTCTTTCTAAAATCTACCCTTGGATTGGGTTTCACTTACCTCAAAAATATTCAGAATGAGATTCTCCAACACACGTTGATTACCAAAGTTCGTCACAAGCAAATTACATCTAAAAATACCAACAAAATCGACTACATATTTATAGAGCTATCAAATTTCAGTAAAATATCGATGTCAAAATTTCAATCTAGTTTGTCAGTATGTTCTCTCGGAAATGATTTATCGCTGAAAGAAAATGTTCGCAAGTACTCGTGGGGGCATGTCCGAAGTTCTGAGATGGCCAGCAAATCCCCATTAAGTAAAATGACAACAAATCATATTCAAAAGGAACTACTCAGTACCATTCAGAAAATATGCTTTACATTGGTCGATGCGCAGAACGGCATTTTAAGCACCGAGTGCGTTTCTTAACAGTTCGTTTTACGAGCTCTCATAACACAAAATATTGTATCCAAGTACTGGCGCGTTAAATTTTAATCACTCGTGTGAACGTGTAACACTCGGCCACTCGTGGACACGTCAACACGCGTCTTAATAATTTTATGCACTAGTACTATTATAGAATTACAGAGATTGTAAAACTCTAAATGTTTCAAACCCACCTTTTTCTCCTACAAGTAGACAAATAGAAGACTATAATAAGACAAATTCGTATCGTAGTAATGTACACAAATTGGAATTAGCATCATATGATAACATATGTTTGCGCGTCGCGTTAATCGGGAGATATTCATAGTTTGCCAACTTGCCTCCACTGGGCCAGTCAGCCACCCTCTCACCTACAAAATTGTTCATCAAATTCCCATCCAACTTCCGAGGTTTTTTAGACCAGAAACGAAAAAAGCGTTGCAAAGTCAAACTTGATCGAGGAGAGCGATGGATATTTGCCTGTATCAGAATCCCAAGTGAAAAAATCAATTATAAATATACGAGATGGGAAATAATGTATAAACCAATGTATATTTCACACACGTAGTTCTCCATGTCTTATATCTAGATTTTCTGGAAATAGAGATAATTCATACGAAGAAAAATCCGTTCACTACAGTCGCAGTAACTTGGCGTCGAAAGACAGTTGATCTAAAAGTATCACAAAAGTATCGATGACTCCTTACGTTCTGCTGCGGATCCGTGGGTGAACGAATTGTAAATATTTGCGTACAGGAGAAGGGCGGCCCGCGGAGCAACAGGGAGAAAAAGTGTAAAATCGGTCTATCTCGATCGAGTGGAAAGTCGGGCGCGCGCGCACACAAGGTACAGCAGGTATACACACACGGCTCGGCGATAAGAGTCGGTGTGTTTACGAGAGGGGGGGCCGGGGGGGGGGGGGGGGAAGAGAGGAGGTCGCGCGCGTGACGTGAGTGGTGCGAGGGCGGGCGGGTCCTTACAATGTAAATGCGCGGCGTTACACTTGCGCGCGGCCAATTGCGGCCCGAGCTGCTGCGGGCCAGATGTGTCTCGGCGGGCCCCCTCTTGCAGCTCGAGCTGCGTATATGCAAGCGCGCGGCCGCGCTTATCTGCACCGAGTGTCCTTAGCGTGTCCTCCTCCTCGCCGCGCGTCCTTTCTTCTGCGCTCGCTCGCTCGGGCTTCCGATATATGCCCCCGCGCCCAAGAATTTCTCGGTAGCGCGCCGAGCTATCGGAAAAAATCGGATGCCCTTTTGTTCGCGGCATTCTTCGCTGCACTATAAATCGTCCTTGCCGCTCCCGCTGCAGCGGCCGCGCGCTGCGCCCCAAGAGAAGCACGACGAGGTGGGGGCACAAAAAAAATCATCTCTCCCGTGCACTGCCCGGCGATCCTTCTGCAATACGCGCGCACAACCGGTCGCTGCGGCTCGACGATGCGATACATAAACAGGTGGCACTCTCTGTGCAGCCGAACGGCGGATTAGCGAATTTCGTTTGTGTATACTTTCGTCGAGTCAGCTGGTTCCTTTTTTATATTTTTTTTTTTCGTATTTGCTTATTTTATTTCGACCGCTCGACGAGGACGGGAGGATTTTGTCGTGTCCCACCATCCGCGGAGAAAATATCCTCGAGGGAGGAATGACTTTTCCTCCCTCGATGCGGAGACAGAGTTATTTGAAGGAACGCACGATATCTCAAACGTGATTCAGCCGGAAACCTGCAGAGGGCGCATCCGTCCACGTGACTCGGGCGGCTGTTGTGACAACCGGCAAGGGAAGGATTATTCGAACTTGTTTATTTCGTGAGGGCATGATCGATTAGAACTGCAGCTCTTGTTGACTAAGGTGACTGGGGACCCTATTTGCCACTTCTCTCAAAATTCGTATTTCCGGTGCTCTCTGTGCACCAGTTGGCTTATGTAGCCCTTGAAGCTACTCTTTTACAACATTTTGAAGTTTCACTTACTGATTTTTTCGTTTTTTTCTTATGTCTCCCTCTGCCAACCCAATTACAATAATCAAGTGTAATCAGTTTCATTACTTCACGTGTGCAAGCCCGTTTTTCCCAAACTATTTTCTATCTCACTCACAATACTCTTTTGCGCATGAAATATAAGTGTACCCAATGTGACCCTTCATGTGGTAATGAATCGAGGCACTGCAATTACTTTGTATTATAGCGTATGCAACTCGCGTTACTACAAATAAACTTCCAGGACTTTATCGTGTTGCGATATTTCAATGTATCATTGACTTGTCTTCAAGCGTGCGTTCATAGAAAAAATAATTCCCCCCCCCCCGCCAAGTCGAATAGACCACGCATGGATCTGGAAAAGAGCGCAATTCGGATTTGCCTCCAGTGTATACGTATATACACCTGACAAATTCCTGAGATAGCCCGAATGCTCAGGGTATTTTTCCCGAAACGAGGAGGGGGGTGGGGGTGGGGGAAAGAAAGCATGATTTAAATTGTTTAATTAAATTGAAATTATGTTGCAGGTACATTTTGCGGCAACATATATTATGCCACGCGGGGAAGCAGTACGAGTGTGGATTCCCGGGGTGTCCTACTATCCTTCGCACCGAGACGGAACTGAAGCGACACCGAAAACTCGTGCACGAGGCTGCCGAGAGGGAATTCCGCTGCGACGATTGTTCCTACGCTGCCAAAACCAAATTCCAACTCGTTCGGTGAGCATTAATTCTTATTTTCCGCGATACTCCCTCGACGAAAGCAAAAAATATAACCTCCCCCCCGAGAATCGAGTATTTCTACCTGTACACACGTGTGTAATCAGACGCGTTCTCGAAAGCAACAGCACAAACAATTGCTGATCAACGTTAAAAGTATCGCAGGCCGGGAGGGGGCAGCTTAAAGCTCAAGCTGTAAAAGTCACGGCTCGGAGAATTGATGGCTTTGTACACAGGGCTCGCAAATTAGACAAAAGTAGAGAGCGAGGGAGAGAATTTCCCCAAAGCAGATAAATTTCTGCCTCTCTCTCTCTGGCGGACTTTCGGCAGCGGAGTTCTTTGACCACAGTGAACTCAAGGGAGGCTCGCGCTCGCACGCGATCCGCGTCCAATAAAAGCGCCAGCGCGCCCTGAGCTTAAAAGTTATGCAGCGCCGCTCGCGCGAACGTACCGCTATCGGTGAGAATTTTTTTCCCCCGCTAATACATACCTTTCTCGTTCCCCCACCTTCTTTTCTCTTTTTTTCTTTCATTCTTCCTGCGTTTGTCTCCCCCGTGTTCGTTGTCTCCTCCGCTGCCGGCTCGCCAGCTCGTTCCAAACGAATTTCCGTCAGCTGGCATGTGTATCGCGCGCGAGAAACAATTTTCCCTTGTGTAATTAGATAGAGGATGGATTCAGACAATGCCGCGTTATTCACGTTGCCGTTGCTGATTTAGAGTCGGCCGTTATGGAGGCCCCGGCTCGAGTGCGCGCGCCTCTAATTGACTCGCGCGAGTCAGGTTTCAAGATTTTCTCATACCAATTGATTGAGGATTAAAACTCTGGACAAGTATTTTTTCTTTTTATGATTCATTTGATAATTCAAGACGACTTGCCATACTTTGTTGTATTTTTCTATCGTACTATCTCTATCGTTACTTTTCTAATCAGGCCTTCCTTCTAAAATTGAAATAGCAGAAATTGCATAACTGATAAAAATAGTAGTTGTTAACCTGTTAATTCAGATTTGAAGAGTTCATAAACCGCCAGCTCTATTTCAAGATTATTCTTAAATTCGAGTTTCTGTTTCGTGGAATAAATTTAAATGAAAAAATAGGTTCAACTTGGAAGTTTTTATGACTTTCATCGATGCGTTCAGATCGATGGTGCTTTATTCTCATTTGATATTACACTCTGCATGCAGTTATTGCTACGAAATTGTACGAAATTGAAAATTTTGTATGTATTGATGTCACAGTAAAATATATTACATTCAGAACCTTATTTTGCGCACATTGTTATAGTATACCTAATAGTATGATGTAACAAATTTTAAAGTCAGATTCTTTCTTTGAAACGCTTCTCTTGCTCTCCAATAGATTTTGTAGAATCGTCAATAAAGACTTGCAGTTGTTCCCTGAAAATTGACGACACTGATAATATGAGTTCGGCTCTATTAGGATCGTCAACTGCGTCTATTATATCTTTGGCGATTCTCCAAAAAAACCCTGCGAACAAATGCTTGTAAAACATCATAATGCCTCTCTTGTGAGTATTGTCAGAATTATCTTTGGGTATCATAAAGTTATCAGTATCATTTTTTGATCCAGTCAATTGAGTAGGATCTTCGTAAAGTTTCTTCAAGTCCGTGAAAAATAAGCGAGACTGAACATTATACTTTTGCAGCATCAAACGTGACAACTCAGCTTGGTCCATTCCTTGCACTTTGTCAATTAAATTGGAAGTGACTCTTTGAAAAGCTTCGACAAATATTCTTATCCAAATTCGAGAATAGATTAATTTTGCTTCCTCCGTGTGGAACTGTTTGGGAAAGTCATAACCCGCGATGCTGTTTTCAAATTCCCAACCAGAATTCTTATTCGGACTCGAATTACTCATCTGCTCTGATCCTCGATCTAGACTGGTCTTTTCATTTCTAATGTCGAGCAATTGGCGACTTTCATCAGTAATCAAATCGCGTTCTTCTTTATGTTCTGATGGAAATTCGTTTGTTTTTTCATAAAACCGCGAATTCGAAATCCATGGGCCGGTTCTTCGTATTCTCATTGTCTTTGAATTCACTGACGTTGTCTGTAGCGCTAAGACTACTATGAATAAACTGAGAGAGAGAGAGAGAGAGAGAGAGAGAAAGAAAAATATTTGATTTGAAACACTTTTTGCATTTGTTTTGAGCGAGACCGAATTCTCAGTCGGCAATAATGTTGAATAATTTTCAATTTCTATTTAAATATTACACACAACAGTCTACTCACGGCACTGCTGTTCCCAGCGTGTTCATCGTATCAAAGCTAAGGAATAACTAAACGCAGAAACCCACAGTGGAATCCCGTAAGATTCATTATTGTGAACTTGATATGACATTGGTGAGATAACGAAGCAGGATGTAACGTCCGGTTGATTAATGCATCGCTGAAACTTTTTGCCATTGTTATCGTTGCCACGCGGCCAATGATATAATCTGTTGTATATCCCCATTGGCAAGTCGTACCCAAGCACCGGTCGATTGTTCAATTCGCTAAATCATGTTGACAGCCCTCGTAGCTCATATTCTTTCATCACTTACGTTGACAAGTTGACGATCGAACCTTAGTTCTCCACGCTCGCGATGAAACGTACTGTTACATTATTCTCCTTGTGATCTCAATCGCTCTTTCTAGGATGAGATTGAAGGATTGACAGGTGCGAGACTAGGAATATCCCCCGACACACCGAAAACCCCAACTCGGATGAATTCGAAAACTCCTTGATTCGTCGGCACACAGTTGGCCAGAGCGCAATGTCATCCGAAAGCTCTGGCGAACACGTAGCACTCGAGAACGGACAAGCCTCGCGTCGGCTGTAAATAAAAAAAACCCACGGAGAAATAAAAAAAATCAGCTAATGACCGTCCCGACAAGTCTCGAAACATTGTAGTGGCGTTGGCGGCCGTATATATACGTACGGAGGCCGGGCGACGAGCAAAAAGCGAATCGATCTCGCTTGAATCACGTTCGGCCGACAGCTTTAATTATGCATGCGCGCGAGCGGCGAACGAGGGCCGCGCAGCCGCAGCGAAAGTGAAAGAATAATTTTTAATCGCGATTATAATTCACGCGCGCGCGCGCCCGTCAGGTGCCTACACCTGCAGTCCATACGCGCGCGGCGGATGCGCGTTATGGCCTGCGTCATAAATTGGCAGTTACATCTCTCGGCGCGAGCGCGCCTATACACACGATAATTGTTGCCCAATAGCCTCTTCCTCTCTCTCTCTCTCTCTCTCTCTTTTTGTCCCCCGCCCCCGCCAGTGACACGCACCACCTGCAGCCTCCCCCGTAATTTCGTCCTTCGCTCGCATTTCATAATTCATAAGGCCGCGGGAGGAAACAATCGCAGACAAGACAAGCGCAGTTTAGCTTGCCCGAGCGAGGAAACGTATGTATGTGCATTTCTGTGCTTAATCACCGGTTCGACGTAATATCCAATGTGGCTCGTTGCAGTTTATTTGATACAGATTCAAGGATCAAAGTTATGCAAGGCTTTTTTTTTAGCTTACCACATTAGAAAATAAACTTCTTTTTAACTCCACGGAAAAATTGAAAATTGATCAGAGATATTCGGATTAGGGTTGTTTGTTCACACGTTTTCACACGATACATCTAAGGATATATCTGCAGAGCTACAAGGGATTCGAGTTTAAAACATCAATATAAAAAATCGTCGTGTTTAATTTGTGATTAACTAGAACACTTTGGCCTTGGAAAAAATAGAAAATGTGAATTGCGGGTAAATTCATCGTATTAAATGGGACATAAATAGCGGGACGAGCAGGAGAGGCCGAGTTCGCACAACGGAAGCGCGCACGCAGTTTCAGAAGAGATTCATCTCTCGCCGCTCTCGCAGTACATTTAAACTTTGCTCGGTCGTTTTCAATTTTCCAGCAATTAAGTGACCCTACGTTTTGCCTTCCACTCTGTTCCTCGACTCCCTTTTCGCCCCTTTTTCGCCGCCGCTCTTCACCGGGCCGCATCGGCGAACGGATATAAAAACCCGGAGCTGCGCGAAAAACGGTAAACAATTAGAAAATAAGGCAAAACGAGCGACTCCAATGAAGAACGGCGCGGCGATTATTTTACGCATCTATATGGATACGCGGTGTGTATATTAATCAAGTGAAACACGCCATCTGAATAATCGTCGCAAATTTTTTTTTTCGATTTTTTTTCCACCAAATCCCGATCGTATCCCGTGTTTAATTGCTTGATTTAGAGAGAACTGATAAAATTCAATTCTTCGAAATTGAAAAATGAGTCTTGTATTTATTCGTGAAGAAATAAGGATCGATAGGAAAAATCGTCAGAGAAATCGAGGCAATAATTCAAATTGTCGATGACTCGAGACTTGTTGACAGGGTATACAAGAAAATCGTTCTTAGCTACGTCGTCTCGGACCAAAGTCATTGATTCAAACTAATCGAGTACAGTATTATCTTATCATTGTCATCGAGTTCAATATTAATCATTTCGATTCTACAAACCGCAAGAATATATAATTATTATTCATTCAATTTTTCTCGGTAAAAACCATCTCTCGAGTCCTGAATTAGGCATGAGGAAACATTTCCCGTGTGCGTCACTTGACGTGTCATCGGATATTATGTTTTTTCCCTCCAACGCCAAACGCGTTGATCTTGCAAAACCGCATTTGGCTGCGTACTCGAACGCAACGAATCGTCATCGAGCGACTCGGTGATACACTTGCCGGATCAGGAGGAGCAGCCAAACTCGAAACTCAGCCGCAGCATCACGAGTCCATCGCACTCTCGGGGAGTCAATAAACTCGAATAATCCATGAATAACGGTGCTGCGCGTATAATGATCTCTGCGCCGCGGCGGCCGGTCCCTTGGTATATATATTTCAAGCCGCGCGGCGCGTTTCCCTTGCAGCTTTCTTTCCCCGCGCTATGCGCAACCCCGCGCCAACTAAATCACGCGGGATTTTAATTAAACGCGTCGGCCGCGCTCGCGGCAGTCGATACACAGAGCCGCGCAGTGTCAGAGATAGATATAGATAAAGGAGAGAGAGAGAGAAGAGAGAGAAATGGCAATATCGCTCACGCATATCGCATCGGTCATAATCAGCGATCGGCCCTGCGCATAGACGACCATTAACTTCGCCCCGATATATACGTATGGTTTGTAGCTCGCTCAGATATGTGCCGATAATCGGCCCGCCTCTCTCGGTCTCCGCCTCTGTATAACGATTATTAACACGTCTCACATCGTCCGCGCCTCAAACGCGAGCGAATATACGCGGCGGTTTCTCTCGCTCCGACCAGTTGGCTCGATAGTCCACCGAAGCTGCAGTTTTTCGTTTTCCAAATAAAGATCTTGGGAATGTAAGTCAGAATACAACAGAAAGCCTCAAATTTTACGTGATACCGACCGGAATTACATGCGCATCCCAAGTAGAAAACAGCTAGGGAAACCTCATTTGGGTGTTGGAGGAAGATTTAGCCTCACGACAATTAGTAACTTGTCGAATGGATCGAAATAAAAACTCCATGTACGCTTGGAGTACCTGAGGATTTTTGTGGTATACCATTGAATTTTTTTTTCTCGCAATCTCACTTTCTCAATGAATGGTATGGTTCACCAAGTCCAATGAATCAATTTTTATCGGATTTCTTCATACCTAAAGTCTCAGTGTGATCGGGGACCCTAAAGTGAGCCGTGGTCTTCTGTCTACTCGGATTTAGCATGTCTAATTCGCTCGATCTTCATGACGATCCTTCGAAATCCAAGTGATATATATCAGTGTCTAACGTGTTCGAATGATCCTTTCTGTTTCAGACATCGGAAGAGGCACGGGACGAGGGATCGCGACACGCAAATCTACAAGTGCCATCACGAGGGCTGCTCCTTCAAAACGGAGAAAAGTTCCCACTTGAAGAGGCACGTTCTAACTCACACTGGGAGGAAGCCGTACGCCTGTCGCTATTGCAACTACGCGAGCAATAACTTGGTAAATTATCTTCTTCCATCCCGGCTTTCGCTCCAACCTTCCCAAACAATGTCGTACTTTTCGAGCGGCTCGGCGAATGAAACCGAATTGATCAGCGCAAAGTCTCGGTCGAATAATATATACATTCCCAAGCTAAATTTCGACAGCGATCGGGACATCGCGAGCGACCCTCTTGCAAATATCACCTGTTCGAAAGTACACAGCGGGCGCTATCGGATTGGCGACGATTCGAAAATAGCCCCGACTTACGGCGCGGCGCGCCCCGAGTCGCATAAAACTCCATTTGTCCGGTGCACATGAGATAAGGACGCGACGAGGCTCGAGTCGGGTCGCATAAAAATTATCGAAACGTATAAAGATGCCGGGGCAATATCAACTTTGGCCGGATAAGGCCCCGTCATAATTTCCAGCTGGCCCGGACAATCCGCACAGCGCCGAAAAATCTGCGGCCCGATAAATAAAGCTGTCATCGCTGTGGAGAGGAACGAGTTTCTCTCTCCGATCGCAGCGACGAGCGAAACGAAAAGAAAAAATACGCGCGAGCGAGCCTAAATCGCGCATTCCCGGGAGGAGTCGACTCTCGTCAGGCTCGGCAGCGGCAGCTCGCGTCGCACATAAATCTCGAATCCAGCCACTGATTAAGCTTATCGGAATGCTCTCTCTGTCTCGGCACAGCGCCCTCATTCGTTCAAAAACGAGTAGAAGAGCGACGACGACGACGACACGAGGAGAAGGGGGAGGAGTGCGAGAGCCGGACCTACCGCGAAGTGGTAGCCGCTCGGCTCGATTAACCCGAGGGACGGGTAAATACGGCCCCGCGTGCGTATATATGTATATATGCGTGAGCGCGCGCAAATATCCACCGCCGCGCAACGAGCTAACAAGCGTAAAGGCATCGATGAAGATGCGGGTTTTGTTTGGGATAGATATACCGGGCAATATCGCGCCGCGCTCTATTCATTAGCCGGTAAAATCGTTTTTCACTCGGCGATTATTGCGCGGACGTTTGACCCGCCCGCGACTGGTTTCGTGAACCGCGTGATAACGGTCGATTTGGCAGTATACGATCGCGCGTATATATCGTCCCCGCAAACTTTGGCAAATTGGAGATCACACATGGTATACGATCGACGAAAGCAATCGAGCGACGTCCAATGCAAATCGTTCAATTACACCGCGCTGGGCTCATTAGGGCCCCGCGAGATGACGGCCAGGGGTGGGGGGGGGGGGCTGAGCCGCGATAAGCCGGCCGTCAATACACGGGACCGGGCGAATTATGAATTTGGCGCTGGTCGGTCGCGCGCGAGATAAGGGCGTCGCTCGAGCACAGCTGTTTGTTTCATCAGCATAAAGCTGTCGGGGCCGGCGGCTCGGCGCGCGGCACGCAAGGAGGGGGCAAGCGAGACCGCCTCGGGGGCCCCACATCCTCCTTTTGCCATTTTTGTTGTGGGGTGTAAATTAAGCAGGCCTTAATGTCGAGCGCCGCGAGGCCCGCCGCGCGCGCGCGCGGGCCCGAGATAAGATAACGAGTTAATTGTGACGCTCGTCGCGCCGCCACACACACGCGCGCACGTCGCAGATAGATCGAGGTATGCTAATGCGAGTGCAGCCCGTGTCTGCCGCAAGCGCAAACTTTACCACTCGATAGCGACGGACGCGCGCAGCCGGCGATCGGGTACTGCGCAGTGAGCTGGCCCAGGCGCCACCCGCTAATTATCGCCCCGGATAAACGACCGGTATTTCGCGCGCGCGCAGCCACCCGAGCGAACTTTGACGACTGGTGATGCCGGTCGCGTTTCCACTGCACCGATTCCATCCGAATTTCAATGATAGCCAAACGATATGGTAAGAATCTGAGTTTCTCTTCGGTCGAGAACGGAAGAGATATCGTTCGGATCGAAATCAACTTGGAATATCTTTTGACAACTTTTATTCGTAGCAAATAGTTAGAAATTGACATTGGTCAAAGATTTTGTCGAAACAAAATTCCAATCAGACCGTCTATTTTGAAAAAAGTTGTGAATGTAATAGAATCATGATTCCAACCATTGATGTCGAGTCATTCTAAGAATCATCTGAAGATGATGAGCTCTTTTGAGAACTGAAAATAATACAAATATTCAAAAAATTGGTATTTACCAATACTACCCGTATTCATTTACTACCCGTCACTGGTGGTCGGTATTTTTGTTTCTCACGTTAGTTTGGTGTTTCATCGTGATGACAATAGTTGTCTCACTCCACATAATATAAGCTGCAAATTCTAACTCGCAACTGCAGAGAGTCTTTCAACTTAATGCTCTTCTGCAAATGAGATTCGTGTTTCCAGATCATTGAATTGGCACCTCTAAAAAAAAGTGTACAATCTTCTTTCTTTTTTCATCGGCACTACTTTGTCGAATCCATCGCATAATTTCGTTTTTTATTTTGATTACCCCAAACATCAAATTTAGGAACTCGAGCTCCGAATCTATAGAATCTTCCGATTCACGTGGACGTAACACGAGACCGCGTACGTCTACACACACACGCATACATTTAGCACGGCGAGGTTTCGGGGCAAAGCTCGTAACACTCGGTCGCGTAAAACCGTTTAGCCGCGCGGATATTTCGGAGTTGCGAGCCTCATTATATCCGTCCGAAATCGTTGGATTCGGAGAAAAGAGAGGATCGCGCGCGCGCGAGAAGGAGGAAGAGAGGCGGACGGGGCGAAGAAAGCCGTACGCGCGGAGAAAGGAAGCCGGCGGATATATATCGACTCGAGGCCGGAAGATTTACTTATGGGAAATTAAATTTGATGTCTGCCGCCGCCATCAACGGATCGTATAAGCCTCGCGAACGGCCGGACGATGTTTACGACTGCCGCCTGCTACTTGGGCCTTTCGCCGCGAGCCGCTAAGGCTCGGCTCGGCGCTCGCTCGCGCGCAGGCGTTTACGGGTATACCGATAAACGCGCGCGTCCGTTCCGACAGCCGATCCTCTCCCCGAAATTCCCCCGCACGTACGTATCTTTTGCACTTCGGACTATATCACTCGGAGCCGCTGATAGCCCTCAGTTCGTTTGCTTTCAAAGGCAGAGAATAAAAATTTGCTTGTCCCGTCTATTTTAGATTTCAGCGGTAATCCACCGATGCTCGCGCTGTTGCTAACGCTCGATCGACACTCGGTTCAACGTTTCAATATCTATTTTTCACGCAGTATAACATTCAATAAGCCTCTATTTGCTAGTATGTGTATACTACGAAAGCATAATGCGAGTGGACAAAATTGGTAAAATCAAGCAGGACCTCTTCAACGTGTTAGTTTGTGTGCAAAAGTGCGCGGGCGCACCAGGTAGACTCTCGTGCCAGCCACTTGGCTCGGGTATATAACCATATACCACAGGAGCGGAGCATTTAGTGCGCGAGTCTTTACCTTTGAACTGCAGAGGGGACGCGTCTACCGGTTTATCCTGTGGCGCGCGCGCGCCGAGGTGTAAATGCTTAATGCCACGCACGCATGGCCTCGTACAAGTCACTCTCGCGAAGATTTGCGAAGCTCCTTTCCAATATTGGCGCGCGAGAGTCTCTTTGTGTTCCCAGCGACGCGGCCCCCGGCGATTAAATCACCGCGGTAATGCCGATGACGCCTGTACCACCGCCGCCGTGGACTGATTTACTCCTCGCTCACTGAGCGCTTGCAACGCGAGGAATTATGACGTAGACGTGTTTATGAAGAGCTTAATGACTGTTGCCCGGCTATATACGACCGGGCGATCATCTCCGAGGAGACCTCGTCGCTACTTCTTCGGCCGCGTGTACGTATATTATACACTGTGCGCAGGCTTTTATACCAGAGGAGTTATGTAAACAATTGAGTTGAGAGAGAGCCCGATAATTCCATTGAATCACGATTTACGTCGATTATCGTCAATGCGCGTCCGAATCTATTTCAGTGTGATGTAGCTGAATTGCCTCACGAATAACATCCTTTCCGCAGAATGAATAATTTTCAATTCTAATGTTGACCAATGGTATGAGCCGAATAAACCAACATTAAAAGACAGTATTTTTTCCACACTCTTACTAGGAGTCCACTTTAGGTGATCAATTTCACAATGAAACTTTCCGAAATTCTTTTTGGCTATCTCAATACTATGGCAAAAAAGCTTTTGGGTGAGTTTGGTCGCGATGAGTGAGCCAAAGTTGCCAACGTCTCGTCGTTAATTACAATTGATAAATTGGCAAATCACCAGCTCGGTGTACCGTGTACAGCGAGAGGGACATGATTTTTCTTTTCATCCGTTGCTTATCTGCCGCAGGAAAACCTTCGTAAGCACATACTGTCGACGAGCATCCACCCCGGCAAGGCGATCTACCAGTGCGAGTCATGCGAGGACGGAGTCGCGCCTTTCCAGACCAACTTCTCCAAAGAGCTACGGGCCCATCTGCTCCGCTCGCATCCAGACAAGTACCCAACTCCCAGGGACGCGACCAACTACATCGCTTGTATTTTCGACGACTCGTCCGAGGGACGATGATGAAACGCTGTATGTACGGGATATAACGCGGTAGGCGTCGTCGTGCCACTGTCAACAATTGAATTGGGACAGTGCGAATGTGTATCTATACACTTCTCATACACAACGTACAGAAACTGCGAATAACCTGCATCCAAATGCAACATTATTTCTATTCAGTATTCGCATCATCAACATCTTCTACGTCTTCATCAAACCTTCTCATGAATTCAACAATATATTCATTGCAATTTTTTTCATTATTATCAAATCACGAATGACATTCAAATGGTAGAACCTAATACATTTTTCCCCCACGACTGTTTCTAGCATTTCTTTGACCTCATTATCTTTTTAAATCATTCACCTTCATACATTCATACTTTTCTACCATTTCCATATAATGTATATATATATTTTCGAAAAAAAACTCATCGAAACATCCTCAAAAGTTGGATTGACAGTGGCGACGCCAACCGGCCGATATTTCGCCGCATCCTAATAGGCACCGCTCGGATTTCGCCGTGTGTTCATTTAACGCCATAAGACCCGATAGTTTATAAGCCGAACCCTTGTGCGCGTGTACATCTGTAAATAATGTGTATTTCGCAAGCAGCGCGCGGCCGGTGCGCGCATATACACGCGCGAATGAGCAAAGCGCGCATCGAGATATACGCGGCGGCTTGTCGCCGGCGATAAATATCGACGGGGCAAGCGGCCGGGCGGGGAAAAACCAAAAAACGTACACGTCTCTCGCGCTTTGCTCGTGCACGCGCGCCCGCGCGTATATATGTATATACACGCGAGCGGGCAACCAATAAAAGCTCAATAAACAGCACTGTTTACTGTGAATCTTTCATCCCCTGACAAATTAAAATTCCAGCTGCTTTCAATGAGCGTCTCCGGACGGCAGCGGCAGCAACGAGTTTTCTGCCTGCGTGGCCCTGCTGGAAACGAGGAAGAGGTGTGGGGGGAGGAGGAGGAGGAGGAAAAAAACGCCACCGGACAAAGACGCGCGCGCAATATTTACGCAGCCGGATTAAACCGCGCTGCACCGCAGTCGCGCGCGGCGGTTCGCCTCGTTGTAATTCAAATTAACGCCGCACCCGAGCCTGCAGAGAGTAACAGTCGCGCGACTCCTAATCCGCGCGCGCGAGTAAGTATACACATTCACACACACACACACACACACACATACACACACAGAGACACGGGAGGTTGAGCGCGAGGAATGCGCGAGTCGCGCAGCAGCGGAGGGATCCGACCAATCAGCCCCGGCGTGTGTATATATGTAGTCGAGCTGTATCGCGGGGCGCTGCACTTATATCGGGAGGCTACTGATGCTACCATACGCGGATGCGATTAATAGCCGCGCGAGGGAGGGAAGGAGGGAGGGAGAGAGTCCGCCGCGCACGAGTAGCCGCGCCGTAATAAGTATGACCCCTCGTCATTCGTGCTTTGACTCTTATGGGCGTTATTGATGGGACGGCCGCCGCGCTTCGATCTATACCGGCTGATGGGTGTATTCGCACGTATATATATATTCTTCCTTTCGAGGCGGCGCTCGCTGCTATCCCGCTTGCCTCCTCGTGTGCCTCCGCGGATTTATCGCAAATTCGAGCCGCAACTCATAGCTTCCGGTTAAACGTTACCATCCACGCTCCTTAGAAGAGAAAAGCACATTTCAAACCCGTGTATCGCGAATAAAAGCACTTGTCCGTTTCTCGGACGAGGGAAACCTAAGTTTGCTTTACTTTGCTGTAGCCTTGAAATGAGCTTTTCTCAGTAAGGATGTATAAATCGATGTATAATCTGATGTACGTCACCAAAGCCTTATTGGATCAGCGAAAGGTACGAGAGAAGCATTTAATTAAGGAAAAGACAATACCTCGTGGTGTCCAATTGCACGATGACACTTTGTGAGATAGTTCATGGGTAGCCTTTATGGGTGGCTTTTATCTGCAGCCACGCAGTCCAACGTTTCGTTTTCCTGTTGAGACATTCGTCAACTATTATCCATCTTATCCACGTACAGTATGTATATTCAGGAGTGCTCATAGACATAGCTGTACTGCGCGTGCCCAAAACCAATAATGATTCGTGAATTTCTCAAGGAAAATGAAAAGTAGGACTGCGCGGCTGATATGAGCTACTCATGAACAATCTCTCATACCATCTGAACAAAGTTACATCGTGCAATAGGACACCCGGACGTAGTATCCTCTCTTTGTTAGAGTGAATTGTGCTTGTCGATTTCTTTTTTTCGTCTGCGTTCACTTATCAATACCCAAATAGCACAGATGGTTTCATCAGTGGATACACGTACTAAGGATATTGCAGTGAAGCTATTGGAATTACACACAGAGTAACGCTCGAGATCAAAGTACTCGTATCACAATCCTAATTGAATCGCCGCCAATAATTTACGGAGTCTTCTGCACATACATAGAAGTTGGCTCTCTCCTCCTTATTAACTCGGAAGCTTATGCATCACGTATCCGTTGCTCCTTTTTCCCCTAATCTCTCGCTCTCTAATCTCCGCGCGAGTGTATACACTGGGCCTGAGATGACGAATGAAGAGTCGACTGGTCACCGCGACTGGGGAGCAGAGGTAATCCACCGGTACACACACACACGCATCGAGCGATGGATCCGGGTGAAAAATTGCAAATTGGAGGGAGCGTATTCATATACCGACTGTCGCGCGCGGACGGCTCGTGAATCCATTACGGCTCCGCGCGGCTCCGTCTAAAAATCCTCAGTTGCGCGGCGGCAAAAGACACCAGATATGAGTCGAGGCGCTGTGTGTATACACGCGCGCGCTCTCGAAGCGGAGAGCCGAGCGCGATAAATATCGCGAGCGAGCGGGCAAATAGTCGGGAAGGGGCAACGCGAGCCGCGCGTAACTCAGGCTGCCGGGCCTCTAAACAACTTGTTCGTGAATAATGCGACGTTAAGCATCCTCATCGCGGATAAATAATGCGCGGCTGATGCTCCCCGCGCGCGGCGTAACCCGAGAGCCCGGCTTACAAGTGTGCGCGAGTACACAGAGCTGCAGGGCACGCACGCGCGTTTCCGCGCCCCGGTGTAACTGCACCGCCGCTACACCAGATGCACACTTGACGCCTCGGTGCGGTATCAGTCCCGTCGTTCGTTTCCTTCGCGTCGATCCGACGACAATGTGGAATCGGCCACGTTTTTGTATTATTACGCGTACCAGCTGCCTCGCGATCACGTATATCTTTGGCTTGGATCGATATGCAGACGATCCCACATACACTCCAACCTATTGATTTCCTGCTGAGCTAATCTGTCAATTTATCCGCATTTACAGTGTATATATCTGTATCCATAGTTTGAATTTTATATTTAGAAGATAAATTATTTGTCGGAATAATAATTAGCCGCATTGGCTCGATACAGTTGTACATCTGTAAAGTACAAGTTTAGGCCCGCGGGTGATAGGATGGGACCGATAGAGGGTCACGTATACGATCAGCCATGGGGAGTATTATAGGCTTTTGCTCGCTTGTTTAGTGTATCACGCGTAAAAATTGAAAGACGCGCGTGGACTTTGCGAACTGCCGGCGACGAGTGTTTCACGTCACCACGCGAGTGTTTCGAATTTAACGCGCTAAGTTGCGCATACAATATTTTATGTCAAGAGAGACAGCTCGTAAAGCGGCTGCTTTTGAGAAACGCGCACGCGGTGCGTGAAATGTCGTTTTACACATCGAGTCGCGTTCTCGCGGTAACAAGGCAATTTTGCCTTGCTTTAAAACAAGCTGCGAACATCGGTAAAAAGCTAGAGCCCGAATCGTGTTCCGCAGTAACTGTCCTGGGGTGTGAAAATAAAACAAGAGAAAAAAAAGGACGCGGCTACTATGGCAAACAATCATTCCCTGCCGAATTACTAGTGTTTTACAATTTTTTTGAGTTAGGTTTCGAAGTAGAAGATGAGAAATCATCGATATACGTCTACTACTTTTTCACTTTGTAAATCAATACGTATATTAAATGTATCAATTATTTATGCTGACTAAAGGCATGTATTATCAATTACCTGTATAGGTATAATGTAGATACCAACGCAGGCATACGAAGACTATACGCGCATTCCGAGCATAATTCTTGCATACAATTGTCACTCGCGCTTCGTCATTGCTGCATCAAACGGGCCCGTTGCAGGCATCAGGTAGCCGCCACGCGAATTCTCGATGATTATTGCTCGAGCAACGCAACACACACTTTCTCCCCCCATTAAAAAAGTCGGCTCGATTGGATGTACATACGCGCACAGCTCGGGTCGACAATCGCGAAAGAGCCATTGGAAGGAGCGGGGCTCCCGGTCGAGAAGAGCAAACAAAAGAAAAAGAGACGAGGCAAAGGAGGGGCTGGGCTGCGTGGCCTATTCACGGGTTCACACGGCTCTTTCTTCCTCCGTCTCTGCGCGTGTGTCGCCATACCTCCTTCGCCTCTGGCCCCCAGGCGCGGCCGCGGGACGCGACACAGCCGAAAAAATTCCTGGACCTGGTCGGAGCAGCTCGGCCCAAGATCGGGACAGATCATTACGCGCGCCAAACTCGAGCCCGCGCGGAGTAAGTGGAGTAGCCTTTTCCCCTCCGGCTCGTAAATATTCCCCGCGGCCGAATAATGCAACGGAGCTGCAGTCGCGCGCGTAATGAAGCACATATACCCCCGTTAATTAGTCGATAAATTATCCTTCACACTCGTGAGAGACCTTTCTTATTCCGCGTCTATCTCTTTCTCTAAACGCCTCGCCAATTTTTGTCCTTTCCTTTTCGGGCGACACGCGCGATCCACGACACTTGTGTGCCTATGGTACGCACGATTGCAGCATTCAATAGGTCTCCGCGAGCACCGGCCGCGCAGCTGCGAAGACGAGATGCACGCGAAAAATCAATTGGCTCCAGTCGATCGCGCAGCAACTGGAATCCTCGTCTCTTGTGGGTTTTTAATTTTCTCGAGGAAGAAATATCTTTCCTTGTGATTCGTATGGGCCGAAATGCGGCATCGCAATTAATTCACGGCGATGTAAACTTTCATTGGGTATCGAGCGTCATCCCGTCTAATCGAGTTTCGAATTCTTTATATGTATTCAACGAAATTGGGATGAAAAGTGGTGGATCGAGTCTAATCGATATGTCACGACAATACTAATTGGGCTGATTGAAACCGCGTAGCAATTGTAGATAATGTATTATTAGAAATCCTTGTTGGTGTATGAAATATTTATATACTCCATGGAAAATTTGTTTCTTCATTTTTTACAAGCGAAAATTTCAGATTGAGGGTAGATAAAAATGAGATAGATGTAGAGGTTACGATAAATTTTTAATGAATTACTTGTGTATATTCGAAGTGAAGTTCATTTTTGTCCAACGATTACATTCAGAACACTTGAAAAAGGTTGACTTCCTCAAGTTATTTTTTTTTGTGCATTATTTGGAGAGGCATGAAATCAGATTCGTTGGACAAACGTGAACTTTACATGAGCGTTTTATTCAAAATTATTCGTGATAAATCTATGACTTTCATCCACCCTTAAACCTGACATTATCTTTAACACGAAATTTGAAAAAAATTGTATGTCGACCACATCGAAAAAAATTAATGGTAACTTCGACTATAAAAGAACTATGAATTAAAAAGAATAAATATTTCCTGACAAAGCATACAGAACTTGTCAAATTTTTAATATCAGCCTCAGCATAATTTGAATCATATTATTTGTTATAAAATCGACATATATTTAATCATTCAAAATTGTTAGATTAACAGTAAAAATAACAAGTATCAAACATAAATGAGTACAGAATTCATAGTTATGTGTACTACTATTGTCTTTATTCGGCAATAATTAATCATAAGTCACAATTCACCGTGCGACAAAGTTGATCTGTCAACCTCAAATGCATAATTAGCTCACGCGGAATCACATAAACTTCATTCACGGATGCGCACATGTGCAACTCGATTGAAACTCGCAAAAACCTTTTGTCGTCAAACGAAGCTAGCTTATTGATTTATGATTTGAAAAACCATCCATCGCCACTGAAAAACCGTATTAATCTCGTGATCTAATCAACCTCGGAAATTCATCTATAGAAAAAAGTGCGATCTCGCGGAGAAGTAGATGAAGAGAGAAGAAAAAAAGCGTGTAAAATCATCGGAGCAGGGATAAAGAGTGTCAGTTTGGGATGTCGCGAGAGATGTAGTTGGTTGGGAGGTAGAGAAAAGCGCTGGGCCGTGCAAATGAGAAAGAGACGGACGAGTGAGCATCGGCCGAGTAGTCGAGCCGCGTTAGAGCTGGCCCGAGAGCGGCTAATGAAGATATAACGAGCGGCGGCGCGAGCGCCTCGGGGGTTATATACTTACTTACCGCGCGCGCGCGGCGACACCCTCGTCGTCTCTCGCTCTGCAGCCGCGACCGCACGTGTGCTCGCCAAAGTCGCCTCTGTTTTTTCCCCAAGTCTCCCCGGACCTGCTGCTCACCCACCCACGTGTTCCGTCTCATTTTCGCGGTAATGAGCTATCGGCTCTCTACATCTTTTTCTCCCGTGTTCGTCGTAAACGTAATGCTCCGCTCTTCTCCCTATGATCACTCCGGCTATTTCTTTCCCTACTATACTCAACCTCCTCTCTGTCTCTCTCTCTCTCTCTCTCTCTCTCTCTCTCTCTCTCTCTCTCTCTCTGCTATCTCGTGACCGAGAAGACGCGACGCGACGCTGGCAACGAGAAAAAAAGCTAATACAACGTCACGACGCGGTAAAAACGCGAATAATAATCGAGTAAATTTCGATCGATTGCTCTCTTTTCGTTTCCACGAACTTTCGGGCACTCGGTGTTCTGCCCCCCAAGGAAACTTACAGATACCGTTATTTGTTTACATTTCTAGGATGACTCCCACGCGTTGGGCTTCTAGGGGTCTCGGATAATAATGTTTCTTGATCAAGATATCAAATAAATGACCTCTCCGAAAGATTTAGGGGTCATCGGGGAGGGGGCATTGGTGACCTTGGGTTTGACTCCGGAAATAACTGTCAAGGTGATCCAAAGATCAAATTTGACTTTTGAAAAAGCCAGGCAGTTCTACTTATATATAAGATTAGTCGTTTTTACGCTGCCTGAATCTCTAATTGGCCTTCAAAATTCAAAAATACAAAGTTTATCGCTACGAAAAAAATGAGACTAAACATTTTCTATTTGTCAGTCGGTGTGATTAATTTGCGAAGCCATCGAGACTCATTCGAGTCGAAAAGATGTTTCGGAAGTATCGGTAGGTTTGCGTGCGGTGGGCAGCAGTGCGAATTTATGCGTGTTGCGCATTCCCCTCAATTACACGTGCGAATTTGTCCCCGAAGACGGGACGAAAGTGTATGAGGTAGTGGGCTCGCTGCGGTACCGTAAATACACGGTCGCCAAGACAAGCGAATGCATTAGGGGGATAGAAAGTGCGTGAGAGCAAGAGAGAATATGAGCGGTGGAAGGGCGCGCGAGAGGCTTTATTCCCACCCGCTCGCATATACGAGCGCTCGCGCGGACACGTACTTAGCCGCGAACCAAAGCGATGAGGTTTCGCGCGATGAAGTATATCTCTCCGCTGCGCGAATATGCACTACTATATATATGGACACTCATGCAGCTACCGTTGGCCCATTCTCCCGACGGAGGATACAAATACTTGAACTAATTTTTGCATCATATCGACGCCCTTCACGAAAAAATCAACCAATTTCAAATTCTTACAAAAAAAACCGCTGCTAACCAGATCAACAGTATTTTTTCTCACAGAGGCTTTGTTGCGAGAAAAAAAGAAAAAATAATGCCAGCGAGTGTTCCATATCCCAATTATGCATAAATTATACCTAGGAAGTTATGCCTAAAAATGGACTGACATGATCTACGCATGGTCTATCAAAGTAATCTCAAAGATCTATCAAAGTAAGTATCAAAGCAAACTCGGAAGGTACAGTTCTCTAGGCCTTATTCATGCCTAGTGAGCGTTGGGTCTTTATTTATACTATGCATCAATTATGCCTGGATAATGAACATTCATTAAAAAATTTGAATGATTATTACTTAATTATAAAACCAAGAGATCTTGTAAATGTTTAGGTGGCTGGTATAAGGACAGACGCGATCTGTTTCGATTGCAAAAGAAAAATCTGAGACGCCATCCATCTAGTACGGGCGCAGGGCCGGATTCCGTAGCCGATGGATGGCCCAAGCTCCACCCAAGTTTTTCCTATGTGGTTTGAGCTGCTGAACACGAATTTCGAGGGTGGACAGCCGGAAAATGGGCAGGAAAATTTTTATCGAGAATTTTCCGAGAGCGATAGAAAAATCAGTTTTTTTGCGAAAAAAAATATTTTTATATTCTCCTCAGCATTCTGCACAAAAAAGGTCCATAGACATTTTTCACGAAAATGCGCCATTCCGGAGTAAAAATTCCCAAACTTTGAGAAAATGCGATTTTTCCGATTTTCAAGGTGCTGCTGCTCAGTCACGCCACAATATTTTCCAGTCCACCTGGTCTCAAACTGCTGTTTTGGGTCTCAACTGGAGATTTTGATAGTTTTGAAGCCGGAAAAATGGTATTTTCCAATTTCCCGGCATTAGTTTTCCAAGCACCTCCAGCGCCCTTCGATTACGCTTATTCATGCGTTAAAGGGTTTTCCGAGGTTGGGTCGATGGTTGGAATGTTTAGGATGGGTTGGGTCGATGGTTGGATTTTTACCCTCATGAGATTTTCACTTAAAATTGCTATTTTCAGTGTTATATGAATTTTCCGAATTTTTGTACCAATTTCCTAATTTTCCTTCGGAAAATTGTATTTTAGAGAATTCAAATAAATGGGAAAACATTATCGAAAAAAATTGGGTCGAATCTAACCATCGACCCAACCTCGGAAATCCCTTTAGCACATGAATAAGCGTTATGGAAGGGCGCTGGAGGTGCTTGGAAAACTAATGCCGGGAAATTGGAAAATACCATTTTTCCGGCTTCAAAACTATCAAAATCTCCAGTTGAGACCCAAAACAGCAGTTTGAGACCGGGTGGACTGGAAAATATTGTGGCGTGACTGAGCAGCAGCACCTTGAAAATCGGAAAAATCTCATTTTCTCAAAGTTTGGGAATTTTTGCTTTCTCAAAGAGAAAGCTTTGTAATGGGGCAAAAATCGACCCAACGAATCAGACCTCGGGACCTCGATTTTCGTGATCTACGGGTCGAAAAACATGGAAATTCAAAAGTGTCTATATGTATGTGTGTGTGTGTGTGTGTGTGTGTGTGTGTGTGTGTGTGTGTGTGTGTGTGTGTGTGTGTGTGTGTGTGTGTGTGTGTGTGTGTGTGTGTGTGTGTGTGTGTGTGTGTGTGTGTGTGTGTGTGTGTGTGTGTGTGTGTGTGTGTGTGTGTGTGTGTGTGTGTGTGTGTGTGTGTGTGTGTGTGTGTGTGTGTGTGTGTGTGTGTGTGTTGTGTGTGTGTGTGTGTGTGTGTGTGTGTGTGTGTGAGTATGTATGTATGTGTGCGTCCCGTTTTTATTTCGTCCACGATAACTCTCGAAGGAATGGTCCGATCGTCTTGAAATTTTGCACACCGGGTAGTTGTGACAAGATCTAGTCCGAGTTAAATTTTCAGCAAAATCCGTTGGTTATCTCCTTAGCAACCGTTTCTAACGTGTTTTCTCACAAATCCTTATGAGTGCTCATTGGGGCAAGCCGGAAAATCAGTTTTAAGTCACACTCGATGGCCAAGGACACTGAATTGTTGTATTTGCTCCATAGCAACGGTTGTTTACCTCCCTAGCAACAGTTACGAAGGTTGGAAATCATTAATTTATGACCCATTTCCATCATTTTCGACGGCATTATGCAGGTCCAAATGTCTCGCATCGTGTAGAACCGTTTGCTTTGTTACATTTGATCAAATAATAAGAGAGCCCGGACAGACATTAACACTCGCGACACAGTTTGGTCAATTGAAAAAGAACGACACTTTACACAGTCACAAAGATACGAATTGAACTGATTCAATAATTTTTTTGTAATCTTTGAAAAATAAATGATAGTATCTACGCTAGTGGAATGGTAAAATTACAGGTTTGAGACGAGTTTGTGGGTGATGTTGAAGCCTCTTTGAGAAAGCATACTGCTAAGGCACTTGGCAGCAGTTTTTACTCCGGAACGGCGCATTTTCGTGAAAAATGTATATTGACCTTTCTTGTGCAGAATGCTGAGGAGAATATAAAAATATTTTTTTTTCGCAAAAAAACTGATTTTTCTATCGCTCTCGGAAAATTCTCGATAAAAATTTTCCTGCCCATTTTCCAGCTGTCCACCCTCGAAATTCGTGTTCAGCAGCTCAAACCACATAGGAAAAATTTGGGTGAAGCTTGGGCCATCCATCGGCTACGGAATCCGGCCCTGCGCCCGTTCGGTAATACTATATGGATCAGTAAAATAAGGTCGCTCGTGCACTACCGATAGATGATAGTCCGGATCCGTGAACCAAATCCACCCGCGAATACGAATACAGAATGACATTCCACCTTCCACCCAACCTTGACAAAGTTCACGAAAAACATCCACTAACGGGAACGACCTCTTATCCGACTTCTTATACTGACTGACCGGAGTCAGACTGCACCAAGTAAGCTGAACCCATTGCCAGCAGATAGGCATCCGCAAGAGGACAAGGTCCGTAAACCAAACCCACCCGTGACTACGAATACAGAATGGCATTGCAAAGTATACTCATGGGCAATTCTCTAACAATTCTACAGATTTGAAATTGCTGGATCAGGACATTGATGGAAAATAAGAACTTATCTTTGAGTTTGGGGTGACTGGCGAGATCGTCTAGTCCCTGCCCCTCACGAAGCGCTCTGCTCATCAAACAAGTGCTGATTCTTGGGCTCTGGCTGGAAGAAGGTGGATGATCTTAAGTACGGTGAGCCACTGCAGCTCGAGACCCTGTCGCGTTGTCAGGTGGTCGCAGAATAATCCGAATCTCGAATGTTCCAAGGGACACTTTCAGATTCGGCCTGAAGGAAACCTTTGCATTGTCAAATTACCTCAGTGCTCGTCAATTTTGAAGGGAATCGCTAGAGGGAGTCAACACAGAACAACAGTATCTGCATTGACATGACTATAAGAATAAATCGATCGAGAATTTAACATGAGTAAACCCCTTCCCTTAAATCCCCACCCGTTAACGCGACGCTATGGAAAATGTTTACAAACCTCGACAAAGTTCACAGAAACCACCCACTGACGGGAACGACCTCTTATCCGTCTTACCGACTGACCGGAGTCAGACTGCACCAAGTAAGCTGAACCCATTGCCAGCAGATAGGCATCCGCAAGAGGACAAGGTCCGTAAACCAAACCCACCCGTGACTACGAATACTGAATGGCATTGCGCCTTTCGACGCGAGCTCGAAAGAATATTCATGGGCGATTCTCTAACGATTCTACAGATTTGAAATTGCGGGATCAAGACATTGATGGAAAATAAGAACTTATCTTTGAGTTTGGGGTGACTGGCGAGATCGTCTAGTCCCTGCCCCTCACGAAGCGCTCTGCTCATCAAACAAGTGCTGATTCTTGGGCTCTGACTGGAAGAAGGTGGATGATCTTATTAAGTACGGATGAGCCACTGAAGCTCATCTGTAGTTTTTCGGGTTAATAAGTCTCCATATCAATAAATTAGATGAACTGAAGTTTGAATGAAATCAGAAAAAGTACACTAGATTGTAAACTATCCGACATGCAAACAGTTGAAACTTGCAACTATCAATGATTACATCATTGATAAATTTTAAATAGCAATTTAGTGGGTCATTGATAAGAAGAATTGGTTAATCCTTAATTTATTCAAATCTTCACTCAAATTAATTTTATTATATCCACAAAAATTTGGGAGGGTTGAGATGACCATTTACAACAAATTAGCTGATGAAAAAAATAAATTGGGATCGCTGAGTTGGTGGAAAATGACCCATATATATATATCTCGGATCGATGGCGGTTGGGGTGAAGCGAAACGGAAAATTTCACGAACGAATGAGGGCTCGATCAGAATGGCGCGTCTGTCTCGCGCGGCAGTCAAGTCAAGAACAGTCAAGAATGCCGCGGCGCTCGGTGTCAGTCCCGCCAAGTAGTAGGCCCTCCAGTAGAGGGCGCGCATGCTACGTACAGTGGCGCGCATTCAACGTACCAACGGAGCGCACACATGCGTGTGTGTGTGTGTGTGTGTGTGTGTGTGTGTGTGTGTGTGTGTGTGTGTGTGTGTGTGTGTGTGTGTGTGTGTGTGTGTGTGTGTGTGTGTGTGTGTGTGTGTGTGTGTGTGTGTGTGTGTGTGTGTGTGTGTGTGTGTGTGTGTGTGTGTGCCATCTGAACACTTACAAGATCTTTCGGTTTTATAATTAAGTAATAAGGTAACTGTACCCAATTTGGCACTGTACCCAATTTGGCACAATCGTCAGATTTCGTATTTCCGGTGCTCTCTGAGCATCAGTCGCTCTTGGGTTATGTTGGGGGAATTAAAAGAAAATTTTCGGTATCTTCCCCGCCCATTTAGCCCTTAAAACCACTCTCCTACAACACTTTGAAGTTTCACTTACTCATTTTTTCACCATTTTCTTATTTCACTTTTCACACTCAACCTCAAAAATCAGGTGTCAATAATTTTTATCTCTCAAAGTGTCATTACTCTTTTTTGTGTAAAAACATCTCAGCTTTCGATTGGTCTCATCAGTTTTCCTAAAATTATTTTTTATCCTACTCAAATTGCTGTTTTTCGCATCAAAAAAAAAGTGTACCCAATGTGCCCCTCTACGCGTTTTTAAATGGGAAGATTGAGTGAAATCATTGAATATTTGTATAGACATATTACGATGATTTAGACGCGTATTTTTGAGTTGTATGTTAAAAATTTTGTATAAATATCACTGGGAACATAATTGAGAGTTTATTTCAATGCCAATTGGATCGTCCCTGTAGGCCTATATAGGCTGTAGCTAATGATTAAAAAATTGTGCCAAATTGGGTACACGTTTTGTGCATTTAGCCTTTTTGCGTTTTTTTTTAAATTGCGATTTTCGATAGGTTAAAGTAGTCGAATGATGATTATGAAGATGGTTTCTAATAGGTATTGAGCTAAGCTTTGAGATGCCATTCACAGAATTTTAAAATTCGAAGTCTATCATAGTCAAATTCGCGAAAAACCCTTAGGGTGGGGGCACATTGGGTACAGTTACCTTATTTAATCAAATCTTGATGGAACGTATGTCTATTGTCGAGTCATAATTGATGCACAGTAAATAAAGAGCCAACGCTTACTAGGCATAAATAAGGCATAGAGAACTATACCTTCCGAGTTTGCCTTGATACTGCCTTGATAAGTTTATCAACGACTTTTGCTATGGAGAATACAACAGCTGTGCGAATAAACGCACGGCTAATGGAGGAAATAGTGTGAATATATCGCGAGCGAGAAAATTCGAGTGAACGGAATAATCAGTCACCGAATGATGCTCGATGAAATTCTGAATTACATCCGCCACGGTATACACTCGAGATATTTTTTCACAAGCTGAAGATGATATTTTCAATCCATCACGCGTCTCAAGTTGAATTTTCAAATGCTCTTTGAATGCAATACATCTCACCCGAAGCTCAACACAACTGTTGGCTGACCACCGCGGGCTTTTCCTCGTCAAGTGCCAGCATACCGGCGCGATAGAAATATAGAACGGAGACATATATATGCCCGAGCGTATTTAGATTCCGGTCGTATACGTCGGTCTCTACTCCATCGGAGCGAGAAACGGAAAGGGCTTGAGAGAGAATATCAGCTTTGGCAAAAGTGTCGCGGCGTGTATAAATTAGTCCTGGTGAGTTTGGCGCTGGTGGTGGCCGCGCAAAGTCGGAAAGCCTCTCGCTCGACTCAGCTCCTCTCTCTCCGGCCCATAGAACGGCTGCGGACAATGAGTCGCGCGCGCGGTTCGGATGGCCGTGAGGCCGTGCAATTGTCCGCGCAATTAATTCTCCTCGCGGCGGGCCAATTACATTCGTTCAATAGCTGCGCCCGACTGCTAGCGCGTGTGTGTCTCGGGGTATATGGCGCGGCGGCGCTGGAGCGCGGAGAACGAGAGCGGATTGATGGCCGGCACGTTTAATGCCGTTTGTATGTAGCGCGCGAGCTCGAGAGAGCGTCCAGTAATTAGCTCGACAAACGCGCGAGGCTGTCCCATCAATTGCAGGTCGCTCGCGCGCGCTGCAGCCGTACGCCACGCTTGTCCGCTGTCTCGGGCTCCGTCTCTTTATCGCTCTCCCCCAAGTGCAGCGCCCGCTCGTCACCTTTTTTACCGCCCTGTTTTATCCCAAGCTCTTCTCCGGCCCGGCGCGCGCATTCAATTAGCATCCGAGTCTCTATATATACACACGAGTTGGTTCTTTTTTTTCTTTTTTTTTTTCGTTCGGCCGAGGCTCGCTGCGCGTGTCCTGATTATAGCGCGGCTCGTTTCATTTGACCGACTGATTATCTCGGAAATGATAATCGGCCGATTCCCTTCGGCTGTACACACTCGCGAGGATAATCATGGGCCCGAAAATCAAGCTTCTCCTACCCGTGTGCGCGTGTAATAACGTATAGATCCGAGGGCGACCGCGAAACTATAATTTTTTTTACCGAATGATAAAATTCATCGGTATATACGGGGATTTTTAATTTTTACGGCGTTCCACACTCGACGAGCGCGTAAAGCTTCACGGCCGATGCGTACCGTATAGTACATGCGCGAGCGCGGCTGATATCCGACACGCAACGCATCTCAAAATGATTCATGAGCCGCGTTAATAGTGCAGTTATTCGGTATCGGGATCGCATCCACTATAAACCGTAATTCGATCTGTTTGCGAGTACTCTCACTAATCAGGAGCTGCCACTTGGCATTTGGATCGCCGATTCCAATACGAGTCTATATTTACTGCGTAGTATATTTGATACGCACAAACCAAGTGATATATACTTGCGTTCGCTCGTCAGCTAACGTGAGTTAGTGATTTGCCACGGGTATTAACCGATCTTTGCTGATTTTATCCGAGTATACGTAATGTACGTATATATGAGAAATCACTCATAGACGTATATACATTCTTTGTATTGAGAGATGATAATATCTTAATAAAATCGAATACCGTACGTTAGCTTCCAAATGACTGCAGATATCATCTATTCGGGTAACTGAAAACCATCTCGAAGAGTTTGAGCGGGATCGGTGCGACCCAAATAACCCAAGATGCAGCTCCTTGCGAGTCACGAATCTAATCTAGTTTTGTTTAATTGTATCTCATTTGATGCTCATGTCAGCGTATCAGCTGATAAGCAATAGTATGCGTTTGCCGTGGAGAAGCGTAAAAGATTGAGGAAAGTCGGCTTATGTCGCTCGCGGATACACGCGTTTACACTGGAGATTTGTGGACTTGAATTATTAATTTAAAGTTGTTTTAGTGTAAGAATAATTTGACGACAAGTCTGGTTACGGGAGCGGAACGTTCGTTGTCGTCTCGGGAAGACTTGACGAAGATTGCCAGAAGATCAACCCCGAGAATGTCGCTTGTTCGTGGAGCTGCGTGCAACAGTTGGGGACAACCAGAGCTTCGGCGCACTGAAATCGAGTGGAGTTTCCTGGATAACGTGTATCTAATCCGATTCGTCTGCATTTGATGAGAGCTAAGATTGAAAAGACAATTTACAAATTTTCACTCGGAGTCTATACTTGGTATACTTGTGTTATACGTATGCGAAAATACAGCGATTATATAGAATAGGATAATTCGAAACAGAACTGATCATCAGTATATATGTATATAGTTGAGGTAGCTGCTGATGTTGTTCCGGGTGTCCCGATCTCGTTGAACAAGCATAGTTCGCTGACGTTGTCCAGGTGGCGCACTCCGGAAATCAATTGATCCTGGCGTCAACGTGGAGATGTACCCAATACATAAAGCTCCCTCGGCGAGAGTAAGTATGATACAGCCTCATCAAGCAACGAAAGGTCGCAGCTCTCGGCTGCACTCGTACACGAGCGAGGGTATAGGTATATGTATGTACGGGCGGGCGGCGAGAGTAGAATGATAGCTGGCGCGGAATCGCGCTTGGACATGGGGGAGGTGCGCGTGTCGGGAATCCCTCACGTACCTCGAGAAAGAGCCGCCGGCCGGCACATATTGCTCGCGCTATTTACGATTGAAACAAATCAAACGTTATCAAGCATTCCGCCCGAGCGATAAAGAACACAGAGGGGACGCCGAGGCATTCGGCATTCCTCGGGGGAGGCGTCATCGACGGGTATTCGCCTATTTGTGATGCAGCCGGCGCTCCCACACACCCCCCAACCAACCAACCGACCTACCCACCTCCGACTTATTGTTTTGCCCGAGTTATGCTCGGACATATGAAAAATCGTAAATAAATGTGTATACCCCCTCGCGACGTAATACGCTCTCGACCCGGCCGGCTCCCTCTCCGCGTCTCTCCACAGCTTATGCCGCGTATGTGAGCCGTCGCGACCACTGAGATATATACCTGGTACGCGTCGTCATCCACTGATGGGTTGTAATTAAATAAAGAGTATTTTGTGAATGCAATGTTTTACGAATAAAAATATTTGATACTACTGCAGTTTTGTTGTTTCGATGTACGTACTTTTAATATATAAATTATTTAAATACGAGTATTTCGAAGTATTTGAAAATACAATAACAATTTTATTCATACGTGCTTGGGATGAAGCATAATTAAATACGTGTATTTGAATACGATTTCTTCGACTACTTTAGTCAAATGCGAATTTAGATTCGCGGCCTGAGACAATGTCAAATCGTTTCATTCCTCAGATCCACCCGGTTCAGCTGATGCGGCTCAAGCTCACATCTTTATTTTCAAGAAATTATATCCGATTGTTATATTTTGGCAACCAGTTGATATAATAGAAAGTGATAATCAAGGGATATTCAACGAGTCGATTAGTGAAGCAACAATCAGTAAGATTCTTCAACTCAGGGGAAATAATTAATTTTATCCATTGATCAATTTGAATCCAGCCATTAGCTCTGTCGATTGATTGGCAGAGAGTACGAGATTTTCTGTGTCGTACATCAGTATTTCATAAGTATACAGCCACGGATAGGTAATTGCAAGGCTTTTTGATAAACTCGTCATGGGGATTGATAGCATCGAAGATGATCGAAGATGATCGACAACAAAAAAGTGATCGTGAAGTCGAGACACTCTGATTATAAAAGAAAAAGTTTCTCATCCACTCTCGTGAACTTAATGGAACGAGCTATTATTATAGATCGTAATCGGATAATTGTTCAAAATTTATTGGAGTAAACAAACACATATACATAAAGATTTTGTATCGTCACTCGGCATTTCGTCCACGTCTTCCCTAACTAATCTGTTGATCAAAGCAGACGAGTATATATATCCTCAAACTCATCTTTTGCAACACACACACGTCAAGCTGGAAAACAAACAGGTGCGGCTCTGGTATTCGACACTAAAAAATAATGAAAGGACCGTATATACGCCGCGGGCGCGACACCCGCGGCGTTTTAACAGGCTCGAGTGAAATCCTCGCATACGCGTAATAACACACACACACACACACACACACACACACACTCGGTGGGTGCAGTATAGGAGACGAGAAGACGAGGACCCACTCGCGCGAGCGGGGCTGATTTATAAAGTCCCGGGTTTTTCGCACGCAATTAATCTGGGGCTCGCGGGCCCGTCAATTGTTCGCGATAGCGACACGTGTATACGCGACCGCTTATATAGCGATTTTTTGCGCTCGAGGACGAGGAGAGACAGAGAGAGAGAGGGAGAAATAAGCAGAGAGTTGAAAAAGCGCGGCGAGCGGAGTTTGTGACAGACGTAACAATACTGTTACCGTAGCGCTCGACGTTGCCGCGATAAATCGGCGGGGCTCGCGACGTGTGCAAAAGACGGATGGCTCCGCGAGGAGGGGGCGCGGGGGGGGGGGTTTGTTGCCTCGCGGGGGAATGGAAGGGAAGAGAGGAGGGATTTCAGGAACTCGAGAAATGCCCAAGTCAAAACAGGACCGCGGATAATTATAGGCGGGAGGCGCTCAACAGGAATGCCCGAAATGCCCGCGACTGGCTTTCTCAGTCCGCGCGCAGAACAAGATATAGATGAGGGCCGCGGCGAGAAGGAGGGAAGGAGAGAGAGGTGCAGAGGAGGAGTGATTTAGGGCCACGCGAGGAGGAGTGAGTCGCGCGCGGTTGGTCCCCGCACCGATCTCCAGCTCTCCCGGCCACTATTCGCCAATCTTTGTTATTCGTGCGCTCAGCAACTGCGGCCAGTTTGATTGGGGCTGGTTCGCGGCTGGACGGATATGGGCGCGTGATGGGAAACGTGGTTTACCATACCGATTTCCCTGTGTATCACGGCCAGAGACAAATGATGTGCGGAGAAATCCGAGGAGCTTCTCATTTCAGTACTGTTCCAAAGGGAGTACCATGTAGTTTTTATGGAGTGCTAGAAGACGATAGGAGTAACTTTAACATTTTTAGGGAGCTAGTACCGGTGAAATAAAATGCAAGCTTCGGATATGGTTATTCAAAACATTTTTACTTGCGAGTCGGTGCGAGAATGTGTGAATTGAGAAGAGGATCCAACGAAATACTACGGGAGATGAATAACGCTCGGTTCAATCGAGCGTCCACCTCACCATTGTGTTACGTATTCAATCGAGTTATAACTCTGACTAGGTATAATTGTCAACTTCGGGTCACCGCAACATTCATTTCGCAGCCGTCGCGACACGTTTGATCTGCAAAAAGTCGACTTGAATACAAATCCAAGCGATGTCCACATCGAAAAGGGAAGGAACACACAAAAACTACGCTGGCGATTCAAAATCGGCACCCGATATTCTCAGTATGCAAGCTCTTCCAATCTGCTCCGTCACTTTTTCTCTGCACCCATGTGCAGCGTTATGTGTGTGCGCGCGCAGTGTGGTGTACAAGCGTGCAGCGCTCGTCTTAGCGCGAGGGTTACTCGCGGCCCCGGGGGATAAGCGCCGAGAGAGAGAGAGAGAGAGAGAGAGAGAGAGAGAGAGAGATCCAGTTAAGTTGATTTGTGGCTGGTTTACCGAGCGATCTCGGCGCGCGAGCATACAACTAAACGTCCCCCGTTGCCGCGCGTCCGTTTCAGCCTTCCTCCCTGCACCGTGTCCGTATACTTCTTTCCTCGTGCGCCGATACTCGCCAATACTGCCGCCGCTTCCCTCGAGTTTATTAGCATCTTGACGGGGTCAAAACGCGACTCGCCAAAATCAGTCATTCTGGTCTCGCGAGTCGATCGAGAATTTACGTATGCGAGTGTGCGATGATGTCTCCCGGAGTGACCCTCTGTCATTGCAACACGAATCAACTGTCGCGTTTTCATGAGCTTCGTAGTTGATATCCCCGCATAGTGACCGTTGTTTAATCCTCCAGCGATTGCTACCGGGGAAAAAAGAAGGTCAATTGCATTTTTTGATATAGTCACTTCCAACTCTAGTAATATCTTGTTTATGTCCCCAACGCAAGACTCATTTTCGATACTTATCGACTGTCATATTTTCAATCACTGTTCGACATAATATATATATATGATAATTTATAATTGTCAAGGACTCTTGGAGCGAGCACACGGCTAATCCATTTGGTCTTCTCCATTTTTGTGTCCTAGGGTTGTTCGCAAAAACACATCCAACTGTGACCCAATGCAATTTTTCCCAACAGTGAATTATTGAATTTGGAGTCCCGTCGTCATTTCTTTCCCTCCGTATCGCAGATTCCCGATCAAATTATATGTATCTGATTCATAAAACATCCTACTCGTTCGCGATCGTTGTGTAAAAAACGCGCGCAAAAAATACAACCTCGGAACCGCGCGCGCGATAAATTCCCTGGCTCTTTTGACGAATAAATCAGAGAAAACCGGGCCGTGTAAGCGCATTGACGAATTTACACCGGGGCGATTGGATATTTAATAAAAAAAACGTACCGCACGAGCATCAGAGACTCCTCTCGGATCCATCGAGCGCGACGGCATTAAAATATCGAGCCGAGAGCTCCGGACGAGGAGCAAAATTCCCATCCGCCGATCGTCCGAGTAAATAAACTCCTTATCGCCGCGAAAAGAAATCAGCAAAAAGAGGTGGAGAAAGGAGAGGCAGCAGCAGCAGCAGCATCAGCAGCAGAAGAAGAACAATGCCAGGAGGCTCGGGGCGCACTAATAAATTGTCCGGGCTCCGAAAAGCTGTTAAAATGTATCAAGGAAGCTGAATACATTTGAGCGCGATATATCTGCGGGACAGTGCGCTCGCGCGCGCGACGACGACGTAGCCAGCAGCAGCAGCAGCAGTTCCACGAAAGCGTTGAATGGAGTGCCATATATTCGAGAAAGAGAGAGACGGAGAGAAGAGAGGAGAGGAGAGAGAGAGAGAGCCAGTAGCCATGGATCAAGACAAAGTTGTAGCGAGGGGAGGAAGGTGCAGAAGGCTCCGGAATCAGATGCCGAAGATCGTCGCCGCTAACGACGAGCAGCGGCGCGCGGCAGCCGACCGACCGACTCGGAGTAGACTAGAGCCGCGCGCGCGCGCGACCGCAATTCCTTTTCCATCAGGCTGATAACGAAGACGGAGAGCCTCAAAGCCCCGGAGTAGTAGCAGATAATGCAATTAAATATAATTATACCGAGCCCCGGCTCTGACATGGCCAGACCGCATTCTAATGCCGATAACCAGTCGCCGACGCCGCCGCTTTTTTTACCCCCTTCTTTCTTTTCTCTTGTATACCTTTTTTCCCCCCTTTTTTCATCGGTGCGCGGCGACTCTCGCGTATAGTGAGAAAACGCCGAGCTTTCTTTAATGATCCGATCGAAACCGTGAAAATCGGTTCGATATTCCTTATTCCGCGATATCCCCCTGTGTGCGTGTGTATATATATATATCTAGTGATCCGCTGATTTTATAGAATCGCTATCTCGACGGCATTATCTCTCGCGCCTTTATAGTTATTATGGGTCTATCACGCCGCTTATATATGTATTATGGCGCGCATGAAACATCCTTAGCTTCGAGGATTTGATTAATGTAACCTATTATACAATTCGGAGCTATCGCGTGCAATGTGGATCCGAGTTACCCACGCACTAAAAAGCAGTTCGTTTCAAATTTTTATGTACGTTTGAATATGCATTCGACATCGGTCGAGACTGGTCAAAACTCGAATTAACTTTGCGAGTACGATTACGAATTATATACATGTAGCTGATGAATTCGATAGATTTTCATCAAGCTGCCGCGACGAGTTGTCAATCTAATATATCAAACGTTTCTACCGTTCAACCTTATTTTTCAACCGCGATCGCAATGAATAATATCGTTAGATACACGTGAAAAAAGTTACTTTACATACTCAGGCAAAAAGTCTCTTGTGTTTCACTAGTGTCAGTAAATCCCATCATACTTACATTCTATTATTATTATTGCTTTCTCAAAGAGAAAGCTTTGTAACGGGGTAAAAATCGACCCACCGAATCGGACTTCGGGACCTCGATTTTCGTAATCTACGGGTCGAAAAACATGGAAATCCGAAAATGTCTGTATGTATGTACGTACGTACGTACGTACGTGCACTTTTTTTTGTCGTACGATAACTCTCGAAGGAATTGTCCGATCGTCCTGAAATTTTGCACACAGGTTAGTCGCCGCAAAATCTCGGTCGAGTTCAATTTTCAGCCAATTCCGTTGTTTATTTCTCTAGCAACCGTTGCTAACGTGTTTTTGATAAAAGCTCCAAAAATCATCATCAATGCACGATGGGTCTCGAATTCTTTCGACGATCGATGAGAATCGATAAGACATTCATTTTGGAACAACCATTGTTTATTCTCCTAGCAACCGTTGCTATGGAGATACAAAATTCAGCTTCAGACTGACTTTTTTTTTGTCGTACGTTAATTTTCGAAGGAATGGTCCGATCGTCCTGAAATTTTGCACACAGGTCGGTCACCGGCAGATGTGAACCGAGTTCGGTCTTCAGCAACATCCGTTGTTTGATTCCATGGCAACCGTTGCTAGCGTGTTTTCGATAAGTTCCCATATAATTCATGATAAATGATCATTTGGGTTTGTATATTTATGGGATTCTATAACAATCAAAGAGACCTTTCCCGTATAAACCATTGTTGATGTCTCTAGCAACCGGTGTTTATATCGCTTGCAACCGTAACTAGGGAATGGGAAAAGTCAGTTGGAGGTTCATTTTTGGAACTGTTGATGACTAAGAAGTAAGAACATCGAAGCTCCGACATTTACCATAGCAACCGTTGTTTACGTCCTTAGCAACCGTTACTATGGAGTGTGAAAAGTCAGTTGGAGGTCCATTTTCGGAACTATTGATGACTAAGAAGTAATAACGTCGAAGCTCCGACATTTACCATAGCAGCCGTTGTTTACGTCCTTAGCAACCGTTACTATGGAGTGGGAAAAGTCAGTTTGAAGTCCATTTTTGGAACTATTGGTGACTAAGAAGTAAGAACATCGAAGCTCCGACATTTACCATAGCAACCATTGTTTACGTCCTTAGCAACCGTTACTATGGAGTGGGAAAAGTCAGTTAGAGGTCTATTTTCGGAACTGTTGACGACTAAGAAGTAAGAACACTGAAGCTCGGATATTTACCATAGCAACCGTTACTATAGAGTGGAGGAAATGAGTTAGAGGTTCATTTTGCTTTCTCAAAGAGTGGTGATTAATGCAAGTTGAGGTTCAATTGCAATACTTTGAGAAAGCATACTGCTGAGGCACTTGGCAGCGGTTTTTTTTGTTCATGCCGGATAAACTATTTATTCGGCATTTTGAGTTTCTATTGAGGCTTATTACATTTTACAGTTGATGACCAGAGGTATCTGAATTTTTAACGACTGTTCAACTTATAACATCGGTTCACTTCGTTGAGCATTGTATAATCCGAACAACGCCAAAGGACGTGATTTATATCGTATTTATATATATTTTGATGACATGATTTTGGTATTTTTTCCTCCACCGAGTATACATCCGATGGTTCATTGGTCAGTTTAAAAAATTACGCCATTTGCAATCGGCGAGCCCAAAGCATCAGCGAGTTCTCATTCGAATCGTAACCGGATAGATTTTTCAAATTTTAATCCGCCGCACTTTGGACGACTCGCGGAAGACATTATCATCGATTCCGCTGGATATTATACAGGCCCAAGCGCGAGTTCGATTGAAACGTCTGCTCATACACAATAATGCCAATGAAATCGCGAACGATATGCAAGTGCACTGCACGGACGAATCGGACGAGGAATATATAATTGGCGGCGGGGTCGGAGGTGACGGCCTGCGCGGGTGGAATCGCTGCATACAAAAAGAGTTGGGACGGCCGGAGGGAGGGAGTATGCGCGCGCGGCGTATGCGTGAGCGGAGCGCGAGACGATTGAGCGGGGGCGATAGGCGCGCGGGCGACACACGTACGGGGCAGAACGCGGATTTCAGGGTAAACTCGGGCTGTGGCCGATACGATCTCGGCGTGTGCTCGCGAGCCGCAGCACCAGCAGCTCTCTTCGTCCGTCTTTGTTCAGTCGTCGCTCGCGACCACCTATATTAGGCTCGCGCTCCGTGTAACACGCCGCTCTCTCTGCTGCTGCTGCTGCTGCAGCCGACTTATTACGCGCGATGAGCCGGCAGATTGCGAGCAGCGCACACGCGACCCCGTTGTACCGACTCTCCCGCACGCATATATATACCTTCTGCCGACCGCTCGGATTCCACCTTTTGCCTCCTCGGCTTGACGAGCGCGTCTTCCAACTGCGGCAATTGCCGATCTTACGCTGACCGGCAAAGTGAACGGTCCTTGCGACTGGCACCGCGATATCTACATGCATCACGATTGAACTTTGTCAGAGATGGCCGTTACGTTTACAGCCACATACTAACCATACGATTTCACGCCGACATATTCAACCGATTTCGCGGCTCCATTTTGAGTGTTCCGACGACACACAATAGTCTAAAATGATTTATCGTTTTGGTTGACGGTGGAGTTATTCGGTATCGGGATTCTCTCGCACTATGAATAATATCATTCAATATCTACTATTAACCAACAGAGGTTCACATTGGGGTCGTTCCAACTCGGCTGCAACTTTTGTGGTACATGCAGCCACTTGTTTCGACGAAATTTTATTTCCCGCTGAGATACTTAAACCGATCATGGCTGATTATTCCGCATGCATCTAATGAATATATATCAATATGTGTGCAATGCCATAAATTGTTTGTGCAAGCAGGAGACGACAATATCTCGGGCGAATCGAGCTGCTGAATGACCGCGTATATAAATTATAACCAACGCAACAACCACCTGCTGCAAGTTGCCCAAATACAGCTTCTTTTGTAAATCGCGTGAATCTAATCGACTCGTCGAGATCTGTTTTGTGCACCGTGAGCTATTTTCCAGCCGATACTCGGGCGCGCCCCAATCGTCAACACGAGCAATTCTCTGCCGGCTGCAGCGTAGCTCGACGATCTCGAGTCGGCCATTCAAATGGCGCGCACCCGCGATCGCCGTTTTAGAACAGGGGAACAAAGCGAGTCACATGCACGTATGTGTGTGTATATAGACCGCGCAGGGCTCGATCTCGCGTTGCATGTATAAACGCGCGATGCCGATCGTGGGGGGGAATTTGAGCCCGGCGCACGCGGACACATCGGAAGCGGGCCAGCGGGGGGCGAGACGGGCCTTGTAAGGTAGCCGCGCGATATAACCTAGCCCCTACGGGGGCACGAGCTCGTGAGCGGTGCCCCCGGGGCTCGCGCTGCGCACAGCGACTATAACATCCAGCAGGTGCGCGCCCGTCTCGAGCATCGGGATTTATCCGCGGCTCGATATCCGACCCCCCCGATCGTTAACCCGCGAAATCCGCTTTGCAAATTGCCCGCCTCCGAGTATTAGACACGCGTGTACTGTACCGATTGGCACGCGCGTCGACGATCGAGCCTGGCTGTGTGGACAATGAAATCGCGCGTGGTTCGTTATGAATTGGTGCTATTTTCCCCAAGACTGCTGTCTCTGGGCGAGCTTTCGCATCCGAATTATCCGATAAACAATCCGGCATATCCAAGTTCTTCGAGATATTTGCTGATTTTCATGGACATTTGGTCAAGCTCGTGCTTGTCTCGACTTTTCATTTCGTGCGCAGTTATTGTTTATAGGGTTGCGGCCTAGGTCGTTTCACTGAATCCATTTTAAAAATTGTCATGATACATTTATCGCGAAGATGAACCGAACGTATCTTTGTCGAAACCGCGAGTGCTGAAATTTTGGATCTCTCGATAAAAGAGATTGTATAGATCGATACCCACTGCGGAATGAGACTTTCATAGCAAACGCTCGCGTAACCCACGTGAAACTTTGAGATGTCGCTCTTCACTTATTTTATTTTTCAATCGTCGAACAAAATAGAGTATAGCTGATCGGTCACAGTCGACTGGTCGAGCATCAAACTACCCGCTCTCGGTTGAGGCTCGGTCGTCAGTTCAGTCGGGTATTGTATCTTATATACACACAGTGACATCATGGAATTGTTATTGTCATTTTTCGCTCGATCGTCAACATTTCTTTGAGGCTTTTGAGACTCGCACGTAACGCAGCCGCATTTACAGGACACATTCGCGTCGAGTCGCGAGTGATAAAGGTCCGCAAGGCGCAGCATCTCAGGGATTTATAATTCCTCAAAGTTTGCGGGCGACTCGAGAAACACACACAAATACGATTGGGTGGAAGCGCGCGAACGGAGTAGAGATAAAACGAGGAGAAGGCGATTTTGATTCGGGATATCGCTCGGCAGCCATAACTCACAGGCGCTCCGGCCCGTTTAAATGTCGAGAGGCATACGTATAATACACACACTTGTGGCCCGACAGGTGTAGCTATCGATTAGCATAACGTAATGACGAGGCCATACACGCCAACGCAGAATCGAATAACGCGGCTCCTTATATATATTTCGTCGTCGTCGTCGACTTCTCTCTCTCTCTCTCCGTATATACAAACGGATAATCGCCGATAGAGAAAATAGGTTCTCGGCTGCAGGTGCGATTGGGGAGAGGAGATGGCAGAGAAAGAGAGCCGGTATATATACACAAGGTGTGGCGGGAGGAGAGAGAGAAGGAGGGAGAGATTGAGTTTCTACAAGCTAGTACGATTTCGTGGTGATTTGTTTGCGAACGCGTCGGGAGTCGAGTTGTAAGTGTGTGTGTGCGCGCGCGCGGTGCAGCTGCCGCGCCGATATAATATATGCGTTTTGATAGCTCGCAAAATCTCCGACTCCCGACGATGTTTCGCTGAATTTACATGCGACCGGCTCCCTTCCCCCCCCCTCACCCCTCCCCCTTATATACCTCGAACTCGGAGCTGCGGTGTATTTTGAATATTCGATAAAAACTCGCCGCGCGCTCGCCAATTATGCTCCTGCCACAAATTTTTACCATCCTTTGTTTTTTTTTGTTCCTTCTCGGGTGATGCGTCGCGGCAGTCGATGCGTCCAGAGCGATCAGGAACGATGGAATTAGCGTTGACAAGTCAGGCCCGTGCGATCAACGTCACTTGGTATATGATTGTCGTCGTAGTTAAGATACGACGTAGTTTATATTTACAATTGGTGAGGGTGGGAGTTTGTCAGAAATCCTCCGGTCGTCGCGCAAATTCGCGCGAGAAGGCTCGTGAAGCAAAAGTGACTCGGGAACCCTTCCACTTTAGCGAATGCGGCAATCAACAGCTTGGATAGCGAGGAGTTGGCAACGAGATAGACACCAGAGAGCGGGTCAAGCTCAACTAAATCGAATGCTATCCTGCAGTTATCGTCCTTCTATACGTTTGGAAAAGAAGCCTCTACACAAAATTTCCGGACTGGATAGGAAAACCTCGCAATTGGCACAAGGTACGTCCCTCCTGCATCTCTGGCGCACATTGTTACACAGCAATCAATTGCAATGCAAAACCGCGGCAACACGAGACTCGTCGTAGCAGCAGCAGCAGCAGCAGGAGAAGGAGCAGCAGCAGTGCATTCATATAAACGAGGCTAATAACGTATGCAAAGTTATGAGCGCGTCCCGGGGATAAAGTATAACCGGCAGCGGGAGAAAAATCGGCAAAACTGCACGCGGGAATGGATCGCGCAAAATAGAGAAAGCCAGTTTGGTGTGGAAGGAGTCGAGACACACGGAAAGTGAGAGAAGAAGGGAACGGTGACCTTGTCGGAGATTAACGCCCATGTTACACCGGCTCGGTACACACGTCGTCGCTGCTGGTAGCCCGCGCCCGCGGCCGGGTTCAAGGTCGAGCCCGCGCCCGCTCGCCCAGCTACCAAGGAATCCTTAACCAGCCGCAACTTGGATTTCTCGATTTCCCTTTCCTCTCTCTCTCTCTCTCTCTCTCTCTCTCTCTCTCTCTCCCTCTATCCTTTTAATTAAAGTAACATATATTCCTTCTGCCGCGCGCGGCCAGCCGATTTTTTCTCCCCCCCCCCCCCGCCCCGTCTCTCTGGGACATTTTTCACTTACCTTAACAAGAAGTATATAATGCGCCGAGCGGTGTACTTTATTGGGGCTCCTTACGTACCGCTTGCCAATGGCGGCAAAGGCATTTGTTAATACGGCTCAAAGTGTGCGCGGCCCGTTGATAAAGTTAATGGAAACTACTTTTACGTACTCGCTCGAGCCTTTTCATCCGCGCGTCCCTCCCGACTATACTCGGAAGTATAACTTATTTATCAGCACACTGCAACGAGTTGCTCGTCCGCAGTATACTCTTCTCCAAAAATTAATTGTCTAACTACCCGATGAACCGATTATAAATTCATTTCTATCTGTATACCAGTGTGTGTGTGTGTATATATTAGCTTCCGCGGATGACAAATAAAATTACTTACTTGCAGTTTGGACACGGCGAGAACCTGATTCCACGTATATTCTTCCCAGCTTGTAAATCAAGTTTATTTCGGCGTGTATCAATCTTAATGAGTCGAGGACGCAACGACGATATCGCGCATGGGATACTTTGAAAAGCGACGAGTACCGATGAAATTTCTCCGTTCCAACGATGCATCATTGGATTCATCCAAATATATAGCTTGATATACCAACTGTTACTTTACTAAATTTCTATAATTAAATATACGTACAGCGGTAGGTAATACAAGCAAATTATCTAATGAGCATACACGACAAAGTAATAGTTGATTTGCCATCGAGTTGAAATTCGACGTATGAAACAGCTGTATGAAAATCAGGATCAAGGCTTTACAGTGAGAACTTATCATTTTTTCAAGTTAATCGGTACATATACTTGAATTGTTAACATCAAGTTGTCAATAAGTATAAATGATTCATGCGCTGCAGCTTCACTCCCGGGCTATATGCAACTAACAAGGATAACTGTTCAATTGCACGATGGTTCACGAGGAGTCTAATAGCTCATATCTACAGCCGCGCAGTCCAATGTTTTGTTTACCTGAATACATTCGCGTATCATTAATTGCTTTTACGCATGCACAGTGTATCTGTGGAATATAAAGATATACCGTTTATGCGCATAATACCCAACATGTTTATCATCAGGATATCTTGGGGAAAACGGAACGTCGGTCTGAATGGCTGGAGATATAAGCTATTAGCTGCTACCCATGAACCATCTGACAAAGTTTCATCGTGCAATTTGACACTCGGAGGTAGTGCGTCCTCTCCTTATAAGACATGGCTGCACAGGTTTAACTGTCGCGCAAATCGACCATCGCCTTATCGAGATCTCGTCGCGCGTCAGTTGATCTGCAGGATCCAACCACCTCGTCAGGTTCCATATAATTCAACGTATTATATGAAAAATCGATAAACGCGTATGAGTACATGTAAAACAGCGCAATGCAGCTTGTCTCTCGGAGTGGGCGATCGCGCGATACGAATTTGAGCTATAACGGCGTGGGCGCGCGAGTGTGTCAGCCGCGACAAGGCTAGTATATAAACAAATGCGCGGGAAATCGGAAAGAGCCGGCGAAGGGGATGAGGATCCGTCCGTGACGCGCGAGAGCGAGCTCGAGCCTATACACACGTGGAGCTCGAGTGCAGCTGGAGCGTCGTACAGTGGCTCCTCCTCGCCTCCCCTTTCGGCCCGTCCTATCGGCGGCGGCCGCGGGGGTGGGGCATAACGCGCCATCGAGGATCGGTCCGGTAGCTGCTCTGCTGCACGCGCCGAGAAATGTGAGAGGCCGAGCTCCACTGCACGAATACGTATACGCTCTCTCTGTGTTCCGAGCTGCGCATTATATGCAGAGCAGCTGTGCAGCCCGAAGCAAAAACAAACGAAGAGAGAGAGAGAGAGAGAGAGACGAGAGTGGACTTTTATATACACACACGCACGCGCATATACTTACACCGTAGATCCACGCTGCAGCTCACGCAACCACACCAAGCGCGATTTATATCGGCCAACCGCACGGCGTTGTGTGAGTGTGTGTGCTGCCAAGCGCTCCGAATAAATGTCAGGGCCCGCGCGCTACCAGCTCCTTTCGTTCGCGCGCGCCAAGACTCCGGCGTTTTATTTTTTCCCGCCTCGCGACTTTGCGCTGTGTCATCCGTGAATATGTGTGTATATACGATGTTTCGCCGAGTCTTGCTAACTTGGGACCCGGCGATGCGCAATTCGGATAGATGGATTGATTTGCGTTTGAGCTGTGGAAGGGTCTCGTTTCACGTTCCTACACGTAGACACAAAGATAAATCATAATATTGCGCATCAACTGTTGTTTTTCTTCTTCTTAGTTGCACAGGGTCGAATTTTTGCCCTTTCAATAGAGACGTTTGGTATTTTATTTTTACCATTTTTCTTTGTAAAATCTTTTCCAAGTTTCACTGTCCAAAGTAGATTAACTTATACACTAGATTGATTATCATCAGATATAGAACGTCCGGATATGTATACACCGACCTTTGCTAAAAAATTATTAGCTAATAAAATGATGTAATGATCAATTCACGCGGATAACTTGAATATGTGGTATTACATACTTTTCGATAGGTGTTTGACACGTTCAACATAGAGCACATGTAAAAATATGAAATTAACTGTTAAAAGTATTGAAAAAAACCCCACCTCACTTGAAATACATTAACTGAAGCGCGATTCAATATTCATACATGTTGGAAACAAGGACGAGTAGGGGAGAGCAGGGCTACCAGCGAATGAAGCTCCAGAGGTACGATCGGAATCAGAGGTAGAAGAATAAAAAAAATTGAGGATTAGGCTATAGCCTGTTTTGTCGGTGCAACTAGCCAAAGATAATATGCGATTTTTTAATAATGAACACTTATCTGCGTAGGAGCTGAAATGAATGAGTGCAAATGTGTGAGTATTGGAGTGTAATTTCGTGAACGCGCGTCAACGCATATGAAACGATAACGGACAGTGCCGGTGAACGTATATATAGTATAGCATCTCAAACCGTACAGTGCAACAAAGACACTGTGTATATACACACACACACACGTATCAGGTCAAACTCGCGCGGGGCGCGAAAACGAAAGAGTGTGTAGCGAGCCACAGGCTGCACAGAGAGGAGGAGGGCCGCAGATATTCGGGCTGTCGGGGCCGCGGGGCAGACAAAAGCTGCGGTCACACGTGGCGTGTGACTCTCGGGGCATAAGTCAAAACGGACGGAGCCCGCAAAGAATACTACACTCGGGGCTTTTTCGCTCAATAGCTGCAGGTCCTCCTCGTCCTCCTCCTCGTCCTCGTCGTCGTCGTCGTCGTGGTAGCCGCGGGAGAAGGGGAAATTCATTGGCGCGCTGACAAAGCACCTGCTGTGTGTCGCTTGCGCCTCTGTGCCTCCTTCGTCGCCTAGGCCCAGCGCCTTTATCGCGCGCGCGCGCGAGCTCACATACATATACGTATGCAAGCCCTATCCATTGTTCTCCGGCGCATGCATCCTCCCTCCCTCCCTCTCTCTGTGTATATACTCTTTTGCTGCTGCTGCTGCTGCTGCTGCTGCTGCTCGGTTACGCTTAAGTGTGCGCGCGAGCGCGCGATTGTTTTTCTTTTTTCCTTTTCCACCTTTGCGCTATTCGTTTTGCGCGCGCTTTGTTCACCTCGGACAGCCGAGCTATTTAGAGTTTCGTGCGTTCGCCCGCTCAACTTGTGTCGATATTTCATCCCCTCGACGTTCCCCCCGCGCGGTCTAATGTCCACGCGCGCGCCACCCGACAATCCATGCACGAGTGTATATATCACTTTGGGCGCGTCGTATATGATTATCCGCATAGAGACGAACTTTTGTGCAAAGACTGCATCGTAACGAGGCAAGACTGGGAGTACTTGTTCAGAAGTTAGATCGCGGAGTCGAGGAAAGTATCGATTCATAAGAGACGATTGTTTCTTCAGAGGAGCCTCTTGAATATGTTCGCATTTTGCTGTTGGGGGTATGATTTTATGATGAAGATGGGTCTCGCAAGCTCCAATACTCGAATCGAGCGATTCACCAATAGATGCGATTTTATCATGAAGATTCTATATACTAGTTCACACATGTTATTTGTTTATCAAAGGAAACTTATTCTATTTAGCCCAAGTCTTTGCGACCCAGAAACGATGTGTAATATACTCTCTTAAATCCTTACATTGAAAAACCGCTGTACGAAGGTGAAATGTCACTGTAAGGATGTACGTCGCTGGTGTGCGTTCCAGTGCGTATACTCAAAACGTATTTTTCCCGTTCTCCAACTGCGCGCGATAGTTGCTCGCTGGTGATTTTTCGTCACGAAGCCTCCTCCACGCTCGAGGAACCCGTGATTTTTCCTCAAGATTAATTTAATCTTCCCCCACCCCCTGTAAGATTTCACACGCGCAACTATCAGCGGAGCATCGAACGGAACACGCATTTCTACGCTGCCGAGAGTCGCGAGCATTTGACTATCAAATTCCGTCCGTGGTCCTCCGGCTCTAAGCGTATTCCCCGTAGCGTTAACATACAATGGTATCTACTCGAGCGGGGCGCCGAGTGTTTTCGAGATTTTTCCTCAAACCGAGGAAACACAATGGAGCTGCGAATTCTCACCGGGCCGCCGCAAAAAAAGCCCACGATCAAAACGAGCGCGGCAGGGGTAAGGTGCAGCTGCAGCGTGTGTATCTGTTGCTCATAAAACAGCTCGCGCGAGTCTTTGGCGATCGTCAAGCCTGCGCAGTGCACTGGGCAGCGCGTGTGTATACATATATATATGTGGGGCGCGGAAAGCGGCCTGTCCGCCGAGCGATAAGAGGAGAGAGCTTTCTCTAGTCGGCCGCGCGCGCTGATTTATTAGCGCGTCTCCCTTTAATCGTCTTTATCGGGGAGCGCGCGCGAGGCCCGCGAGGGACCCGCCGCCGCAGCCGTGATTTAGGCGCGCACCCGAATCTTTCCGCCCCCTTTTGTAATATGTGTATATGCGGAGCTCGGCCGAGGCACAGCTCGCGCCATCTGTCGCCCCACGCTCCAGGCTCCAGGCTCGGATTTTGGACAGACACGCACTTTTGTTCTTACACCGCCACCAGCGTGTCGGTATATCTAATCGCCATTGAATATTAGTATACGAATGTGTTTACATAATTTGGTTGAATAATTGTGACGAATTGTATGTGTTCTAAATACTTTTTACGAGTCTTTAATTACATTCCAAATACTTGCATCTAATTAATACGTGTATTTAATTACATATAAAAGAACATTCGCAAATGTATGCGAGTATTTGAAATAGAAATATTCGAAAAATTCCCAAATATACTTCTAATTACTGCCCATCTTCAATATGCTGATATTCGGCAGTAGCGAACTGATGGAAACGACTTTTTACACAAAAAAATGTTGACTCGAAAACTGTCTCCCACAATTATTATCAGAATATCTTCAATATGTATAAAGTGGTATATGAGAATACACGCATCTCGCCTCGTTGCTGCGATTACTCACAATCCACGCGAGATCAACTTTCGTCGATGACGATTTGTAAGATTTTAAAAGGCGAGAGATACCTTTCACCGATGTGACACTTGCTATCAAATTCGCACCAATTTCATCCGCATCATGGTGAAATAACCCAAATGTTTGGCCGAATCAATCGTTTCGCACTCAACAAAAAGCGGATTCTTCGCGTGTCCCCAGCTACGGCCATTAAAATAACCCAAATTTGTAGTGAATCCGTCTGATACACTGCACTCGGCACGTTTTCATCCTGGGGTGGGGTGGGGGGGGGAGAGGAGGACAGGTATAGGTATATATAGAGAGAGGCGGTGTGTCCAAGAGCGTCGTTCTAAAAATTCCTCGGATCGCCATAAATCAGCGCGCGCTGGGTCTTTCTCTGGCGGACTGCTGCTGCTGCTGCTGCCCGGCGTGAACCAGATCCGACGAAATCGGATACGGCCATCGAAGCTCCTCGGAGCCATCGGCTCGTCCTCTGGAACAACTGTATATAGATTAGACGAAGGAATCCGGGGCTTTTTGTTCGCTGAGTTTGGGGCAGGACGATTCGTCTCCCTGTCGCCCCTTCGTTCCAAAACGTTTTTCACGCTGTACGCAGCTATACACAAGCTGCCTCTTGGCCGACGTCGAAAAAAGCCGTCGCTCGCGGCTCTTATATACGTGTATATTCGATTTCACTGATATTCTCACACGTATACAGGACCATAAATTAATATGTCGAGGAATGACGAAACGCCTTTCTCCCGTGGCGAGTGATTATATATCGTTGGCTCGCGGTCGATCGCGCCACAGAGAAGAAAAAGGGAGGATTCTCGAATCTTTCACTTGATTTAAACTGATAGGAGGGAGAGTTGAAATTACTTCTCGTCGCGCGTGTATAACAAGGACCGATATTTTACTGGGATTCAAGAGCCTAACGTGATTCGATTTCCCCGAGATATTCGGTCATGTTTTTACACACGACAATACGCATCGATTCGAAAAGACAGTCTTCTAAGTACACTCGGATGCATAATATGTATACTGTTCGGTCATCGCGAGACGGAGTTTTGAGACTCGCCATACAACACGAGACCGCAAATGCAGTTTATGCGCGAAGGATGATGCTCGACGAGAACGTGGAAAGCCTTGCAGTCATCGAGAAGCGGCTATCTTGCCGTCCCGCAAATGTTGGATTTGAATACATCGACAGAGGGACGGGGCGGGATCATCAATTTATCGTCGAGAATACAGTAACACCTAAACTGGTCGTGTTTGAATTATATTAGATGGTAAATATTGATGCCGATCATCGTATAGCAATCGCATCACAGCGACACATCCAAGTGATTCCCAAAGGAAAATAGCAACGATGGACGTGTCTCTCGGGTTCAACAGCCAACCAGCGACTCGGGTCAGTTTGTATATTATCTCGTTCCACTGATCCGCAACCCAAACACTCGTGAAGTACGAGTAACGAGTCTACTTGGCGCGAATATCTCAATGGCTCGCATCAACGAATGTAAACCGGGCGTGTTTGTAGTATATAGGAAAGTTGACAAACGAGGCGTTGATTAGGCACGGCCGTCAGTCACCTACCGAATGACGAGTCGCGATCGTGTATATATGCGCGCATCAAGTCTCGCGAGAGCCCGCGTGTATACGTACGTGAAGTATGTTACACGTGTACGAAAATGAAGGCTCGGCGCAATTTATTATTGGCCGGGCCGCGAGTACAGTCGTAATTCAAACGAGCTGCCCTCGCGTTATCTTCATCGCGGCGACGCCGGCCCCGCAGCTCGAGCCTCGGCTCTCCTCTTCCTCTCCAGCTGCAGCACAGCACGCACCTCCCCAACTGCCCTCTCAATTTCGATTGCCTCTGCCTGCAACTTGCTTGCCCCCTCCCCCCCCCCCGTCCCCGCTCTCCTTCGGCGACGGATTTTCTTTTCTCATCCCGTATTTTTGTCACCAGCGCCGGGTCAGCTTTCGCTTACCTCTCCAATGCGATGCCGTGACGAGATCGACTTTCAATACAGGGAAAAATGCGTACACGATAATTTTTTCTCTTTTTCGCATCTTAGAAATCAATGGTACATATTATACGCGCGCGTGAATAATTAGCTCGTACATTTTCGTTTTTATTCGCGCACTAATTGAAATTCGATGGAATACGCGGGGGGGGGGGGCGTGAGATTCGTGTGACGTTACATTGACGATATTTATATAGCTTTTGAAAAATTAAATTTGAACTCGAATGTGAAAAATACGTCTGAATTAATGTACTATATTTTACGTGATGCACGCGAAAGAAAAGACTATTGGTGTGTGTGTCGTGAGATATTCTTGAGAACGTGCCAAACCCAAAGATCAATTTCATCTTCGATGCAAATACGATTTAGCGTATGATGATAGCGTATGATGATTCTGAATAATCTGAAAAAATTTTCTCGAAAACCTGAGATTCTCTTTACATGTAAGGGTGTATTTTCCAGAATCCTTCTGCCGAAGCACGCATAGCAATAAGGAAGACAGTACAATGTTGAGAAAATTGAAAAAGAGACATTTTTGTTTAGCCTGAAACCCACGATATATATACGAGCGCGTGTTCAAAGAAAATCCCTGGCACAGCTGGGATCGATAAGTCGCGTCGATCAGTCAAATTGGTTTAAATAGCTCGAACGCGCGAAATTCCCACGTGCTGCTCCTGGGGCGTGCGTTATTCAATCAAAAAATGCGCTGCCGGGCACAGGGGGGTGGGGGGCATTAGCCTGTTGGGGTCATTAGCTGGCTGGCAATAATACCGATTTGGAGAGAAGCAATTAAGCAGCTCGGGACGAATGCGCGCAAATAAGAATAAGGTGGAGAAGCGAGCCGCACGTGGGGGAGAACAATATGTACACGGCGGGTCGGGGGCATTAGCGAATTGCAACCTGCGCTTATAAACGTCGCGAGTCATCGAAACGAGAGCCGAGGAGGAGGAGGAGGAGGAGGTCAAGCAAGCGGCGCGTAACCCTCGCTCGATTCCCACGTACAATGGCCGGTGGCGCGTTGGCGTCTCGGGCTGGGGCTCGAGGCGCCGGTCCGCCCGCGCGCGTACACACGGCTATATACGCGAGCAAACTGTCTCCGATGCAGACTGGGCGCGCAGAGCCGTGCGCGGGGATCGGCGAGTCTAATTGGAGGGCCGGTATCGAGCGGGATCGCTCGGCCGATTCCGAGGAATCGTGGATCTACGTGGAGAGCGAGCGAGCGAGGCGCGGCGAGAGCCGGGGAAAAAGCCACCTGTGCAGTGTACCTCTATGAGCCGAGCCCCAGCTCTCCCGCTCCATCGTGCGCGCGGCCCAGATAATGCCCTGATAATCCGCGCCCGGCCGAGACAGCGCAGCCGACCTGATTTAATTGGGCGGCTGCTCCTCTCCCTCCCTCCCTCCCTCTCTCTGTATAATCCTCCGAGGCGAATTAAACGCACGCGGCTCCGCGGGACAGAAGCTGCCCCCAAGCGAGCGAGAGAGAGAGCGAGAAGCTCGCGGGGATAAGATAGGCCGCGGGCAAAAATCCGATGCCCCGCGTGCAACAGTCCGACGGATAGCCAACGCGACGCGATTCTGTGGGAACAAGCCGATCCGGCTAATTGCGACCGATACATACGTGTGTATGTAGGCCCCCGTGGAAAATCAAGCGGGGGTCATATCGAGAGCGAGGCCCCCCGCGTGTATTCGCGAGTACACAGCCAGCCGACGGCGAAGACTCGTCGACGCGGATACCAGCATGTATCACGCGGCTTCATTCAAAATCCGACGTTTCACGGGAATTTATCCCTTCGAAATCCCGGCCGCGCGATCGCTAGCGCTTTCTCCGATCCTCCGTGGGCTCTTCCTATACGGGATCCCTTTGAATGCTGTTGAAACTTAAACTGGAAAGGGGAGGGGGGTGAGACAATTAATCTTCAACAACGATATGCACCGTAATCAGATCGTTCGAACAAATGCAATTTATAATAAATATTCCAATCTTGGATTGTACGAAATCGAAATACAATGAATATTGCTGAAAAATTCCAACTTCATTATATAGAAATAATTGATTATACATATATGTGTTCTATATTATATGTCTATATCTATATTTAACAATCGATCATGGAATTTATTCCTCTATATTATTTATGGGCATTAGTTCAAGCTAATTTGAAGCTCAATTGTCGCGAATAAGCTTCTTCAGTATCAGTTGGTCAACAAATATAACACTAGAGTCGCATAGATGTGCTGCCAACTGTTGGTGCAATAACCTTCAAAAAGTGCACAGATAATCAAATGTATAGCTTTGACAGCCGTCAGAGATGGACGTCGGATAAAGTATTAGAGTGAGATTTGCCGATTTCTCAGTGACGTCCATTGGTTTCATTATAAAATGTCCGAAGTCTGTTAGTCTGCACCGTTTCGAAGGCTGCTGAAACTTGTGACTTTGAATCAGCAAAAAGTTTGCTCGTCTACACCTCAAACTTGGCGTAGGCCAAGGCGTAGGCCAGTTTTGGTCTAGACAAGGCCTCTCTTCAATTTTTATCCCCCTGTCCATCACGTTTGATTCCCAACCGATCCGCACATTTCGAGCCGCGCGAGCACCGAATTCAAAAGACACGCGTGCGCGTCCCGCTGACTCGGTTTTGTCAAACGTCGAAGCGGCGATAAGCCCCGAACGACGATTGTAATTTTTCGCGCGCGACAAAACGAGAACGAGTCGCCGAGAGGACGGACAAATCGTCCGAGAGCCCGCGGGACGTGGCCGCGTGTAATTCCCCGTCTCGTCTGCAGCGGCGGCCAAACAATGCCTTGCCTCCCTTGATTGAGAGTAAATCCACAGCGGGAAGCGCCCAAGGACTGCACCGTACGTGTGTCTATATATATACACATGCAGATCGGTTCTCGCGCTTGCGCTTGCGCGCACAATAATAACGAGCGGCAAATCGGCGCCGATTAATCGCGCGCGGTCGCGCAGGAATGTCCCTGGCAGTGGGCTCGCAATCAGTGGCGCATCGAAAAATGAGCCCGTAATGGAATCCCATTTGAGCCGCTGACGGGACGCGTAATTCTCGCGGCTCGTGACGCGAGCTGCGTCCCTCCTCTCTCGTGCGCCTCGGCCATATTTCTAATTCGTCCGCGGGGGTTCCCCGTCATGCGCGCGCGCGCTATCTTCGCTTTTTATCTCTCTCCTCCCCCTACCCCCCTCGACTCGGCTCGCTTTATTTTCTTTCAATTAGGCTGCCGCTGCGCGCCACTGTACGCACGTACGACACTTTTCTCGCAAGCCCATGCAGGCCGATCGCCATTATAAGCTGGTTTTTCACTTGTCGCACCGAGGCTTTCTTCTTCTTTTTCCTTCTTTTCGTTGGTCGCGATCGCCAACGAGCGGCGGAGCTTAAATCTTTTCGGACATGCGAGATCTCGCTACTGGGTTTCAACCGTGTCCCCTATTTGTATCTCGCTTGCTGCTGCTTCTGCTGCTCGCGCGCGCGTATCGAGGATACCGATCTCGCGCTCATACCGATTTTCGAATGAATAATGAAACGTAACGAGACTCCGCATATATGTATGCGCGTGTACAGCCGCGCGCACGAATCGCGAGTACACGCGAGCGACCTTCAATCCGAGAAATCGTCCGACTATTTCATATATATTTCACAATTTATCCGCGCTAATCGAGCTCGAACTCTCTTTTACAAACGGTACGTCGTATATCGTTGGCTACATCGAATGATGTACATCTGTCACGACCAACACAAGCCAAGCATATATTTTCATTCGTTACGTTAGATATTGTCAATCGCAAATCTATCTCCCGCACTCGACTGGTTGAATAAATCCTTCGAGTTTAAGACGGTAGAAATCGCATGAGTGATAAAAATAGTGAATATCGAACCGAGGTAGTAGTAGATTTTTACTAATTATTCGATTTCATATTAATTATACGTTAGTAAGACAAAAATGTACTGCTCCGAAATAGTGAATATTTTACTAATTTTCGAGTTGTGCTTAGTTTTATTAATAATCGTACGAAGCAGCAGAAAACCAAGCAAGATGTCTCCTCGCAACGCTCAATCGAGAATCTGAAAACACGAGATGATCCGATGAGTCGTGCACTCGTACTATCCGGTCGCGGGGCCTCGAAGCTCGGTTCTCGAGCGTGGGCCATGCGTGACGAGTCGCGACATGTGGCCGTCGCGGATTTTCAACGATTCAATCTTCCGAGCGATTGAGTCGCATTTCGTGGACTTTCCGGAAACTATACTCGTATTGGCAAACTCGCGATGACTTTTTTCGAAAACTCCTCATAATCCGATCGAATCGCATATGGAAGGGAGTAAAAACAAGACGAGTAGTGGGTCGATCGAGTGATGCATTGATAAGGGAGCCGAGAATGACGTGCGCGAGAGCGAGACTCGAGCCCGTTGTGGTCCGTATGAAGTTTGAAAAAAGGAAGGTGCAGGGGCAGGGAGGCGAAGTGAGCCAACGGAGACAGATATCTGTTCCTATAGGCGAAGAAACGCGGCGTATCGTATAAATAAACGGGCTCGAGCTCCACCTCTGGTATAATTGCTGGCATCCATAACGCTGATGTATTTATGGCATTAACTCTCGCGCTCGCGCTCCTCTCGCTTCTTTCTCTATTTTCTCAACTGGCAAGCGCTGGCAAGCGCAAGCGGGCGCGATTCTTCCTTTCTTTGCTTACGTTTCATCCCGCTCGCTCGAGCTCGCTTGCGCGCGCAATATTTTCATCTCCGTTGTCTCGTCAGAGAGCAGGTAGATATAGAGGTGCGCGCTCGGTCGGTTGCGCGCGCGCGCGCGGCCGTCATGCAACCACAAGTAGAAATAATTGGTCGAAAACGACGCGCTCTCAGCTGGCAATATATCCAGCTTATACTCCCCGCTGCTGTCGCGCGCGCATCGCTTAGATCACTTTCCCGCACCGACGTCTCTCGCCTCGACTCTCTCCCTTCTACCCCGTCTTTCTTTTTCTTTTTTTCCACTCGATTTTTAACTCAGCTGCCCCCCGGATTATTACCGAATAATTCAGCGTGTCGTTTCGATTGATCGAGACGGCCCAGTATCGGACGATCGCGTATATTGCGCGAATGAAAATCAATTTCGAGAGACGAGACGAAGGCAACAGGACGCTTTTAATCGTCCCCGCTAATCGCAAAATATTGGAAAAGTGTATTGGCGAAAAAACTACTTACGAATGCATTTTTCTCAAAGAGGCTCTGAGTGAAGAAAAATATCATCCGAGATATCGTTGTTTTTCTAAATTCTCATTGGCGTGAAAAGTACTCGAAATGAATGTTTCTTTTTACTCTCCGATACAGTGAAAACGCGAGTAAAAAGTTCAAAAGATGCATTGCAGCTGACGGTAAATTTCACCGGACAACAGCAGATCCGGATCTAACCAGCACTTACGGTTCCCGAATACACGCAGGTCTGAAATAACGCGGACGGCTCGGTCCCGAGTCTCGCGATGCACGAATCGATGTGTTTATAAGCGTACAGCCGCATCTTCCTCCGTCCCCTGACACACGCGTCGTTCTTCCTTGCCTCTCGCGCATAAATGCTCCTCTCCTCCTCTTTCTCTTTCCCCTCGAGCCTGATGTCTACTTGTTTTTCTCATTCGCCCGGGCGATCGTCCCTCTTCCCGGATCCCTCGATTCTGTCGAGAGATTCCCAAAATCTGTCGGCCGCGTCTCCCCCGCGTCATTCCTCGCGCGCGCCACGCGGCCACCATGACCATTTATTTACGGCGGTGCGCACACACTCTATCTTCGATTCTCTCGCTGCCCGCGACGCGCTAATCGACTTTCGACTCGCTATTGTTTGACGCTCAACGAGAATTTCGCGCGGGATATATTGAGCGATCCCGTTGGACTACGTCCTCTGGAGACTGCGACCCTGAATTCCGTCATCTAATTTGACAAAATGAAAATCATTTGAAAATTTAAGTCTAGTCTTATCTGCTGAAAATTTGACTCGACGTTTTGAGGGTGTTTTCCTATGTATTTTGATGTACTTAATACAACAAAAAATAGTGAAATAGTACCTGGAGGCATGTTTGACTTTGAAAATCGCAATTCAACAACAAATTAAGAGTTATTTCATACGCTGAATATGAAAAAGGTCATGGATGCTTCCAAGAATATTCATACTACTTTTCAAATACTCGACGCATAATATCACTGAAAAACATTGATTATTTTGTGTTTCGTGAGTGGTCTCTACATATATGGACTAGTACCGTTCTTACAAGGTGGACGTGCGATAAACGTTCATCTGGACCCCACGAAATATTGATGAAATTGTAACTCGACCTCCGAATCGTTCCTCCGAAAACGTAATCATACACTATAATTATATTTAAACTAGAAACGTCGACAGGGAACTAAAAAAAGATGAAAAAAAATACTTTGCCGTGGAAGATAAACTGTATAGGATCAGGATGTCACTCCAACAAGTTCCCGTATATACATTTCACATCTGCTCGGCGACATAAAAATACGCATTTTATTCCACACAAGGATTCCATACAACAGTAAAATTGAATTTTGTTTGGCAAAAAATGCGAAAGCAACGACGGACAACTATTTCGTTTCGCTCGTTATACATACACAAATCGCATATCGAAGCGCCTACAACCTCGCTCGACTCGCATCCTCCGTTCGTCCCGTACACACACAGTCGCACACGCGGGTGAATTAGCGACGTCGCATCTCGCGAGGTATAACGCCGCCGGCGCGCATAAAATCAGCTCTCGATCCAAAGCTTGGATTTCGCCTGCTCCTCGGTGGTGGGTCGGCGCTGGCCAACTGACACGACCGCGCTCGCTCGTGCGGATAAATCAAGTAATTTTTTTTCTCCTCCTTCATACGCGCGCAAGTTACGCTCGCGTAATGCCCCGGCTCCGATTGCGTTGGCTCGTCATCGCGGGGCGGCGAGACGCGCGTCCGCCCGGATCACGCATAACTCAGCCGAGAGAGCGTCGTGTACCGGCGCGCCGAGAGGACACTATAAACCTCGATACCGCCCGAATAAACTGCCGGATTTACAATCGCGATATACCCAAGAAAGTATACTCGGCTCTCGAGTCTTCTTCTAGTGCGTACGTGTGTGCCTCGAAGCTCGATGTCGCGAGAGCCTTGTCAGACATGACGACTGTCCCGTATATATCGCGTGTGTCTGAGTCGCTTCTCGTCTCCTGTTTTTGTTTTTACCCTCGCTGACGATTTTATATACGCGAGCTTGTTCGCTTTTTTGCCCGGCGAGACGCGCGAATGGCTCGGAGTGAATGGGCGGCTCGCGTTCGGGGGAAAACGAGTTACAGCCCGATCGTCCTGGTGGCGATGCGAAAATCCCTCTCTCTCATTCTTGAAAGCACGTGCTTAAGAAATCATAAAAGTGCGCAAGAAAGAGAGAGAGAGAGAAGCACACACACCGAGGGAATAATTCGTGGCATTGAGATGTATCCCCTTAACGGCCCTTTGTACGAACGTGAGTTACTTCATTATAAATGACTCGTCATCCGTAATCACGAAAGACGTTTGATGCAGTCGCACGCGGGCTTTTACGAAAATACGAGCGACATATATATCTGACGTTATTTTCTCCTTTTGGGCAGCTGTCTCTCGCATAAAAAATACCGTTGCAATTTGAGAAAAGCCTCGCCGCGCCAGTATAACGAGTCGACCGATGCGCTTGATAGAACCTTGGATTTGTCGTTCGTTATATTGTTCGAGACTATATGGGCTGTGTGGATTTGAATGCGGATGTTGACTCCGTTACGATCAACTCTATATACGAAATATATGTCGCGCGCGATACAACGAGCAGTGCTGATTCCTTGGGGTTGGGCGTATAGAATTCGGCGAGTCTCGGTTGGAAGGAGTGCAGAATGCAAAATGGAGAAATCTACTGGCGATGACTATCTCGCGGAGGGAAATTTTTCCCGCGAACCCTTTATCCAACGCAAACACACACACACACACACACACACACACACACACACACACACACAGGAGATCCAACCGATCGTGTCGCTGGCGGAGCGTATATATAAGCCGGCGAGTAATGAATCTCCCGCGCGAGACAAAAAACACGGACAATCAAGTGCGAACGGAAAGACGAACGCTCGACAAAGGGCCGATAAAGCTGGATATTGTCAGAGAGCGGCCGGCGCGCGCGCGACATCGCATTATGCGAGCTACCTCTCTTGCCGCGGATCGCGAACAAAAGAGTCAATACCTGCCCACGCTCTCTTTCTCTTTCCCCTCTTTCCCAGCTGCTGCTCCTCCTCCTCGATTCCCCATTCTACGCGATTCTTATTTTTTTTTCCTCCTCCCCCCTGTCCCCCGCGCGCGCGCGAGTCTTTTCATGCGCACGTGAACCCGGCGAACGAGTACACGCACGCGGATCCGCTCAGTTTCTGCGAATGCATACAATTAAGCCCGCGATAAATGCGCCGGGGAATGCCGTGCGTGCGCGTCCGCGGCAATTCGCTCCGAGCCGCGCTACACCAGCTGGAACCCTATACCTATATATACGTACACCGGCGCGAAACTCCGATTTTGGCAAATGGAAAAAAATTATCGAGATTCCCGAGGCCCTCTTGGTGCAGCATGTTGGCTTTGTCAAAGAGACGACGGGACGACGGGACGCGAAAATCGAATCGGACAATCCGGGCCACTTGATTTTCGTATCCATATACGCGTCCACGAAGGTCGAATCATAAAAATGTCTGTATATGTGTGCTTGCGCGTATACGTACGTTTCTTGCAGGTGATAACTCCCGAGGGAATGGTGTCGGGTCTTTTTGTGAAATTCCACACGCGAGTCATTGGTGGCAAAGTCACCTGATATGTTCTTTTCCTATAAAAATGCTCGTTCATACTTCTAGAAACTACTACTAAACAAATGAAAAATCAGATGAGGTTCATTTACAGTACTTTTTGTGACAAAGGACATAGCGTGTTTGAGATTTTCTATATAGCAATCGCTATTTACATCTTGGGCGAATGTTGATAAAACATACAAAAGTTGATGTAAGATCGATTTTCAGTCCTCTGGACGGCAAACGATACAGAATCTTCGTGAATTTCTACAGTAACCGTTGTTTACATCCCTAGTAACCGTTGCTAGGGTAATAGAAAATTAGTTCATTTGCAGTAGTTTTTATGGCAAAATATACAAAATATTTGTATTCTCATGTAGCAATCACCGTTCACATTATTAGAACAGTTGCTAATGGTGGAAAGAAAAGCAATTACTATAAGGTTTATTCCAGAACTTTTGACGACTAAGAACCCTGAATCATAAAATTATTTTGTGACGACTCATGTAAATGTAGAATCAACTGAAATCATCATTCATTAATTAAAAATACTACTTATTTTTAGAAGAACGGAGATATCCCACATAATACGTTTTTTTACACCAAAAGTCTCTTTGAGAAAGCTCACTGCCAAGGTACGTTGCCACAGTGGTTTTTGTATAATTCAAACATATTGCCCTTGTGACCGACATTGGGTAAGAAAGTTGCACACCAAAGACTCGAAAAAGGGACAGAGAGAGAAAGAGATGCAAGAGTTTCGAACGAAACATAGGACAGAAAATGATAGATAATTTAAATAATCAATTTTTGTCATAAGTATTTCATCCAAATGCGATACAAGTATTCATGTTGAATCTCGTAGCTGATTAAATAATTGAGGACCGATTTGTTGAGTAACCTCGAATGAGGTTTATTGAATAATATTGAGATATTATAATCGTTAATTTTTTCTAATAAGGCATCAAGTTTTAGGATTTTCTCAGCTATAGCCAATTCAATCCATACAGCTAACAAATCCATTTGAACGAATAATAATTGAAAATCTATTTCCGGCTGAATTGTATTCAAAATAACTCGGAGACTTGAAATGCTGAAGGAAGAATAGAAAATCTCTCACGTAACAAAAGTTAGTATCTAAATCAGAGAAACTAATTCCGAAGCGCGTATATTGAAATCGTATACTGCACTTGCAAGGCTAATTTATCGACAGCGAAACCATAAGTTTTCGGAGTATGAAATAAATCAATCAAGTTTAATTGGGAATTGTAATTGATGTGTTACCGATGATAAATCCAGCATTATTCCAAAGTAGAAGCTTTACTTTCGTTATTTACGAGTTTTAGTTTCGCATAAACAATCATCAATTTATGCAACGAATGTTACATCGAGGAATACATTTTTCAAAATTACAATACTGGCATGCAGTATAAATTTTGTAACAATTATAATTAAACTGCAAGTAAATATTTACAAGAATTTCAATTTGCGCAACTTCGTGGAAAAGTCACACACATGTATCATTCGTCCATCCCTCATCGTATTCTCAATCTAACATAGTTTTTGGCAACGTTGCGAAATGTGTGTCGACGTAAGCGCAACACTTTGAAAATTTGCATTTCCGATAGTTTGAAGAGGAAAAAACCGACGATTGTATGCTGGACGGTCCAATAAATACATGATACCCAACGGGTCGAGGCGGGTGCCCAAACTGGCCGAATATTTAACGGGCAAGCTCGCGTGAATAGCGCGCGCGCAACAGTGAATTTCCTGGAAATTCGGCTATACCCGACGCATAATCGCACGTGGACAGGTGCAGTGGCGTGAACGCTCGAATGGCCCGGTTATACACTGCGCGGGGGATAAATCAAACGCGCATAAGTACCGCTGAGCCTGTTGTCATTCGGTTGTCATTCGCCCATCTACAGCCGGGAGAAAGAGTTTTGAAATCTATATGGGTTGCTGTCAATCAGATGTATAATATGGTTGAATGGTGGAACCTACCCTCGAAGGTCACACTGGGCAAGAGTCAGTCTAGACATTTCTCTGCATTCCTCGTTTTTACTCTGACTTTGCCGATGTCTTACAATATTTTCTTTTCTTCCTAAGGTTATCATACCTTTGGGGTATAAATCGTCTTACAATATTCAAACATCCAAGTTTGGTTATGATAGCAGAGAGAACTTTTACCGCGATCCTTAATAGCAATACGTAGATTTCTATAATTATGATGTCGAACTACAATTTATATGTTCCGTAATCTTCAAAGTTTGTTTCGGCTGAAGATAATTACTTGATCCTATAAGTCGCAACAAAATTCATGTTCTTCATGTGAAACGGAATGATATGTAAAATGATGCCGTCATTCAGTGGTTTGATCATATAACTGATGAAAATTTCCCATTAATAATTTACTCAGTCATGCGATTTCTACTGATAGATAGTAGTTTTTCGCTATTTTAAATTTAGAGGCTAAAGAGATTTGCGCACGATGTTTTAAAAAGAAAATTTGATTCAAAATAATGTGTACCTGCGACGAGGCAATAATTTATGTTCAACTGGTTCTCTCCGTATACGCGCGTTCACTCGGCGTTTGTGCTTAGAACAGCGTGTAAATTGCACGCGTGAATTGAAAAAAGTTGGATTTGATTTTTCGACAGAGGTATAATAAACAACGAATTTACATACATCTGTCGTGGCTGGTTTCCAAGTTATGACTTGGCTTCCCGCACGAGAGCGATAGGCGATTGTTGCTTGACTTTGATCGCATAGACATATATGTATAATTACGAGTTCCTCAAGTGCATTCGAGGGATGATCAATTTGTTTATTTCGACGCTTTAACGTCATCCTATCTCTAGCGATCAATCCATTGTTCTCAAATAAAATTATAATGAAATTACGGAAAAATGAAAAATGGTTGTTATGCCAGGGACAATTCGGTGAAGATCTCTTTACGATGTAATGCGAAGCTTGAACGAGTACGGAGATACGAGAGAAAAAACGGTCCTCAAAATCGCGCAATGCGGTACACCCAAAAACGTCGTTGCCCAGAGGCGCATATGTATTGGACGGGCGAGAGGGGGCGGGAGGGAGAAGGGAAGAGAAGGTGGGGGGTAGCTTTTGAAAATAGGATCGGCGCAGTGCAGCCAGGGCGCGCAAGTCGCGGGCGACGCGGCGTGTGATAGATTAGCGCGGAAGTGGCCGTCGTCACAAATCATTATTAGCATATTATCGGAGCGGCTTATCGAGGCGGCGGCGGCCGCCGCGGCGGGGGCGCGCCTCTCCCGCTCGCTCGCTCGCTCGCGCGAAATATTCGTCGGCAGCGAGACGCGAAGGAGTCAGTAAATCAGAGATTGTCTCCGCGTGCTTGCGACGATTATTCATTCGTTAACAGACATATAATTACTGAACGCGAGCCCAGCCATCCATCCTTCCCATATCTCCGCCCCGAAACTCCTGCCCTCGTACTTTTCTCCTCTCTCTCTCTCTCTCTCTCTCTCTCTCTCCTCTCGCTCTCCCCGTCTCTCTATGCGCTTTTCGCGAGCCCCAATGACGAGACGCTTATTATTATGCACGTTTTTGCCGGGGAAAATCCGCCCGGAGAGCGAAATTAATTGCCGACCGCCGCGCCGAGAGAGAGAGAACGGGGTGTTTACTCAGCTGTCGATTCGACGCTGGATTAGAAAAATCTTTGACTGCCGTTATGCATGTACATCTGATTAGACTTGATTTATCGTATCCTACGAGCGACTGTCACTTTTAACAACACTTTGAATACCCCTGATTTGACAGGATGATAATAATAATTACTATAGTCATTTTCATCCGTATGCCCTTTAAAGATCGGCAACCTTAGCATGTATTTTAAATGTTATTCCTTTTCTAGTTGATATCTTCTTCCATCAGATTCAATATTTTTCAAATCAATATCTTTTTTGAGTTTTCAATTATAGTCTTCGATTTTGCAAATAATTATTTTCTTCTCCAAGTGCTCTTACTTTCAAAATTTTTCCTCGCTTCCTCACTTATTTAGCACTCAACAACCACGGTTTGCCATCGCTTTAAATTTTTACTACCTGCTTCTATTTTTCTTTTATTTAATAAAACTAATTGCACAACTGATAATAGTATATTATGCACCCGAGCGAGGTGCATATACTATTTTTCGTACCCCGCGGCAGAAAAGTGCCATTCTTTGCAAACGCCAGGACACAAAGTAGGCAGTTTACTGCCGCTGGGACGAAAAAATAGTACAATTTAGTAGAACATTAGCATTCTTTAATGAAATTTAATCAAATCAAAATGGGTAAATGATGATTACAGCGATGGTTTGGGATAGTTGCCTCGAGCTACCGTTTCAGATACTGATCGCAGAATTATGAAATTTCTATTTTATTATAGCCAAATTTGCAAAAAATCTCTTAGTGGGTGGCACAATTGCTGCACCTTATTTTGACATATTCTGATCGGACCGTGAAATAAGAAGAATACTGAGAAATCTTATTTTGGATTTCTCCCGTTTGTATTTCGCGTCATTTGTTCAATTTCTATACTATTTCAAAATGTTTATTCAAGAACTTCGATAACAATTGCCGATAACAAAAGTCGAGCTTTTTCCTCGTTTGTCATTGAAAATTCGAATTTCTGTCGAGATAGAGTAAAAAATATACGTTACGCGTTGAAACTAATCGATATACACACGCGGGACGGAGACATATCTTAAAATATTGCCAACGTTTCAAAATCGATAAGTGCGAGCTAAAAACGCGAAGGGGAACATATATACAGCAAAGATCACATTGCGAGGTGAAATGTATGACGCTGGGAGCTGGTGTATATATATAAAACGTCCGATCGGAGCCGGGGGGTAGGAGCAGAGGGGTCAGCCATCAGCACATCCCTCGCGTCTCCAGATCCGAAAATTAATCGGCATGGGTCGGTGCGATAACGGATGACGTTGGCCGGCGAACTGCCAGTATATTTTACTTTGGTCGCCGCGCGCACGTGTCTGTTATTTCGCGGGCATTGGCTCGCTGTCGTATATGCGCGCGATTTACGCGCTTCCAACGCACTCGAGCGAACGCCGCAAGTCCAGGAGCAACTCGCCGCCGCGCGAGACACAGATAAGGATGATGATTGAGGGCTCGCTCGTGCGCGGCCATAGCTAGAAAATTCAATGTATCGATGAGCCGAATGCCTTTCCCAATACTTCCAACAAACCGTTCACGGTATACGCTTCAACACGGATTTCTATGCATCGATTTATACTTTTTTTTGGATATTATTCGATCGGACTGTATCCCATTCTTGATTCACGTTATTTCAAGTATCATCAGCCACAGTCCATCAATATTCATACACAGATATAAACTACACGTGTACCTAATACATATTTTTGAGTCTAGAGAAAAAAGATGTCTGCAACATCACGACGTTATTGCATAAATAGATATTTTGGATTTTTGCTTCCTCAACGAACTTTCCGATACGCCTCCGGGCCTTCATTCTCGTAATCCACGAGACGAAAAATGTCGGATCCTATAAAAAAGACTGCATGTGCATACGTACTAGAGTAATCATATTTTTGGCACACGATAATATCCAAAGGAGTGGTTCGATCTTCCTGAAATTTTGCACACAATTCAGATTAGTGACAAGATGCAAACCGAGTTTAATTTTTCATAGCAATCGTTGCTAAAGTGCCCTGGCAAAATTTCTCATAAGAATCAATGAGATACGTTTTCGTAGCAACCATTCCTTGCTACCGTTATTTACATCCATACATGAAAAAGAAATAATAAACATTTTTCTGTATATTTAAGCACTTTTATTCAATGAAGTCGTGCCATTGTAAAACGTACGATTGAAACTTTCAACGCGATCATCTCCAAACTGTTTCTTACAAAAGCTTGAGATTGTTTAAATCAATATTTTCAAAATTCCGTAATTATCATTGCATGCATGTAAGTAACAGAAGATAATAATTGCATATAGGAGAAATTTTTTTATTCGTTGCATCATCAAAACGCAAGATATGACGTAAGCCTCAATTGAAATTTGTTGGTAAAAAAGTACATACTTGTAACTTGATACTTATGTAAACGTTCGGTGAGTTTGGTTTTCTGAACAACATTAATTTTAATTCACAAAAAAATGTTGATAAAGTACTGTGCCTTATTGAGGCACATATATAGTGGCCCTAACAATTCCCTTATAAGTATGGTAACTGTTTACTGATTAAACTTGTAGAACATGACTAGTTTGAAGTAGCTGGAGCCGTTCGGGATACAGCAAACAGTTTTTTTCAATGCTGAAAACGTCGAGGACGTGGAAAATACCGGTTTCATGAGAGTGACCCATATGAATATATTAGCGTGGGCGGGTATTCCCGACAAAAAAGCTATATCACTTGAAATAATCATGCACTGATCAGATTATTGGAACTGAAGACGATAAGTACGGAGAGCGTAAAAAATGGCGTACAGGGCAAGAAAGTGAGTTACGTTTTCGTCGCTGTCTCTGCAGCGGTATACATGAATACACTTGGACTATATATATATACATACATACACAGTACAGTATACATGCTTGTCGGTGGCACGGCCGCGCGCGCCACCTGATATATATTACAGATAGAGCACGTATTAGCGAATCTAGCGAGGTTATACAGTGTACCGAGTGGGCCTGGGCGCGCTCCCCTGAAGATGCACAGTTCCTGGTGACGGTCGCAGTTGCGGTAGCCTCGAGCGCGAGCCACCCGGTGCTTTTTGTGAGCGATCCAACCAACATCGCCGAACATGCTTGGCGACACTCCCTTGTCCGCGATCAACATCGCCCGAGACCCTGACTCACCACGTACCCAGTGACCATCCACTGGGTGGCGGCTTCTTCCCCAACTGGCTCGCCTCCTCGCCGACGGGGCTATGAAGTGGAAGACACAGCTGTCCAACTGATTGTGCAGAGTTGTGCTTGACGTAGAGCATGCACAAGTCCAACTGTGCTGCAGGACTCTTGCGATAGTGCCATTTCCTTTGGTTTACACTTACACTGTACCCAGGAATTATTTCTTTATACTAGCCAGCATGGAGTCGAGTGCAAGCTCAGAGGATCACAATACCAAAGATGAGCCTGAGCCCGTTGCTCAGGATTCGGGTGAGAGCTCAATTTACATTCACACGCATAGTTCGTTTGTTTTCGCATCAGACCTTATTGATTTCGAGCCAGGATATGAGTTTTGATCCTATTAAATGATAATATATAGACATATGCGCATATAACTCTGATTTGGCTGAAAGTTTGGCTTCTTGTTCTGCTTCAAAGAGTCATTCATAGCATATGACTCATGCATTCTTGTGAGAGTTGATATTCAAAAATAAGTTTTTATTGGCAATTTTCTTTTTTATTGTAATTCAGCCATTTCAAAATGCGTGTCTTGAAAAAAATTGATCGTTTGTTGTTTACTTCATGGGCTTTCAGAAGATGTAAATGAAAAATTGGAGAAATTAGAAGCAACAAATAAACAGATGCAGGAAGAATTTGATGTACAGAGAGCCAAGCTGAAAGAATTATTTTTGCAGAAAGAAGGTAATTTTAGTTTTCCTCTCAAACAACGAAAACAGTATCAGAAATTCATTGCAAAAACTTTACATGAAGAATTATGGAATTTACTAAGTAGCGACTTCATATTTTCACAAAATAATTAACATCTACCAGACCAGGGTTGGCTCAGTGAGAATGCAGTTTACATTCGATCAATATTTGAAAAAAATTCTATTTACATGTTTTAGCTCTTGTGATTGAAATCATTTCTCATATCATTATAATTTGTTTATACAATCATTGAATATCTATTAAAAGAAAATATCTGTGATGTGATTTCATGTCCGTCATTTTTATGAAGAAGAAGCAAAGAAGAGAATTGAAGAAAACTTGCAACTGCAAGAAGAAAATACTAAATTACAACATGAATTGGATGAAGCTAAGAGCCAGTTAGTAATAGTTGATTTAAGAACCCAGAATGATATTGACCTTGAAAAGCGCAAGGCAGAAGATGAAATTGCTTCTTTACAACAAATCATAAATTCAACTGTCCACGACTCTTCAATGACTAGGAAAGAGCTAGAAATTAGAATAAGTAAGCTCAAGGAAGAAAATAATAATTTAAGGTTACAAATTATGCAAAATTCAACCTCTGACACGTCTCAAATTTCTTTATCTACAATGACTAAAACACTAGCAAAAAAAGTTGCATCTCAGTTAGGTGCTGACTCGTTATCCCTTAATTCAGAAACAGATGATAGTTCTTCAAAGAGTAAACGGCATGTATGTTGAAAGTTCATTAACTCAGATAAATTTTTTCTTGTTAAATGTTGGTTGGATATACTTAAAATCTTGTTTACAGGCAGATGAAGATGCTGAATCATTACGTTCTTTGGTTGTGCCATTAGAAGAAGAAATAAAAGCATTGAAAGAAAAACTAAGAACAATAGACGATGAATTACAGAAATACAAAGAAAAAGAGGAACAGTTGCACAACAAGCAATTGAAGGCAAAAGAAAGTGGTTCTTGGGAAAATACATGTGATATGTGTTCTAATTATGAAGCTCAACTCCAAAGAATGCAAATGGAAGCCAGAGAACTTAGTAAGAAGGTACAAGAAACTGAGCAAATGTTACTAACTCAAAAACAGGATCTAATGAAAGAAGTAGAGTTTAGAAAAGGAATGGAAGAAAGATGGAATGAGAAGAAGGAAGAACATAAATCCGAAGTGACAAACCTTACCTCTTCAGTAAAATTAGCTCGACAAACTATTGATGAGCTGAGACAACAGTATAATTATACAAAAGAAAATGCGACAAAAGAATTATCTCGGTTAACTAGGGAAAGAGAAGATGTACAGAGACATTTGGATGAGTAAGTATAATGATGATTTTCTATTCTTCAATTAATTATTTTAGAACCTCAGTTTTCAAGAATAAAAATTTTCTGTTTCAAACTATTTTCAGGCTTCAACAACAAAATGAGTACCTGATGGGCAAACATAGTAAACACTCTGAACATTATCAATATGAACACATTAATTTGCCAAATAATGTTGAGGAACTGCACCTCTGCATTCTTAAAATTCGAGAAGAGTTGGTTGTAGCGACTATTGCAAAAGAGGAAACTGAAAGAAAAGCTAGATCTCTTGAATATGAACTTGAACTGCTACGAGATCAGATCGAACAAGACAAATATGAAAAAGAAAAAAAAGAAGCAGAACTGCAAAGTATAATTGAAAGTGCTTCTAAAGGAGATCTAGCCATAACTGAATTGAAACAACAAATATTTAATTTGCAACAAGAACTAAATACTGGTGAACAAACTCAGAAGGATTTTGTTCGTTTAACTCAATCACTCCAAGTAGGAATCATTCACTTAAATTCTTTAGCATCTTTTAAATGTACTTTTATTCACTGTCTTCCAAATTTTAGGTTCAGCTTCAAAAAATCAGAGATTCAGAGAAAGAAGTCAGATGGCAGTTTGAAGATGATGTCGATGAATGTCCGACATGCCACACATCTTTTACACAAGCCAAGAAAAAAGAAAAGGTGAGTCTTCAAACTAGATCAATTTTAACTCTCTCTCTTTCACTCTCTTTTTACTTATAATAAACTTTTATATAGAAATATGTTCATTCTAATTTAATATTTGTACTATGCATATAATATATATGTGTATGTTTCATGACCAACAGCAAAATTGTCGACATTGCGGTCAAATCTTCTGTCAGTCGTGCCTAAATAATATTGTGAAAAGTGGACCAAAGCAAAGGCCATCGAGAGTTTGTAATGTTTGTCACACGCTGCTGGTGCAAGAGACAGCTCCATATTTCAGCCGAGACCCTCCTTAAATTACAAAAAAATGAAGAACTCTCAATGTGATTATCTTAGATTACAGAATAAGTGCAATACCAATTCAGAAAGAATAGACAGAATACCGGTATGAAAGGGTTCTTACGAAATTAACTTGTTTCTTAAATTCCATATATCACATTCTTTTTCAAGTATTTTTCACTTGAATTAATTAGTGGATTTTATTCATAAACTAAATCTTATTATCCAATGTGATGTGTTAAAGGATTACAGGCAGCTATAAGGAACATAGTTCAAAAGAATTTATAATATTTTTAACTAAATAAAAATGTTCACTTCCCTTACTTTTCTTATATTTTCGTTATTGTTATTTTGAACATTTTTTCCAACCTGTACAGTGAATGATAAATCAAGTTTGTGAAAATTTGGATGAAAAAAGAGTATATCTGTAACTCGATAGAATGTGTATAAAAGTGAAGGTTAACCTTGGTTACATTTAACATAGTCAAGTGATAAAAGAGAGTAATTGTCAAGTATTTGTAAATATGAGACTGTACTAATTAAAGTTAAATGTCGTTTAAAAAATTAAAGCTTTTGAATGTACATCCTCTGAATTTTTATTTTGCCTGCCAATTTCCCAGTATGATTGATTACACCAATGAGAATCAAAACTAAAATATAAACTGAGTGATGAAATAAAAGTATGGAATGTGTAGAATAAATACTAAATTTCATCAATATCATTTAATTGTACATAGAAAATTTTCAAATTTTACATCACAGTGTAGTTGTGATAGAGTTAGTTTTATTTCATTATTGAACTTAATAAAAATTATGAATAACATATCGGTTAATTTTTGAATTTCAAACACTTATTTAAATAAGAAAATTGGGTTTTATCGAAGAACAACAAAAACCCCTTTACAAACGTGATAAACGCTATAGAATGCCAAGCAATTTACCGCATTTTATTAAATTACAAACGTATCCTTGAAAATTAATCGATATATGTACATAAAAATAAATTAAATCTAATATACATATTTAAGCGCGATATCAGTTTTCGTCAAATTAGAACATTTGCTAATATTATTAGCACAATGCTTTCTCAAAGAATTAGTATTTTTATATTTCAATTTATTGATCTACGGAAAACTCTCTAGAAATTTCATGCAAGGACTAGAAAAGAGTTTGAAAACTTCCGAATTTATATTTATATCTACTCAGCTCATCAATGATAGTCTTCCATCAAATAGAGATATGTTCTATAAAGTCAATATAATAATACTATCAATAATTTTTTCTCTGAGAAAGCAAATATGAATAAAATCAATTTAGCAACTAAATCAAAAAATTTGGAGCACTCTTTTATGTTCTCATTTAAAGAAAACGTTTTGTAAAAGTTTATATAAAATTGAAATTAGTCATATGTAATTATGTTTGTATGTAAAGAAACCGGAAAAATGAATCTACTGCTTACGACTCATTTTTCAACTGTAAAACCAAGTATATTTTTGTCAATTATATAAAGTCAGCAAATGCTAAACTTTCCATAGTTGACAGAAAGAAAAATTTGACGCCTCTTCAAGAGGATTTTTTGCACATGAAAAATGATTGAGACATTTTGAATGCTTATGAATGGGTGATGAGTAATAATACACTTTGCTTCCATAAATATGGCTGATTCCACCGTAATTTGAAAATTCACGTTCGTCTAACTTGATGAGGCCCTCAAAAATGTAAGAAAGTATTTTTTCCGAGCGAGTTTCATCGTACACACTAGCCTTTTTGAGGGGCAAGAGTTAAAATTCAAGTTTTCTCTCAATATTTTACAGTAGTGAACATGATAAAACTGAAATATCAGGTTTGTATCATGTCTGCAGATTTCTTGGCAAGATAAATACATTAGCCAAATTCTAATTTGGAGACATAGTAAGTACTAGGATAAATACTATTAAAATTCATTAGTTTTCAATCCGAGACTCATTGTTTTATTTTGAATTTAAATTAATAAACTTTGTACTTAGAATTGTCGTAAATTTGTTCCTACATTATTCCATTATTTCTCGTGAAGTTCGCCTTGAATCAATTTGTTTAGCGCCAGCTTACAATAGATTCTTAATGTATACAATTCAAAGAAAGTGTTTTGGGGGACAGCGCTTAAAAAGTGATGTAGGTCTCAATAAAGTATTTTGCATGAAATGTCAGGTCCGTGTCCTTATTTTCACCAGGAAGATTCAACAAATTTAAGTGCTGACAGATTCACTCGTTTCAAACTACACCATCAGATGGTGTCTTTTGGAAGTAAATTTTTCTGACTATCAAATGATCTTATTTGTTACAGTCGAAAAATCAGGCATTCACCAATTTTTTGTGGAATATTGAAATAATATTCTCAGTGATCAAGAACCATTTCCATGTCTTATTATGTAAAATAAGCTGTAAAAAACATCGTAAAACTGAAATTTTCGATTCGATTTTGAGCCTGAAATTAGCAAATTACGGCGGAAGGACCCATACAATTCCTACCACTAATGTCTTCGCACATTACTTTCATTCTATATAGTTCACATTCTCACCATCTTTATTTTCTTCTGCCCATAAAGTATGACAATTAATTTGATGTATGCGTTTTTCTGCTGACGAAGCTTCATCTGCGTATGAACGTGTAAGATCGTTGGAAAAAAACGATGAAGATAATTCTACTGCACTGAGTATTAAATTCAGCAATCAAAATATGGGTGCAATACAAAGTGTATAAACAAATTTAATATTTCAGGCTATTGACTAAAATGTCGAGTTAGAAATTGTCTCATCCTTTCCATAAATTTGAGACGCGTTAGTACATTTCAGAGCATGTGATCCAACTCATTATTCTTTAATGTTATAAAATGATCTGTTTCTCACTCTATCACATAGAAAAGAATGCCTCTATTACATCTGCTATAGGCTGTGGACACTTTTGATCGATTGGAGGCTCTTCTAGTTCTGCATGTTTATCTCTCAATTCTTTCCAATTATTCAGCGCATCCATATATTCTAAATACTTGTCGTGCTCCTCAAGTTTGGTATAAACATGTAACAAACCTCTGTAATCATATTCTAAACCACTATAACTTTTGCCAAATAACTTGAGACCTACAAAAGACAAATAAAACATGATTGATTTATTATTTATCGACGCTCTCTAACTACTTTTTTGAAAACTGACGATTCCCGGCTAATGCTCACAAAGATTAGTTTCACTCTAATTCATATGAGTTCTCATTTTTTTAACTTTATCAAGTTAGAATCAACTGATATAATAAGATTTTACAGCGAAAATAGAAACAATGTTATGCTCAATAATGCTATGAAAATAGTCACTCTTTGTAAGAATTATTTTTATAATACTTACTTATGGCAATACTACGGTAGTATAATTCTTCTGCATCTCTGTATCGATTCATGTGAAAATTGTAAAGAGAAGCTAGATGACCTATGCTCAAACCAACTTCATAATCGTCAGGACCTAATAATTCTTCTTTGATTCTAATGGCTTTTAGATGCATTGATTCTGCTTCCTACAAAAGATTTTTTATGTCAAGTATGTTTAAAATAAATGTTGAAAGTAATTTTTCTAGCATATAATGTTGCTGTGTATTTATTTAGCCATAAAAGCTAACCTGAAAACGTCTCATGCTTTGGTATAATCTTCCTAGATTTCCATAATGTTTGGCAGTTTGTACATTTCTTTCTCCAAACGCAGTCTTTGCTAATTGCAGGGCAGACATGTGAAGAGATTCCGACTTGAATAGTAAATTTTGTTCTGTCCCTGGTGTTGGTGCATTATCCAGAGCAATCTCTTCTAGTATAAGAGCTTTCACTCTTTTGGCACTGGCTAGCATCAAATGCTCAGATGGTAGTAACTTCTCCATAATTTCAATCGCTTTATTAGCATGATGGCTGTGGGAAAAAATGGATGAAGATATATGTAAGGAAATTTACATTTCTATGTTCCCAAACCAAGTGTTGAATTAGCTCAAGCATCAGAGATCAAAAACAAAAGGTAAAATTATAATACTTGAAAAATGAAAATCAAATAATAGTATATTATGTACCCGAGCGAGGTTAGGCGATTTCGGCACGAAAAACGAAAATCTGAGCGCAGTGAGGATTGCAAGTTTGCGCGTGCCGAAATAGCCTAGATGAGCGAGGTGCATATACTATTTTTTGTACCCCGCGGCAGAAAAGTGCCATTCTTTGCAAACGCCAGGACGCAAAGTAGGCACTTTACTGCCGCTGGGACGAAAAATTATAAATTTTATATCTTTTCAGATCTGGAATTTCCAAATGAAGCTTTTAAAAATAAATTAAATTTAGGCAAATTAATATCACGTTATTACATCTATTATATTACATATAATAGATAGATATATTACATCTCACCTTGCTAGGTGAAACTTTCCAGAACTATATTCCTGTACATAGAGTGCATACGCTAAGTCTTCATGGGCTATTGCAACGTGAAGGTTAAATTTACTGAATATCGTTTTTCTTATATCCAAAGCAAACTGTGAAATGAGATTATCATTAGAATCACTTCGAATACAATTAAAAATTACGTCATCTTGATAACTTACTTTATAGACAGACACACTATTAACAATACTATCCGAATTCAATAGATAAAAACCATAGTCAATAAGGACATCACTATATTTAGGATGATCAGTATCAAATATTTCTCTTGCGAGGTAAACTGCCTGTTTGATCAGCAGACCTGCTTTCTGAAATTCTCGCTTTACTACGCAAGATCTGGCAGCTTGACGAAGAACGTTTATGATTATGTGTCCTGGAAGAGCTGGCTTCAACTGTTTTAACGCTTCTACACTCCATCTGATGAGCAAATAATTAGTAAGCTGTGTTGCTTTCATACTTTCATTGTCTATTGTAAAATATTAATAATTACTTATATGCTTGATCATATTCACTCCTTGTGAAGAACAGGACACCAAATTCTGCAAAGAGTGCAGCGTGATTTGTGTTTGTGTAACCAGCATTTTTCAGTTTTTCGATTGTTTGCAATGCTAATTTGTGCGTTTCAGCTGCTCCGTTGAAAGCACAGTAGGCAGCTTGTGCATGAAGTAATCTGTTGAAAGGATTAATTACAGTCATTTATGGAAGTTAGCCATGAAAACTGATATTTGATACTTTACACCAACATTCATCCAAGTGTACATTACATATATTTGCAATTCATTACTCCAAATTTGAGTTTTAAAGAAAAACTGGGATTATCCAGCAAGCAATCACCAGAATTATTACAACTTAAGGTTTAAATTAAGATTGTTACATAATTGTCAACTGTATTTTTTTTCAATTCCTTAAACAGCACTCTAAACCAAATATTGCATAAGCTGAATACAGTTTGACATGGATAAGTTTTGGTTTCATCTTACTTTCAGAAAGTTTATATCCCCTTAGAACATGGGAGATTGATTTTTGTAAGCATAAAACAAAGCACTTGGAATATTTCTAACTAGGTATTTACGAAATAAAATGCTTATAAGAAATGTACTCACTTGTGACAACAGTCCAGAGTGTGACACCAAGTATCAGGGTTCTGTGGACTTGCAAGGCAAAGGTCTTTACATGACAGTAAGACTTTCTCACTCTCCTGGTACCAGCCAGCATCGCTAAGAAATCCTCCCAGGCGAAGACCCAAGTTGATGATTTTCTCATGTGCAGGTATATTTTCTTTGTTGCTGTGACAGCATCTGCTGTAACTGATGGCTAATTCTTGTCCCACTTTAGTGCCATGGTCCATCAATGCCTGTACAAAAATTTGAAACGTCATTTTAAACGATAATGTTTTTGTAACAATATTATAAAATTTATTATAAAACTGACTGAATGAGACACAGATCGTAGAACAATAAATTATTTTCCTTTTTTACATAAGACTTTAAGTTGGTGTTGGATCTTCATTGAAATTTTTTAAATATTTTCCAAACAGGGTCTGCTTTACTCAATGAATAAATTCACAGAGAATAAAATCATTGACTATTCAAGCATTGGCAGTTGAAACATGTATGTAAACACCTTACATGTAAATAAAAACTACATAATCTTTCACCCATATTTTCTACACATACTCAAATAGTTTCACGGAAAAGTTTCAACTAACAGAGAGTGTCGTAGCTGCAAGATGGGTTTTATGTGCGCAAAGAACCATATATTATATTCAGACATCCATCACTACATCTTGTTATCTAAAAATACTCATGGATCATTATCAATTTTAAGCATTTACAGTAATCTACCTCTGAGTAATCTTTGAGAAAATAAAACATTGGGGCAAACAGCTTTATGCATGGCCAATTTGGGTATCCAAAAGCCAACTCACAGAATTCAAGCACTATATAAGATCAGCAAACCTGATACTTTTCTTGAAACTTTACAAGTCTAAACCTAACTTTTCATGAGCCATATATTTCAGCAACTGTAATGCTGGAAACAGTCAAAAAGTAAAATTGGACTGTTGACACTTGGTGTTTAAAACATTCTGCCATGAAATTTTCCTTCTTTATATTTTTTCTTCCAATCTTTTTTCCTCCCATCTGCACATGATCAACTGATAAAGTATAATCTTGATGGATTACCTGGAAGCTTTTAAGTAGGTGTATGCGCCTGTTTGTTACTTTGAGCATACGTGAGAGCGTGTTGAGATTGCTCAGTTCCACCACAAGAAGACATAGCTTTTGATCCTTGTACAACTGTAAATTAAAAAGTAAAAATCTGAGATAGCCTCAAAGTTTTTTTTCAATTTTGAAATTTATGTTCAATGAAAGGAAAACATTTTTATCATTAAACCCGGAATGCAAATTCTTGTGAGTCATAATTGATATGTATCCCTCAGATGAATACAAGTATTAAAATATGTGTGTGTGTGCGGGTGTGTGAAACTATATCTTGCTTGCTACAAACAGCATTACATACGTCACTGACAGAATTATCTCAATTCTTTCATTCTACTTCTTTTGGCTCTTTGATTTAGACCTATCTTGGAACCAGTGATAAAGAGAGTAAATAAAAACCTTGTTCCCTGAAAATTTATTTTTATTCTTTATCATTGAACTGCATTCACCGTATCTATGTATCTTGATTTTGGAGCTACTAATTTACAAAGTCATCTGGTTTTATGCATCAAATATTTATCAAGCCAAATATTTATGTTGTAAATGGGTAAACAAAGACATTGAACAGTTGGCAATATTATAACCATACACATGATTTGTACAAAATAATTTTTCTATCAGCTGGAAACATTGATTTGTATCAAGTTATTTCCAATATCAACATGGATAATGAAAAATGTCAGATAAAATTGCTTCAAAAATATAATGAAATAAAATTTTGTTAAGAATTCTGGTATTCGTTCAAGAGACATTCCAATAATCAAAATAAAAGTGAAAAACAGACTCTCCTGGAGGATATTGTCAATATTTATCAGATCATTGAATTGAAATTACACGATTGACTGATATCTATTTTTTTCATGAATCTTCATTTCTTACAAAGCTTGAAAAAGATTAGAAAATTCTGCTATCTGTTTATCAATAAATCATAATCCAACCTAGTGTGTTTGAAATAATAATGAAATAAAAATAATTGAAATAAAAGTGAAATTGCAAGAGAAATGAAGCATCGGAAAGTGATTCATGGTGAAAATAAAATGATACCACTCGTAGATAATATCACAGAGAGAAAAAATGCACGTCGAAAGATCATAAACAAATAATCAATGACTCTGATTTACCCAATAGAGTCAGATAACAGAGTCTAGAGTCTAGTTCATCGGACTGTATTTTCCAATCCAGAGTCGAGCTCAGCAACGGATGTCGAGAAACCAGAAAAACATCAATTTCCATGTGGGTAAAGTTTGCAACGAGTGACGCAGGAGTACTTTGGTTTACTGTGAAGATGTATACAACGAGGCTGAAGGGAGAGGCGCAGAACACGCGCGGAGAGCAGCTACTCTGTGCAGGTAAACGAGCTGCTCACCTAACCCCAGCAGGCATCAGCTGATCGCAGCAGCATCCTCTTGGAACACGTCGAGCTAGCCGTATACGTATGCTGCACGCGATGGGCCGCTGACGCGTAGCAATTTGCAACGCATTGGACGCGAGAGATGGGGATAAAGATAGATAAACAGAGACAGAGCGCGGGAGGAGAGAAAAAAAAGAAAGTGGCTGCACTCGTGTGTGGTGGTGTGAGCGTGAGCGGGCGGGCGGGCGGGCGGTGCAGGGGGGATTTAGTCACCTGGTAGTAGAGGTCGAAGAGCACGCTCTCGGGCAGGAAGGAGAGGTACTCCTTGTAGGTGAGGAAGTGGTCGGCGACGGCGGAGACGCTGAGCTCGTAGAGGCTGCGGGTGCTGGAGCAGCCCTTGGCGGGCTCGGCTCCTGCCATAGCTCCTCTAGCCCGGGCCACTGCGCGTGTCAAGCTGCTCTCTCACCGAGTCCAGCTCGTCGGGGGCCAGCCGCGCGCATATGTTCCCCTGCACTCTCCTTGTCTCTCTCGTCTTCTCTCCTCTCCCCCTGCACGTCCTCTCCAACTCGGCGGCCAGATCTTGTACACGCGCAGCAGGTCTCTCGCACCTCACCAGCCTGCTGCTGCTGTTGCTGCTGCTGTCTCTTATGTGCTCTGCGCCTCGGGGCTGCGCGCGCGACACACACACACACACACACACACTTGCGTCAAGTTGCACGCACCACACACAGCTCGGCTTGCAGCAGCAGCAGCATAGCACGGTCTGGATCTGTACTTGAGGTGACGAGCAGCTGTATATCCAAAGTAACTTTTGGAATGGCTCCGGGAGAGCATTTTAATCATAATCCCAGCATGTCCCGGTTGTAAACCCAGGGTTAAATTTTCTAGAGACGAAAATGTCGAAAAATTTCGAAAAATGAAAAATTTTTTGTCTTTTATTTCGATATAGCTCGGAAGCTATTGGTTTGAGAGCAAAATGAAAGAGGAAAAAAAGTTTCGTTACAAAATTTACTATAAGAATGAATGAGTTTGAATTCGAAATCTTAATTATTGTTGCTAATATATCGATATGAATACAAAAATTACAGGTTAAAATTTTGCTTTTTTTGGGAATTTTTTTTAAATACTCAAAATGTACATACGAATGTGGAATTTCAGGTCGAAATACCTTGTATTCTGATGAAATAACTCCAAAAAATTTCATCTCGATAAGTATAATAGTTTCCGTACAATCAATTTGTTAATTAAAAAAATATATTCTGAGTTACAATATTTAAATGTTTGTACAGACTTTCACACTCAGTACATGAACCTGATTATTTTTTTACGTACTCTCCAATACGTAAACTATCGATTCCCAGTATAAAAATTACCTCTTAGTACATTCAAACAACAATTAGAATTTTTTGAAAAATCGTACGTAAAAGTACCTTATAAACAATTACTACTGCCAAGCGGTTTTTCCATATATTTGAAATCTAAAAATTGCGTTGAATAGAGAATGAACAAGCGCTCATTTTAAGCCCTCATTCATCAAAATCGGATTCCTGAGTTTTGAAATATAGAGGCTCAAAGTTGAAGTACGTTCACGGCAAAACTATGTGGAATTTAACAATAGTAAAAAGTTTGTCGTATAGCTTGAAGAATAATCATTTCAAGGATAATGTATCATGTACGTAAGTGATGCTCTTCGTACTCAAATAACAAGAGAGAGAACGACGGAAATCATCGAACGCGGTACTTTCGGCGCAGCGGCAGTGGAATTCGGCGCGGCGGCAGTGGAGGGGGTAGCTGAGAAGAAGCGAAGCAAAGTCGATCGCGCGGGTTCAAAATGAATGCGTGATCTTTAATTGACTATATCTCAGCTTCTACGACATATAATTTGATGATTTTTTTTTTAAATAAATATAGTAAATCGAAAGCTACCCAACTATGTATATATTAAGTTCAGCTAAGGCTAAATAAACAATTTGTTAATGAAATAACAGTATAGCCATTTTTCAGCGACATAAAAATCGTTTATTTAATTTTTTTTTCCGTTCGATTGACATGACACTATCTCAAATTCCGTTGTAAATATGCATTTTATTCATCTGCAAATATATTTTGATTGATGAATGTATATATTTGAAGGATTTTGAAAGGAGAGTCGAATCAATTATGTAATAAATATCTAATATACTAAACATTATATTTTTAATACATTTATAAACTTGAATTCCGGAAACACACACATATAAAACCTTAAATTCGATCAAAGCCATACAAAGTTGTACGTACACTCATATATAAAACCTTGAATTTTATGTTTAGACACACACACACACATATATATATATATTTCGAATATAAACTTTGTATGGCTTTGATCGAATTTAAAGTTTTATATGTGTGTGTTTTCGGAATTCGAGTTTATGAATGTTTTAAAAATATAATGTTTAGTATATTAAATACTTATTACATAATTGATTCGACTCTCCTTTCAAAATCCTTCAAATATATACATTCATCAATCAAAATATATTTGCAGATGAACAAAATGCATATTTACAACGGAATTTGAGATAGTGTCATGTCAATCGAACGGAAAAAAAAATTAAATAAACGATTTTTATGTCGCTGAAAAATGGAAATACTGTTATTTCATTAACAAATTGTTTATTTAGCCTTAGCTGAACTTAATATATACATAGTTGGATAGCTTTCGATTTACTATATTTATTTAAAAAAAAAATCATCAAATTATATGTCGTAGAAGCTGAGATATAGTCAATTAAAGATCACGCATTCATTTTGAACCCGCGCGATCGACTTTGCTTCGCTTCTTCTCAGCTACCCCCTCCACTGCCGCCGCGCCGAATTCCACTGCCGCTGCGCCGAAAGTACCGCGTTTCGATGATTTCCGTCGATCTCTCTCTCGTTATTTGAGTATGAAGGGCATCACTTACGTACATGATACGTTATCCTTGAAATGATTATTCTTCAAGCTATACGACAAACTTTTTACTATTGTTAAATTCCACATAGTTTTGCCGTGAACGTACTACAACTTTGAGCCTTTATATTCCAAAACTCAGGAATCCGATTTTGATGAATGAGGGCTTAAAATGAGCGCTTATTCATCCTCTATTCAACGCAATTTTTAGATTTCAAATATATGAAAAAACCGCTTGGCAGTAGTAATTGTTTATAAGGTACTTTTACGTACGATTTTTCAAAAAATTCTAATTGTTGTTTGAATGTACTAAGAGGTAATTTTTATACTGGGAATCGATAGTTTACGTATTGGAGAGTACGTAAAAAAATAATCAGGTTCATGTACTGAGTGTGAAAGTCTGTACAAACATTTAAATATTGTAACTCAGAATATATTTTTTAATTAACAAATTGATTGTACGGAAACTATTATACTTATCGAGATGAAATTTTTTGGAGTTATTTCATCAGAATACAAGGTATTTCGACCTGAAATTCCACATTCGTATGTACATTTTGAGTATTTAAAAAAAATTCCCAAAAAAAGCAAAATTTTAACCTGTAATTTTTGTATTCATATCGATATATTAGCAACAATAATTAAGATTTCGAATTCAAACTCATTCATTCTTATAGTAAATTTTGTAACGAAACTTTTTTTCCTCTTTCATTTTGCTCTCAAACCAATAGCTTCCGAGCTATATCGAAATAAAAGACAAAAAATTTTTCATTTTTCGAAATTTTTCGACATTTTCGTCTCTAGAAAATTTAACCCTGGGTTTACAACCGGGACATGCTGGGATTATGATTAAAATGCTCTCCCGGAGCCATTCCAAAAGTTACTTTGGATATACAGCTGCTCGTCACCTCAAGTACAGATCCAGACCGTGCTAGCAGCAGCTCGCCCGCGACCATAGCTCGAGCTCCGAGTCTCCGCGCGCGCGCACCAACGATATACGCACGCGTATATATACCTGTATATATTGGAAGTGTATTCACGGTTCTACCTCCGTCGGCTGACCGTCATCCGCCAATGACCGACATTTCGTCTCTCACAACTCCCAGATCAGCTGGCGCTGCGCGTGCGGCTGTGTGCGTGTGTACACGTGCATGTGTGGATGCTCAAACGTTCATTCATATAGAGATCATACATGATAGAGATCATCTTGAGTGTGTTGTACTCTTACGATGTCAGAGGATTTTAAAATTTGAACTTTGCACTTCGCATACTCGAAAATTAAGAACTTTCTATAATCTATACCCGAGAGTTTGATACTGATGTACACTCGGGATAGGAGTCGATTCGACGACTCTTAATGATTCTTCGAATGAGAATAAGCCAATTTACGAACAAATCACATTTTTCCGGCAATTTGTTTCAACCTCGTACTGAATTGATCTTTGGCGATATCACAATTGCAGTTTGTTATTATAATACTTAGGCGGTTAAAGTGTCTTCTCCTTCTTTTTCTTGGCTTTATCTTATTGTTAAGCAGATGGGACTTGAACCATATCTCATTGATTAGATGGCTACAGGGAATATGGATGGCAATTATTGAGACCGTGTTTGCTTCCATCGACTGTGTCCATCTCCGGTCAAAGTATGACTGGGATTGTTTTTTTTTGTCATATCGAACATACGATGTAACTCACGAGAAATGTGTTTACGAAAGGTTAAAATGGATAATCCCGGTCCGAGTAAACAGAACAATCAAAGTAATGCGTATGTGTTTTTTTTCCTTTTCACAATCTCAAATAAATTCAAATATATTTCCGAGGGCTAGGGAGAATTTTCCATTGTACGTATACAATTACTTTCGTCAAATGACACATATCAATTACATATATTGCACTTAGCCACAATCTTGTGAATTCACAAGGAATATCAACTTTCTATTCCACTAAACGTTTTCCAAGCGTACTCTCATCTCCAGTCAAATTAAACTAATCCATCTAATTAACTCTTCGAACTGCATAATCGAACTGTGATCCTTTTAAATTCACGTTGCAAGTGGCAGTGCAGGCTATGATATCGTACAGCAAACACACGAACAATTAGAAAGTTTCGAATTAGGAGCGCCTGAAAAACCAGTATTGTATAATAGAGCAAGTTTACGAGCGGGTATATACCGTTTCTTCTTCTGCAATTCTTTGATACAAGTACAGATATATATATATATACAGCGATCGGTCAAATGCAATAGAACGGCTGAGTAATTTGTGCCGCGAAACACCAGACTATATAGTCACATTCGAGTGCGCAAAAAGTTCAACAAGCGAGTGCAAGCGTTTAGGATTCCTTATACATCGTGTATCGTCTTTGGAACTAACATGTAAAATGCGACAGATGCAAATTGCAACAAACGCTCGTAATCAGCTTTGAATCTTCGCTGCAGCGATAATTTGACAATCGCTCCGCGCGGCGAAAACGAGATGGGAATCGCGGTTCGAACCCGGCGGATTATATTTTCGAACGCACTATGTACAATTGATTGGCGCACACTGTACTGTACCTTGTATACGACGACAAGAGCCGCCCCGCAACAGCTCAAGTGCTATCTTTCTTGAGCTCGAGCCGTCTCTCATTTCCATTCATAATTTTCAACTCGAGCGAATGCACGAGGAGGCAATTCCGACCCCGAAAAATAAACTCGCGCCGCTATTTCTCGATGGATTTACTTTCGCTTCCTCGTGTACTCGCGACAACTTGTGGCAAATTGGTTATGGCTTGTTTACCCTTTTGACGTGTCGTCGACGTCGTCGTCGCGCGCGAATGAACAACCGTGCGAAGTTGCCCGAGAGTGTGGTCGGCCGCATCCGACCGAGGCTATTTCAAACTGTCAAGCCAAACTCGCGGCTTCTCGGTGTGGCCGCGGGACATGAAAAATGTGCTCCCTAAGCCAGTAGAAACGCCGTCCGCCACAAGACATGGAAAATCAAGAGAGTGGCGATCTGCAAGGTACTGTCCAACGACTGATCAAAACGCCAGACCCGTTTCTCCCCGTAACGCGTAACCACGAGTTTCCCCTTTTGCGCATTTGACGCTGCGACCAAATGCGCCCTCGTCCCTACACGACCCAGTGTTTTTTTTCTATTCCTGCGAGTATCCGTCTCGCAGGAATCGTCGGACTCGTGAAGAGAAAAGCTCGCTTACTCGACAAGAGAGGGTTAATTTTGCGTGTCCCTTGCATCCGTTGAACATTGACGCAAAACCACCCGCAGACAGTGAGGACGGGATCGCCGACGGCGGCGGCCCCGCCAAAACCGAGGACGAGCAGCAGCAGCAGCAGCAGCAGCTGAGCTGCTGGCTGTACGTGTCGCGGACGATAAGCGGCTTCGAGGGCGACCCCGCCAGGAGTTTGCGCACGAGCTCGGACGGACTGCCGCGGGCCAGCCTGGAGGAGGCGATCCGCGCGGTGGACCCCGTCGGCCCGTGGCACGTGTCCGAGACCCACTGCGGCCTGATCGCCGGCTTCGCCAGGGACTCCGACGCGGACAAGCTGCTGCAGCGCGGAGACCTCGCCAGGATCTTCGAGGGACCCGTCCAGGTGACCCCGCTGCTATTACTTGGCTCATATACGACTCCCGAGCCCACGTCTGCTTATTGGCGCTCGTATAGTTTGCAAAGTGTCCCATCCCACGTCGAGCTGTGAATATTTATTCGTATTTGCGAGACTCAAGACACCCGGAGAAGCTTCTGCCACGTACGCGTGTACGAGGAGCAGAGAGGATCCCGAGAACATGCTTGGCGGGGTGTACTAATTGAAAATGGTTCTGGGTTCGCAGGTCGCGCGTTTCTGCGAGAGGGACTCGCGCTACCGGCAGGCGGTGCTGTTGCGCGACGTGCCGTGGGCCATCCCCCTGCAGGACCTCAACTCGGCCCTGGCCAGGCAGGGCATCGCCACCGGAAACGTCGAGCGGCTTCGTCACTATGTCCGCGTTGAGGTAACGTCGTCGCATTCGTATACCTCCCCCTTCCCCGCCTGGGCTTATTGATTTTATCCCGAACCGGTTGATTATTACACAAAGGGGCTGCCGTCTCGTTGCGTCGTCGTCGGGCCGGCTCTCGATTATTGCATCCGCGGGATTATGACGTGCCTGACGGATTATTTCACGCGTGCGAAGCTCTCGTTGAGGTGGTGGGGGGGGGGGGGAGGTCGATCGGATGCAACCGCCGGGGGATTCGGGAGGTGCGTCTCGCCGAGCAATTCCTAGTTCGAGTTCTCGCAAGGGTACGCGTATATGGACTAGATCAAAGCCGGACAATTTTTCGTCCCGTCCGAGCGTTATATTTACCCGAAGCCCACGGGACTTTTCGAGTCTGGTCGCTGCCTACGTCGGCACACGCACTTTCTAATTCAAAATCGTTTCGACATCCAGCTCTGGCTGTATAGTTTTGCGTGTATATCCTTGACACGCATTGCAGCTCAAGACGACCGAGGGACCAACGTCGTTTCAACTAAATTCACGTATCGCGTAAACGTTTCGCGGGGGCTGCTATACATACACGTGCGAATTCGTTTTCCGATGTGACCCGCCAAGTAAATTCAGACTGGATTTCTCGTGTGATCATACTCTCAACCACGATCTGGGAATTGAAAAAGTTGAAAATATCGTTATTAGTGCATAACCGATAAGCAGGGAATATATTCACTCGATTCAATAGTCATTTTGAATAGTACTTTTTATTCTTTGATACCGATAGCGAATAGTTCAGTGTACGATTGAGTAACTGAAATTTTACCTTTTATTAGTAGAGCAAATACTTTGTGCATTTTTTTTTATTTACGAATATTAGTTTACAACTATTTAAAATTCCGAGAGAACGAATCACTACACGCCGAAACAATCGGTGGAAAAGAAAAATGTTGAAAAGTCGAATGGAGGAAAGTGGGGGGGGGGGGTGACACTCCACGGCGACACATTTGGATGGATCAAAAAAAGTGTGTATGTGTGTGTGCAGGTTCTGGAGTCGGGCCAGTACGAGCAGCTGCTCCGCCAGGGTCTGGACTTCTTCGGGGCGGCGCGATTCAGCGCGATACCGGAGCGCTGGTGGCGCGGGGGCGGCGGCCAGGCGCCGTTCGCCGGGCCGAACCAGCTGGCGGCCGAGTTGAACCAGCCCCAGGCCCAGCAGCACCAGCAGCAGCAGCAGCAGGGCCAGGCGGGGGCGGACGACGTGCTGCAGTGCTACAGGTGCCAGGGCTTCTGGCACGTGGCCGCCAACTGCCGCCACCTGCCCCGTTGCGTCAGGTGCGGCGAGCCGCACAGCGTCGAGTTCTGCGCCAGGCCCAGGAACAACCCTGTCTGCTGCCACTGCTCCGGGCCTCATCATGCCGGTGAGTCTGCCCGCGCTCGGCCGTTACTACTGACGCCCTAACCGTCTCGGCTATTGCTGAAACTATACGGGCGACTGTACTCGCTGCTTGATTGCTGGCAATGAAAAACCACTGCCCACAAGTGGAAGACTAATTCCCTTTGATGCATTCAAATTCTCACTGTGAGTGATACTGACAATTTCACTATTGACCAGCGAGTAATCACTTTGAGTCGAGTAAAAATTTACTTTTCTTAAAGTCCATGCAGTCTTCTACTTTAATGCAATGGTTTTTCACTTCGATACCATGCTTTTTTTACTGCTGTTCTCTCAGGAGCTGTTTTTCACAGAAACTGTTGAGCGAGTACACGCGCATATAGAATCAAGAATAACTCGGGTGTGTATCTTCGGTAGGAGTACGAAACGTTAGTCGCCCCACGGCTTCACAAACGAGTCATTCTCTCGTACGCAAAAAACATTTCGCATGAGTTTCAGCAATACTCCGGGTACCTCGCCGTAGACTTTGATCGTTTCGTGATTTGCTAAAATTTTATACCGATGAAGGAGTTTCGCGTACACGGAACTGCCCCGGTACAAAGTCACGTTGTACGCGTTTATTTTGCCTATACGTCATCGAAATGCACAATTAAAAAACAGCCGGGTTTGTCATTGGCCACGAGCCGAGGCATCGCTATCGAGTTTCTCCGAGAGAGTCACATACGCAAGTTCGATTTTCCAAAATATTTTCAGCGCGTACAGTCATTGCCGCTCGCTCGCTCGCGCGCCGGCCAGTCACGCTTTTCGCGCTTCGCCACGATTCAACCGTTGGTTTCTTTACTCGCTCGGGTTCCTCGGGGAAACATCGCTCGGCAAACAACCGATTGACTTTCAAATCGACGAACATCGCGTTCGTGTGTGTGTTCGCAGGCTACCGCCAGTGCCCGGTGCGGCTGCAGCTGCTGAACGCGACCCCGGTCAGCCTGACCCTCAGCGCCAACTGCCTGAGCGCCGGGGCGACGTCGGGCGTCCAGTCGCTCTTCCCCCACGCCAAGTCCGGCAACAGCACCAACAACGCCGCGCCGCCAGCACACCAGGCCCACAAGCCAAACTAGCCCCGGACCCCCGTTTGGATATATACATTTACTTTGTATACAGCTCGACTGGCTGTTTTTTTTCTTCTTTCTACACCTCCCAAGCCTTCTTTTTCTACTCCATTTATCGGTACGCGGTGCAAATTTTTTAGCGACCCCCGACACGCACTCCTTTACTCGTGTGTGTCCTCGACGCTGTGTAGCAGGACGGGAGGAAAATTTCGAATAAACTTGTACACCCGAGCTGGTTGGCTTGTTATTTTTCCTCCGCGACCCGCATCGCACTCTATACGCACGCCGGCGACGCGCGTCCCACTTTCTTCGACGGCTCTCTTTCGCGCCCGCGGCCAAAAGTAGGCTCGGCGCGCGTTTTCTCCCGCGGGCGGAAAAAAAACTCATCCGGATGCAGAGACCCGCGAGAGCGTCTTCGTCGAGCCGAGTCGCTGTGTGTGAGTACACGAGAGCCGGTTGACTGCGCTCGACGTTGCGATGACGCCTCGTTGCGCAATAGCCACGAGGGGAGAAACTTTTTTTTTATCTTCCTTTGCGCAATTTCGTCGCCTGTTTCGTTGTCCCTGCTGTACGATGCGCTCGGCTGATGGACGGTTTACGATCTCGGGCCGTTTCGCATTCGGTATGTGGCTATTGTCTAGTTTGACTTTCTCGGGAGGGACATTAAATTTATAGCGTATTGCCAACGGCAGGGGTGGACGTGAGTGATTTTTCGCAAACGCTTGTTGGAAAACGAAAGGACCTTTGCCCACACGCGCATCCATTTTATGAATTGCATTCGAATCTACGTATAAGGATGCAAAAAAATATCGAATGCGATGCGATTGACACGAAACTTGTCGCTATATAGCTCTACCGGTATAATCCTGGCAATTGATGATATATGTTCTCCCTAATAACACAAATATAAAATATTACTGATTATACATGTATCATTCAATCAATTCATATATACATTTTCAAAGTCATATTCTGAACCAAGAGAAGAAAGTTATAATCATGTCATTATAAAATCTCTACTTTATCCAGTTCTCTCTCGTCTACTACTTGATACATGATGATATACTATGGTATTTTTTTCACAATGACATAATGGGGATCCAGCACCGATACTAAGACAAAAAACGTAATTCGTGAGAGACGTACAGAACGGGAAATAAAAAGTTGGGTGAGGGCAAAATATATGGCTTCGAAAACGAGCATCAATAAATAAAAGATGAAAAGTAAAATTGACGAAAGAAATAGTTGCAAAATCAAAAGTTTTATTACAAGAGTCAAAAATAGTCTCAAAAACCCTAAAAATTGAAGCCATTCGCGTGGTCTCCTTCGGCACAATATGATTATGTCATGTATGAATTTCCCATATTTCTCTTCAAAAATTGGTGGCCGAAGCAAGCGTGGGGTGTTGTTGAGCATCCATTGGTCTTGAATTTTGATTTGATGAAAAATTGACAACTTTGACGAGATCACGTGTAAAGGATGACATACTTGGATCCACCGACTTTGATCAAACTCAATAAAAAATGTCAAAGTAATTAGGAATAAACAAATGTCACGTCTTTATATGACATCAATTAAAACGTTACCCCCAACTTGATTCTCATTCCTCGACGATTGATTGCACCTCCTCGGGTAAATCTTAGCCGCAGGCTTTGCGAACTACGAATCCGTCCCTGACCGACGGAAGACAATTACTACACGTGGGATTTACATGTGAGCATTCAATTTATCTCGATGCGTTTGTACATTTACGCAGTAGCTCATTACATTGGAAGAGTTTTAACTCGCACGACGATGATGAATCTCGAAAGTCATAATTATATTACAAGCTTTTCCAACCGATCGCGTGTACCGTCGTTTCACAATTTCGATAAGTCACGCCGTTCTACTTTCGTCGTCGTTGTCGTCGTCGACGTGTGCACAGTCAGTGATTTGAAAATTTAAAATACTCACGATACTTAATCGACGTCCTAGATTTTCCGTCCGTTATTCGTAACAGCACGTATAAATTCGACGCGGAATTGTGAAGAAGATTCGAGTGTCCTCTGCCGCGTCACGGCCATCAAACTGGCACATTGTATTAATAGACAGATAATTAATAATATATAAGTATGTGTTCACTCGCTTAACAGTAATTAATGCTTGATTTATTCATAACAAGATTGTGAGATTAGAGTATTGAATTGTACTATTGAATTGTGATAGTCAAGTCAAGTCATATTCTGAGCCGAGAGAAAAAAGTATAATTATAATTATGTCATTATAAAATCTTTACTTTATCCAGTACTCTCTCGTCTACTACTTGATTACTTCTCGTAGTCATGATCTCATTAGCCTGATTATTGAGAATAAACTGAAAATTCAACTGTCTACAAAGTAGTCATACGATGTATCAATCATACTGTAGAATATAGTCGTCAACTTTTCGATATTACTGTTGATGGTTAATCAGACTGACATATACTTAAATTTTATCATGTCGGATCTTGTAAATCACGAACGTTTCATATTCATCCGACATATATATACACGCTGTCATTTCCCTCGCACACGACATCACCCGACAAGTTAGCCACCCCTAACATTAAAACAAAACCTTGATTTATGCTCGGTCGACCTGGAGGAAGGTGTATATTAGAGCGAAGATGACGCAGTCGAGCTTGCGGCGTTTAAAGAGAACCCGATCCGATGGCAATCGGTCGGTGGCGCGCGCGCGAGCGCTGCATTCGGCCGCGAGCAGGTGGGGGAGGAGGCGAAAGGCCCGAAAGCGGACTCGAGGCGTATGTGCTGCACGTACGTGCGAGTATTGAAATGCGCGCCGGTGCGAATAACAGTAGGCCGCGCGGCGCGGCCGAGAAAGAGCGAGCGAGCGAGCGAGAGAGAAAGAGAAAGCAGGAGAAAAAGGAGTCGGTCCGGGCCGGGAGTCGCGCAGTCGCGCGAGGGCAAGCGACAGGTGATACTCGCGATTCACACCTATAATATACCGCGGAGTCGCCGAGGCCAATGCGTTCCGCTCGGGTGAGCCGGAGCGAGGAGACGTGCGATCCAAGGACGAGAGGACGGTGGGAAACCAATTTGCCCCGCAACATACACTACAGCTTCAATACACCGGGCAAAGTTTTCCAAGTGATCGACAAAGTATAATAGTGCCGAGTGCGCGGGGAGCTTTGAGCGTTTTTGAATGCGCGAGCAGCAGCACTGGAGGCACGGCAAATTTGCAAATCAAATTTCCACACTGCAGTTGTCACGCTCGATAACACTGACTAGAGTAACACTCGTTGGAAAATCGTGATCCTGAATGGATTGTCATCGCGACCCGACTACAATTCGAATCGCGGGTCTCTCTGCCAGAGAAGCTCCGAGCTGTCAATAAGATCCACACGCCCCGACGGCAACTGTCGTTGGATGTAACTCAGGTGTTTTTCGAAAGAAAAAAAATCTCCAAGCTGAAGCGCGGCTGACAACAATCGCTCGACAAGCCGCATCTGACGGATGCGAGGAAGCGGGGCCGGGGCAAAAAGTGATAATGGGTCGATCTCGCTCTACTCGCGACGAGAGCCGCCGCAGCCGCGATCGTCGAGCCGGCGTACGCAAGTGGGCGATTTAGAAAGGTCGGGGCCAGCGCGAAATGGGAAAGCTGGATCCTGTAGAGAAGCAGCAGCTCATCCGCAGACGCAGACTCGGTGCCGCCGCCAACATCATCAGACTCGTCTCCGCCTTCGACAGCCCGACCGACACTGGTGAGTCTTTCGTTTTATCCGTGATTCGTTTGTCCCTTTGGATTGCGATGGGAATTCGACGAGATGAGATTTTTCCTTTGTTGTGGAACTAGTAGTTCGCGAGACGATCGAGCGTTTGAAACAACCGCGTCGCGGCTACTTAGCATTACTTATCGATCCTTAATTCCATCATTTCAACTTTCACTCGTTTACTGCCGACGGTTGATTCGATTTGAAAAAGTATTATTAAACACTGCGAGCGAGTGCAATCGTGTTCAAATGACACGTCGTTCGAAGCATTGCTTAGGCATCAATCACGAAAACTGACGACTCAAAACGAAGAAGTATGTGTTACGTTACTATATTATGTGTAGTATAGTAATGGGCCAACCTTGCTATAGTTCGAGAACTCGAAAATGTGCTTTCGCGCACTGCCCGACCGACGCGAAAAATATTTCCCTATGATCACCGCTGAAGATTGATTTCTCTTGTTTCAAAGGGGAAAACTTGGATTTCGAAATCTATTATCGGCTATTTTCACCTCACAACGTTGCTCGGAAGGTATTAAATTCAAATTCGTCGACAACCAGTGTACGAATCGTGAAGCTTTTGCTCCGCTCGAGAATATTCATCGAAATTTAGATCCAATTTAGATTCATCTTTGGGGATAGCCAGATGTATCGCAAACAAAGCGCGCCACGGGAGGCGCATCGTTTTCACTTTTGTATATCTAAATTGCGCTTGGCTCACACGAACGAAAGCGAGACCGTCGAGTTTAGCAACGCGACGAACATCCATCTCTTGATAATTTCACGCACACTTGCGCGCATGTGTTTCGCACACAACAAAGCCGACCACATCACCGCGAAAACTCTCGAGTAGCTTATGAGTAAGGTATACTCGTACATAGGTGTAGCCAGTACGCGCCACCCTTTGTATCTTATATACGCCCACCCGGTTCTAGAGCAGCCCCGCGCACACACTGAATATTGATTGTATTTCGGAATATACCAAAAGAGCTCACTGTTGGTCGGCCGAACTTGACAACGTCTCCTAGTAAGTCTTGGCCATGACAAAAATCTAACGGCATACCATTCGCGATTCCTCTGCATTTCACACGCGTGTCGTCCAATTTTCATTTTCAAAGGACCTCCGCTTTGTGCGATTTGACGCGTGACTAATGAGCTATTGAAGGCCATTTGGACTCGGGGTAGAAAAGTCAAAAGCAAATGAACAGCTTGGCTGATTACGAAAGTATCCAGAGGACTTTTCGATCTGTCACCCCAGGGGCGTTGGGAAATCGGCACACTAGGTCGGCGCTCGCGAGTGGCCCATATACGCGTTGCAGATTACGCGATGCGAAAAGCGCGATCGATTACTCTTGTCCGGCTCCGCACGGATTCGTCAGTGCGCGCGTGCCGGAGCAACAAAGCGTATCCTGCCAACAAAAGTATATGGCCGCGCATAGGAAAGCGATTGCACGTGCCGCGCGTAATGCATTAGGTCTTTGTGCCCGCAGTAGCAGCAGCAGCGGCGCAGCCATGGGCATCAGTTGGGCAAGCGAGCCGGGGTCGGTCGCACTGCACTTGAAGATGCTGCCGTTGCTGGTGGTACTGGTGGCAAGCCTCGGCAGGGCCGAGCCGATCTTCCTGCCAGCCAGTGCCAGCACGAGTCAATTCAAGGGCCTGCCCGAGCTCGTGGCGATCAACGAGACCGCCGGAGAGACGAGGATCGTCTACTACCACGAGCAGATTGTCGGCGTCGTCGACGTCGCGGGCGCCGACGACCCCGCCGAGCAGAAGCTACTCAGATGCGAGCTCGTCGAGGTCTAGTGAGTAAAGCTCGTTCGTGCAAACTGAGTGATCGATGAAAAATCGGGAAATTTTAATAGTTTTCATTTTAGTATTTATCGAACGGTTCCCTGAAACATCCAACGGATTCGATTTTTTCCAAAGTGTTCATCCTATTAGTAAAATTTTACCGAAAGAGATAAGAAAGCAAATAATAAATGAGTAGTTCCATACACAATCCTTATTTGGTATTGAACTGCCATACGAATATTGAAGTTTATTCTACGGTATTGCGTATCGAATATTCATTTAAGTATCTTTGCATAAAAGACGATCACGCGAAACACGCGATCATAATGATACTATCGATAAAAGTGGAGGAATCGAATCGATCACGACGAGATCGGACAATACACGGGTTACAATGTACCACACTGGCTATCCTCCGCAGCCTTGACTTTCGATTCGCGCGGTGAAAGTCCCCGTAATCTCTCGCGCGCGCGCGCGCATGCCGTCTAACTGTTGATGTAAGAGAGAGTGATATATACGCGCGAGAGACACCTGATGTATTTACATGTCGATCGAATAAACTCGCTTCCACGAAAACGGGATGATAGAGTCGCGAGGAGGTGGGAAAAAAGAAATGCGAGAGGACCAGGTAAACGAGCTAGGGAACAGACTCCCGTTCTTCCCGATCTGTGACTCGCGGGGAATGTGGAGCCGTCGTCTCGGACGATTAGCATATTGAAGCTATACTTTTGGGTTGCGTCGGGTGAAATACACACCGAGAGAAATTCCCCCCTTTGGCCAGGCTTTATGATCTTCTTCGGGACCCGAGACGCTTCCGCTCGGTATCAACGTGACCTGTTAATTTTACCGTAAACAAAAATGTCCGGCTGCTAATTTTTACCGGATTCTCCATTCCGAGTCTTATCGGGAACTTCTCTCCGGAGGCTGTTTTCCAGTGGGACTGATGGGTCGGCTGCACGCGATCGAAGCTTTAAAAGAAAAATACGATCTCTCGTGGACGAGAAAAGTTCGGGGCTCCATACTGAGAATTCGAGTTGTTAAGAGTCTCTTTCTTGATAAGAGACTACTTAGGATTTAGGTCATTTAAACCTAAATGAACAATACTGCTGAGTTTAATAATTGTTTCGACGATTATAAGGAGAGGCCAGTACCGATGCGTGAATGCAATTGCACGATCTAACTTTGTCAGATGAGATTCTTGGGTACATGACAATCTCGACTGCTTGGATACCTAAGAACCATCTCACAAAGTTCAGTCCTGCGGGGTGAGCCTAAGCTACTGGTCTCTTCTTACTAATTGAATGACAGAAAAAAACGCGAACTCTTTTTTTTTAATACAACCTTGGCTGGTTCCTCATAGAGAAAAAATAGAAACAGATGTAAATAGGAATTTATGCTCTCTACATTGTTAAACGCAGCATGGCAATGAAAGAAGGTCTTGTAAGCAGTTCAAATTATACTTGTCTGCATTGGAATTGTAATATATAGTTAATTACATAAGTTGTAGAATGAACTTGGACGCTAAAATCCTAGGATTGTGATAAAATGTTTTATACGTGTACTCGATATGTGTCAGTTGAAGAAACGAGGCCAGTACTAATTTGATGATTATCATGTGATCTAGCGAATTTTCGTCTCTATTGGAATTTCACACAGATTAACAATTTCGAAATATTTATTGGAAATCTCTCGTGCCGGCACTTATCACGCGAAATGTGATAGTTGTACGCCAACTGAGCAAGTCAAAGCACAAAGTCTTTGCGAACGGCTACCGTATTAGAAAAAAAACCTTATGTATACACGCATACGTATCTCTTTTCCACGTAAGAAATTCGACTCGTGCAAAATTTTTAATTAGCATTCATTGGCATTCTTCAGCGTGAAGTCAGCGCGGGGAACTCAACGAGAACTAAATAAATCACTATTTGCGGGAGTTTTTTTCTCAACCGTAAACAATGGCACGAATTTAAATTCTATTCGCGGTGTAAGGAAGACATTTCTTCAGTACCTTGTGTCACAGTCATTCAATTCTCTAATTGACAGGTGTGAATCATAAACACGAAGTTTTTCTATATTCGATGTAAGAAAAGCTTTACAATGAGATGTCCTACTAAGCAAAAATTTCGTAACTTGTTTCAACTTTTACTGCATCATATCATAGAAAACAGAAAGACAAAACGCACTGTTGTTTGATCCCATTCGATTCCTCTTACCGATTGAAATTGAATCATCGATTGTTATTTTATTTTTTCATACCTTCCAGTGAACCAAGTGAGTCGGAAGAAATTATCAAAAATTTATCCAGCGTCTACCAGCCTCAACACATCCCGTTCAAGGCCATGGTTGAACTCATGGAGGAATGCGATAAGTTGGACGAGACTCCAGCGCGATCTCTGGCTTTCTCCCACTCAAACGGGGAAAAATCGAGGAACGGTAATCCTCTGCTGGCTGGAATAGTTCCAGGTAACGTTTGTCTCGGTGATTATTAAGATGCACCGCGACGTATGCCATAAAACGATTCGTCATTTTCAGGAACCAAATGGTGTGGGACTGGCGATATAGCAAAAAGTTACCATGACTTGGGTACAAAAACGAAAGTTGACAGGTATGATTGTTGAGCAAACAATTTCCTTGATTAATAAATGACATTTTTTTTTGTATCACAGAATTTTATTGAATATATATTACAAGGAGCATATTCTCAGTCATATCACGCAGGGATCTGCCTAACCTCGTCCGAATTACTTTTTTCAGTCTAATTTGGAACATAAAAAATGTAGTTGTTTTACTATCTTACAAAGAGAAAAATTTGTTTTTTATTTGCAAATTTTCAGTATAAAATGGGAAAAAATATCCATTATATTCAGTTTAAAATACATTTTTTATACGATTTTGTGAATTGTTGTGATTTTTCAATACGAGTAGTGAAATCACCCACACGCGCACAAGTTACTATTTTTTTGTAACGACATGCGAAATGTTCAATGATGATCATGGATGATTTACATTCAAAAAAAGGAACGAAGAAAAAAAATTTCTTGAATTTAAAACGATACAGAATTGGATTTTCCATGAAATGATAAAAGCTCCATTTTGTAAGTTGAACAGAGAGCCGAAAATTGAAAACATGTTGTCTTCAAATTAGGAGAAAAAAAATTCCTCAAGCAATTACGAAGAGGTCAGGCAGATAGCTGCGTCGTGATGCAACTGAATTTTAATGAAATTTGCTTAAATTTGCTTAAGCGAAGTTGCAACATGTATACTATAATCAAAGAATCGTTAGTACAGCATATTTCGTGTAAAAGTATAAAACGAATGAGTCTGATTGAGAAATATTACAGGTGCTGCCGAAATCACGACTTGTGCCCGGTGAAAATTCGCGCGTACAAGAGCCGCTACAGCCTGGCGAACAACTCGTTCTTCAGCAAGTGAGTGGCCAAAACGAGCTCGTCCATGAATGTCAAAATGCCCAAGCAATTCACTATCTAACTGATCGTATCGTTCTTTGTCCCCCAGATCGCATTGCACGTGCGACAAGGCCTTCTTCCAGTGCTTGAAAAGCATCAATCAAGTTTCGGCGAACATAATCGGCAACATATACTTCAACATCGCGCAACCACCTTGCATAGACGATGCCCAACTGGCCGACGGTCGCAGCGTGAAGAAATTCGTCTCTATTAAAAGACAATTTTGATTTGGAAAATAAGCTCTCGACTTTTCAGTGTTGTGATAAGATTGTGTGCTATAGCAAGGTGCTATTTGTTACGCGGAACAAACTTACTCTAGATGGACATATCAGTCGTGCGTCGTTTCACTCGATCAAGTCAGTGCAAGCTTCAGGGATGGTGTAACAGAAGGAACAATTCTTATAACGACTTGTTGTACAGTGTGTCATTCGGACTGAGATTGAGGAGATTCTCCGGAAAATAAAAGACAATAACATAGTTGTAATGCAAGAGTCATAAGATAAGGGAAGTGTCTACGCCTAAAAATGTATTGTAAATCCATAGCTCCATAAAAAATCGAGGAATAATGTGATGGTGATCAATGCACTGATGTAGTATTTTTCGATACCGGTGTAAAAACAGGTGATTCTTGCACAAGTGTGAGAATCACCTCTTGCACTCGTTTCAAATAATATTTTTTTGCTGGAGCGTTGAGAAATAAGGTTCAATGGTGCATTTTTCAACACAAGGGATGGAAATTATCTATAAGTCGGTCTAAATTGTACATATTGGTAAATGCGTGAATTATTTTTGGTGATTATTCTTGCCTAAAAGCCGTAGGATAACAAAATACGTAAAAACTTTTTCGAGAAAAATAATATTCAATAAGGGTAGCAATATTTTTTTATTGATAAGAAATAATTGTATTACAACTAACTATTTCAGTCATGGTGCATTTCTTGTTTGATAAGAGTGCTGGATATACTCGATACTAAAAATAATCAAATAGTTTGCATAAGAAATAACGGTTCGTCTCAGTTCTATTTGCAAACATATAATGAAACGTTTGACCTCATGTTTCTGAGATTGTATATAATATATGATTCTGGGCAGAGTAGAGATCTGAAAAAATTATTTTTTTACAAAGATTATGGTTTATCAAAAAAAATAAATACATATTGGAAAATTACTTTTTTTTAATATAAACGTTTTCTTCTACACAATAATAGCCACATTTCTCCAGAGCTTTGTGCATTTCTTCTAATAAATATCAGCACCACCAACATATCATTACTCTTGTTTTAGCCGCTCGTGCTGTGCAGATAGTAAGCGAAGGTCTCAAATCAGTTTTTCGATCGGACCACTCGCTTCGAAGAATCCATTGGTATGCTACTCTCTGTATCTTTCTGGAAGATCATTTTCATCTAAGAATTCCACTATTCCCTATGAATTTTTCATTGTATCATTTATTATATTTCATCTTCGAGAGTTGAACGTGTTGGTGACGGCTTGCCATACTATTTATTCTATGATTTTATTCGAGCAGATCGATCTTTGTGTCGTATTGATCATTCAAATCCAAAACAAATACAATTAAATTAGCCTCACGTAAATGTAATGTTAAATTTTTGGAGTATTTGAGAACAGCAGTTCGAGCCCCAGAGAGGAGTGCAGAGCTAGGTCGTTTTGTCCGGGGTGAGTCGTCCGAATGGTTGAGCATTTTAGACGTCGTCAAGAATACTACACCAATCGATAGAAGATTTTTTCGTGACAAGTACACGAAAACTTGAAAATTGACTATCGAACAGTCTTCAACTAATATTCATTGTTAAATATTCCAATCGTAATCTGGTTATTACGAAAACCAAATTGTATATACGTAAATGTCGTATGAAATGAGATTAGCTATCAATATCTTGTATTTTTAAAATAGACGTGCAATAATAACAAAGGTGAATTTACGTATGATTCATTTTCATTACGATTATTAGATGTTTTTGGCATCTCCTATTACGTGGAAATGATGGGTCATATGCCGTATTTGAGCTCCAAAAAAATGGGTAAAAAATCGAAAAAGTACGACTTCACCTTAACATCAGCGAACTCCGACTCGGGAAATCGTCGATTCTAATGCCGTCAATCGATAGAGCGGGAAAAAAAATACAATCGGCGCTTCTTACTAAACATGCCGAATATTTCTCCACAGGAATTAAGTTCTCAATAGACTTCTGATTTTTTTTAGGACTAAACTTATTTAATTTAATTAGCTAATTTAATTGAAATTACCTAATTCGCGTAAACTGAACCTTCGGTATAGCGTATTAAAAGAATAATAAGATTATTCATGCAGGTGAAATGCACCCAGGTAAAAGGCATACAAACAAATACATAACTGGCGGTGCGCCAACGTCAATTATTTCTCTGAAGATTCTCTTATTGTGCTTATTGTATTTTTTTACCAATGCTACAAAAATTTCATATTTTATCAATTTGTGCTACATTATTTCCTCACGTAATTATTATTCTCAAAGGAATGCGGGTTCTTTTTATGCATGCAAAACATCGCAGCTTATATATTAAAGATCACGTTCGTATAATTTCAGTAAGAACAGCCATTGCTGGTCTTATTTACTTTTTCTAGAGTCTTGGGTATCTAAGTTTTCCGCCGTTTCGTACCATTAACTTTATATTGTAAACATTACTCGCGATAAAATGCATCTTTTTTTCATACTGTTTTTCTGTGTTGAGCCAAGTCAACAAAACATTTTGAGTGATGCCATCGAAAAAATCAAAGAGGCATTTCAATTTAATAGCGACATACCGTTTAAAGGGATTCCAAAATTTCCAGAACTGGCTAGCGACGAGCGTCGTGAGATTTACCATTACGAGCAAACTGTCGCAGTTAGAGATATCAAATTGTATGGAAGGTTACTGCGTTGTGAAGTCATGGAAGTTTAGTAAGTATTATGCATGCACTTCTATGGTCACTTTATTACATTCATTTAAAACCCACTCTAGTGTCACCTTAACAGAATAATGATTTCTCTCGAATGGACCTCTATAATTCACCAAGTTTGTTATTTTTCTCAGCAGACGTTTTTGTATAATCTAATAGATTAGTTTTTATAAATTCAGGTATAATTAATGTATAGATAGCATTTTATTAATTGCTTGAATAATTGTATCTCTAGCAAAGAACAAGTAGCGAAAGATGTTTGTGAAAATATGGTGAAACTGTTCAAGACCAAAGTTCAAAAAGTTACAATGAAAAAGATCATGAGGGTAATGAATGAATGTGACTTACTTGACGGATATACCACTGTGATTGTCGAACAGCCGGAGATTATTCTTCAAAAACTGAACGAGATGGATAAACGAGTGTCATTCCCTACCGAAATATTCAAAGGGATCGTTCCAGGTAAATTCTTCGGAATATTTAGAAAATAATTTTTATTGTCACCAGTAATCAAGTGTATTTTGAAGGGACTAAATGGTGTGGTTTTGGCGACTTGGCGAAAAAATATGATGATTTGGGCAAATTTCGTAATATGGATAGGTAATTTATATAAAAACGATATTTTGAGTGATACATCTGTACTCGCGTCTCATTTTCCAATTCATTTTAGATGCTGTAGAGCTCACGATCTCTGCCCTATTAAAATAAAGAGTAAGGATAAGCGGTACAATCTTGAGAATAAAGCTATATACACGAAGTAAGAATTATGAGATTTCGTTATGACACTCCATTCTATAAATTATAATCATATTGTAATTTTAGGTCTCACTGTGAATGTGATGTCGTTTTTCGTGATTGCCTAAAATCAATCAAAGGTTGGACAGCTGAACTTGTGGAAAAATTGTACTTCTACGTAACAGAACCTGAATGTATCAAGGGTCTTCCCGAAATACCCGAAGATAAACTAGAATTCCAATCTGGAATTCAGAAATCACAACTTAGGCAACTTGAATTCAAGACTATTTCTTAGAGATTTTTTTTCAATCATTTACTTGATGGATTAGAGTAAATAATTGAGTATGTACTCATTTTTTTTTTAATTGTGCAGCATTTCTTTCAAAAACAGTTTTTGAGAATTCAATTTAGCCAACGTTTTATTTTACTTCATTCGTATGATAAAGAGTTTCGATAGATTGGAAAGAGTACTCATCAAGGGTATTCAATTTCAGAAAAGTATTTGAAAATGGTTATGAAAATCAATACTCATTGTGTAAATGTTAAAGGTTATCTTATTTTGGCCAATAACTCTATAGAATCTCAATGAATAAAGTACATATATGACAAGATCAATAATAAGGTAGCAAGTACAAGATAATTGTTATTGATAAATCAACATATACAAGTGTTTGGTACGGAAGTAACTCTCGTTTCTTACGCCACAGAATTGGACGGCTATTTTAATATTGCCATGTGAATTATAATTTTATCCTTTCAAGCAAAATTTTTAAAAATATGCAATTTAATTTTACTCGACCAAAAGTATTGTAGACGATGAAATTGAGGATAACATTTCAATAATAATTGGAGATTCTGGATGCTTATCAATCAAAACGGCACTAATTAAGTTTTCCTAAATGAAAACAAAATATTCAAGGAATTTTAGTTCGATCAATTGATAATCGAATGCCTAGGTAACATCAATTGTTCTTCAACTAATATTTATTGTCAAATAATTCAATCTCATTTTTGGCTATGATGAAAGCTAAATTTTACATACATGACTTATGAAATGAGATGAGACATCAAGATCTTGTATTTCTGAAACAGGCGACCTATAATAACGAAGGGTAATGAAAATGTATGAACGAAACTAGGATTGGCTTACAAAATTTCTTTATTTATCAATATCATAGTACAAAAAAGCTATTTACGATAATGTGACGAAACACGATGTACAAGAAAAGCACGTAACAGCTTTTAAGCGTACGAAAGACAATCGCGTTCAAGTTTTTCGCTTCATTTCTCGTTTAGGAAAAATATAAGCTCAAATAAATGGAGTAACTGAGAAAAGCTGTGACATATGCAAAAGAAAAAAAAAAGCGTGCTAATTTTCTATCGATGTAAATGAATTTATCAGTGAAATAAATATGCATTGTGCCTCCGCCAAGCAAAACAAAATATATGAAGATGTTAAGAAAAATTAATTATGATGATGTATCATTTCATCTATCGTGGCTTTTATGGTTTTTGATATACATATCGAGGAGTTTGGATGATATTTTTCTAATGAATAATAATAATTATTATTATACAATTGTATAGCTAGACATTAATGATGATGATTGATGATGGATGATGATCATAGTAAGAAAAAGATTTTTTTTCGCCTGGTATTTAGAATTACATCATACGATTATTCCATTCTCTTGTCCTCATATACCTTCTTTGTCTCTATTTCATTGGGATAAAAAGTAAATTATCGAGCAATTGTCCAGAATACACGATAAATGACCGTCATAGCAATTAATGAATAATAATAAGAACAATAATATTATGAATAATAATAATAATTAATAATAAGAAGTGTTAAAAGGCACGGAGATTAAGAAAGCACTTTTCCTTGACTCAATGTTTTATACTGTGCACTTTTTTTCCAAATAAACAATGGTATTCTCGAGAAAGAAAAGCACGTACACATATAGCTCTATAAATATACACTCTCTTCCAATGATCTCGTCAACTGCAATCTATATTTCAAGACACGTTAAAAACTCGTTCCCTTCCGTCAATATCAAGATCGAATCCGTTAGATATAGACGTACAGCATCGAAGTAGAAAGTGTGCAATCGCTAATCGTTATTCTGAGATAGATACAATCGATATAATTCAATAAATTCATTTGTCTTCTCTTGTCTTATATGAGTTTACATCTTTTGGTACGTAGGAATCGGATAGATACATGAAAAAGAAAAGAATAACGATCCGCCTAAGTCGGAGCCTCTAGTCCTACATTACTCTCGAAATGAAACAATAAAGGGCTGGAAAAACTCTTTATTACACTTATATAAAAAGGGACAGAGGGACGCTGTCGAATCTAGTGAATTTGGTGAGGCTCTGTGATGGTGATGCTGGTGGCGGGCGGTGGCAGAGTTGTGTTTACCATAGGCCCGAGGAGAAGCCGCCTGGCGGCACGCGGTTCTTTAGCCGTGGCCCATTCGCCACCGACGGTGACGAATCGGTGCTGGATTTTTCGCTGCTCGCGCTTGACGAAGCTGCGCTGCCGCCGTTATGGTGGGACATTTCGTAGCCTGCTCCCGTCACGGGGTTGCCATCTGTAAAACACAAGTCTAATCACTTTCCTGTACTCGCACGCCCAACTGTGCGCATGCTTCAACGTTCCTCTTGCTAGTTTTTTTATTCATTCATTTTTGCACTTTCCCACTCTCTCTCGACTAGCAAGAAAAACATTTCTTATTCTTTCGTGATCTTTCAATCTCATACAGTGACCATTATCGGTTTCTCTGCCCCTGAAGAGTTTTTAAAAGGTATACGATAAAATCACTGTATGCTATCGATCGTTCAATCATTATTCTGATTTAATCTTCTGGCAAGATCAAACTCTCGAATTCATATTTTTTCCATTCATATGAAATATTCATACTCTTTATCGCCAACGGAATCATAACTTTCTTATACAATAATAAGTGAGGGCACATCGGAAGAATGAAAAATAAAAGTAGTCTTGAAAAAACCATGCAGACTTAAAATTTTACGAAAGTATACAATATTTATGCTTTGAGCGTCAAACAAAAGAATAAGAACCTACGATTCGATGAGAAAAAAAAGTTCAACAAAAAATCTTTTCATTTTGTGAATAAAAATGTTCCAAATAAATCGACTACTAAATCTCATACATAGTAAGCCGTGTGTGGGAAAACTGAATTGAACTCATGAATAAAATAATCTAGAATCAACTTGCAAGAGAATGTTTCAGTATACTACTATCATCGTGAGAACAATCGATTTTTTATTTTGAATATAAATCGTGATTTCAAGAGTAACAGAAAGCACGCACGCGCACACACAGACACACACATTTTTAATATCGCAGACAACATCGCTCGAAACTATTACAAGATAAATTCAAGAAAAAATCTTAATTAAGAAATAAATCACACACTGATAAAAGATAACAATCGGCTGTATAAATAACTCCAACTATATTACGAAATAATCAGGTGTAATCAGGTGAAACAAAGAGTTGAAAAAAAAAATATGTAAAATAAAAGATAATGAATAAATAAGATATAACAAACCATCGTTTGGAATGAGGAAAAGAAGAAGGCGAGAGGAGAAGAAGGATAGGAATGGCGGGACGCGTTACCTCTGCTTCTGCGTATGTAGCGCCTCGTGGAGGGCGGTTTCATGTCGACGCCGTCGCCTGTGACCGGGTTGCGCGGCAGGCCGGACGATCCTCCTGCACGTCGCAGTTTATTGCGAGATAGAGAGATAGAGAGCGATTGCGAGCGGTTGTTATTTGGTTAGACAGGTGCGGGACAGACAGACAGACAAATGGCCACCAAAAACTAATGCACTGACACGGAGCCACTGTGTGCTCTGTTCAAATTTTCGTGTTTGATCGTGACTGTTCGTTTGTGTTGTTATTGGCATGCAATGGATATGGGCGAGCGAGACTCGTGTTCGTTGGGTTTTCATACCGCAGCTGCGCTTTTGAACAGTTGAATTTATTGAAATGAAGGAGAAAACGACAAAGCGAATCTCCGAATAACGGAATAAATTATAGAATGAGTTGAAACTTTAGCAGAACGTACTCAGCGTGACATAAAATCATCGTCAAACTTTAAAAGAGCGAATTGATAGATTGTTCGGAGTACTCAAGATCTCCCGAACGACAGTCTCTCGTAGGATTTTTGTTTTTCACTACTCTTGGGGGATGCATTGGCTGCACAGTAATCGATCAGACACTAAATGCTCTAGATATATCCAGAGTCGTTGGCAGTGACGGATTAACGAATGGCTGGTCATGTAACAGACTCGCTACATATTTATCGAGGCACCTGCTTTCTCGTGTTCTTGTCACAGATTCATATACGCGCGCTCATATATACGGGCTGGTATGTCACGAAAATTACGAACAGCTCAATTTGAGACATGAGTTCAAATGAAAAAGATTCAACCAACTCGATTTGAAATATTTTCAACGAGTCATCGTTTCTACTGTACAGCCAATGCTGATGGGGCAACATTGAGTATTGGTGGTATGTCGAGAAAACTCCGATTTTCTGTAAATGAATTGTGCAGACATGCAACAAAATGAATTATAGTCGTAGACGCTGACCGATGCTGAATTCATCGTGAAACGAATAAGAAGCTCTACAACTGTTAGTGAAAATCGGATGAGAAAATTCACAATTTTCCAAGTTGCCTACGGGAAAACGTGCGGGAAAGACGGTTATCACATAGTAGGAGATATAGTGGGTCATATATTTTCGTCGGCTTCTCGACGATTCGACTGAATCCAACATTTGTCGTATGAAACAAGTAGATGAGGTGGTGTGTTGTTGAGGTAGGTTAATGCCGAAGGTATAAGTGAATTAGGAATTAGAGTGAATGTTGTGAGCGAACGAAACTGTGGTGTTACATTTGTGAATTAATATGTAGGGTGAAAGCACATTTCAGCAAAGCAAGTGTATTACATAAAATAAAAAACTTCCTGATCAACTAAAAGGTGTCTTGGAAAAATGGTCAACTAACTCGGATTCTGTGCACTTATGTAAGGTATAATGATCATTATTTGGATTCAAATTTATTTTGGTCGAATTCTACGAAGAAATGTCTATCTGATTGAATGAGTTGAAACGACTAGTGTAAGAATATACTAGGTAAATGGTGAATTTAAGTGATTTATGTATAACGATAAGTTCATGTTCTAATGGAAATGAAAAAAGTGTTGTCAAAACTAATCTGTAATTTTGATTGGAAAACTTACGAAACCGCTTGATTCTCCTAAATGCTGCTTGTGGACAGTATAATTAAGACGAAAAATTTAATCATTGAATAATTATACATTGTGAAATAGATAATTTGGAAATAATTCACTAGCTAAATCATTTCGTATCACATTAATCTTAATAGACTTCAATGTTAAATTAGATCTTCGCAATTCTTCCCTCCACACATTAAATTTTCAACAATTTTGGATAACGAGTGTGTTGACACATATTTCGGATTAACGTCTCGATCGGTGATTTAATAAATAATTTTTTTCCATTTATTACTCGTGTAGTCAATTAATCTTAGCACAGAAAAATTTCAACCTCTCAATCACGAAACAATTTTTGATCAATCACAGGTGTTTTCGTAACAGTCAAATACGATAAGAAAATCTTTTGATTTCATAATTTGAATAAATCGATAAATTTATATTTCTCGAATTGATAATAGTATCGTCAGACTCGGTAAGCATGCAATATGTTCAGATACAATTACTACCTTCTCCAATAAGATAATCCATCAAAATATCCTACTTATACAATCTATTGGAACCAACTCTATATCAAACATTAAGAATTTTCAATTTTTTACAGTATACTACTCCAATTTATAAGAAATTACATTACATACTGGAGAGAATAAATGCTTAGGAATTTCTTCTGTGCATTTAGATCAAGTGAGTCAATTTCCTTGATTAGGGCGATTTAGAAGTAATTGATTTTCCTAGGAATTTGATTGAACTAATTTCAAAGTTAAAAACGTACCAAGATATCTCGCCATAACATTTCTGGCAAAGTGGACAGATCAACAGTTGTACAAGAAAATGATACAAATATGTTGTCACGTGATATCTCGGAGTAACTCATCGGAACATCCAGAGATCGTTGAGAAATCGAGCCAAAATTTACTAATAAACACAAACGAAAGGTGCAATTTTCCTTAGTTCAATCAAACATTACTTCATAAGTAGTCCTAATGTGAATAATTTACACTTTTGTGCGCGACAATTTGCGTGTACGAGTGAGAAAAAAATTTGCACACCAGCACAGCGCCAGACCAAAGCGAGACGACATTGTTTTGACTTTTTACAGATGAATCGAAACGGCTGACCAATTGACATTGGATGCCCTTCAAATTCGGCGAAAATCCATGGGACAGCCTTGAAAAATCAACATGTAACACAAACACGTAAAAGCTCCAGCGTGGAATCTATGATTCCACTGGCTTTGCTCTCTCTGCGCGAGCGAAAAGCGATTGTGAAACAACAAAAAAGTGACAGCGGTGAAGCTATTAACAACGATATCTGACGCTGCGCCGCGACAAACCGAAGCGAGACAAAGAGTGTCGCAAAGAAATGCCCATCACCTGTGACGTTTATGCTGTCAAGTTATATATATATATATATTCATATAGTTAGATACCCAAAGTAAGAAAAGAACGAGTAACCATGTTAGTGCGTGTACGTACCGACGACGTCGTTCTGGTGGTATCCGTTTGAGTGGCCGTTGTGGTGTGAGGCCGAGTCAGAGCTGAGCGATATGTTGCTGCGCATGTGAGATTTCGAATTTGGGGTCGAGGGTGGACGGGCATCGGGAGGACCGAACAAGCGTTTGTACGAGTCATTACCGGGCTTGGAGCGGGGCGTCTCGGGGGCGCTGCTCCCGTTGGAGGTCGGCTGCTCGACTGACGCGGCCCTGGCCACTGGCTGCCGGGGTGCCGCCGGGGCATCGCCGTTGCCGAAGAAGCCCCCCAGCTGCGACGCGTTGTGGTTCTGCTTCACGCGCCTCGGGCTGCCCGCCTCCTCGCCGCCGGCGCCGAAGATGTCGCTGCTGCCACCGCCTGGCGGCTTCAGCACCCTGTTTTTCAAAAACGATACAGCGCTTTAGGAGGGTGCGTCTTTCAACATCTGGCAAGTTTTCAATTACTTTAGGTTCGAGGCGTTTCTCATTAATCGCTACTCCCTACGACAGTACCGTGGAGTTCTCTCTCTCTCTCTCTCTCTCTCTGTCTCTATCATCGTGTCAGTATTAACCAACAGATACTCGGCTCGATTAACACAATAAGTTGACGAGATAAAAACGCTGAATGTCAGTAACTTTAGTTTACCATGGAGTACTGAAAAAATTACGAGAGTACCGGACATTCTGAGAATTGTCCCCCGGATATGGGTTGGTGCTGCTTGTATTTATTAACCCTCAGACAATCGGAATTTTGAGAACGATATAATATCTCTTTATGACTGAAAAAAACTCATTTTCGGGTAGAAGCGCCGCTGCATTCGCTATGAATCGTCCTATCGATCTCCCACGAAATCCTTTCCCCTGATATCAATTGTATGTTTATGCCAAGATAAACTCGAATAGTAGCTACATAAAATTTCCTAAAAAATAGGAAATGGATTTTTTTCAGAATTTCAAACTTTTGCAGTGCCACTCAACCAACATGAAACGGTACTTCCGCCCTGGCATGTAACTGTATTCTCAACGGGCGAGGCTTTGTTATTCCTTCTTTTTCTTGGTTATTAAAAAACGTTAAGCGACTCGTTTGAAAATTGTCTCTTGTCTCGGATAATAATGATCAACAGTGTATATGAACGAGGCGCGGCCTGCAGAGTGCACTAGCCCCTCTGGTGTTCTCTGTAAATACGACTTTGTGCCATTCGGTTTTCTTAACGAGTCCAGCCATTTTTCCCGATCGTGTCAATTTGAATTATAGCCGCGCGTGGCTGTCGAAGCAACTGCTTGTACAAACATCCGCTGTTTGCACTGACAATGTTTGTTCTTCCGTAAGTGGCGCTATCCAGAACGATATAGGCCTCCGCATGAATTACGCCGCGCAGTATCCCTGTATACGCGACGGGCAAAAAACTAACCGACCTGCCGAGAAAACTGTGGGAGCGAAAAATGTGGAGCACTTGTACAGATACTCCCGTGGCGTATCTGTCACTCAAATCTTATTCTATTCTTTTGTTGGTATAGTATACTCTCTTGGGATGGTGAATCCGTTCCTTTGTGTTTCACGCCCATCGAGTCGCGCTTTCTGAAAGTTCGCTGTATCAAAGTGAAGTGCTTCACTGTGCGCGGCTGGATGGTGGCGGTAAACTTTTTTCACTAATAACATCATATAAGGAATATTACAACGAACACTATAACGAATATTCGCTCCAGTTCCGTCCGATTTTTCAACTTGTCACGAATTTTCACCGAGAACACTATGATTTTAAGGTGAAAAGTTGATTGGTAATTTGATCTCGTGGAAATCTTGTGGAACTCAATCGAATATTTAGAGTTGACAATTACAAAAGAATCAAAAGAAAGACGATCTATTCACTGGGACATGGATAATAACAATCAAAGATCGTTTTTTTTTCTCAACAACATAGGGTGTCCCCAACGGTATTCAACAAACTATCCAGCTGGTAGAAAACTCGATCCGCGCGTAATTGCAATAATCGTCTTTCGCCCCGACCGACGCGCCGTACGACAAGGGGGACAAAGTAATTACAAATGAATCTGTGCTAAAACTGTCTTCGTATCAATGAGGCATAAACAAGCCAGGCTACTTTTCACTTGTCAGCCCCACGCGATCTTCATCACGCGAGAAAAGACCCACTTTCCGCTCGAGGCTGAGTCTCGGTTGATCCGGGCGATTTGCATAGAGGCGTGCGCGCCCCTCGGGTCGCCCCCCTGCAGCCGGGGGTCCCTGCAATCAGAGGAGTCGGTCCTCGGCCGAGGGGAGCGGCGGCCGCTTCGAGGGCTGTCGCGCAATTATGCGGGAGAGGCGCGTGCCGGGTTCGTTAGCGACTTGTTGTTACACGCGCCCGGGCTCAATTAGAGCAGTCGCCCGTGCGATTGGCGTCCGAGGCGCGTATACGCGTACAGGCTTACTAGAAACGCCCGCGAGATGGATTCGCAATTTTTTCTTTCTTCTTCTCTTCCTCCCTGGCTCTGTGCGCGAGTAGTTTCGTGAGACTGGGAGCGCGTATACGCGCCGGGATTTTCTTTCGACGACGTATCGAGCGAAACGTTGATTTTACCCGGGGTAGCGATTATGACATTGGCGAATCGATTGTGCGCGCTCGCACGTAAATCAGCTCTGTCTCGGGAATGTTGCCGGGTTTCTAGAGGCGCCGATGATGCGCGGAAACTTGGACGACTAATCACTCAGCTTTTGCATTCTTATACCGCGCGCCGCGGCGAGGTAAATTATCCCTCGCGCCACGGCATTTCACTATGAAAGTTCCTTTACGACGCCGCTCGCGCGCGCGCGGATAAAAGTCAGCGCTCCGCTCGATTTATACATGCGGGTTATTATCTACAATGATATGCATCGCGCTTGGCTTGTAAATTTCATTTTTACGCTCGATTGATTCACGAGCGTTTCCCATCCGTCACGACGGAATTCGCGCGGAAACTCGGTGACTTTCAAATTCCTGGGGTAATGGTCGAGTTGCTATTCGAAAAGTTACCATTGATTGAACGGAGGGGGGGGGGTTCGGGACGAAGGTGTAACACAAGTCATTGAAAATGAAGAATACTCCCCCCTCTCCAAACAACGCGTGATAATGAATTGACGATTTGATTTAGCGATCGAGACTCAACAGCTCACGGGAATTACTTGGTATGAATATTGTTTATTTTACCCCTTTGGTATTTTTTTATGGGGCATAACTCTGTACCTCGTACCTCCCCGTTTAAAAAAAGTCTGGCACGTGTCTGGCGTTGTGAACTAATGCCAGATTTCATGCCAGACTTTTTAATGTGTATTGAAAAAGTCTGGCAAATTTTTTTTCGTTCCAGCGGGAGCAAAGTGTCAATTTCGCTCCCTGGCGTTTGCAAAGAATGACACTTTTCTCCCACTGGAGACGAAAAATAGCATATGCACCTCGCTCGGATCCAGGCTATTTCGGCACGCGCAAACCTACCACCAGCTCGCTACGCTCGGGTCGCAAACGTTTTGCGTGCCGAAATCGCCTAACCTCGCTCAGGTGCATAATATATACTATATATTTATATTTCTTATGGGGCATAACTCTGTACCTAGTACCTCCCCGTGTAAAAAAAGTCTGGCACGTGTCTGGCGTTATAAACTAATGCCAGATTTCATGCCAGACTTTTCAATGTGTATTGAATTGAACAAGGCCGACTCGTTGGGTATTGTTTAGGCAAGGGAAAAACGCAACTCTGCGCATTTGCGTCTCCCGTCGTTGTTTGTTTGGGCAGGCTAGCGATACGGCATATTATTGTTATCTGCGCCGGCGCGGAGCAGCTGATTACAGCTGATCAGCGTGGAACGGAAGCTCGACTATATGCACCGCAGCCGGGAAGAAGCTGCCCGCCCCCCGGAAAGCCGATAATTTTCCCTGCCCCGACTCCCGAGAGATAAGTTGAAAATGTGCATGAGGAGCGGCGCGCGCGCGATCGAGCGAGTGATTCGCGGCTGCGTAAGGCTCCAAGGCCCTTGGCGGCTGTTGCACCCCGCGAGGCTCCCTCGCGGGCAGGAAATTTATGCGACGCTGATTCCGACAAGTGCGCGCCGCGCTTCGATAGCAAGGATAATGAGGAGGAACGCGCGCTTCGGAGTATTTGAACAAGTATTATAACGCGAGCTCCTTATTATTCCTCGCGACTGACTATCTCCTGCACGAGACTTCCCGAATCGACGGCGATCGACGGACCAGACTCGTGACGCGCGTGTATTTTTAATCCGCACCGAGTCGAGTCGCTCATAATAGCTGTACCTTGGGATGGAAAAGAAGGTCATTGCTCCTCCTCGGCACAATGCAAGCAATTCCCTCTCGGCATGCTATAAATAATCGCTTTCTTTTCTTTCCAACTAGCTGTTAACGGTCGATCACTCGATGCCGCGCGCACTGCTCGCTCTCGGCACACTCGTCGCGCGAGCAGCAGCCCGGTATATTTTTCGAGCCACACGCGGATCGGACGCCACAAGGACTTTTTGTTCAAATTCGTAGCGACGGCGGAAAACAAGACTCGCAGGAGCGGGGCAAGGAAAAAAGGCGCGAGAAAGAGAAGGTTGTGAGTATCGGTGGTCCGGCTCGAGCGGCTGCCGCCACCGGACGAGGCGGCCGAGCGGATCGGTTAAAAATCAAGATGAAATCTCAGGAGGCTGTCGCCGCAGACACGGTCACGCTCGGTTTTCTTTCGCGTCCCGCGGGAGAGCAAGTGCACACACACGCGGACGCCCCGACGTTCTCATGCCGCCCGATTCAATGACGATCGGATCGATTTCGACATTGGCTCTTCTCCCCCCCTACCCCCTCGCCATTGTGTCTGCCGCGTTGCGTAATCCGTCTCGAGAACGCGCGCGTGACACGCCTCTCTATACTCCTTCGTCTTTCTGTATATATGTGTCTATGGTATAGGATTGTCGCGGTGGTTTTCTCCGGAGCAATTCGCCAAACGGTTGCTCGCGAAAGACACAACTCACTCGCGTCGCCGAGTGAAACGTCCGCAAGATCGACGCGGCTGTCTCGTGTATTGTCCACCGCTCACACCTCGGGGGAATTGTCGGCGGACGCGACTCGTCGAAACGATCCGACTTTTTTCCAAACCCCCGCCGACATTAGATTCGTTACCTTCGGTTAGTGCAGGATCGATCGCCAGGTGGAAAGCCGTGACTATAGAAGATATTGACCGAATTTCGCGTGTTACAATGTCGCCGATTGGCCGTCATTGACTGGTGGGTATCGTTCGAGACATTTCGCGATGCTAAATGCTTTCTCCTTGCCTTGGGCAAAACGAACAACGCACATCTGAATAATCCACGAATGTAGCCATGGCCCGTTGACAAAGTGTGCACGTACCACACCGAGGAGAAAATTATTATCTCGACAAATATAGCCGAGAGAGGCAAAGCTCGTCGGCTGATTTATCGGCTCTTCCGTTTGCCTTACCGATATATCCCCCTCTCCTCCCTACCGAGCGAAGCTTGGCGAACTTTGCGCATGTACGAGAATTGGGTGTATCTCGTTATCTTAACGACATTCCGTGTCGGCGATGCTTTGCGGAAAGCGACAAGCCTGCAGCCGGTGCGTGTGTGTGTGGAAGAAACGAAACAGGGTCGCGGCACTCATGCCACCGCGGATGGCACGAACTTTTTACCCGCTATATCCAATACACGCGCCTTATCACCGACGCGAGAGTATGCACACGCGCGCATGTGTATAGGAATAGCGGGCGCGAAAGACGAGCCATGACAAATGCATGAGCCTACGGCGGTGAGTCTCGGGTTTATTCGACACCGTCGTCGTCGTCGTGCAAATTTGTATATGGGAAAAAAAGACGGGCTTGGATTTCTCGCGCGTCAAGCAATCGCTATCGGCTCGCGATTGTATTGGACGAAAAATTAGGCTAATTGCGTTTGCGAGTAGCGAGGGAAGCTACACGGCCGATGGGATTCGGCGTATAAATTCATAGACGCGCGTTGTGGGCAGTAGTTGAATGCAAGTGATTGATGAATAAAACATTTCCCATAAACACTTCATTGAAATGCAAGTATTTGTACTCGACGAATTGAATAATTGACCCATTTTAGGCTAGTGTGCAATAATTGAATACTATTGTATGGTTAATACAATGTTTCAAATATTGTAAATTCGTGTATTTCAAACAAAGTATGTTGAAAATACAGATATTTCATTTTACATATCTTTTATATTTATAATAAAGTAATTAAATACAATTTATCCAAATATTTTATTGTACATACAAATGTTTGGTATTTTGTAATCGATATGCAAATTAAATACTGAATTCGCCCATATACGTGTGTATGTGTGTTTGCGTGTAAGAGAGGCGCGTGTGCGAGACGAAGCTCGACTTGTTGGTCGGAGCGAGCGCGGGGAGACAGGATATATGCGGTGGTTCTCGGTACGGCGAAACGTCAGACGACTCGGTGTTTTTTTCCTTCTCTATCTTTTTTTTCTCGTTGCAATTCAGGAAGTCGGCGGCGAGGTTGTTGTTTTTGCCCCAGTGTGAAATCCCATTTGACCGCAGCGACTTTCATCGAGAACACGCGCCGAAAAATCCCCGACGTCGCGCGCGCCGAGAGAGCTGCCGCCGTAACGTTTTTTTACCGTGTACACCTAGCGCGTGTACGTCTCTCCGCTACGACGACTGGGATTCAATTATAGTTTCGAAGGTATACAAACTGCGAATCGAATCGCCATACTCGATCCTCGCTCGTCGTCCGCGTGAAACCAGATACAAATGGAGAGAGATGAGGAAAAAAGAAAAAGCCGGCTGGAAAGCACCGCGACGAATGTGGAGGGATTTTAATTTTCGCGCTCGGCCCCGGGCTGTATACATATACGCGCTTCGTCGCCGCGGCTAATGGAAGAGAGCCTCCCCGAGAAAACCAATTGCGCGCTCAATTTCCCTTACGACCTATAAAGCCGCGAGCCGATAAATTAATCAGCCGTGGCGCGTCCTTCGCCGTGTCGCAATTATCCAACGCTGCGCGCGGAGAGGCGTTGGTTCTTTAATAGTGGCTGCGCGCAAAGCCGACGACCCCCACACACCCCGTTGATGCGCAATCCCAAAGAGCCACGCGCTGCTTTTCAGCTTTCGATGGGTGCACTCGATTCCGGTTCTTCGAGCCGAGGGGAGGAGGGGGGAAAAAAGTGGATGCGATATGGGGAGATGGCTCGGGAGGGAGAAGAAAAATATGACGCGAGGATGGAAAAGAGAAGCCGTGGACGGCTCCGAGTGAAATTGCACGACGCGTCTCTGGTTTTATGATAATTGCGTGTATAGAATAGTCGAGGCTTATTATGATTATGTACATATATACATACGCAGGAGAGGATGAGCGATCTTACCCAATGCTCTCGGATCGCGTTACGATCCGATCCCGAAGTAACTTGTGCGCGTTGCGCATCGCGATGGGGCTGGATTCCGCGTATTCCACAGATGCGTCGAGTGAAATTGATCGAGCGAAGGTATGTATTGCGGTATCGAGCTAAAACTACTCGAGTATGCGCGATCGCGATTCCCAATGGTCCCGGAACTGCGTATGATAAACTGTTTGGAAATTAACTCTCGAACGAGACGTAGCTACGGCCGATATCGCGATATTATTTCTCCATAATTAATTTCAACTAACGTGTACGAGCACGCGTGGATTTTGCTGCCCTCGATATCTCCGGGGAACCCGTTTCGTCGACGACAGGTGTGTAGATGTGTATGTTTTGCTGGCAATCGACTCAACGCTATTCCGCATATTTTGAAAGACGAGATGATCGCTCCACCTACATATCCGACCCAAGTCCGGTTGGATCTAAACACACACACACTACTAGTGTATGAGCATTTCTTCATTTATATGTATGAGACTCAGCTAAACGTGATTCCGTCAAGTGTGCTTTCAATGATCCGAACTTCAAATTATACGTTCCGTTTCGACTATAAATTTATCTGGAAACTAAGCGTGACTCGGTTTTTCAAAATTACAATTTTTATAGTTCGTCCAGTATTCAAGTGATTCAACTACAATTCCTGACGAATCATACATATGCTAAATTATTCATTTGTTCACGGACGGTGATTTAAACTTTGTTTCGTGTGTGTGTGCGTGTGTGTGCCACCTGTAGAAACAAAGTTACACAAGTTTGAATTCATAAATTCAACTCGTGTAACACGTACTCTGTTTTCAGATTATATTATTCGAAAATCAAGTGTAATGATGAGCTTACTACTCCGGCATTATCCAGGTGTCTGGTTGAATGTGTAACAAAAGCCTGCAATTGAGTATTTCCCCCGGAAACCAAGCCCTATTGCATCCGGGATCGAAAATTTTCTTTCAAAATAAGTTCCTTTGATTTGATCCAATTAAACATCAGCAAAAATTGTATGAAATATGCTCATTTCTCCACATCCTCAGTTATTCATTTTTTGAAAAATATTTAAATATCGATATGTACTTCAATGTTGGCTGAAAATGAATTACTAAAGTGGTTTGCTGTTCAATCAAGTATTATGAAAACAATCAATTTCAGATCTTTGGTGTGCCTATAGGAAAAGATTTCGTGGTCAAAAGCCAAAAGTTACACGGAAATGCTTACGTGTGTACATTACAGAGTGCTCAACCAAAAAAATCCTCCTCAAGGAGCCGGGCAAATAAAATCCGCGGCGACTCGACTCGTTTTCTTCTCCGCAACTGCGGTCCACCAGTACTAGAGAGTCCCCGCGAAAGCTAAGCCGACGCGGCCGAGATGATTTATACCCGCGGGTACTGCATTAACGCGCCCGAGGTAGTTGTCGTTTTTTTTTTCCGTGGCTTTTTTTTCATTATCAATCTAGAGAGGAAGTAGGAAGTGCCCCGGGGGCCAGAGGCGGTAATGAGAATTATGGCGACGCTTAGGCGCTTTCGTCCGTTTTTGGAATTCGAGATTTACGAGACATTGTGCTTTTTGGAAGAGGAGGGCGCGACGCTTGATTTATACGGTCGCGCGGCAAAAATCCTCGCTGGGAGGCGCTCGTTGATTCTCCCATGGAGACATACGTATATACATACACGCGCTCGAGATTATTAACATCGAATCTTGGGATCGACGACAACAACGCTCTTGGACAACTGATATTTTTTTTCATCCCCTCTCCTACCGCGTGTTTACGCAACGGCCATTCGAAACGGAGCCTCTACTCCGTGTGTGCCACGCAGGCGTGACATAATTGACACGCGACCCAGCACAAGCGCGTTTTTTTCGTCCTTCCTCACCTTTTCAAAAATCCGTAACGAAAGACATTGACGATCAGAGAATTGCTATATGTCGATCGACGCGAGAGATATGACGCACGCGGTTTATTATTGGAACGAGCGCTTGAAAAAGCCAATAACAATTTAGGATACATCTGCACAGGAAGATTAATTACCCACTTCCCCTGGCCACGGCGTGTTTTTTTTCCTCTTTATTCCCAAACAATGAGCCCGGTATCTGGCTAAACGGTTTGCACCGCGGAGCAATGGGGTTTAATATAATTAGGTTAATGCCCGATCAAGTCAATACCGCCGTTAAATGCGGCTCGGGCGAGCGAGACACACTGCATTTGCCGCTCGGGACGTATACACCAACTCCCGAACTGTACTACTTCGGGATGGCTGGAGCTTGGGAGAAAAGTCAAAGCTATAGCGGCCCGTGTCGGAACAGCGATGAAAAAGAGTGACTCACGTGTCCGATTCGAATGGGACACTTTTCTCTCGTTTGCTCGGCCAATCAAGCGCGGGGCAAAAGAAAAGCCCGTTTCGCTCCTCACCGTCGGACGCTTTCAAATTGTTAATTCTCGAGCCATTAAAAGAGACGGGGGGATATAAGCGCGCTCGCGCGAATATATATTGCGATCGGAGATTACGATCGGGACGTATTCGACTCGGTGCGCGGGGCAACAAATCGACGTAATCCGGTCCGAGGAAGGACGGATCGAAAGGAGGCGTAGAACACGCGTACACGCACACTTTCACCGATCGGCCCGTAACGAGCCGTTCCATATTGCGCACGATTGTCAATGGCGTGGCCCCCGTCGCCGCGCCGGCGATAATTGGAGCCGATTAGCCTAATTCGGGAAAGCCACCTTCTCGCGCGTTCTCGATCCTTCCCCACCTGGACAGCTCCTTTTCGCGTCATATGTATACGGCAACGAGGTTGGGACACTCGCGCGCGGCGATTAATTTATAGGACGTATTCATAGAGAGACGCGCGAGGGGAAAACAGGTGGATCGTCGCGCGCGGCGTTAATGGGGCGTCTCTCTTGTATCGGGTTTGCCGGGCTTTTTACCCGAGAGGAAGTGCGCGTACATCCGAGTGGTCGATCAGCGCCAATTTAATGGTGTACTCGCCGAGTACATAAAGCGGCGCACATAAAATACCGTTAATGAAGTACACTTTGACTCCGCGACGCGGAGTTATCCTCTTTGCCGTGTGGCTGCAGCCGTGAATTATGCTCGGTGCTCGCGGAACACACGGATTGATGGATCCCCCCACGGAGTAACGAGCGCAAGGTTCAACGACTCGCGCGCGCGCGCGCGCGTTTTGTGATTGCCAATCGAAACGTCTCGATCGACTTCCGAGTCGATCGTTGCTCCACGCGATTTCCGGGGAAAATCTACCCGAATCAGCGGTCGAACGAGGCTCCTGCCCCATCTGATAAGCTCGAAAATCGCCGAAGATCGTCGAGCTAATGGCCCGGAAGGCGCGAACAGTCGACGCGCGAGATTTGATTTATCCCTTTTTTTCTTTTTTCCAGGCGCGACAATCAGTCCGCGTGTATCGCTTCCGCGTGTATCGCTTCCGTGCTTCCGTGCTGCTTTTCAGCGATACACCGGGGGAAACGGCTCGTCGTGTCGAGGGCAAGTGTGAAAACTCGCGTCGGCTGCTTTACGAGCTTTTCATCGGTGGGGGCCCCGAGCTTTATCTGTGATTACATCTATAATTGGATCGGTATCAACACCATGAAATTGTGGGGCTCGAGGTGGGATCGGTGTGCTGAGCGACTATGCAGCCCACGAGCACAGTGGGGGGGGGGGAGCTGCGATACACATAAATATTGAGACGTTACCGTTACGATCCGTATCTGATACATGAAATTAATAGCCGGCTATTAGGGCGACGTTGTACACGAGGCTAGATGTGTATCTGCGAGTATCTGCGAACATTCGCTCGTACGCGGACGCGGATGAAATATCTCAATAAGAAAACACGCTGCTACGATGGAGGGGCCGGGTTCGCGATGGGAAACAACGAGATAATCGAGGCTCGACTGTCGTACCCGCGAATTCGAAATGTCGAAATACACCAGGTTGATCGAGGCGAAATGTAGTTTAGTGGATTTGGTGGAGATTCCAAGTTGAGTGAAACGTCGGTACGGAAAAAAAGAAAAGTGTGTATAGCCATAAATGGATTCATCCCCGAGTCGTTGTGTTTCGTCTATCCCACCGTTCACTGTCTGTAATTGTATCAAATAACACTAAGCGTCTCGTGGAGTGTATTTGTGCATCGAGTGCAGTTGATCAAGTTCTGAATTCTTCATGTTAGAAGTCACCAGACCATTTCCCATCTCCTTCAATCCAACGGTGATTTCCTTGCTGTTTTTTCAATGGTTTGCTCTAGTAAATCAAAACATCTCACGGACCGTCTCACCCAAAATGTTTCTCGGGTCAGAACGGCGTGTCAGTAAACGAAAATCATTCGAGGGTCTTGTATGCCACCTCATCGAGCATGAGGTAACTGCAGCCAATGTGGCCAAACACCACCGGAAACACTAAATCCGAGAAACATGCCACATTGGCTAGAGTCACCATATACATCCAGCCGGATCAACCGAAGCAGCCGAAAATACACGAGCGCGCCAGTGAAAAATCCGGCGAGAGAAGAAAAAAGGGCTAATCAATCGGTTAGTGCCGGTGCTCGCGTGGCGAGGAAAACAAAAGGCGTCTCGAGCGACGCGAGAGCGACAATGGGCGGCGGCGAGAAAAAACGAGTAGATCGAGCGGATTTTCGTCCGACAATGGGTTCTCAGCTCTCGCTCGCTCGCCGCCCTTCTCCCTCAAGAAGCAGCAGCAGCAGAAGAAGAGCAAGAGCAGTAGCCGAGATAAATTGAGAGCACAAGTCGTTGAACCCCCCCGTCGAGCGGCTCTATACAAATCGGCGAAGGAGGACGCGATCGATGGACGAATCGCCCCTCGATCGTTTCCGCGTTGGCTTTTCAGCTCGGCTTTGCTCGTGTGTATAGGCCGCGCGCGGCTAGTGTAAACTCGCGCTCGCGCACGCGTCTATAAGCGCAGTCCCTCGCAGTCTCTTGGCCGCGCGTGTATATTTATAACGCGCCTTGCAGTTTGCCGGGAAAAGCGAGGCTTCGCCGCCGTAACAGAGTAATGATTAATGCCCGGCAATTATGCGCTATTGTCTTTGTATAATACTTTTTTATCCCCCCCTTTCTGGTTATACTGCGGCTATGACGGAGAGAAATTTTCGCTCGACAAGATATAATAAAGCTCGAAGGCGCGCCGAGTCTCGTGTCACTCCCCGACCCGTTTCCTTCATCGCAAATTTTCAAGCGGCGCTTTCTCGCCTCTCGATTTGAGCCTTTTGGCTAATCGAGAGTCTTGCGCCAACTGAATCAATGATTCGGGCCGGCACCGACCACCTCGTGATTATCGCCGTGATTTGCAAAGATGATGAATCCATGGATAAAATCGGCAGCTACCCCGACTACTTTATGAATTTTAAATAGTAAAAAACTATTCTTGGTCAGTGAGAATAGCATAGACGATGAATAATAGTCAGTGAAACCTTATCAACATTTCACTTATGTTCACCGGCTATGCAATTTCTACTGTTTTAAATCCAGAGAGTAGCCGGACACTGTCCGGATTGAGCCGAGCGACTTGTAAAAATTGCCAAAAGCTTTTTATAAAAACCTCACGGAAAAATCGGTAAAATCACGAGTAGGACCTCGCGTACCCTTGGCACGTGGTTCGTACCGATCGCTGCGGGACGACGACGAGACCCGGATAACAGAGGGAAGCTGTTCCGCGGCAGCCGCGAGCCGATCGCAAGCTCGAGCCGATAAGCCACGTAACGATCCAAATCTAGCCCTCCCCCGGTGTATCTACACACACACACACGCACACACACACACACACACACACACACACACACACACACAGACAGACAGGAAAGGTGGGCACGTGTGTATACGGGCGAAAGAGGATATGATCCGGCGGGGCGGTCACGTTTCGGCGCGCGCCGAATATCGACTTACCTGCGCGAGCCAATTACGCAAGCGTACATACACACGCGTCGTCGCTGTGTAACTTATCCAGCGCTGGGCGATGTGCGCAAGCGGCTCTCTTTTCCCAGATAGGGGCACGCGCGCGCGCGCGCTCACCCACCCACTGCAGCTATATATCGAGCATGAGAACGAAAGTGAGGAGGAACATCTACGCTACGATGAACCGATGAATATATACGAGAGCGCGTCAACGAGGCAACGTAGCTCTTTTTCCGAGGCGCGCTCACTCGCTCACTGCACTTTTCCTCCGTCTACGCGTTTCATTTGCATCGGCTGCGCGTATATACACTCGCTGCATTAATTTAGCAGCCGAGTTCGCGAGTACGTGGTTTGTTAATGCACGAGGCTCGATTAGTTTTTCGCCGAACGATTTGTCCGTTTAAGGGTTGCGAAATCCCATGGGAAACGTTTCCACGTCGTGGTATAACGAACGCTCCTGGGGAAAAATTAACTGGTATATGCTTACTGAAAACGGGTGCGGCCGTTAGAGGCTCGCGTGTGCCATCACCCGTGGGGCATGCTCTTGGTCGCTTGTTTTTGGGTCTCGAGTTGCAGATGCTATGGCGAACAACGCAAAACAAGCTGCTGTGAGAAGCTAGACTGAATCGTGTAGTGTGCGGGGCGCTTACCGCAGTAACTGCTCCAGGGCGTGAAAATATATTCTACTCCCACAAAACAAGATCGAAAAAGCCTACTCTATGCCATATCATATGGCTATCAGGATTAATCTGGAGAACTGAACTTTCAGTTGGTCATCAGTAGTGTGACACATGAGCTCAAGTGTCCAACTACACGGAGTAAAACTACACAAAGTCAGCATTTTAAAATGACACCTTTTCCTCCCCGACTCACGATACGACTTTGTAAATGTATACGTGTATACTAATTGTTGATTGATTGATCAATGTATAATTAGTAGTATTTCACAGTGATGTTCGTAGACAAGAGGAGGAAGAAAAATCTTAACGTTTCGTCTTACATCCAACTGACACTTGCTGTTGTTAATGGTTGATTCGACGGACATTATCAACTAGTCACCCGGTCGAACAAGCGGATACTTGTATTTCGAACCAGCTGAAACTCTAGGAAAACAGCGCGAATCATTTTACGCCAAAGCGCTATACACATAGGCCGCGCCGTTCGCCGAGCGGACACAAAAATACGGCCAGACACACGCGCGCGCCACACTACAACGGTACATTATTTTTCTTCGCGCGTCATTTTAATAAATCGACGAAGGCTGACGAAGAGTAATAATCGAGCTCTCGATACATCCCAATGAGTCGTCGATTGCACAGCGCGGCACACTTACCGCTGCAGTCGGGATCGTTCCCATCAATACGTGCAGGGCACGCGAGGGGCGGCGATCAAGCAGTCGGTCGCGCGCGTCTATCTCCGGAAATACGCCGAGTCGGCTCGACTCGGGAGAGATAATACGCCGCGGGAGACGTACGCGAGAGAGGTCGGAAACTCGAGAAGCGTATGTGATGAGGCATATACACACACACAGTACAGTAGCAGGCTGTTCACCCCCCGAGCGAGGGCTTCGTCTTGTGCGGGGCTTCGGCGCAAAAGGAAGCCGCACGCGTCACGATACGGGCCTCTTCTACTCCGCCGTCGCTCGCTTTTATTATATATGATCCAAAGACTTCCGACTCCGAGTGCCCTAGTAGGTGCGTGTGTAGCGTCTCCGTATATCCGATATATGCGTCATCCTTTGTATTTCGTGAGTGTAGAGCAGCCCCGCGCGCGGCCAGCGATATTGTTTTGGTGAAACGTGTTGACCGAGCCAGCTGTCGAATCATTAATTTCGACTCTTCATTTAATTCCACCCAAGTGAGCGCGACGATGTTGTTGATACGCTAGCACACAAAAATGCCGCACGGCGTAACATTTGATCTCCCTGTATTTCCAAAATACGTACTTTTTAGATCAATCGTTTCGATAGGCCTTGGTTTTTAGTTCGTCAAGCGTACACCGAATACACGCCACCCTCCGAATCATTGATTTTTTTCTCTCTCCGTCTCGATTGCACTCGAGTCTAACGAGGGCAAGTGACAATTTCGTTGAGAATCTTGCTGCAGCCAGCTTTTGACATATTCACCGGGACGTACTGGCTGCTTCAAACGGCGCACCTTATACCTTGGAACCGATGGCGTTACCCGCGGGACCTTGCTATATGCACATCGACAACGTCTTATGCGATCGTCAGCTCAATACCGAGTTTACCATGCCTCGCGCCCACCGATTAGCCCCTCAAATATCCAATACAACCGGTTGTCGCCCCCCGAGCGCCGTTGTACAAACACATCGAGCCCATTGCGTGTCTCGAACTGTAGTGGGGGCACAGCGAAGCGATGGAATACTTAATCCCTGCACCGCGAGCACTCGATTTAAAGCGATTGGTCGAGTCGCGGGAAAAGACGCGCGTGTATCGACCGGTCGAATCCCTACACCGAAAATTACCCGAGCGTCACGTGCGGTCGACCCAATTCGGCAGACCGAACGTACACGAGAGCCCCTCCGAGAGCGGACAAGTAAACAGCTGTCATCGATACGGATCAGCCTGATTAAATAATAGCCTATTCGCGTGTCGAGTGTACGACAGACCTTTTTTCCCTTTCTTTCTATTACACACCGGCGGCTGGTGTGTGATTCAGCGTCATTCGAGGCCGAGCCTCCCCCGTTGCCGAGTGATTTACTACGCCCGATTGTCGCGGATGAATTGGGCCGAATCCCGATTATTAAAAGGAGAAACTGTGCGCGGTCTGGCGGGCGCGCCTAAATTGTCCCCGCTTCAATTGTCCGCTAATGCGATTGACCATCGATCCACGATATGGCTCTCGCAATTCCGCTGCGAATTTTGCAACCTCGCAGATTCATGTCTCGAGCCGCTATTTCATTACGTATCCTGCGTGTACTCGTGTTTACGTAGAAAATCGAAGGCTGGATAAATCGTGAGCTCACGATCAGGATTTGTCGGAATATTGACCGGTCCTAATCATCCATTGCATTCCGCGACGCAAATTGTCTCCCGGCGCGCAATATCAATCACTCGCTCGGGCAAAAGTGTCGACTTTCTCGCGTGATAGACAAAAACGGGGCGACAGGTGGACGCGAACGTTAGACGGTATAAAGAATAAAGAAAATATTCAGCATAAGTTTTCGCGGCCGTCGCCGCCAATTAAGCTGGCGATTCGCCTCCATTCGTCATCCCAGCGAGCGTCAAAACAACGCGCCTCCGTTAGAGAGAGAGCCCGAGCGCATACATACAGTCCGAGCTGCATTGTCGCGCGTTTTCTTGCCGGCCGTGCAATTAAAGAGCCCCAGCCAGCCCGGCAAAGTCACGTGCGTGTCCACCTCGACCGCAGATTAGAAGCGAGATATACGCTAGCGGGTGGGGGAAAAACTCGAGCGAAAATCAGTGTGGCCGATGGTAACTTGATATATCGCGGATGGACAAGGACGAAAATTTCAATGCCAGTTCTCGAAGGGGAAGAAAAGAACGCGAACGTTCGATAGGTTTCTAGCGGTTTCAGCAAACACTTGGATTTGCTTTTAGTTGATTGGATAATATAATCGAGCAGGATGAAACATAGCGGATCAACTGTATAATTTCACACCTAACCAATTTGAATTACGTACTTGTGCAACTTGCAAATGTGCGTGTTGAGTTCTTCATGTACAGCGCGCGATGCAGCGGTAAGGGTTGTCAGCTTCTATCTGGCATTCGACTCGAGTTTGAATTCCAGTATAAGAGTAAAACTTAATACGAATGAAATTACCAACTCGCTACTCGAAATTCGAGCATTTCGCTGAAACTCGTGGGGATGGTTCGTAGTCACTCAAATACGAGATGATATTTGCTGCCAGCTAACGTGCAATTTGATTTTCCAGATATATTTCCGTCCTCATTCTTCTCTCAGTATGGCATATTTCACGTGTATAAAATCAGCAATGATCGGCCAAAAAATATGTGGAAAATCAAATTGCACGTTAGCTGGCGAACTCGCGCAAATATCACAGCTGTTCGGGTGTATCAAAAAACTACTCCCTCGGAAGGTTTCAGTGGAATCGGTGACCCGAATCCCAAGTGGCGTAGCTCGTGGCCAGTGGAAATCGTACCGAGAGCCCACGAAGCAAAAAAGAAAATTCAAGTTAAAACCAAGTCTAGTGAAAATAAGTGGAGTGCGTCGGTCCGCGAGAGTAAAACTCGAGTTATTCCATTGGAAATTCCACATATTTCTTGGTGATTTACACTAGCACACTTGGCTCTCCGTGTTTATCAGATTCAACGCTTCGACGTACGGATTGCTGCTGCTTCAGATCTCGAGCTGCAGGCAAAGTACACACACACACGAACGAACGGAGGAGAAACCCTCGTGACTTTGCTGGGCAGACATCGATAAACAGACGCGCGCTTGAGGGGGGTGGGAGAAACAAACGTTGCAACGCGCGGGCGATCAATCAATCACTGTGGGCGCGGCGCGCGAGTACAACGGCCCATCTCGAATTTAAAGAGCTCTGGCTGTGCGGGTCTGGCTCGCGCGCGCGCGAAATTCCTCCAACCACTCCTTGTTCCAGCGCTCGAGCGAGGCTTATTAGCTTTGCGCGCTTATACACACTCGACTCTCAACGCGCTTCGTTCCTTTTCTTTTTTTTTCTACTCTACACCGGTGCACGCCCCTTTTCTACGATGGTTTCGTACGAGTTACGGCGGATATGTGCCACGCGCGCCTGTATATACATGTATATCACGTTGCGCATAAACGAGCAGCGGCGCGCAATACTAATTAGCCGGGGAGTTTTTTGCCAGGGCGGCGATTTTTCGAGCCAGTGATTTATATACACCGCGGCAGCCGAGAGATGCTCTCTCTCGCGGTTTAAACTAGTTCCCCACGCGCGCGCTTTGCATATATTGCAGCCTTCGCAGTTATAAATTAATTGCGCGCCGGGCGTTTTTGCCCCGACGTGCCGTTAGCGTAATTGGCACCCGGGCAATTTATCTCGAATCGAAGTCATCCCCCGATAGATGCGTATCGGGCAGCCCCGTACCTTTGACAAGCATACTCTTTTACCTATATACGAATGAAGAATCGAATCGAGACCGTGTCCCGGTTGCCGGGCGCATATCAACCGCGAAATTCAACTTATTTTCATACTCATCAATCAATCCTCTCGGCGCGTCATTTTATCAAACTGGGCACGGCTATATACGTGTACACGCGGCCCTTTCTTCGCATCGGCCGTGTATATATATATATTTATTTCGCTATCTCTCGTCTCTGATCGGCTGCTCATTGTGCGCGCGGTGCATTTCACGCGGCCGGAATTCCAATTGTTCGCGCTCCTCGGCTCTGCCAATCGGCGGGCCGCATCTGTTGCGTGTTTAATTTTCAAAGCGCGCTCACGCACGCGCGTATAATATCATTCATCCGCGCGCGCACGCGCCCCCAAGTGAGTCGGTATGAATTTATGGGGGGAGCGCGCGAGAACAATGAGATGTAAATCGCGGAGCCGCGCGATATATTCTTGGATTTCGGAGAGTGAAGGATCGAATCATCGTTGGCAACACTCGCGGATCGCTGATTCGATCGGTATTTAGTGGCGATATTTATCGGGTACTCCCTTGGAACGTGCTCGCGTTGAAAAACCGGCGTACGGGAGTAAAAAATCACCGAGTGGAACTGCTTTTACTTTTTACTGCGTTTTTGATGTTGTTATCCAAAGTGAAAATTCATACTTTTATTACATGGTAACTGCAGTTTTACTCAATCACTTTCTTACACTGGTTTTTCATGCAGTATAGGGATTCAAAGGGATACAGTGAAAAAAGCTGAATGAAAGTGAAAAATCACTGTACGAAGGTGGACAAGTGAATACGAGATCCGATAGCTTTGAAACTGTCTACTATCTGAACTCGGGACACTCGACCGAGTGGATTCCCTGGTGTTACATGAAAAAACGTCGCTGCATCTCCATCCGGCGACGCACAGTGACTCTTCACTTCCGCGCGGTGGTAAGAATTCGAGAACCGGCACAGACACACAGGCCGCGTGTACGATCTAACGTTCGCGGCATCGATTTCTCCGCAAAGCTCGAGATTTGGGCTGAGGAGCGAGAGAGCCGGGGTAGGATTTTCAAGAGCCGCTCGAATCGACAGCGAGGCTCCGTTACGGCCGCGGAGGAAGAAAAAAAACGAGGGAAAAAGAAGAAGGGGAGCGCAGCAGCGCTGGGTCTATTACCGGGCGGCGGATGCTCGATAAGCGCGAGAGACGCCGCGGGAGAGTCACGCTGCCGAGCGCCGAGCTAACGACCTGCTGTCCGGGAGTCGCAGGTGCGCGCACGAGCGCCACTTTCCTCGCGGATTACCGTTCTAACTATACCGAATCTGCCGCCGCACTCGCCCGAGCGTCCCATGCAGATTCTGCCCCCCCCCCCGCCGCTCTCGCGTGCCGCATCTTCTGCGCCGCATCTATCCACCTTACGGCCGGCTGTTTAATTCCCGAGCCCGTGACGTTTCACACGGAGTGTATGTACGGACAATGCCTTCCCCCGCGGCTCTACCATCGATTAGGGCTCGCGTGTCGCCCCGGAAAATTAGGCTTTCCCCCCGAGACGGCTGTGTGCAGGTGGGTCGATTTTCTCTTTACTGGTCCGCGAAGCCGACATTTTCAACGTAGCTTCTCGATTTCGAAGGTTCTCTCCCACCTCTCGACACAGCAGCTCGATTTCTCAAAATGATTTATCGTCGGCAGGTTGACGGTGCAGTTATTCGGTATCGAGATCCTACACCGTGAACCGTAATTAGATGGATTTGATTGCGCTTATCAACCAGCTGAGACCACTCTCGGATTATTTGGGTCGCTCCGATCCTGCTGGAACTTCTCGAGGTGCAGTTCGTAGTTACCCAAATAGATAGTATAACAGCAATCGTCCAGATGATAACGTTTCAATTTTCCCATGATATTCAGACGTGTTTTTAATTCAAGTGATAATATAATAGCTGTTCCGGTGAATCGAACAAACAATCTCCGAGAGTTTCAGTCACATCGACGAGCCAAAATGTGAGGTGGCAGCAGCTGGTTAGTCAAATTTAATAATCAGTTCTGTTTCATGACTGATCTGACTTGATGCTCGCGTCCGCATATCGACTGATCGACTACAATACGCGTTTTCCGCGCGGAGATGCCTAAAAATTAAGAAGCTACGGATAAAATCGGCCGATCACCTGTGGACAGTCGACTCTCGGATACGTGTTTACCGTAACAACTGCGATTTCCCAAGCGATACGCTCTTATTATCAATTCAAACTTGCACGTGTGTGTGCGTTCGGCAGAGTGTCGCCGGGGACGAGCTTTGAAGTGGGACACAGATTTTACGTACCTGAAACAGAAAAGAAGTTTCTCGTTAGCAAAACGTCACATGATTATCGAGTTTCAATGATTTCGATATGTGATGCGTGGGAGTTTCCGATTCTTAAGCGCATGTTGAACCCGGAAGTTACTCGATCAGAATAGAGTAGGATCACGAATTGTATAATTTTTCATGGGGGATTAATTATCAATAGACGGGGAAATACGAATTATAACTGATCCTATTAAAGGTGGCTTCAGCGTTAGGTGCCTCGTGCCAGTGTAGGGCTACTCTAGATGATTTTTTCATAATTCGCCCAACTCTATCGTTTCAATATAGATGTTGTTGCTCGAGATTTTCTCAGCTTCTTTTATATTCAGTCTAGAGATGATTTATGAATCGTCGCAACGATCGCTAATGCCAATGATAAAGTCGGTGACCCCGTGGACGCAACCGTAATTCGGTTGGGTTGGGTATACATTCTGTCTGAGATCAGACTCAATCTGTAATGTTCTAAGGACTCGCCCAATGGCCACCTCGAATGTGACATGACTATCCGATCGCTACACATTGGGCCGTGTCAATTGAAAATAAAACAATACACTGAAATTGCGGACACTCCGAGCTCGGCTCCACCTTGAGTCCCATGGAGCCCTGTAACTTACAGTCATCGAACGAGATATAGAGATAGATAGATAGATAGATAGATAGCCGCCGTTCTCATTTCACTCGGAGCATCAGTCTATAAGATACACACACACACACACACACACACAGACACAGACACATAGCTGGGAGCGCGAGGCGAATCAGCGCAAGACGCGGGGCCAGGCACGCGCTAATTGACAGACAATTTTATCAGCTCGCGCTCGCGCATCCGAATCGCTTGTGCTCGCGCGCTCTCGTTAAAATCGCGGCCCGCGAGAATCTAAAGCGGGTGAAGGAGGCGTAACTCGCGCGCGAGAGCCACAGGTGCGAAAGCTCTCTTGATTTGCGAACGCTCTTGCCGAGTTTATTGCCGCTGCGAGATACAGCCGAGCTGATAGTCGCGCTCTCTTGTTCTCCTGCCCTCCCTCCCCCCGCCCCACACTACACTTCATTTTTTTCTTACTCCTCCTTCTCCTTCTTCTCGAGCGATTTTTTCCTTCCTGATTTTTTCTTCCCTCCCCGCCAACGCCAAGCGTAATTAACGAGAAGTAGGTAGTTTTTTTAATTAGGGGCAGCCGCGTGGCAATCGCGTGTGATTCGCAGAGCGGCGCGAACGCGGGCGCGTATGTACGCGTGTACATGACGCGCGGCTCCCATTGGAAATTGAATTTTAGAAAGTGCACGACGCATTGCAACGCGACATCCTCGAGGACGTCGTTCGATTCTCGTACCCATCTCCTTTACCCCGTAGCCAAGTGAATTTCACATTTGGCCCGCGACAAGATACTTGAATAAATAAATATGCATCGGGACGTCGTTCTACTGCAGTGTAAGCGCTTGCGAGTCCTATACTCTAAAATGTAAATGAAAAACTACTGTTTATCGATGGAGATTGCATGATTGATAAAAATAGTAAATGTATATACTAATTTTCATCAGTTGTGCAATTTCTACTATTTCAATCTTGAAGGGTATACGAATTGGGCTAATCGGGGGTTTCCGCTCGGGTACGTATGTATACACCTGACGTCGCGGCGAACCTTCGAAGATTGCCCGAGGAGTATTTGCATTTTACGAGCGCGCGGGTTGTCGGTCCCGTGGTGGATCACATATAGATTGGCGCTCATCATCCCCGCCGATATTGGACTCGGTGGAGAGAAAGAAAAGAAAAAGGGTCGTGCCGCGGCCGCGGGACGAGAGCAACAAGATATAGTATAATCGCGCGAGTCGCCGCACGGACAGGTAACAAAGTCACCCCGCGCGCACTCCGTCAAACACCGGCTAACCTCCTATGCGCGCGCGTGTGCAATCAAGCAAAAATTGCAGCGTCGTCTCGAGAGCGCAGCAACAAAAATAACACGAGAGTTTGCCCCCCACCACCACCTGTCGTTCTCATTAAATTTTCCCAGCCAGACGCGAGCAAAGAAACGGCCGCTCGCGCGCGATGAAGAGGTAAAAATGCCCGAGAAATGAAGAGGTTGTTGCGAGCCGCGCGCGCGCAAACGCAAAACCGGTCGCGCTCGATTGTCTTACGAGGAAACGGAACATTTTCTGCCCGATGGTAATTGTTATCGCGCGCGCGTGTGTGTATACGCCAACTGCTCTCCTCGTGTCTCTGCATTCTCTCTCTCTTTCTCTCTGTCTTTTATATTTTCCATTTATTTTTCTCGTGCTCCGGAAGAAGGCCTGAACGACGGCTGCCGCGGCGGGTTATTAAGTGTGCCGTGATGTCGCGTATTATAACGATCTGTGCTGTATCTGAATTTGAAATGATTAAAGACCACCGTGTCGTTAGCGAATACTTTGCACGGCGAATTCTCTCGTACTAATGAACAGTCAAATCTCACGAGAGAGAACTTTTCACTATTGGTATGATAATGGGAAAAAAATGCAGTACAGTCGTACTATTTTAACCGAGTGATATATCCACTGCTCATTAGTCATGCGATTTCAACTCACGAATTGTAATTTCCAACTGTTTTAAATCTAGAGAGTATGGAAAAAAAAAAGTTGTACGCTAAGGTTGTTGGTCTGTCGCGTGCGGGGGAGCATCGGCGCAAGCCTTTTTACTCGCGCGTGTTAACAAGAGTTCCCGAGGCGCGTGTGTGCTTTTTTTCTCTTCTCCTCGCGGCTCCGAGATTCGCACCGATAGCAAGTGGATCGCGCGGGGGGAGGCTTTCTAATTTATTTATACGAGTAGCACCGATCCGCACACGGCAAAATGGATTATCGGCTTGACAAGTAAAATCCGCCTTACGAGCTGCAACGAGACTATTCTAGGATCAAGACTCACTTTTAGATTCCGGAGGTAATCTTGTATTGCAAACGATACTGGCAACGAGAGAAATTACACCCCCACACGGAGTTCTATTCTCCAACGGGGTATATACTCTTGATTGGGGAGCAAGTCTTCACCCGGGCAGAAGAGGACGTTGATTTTCGTGAGTGGACCGGTACCTATATACGCGCAAGCCGAGCTGAAGACTCGGCTGGTAGTTTCCAACGAGATTTCGTACTGCGTCGACCCTCCCGAAAACCACGTACTCAATTTGAAGATGAGAGACGGTCGCGCGTAGAATTAAAGTTGCGCGACGCGGCGCATTATGAAACGAGTCGCTTCTGAAACTCGTTGTAATGACTGTGCCCAATGCCGAGCCAAGTGGCTGCTCATCACGGCCCATTCAAATCCCCGCCTAATAACACTGATGCTTCCACTCCGCGAGTATATACACAATCTAACGGGGTAATTATTCCTCTTTCCTCCCTCCCTCCGTCGCGTTCTCCACGATTTTGCGCTTGCGCGTACGGAACCGCAAGGTATCCGGCGAACGAGTCGATCCGGTGTAGCGGTGTGTTGATCACGAGTCGAATCGTCCAAAAATCAATCGGTCGAGGCAGCCAACGGCCCAAGGGCTCGTGGCGCACGGAAGCGATAAGCGAGCGCGTACGCGTATATATAGACACACACGTACACACACGTACACACAGGTGCACGCGCACGACACAGTCGCGGTGTATAATAACGCCGACGCGAGCGACGGCCCCGCGAGGCGTTGACCGAGAGATCGCGTGCAGACTTTATCGAGCGCGACTGCTTGGCGGCGGCAACGGCGCGCGCCTCTGTGTATATATATACACACACGTACGTAAGTAGACGCGCGTGAACCCGAGGGCTCGCGACGATGTCGAGGTTCGACGAGTTTGGGCCGAACTTTTTGAATGTGGGCTAAAGTTGTGGCCTTTCCAAGATTGGTTACGATCCAACGTGTGAAAACCATCATCGCTCGTTCGAGAATGAAATTTTGATTGATTCGCGAGATAGCAACCCATTCTATAATACTATGAATTTGTCGTTTTGATGCGCGTATTGAATCAAGTATTCATCGTACGGTTTCAGGGAAACTCTCGACTGCATTTCCTTATTGAATCATTTTTCATTTCTTCCTATTCCAAGTAATATGCGGGTGGTGAGCATTTTACAATAAGTAAAAAGAGTCTTTCTCGATAAATCAATTGTTGCCAGTGTATGTGATTAGCTTCATTTTAAATAATATTTTAGATAATAATGGAGTAATAATACAACATCAGAATATAATAAATAGTGAAGTTTTACTGAATCCCCGAAAAATGAGATAAATTCATCACTATATTCATACTCATATAAGTAATTCTTAATAAGCTAGAGTATAAAACAGAAATTTGTTTTCTCTTGTACTCCATACAACAGATTAAATTCAATATTTTCAAGAAATTACTATTACTAAGCACGCAGCAGTTGCCCTCGCAGATGCAGAGAGGAACTACATTTGATTTTCCCGAATATCCACCTATATATGAGGTTCGATGGATTTGCCGTTCCGCCTACCATAAGCGCGAGTTCAGCGAGCTGGGGGCACGCGAGAGAAAATGAAAAACGCGGCTCGGCTTCGAGATAAGCGCGGCGGATAGCCGCGCGCGAGTACCGATGGATTCGTCTTCGTCTTGCCGGGGGAGGAATGCCGATTGTTACGGGATTATCGGCTCGATCGGGCTCTCGCGAGCGATCGATAACTGATTTGCCCCTTCCTCTATCCTTCCTCTCGACGTCTTCATTCGGGGGCCCTAAATACATATGGGACGTTCCACGTCAAGTGAGCATGGTCAAAATTTTGTTCGCAATTCTGCATTGACGAATTGATTGGTATCCATCCCCAGAATACTCAAAAATTTTTTCAGATTTTTAGGTGCATGTATGTGGAAGTTAGTCTATGCACTCAATACCTGAATTATCCAAAATTTAACTTTTTTCTCAATTTTGAGAGCCCAAATAATCTTGTATATGTGTGAAAATGAAAAAAAGTTGAGAACAAAAATTATGCTGAATACTACAAAGATTATAAAAAAAAATTGTTTGACACCAGAATCCTCCATCCGGATAGGCTACTCTATTAATCAAACATGTTTCAACCAGTTTGGCTATGTTCGCCCACTTATTTTTGACCTTTCAAGTTATACGTACAGACCTCTGTTCGATAGCTTGAAAATGGTCTCATACATTTTTTGGAGAAATTCCAATATTTCCTGCAATTAATTGTTTAAATCTGCAATATCACAATCCCCTTCTTGTTAGTTTCAACATATCAGGTTCACGATGAAGCTCACAGTGAGGATATCATGCCTCCGGGTCATCAATCTCAGCCAAACTCTACAGATATGTTCCCTGACACTGGATCAAGCTACCGGTAGAGTTTGGAGTTCCAGCGCTGCCTTGTTATAGAGCTTTTTATGAATTTAGACTGAAGCAGCTATATATAGATATACATATCTGCCTGGATTTGTCTAAAATTCACATAATTTTCATAATTTCATGAAGAAAATGATGTATTTCACTTTGTTTGGTACTATGAATAAATATTAACTCATGTGATTGACTTATATTGTGTGAACTGCAAGGCTGGAAAAGCTATTGACCGGTTGTCTCAAATCACATTCCTGGTTAATGTTTATAATTTCATGTGTAAATAACTTGCATGTGATTTGAGACCACCCGTCAACAGCTGTTCACACAATATAAGTGAAACCATAAGTTAATATTCATTCACAGTACCAAACAAGGTGAAATACATCATTTTATTGATGAAATTATGAACATTATGTGGATTTTAGACAAATCAAGGCAGATATGTATATCTATATATAGCTGCTTCAGTCTAAAGTCAAAAAAAGCTCTATAACAAGGCAGCGCTGGAACTCCAAACTCTACCGGTAGCTTGATCCAGTGTCAGGAAACATATCTGTAGAGTTTGGCTGAGATTGATGACCCGAAGGCATGATATCCTCACTGTGAGCTTCATCGTGGACCTGATATGTTGAAACTAACAAGAAGGGGATGCTGATATTGCAGATTTGAACAATTAATTGCAGGAGATATTGGAATTTCTCCAAAAAATGTATGAGACCATTTTCAAGCTATCGAACAGAGGTCTGTACGTATAACTTGAAAGGTCAAAAATAAGTGGGCGAACATAGCCAAACTGGTTGAAACATGTTTGATTAATAGAGTAGCCTATCCGGATGGAGGATTCTGGTGTCAAACAATTTTTTTTTATAATCTTTGTAGTATTCAGCATAATTTTTGTTCTCAACTTTTTTTCATTTTCACACATATACAAGATTATTTGGGCTCTCAAAATTGAGAAAAAAGTTAAATTTTGGATAATTCAGGTATTGAGTGCATAGACTAACTTCCACATACATGCACCTAAAAATCTGAAAAAATTTTTGAGTATTCTGGGGATGGATACCAATCAATTTGTCAATGCAGAATTGCGAACAAAATTTTGACCATGCTCACTTGACGTGGAACGTCCCATATATACACACACGGCTTCCAGACTCGTTTTTTCTCCGGCCGCTTATATTTCTCTCATTGAACTTGGCATTTTCTTCCGGGTGAAAAGCCGATCGTATCTCTCGGGGGCCTGGCCTGCGCGCCGAGAGACGTGAGCTATTTTATCGGGAGCTATTCGAAAAATTGACCGGATGGTTTTATCTTGATCCATGAAAATTATATTCCCCTCGGCTCGAGTTTCTTCTTATTAAGCGTTAATTTGCCTCGCGGGAAAGTTACGACGGGCGCGAGCGAGCGAGCGAGCGAGCCGCCATTCTCGTTCGTTAACATGCTAAATTCCAACGGGTATTTAATTGCAGCGGGCATTTCGAATACCTCCTAGATTATTTGATTTGGAGAATTCGCGAGATCGAAGATAAGCATCTGTACCGTCCCGTTGTCGTTTGCGCCGTAAATTCTCCCGGATGATTCCGTGGAAGATATATAGGGGACGCGTATATGAAGGATACCGTATGATTCGAGGGCTTTCTCACTCGAGTACTCCCAGAGGAAGTTACCACGGAGTTTTAATAGAGTACCACGGGTTTGTGGATAAATAGGACTGTTAACTAAGAACCAAGGGCTATTCTTTAGATTATGACAAGCTTTATTGAAACCCAATAAATTTATTCTCAGATAAAAAATCGAATGCCATGGAGTACTTGTACCATGGAGTAATAAAAACCGATGGGAGGACCTTAAAAGTTTTTAGAGTACCGGAGTATGGTTCCTCGTGGTTTCATACATTTTTATCGCGCCATTCGGCAGTACTCGCATCGTAACTTGGACAACACAACGCGGTCTCAATTATTCGTGACGTAATTCAATTGTCAGTCTCGCAACAGCGAGATCAACTCGATTTCCACCAGGAAGCTAAAAATTCAAGAACGACACCCAACAACTCGCTCGGTCGGACTTTGGTATGGTCAAGGAAGTGCGCGAGTCGGCGGGAAGAAACGCGCAAAACAACTCGTGTTATAAGGTTGAGCGATCGGTCGGGAGACGAGCCCCCCACGGAGCTCGGCGCCCCAACAAGGGCAGCTGCTGGGCGATCGAGAAAAATGTCGATTCGCGACTAAATAAATGAGCGAGAAAAAAAAACCCGACTTCCGCGAATCGAGCGAGGGGCGCTCGTAAAAACGAGTGTTTTCGCGCGCGAGAGAGAGAGGGAGGGGGGCAACACGCAGGAGCGATAACGCGCCGAAAGCGGCGTCAAACGCGCGCACTTAACGTGTTAGTAGGTTATGCGGATTTTCTCTTGGCCGCTCGATTTTTTTTTTGCCTCCGCTCGCTTGCGCCTGTATATGATTAATGATGAATAGCTCGTGAAACCGAACGAGCCGCGGCCGACGAGAGCTAGGAAGAGCGGCGCGGGTACGGCAGTGGAAGAGGGAAAAAATGAACGCACGCACACGTGCCAGTTTTCCCGGGAGATGCGGGCGGGGCGTGTGTGTGCGCGCGCTGGTCTACATCGGCGATCAATTAGGACCGGGCCGCTCGTAAATTTTGTTGAGACGCGTATGTACACACGTACGATAGCTTTTGGAGGATTCGCCGACGCCGCGGCGAGAATCGCTCGGATTAAGGCCGTATCTTATCGGGGAAGGATGAAAGTGATGAGCTCACGTATCCGCGATGCGGAGCGAGGAGAGGAGACGAGCCCTCACGAAAGCAAATGTTTGACGGTTCGCCATTGTGTCGCGCGTATACTCGGACGATCGTCATCCAAATATGTAAAATATGAACTACTACTAAAATATTGAATTATATTATTTCGTTTTAGTTGGCTATCGAATGTACCGATGATGGACTGACGCGCATACGAAATCTCGATAAATATGTGCGACGGTTGAGTGAACTGCAACTAGCTATATATAGCGAGCGAGTAAAGCTGGCATATACCAACAATACGAGAAAAAATTGTATTTTTATCTGACCAGCAACAGTAGAGTCTATCGTCAGCTGGTGATATATCTAAATGGGGTAGCTACACGGATAGAGAACTTATTGAACTTCTCTCTGTAAAAGCGTAGAAGAGCTACTCAACATTAGTTTTGACAGATTTTACATGGAATTTAAACATCAGCAGTAAACTGACTACTACTTCATCGAGAGTTGTGGATATACATTCGATTTAATTTGCATATATCACCTACTACTGTAAGTATAATTCATTAGAAAAATGAGTTATAACTACGTAAAGTTATTGTATAAAGCTAATATGACTACGTTATTATCTCGATGTGCATTATGGTTGTTTCGAGTCAGCGCAGAGGGTGATTTTTTTTCTTCAAAACAAAGAAACAGGAATGTTATAAACTTTTCAAATCAAGTCCGACAATAATGAGCAACAGAATATTCGTTATTCAATCGAGCATCGAAGTCGGAGCGGAATAGTTGGAGTAGAGTAAGGAGCGAGCCATTTTTGAAATCATCAATATTCAATCGTTCCGCGCGACGTCTTTGAGGAACGTCGACGAGAGGAAAATAGTGCGTAATTTGCTTCTCGGAACAAGTACGAGCCGTGTCTCTTACTTCAATTATTTTTACTATCAATTGTCTTTTCCTTTTACCTCCCGATGTGTAATTCATATTTCTCCGCGTGTAATTTACATTGAGCGAAGGAAAAGAAAGAAAAAAGGAGAACGCGACGAGAGTTGCAAGAGACACGTCGGTCGAGGGGGGATACACACGGGAAACGACAAAATTTACACGAAATAATTATACTCGAAGGGAATCGCAAATTAGCTGCGGAAACATAGTCTTGAAATACTTATCTTCGTAATTGACTCATTACAGCTCGAAAGTTAATGAACAATAATTAGATATATTCAATAATATAAATCTTATCTTTGTGTGGATACGATGCGAATCCACGAGTTATTCAGGTTCCATTGAATAATGAATATTAATTTCACCTGCTCGGGTAATAAATCACCCGCGAATTGTGATGATTTTCAGTTATAGCGGAATCATAGAAGATTCATCGATAGAAGAAGGCATGTTAATATGCCAACGCTTCAAGGCTCATTTGAATAAAGTAATACGATGACTTTGAACAGCTTGAGAAAAAGATAAGTAACAGAATGTAAACGCCTGTTCCGCAGAGAAACCCCAGGGCGTGTATGTGTCTGTGAACCTTATTATTTTTCTTATCAAGATCATCAATTTGTCTCCATTGAATTTTTTTTCCATGAATAATTTGTAATCGAGTGAAAACAAAGGTTGGCATTGCATTAACGTGTCTCGTTTATTTTTTCTTTTTCTATAGAAATTGCGCGCGAGCGATAACACTATAAAAACATCATCACTTATACCGAAGTTCAAAGTTTGCACACAACACAATTTTCTCTTCGATTCCATCTGGTTTTCGCAAATTTAAAGCTGAATTCATCTGTTCTAATGGCATGTTTGACAAAAAGCTAAGATAAGCGATGGGTGACTTGATTGATTCGAAGAGACCGAAACGAATTTAACGCGTACTGCTGAATAATGGAGTTTAATTGAAAAGTCGAGCGACATCTCCAGCCGTCTGTGTTTACAATTTTAACATTCACATTTCTCCACGCGCTGGGTACATCTCCTTGTGAGGATAACCCCTGGAAGGAAAAAAAAAATTCTCCACGCGCGAACGATTAGAACGATGCATGTCATCTCAGGTGACGCGACCCCCCTCCGAAAGTCACGATAATGGAACAGCCCAAATAACTCGATAATTCACCGGGGTATAGAGAAGCTGCGCCACGTGGAAATCTCGCGCGGCGCCTGTGCGCAAGCTCCGACGTCCCAACGTCCTGTAGCCTCCCGCTTCTCGGAATCGCGGGACACGCGTTTCGCGCGATAAACACGCTTGAAGCCGTTAGAGCAGTACATACATACGAATAGAATATGACGAACCTCTTTTTGCCGTAGCCGACGTTGTCGAGCTCGACGTGCCTGTAAGCCGCGTAGGTCGCCATGTTTCCAGGGCGGGTGTGTGCGTGCGTGTGTCGGGCAAGAATATTGGCGACAGGCTCCTCGCGACTCTTCTCGATCGCGACCTTGACTCCCGCTGGATATGTCGCGCGAGCTGCGCACGCTCGGGGGGGATGTTGGCTGGGGGGGCAGGTAGGGGGAGGTAGGCTAGGGTGGCTGCGTCAGCTGAGACTCTCGTCTGTGTATGTATTCCGCGTAGACGCCCGTGTATTTGTATACGCACAACCGAATAGCACACTCGAGCGTCGGGGGGAGATGAGGTATGCCAGGGGGGGTAACTGCACTGCGTGACACCCAACGACCGACTGACGGGCCGGCCGCTCCTGGCTGCACAATATAACGTGCGCGCGCGGCTCTGGTGCCGCAGCGCCGCCGCCGCCGCCGCAGCCGCCGGCTCGCGCGCCCTTCTCCTACGCGCGCGCGATGAGCTTTTTCCCCCCCGCCGCTGAGCGCGACCAGCCGCATCAGCTGATGTATATATGTATAATACGAGCGAGCGAGCGGTTTCGATTTCGACCGGCGACAGATCGTCTGGCCGCGTCGAGGGGCAGGTCGAAGTTGAGGATTAGGGCGCAGTCTGTCGATTGGCAAATTGAAGCTTTTACGGTGTATGACTATTTGATTTTGACGCTTCGAACCAGCGAGTGATTTACTAGTACCGAAAAATCAACGAATCAACTCTCCGTTCGATCTGACGGGCCCTTTCATCGGCTCGATAACACTAGCTAGTTTCTAATGTGATTGTATTTTTTCTTTTCAATCGAATCTATTATCGCTGTATTCAGATACAGTCTCGAGATGAGCCGAAGGCTCGAAACTATAAAACGTATAAATAAAAGTCATCGAATAAAAGTATTCAACGAGTTTCTCTCGTAATTAGAGCTCGTTTCATTGCGAGAAGGTAAATCTAAAGATTATGAAGGGGAGAGAATGTGTCGAGTTTTCACTCGTTACCGTTAGATTGACGCGCCAATGTTCGGAATTGTTCTCATTCGTGAATGTTTTTCCTGTCGCACGTGATAATATAAATGAGGGAAAGATGAGCATCGACGATTCACTGTGAGAATCGAGCAAGAGATATAGTTACCCAAACAGATGATATTTACATTCGTTTTTGTCCTAACGGGACTTGATTTTCCATTTGATATCATGGCTGATTTTACGCGTACAGAGTATAGATTTATCGTATGAGTGGAATAATATAATATATCATTGATGATACATTGTTTGCACGAAAACATGACAGCCTCACCGGGAAAACGAGTGTCCGCGTATATTCCATATATTTGGGTAACTACAATCTACCTCGAGTAGTTTCAGCGGGATGGGAGTGACCCAAATATCCCGAGTGGACTCAGCTGGTTGGTAAAGGTAATCAAATGCACCTATGCATCTGGAATAACTGCACTATCAACCTGGACGATATATCATTTTGAGCTGTTGTGTCTGATCAGCTGATACAGTGGGCATCAGCTGTGAAGCTACGTGAACGTTCATCGTGCGAGCCACGGTATAAACACCGTCAAAATGAAGAAGCCAACCGATAAAAATCTGAACGAGCGCCTCGTAACAGTAAAAATTGGCGTTACGTCACTGGTTCACACACCCGATTCGACCCGTTTGATTTTCCGACCCCACAATCGCATCAGTTGAAAAGCTGGTGTAGTTCGAAGGGCGGCTATTCCGACTTCTTCTCATACTCGTGAAGAGCCGTACAGCCGCTGACCGACTTGGGATTCGCGCGTGCCCAGCTCCGCGCGGGGAACTGGTTTTTCGAGATGACCTCATCGAGATTCTTCGGCTTGAAATTTCGCCTCTTTCTCTACACGCACACACACACACACACACACACACACACACACACACATGCTAGATCGCGTCGAGCGCGTGTGTCCCGTGGCTAGTGAAACATTTTTCGAGTGTAACGAGCTCGCGGTTCGGGATGAAGACGCTTGGGCGCGTACGTGCGCAGCAGCGGTTTTTCCTCAATAATCACTTCCCGATGTCAACGGCAGCGGCGCACCGCTTCGTTTCTGGGAAGATCAATCAATCGCGCGCGGCCGTTTTAGGACAAGTGGAATAGACCACGTAATCTCCGGGCAAAAACTGGTTTCGGCTTTACTTTGTTAGAATCGCTGCGCGCCACGCGAGAGCGACTTGTTTTGTTTTGAAGGATCGTTTTCATGAAAGATTTATAAGCGCGAGACTCGTCGCCTTTCTCCCCCCAAATCAATTTATGTAACTGTGCTCCTCCTCCTCCTCCTCCCCGTGTGTGCATCGCTCGTCACGCGTAGTCGGGCTCGTCGGAAGATTCGAAGGTCAACCGCTGCGGAACCCAAGATTCCCCACCCAACCGATTGGATATACACACACGTTAGTCGACGGCCGCGTTTCTTTTTTTTTTTTAAATCCAGGGGTTATCCTCGCCAGGAGATGTACCCATACTACGGCCGCACTTGTTTCTTCCTCGACATGATTTCGAATGACCGCGAGCTGCGCTTCGCAAGACCTCCCCTCGGCGCAATTACACACTCGCGCGCGCGATCCCCCGATAACTGTAAACGCGAGCGTTAAAAAATATGGCCGAGGCGATTAAAGTAATCGCACGAGCGCGAGCGGCCGGCCGGCCGGCGAATTGTTCCTCCGCGAGCGAGCGGAGCGCAATTCCAAACGGTGCAGCGCATATATATATGTAAAGCAGAGCCACCGCCGCCGCCGCAGCCGCCGTTTATTGCCCACGTTAATTATCATCGAGCCAGTGAGTCCGGGAGGGAGGGATACCCCCGTTGACGATGCGTTAAATGACGACGCGCGCGCGCGCGGTTATTATCGCGAGAATTAGGTTGAACGCCAGACGGCAGGGGGGCAAAAACGCAAATATTTTCGTTGTACAGTTGTTTTTTGCGGCTCTTGCGTTTTTTTTCATAACGGTAGCGCCGCTCGTCCGCTTTTCTATGCTGTTGCTGCCCCGCGCGGATCGAATATGGGATTTCAGAGACGAAGCGCGACCCTCCAGAGCCGCGAGCGCGAAACGGATGGCGTTGATCAATCAGCGTCCGAATAATTTGCAGATCGCTCGCGCAATCAATCCAGTATTCCACCGGTCATACCGTTGTCCCGTATGAATAATTGCATTGAATCCCAATTTCGTTTCGGGTCTGCGGGAGGAACGATTGATTCGGACCAAATCAAATTAGACTCTGTCAACGATTATCCAATTCGAGAATACTAGTCGATTCATTAGACTATTCTCCAATTTATTTTTAGAAAAATACTTTTGGATGTGTGTACCATCTTGAGAGATAAATAAAACGAATGATTTACAATTTATAAATCGGTGAGAATCAAATATCGCGTTGTCACAGATTCGCGAAATTCGACTGGGGGCTGAAAATGGGCGACAACGAAGCCAAGACGACAGTAGCCGAATGGCTGGCGGATCGAAGGCGGTCGACCCCCCGTCTCTCGAGTCGCGATATGGCACGGGCGCCCCTACATATACATGTATACTCGCGCGAAACTACAAACGCGGCCCAGAACTGCCTCGGGCGCGCGCACAGCTGACGGCAGCGCCGAGGCGGATCGATATACGTACAGACTCGCGGGTTTTCCCGGTCGCGAGACCAGATGATCGCGCGGCCGCCGCTGCAGGCATTCCTCCAAGGCACAGCTGAGCCCAAGGCCTTTCCGCGTAAAGTACGGCTTCCCTCCTTCGCCCGGTTTTTGCCTCCCCCGTCCTCTCGCCGAGAGATCGATCTGCTTCCGCGCGGATCACTGCGCACTGCAGCATTGAGACACGTGTCGCCTCCGCTCGTGTTTATGTATGTACGCTACCTGCGAATATATAGCGACTCGCTGCAGCGCTGTATACTTCTCGAAAGCGAATCTGTTTGTGACTTGACGAGCGACAGTGTATGGCGCGAAAAGAATCCGAGTCTGGTGCATATCAGGGCTGAGCTCGGCAGGTGTGGATTTGGTTATATGGCTGTTGTACTCGTTCGAATGCATAATACGCGCGCCGTGACAACAATGAAGCTGTCGGCGCGTGCCGTACCGCTGCCGGCTATTGTTTCACAAATCGAGTATCTGCCTCGTTGTCTTTTCTTTTCTTTCTTTCCTTGTCTTATCCATTTTGGATTGACGAACGGCAATTCTAGCGTGGAAAGAAAGTGATTCGATCGGTCCAAATCTAACCGCACAGTGAGATGTATATTCAGCGTAGGCCGTTGATATGATAAATAATGGGTGCTTGGCGAAGCTGCCATTATAAGTTTCGACAAAACGCCACCAATCTCATTTTTACCTCTCAAAGCCATCGCCAGAGTGTCTGCTGCATCGAATCAGGGAAATTCCCTGGGTTGTTCAGCCTTCGCTTTTTCTCACCTTCTACAATTTTATCTGTATAGCCATCTTTTTTTCTGACTCAAGATTATTCTTTCGTATTTCTGCTTTGGTTTGCTTTGGTATCTAAATGACGAGAGTTTAACATCTTCAACTAAATCTTTATTGATTATAAACTCGTCGAATTTCCGAACTTCGTCATCAATTGTATCACGGATCTTTCGTTGAGCAAACGAAGACGTTTCTAAAAAATTTTCAGATCGTCAGACAAATTCTGAGTGGTCAATAGTTTTTATACATTGAATCATGAGCGAATGTAGGGTTCGGTTATATTCATTTAGCATTTGGAAATTCGAATAAGGAATAGAAATGCATGTAAATCGCCAGCGAGCAGCGCGTCTGAATACGTATAATTATAGTTACGATGAAGCTCGAACAGCGAAGACTTTCATTGTGGCCGCGCATTGAGCTCGTTTCAATTTCGTACGTTCGCGATTTCTTCAATGCGATACGTGTCGCGGACGAATCGATCCGATCGACGACTCCAACTACAAAAATCACGAATCCTCGCTGAAACCAAGTGGTTCGAATCGAAGAATATTTCTGATTCGAGAGGGAAAAATTGCGGCTCGGGCCGCGATCGAGTCTAGCGGGGAGACTCCAGAAGTGATCGTCGTCGAGAAGGTGACCCTATTCCGCTTACCCAGAAGTTATTCCGCTAATAATCTGCCGTTCGTAGAAATGATTACAGGATCCATTGCAAGGTCGGCGTTTCATCAACGGAATCTCGTCCATCATCCGTCCGACCCGGAAATTAAAAAAGCTAGTACACACACAAGAAACTCGGTCTCTCATTCTAGCACATACATACCCGACCAGCGTAATGATTCAATCGGATGGTTGATTTGCTATTTTAGCAGGGACAATCGTTTTCCCCGATGGTTATATACAAGAAACAAATTCCTTCCCGCCCGAAGATCTCGCGTTCGAATCACGTATACATAGGCTCCTTACACAATCGTATCATGGCTCGAGTTTTCCCTCTCGCTGGCCACTTGTGTCCGCCTCGAGTGAGCCTTGCGGTTAGCTCACTCCAGATTAAAATGAGCATTTCATTCCCTCTCAAAGGGAGTAATTGGGAGGGAATAACAATGGCATTACGGCGTACATAGAAAGTTGACGTGAGAACGCGAGGGACGGCCTGTCGAGTACCCATTCCAACCGGATCGTTATGAACGTTCTTCGAAAATACGCTTATAATATATTATGTGTGTACGTGTGTGCGTGAGCGTCTAGAAAGGAAAAATATTTTTCTTGGCACCGACGAGTCGCTGAAAATCCATTTGTAAAAGCGCTAATTATTACTCGACTATGAGTGACGCTTGTATGAAAGACTGTCCAGTACAATTTCGTCTTGTGAAAATTATTCTATCGAGATGTTTGTCGCAATCACACGAATTGCGCATTCAAGTTTTTTTTTCATCCGCTTTCATTCAACTTGCCCTTTGCATTTGTCTGTGTGTAAATGGCGGGATACGTGAAATGTTGCGAATGAATTTTACTGTCTACTTCTTCATTAGCTGAGATTCTGACGTTACGCGTTGTTTCGCAAAAATATTCCACGAAAAATACTCTTTTCGTTAAAGATTACTAGCTCGAAATAAATATATACAATTTCAAACTTGTCGACTGAAGTTGGCTACGAGAGGGTACTTGTTACGCATCTGCGTTTATTATTGCCGGTTAACATAGACGCACGACTGAGTTTTTTTTATCTCACGAAGGAAATTTGTAATGGAGTTTTAATAAATAGTTTATATATCTCTATTCTTCAGTATGGTCAATGAACAGTTGTATTTTCAAATGAGTCTCAATAATGAAATCGGCTCAAGTGATTGAGTAACCATAGGGAATTCAAATGTAAAACTAAACGTTTATATTATTACTTGTATTATATTTATTCTGTCATTAGGTCATTGGTGTCTGAGGTAGGATCCACCTGTATAAAACACCTTATTGATGACTCAATAAGGTTAGGTGGATCTAGAACGAAACGTTTAAAACCTTTTTTTTCCTACATGCTAACATCACTAAAAAACATTACTGATTATACATTGATCAATCAATCATTCAATCAATATACACATATATTAACAAACATCTACAAAGCTATACTCCAGTCCCGAGTAAAAAGATTAATTTCAAAATCTATCGATTGACGATTGAAAATCAACTAAAAATGCAAGTGTCTGTGGTGCAATGCTGACAGCCACATTAAATCTTTCTTCCTCGAAAAATCAAACACTCGAACGAGTTGCATCTCGAGTTTCGGTATTCCTCCACTCGCCCAGGAATCGGATGAACTTGCGCGCACGCCGAATTAAACCGGATTGGTATTATCACGAATGCGCGGAGCGGGATAGCTCGAGTCCATCGACCGGGGCATCTGCGGCGCGCTCTCGAGATGTAGCCCCGCTGCAGCCCGCGAGCCTACGAGGGGAAAATTGACGAGGAGTGACGCTGCGGTATTTTTTTTCTTCTCCTCCTCCTCCTCTTCTTCTTCTTCCTCTCTGCCAGCCGCGAGTCTCTTTCACTCGGTTGCGCGGGTTCGCCGAGAGGCGAGCGATCCTTCGGCATTGCCCGAGAGCCAATGAATAATATCGGAAGTTCGAGAGGCCTCCCGCACTTGGCTATATCTTTCCTTCAATCCGGCGAGTTTCAAAACTCGTCACCGTGTGTATGCTTTTACCGACTGCGGGCTTTCTCTGCGAGCCAGCGCACACGCTTGCGGCTCACCTTTGCCCGGGACAATTATTCACTTTTATCCTGCGAACTTGACCCGCTACGCAATATTCGCCTATGTATATATGTCGAGGAAATTTTTGCCCCGCGATATATATATAGGGTAGACGAGATTTACACGAGCGGAACCGGTTATGCGATGAATGTGTATACACACGCGTACAGATTGGAGACGGCGCTTGGTACACGAGAGCAGGTTGTAAATGCTCGCGATTATAATTCACGCGGCGAGCCAATCTACTTTTCATCAGGATGAAACTCCTCTTTTCTTCGAGGCCCCAAACACAGCGTCTCTCTCTCTCTCTCTCTCTCGTGAAAATAATCCTTTCACCCGGAACGTCCTGGTTTCTAGGCGCGGTATAAAGCTCGAGAGGCCTCGCGCGCGAGAGCCAAAAAATGTCCGCGAAACGGCCTCTCAATCCCCGGTTGGTGTGTATACGCCCATCGGCGACCGACAGCCGCCGCGAGAGAGCCAAGAGAGAAAAATGAAGAATGCGCCCAGTGCGCGAAGAGCCGAGCTGGCCTGGAAAGCATCGCGTGCGCGCCCAATTTTCTTTCTCCGCCGCGCGCTTCTCTATACACAAACACACTCGGGCGCGCGCAATGTTCTGTTACTTCAATCAATTAGCGATCGCCATGGAAATTATCGCCCGACTTTGTTCTGTTCGCCGGCTGCTGCTTTTATGCTTTTTTATGGGGGTCATTTGGCGGTTCCCGTTAGCCGGCGCCAGCGGGCCAGTCTATATATACATATAGTGAGAATCGACACTCGGCCCTTTGTGTAATATGCATCTCCCTCGCGATCTGAGCTGCACATCTTTTCGGGCTCGAGAGCACACACACCTTTGGAAATCAAGTCTCCGGTACTCGCAGCGGGAAATAACACTTAGATCGAGAAGCCATGATAATACGCAGTAGGAACGATTTCTTGCGGTATTTAAAACCTATTATACTTGGATAGTGTATAACCAAGCTATAATAATACTCAACGGATGGTATTTTGAAGCTTTCAAAAATAAGAAAAGATTAGTTCAAGTGTTGGAGAAAACGGATTTATTCGCGCACATGCTGGATTATTTCTTCATTATAATCTAATCTAATCTACATTAGTATTTAAATTAAATCTAATTACACCGGACAACCGTTGATACATCGACAATTACTCTTTCTATTTACTTTGTAAAAGGCTTATCGCTCGGTTTTCATTCAGAATAAAATAAAATGAAAGATAACCTAACGAGGAAATGACAGTACGATAAATACTTAATTTAACACACGATAAAATGACGAATCTCGATTCGAGTACTCAGTCGTACGTTGAATTTATTCCATCTTGAATCAATTAAAATTTCATACTCTAATCAAATAATCCTGTTCAAGCTCGTTCGCGTAGCTTTCGCAAAGGGAAAAATTCATTGGAAACTTGTCCAAGTTATAACCTGCTTAACACTGACGACTTGCAATAAATAAACAATATCGAACCTGAACCTGATTTGTCTCCTCTGATATGCCCTTCCGTATAATTTCGGAATAATTTGACAGGTGAGTTCCAATTTCTTCTCCTGGCAAATTATCCTACATAAAAAATTGACGATGACTAGATTGACCCAATGGGGTCTATTTTACAGCGAGTCATCGGGGTTCTTCAGGCTACGAATCAAATTCTTGAGCATTTCCCATCGCGAAAATGATTTATGGCTGCATTTCATCGGACAAGTCGAGTAGAGGCTGAAATAATTTTTTCCAGTCCGTCTAAACTCGAGATGAAACACTACTGCGCTTGGGGATTACGAAACGGCTGACTATATATGCATCATGTATATGGCGAGCTATATATCTCGTGGCCCCTCAACTGCCAGAGCCGAATTGTGTAGGGGTGGGAGAACGAATTTTCCCCGAGAGCCTTGGATACACGCGAGTTACACAATGGCGGGGCGGTAGTGGACGAGGATTCGCTGAAATGTGAAATGAGTATTGGGTAATGATCGCGCGCGAGGCAATTTATCCCGCGGTGTTTTCCTCGCATCTCTCGTTGCTCAGCGTACATAGGAAGCGGCAATGCATGCGCGCATTCGATTCTATCTCCGATCTCACAATTTAGCGCGAGAGAAAAAATAATAATTGAAAATGGGCCTGCGAATCGAGCCGCGCTGCTGCTGCCACATCGGAGAAAGTAAGTTTGATTGAGCTTTCGGGTGCTTCAGATCGTATCGAAGCCTGAAAATGAATGCCTCCCAACAGCTGCGCCCGCGCGCGCACGTATGAGTTTTTCGCGCGGCGGCGCCAACCCGGCCCGACGTATTCCAGATTCAATTTGATGAGCCTGGGAACGGCTTTAATGATCGCATAATAACCGAGAGCAGCGGCGGCGGCGGCGCCAAAAATCACGAAACAATACCGTAATCCTTTGTTCGCCGGCTTAGCCCCGAGAGAGAGAAGGAGAGAGGAAGATAGGTAGAGGCCCCCCCGCCGGGGCTCGGCTAAAAATCATAATTACAAACGTAATGCTGGAAAAATGCGCCGGGGCGCCTCCAAATACGAATCGCGGCAACACCTCCCCTCCCCCGCCCCCCCCGCAACAACTGATCCTCCACACCGCGTCCGTGTATAATGAACACCTCTGTCAAAAGCCTTTCAAAAGTCTCGGGCGCGGGCGAAGCACAATAAGCGCACGATTCCGGCCCCGAGATTAGCACGTTTTCACGCCGCGCGCGGATATACATATGTACACGGGGTATTCCACGTCGAATCGCACGGTGAAAACACTTGAGCTTTCCGAACGAGCTTGTGATCCTTTTTCTTTGGCCATGTTATTATCTCGAAAGGACTTTTTCCTGATTATTCTCTCACCCCGAATTCAGCCTTGGAAAAGTCGAAAAAGAACTTCGTCGCAAGAGCAAATACCATCTTCGACACTTTTTTCACTTGGAAAACATCAAACACTTTTTGAATGTGTGAAACTGTTAAATCTAGATGTCTTATCGAGTCGATAGCAAAGTCGAAAGAAAAAATCACGAGTTCATTTGGAAATATCAAGGATTTCACCGTATGATAAGACGTGGAATGCCCCGTGTATAGGCAACATCCACCAACGTACATATATATTTGAGCGAGTTTGTGCAGAGAGAAAAGTCGGGCGGGGAAAATTTTGAGAGGCATATATAAATCGTGATTCTAATTATTGATTGCAGTCGCCGGTGAGTTTATATACATACATATATAGAGAGGAGGGCCCGGCGTGGAACGTTGCAGCTGCGCGAGAATTCGAATGATGATTCCGGGGGATCGTGAATCGGATCGAGCGGGCCAATTTGCCTTTGCTGAGTCGAGTGCAGCACATCTATAAGTATACACACACACACACACACACACACGACCTTTCCCGGCCAACTTGGCCGCTCATCGAGAACAGAGCGCATACATATAGATACACTACGTGTGCTGCGGCCGATGGAATTATATGGTCAAGAGTATAGGCCGATCCGACGGAGAAAATTGCGATCGCTTTTTACTTTCGGTTTGTTGTTGGCATACGATCCGCTCTATTCGCGGACGGAATGTGAAAGCCGGATCGACGAGCTTTGTTGCGAGGGATCGTGTTTGCTTTTTGACTTTTTGGTCCCTTCTTCATTGGCAGCGAGCGAAGATCGTGGATATATTAATACGATTGGAGAGGGAACAAAAAAAATTATGATTGATCAATTAGATGACTCGGTGATTGGCGGCTTGAATGGCAGACTCTTTGAATAGGAATGACATTGTCAATAGTTCTTTATATTATATGTCTATATATATATTTACTTATTAGCCACCAGCCTATTGTCGAGTTATTGTTTACATTTTTCAAAGCATCCTTCCGGCCTCATCTGCAACCTTTGCGTAACAACCTCTACTTCTCGTGAACATATCCATACTCCAATTAGTCTCCAAGGGTAAACAATGATTAAATCTAAAGTTGAATGCGCATAATTAACGCAATCTGGAATAGCTTGAAAGGAAAAAAAAAACAATGCCACAACTCGTCGTGGGTGTGTGAGATAAGTGTTCTCCAGTTCTGATCGTTCGGATTATTCGTCTCTTCTATTTCCAACGTTGAAACTGCTTCTAACGAAATTCATCGAGAGATGAATTTCCCTTACCTAACTCGCCGAATAAAACTTGTTTCAAATAGAACACAAGGATTTCTAACAACGTCTCGTTTTTAATCAGTTTTTAATCAATCTATACTTTGGACATTGACTATAATTATCTTAATGGGGATGTCTTGATGGATTTGCTTTGGGATTTTGAAAATATGAATAAGATATTCATTAGACACATATTATATTATATTCAGTATTTATACAGATATACTAAAATGGCTGCGACACCACATCGTTACTACCGATGTAGCGTCACGCGGATTTTATCCCCTCGTATTAACCTGAATTTACATTGGATCGAAAAATAATATCATTCGATACGTATGATGATTACGCGCTCGTATCATTGTTTTTCAGGGACAGAAAATAAGGTGAAATAATCGTATTCGTTCCCCATCGATTCTTACGAGCAAGTGTCAATAAGCAAGGCCGGATAAACCGCGTGTGTTGATATACTGCTACACATCGCGGTGCCACAAAAAACATCCAGAATCACGGATGGCTCGAGGTGCATTTACGAATGCCACTCATCGCATCACACCGGTGTAGCTCGACATCCAGCCGGTCGTGCAATTTGCCTCCTCGTCCGAATGGCGAAAACACGCGTGTATTTTTTTCTCGGCGCGCGCGGGGCGCTGGCAACGCCGGGAGCGATGATGGGAGGGCAATTGCGCGTAATCGCGACTCTTCTTCTGCAAAATTGCTACGTCTACGGCTCGGCGGTGCGTCTGCACGCATGTTCATCAGCGCGCGGAGTCGAAGGAATCAGGGAGGAGGGTGAGAACCTCGCGGGGATCCCCTTTGGGTTCGCTGACGGACGGAGTCCGCGTATCGATGGCTCCTGCCGAGAACAGCACATTTCGTGTGTAATGTTTGGAGAACGAATTTTCGGGAGAAAAAAATTATCTTGAAGCAAATGACTGTCTACTGTTTTTTTAATTGCAAACGTCTTCACAGGAGTTTCTATCAGTACATCCGTAGCTGCTTGTCAATCAAATATGCTTTTAAGAAATCAACTTCTAATTGCTGCCCACCGGCTTTTCAAATTTGGAGAGCAGGAGACGCGTCTACGCGCGTATACGAATCGAAACGTTTACGAGCGGCTCGTCGTCGACAGGCAAGTAAAAAAAATCGCTCAATTAGCATTGGCCCCGTTAGCGCGACGAGACACACACGGGTGCGCGGATCGTAGCGAGCAACAAAGCCCTCTCGAAAGCTGCCTTCCGCCCGAGTGTATACACGCGTAGCGCGCAGGATCGTCAATTTCCGCTGCAGCGTGTAGTACGCGTGCAGGAACAAAGACTCGAGCTTTTGGGCGCGAGCTTGTCCTTTCTTCCCGTCGTCCCTTTCCTGCACTCTATATACATGTACTAGCGCGCGCGCGCCGGTGATGCGTGAACACAGCCCGTTTGTGCACTTGGCATTGGTCATGCGCGCGCCCCGATCGATACACTCTCTCCGAGGCGCTGCAGCGTGTTTGCTCTCTCCGCCTGCGCCGGGGTCGTTGTATAGCTCTCGGGGCCGAGTGGTGCAGCCTGTACCCCGAGTCATCTGCCATTATCGCACCCCTCGGCATCTATCACGATTCTCGGGCAAAGAGTCAGGCGCGCGCGGAGGAACGAGCGAGTTCAAAGCCCACGCAGTGTATATACATATTAATGGGCGTACTCGCTCGCTCGCTCGCTCCAAGGGTGGCGTTGCGGCTGCGACACGCGGCCCTCGCGCTCCGGCAATCTTCTTAATTAATTCATTCGGTTAATGCGGCGAGGAGAGAACTTTCCTTTTTCTCTCTCTCTCTCTCTCTCTCTCCTATGCTGCACGACACGCGCGTACTTAGTGACGAATCGTTTGTGGATTCGCTTCCACGCGGCACGAGCTCTTCTTTTTCATCGTTTCTGCCCCTTTCTCGCGAGGGTGGAGCGCTTTGTGCGCCGGCGAGAGGGTAGCGCGCGACCCTTGCACCTCCCCCTCGCACTAGAGGCAAGTTTGCTCTAGCGAAAATTCCATCTCGATGCAAATCCGTGTGAATCCAGTGCGCGCGTGCGGGGCTATTCCCCGGTGATCCTTAGCTCGGAGTCGGGATATATATAGGCGCGTCGATGCGAGATGGCAGAGTCTTTTCGATCCCTCGCCAAGGGGGAATTTCGAAAAAAGGAACGTGCTTTCAAAATGCTTTCGTTCGAAGACGAGAATCATTCCTCCAGTGTGGAATCGTCCAGGAATCGCGAGCTAATTGATTGGATAAATGATGAATGCGAAACTTGAGCTTTCGCGAAGGTTAACGTTCGGGACATATTCGAGTCGCGGAAGTGATTCTCTTTTTTTTTCAAAAATATCATCTCGAATTCCCTTGTACGCGAGACTGAAAAAAAACTCAACAATAGTCGCGAGCTGTAGACCGATACGTTATATTTACCGGTAGATAATGAACGCAGGTGCGTAACAGGTGCACGAGCTCTAGTAGCCAAGTACTCGCGCGTTTGAAAGCGTATTTATTCCAAGCCACTGATTTTCAATAGAAAAAAAATTGTTTTTTCTTTCTAATTCGCTACGGTGCTGCATTGGCTGCTGTCACCTTATTTACTTGAAAATTAGTTGAAAAAACTAGTTGAAAACATCTATCGGTTATGCATGAAGAATTGGCGATAGCTCCTCGAGACAGACTGACCGACGGACATTAGACACCGATAGCGAAGCTAAATAAAAAGAGGACAAAAGGTGAGGCCCAAATCTCGAATACGCCAAGCATTGTTCTCGTTTAGGACGATTGAGCCGAGTTGAATTAGCGAGATTCCCGCGTTACATGGGCATAATGTATCGTTAAGCTCGGGTCATTAACATCTCTCGACGCAATGTTTCACGTCATCGCAGGACAGGATAAAAAGAAAAGGGGGAAAAAACGCTCCGGAGAGAGACTCGAGCTCGCCGTTACATCTGGCGTGCGCAAAGGCGGATCGGCGCGAGAGCGGATAAGCTCGGGAGGATCGACCTTGACAATGAGAGGAAAGCAGTCGATGAACTGGATCCTGCTGTTCCACGACTCATTGTTACATGGCGCGCGTAACGGTGGTAGCCGTCGTTTTTTTTTCCTTCTCCCCCACTCTTCCCCCGCAGGGAAAGGGGAAAGCCCCTTTAAAATTGAATTTTGCGAGCTCGAGCGAAAGAGAAGTTGGAGCAGCAGCTCAAACTGGCCAACGGGAGATCGATTAGCCGTGGCGAGAGTCGGCGATGCGGCAAATTAAGAGTCTGGATTCGAATTTCACAGGGAGCGGAGTGAGTCACTACTGCTGCGTTGATTTGAATAATCTTTCAAGCATGCGTATCCCAACTCGGTAAGCTCATAGCCATTGTTCGCAGTTCCGGAGCTTCTTCAAAGATTGTTGTCTCGCTTTAACAATTCCCAACTGCGATATTTCGCTGTTCTGCGATACATATTCCGAGTCGAATCGAGTGGTTCGCTGCTAGACCTCTTCAGGTCCCTGATTTCACAAGAAAATTTCATGAATTCGAAACGGGTCGGAATTGAAGTTTTCTATAAGTTATTTTAGGTATTTTTGAAAGTGCAAAAAAGTTTCGGATTCAAGTTTAACAAAAAATTCGTCAAACAAACCCGAAGGGGTCTGGCAGATCATTGCGTGATATAACTCAGAGTATGCCGTATATTCATATATTGCAGAGAATCGTTTTCATGGATATATTCATGTATACTTGATCGATGGGAAGGCATTGATAGGTCTTGGAAAGTTTTGGAATATATGTATACTGCTTTTTTATTCGAACGCATTCTGTGATACGTCATTGAAAATTGCGAAAGGCCTGAGCTTTGTATTTTAGTTGAGTTTAAAATATGATATGCCTCAGCTCGAGTATCTTAGCGGAGAGTTAGTTTGTCAGTCAAAGAGTAAGCACTTTGTTATAGGGACGAGGAAAGACGAGACCGCTCGTGTCTCATTTGGAGAAGAGAGAAGAAAAGAGCGAAGCGGAAGCAGATCAGGATGAAGTTACGAAAACTCCGAAATGAGGAGAACGTGGTCAAAAATAAGAACCGCGCCACGTCAGAGTTTCCCTTTCATGCCTTGGCTTCTCGAAATATAAGCCAGACGAAGCGTGCGTATGCGATATATACACGGGAATCATATTGTCGATCCGCGCTCGGGCCGTGCGTGCATTTTCGAAAATTCAGCGTTTCAAAACGAAGGAAAAGAAACGAGGGGGGAGGGCGAGGAAAGAAGAAAAACGAGTAACGCTTCTTCTCTCGCGTGGTTACCGCATTATATAATTAGATGGGAGATTTTAAAGCGCCGGTGTGTCTTGCGCACGAGAATAAGTCCGTCTCATTAAAATGCAACGAAACAATAGCGAGCGAGGAGCAGAGCCCGAGAGACATAGGCATAGGCCAAGAGAGCGAAATGAAACGAGGAAAAAGAGAAGCAGCAGCAGCAGCAGCAGCACGAACGAGCGCACGTGCGCGTGCGGCAATAAGAAACGAAGAGCACGAGCAGGGGAGAGCGAGAGAGCTGCAAGAGACATTAAACTAAAATACAGCGAGCTAACATTAGAACCCGCCCCGCGGCGGCGACCGTACACCCCACCCCCCCCCTTCCCCTTACATACGTGTATATGCTGCACTTCGTCTCCTTTCTCAATCTCTTCTGCAATTATTTCTCCGCTTCCTTTTTCTCCCCGTCCTGCGCTCGCGCCCGGAAAAACACGAGTGATTTTATAATCGCGGAACAATTACTGCCACTATGCGGCCCCGCCGCTTGCTCCCTTTCGTGCGTGCAACTCTCTCTCTCTCTCTCACACACGTGTGTGTCTTTTTCTCAACGCATTCATGACCACTCGAAAATGATTAAAAGCAGTTAGCCGTTTACCCTCGGGGTGGGGCTTTTGAATAACATTTTTTTTTCGCGCGCCGACTGCTCCTCCCCACGCGGGAATCCGCCATGTGAAATCGTTTCTCGAAACTCGACATTTGCATCCTCCGAAAAGGGTATGTGTATACATGCAACGAGGTCGTAGCGAGAAGTGGATCATTGTTTTAATACGCGCGAGACAAATTGGACGCGTTACTCCCATTACTTTGAGTGTGTGATTCCCGAGGGTTTTGCGTTTGCGATGAGTAATTAATTAACGGCGCGGCCGACGTACGAAAGACCGGAGCGAGGTTCCACGGGTGGAAGAGGATACTCTGCCATCGCGATATACACTCAAAACCGAACGGGGGCTGGAGTATCGGGAGTAGTTTTGAATCGGTATAAATCAAGCGTAGCCAATCAGGACATATCGCAATATTGGCCAGTAGGCGTCGCCACTGTCAACAAATCAACTTGACGAGCGGATCACAACTATATACATTGGTCACACACGCACGGTTGCGCATGTATGCGTAAGTACGTACAGTAATAGCCCGCGATTCAGTTGTTGACATTGGCGACGCCTACCGGCGAATATTTCGATAAACCTTAATTTGAATGCTTGCGGTCGCGGTGCTAATTAGTTATTCATCCAAAGCTCGTTGAGCTCGTTGAACGCGTCAGCTTTCAACGGCCATAATACCGCGCGCTTCTGCTAAAATTATCCGATCCTAAAAAGGCCGAGCGGCGATGACAATAAAAAGCCTAATGACGCCATGAAATCCGCTTGCGCGTACGCGCTAACAATCGCCTATTAAAGTTTCTCGAGTCCTACACCGGTGTACTGGAATTTTTCGTATCACACTTAGCCGCTTATGGATTCCGATGTATTTGGGTCGGTGCTCATTCCAATTTTCTTCTGGCGCGCTCGCGAGTCCGCGATACACACACACGTACGTCATCCGCGCTCGAATCGTGCGAACTTCGCCGCGTGCCCAGACGGTGAATCGAAGAAAATAGACCGCCACGTCGCGTCCCATTGTCGAGGCCATATAGACGAAATATCACCGGATCAATTCGGAAGCATCGGGTCGCCCGAAGGGGAAAAGAAGTCCCCGCTAAGGCAAATGCCCCCCGCGAGCCGCGAGCGACTGCACCGCCGAGAGCCACGATATCTGCAATTCGAATCGGGAAAGAAAGTGCAACTCGGCGTTTCCCGGAGAGCAGCTGGCGCGGATTGAAAAGCCATCAATCCGGTAAACATTCACGTAAGCTCGGCTCGCGACGGGAGCGACTCGGCGGTCAGGTGAAAAACAGCCGCCGCCGCGATTCCCCGGCGGCGTCGGCGGCAGGTGGAGGCAAAAGGGAGCGCAGCACGCGCGCGACCGGGCAAAAATCAATCGATCGACCCGAGGGAAATCGGCTCGCTTTCCTTCCGCGATGCGCCGCCGCTTCCTAATCTACTCGAGCCCGCCGCGCGCGAGACGCGACTCATTTGTTCGACCCGACAGCTGTCGGCGAAACCTCAGAGGTGATATGCTGATTGATGTACGGCCGATCGTCTATCCGAGATGCATTTTTTATCCCATATAATGCCCGTTTGGGATTCGACCGAGATCCCACCATGTATCGTCTTCATCAATTTCGAGACACATTCACGAGAACCAGCGGTTTAATTTCTTTGGACGTTAAACCGACCTCGTTTGATCACCCCCACGAGGATTTTCCGAAAAACAAATTATCCATAATCTTCGAAAATCTTCTCGTCAACTAGAACCAATAGCAGGCGAATTCATAGTATTTATTATAAATTTATTATAAATATAGTTGAATCAACAATTTTAGTATAAAACTTGATTGTATAATGTTGTTTGAACAATATCCAATTACTACTCAACTGTTGTTGAATCTGAAACAATAATTCTAGTTAACTGTTAAACGGAAGATTCTACTATACTCAAAAGTAAGTTTTACTCAAAATCTAGTATCATTAACAAGTATTCATAGTAAATACCAATACATTTTTATAGTTGAATTTGGTTGAATCACTTGGTTGAGTCGAAACAGAAATATATTTATGGTAGATTCATAGTTGAATTGACTATAATCAAGTTTCGGTGTAGACCCCGTGGTTTAATCGAGACCAATCGCACCACGAGTTAATGGCAATTGACTCTACAGCTGTCATAACTTTTTACACGAGGATAGTTGTACACCGGTGTGAGGGAGAAGGCGAAGCAAAACAGCGACACGAGATACATGCGGCCAAACGAGTGGATGAACATTGTTTGGGAAGCAGAGTACGGTGAAAAATTGAAACAACAGCGCTGTCGCTGGATACCGCAAGCCCAAGCTCGAAATACTCGGTGCTCTCGGGCCTCATCTCCTCCGACTCGCTTCTCATGCTCGGCCTCACGCGAGCAGCTCGCACCGGCTCGCATCGGCACTTTCCATCTCGGAGGCGCGCGCGGGAAATATCGAATTTCAATTTTTCAACCAGGCGCGAGCGAACGAGACGGATGAAAGGAGGAGGAGGAGATCATTGTTCCTTCTCACCCTTTTGACAGCGGGACGTTCCTAATATACTTTCAGGAGACTAGCTGGACGGGCCGGTCGAGTGAAACCGAGTGCGATGCGGAGATTTCGACTCGATATAAAGTGAATGGCCGGGACGACGGACGGTAACCGCATTGAGTGGGGAAACTCTTCGCTTCGACCGATGAATCGATTATTTGTATATTGAAATAATTGCGTTTTTTCGGTCGTCCCCCGAGCCTCGCGACGCGTGACCGAGCGATTACGAAAATTGAATCGACGCAACTGGACGACAAAGTTCAACGGAGCAAAACAACGGTTCGGAGTGGAGGAATCGATTCGCTCGCGGAAACGGTGCTTTTACTTAGAGTCCACCGAGATACAACGCGGTTTCAGGATCGGGTGGCTTTTGAAAATATTTCCTGTGCACGCCAAGTCCTCGACACCTAAAGGGTACTTATTACGGATTCAATCAAAGAAATTTCTCTCAATCTAGAAGAGTTAATGGCGAAAAGGAAAGGTAGACCCATGGCAAAGAGAGAGGAAGAGATAGAGAGGGAGAGAGAAAGAAAAAATATAAATGTACAAAGAGATTCCCCGACGAGACTAGAGAGGGATAGAGCAGCAAGCGCATCAAATCGCTGCAGCAGTAGGAAATCACCGGTGAAAGTTCTCTTAGGGATCCGTCGTGAGAAGTACCGGCATTAAGCCGACGTTCAAATGCCTGAGCGGTGAATCGAGTTCAGAATGAAGTGCTAAGATAATTTAGGGGGAAAAATTAATTGAGATTAGATTCTATTCAAGCAGAATCATGAACCACGATGGGATTTAATTAAATCCCCTTATCACAAAGCCGCTTGATGATGACTGCTCGTGCAGTACAAAATCCTCTCTGCCTCCACTTGTCGACCATCTCTCTCGCGCTTCTTCAGAAAGACACATCATCAATCCCGTTCAGTTGATTTTCGTCAATGTCAAATGCAAAGACCCCAATTCTCCCGCTGGTCTTCGATCAATTTACGAATAAGAAAAAACCAGATATGTAACTGCATTGGAGGAGAGGAGTAAAAAATCCGATGCTAAAATAAGACTTGCCGCAATGCAGAAGGAGCGGATCGTCGGCTCTCCGATGAGCCTTGAGGTGCAAATGAAAAAAAAAAAGAGGCCCGTCGCGTTTCGCAGATCGCCACCGACGACGGGGAAAAGAAGGGGGCAGAGGACGGAGAACGAAAGAAAAGAGCCGGAGGAGACAATGGGGCAGTTGTTGGACGATGCAACGACTTCCTGCGACGTAATAATAATATTTACCCGTGGATTGAGACAACGTAAGCTCGCTTCTCGTTTGATGCATGTCCTCTCTCGTAACCAAGATACGACAGTAACACGTATGTGAGTTACAGCTTCCGAGCGTCCGTTTTCCAAGCTGCGAATTCAATGTCTCGCGCCCTCATTGCCCGTACCAATGATACGTAAGATGATGAATTTTATAAATCATATGGCTGACTCTTACGTTTAACACAGGCTACGAGGAGTAGTCGAGATTTTCATATAAAACTTTTCCCTCGGCTCGAAATATGACTTTTCACATGTTTGTTAATATATGTGTATATCAATTGATTCAGGGGCGTTAGTACGTAGTAGGAAAAAACAATCTAAACATTTCGAACTAGACTGCTAGAATATAGATGGGAAAAAAATAATTCTTAGAGCAATAATATGATGATTTCGTTAGTTGGTGTAATTTTCAACAACACCAGTTCCAGATCACACTATAAAGTTGTGATCAATTGTAATTTGGCTTACAGCTGATGCCTGCTTCATGTATACGTCCAATGTATATTGACCATCCATAATTTAAAGTTTGAACATAATCAAATTAAAGTTTGTCATAACCATTTTTGACTCATTGAGAATCAACGCAATATTCAACTGTCTTTGATTTATTGCTGATACAAATCAGCCACATGATATGTCAATTATACTGAAGAATAGAACCACCAATTTTTTGATGGTGTGTTAATGGTTGACATTATCGAATTGGTATAATATACTCCAACTTGGTAATGGTTGACATTACACCCAATGATGAATCTCATGATTATAGGTTTTCGGATCGCACCGAAAGAGAGTGACATAAAAGCACAACGACATACGCTTGATCCCAAATGAAATGCCAAAGAGAATGGGGGGTGGGGGAAGGAGAATGGGTTTGAAACGACACTCGAGACGAAATTTCCCATTGACAGTGTGTCGAGAAAACACCGTAGAGAGCCGTGGGTGAAAACAAGAGTCAACTTTTCACCGGTTAAAAGGGCCGAGCTCGCGCGTGCGGCGACCGACTATGGGGAGTGTATGATTGATTGGCTACGTGGTAAGCGAGGAACACGGCTATTAATCAAAATTTAGATTACATTATCCGGGCATAAGTGGCGTTATAGCTCTCGAATCAAACGAACGGGGATTAATGAGCAGATACACAGCCGCGCGGCCATAACTCAGGATCCAGATCATTCTATCCGGCAGTAAGCGGCCGACTATATATACATACACACGCGCGAGCGTCTCTCGGATATGCGCGTCGACCGGTTCCGCTCGTTTGCCGATTCGACAATCGCCGGTGTCTACATGATTTCGCGAGTCGAGTTTCCAAAGCGCGAATCCATTTAAAAAGGCTGCGACTTAATTATCCGAGCCAACGATAATCGGCCATTAGAGCCGCGGTCTCGTCGATCGAGTATATGGGCAAAATCGGCGCTGTCAATCAAGCGTGTCGCGCGGGTCGCGTCCTTTGGCGACGCGGCGCTCACGCCCTGATGCTCGATCGAGCTGCCCGTGACGCAACGAGCGGTTTTCGATATGCGTGGTCGGGCGTTTTGGCCGCGCGTCCGACGAGAGCCGCTGTGGGGGGCGCGGCGAGCTGCCTCATCGCGATCGCATTACCCGTGTAATTGCGCGCCGTTTTCATCGCTCGTCTTCCGGCTATATACGCGCCGCTCTTAATATTAAACGGACGATTTGGTGCCCAGCCCCCCGGAGAGCCGCTCGTTCTCTCTCTCTCTCTCTCTCTCTGCACCTGCATCGGGCCCAAGCTCTTGCGCAATCCTTACCCGTGTTTCGATACAGCAGGCGCGGTATTTTTAGATCCGGGGCGTGTGCAGGTATGGGCCACGCTGGAGCGCAGAGACACGTGGTGTAATATTGACGCCTTCGATTTGGCGCGTGGCATTAGTGTTAATAGCCGAGTGTGACGATTTTTGAATTAAACGCGTATCGAATGCACTTGGCCGCGACTATGCCGGGGAAAATATGAAGAAGAGAAAGGATATGTAAACATGGGTAACTTTATACATTGTAACAACTGATTTTAAAAAGCGAACGACATTGAAGAAAACGGCAAATTACTTCTGACCGGAAAAGTGATATCTTTCGAGTACTCTCGAGTTACTCACGCGTCGCATATTCTTTGCAGATATTGAGGGTTTTCTAGCTACTAAAACGTGGGCTTTGAAATTCTAATTCAAGTGCTCATTCCGGCTGTCCTGGCCTATTTAGTCTAGTTTCCTGACCTATTCAGCATACTAAACTGTGCTGGACTTGCTCATTAACAGACCCATGATGGATATTATCTCTACTCTCAACTACCAGGCTACGTGACTTCCCAATTAGGAAGTATTAGAATATTGGCCGATAGGTGTCGCCACTGTCAGCAAATGAACTTGATGAGCGGATTATAACTAATGTATATTATATATACTATAATATACATTGGTCACATGCACCCGTGTGTAAGTATGCGTGAGATATATACAATTATAGTCCTTCAGTGGTGACGCCTACCGGCCAATATTTCGATACATCCTTTAGTAGTTGAACGACTGTGTTTTACAAACAGCCAAGCTGGAAAACATTGCGAGAAAGAATTCCGGTCGCGATTCGACGACGAGGCTAATTTTGGGTTTCCTCGTCTTTGGTTTCAAAATCGATCCGTTCGGCAGGGCGATAGTGTCAGAATCGATTTTCAAATGCGAAGCAATCGGGATTTTTCCAAAATTAAAACTACTCGAGCGTGTCCTCCTTCTGGTTTCATGCTTCCAACTCATTTTGCATGTGTTCCTCGCGCGGAATGAATATTTTACAGGTCAAAGCGAATCATTGAAAGTCATCTCCGCCAAATGGGAGTCAATAAAAATGATATCAGACGTGTGGTGCTCGAACAGCGCTTCTTTCCAACGAGACGCGATAAAATATTCCTCACTTACTGAGTATATGACGGGAAACGTGTATTTTCGTTTGCTCGTAGCTGTAGAGTACTTACCTGAAACAAAAGAAAAACAAACTCTAATTAGTCTCTTGGATTAACTCATCAACATGAAGAAATTGTGAAATTGCACGGCGATAATTCGTTCCGAGTAATTATTCGTCGCACACGTTTGAATATACACGTATAGATGTATATGTATAAGAGCGATCAAGGTGAACGCGAGAATATAAGTGTAGAAATAGAGAATGAGGGCAAAAATGACTAGATAAAGTAATGTGGTATTCGTCCGGAAGGCACGATATCCCGCGATCGGCAGCAGGTGAAAGCTTGCGAAATTCACGCGCGCGCTGAGCGACAAGCACGAAAAGCTGGATTGAAGGGTCGCACACACACACACACACACACACACACACAGCTGCGACTGCTCCAGATTATCAAGATGTGCCGGTGCTGCTGCTGCTGCGCAGGAGGCTCGAGGCTCTGCAAGAGGGCGCGAATCGATAAACTTCAGCGCGTTCGCCAGTCCGCAGTGTCGTATATGTACATCGATTCTACCAGAGGTGGGGGGGGGCATATTTAATCATATTCGACACGCGCGCCCATCACCGCCAAAGATTCAATCTGTGACCCGGGCGACGGCCGTGAGACGGAGTGACCCGAGTTTTTCGCGCGTCTATTTATAGCCTGCCTAATTCGGTATATGCAAAAAAAGCCGCATTGCTCTGGAATCCGTGATTAAATGCTGTCGAGAGTAATGGAGAGTGAACTTCTCGGTGGGGAAGGGACTGCAGTTTTGAGGACGCGACTCTTGGCACGAGGTCGAGCTAATGATTACGAGAAGCTGCTATTCGTCGCCCTTTGGATTGTTCGCGAATTTATTCGCGCCAACTGCCGTTTGGATTTGAGAGATGGTAGCAGCTCGTTATTCATGAGCTTTATCCTCCCGTCTTTGTGCAACGAAAGACTTCGGGATGAGCCGATCGAATCAAATCCAATTACAGTCAGGGGATTTCCACGAGTCGCAATCAGATGGGGATCGCTGGGATCATATCGATAAAATTGCTAGTGAAATTTCGGTTCATCTTGAAATAATCGAGATTCACCAATTACTATTAAACATAGGGATTCTCGAAGAATTCTAAAAGTTCACCGGGATGACTGGATAGTAGTTATAAGATGGATTGAATCAATTGTTGGTAGTATAAGAACTGCTTAGTTCTATTACACAAATATACTGAACTAAGGTAACTGGACCCAATGTGCCACTTTTTTTAGACTTTGTATTTCCAGTTTCGTAAAGTGCTACATTGGATACACGTGTAATTTAAGTGACTTTGGTTTATTGACATTTTGAATGGGTTGAAATAAACAGATGATCCTAGCGATGGTTTCTGATAGTTGTATCGTGGTAGCCTGTAAGATGCCCTTCTCAGAATAATGAAATTCCAATGTTATCATAATCGAATTCGCGAAAATCCTCAGGGGTTGCACATTGGGTACAGTTATCTTATTGCATTTTTCAAAATAGACGCAATAGAAAATGGGCTGGCTGACAGTGAAAATCGAATTGAATCAAGCGGATTCACCGGTAAATTTTCCACTAGCCGCGTGAGAAACCCGATAGGCAACAAATCAACACTATAATATTCCCGGCGATTGCTTCGAGCACCAAAGTCCTTCGGTGCAGTGTATAAATCCGCTTGTCGATACGTTGCGACTCTATCGGCCGACTCGTCGGGCCACTGTCTCGAGGAACTCGAGGAGCCGACACTTTCGCGAGCGCGCATCACCACCGGTGAGTAATTAATTTGACGAGCGGCTCTCGATGTACGTACTGCACGGATGAGAGAAGAGGAGGAGGGCAGCCGGTACACGGATACCGTTAGTTTAATTTGAGGCGCGCGTGCGAGCAGCGTTCGGTTCCGCTTCAGCCGGCCCGACAATCGAAAATCCCTCTTCCGGATTCCCGCTGCCCCTCTACTCCTCTGTCTCTCTCTCTCTCTCTCTTTCTCCGCACTTCGCCGCTCGCCGAGGCTTTTTGCTGACGCGAGCTTCGCTGCGTCCGCGGAACTCGCGCGCGCGGGCCTCTGACGCGGACTTTTTACCGCGCTGTCACGCGCCTCGCTACACCGGGGCTTGCTCCCCTCCCACCGTCTTTTGTTTCGTCGTTTTTCAAAATTTAACCACTCTCTTTTCATGAGTTTACACTTGAAACTGAGCCACTTGCTGATCTTGGAAATTTGCAAAACTGAATAGAAAGAAATAGTTTCTCGGCTTATTGATCTGCTAAAAATAACGCATGGACACTTGTGACGAGTTTAAATTAATTTTTTGATCGTGGTAAAGATTTCTTTGATGGTGTTTCTAAATACTGAAAGAAAACTATCAGTATTATACGTGGCCACGAGCATTTCGAGCATCATACCATTCGACTCTACATTTTTAGAGAAACTTTTTCTCATTAAACTGACCCAAAGCAGATATTAGTATAAGTCTTTTCTATGGATCCATTTTCCTCATTTATACGAATTGTATATATTTTCAATCAAGATTAACCGATCGACGTTGGAATTGTGTTTCTACGATTTAATGAGAGAATTCAAAATAATCACGAAATTACGTAATTGAACAAAAATTTGTTTTCGACGTTATCAACGGTTCGTCGTTGACGCAGGCACACGCCGTTCGAGACGATGTCACGAACTGTCGAGTGAAGCTATCCACTAATTTAATCGATCGAGCGAATTTTGAGTTTCGTCACATTCCGCTCGATTACCACATGTCCAATCGTTTGACATGTAACCAATCCATCCGTAAGGATAGCCGTACTCGGTATCGCTTCTGCGTGGAATAAGAATAATTCATGTCGCACAGTGGGACGTCCGAGATAAAAAAAAACCTAGTAATCTCTCTCGCGTATTCGCGAGGGTAATTTGAGCGATTTTTCGCGCTCGAGCTTATTTAACCGGTAGATTACGGAGCGGCTCTCGCAATTACTTCGGAAGTCGTCCATTTAATAAAATTCACGGCAAGAAGCGATGAAAATCCATATGGCGCGTGCCTTTTTTTTCCCTCGTTTCCACCGTAGCACTATCCCTTGGCCGAGCGGACGCGATCCCATCGCGCGTAATTTCCCTCTCGTCTCTCGCGGACGGGCAAAAAGCTTAATTCGCGTTATAATTGAGAAAAAAATGGCTGGAGCGCGGGGCGTCTGGTTTTTCGCGAGCTGCATACACAAGCTGGGATTTCCTCGGGAAAGTGTAGCGTCTCGCCAGCGAAAACGGCGGATGCAATGCTTTTCGGAAATAAATCATTCTGCCGTGCGCGAGAGAGTATTGCGCTCGCATGCGCTCGTTAACGCGCAGGGCTGCCCCCCTATAGTCTTCTGCATGTGTGTGTGTACGTGCGCGCATGGATGGACCCGCCCCACCACCGCGTGTAATCTACTCGAACTCGTTAACGCTCCTCGAGCCGGACGTTTTTTTTTTCTTCTTTCTTTTCGTTTCCTCCGCGACTTTTATTGTTGTCCGAGTGCCTCGGGAAGTGGCAAAAACGCTCATGACAAATGCCGGACGGCGCGATCGTCCGACTGCAGTCTCTCGTATGTAGAAGATGTAATTACGGCGATACATCATCGCGATTGGCCGGCAGTTGGCGGCGCTTGAAGTTGGTCGAAAATAAAAAATGGATTATTATTACTGCGCAGCGCTTTCTTCTACACGGCTTTTCTCGTACGGGTAGAAAATTAATTCGCGCGTGCGCGTGTTCGGATTTTTATGGGCGCGCGCGCGCGCGCACTTCGTAAAATCCGAAAGTCCGTATGTATGTATACATAAATGAAAATGCGAATTTAATTACGATTCTCAAACGCAACGCAGTCAAATTGTACACGTAGCTATATTTTTTATGATTGGCTCGAGATTCATTATCGTGTATCTTAATTATTAGCTAGAGCATCAGCAAACTTGCGAGCCGATTCGCCGGCACGCCAGACTGGCTTTCTAATGTTTCGAAAATATTTCGCGTTTCGAGAGTAAGATTTCCCAAAAAATCCTTGTCCACACGCGCGAGTCCAAATCACACGAAAAAGCGTATTGATTTGGAAAAGAGCGAAATTGGAAAACACTCGGCAAAATTCAAAACTGTCGCGGTACATACACGCAAGTGACAAAAGGGACTCGGGTTACGAGCAAACCTACTGCGCGAAAGGGGGAAAGTGTAGGAGATGGATGTTGGACGCGAGGTTGTACTCGGGGCGTAACGTGGAAGTAGGTGCGCGTGCGATTATGCCGCGAGTCCGCGTAATTGCGCTGCTGCTGCTGCTCGTTTCTGCCCGCTGATTCCCTCGCGCGCTCTCATGCTATAAACGATCGCCGAGCTCACGAGACTCGGATGTGCGAGCCGTTTTTATACACAGCAACGGCTATCGCCCGGCTGATACAACGCTTGCGGCTAGGCTACAACGCGCAACCGGCTACTGCTGCTGCTTCTCCGCCCTGAGAAACTATCGGGATCCAATTGTTCCGATCGCAAATCACTATTGGTTCGGTACTCAACCCGCACCAGTGGGAAAATTCGTTTGATTCAATCGGACCACCACTGGCAGCCATTTCCCATAGCGTTCGAATTATCACGTTGGATAAAATGGAAGAGATGATGTTGAATCTAAATAAACTTGAGATAGCTTTAGTCGCGCCACGTGATGAGTGTCCGACCCCATCGTTCGACATTAGTTTCAAAATTTGTCGCATTGTGTTTTTTTTGTTAAACATCACATACAAATTTGTTCCGTTACGAATACTAAAATTACCCATTGCGATAACTCTGTAAGAAAATCGACAATGATGTATATAATAGCCATTTTATGTGATAGATCATCATGTTATATTGTAAAATTTGGGATAAAATATAGTCCGAATGATTCATTTTATGACTCAAGTCGTCCTATCTATTTTACTATATCTGTATATATCGAGAACGTTTTGAAAAAATGAATTTGAACAGAAATACGATCTAATTAATTTTCTAACCTATCATCAATATTGATAAGTACTCATGGTGGAATGAGGTGAATTTCGAGAGAACGCCAGTGAAAATTCAGTAAAAATCGTTGAAAAAGTATGTCTCCGACCATCAGTGATTTTCCAATGACTTCTCTGGTAGAAAATTCGATTTTGGTCGTGATTGGGTACAAGCAGTTCTCAGGGCATACATCTATTCAACAAATGAATATTGTTAAAGCTGAAGCAATCATCAATCCAACACGACTCCATAAACATTCGAACTTATTGATTTTCGGCCGTAACTTTCTCGCAGCAATAATCCAATTTGAAGAGGTAAAGAGCCTGTAATCTGCTTTGAGTATTCATAAATTCAACTCGAGGCAGACAAAGGAGAAAGCGAGAAGTAATGCGATTGTCTGCGTGTGATCGATAAAGGATTAAATTGCAGTATTGCACGTCGAGAAGAGGAGTCTGTCGAGTGAAAATTATCGTCCGGACTCTTCGTACGTGATTAGATACAGCGGGGCTTTTAAAACGCCGGCCCGGCCGATTCACTGCAATTCGTCGGTAAGTCACGTTGGGAAGACAACCACAGCATCTGTGCAAGAAGCTAACGATGAAATTCATCTGCGGTAAAAACCAACTTGATTCATCACTATACTCGAGACGTTTTACAAGGATGAGCAATATTTTTCTCTTAATTTTATTTAATTCCTTGACGTTGTAGGTGTATTGGTTGCATTTCTCGTCGTGTCATCGGATTCATATACGCCTTTTACGAAGTGTCAGAGAGGAGCCCCACCCACCAGTGTGAGAGTTGCTAACTGTACCGAAATTCCGTGTTCAATCGCCAGAAATACTAACATCACGGCTGAATGGGACTTCAAAATGAGTAAGTACTAAGTTATAGTGAAGTATGAGTAATTAAGTATGAATAACTACTCTTACACGATATTCCCGTGTTTCGATTGCTAATATTATTGCTACGCGTTCGCCAGTGATGTTTGTTGTTGATTAGGGAGTTTACCGCACTTATGGGTTTTCCAATTCTTCAAAAACTTTTAGAGATACTTTTTTGGTACCCAAAAAGGTGGTATACCCCAGCAGTCCTAACGTAATTTTATTTTCCTGAGATATTCGTATCGATCGGAACAATTTCCAACAATGTACAAATGTACCCTTGGATATTGAAATACTTTGAATGAAATACTGATGAAAATAGTCAATATTTAACTAAAAATTAATAAATAGGTTTACTCATTTTTTAGTTGAATATTTACTATTGTTCAAAGAAACATTCGATAATAATGTAAAATGTCGTCGAATGCGTAGCGAATGACACGGAGACGCTGAAGCTGCATTCGCACATAAAGGGTTCGTGGATGAATTTCCCCGTGAAGAATGCGTGCAGCACGCTGAAGAACGCGACGTGTCCACTTGTCGCCGGCCAGAATGTTACGTACAAGCAGATCATACCGGAGCTGAGGTACTACCCGTCGATACCGTTAACCATCGAGTTTGCCCTCCTCGACGACAACAACAACGTCGTCGTGTGCTTCCAGCTCACCGGCAAAGTCGTCAATAGGTGAATAAATACTTCGTTTTTTAGAGAAAGCACATACCCGTGTTTTCTTCTTTTCTACATATATACCTAATGCGTGTCCTTCCCTCTCTCACTCTGTGTGTCTGCTTTCTAGGCAACGCTGACAATGCAGCGCGAATACGAGTTTCACCGAGTCAGCCAGTGGAAAAAAAATACCATTTCATATCGGCCGCTCGCGCGACAGCAACGTCGAGGGGAAAAATGTCGAATTTTCTCCACTGCTGTACATGTCATTTTTTCAATTACGTAATTGAATGCTTTGGACTGAGGAATAACATTTCCAGGCTCTGGCTCTATGCGCACTCATGAATACCACAACTAAATTTTAATGTTACGGTTTATAGAGAAGAATAGATTTTATTACAGAAGTCCAAGACAACGAGTTTAATACAAAGCTAAATAATACTCACTAGGGGACAATATCACTTAGGCATCACTGTTGAGACCCAAACAGGTGTACATCTATACGAGTGAAATTTTATACACATAAATACCGTAATACAATTACGATAACGGGTAACACGTGTAATTCCATACGTATAACCCGCTTCTCTTTGTAATATTACAAAATCTGTGATTCTGCGCGTTGGGCGTTGATATATGGTAAAGATAAATCAACATAAAAAATTTATGTGAAAAAGTGAGAGATCTGAAGATAATTCTAGATTTGAAGCAATCAAGAGCACAATAAATTCGATCGATTTCTTTATATTTAGATAAAAAGAACTCAATTACATTCTTGGTTGGTTGAACAGATAACTAAACGATAATTATCTCCGGAGTGAACACGTACATTTGATTAGATACGTCCAAGCTTTAAATGCACGTAACTGACTGGTTTACTCGGTAGAAATCGCCGAAACGACTAGCATTACGTTTGTTCGTATTTTTTTTTTACTAAGGAGAGACAATCGGTACTACGATCATGAAGATTATTTACGGTAAGAGAGATGTAATAGATCCATTATATACTTGAATGTAAGACAAATCAGCCTCGCTCAAATTTGCAGTTAATTTTTTTAAATTTCGCCAGAGATCAGTTACGTATGAATCGATTGTATATTGTATTGATTCTGGATCCCAAGAGGAAATGGTGTATCGTTTGAATGAATAATATAAATGTGACAAATATACTTTTGCCTTATCATTCCTTCAGATTATAATCAAAATATAATTATCCTCTCAGAATATAAATTGATTTCATACGGAAACAATTCATGGTTTCATATTGATTGATTTAAGTTATTCAAAATGAGAATATTTTATGACAAGCTACAGGTATCAGCAGAGAGAAAGTTATTTATGTGACACCTTCCATAAAGTATGCACATTTTCATTCACTTGTACCCAAAACACTGTTTGCTGTCAATTGAGCTTTTATTATACCGTTAAACTTTGGTTTTTCTTGTATCTTGATTTCCTTAGGTTACTATCTTGATTTCATTAAATTGTAGAAAACGATGGAAATGGTAAGAAATTTTCCAAATATCGATTTGTGATAAATGTTGAAGACAGCAACATTTCTGGTCATGTTCAAATAAATGTACAGTTTCTTAACAGAAAATTCAATATTGAAACGGAAAACTGAAAAATTATTGCGTTTTATTTTCGGATGCGTTATTAAAAAAAAATACATTTTCAAAATACAGTTACTTCTGAAATTTCAACTCTTTTTCCAACAACCATAGTGAATTCGAGATTTAAAAGTTTGAAAATACGTCCACAGATTCACATCTGTGATTTTCCAGACATGAAAGAACGTAATTAATTGATCCCTATTATCAGTGAAAAATGCATTCATTTCCCGCTATTTAATTTAAACTTTAATGACAATTCAAACATGGTCAAAATGCTTGTATCAGAAATATTCAACAAAAAGCAACTTTTTTGCTTTGCAATAGATTTTAATATTTTTTAGACTCGAACAAAATCCCAATTTCACGACACTTTTTTACTTAAAATCTAAAATCTATCATTGTTTTCTGAAGATATGAGACCGCATATTCAACTGCAAAAATAGATAGAGCACACCCAAAGATAATAAGATAAATAGTTTTGACAAGGATTTTGTTCCCCATTTCTTTTTCTGAAATCAAAACCCAAAATGAGGTGAAAATTGCATGATCATCGATTAATTAAGTATCGAATTCTTTTTCAATTCTTAGATTCATTGATTCTAATATTAAAAATACGAGTATTAGAGATGTGCTATTTATAAAAATGCAATGGATCGATTTGAAAATGCAATTAATTGTCGGTTTGTGATAAACCACCGAACGAAAAATCACAGACCGATGCTTATCAGTAAGTGTTGTTTAATAATATCAAATGCTCAAGATTGATAAGTCAAAATAATTAACCACACTCAAGGTTTGACGATTGCTGCCTGTCTCGTGGCATTATCGAGCCAATCGACTCCGTTCAAAAAGTGCGCGGATGGACCTGCGCCCACTGAAGTCAGAGTCGACGGCTGTGATAAAACTCCCTGCAAATTGCAAAGAGGGACCAACGTCACAGCAGAGTGGGACTTCAACATCAGTGAGTATATAAATATATATCGGACTCCTTTTTCTCTACACGAAAAGAAGAATATTCTTGTATAAGCTTGACATAGTAACTGTTACTTTACGTATACTCGATTTTAATGAATTTTACGTACAACAATAGGTAATATACGGAGTTACGTCTCTAGTTTCCACAACTTTTGACAAAGTCATAGTTAGTTTACCGCCGATGTTAAAATTCGAGGTAACATGAGTCAAAATTGTCGATACATCAAACGGCTACAACTTTACAAAGAGAACTCGTGAATTCTAGTTCTAAATTTTATTTAGAAAATTCTGACAATTATTTTCCACAGGTGCAAAGACAAATGAGCTGAAGCCGCGAGTACGCGCGGAGGTGGCTGGCATCACGGTGAACTACCCTTTCCCGCAGAAGAACGGATGCGTTTCGTTGAAAGACTCCCAGTGCCCGTTGGACGTTGGTCAGAAAGTCACCTACCAACTCACCATGCCCATCCTCAAGTTGTACCCTAGAGTATCGCTCAACATCGAGTTCGCTTTTCTTGACGACGATGGCAAAGTTGTCGTGTGTTACAAGCTCCCAGCCAAAGTTGTATAATCAATAACTCGATTTTGTTCTATTAATACAATAGAATGCATCAATAATTTCTTTTATTTGCATACATCTTTTCTCCCCTGTGTTTTGTCGAATTTATTGAAGGTTGATTGATGATTTGCATGTTAACCTTTCATGTACACACCTCTTCCGAGTTACATGTCCTTTACATTGGTGTCAAAATTACCAAAAAAAAATTCCAATGACTGTCATTTTAAATCTAACGTATAATTTTCTTTGAAAAAAAAGAAACGTCACAGGCATACCTTCCTCTTTCGTTAACAAACTCTGATAGTGATATTCCCTGGATATTCCCTCTCAATCAGTTTAGAACAAGGTTAAAAAATCGTAAGAAAATTTGATTTTTCCGAAAATTGGATTCACACTCATGAAGTCAATATTATACGCGCAGGGCTGGGACTTTCACGTTTTTTCCTCCGAAGTTTGACAGTGTGTTTACGAAGCAGCGAACATTAGCCAGACCGGGGGCAGTGATTGTCTGCGCGGACGAACCCATCCGAAAGGAATAACCGCGCCACGTGTAAGTGGTCCCACTGATCCGAATCGCGAGTACGCAAAACGCCGGGAAATAGCGCGGCAGAGTGAGGAGGGGTTGAATCATCGTGCGTCGTTCGACGTGCATGAGCACTTGGGTTAGATATCAAGAACGGGCCCCGATCTCGAAGTTTAATCGAGCGCGACGAGACAGAACCGCTGGCCGGCCTACGATCCGCGTCGTTCATGAGCCGATCTCCCATAGAATTAATGCTTGGCTCCGTTGCTATATATTCATCGTTTTCTTCTCTCGCCCGCGCATACAGTCGTTTCGGCACGCGGCGATCCAACATACAGCCGAGACTCAGCTATCCCGCGCGGAATGTCAATATTTTTCTCTTCCGATTGTCTCCGCGTACTCCACATCATCGCTTGGACTTTCTAGGTAGAAGCGCGTGGAATTCGTCGAGCAATATTTGCACGCGGCGGCGCGCGTGTTGAATAATCGAAACGCGCTTCGGCGTTTTCACCGGTATTCCGTTGGATCTCGTTAGCCAGTGGCACGACTCACTCGCTGCTGGCGCAGAGTAAATTCGACGATTATTATAGAAAATCAGGGACACTCACAGGCGCGCGCGCGAGCGGTAAATTGTAAAATTAATATGATTCCAGAGCTCGGCTGCGGTGAAATGTTTAAAACGCGAATGAGCTCGAGTATATACTTCATTATGAATCAAAATGAAAGTCGCGCGCGTGTCTGTGCGTGGATGTGTGTACAAGTTCGCGTGAAAGTCGGATAAATCATTATTTTTCCAGTTCAACCATATTGAATTTCGAGCTGGATTAACGAGATCATTACGGGGATTGTCTCCGCCGAGTCGAGAGGCACTGTACGGTTTTCCGCGTGGACGCGCCAAAAAACAAGGGAGAGAAGGATTCTCGCGTCGCGGCGCCGGGTAATTTTCAATTGCGCGTGAAAGCCGCGCGCACGAGTCTACTTGCGGGCGCTCTATATAGCGGTAGATCATAAAGCAAACAAAATTATCCCGGCCGGCTCTCGTTGACTCTGCGTTGCACCAACGCGCGAAGCAGTGGCGGATGCACGTTTGAAAAGCGTGGGAATAGGCTACTGTACCGGCTCTTCCGACTGCTCCGAGTGACTTACGCACAAGTGAATGTATCAAATTTCAAATGGGACTTTTCATAAATCCCCCGCTTGATGCTCACGCGCCAGCGCCAGAGAGAGCTAGAGCGTGAATTATAGTCTGCGCGCGCGGCTCGCGCGAGTCTCACATTTTCACTCGCTTGAATTTATACCTTCGGTCGTATATATATGAAGTTGGTACGCGGCATGCGATGATTGCGCGAGAAAAAGGGGGCCGCTCGGGCGAAAAGTATCGCTGCATCAAAGAGCAAACGCAGACAAAGAGAGACGGGCCCCTCGCGATAATGGAATTTTGAAAATCTTGCCCAATCTCCGCGGGAGCTTTCTCCTCTCGCGCCTCGAGCGCTAAGGGCCGTCCGGATGAATATCGAGCTGCAACGCAGGAGGACGTTTGAAAAGCGTGAAATCGACTTTCCCGCCGAAATCGATGCCGGCTCCATTTTTCCGACCACTCAATCATATCACTGTCCCGAGAGCCGCAAGTGTGTATGCACACTTTCCCAAAGAGAACGGCGGATCGGAGATGCCGCCGGCCGATATACGTGTCGCACGCGCGAGCCTGTGAAGCGAGAGAGGTATACGTGACGACAAGAAAAAGGGCCGGTGCTTACGCAACGGAGAGATGCTCCATTGTGTGTGCGCGCGCACGCGGCTTCAATCAGCTACCTCGCTAATTGAGCGGCGCGAAGCTGTTTTTCGTCTCGCATGAATATTCATGAGCTTATGGGTAGGGGGCCACTTGCAGGGTAATTGCGAAGAGACGTTGCGCAACTTCGTCGAAGGATTCACCCGGTGTATGTATGTTCCGGATTGGCTTGCTGAGATTTCGTCGGTAGTACGGTATTTGTCATATGGTGTTGTTTTCATTATCCATTTTTCATACATCTTCGTTACTTGTATACGTCTGACGGATTTTCTTTATTCAAAGATCTAAATTCATTGATGTATCAAAGTATGTGAATCAAAATTCCAACTAGACGAAGTGATCTAGATAAAGTAGTATAATTTATTGGCCACTTACACAATCAACTATAATTGAAGAAATATATGTTCCGATTGATTTTCCTTCTGCTAGCCAACATCATTTCATATTTCGCAAAGCGAAATTCTGCGGGGCAAACGATTTTTTTGTAAAATCTCGACTACTCTTGATTACTCCGTGTATTCGGACACTTGAGCTCATTAGTTAGATTATTAAGAGTCAACTAAAATTGCAACTCTCCGGATTAATGCTGATAGAGTCGCTCATGTGATTTAGGGCTCATTATTATTTAGGGTTGCGATATTCGCCGTGCGCCGGATACACTGAAGCCTATAATGTCGTAGGCTGTGTCACGGCGTCGTCTGTGACTCGTCTGGGGGCACATGTTTCTTCTCCACCATTTAATTATATCTCTAAAAGGAGTCCTCTTTCGCAGCCGCGGATGGCCAAAGAGTAGCTGAACAATTAGTTATGTTACTTATTTTTTTTCATTTTCAACTCCAATATTAATTCAATTATCTAATTTTTTGATAGTTGATGATTCTTGGACACAAATGTTGGAAAACAATGAATTGATAATTTAAATACACATTCACGAACAATTAAAAATTGATCATGGTATTATACTGAGAGGAGAAATAGGTTTTTTTTTAAATCTTGACTTGCATTCTTGATTACGCAAGTGTAGTCAGACCCTTGGGCTCATTAGTTTGATTATTGAGAATCGACTAAAAATGCAACTGTCACTGGATCAATGCCGATGGTCAGTCATATGATATATTAATCATACTGAAGAATAGAACATACAACTTTTGAATACGACTTTCTAAATTTGTTTGGATTGACATTATTGAAAGTGTATTTCGCTTCGATCAATCACGTTGGATCTCCAAAGTATGAATTGTGATATCCACTAGACAAACGTACACAAGAAAATAATTGGTTGAAAGAAAAGAAGGTTTGTTTGCAACTATGGTATCAATGAGCTATTCGCGATTCGGGGCGGGCAGTTTTTCCGCAATAAAATCTTTGTAATTTTCGTTGATTAAATTTCATTTTACCTCGAACGATTCGCTGAAATTATCGCGCTGTAAAACAGTGTATTCGATACAGAAACTGAACGTCCGATTCATTAAGCATTCCTCGCGGGCACTAATCACAGGAAGCCCCGTCGACAATTACACGCCACGCTCGCGCACACACACACACAAGATCTCTCTGGCTAATTTCAATTTGTCTCTTAAGCAAGTCGAGTGACGCGCGATCGAGCGGATAACGCGCGCGTAAACGACGAGGCGCGAGGATCATCTCGGCGGCGGCCAATCCAATAAACTTGGCCGCGACGGTCAAACCGGCTCGATCAAAGCTGCGGGGCGGCGCAAGCGAAGGTGCAAGGACCTGCGCCGCCGCGGCGGCGGAAAAATGAAATTCTCAACAGCGGGGAGAGAAAATTGGCCGGCCGCGCTTCGTTTCGCGCTCGCATTTAATGAGCAATATCGCGCGCGCGCACCGGAGATATAATAAGCGAGCAGCCGCACGAGACCGCAGAGCAGTGTACACACGGGCTCGAGCTGACGCCCGGGTGAATTTTTCATGCCCCACAACACCCCGTCCAGCCGAGAGCTTCCCTTCGCGATATTTCGCGATGATGTGTTTAATCCGCGGAACGGCGTGATTCAGACACACGGGGATTATCGCGTGGGTATACGCACGCGCGAGGGCACACGATCGTTAACTCGCCTCCGACCTTGACCAGCATACGCATTTTTCCTCTCTAATCAGCCGGAGTAGGCGTCGCGCGGTCGCCGGACTCTCTGGTACTCCGCGACGAAGATCGAAATCGAAAATCGACAAACAACGAGGTTCAATCGTTTTATTTTCCATAATGTTCGGAGGCACGCGAATCTAAATGACGGGCACGGTGACGAGTTAACACGCGGGCCTAAACACACTCGCGTATACGGGCCCGATGAAATTTCACGAATACGGTGTTATTTTTATAGTTTCCGATTAATTACACGTTAATGCGAAATTTAATATACTCTGTATATAGCGCCTGCCGAGAGCTTGGCGTAACTAATGATGAAAAAATGCCGAAACAACCATAATCAGCGCCATCGCCGAGACTCGCCGAGAGATAATAATACCCCGGTGCACTCGCGGCCAGTTGATTTTCAAAGTTAAATGAGGACTTGGCTCTCGTCGGATGCGCGTCTTTTATAACCCGCTGAAAAATTAAAATTCAGATAAGATCAACCCCGAGACGAGTTGAACGTGTGGAGATAATTGGACTCTCTGTGTATACACACACGCGCGCAAGCGAGCTCATATTGCGCGCGCGCTATTGTATCCGAAGTAACAGAGTGAAAATTAAATTAATCCCCGGCTCGGAAGGGCGTATCTACCCGCGAAGCGCTAATCCACCGATTCGGATGGATAACAAGCGAGCGGTATATTGGGTCGAGTGTCGCGCGAGAGCCACATAAAAAAATTCGATATGCGCGGAATCGCACAGCCCCATGGCGGCGAGCATAGCGCGCTTATCCGATTTCTCGCCATCAACAGTTCGTTCGAGCTTCCGATGCGTTACGAGCCCTAATTAGAGTCGCAGCCGGGCTTCCGAGAGAGAAAATGCCCCTTCCCGCCCCATGGCTCGCGCGCACATCAGCTCGCATTGTTTGGTAATTGGGCCAGCCGCTAATCTGTGCCGTACGATTTTACTCGTCTTCCGCGCGCGCGAGTGACGGAGGAGACTTGCGAGGCACTCGCTCGACCGACGGAATCTACGTCGGGGCATGAAAAATACCGGGGCTTTCAAGATACGCTGCGTGGAGGAAGGATCCTCCTTTGAAGGAGAGTGAGGGAGTTGTAGCCAATATGCGACAATCTTCGTAATTCACCTGCATTCCATAGCAGTCTGTAGAGGGCACGGTATACCATGTTGGTAGTACGGTGTAACGAGGGAATAGTAAATTGCATGACTAATGAGCACTAGTCGGAGGTGGAGCCCCCTTTTCCTGTACCAAAAAACAATTATAACATGAAAAAAGAGCAAACAGTTTTGAACAATATTCTACTTGAGAATATTTTACACGGGAGCAATACGATAGCTCACGCACTACTCAAAAATGGCATTTTGCCATTTTCATTCCTCTCAAGTAAAACAAATACCTTTGTCTATTTACTGGTCACCTGAACTTCACGGTGGCAAGCATCACTGTACAAAGTTCACCTCCAGTATTTGGACGAGATGCTTCGTCTTCGCATTTCTCTTAAAATTTAACTCTCAAAATTTTGAATTTCAACCGTGACCGAGTCGAATTGGAGAGAAATTTCTGCGAGGACCTCGTTCGAGTTTTTAAATCAGAGATATTAGAATTCCCAATATTAATTCGTGGCTTCGTAATAAGTTGACCGTGAATTTCTCAATAAAATAACAGCTTTACTTTCTCGCAATACATTCGTATATTTACACTTTCTCGCATTGCCACGGATCTTGTACGGTGATGGACCAAAGTAAAAGCGACTTAAAATGTTTTTTCAAGTTTTTTCTAAGCTTTTAAAACTTTACGCTTTCGGCCAAAGCACGAGCTTACGGGAGTTAACGTCGAGAGAATCCATCGCCGCGAGACCGCACACTAAAATCAAACACTCAACTAAAATAAGCGGGTGAGAGATTTCGAGAAAGAGAAAAAAACGCACCCAATCGATAGCCGAGCTGACTTCCCATACACTCGGTTCGGCGCGTCTCGGGTCTACGGGCCGCGGTTACAATGCGCGCATCACCCAAGTCGCGCGCGCAAATGCCCATGAATCACGTGAGCAAACAATACCGCGGCTCGCGTAGGTGAATGCAAATTATTCCGACTGGAATACGCCCGGAGTTTTCAATCGATTTTTCCCCGCCGCCACTCGCGAGTATTGTTCGCCTCGCGCGACTTGTGGGAATATTACTTGGAAAATACACAGGTGGAAAGTGCCGGACCCGCGCGGTATTGGCCAAGCCTCTCTTTACGCGATCTTCATCCTCGCGCGTTTCATCGAGCACCACATCTCGTGGGTCCGCTCTCGCTCTCCCCCGGCCTGTTTATATGCGCGTAAATTTCATCAGATCCTATCAATCGTACCGCTATTGGAAATTAAGAGTTCCCCGCCCCCCCCCCCGCAATCTTTTTCCCCCAGCTATTGATACTCTCCTGGGCCCGTTTATCCATTCCCGATAAATTAGCCAGGCAGATCTAACTCGGCCGATAGGCGAAATAAAAGCCGCGGCGGCGGCTCGAGGAGCCCAAGAAATTGGCGACTTTTTGATTAGATTCCCCCCCGGGGTGAAAGTCTCCCACACGAGAGAGGAAGACCGTCTATATACGCACACTCGGCCCGCGCGCTCGCGCATTACTTTTATCGATGCTCCGCGATCTCAGCTGATGAACTCCGCGCGTAAACTGCTATTTTATGGCTGCATTGTTCGAATTATTCGATCAGGTGTTTATGTTAATCCGTCCATGCGTGTATATGTATATATACACTTAGGGTAATTCGAACGCGAACTAGGATGAAAATCGGGCATTGTTTCGACGCGCAAAAATCACAATTTTCAAAGTACCGCGCGAACCGGTACACGCGAAATTACGTAAAGACGTTTTCCACCGGCCGAGCTGCGAAATACGAAATTCGATACATGTACCTCGTATCTCTTTCTCTGCAACAATTGATCGGGCGAATTGGATCTTTACCCCGTCCATACGAATCACCTATGCAGTCAAAAGTAAACGGTATGGATTCGGGTGGAACAGGCTGGCAACGGCTCTATCGAGCCTATGCATATACGCACGGACGTTATCAAGACGAATCGCACTGGGCAAATCAACGTGGCTCGGGCAATTTCTCGCATTAGCGGGCTTTATCGCTGTCTCTCTCTCTCTATTTCTCTCTTTGCCCGGCGAGCTCGTGCCCGCACTTTTTAGCCTCGCGTATAGCGCGAGCCAAGGTGCACGCGAGGATTCGCGTGCGCCGAATAAATAGCGTCGCTGCATTTACGTTGCGGCGGGGAGGCGAACCCGTTAGAGCCTCTCGCCGACTGTCGGCGGGACTTCCATCATCGGGCGATGGCTAACTTTTCGAGTGCATCGGGCGCACGTAAATTCGAGTGCGCCAGATTAGTTTTATGATTCCGCGAATTTCGAGGGCTTCTTCACGGGCTCGATACCATGTGGCCGACTACTCGAGAGAGAGTGCCTATATAATACCCGAATCGACGGAAGCGATGATTCATTTGTTCCCGCGAAAAAGTTATATACGAGCAGTATTGCGTACGAGAGAGCAGTTCGAGGTCCCGAGAGAGCCGAGTGAAGCCACGGGAAATTTTATTGTCGAACCGATATAGGGTTGAGGAGTTTCTCACGACACCTATAGTTTTACATGCGCATCACGAAGAGCTTACAACGAGGTCGTGTTCCTCTTACTTTTGTTCGAATTCATTTTTTTCGGATGATACGTCAACATTGAAGGACAACCTTTTTTGATATATACTTCAAATATGACTCATCGTTACTAACCAATGACGGGCAGATATTAAATACAAGTATTCAAGTGAATACGAATTCCCCAGATAAAAGCATTTGTATAAAAGAATATATATGTATCTACTCCGGGCGCAGGGACCGATTCCGTAGCCGATGGATGGCCCAAGCTCCACCCAGATTTTTCCTATGTGGTTTGAGCTGCTGAACACGAATTTCGAGGGTGGACAGCCGGAAAATGGGCAGGAAAATTTTTATCGAGAATTTTCCGAGAGCGATAGAAAAATCAGTTTTTTTGCGAAAAAAAAAATATTTTTATATTCTCCTCAGCATTCTGCACAAGAAAGGTCCTTATACATTTTTCACGAAAAGGCGCCGTTCCGGAGTAAAAAATTCCCAAACTTTGAGAAAATGCGATTTTTTCCGATTTTCAAGGTGCTGCTGCTCAGTCACGCCACAATATTTTCCAGTCCACCCGGTCTCAAACTGCTGTTTTGGGTCTCAACTGGAGATTTTGATAGTTTTGAAGCCGGAAAAATGGTATTTTTCAATTTGCCGGCATTAGTTTTCCAAGCACCTCCAGCGCCGTTTAATTACGCTTATTAACGTGCTAAAGAGTTTTCCGAGGTTGGGTCGATGGTTGGAATGTTTTGGATGGGTTGGGTCGATGGTTGGATTTTTACCCTCATGAGATTTTCACTTAAAATTGCTATTTTCAGTGTTATATGAATTTTCCGAATTTTTTTACCAATTTCCTGATTTTCCTTCGGAAAATTGAATTTTAGAGAATTCAAATAAATGGGAAAACATTATCGAAAGAAATTGGGTCGAATCTAACCATCGACCCAACCTCGGAAAACTCTTTAGCACGTTAATAAGCGTAATTAAACGGCGCTGGAGGTGCTTGGAAAACTAATGCCGGCAAATTGAAAAATACCATTTTTCCGGCTTCAAAACTATCAAAATCTCCAGTTGAGACCCAAAACAGCAGTTTGAGACCGGGTGGACTGGAAAATATTGTGGCGTGACTGAGCAGCAGCACCTTGAAAATCGGAAAAATCGCATTTTCTCAAAGTTTGGGAATTTTTTACTCCGGAACGGCGCCTTTTCGTGAAAAATGTATAAGGACCTTTCTTGTGCAGAATGCTGAGGAGAATATAAAAAATATTTTTTTTTTCGCAAAAAAACTGATTTTTCTATCGCTCTCGGAAAATTCTCGATAAAAATTTTCCTGCCCATTTTCCGGCTGTCCACCCTCGAAATTCGTGTTCAGCAGCTCAAACCACATAGGAAAAATCTGGGTGGAGCTTGGGCCATCCATCGGCTACGGAATCGGTCCCTGCGCCCGGAGTAATCGTCCGAATACAAACATTTGGCATTTAGTATCGAGTGAACTAAACACTGAATTCATTCCACTCAGGTGCCAACTGTACGACGAAACACACCCCCGTATTAGCTTGAGAAAAAAGTCACAACTCAATCATTCTCGCGCGTACTATCGATTCAGAAGATAAAAAAAAACGCCTATTACTCTTGTAAGACTCGAGCGAATCCCGCGCCTCCCCGTTTGAGAATTCAAAATGGCACGTACCGCGGCAAGTGCACTTGGGTTTTTCTTTCGCTGTAAAGAGCGCTTAGCACGATAATGAACGAATGGAGACGTGGAGGATAATGTTGGAGAATACAGATTACGGGTATGGGGGCACGCGGATAGGAAGTGCAAAGTGTATGATGGAGCGCGCCAGAGAGAATTTGACGTAGACATGCGAAGACAGCGTGCAGAAATGGGGAAGAGCATTATGCTAGAGAGCAAGAGAGACTCCACCGGATATTCAGCCGCGCGCGCGCTTGAATATATATTTTTACATCACCAAGCTCAAGCGAGCAAATTATTACGAGGTGCGCGATCTCACAAACATTATTCTCGATGATGAATCACCGCAAGCGCGGCCACCGAGAGAGCGTTATCCTTCTTTTTTTTTCTTCTTTCCGTCAAAACCAATTAAATCGGGACGGAAAAAGAAAATCTCTCGCAACGGGACATTTCAAAAGCAGCTTTTCGCGGGCGCGCACCTCGATATATACACGCACGAGTTAACTTTCCTCTCTTCCTTTCTATCGATACTTTCAATAAAATATACTGCGAGCCCGACCGGCCGTGTATGTATATCGGGCAGGGCCGATCTCGGAGAAAATCCCTCTCGAAAGCTCCGTGGCCGCTCACCTCTGGCCGCCTGATTATCCGTATTATTTACGCGTTTCTCGGGCGCGGCGGTGGCACGCCTATATCAATCGGCGCGTGTTATCGCGCTCGAGCGACACGCTCTTATATAAATTATAAGCGGGCTCGTCGCGCGCCGCGTATATGCCATTTTCTCCTGTGTATAATTCGCGGGTCGATTGTACATTGACTCGAAACGATTCGATTCAAGAGACGACGCCTCGACTCGTATAATAGTCAATTAGCACCGACGGCGTTTATCGGATAGTCTGGTATGTACACACGGTGAGTTTCCCCCAGTCGGGGCTCATTACCGGCGCGCCCGTTGCAATTTAGACGGGATAAAATCTTCGCGCGTTCCTGGACGATGTAATTAGCGCGTGTGTGCGTTCGCCCCGCGGGCTTCATACTTCGGGATATGCGCGATGGGAAAGAGGAAAAAAAGGAAGGGCCGGGAACGGGCGAAACTGCGGGTTTTTTTTCTCTCGCTTTTCCCGGACGATCCGAGACGACGGGTCGTCTGTGTAAACATGCGCGTGATCGCCAAACACAACTCGCCGCGTCCCTCTCTCTCTCTCCTGTAATTGGACCGCGCATATTAACGGATACATTTTATACTTGAACACCGGCCGGCACGCGCGTGTATAACTGTCCGCAACGGGACCAGAGCTTGTTATTATCGACAGTGTATATGGGCCATTTAGAATCCAACGAACCAATTCTAATCGTTCTATCCGACTTTTCGCGGGGCACTTTTATACATTGAACTGATTCCGTTTCTCCTTAGATTTCCAATAGATTTATATACTTATTTTATATTACTCTGCGGAATAGTCTTTGATCCGCGCGCGTATGCGAGATCAATTGAATGCGAGATTACCCTTGGAAATTCCGCACGATATATATATGGGGCCTTATCTTTTTTCGAAGAAACAAAAGATAAGATTAGTCTCGTGGCGAACAATTGTCAATAACTCATTTATATGAGCAATTCCACCCGTCGTCAAGTGTCTTGAATTTTCTTTAAACTTTTACCGATTGTTATTCTAGGCTAAAAAATAATCTTCAAATTTTTCTTTTCTACCAACACTTTCTCGTTGATTCTGATTGTCAACATTGTTTCTTTCTTCTACTGCTATGAGGTTTAGCTGAGGGATTTGAAAAAAAAATACGTTGAGGTGAAAAAATTTCAACTTCTTGAGATTATTCAGAATTTTCATAAGTACTATAAAAAGCCCTAAAAAAGGCTGAACACGTCTGAAAAAGTGTTTTTGTGTCCTTAATCAGTTTTTTTGAGAAACCGATAACATCATTCATGATAAAATGTAATTTTCAAAATTTTTTCACGTAGAAAAATACTTTTTTAAATGACTCAAGAGAAGCACATAGATGTAGAAAGAAGATAATTTCGGGGTATGAGAGCACTATTAGAACAGTAGCATTGAAAAAATCTTCTTTCCCAGCCCAAAATACAATCGGTACAAGCTCAAAGAAAATTCATGCCAGTAATACCGGACAAACTCGGCGGATAATTGGGCGAATTGCTCGTATACCCAAACGAGTTGGAATCGAGGATAGAAAATCCCGCGAGCCCCATTGAAATTACACGGCGGTCAAAAAGTTGGCGGGCTCGCGTTGCTTTATCGATCGAGAGTTGCCGTTGAATCCGGCCGGCGAGTTCACGCGGCGGCCATAAAACGCGACGTGCGCGCGAGTTTACGCGCGAAATCGAGGCTCTCCGTAATAGAATTTGATTGGGCTCGGCTCTCCGCGTATATGTGCCCGAGTCAAAACAAACTAGCCGCGCGGCGCACCGGCTACTTTGCGCGCGCGAGTAACGAGGAGGGGGGCAAAGAAAATCACGGGCACACATCGGGCCGCCGTCATATACACGCGCGAATAACGAATCGCACGTGCCCGTATAGCCGCCCGGTTGCTCGCGTGATCGCCGAGATCGGATCGGCCGCGGGGCCGAATGGGCATTTTGGAAAATAGCCGGTTGATTCTTGTATTGGGTACACGGCAGCAAAAACGATTCCTTGATTCAAGTAAAACATCTTTCTCAAATTGGGACGGAACAAATTTCAGTATGGAAAAAGTACTCAAATCAAGATTTGTATTTTGTACTTGGATCAAGTACTTCTTGTGCTGAATTTCTGTACGACGAAGTAAGGTAACTGTACCCAATTTGGCACTGTACCCAATTTGGCACAATCGTCAGATTTCGTATTTCCGGTGTTCTCTGAGCATCAGTCCTCTTGGGTTATGTTGGGGGAATTAAAAGAAAATTTTCGGTATCTTCCCCGCCCATTTAGCCCTTAAAACCACTCTCCTACAACACTTTGAACTTTCACTTACTCATTTTTCCACCATTTTCTTATTTCACTTTTCACACTCAACCTCAAAAATCAGGTGTCAATAATTTTTATCTCTCAAAGTGTCATTTCTCTTTTTTGTGTAAAAACATCTCAGCTTTCGATTGGTCTCATCAGTTTTCCTAAAATTATTTTTTATCCTACTCAAATTGCTGTTTTTCGCATCAAAAAAAAGTGTACCCAATGTGCACCTCTACGCGTTTTTAAATGGGAAGATTGAGTGAAATCATTGAATATTTGTATAGACATATTACGATGATTTAGACGCGTATTTTTGAGTTGTATGTTAAAAATTTTGTATAAATATCACTGGGAACATAATTGAGAGTTTATTTCAATGCCAATTGGATCGTCCCTGTAGGCCTATATAGGCTGTAGCTAATGATTAAAAAATTGTGCCAAATTGGGTACACGTTTTGTGCATTTAGCCTTTTTGCGTTTTTTTTTAAATAGCGATTTTCGATAGGTTAAAGTAGTCGAATGATGATTATGAAGATGGTTTCTAATAGGTATTGAGCTAAGCTTTGAGATGCCGTTCACAGAATTTTAAAATTCGAAGTCTCTATCATAGTCAAATTCGCGAAAAACCCTTAGGGGGGGGCACATTGGGTACAGTTACCTTACTTGAATTGATGATTGTTATTTTTGTATTCGGATTAGTTTCTTCGTATGTCTCGATCATATAACTCTTTTAACATTCGAATTTCCTAGCGCTGTTTTCCATTTTCCTGTATTTACCTTTATTGTTTTATTCGGGTTCTCAGAATTTGGAGCAACACGTGAAATTGTCTTGTTTTAATTCGAATACTCACCAAAATACTAATCACGAGATTTTAGAAATTACTTAACTAGATTTCAGTAAATTTGTACTGAATTTTTACTGAAACTGAGAAAATTCGGGTCTTTTGAACTTATTTTGAGTCAAACAGATTTTTAGTACTGTGCAACACTTCTAGGAAATCGTTTCGATTGTGTAACGACGTGGGGGCCGTGAGGGGAGGGAAAGTCAGCCAGGTTCGACTTGGTTTTCCGCGTCCAACTATATAGACTCGCGAAAATTGAAAAAGGGCCGAGAGACTTTCCAAGCCCGGCGAGCAATTCGGATTAGCCAACTGGGCTCGCGTGTAAATTGATAGAGCGTTCGAAAATCGGCTCGTGCGATCCCGACAATCAGATAGTGTTCTCTTACTCGGCTAAATAGTTATACGATTCTGTGTGCGCATACCCCGGCATCCAGTGCTGTAACGTTTATATCTTTTTTCCCCCGCCTAGGCAAATGCACTCGCGCGTGTTTGTCCGTGGGCACACGCGAATGGCTTGTCAGACTAGCGCGGAATTGCGGAATAAAAGCGTCGAAGACGAAAGCCGGGAGGGCAAAAAAAGGAGGAAAAACAAAAATAGCATCCCCCGCTACGAGACAGACGGAGCGAATGCGGGCCAGATCGGATCTCTCGGTCTCCGTCTCGTTCTCGAGGAGAGAGAGAGAGAGAGAGCCGCGGCAATCAGATAAGCTCGCGGAGACGTGTACGCCGAGTTGACCATCCCGCGCTGCTAATCCAGCGTTAATCCATAACTTTTCGTTCGTTACCTCCCCCGCACGGGGAAACTCTGAATTACAGCCGCGGCTGTATCGCGCGATCGGCCGGAGGAGGAGGGGGAGGCGAACCTTTCATTAGCTCACGGCGAGAAGCGAATTAGAATCAATCGCGATTTATAAGTAAGAGCTCCTTTTCCTCCGTATCTCCCTCTCACGACCAATATGAATTACGTACGGGAGCACAGCGCCATTCCGCTGTATCTCCTCTCCACCAATATCTATACGTATATACACATAAATCTGTTTAGCAGCAACGCGCGCGCGACTCACGATTAATGCATTTACGCTTTCTCGCCACGTTTCCAAACAAATTACCGTGAGATCGATGCTGTGTCGATGTTTTCTTCCTCTACTCCGCGGGCTGCTGCTGCTGCTCTCCGTCATACACAATTGCGAGACGAGGAATTCCGAGTCGATGAATTGACCAGACTTGAAAACGCGGATTTTTGCCAAGCCTCGCCGTGGAAAAATGTATGTAGAGCTGGAACGAGCTTCCACCGATACGGGCAGCCCATGAATTATACATTGTAGGCGCGCGCATATGTTAAAACGCACTTTCCGCGCGATCGCATTATATTTTTCAGCCTCGGGCCATGTACAGTTTCTATTATGAAATATTGTGCACGTGTCTGTGTGCGTATACACGAGCGCTCGGTTTGCCAGGCGAAAACCTATACACACGGCTGTTTTATCGGCGGATCGAAGCGGCGGCGGCGGCGGCGGCGGCGGCGAATATCGATATTTAATAACCGATAAACAAAGAAAAATCGATATTTATTGTTAATGCCCGCGTGTACCCGCGGAGCTCGCGCCGGTTATAATTTAATGTCACTTGTTCCACGCGGATTATTCCACGACTCTCTCGCGCGCTCGCTCGTACGTGTGTGTGTATGCACAAGCAAGTGGCCGCGAATTTCACTTTGCGGTATCCCGCTGAGCTATGCACATCCTTCGTCGCGCTTCTTTTACCCCTCTCTCTCTCGCTCTCCTAATGATCCTACACGATAATAAATAACCCACCTGCCACGTTTTTACTACTCCTTTTTCTCAACTAGTTTACGTTTCGACATTCCCGGAGAGGCCGGCTTTATATTGCCCCCCTCCGCCTCGTCCGAATCGGAAATCACTCGGGTCATCGAGCGGATATGTATACACTCGTTTGCAATGATGCCGTGTCTATTGGACCGCGGGGGGGAAACGGTTAGAGGCGGACGGGCAAAAGTTCGGCCGCGCAGCGAGACGTGGAATTACAGTTTTAGGATATACTTACACACGGAGATTTAATCCGAGTCGCGGCCCGCCGAGAGATTCTAATAATCAAGCTTTTGATTTACTCCTCTTGAATTAATTTAATTAGGACGCACGGCGATATCATCGCGGCTGGATTAATCAGAGAACAAGTTTTGATTCATGCTCGCCTCGAGATTCGCATCTCGGCTGGCTCGTACGTCGGGAATTATATCGTTCCGAGCCAATCCGACTGAGCTTTGCAACGACAATGATCTACTGTATCAATTTCGAGTTTGTGCCTTTGCTCGAGTTTATATACTAATGCACGCGAGCTCGACAATGAAGCGAGTTATTGTGAAAAGCGCTGCTTCTTGCCCCGCGTTGGTGCTTCTCGTGGAGAAGAAGATGGAATCCGATTCGAAACGCTTTTTCGTCCGTTTTCCAATGGAGCTACCGTGAAGTGACAACTCGGATGGCGATTCAGCGAGTTTTTGTGGAGTCACAGATCGAGATGAAACTCGGATTGAACGTTCCACTTTTGTCATCCATGAGTTTTGATACCAATAATTTTTACATAGAAATCATAGTGAAAATTCACTTTCATTATATGAGTATGTCACTGCAGTTCAACAATTCATCCACCTTCATACAGTGATTTTTCAATTTGATACAGCGATTTTTCACTGTAAGCTTTCAAGACGGTAACACAAATTTCAGTTGCACTAAGGAAGGGCTTAATTTTTGAAAATTACATTTTATCATATTGATTCTTGTGAGGAAAGAAAATAGAAAAGTATAAAAAACTTTTCAATTATATTCCCATACCACAATGACAACTGTTACAGTATGTCAACACCAGTTCAATCCAAGATTTTTGAAAGAGTGATATCATGTCTAGCCAAGTTTGACCAGACGGTTTCCAAACCTCTGCACTAAAAATTGTAGGACATTCGCACTCAAAACTAAACTATGTTTCTACACTGAAGTCCAAATAAAATCCAAGCGTATATAAAAGGAAAAACCCGATTGTGCCCGACGGTGAGTGTGCGCTCTGATAATTCACCGAAGGTCGAGAGGCAGTAAAATCAAGGAGATGGTCGATACTTTTGTTTTGCACTTTTGAGTATTGCGCGCGACGGATCCGCCAACTCGTGCGTCAGAAAAAAAAACAAAAAGAGGAAAAGCTCGCAATCATGCGAGTTCCGGTCGTTTTTCCGCTGCTGGGTTACCCCGACGCGAGCGTCATGCAATTTTCCCGTCCGTATTCTGCTTAGGCTTTGCACACCGCTGGGCTTTTGTCCGCGTGTCTTTTCAACGCGTTTTTACGAGCCGTTTTATGCACTCGGCACATCCGAGGATGTATCTAATCGACTAATCTCGTTTGTTTCCGTTTGGGAATCCGTCCAACGACACGTCGAGCAGTGCTTCGAACCCGCACTGCAATAAAGCCCTGCGTAGAAATTTCGACGGACCATTTTTCATTAACCTTTTACAAATTTTCAAAATCTTCTGCGAGTTCAGATTAAAAAATTCGGGGCTGTCCTATACAGAAATGTTTCGGGCAAACTTTCACGCGGCTACTCAACGCGCCCGTGTTTTTCCCGCGAGAATCGCACAGAGCCAGTCATTGTCTGGCTTCACTCACTCGTGCAAGGTCCCTAACGCTGCTTCGGTCGTAAAGGCTCGGCAGTAGTCGAATAACGATACTCACCTGAAACAAAGAGAAAAAAATACCGGGTCAAAATCATAAAGATCGCTAATTACAATCAACAAAGTTAGCTGACTACTCGTCACACACACGCACACACATGTCCAGACCACCAAGCGAGCCACGCCTGGCCTTCCCCAGGCAGCAGGAGCGCTAATAATTTTCCCGAGCAGCCCGGGACGAGAAAAATCGGCACTGGTTTAATGGCCCAAGCATAAACTGTGTCGAATCGGATCGATAAGAGGGAGCCGGGCCGGTATAAAAGCGCGCTGCTCGCGCGTAACAAGCCCCCGATGCGAATTGCCGCGGATAAATTTTACAGCCCGCGTAAATAAGCCCGGGGGATCTTTGCATCTCTCCGGGAGGCGGCGGCGGCGCTTCCCAAGGAGCCGGCACACGGGGGGAGAAAAAGCCAAGATAAGAGCAGCGGCACAAGTTTCCTCGCGGCTTTCCCGTTTGGAAAACGACGGGGAGGAGGAACCGGTCGGCGGCGATATGGGATCGCGCGCGCAATTGGACACCGAGACTCGCGGGGAACAACGAGAATTTCGCGCCGTGGAATTTGCGTACAAGCGCGCAAGTGTGTGTGTATATATAGGTACACGCGGTGGAGCAACGCTTCGCGATCCGAGATTTATTTCGCGCCCGAATAGATGGGGGCATGAGCGATCGCGCGCCGAGCGGCCATCTCGATCGCGTTTGTGTGTGTGTGTATGCACGGAGGAATGCGTTCCTCGACCAGCTCGAGTCCAGTACACTCGATCCTGTGTTTCTCGGGGTATAGGGAGTTTGACATACACGTGGGGCACTCCGACTATGATCGGCTCACCACTTTGCATTTGTTTGATAAATTGTCTGGTTCCGACCTTCATACTGGTCTAATTTTGAAGTTTTTTCGATCTTTCGCCATCCTTTTTTTCAACATGTTAAATCGATCTTTTTACGCTTATTTTTTTTGGGAGGAGAGCATGAAATTTGACTTTTTGCATAATTCGGGTGTTGAATGTGGAAAATATTCACTTAGAACTGAATATCATGGACATTTACCACTAATCCATTGTGTCTTCGATCGTTATACACGCATAACGGGAAAATAATCGATACTCGATCAAGAAAGTGAAAAAGTACAATTTTCGTTAAAATATTCAATTTTGAAAATCTTGACTATAATTATTTTCTACGAAATCGTAAACTGATTTTGATAACGGGCATCGGAAGAAGACATCGTGAACTATCGATATTGGCTCAATTAATTCTTTTCAACGACGTTTGGATCAAAAGTTTACGTCGAAAATTTAACATTTCGGACGAAATGGGTTGAATAGAGGTAAAATTTTCAATTTGAAATGTCGAGTCTATAGTACGATAGAATTAGCATCCAAAAGCCCTGTTTCAAAAAAAAAATAAACACAGAATTCTGAAAGTACTAGGGTGTAGATTGGCTCTTCAGGATCAAGTGGTCAATTTTGTAGAGGGCAACTCCCATTGCAAAATTGTTTAAATAATTGGCAAAAGTTGGAAAATGAGGTTTTTCCCATGCCGTGGAAAAGTTAACCATTTTCTGAAAAAAAGTTTCAAATGAAATTTGTAGATATTAGCAAGATTGATTTTTTAAGCCAAATTTCATCCCAATCGGTCTATTAGTTTATTAATAAATTAAGAAAAACTGCGAGAAATCGTTCTTTTGTTGCTATTTTTTATTTAACAAAATCAATTTTCAATTTTGATTTTCTTTACGGGATTCAGTTACTTTTCATCTACCTAGATCGCATGATTTTTTGCAAACTCGAAATCCTTATAGTTTTTGTGTGAATACAAATGTTTATCTGCAAAATGGTCATTTTTAAAAACAAATGGCCAGCCTTGGCGATGGTTTTGATTGTTGCTCTTTGTCGGTATAGATTGTGAGACATGTCAACTATCGTATACAATAAAAAGATTGCAACTAATATTTTTTTAAATGGTCAAATAAGAGCCGAAACCAAATGTATCGTTTTTTTGCTTATAAACAATTGAAATAACTTTTTCCTGTAGAGTTTTGGAAAAAAGTTAATGTGAATAATCGATAATATATATTTTTTGACGAATTTTAAAAAAAAGTACGTTGACCCCCGATTCTTAGAATTCGAGATAGGATTTTTTTTTCAAAAAATCATATCTCACTGAATTTTGATAATTTCAAGTTGAAATTGAGCAGTTTTTATCCTGAAAAGTTGAAGTGTATGACAAAAAATCCTCATTCATTTCCCTCTACTGGTAGCTTGGAAAATGAAGTCTCAAAATTGGGTGTGAATGCTCCGCCACCGCGGCGTCTGTGGAATCGGCCGTGAAGCAGTAGAGGGGGAAGCGGCAGCCGCTCGCGGCCGCCTCGACAGAAATGCTATCGCGCGCTTCAAAATTCGTTATGCGTCGAAAATCATCCGTAACTCCGAAGATAATAGACGAATCTCGGTCATTTTTTTTTTAATTTCGGGTATCACGGAGAAATAATTACAATGGGCAGGTATTCATCTCCAGAAAATACCATTTAATCAATGTATTTGTGTTATCTTGCAAATAAATTTGAATCCACAATTCTGTAACTCATTTATTTACTCATTTATTCTTCTGAATTCATTTTGGGAACTGGTTATACACCAATTGAATTGATGTAATCATTGTAATTGAAAACCTTACTAGTAAACACAGCTCAAGAAGCGTAAAAAGATATATAAAGACAAATTTATGTTGAAGTAATGTATCTAATGTAACCCCCCCCCCCCTAGAGGGTACTAACGAATTCAAATATGATAAAATTAGGATTCAAACTGTATTATTTGAACTTAGTGTGAGTTATAGAATTGTGGATTCAAATTTATTTGCAAGATAACACAAATACATTCATTAAATGGTATTTTCTGGCGATGAATACCTGCCCATTGTAATTATTTCTCCGTGATACCCGAAATTAAAAAAAAAATGATCGAGATTCGTCTATTATCTTCGGAGTTACGGATGATTTTCGACGCATAACGAATTTTGAAGCGCGCGATAGCATTTCTGTCGAGGCGGCCGCGAGCGGCTGCCGCTTCCCCCTCTACTGCTTCACGGCCGATTCCACAGACGCCGCGGTGGCGGAGCATTCACACCCAATTTTGAGACTTCATTTTCCAAGCTACCAGTAGAGGGAAATGAATGAGGATTTTTTGTCATACACTTCAACTTTTCAGGATAAAAACTGCTCAATTTCAACTTGAAATTATCAAAATTCAGTGAGATATGATTTTTTGAAAAAAAAATCCTATCTCGAATTCTAAGAATCGGGGGTCAACGTACTTTTTTTTAAAATTCGTCAAAAAATATATATTATCGATTATTCACATTAACTTTTTTCCAAAACTCTACAGGAAAAAGTTATTTCAATTGTTTATAAGCAAAAAAACGATACATTTGGTTTCGGCTCTTATTTGACCATTTAAAAAAATATTAGTTGCAATCTTTTTATTGTATACGATAGTTGACATGTCTCACAATCTATACCGACAAAGAGCAACAATCAAAACCATCGCCAAGGCTGGCCATTTGTTTTTAAAAATGACCATTTTGCAGATAAACATTTGTATTCACACAAAAACTATAAGGATTTCGAGTTTGCAAAAAATCATGCGATCTAGGTAGATGAAAAGTAACTGAATCCCGTAAAGAAAATCAAAATTGAAAATTGATTTTGTTAAATAAAAAATAGCAACAAAAGAACGATTTCTCGCAGTTTTTCTTAATTTATTAATAAACTAATAGACCGATTGGGATGAAATTTGGCTTAAAAAATCAATCTTGCTAATATCTACAAATTTCATTTGAAACTTTTCTTCAGAAAATGGTTAACTTTTCCACGGCATGGGAAAAACCTCATTTTCCAACTTTTGCCAATTATTTAAACAATTTTGCAATGGGAGTTGCCCTCTACAAAATTGACCACTTGATCCTGAAGAGCCAATCTACACCCTAGTACTTTCAGAATTCTGTGTTTATTTTTTTTACGCTCACAGTCTAAATCTGCTCCACTACTAGATATCCCGAGTAGATGCGGTAAACTCAAGCCAACCAACCCGAAAGCTGAATGAATGATTCTATGAACCGTTAGATAGTTCTCGAAATGTGGATAATTTCATAGTAGCAAACTAAAAGCTTCAATTAGTTATAACGAATGAAGGTTAAAAAGTTGAAAGGTTCCGACTCCATAATTTCTCCCATTTGAAATCCACGTGCAAACCTACCCGGGCACTTTTGTACAAAACGATTTTCTTATCAAGAACAGTTCAATGTAAATACATAAAATCGAGGTCCATGAACTTTTTTCCAGTCAATTATAATCCCAAGGATTGATCTTTATGCATAACTCGAATCGATCAAGTACTCGAATCTACTTTGAAGAAAATCCATACAGAGTAGCCTGTACAGCATATCGGGAGATCTATAGCCGGTAGAGACGGTCTCTCGAACGCGCGAAGAACCGGATGAACGGTATTGAATTTCCACAGCTAAGGACTAAATTTATTATTGCAATCGAGACGCTCCGCTACAGTTCGACGTCCCCGTAAAAGGCCTAAACGATCATCTCTCGGTGTCTCATCTCCTTCTCTCGTAAAATCTATTTGTACTTCCCGAATCGACGACCCCGAGAGATGACTTACTGCACGCGATTTCGACAATTTGCTCGAGGCTACGTGAAACCGCCGTCGCTTCTCGTCCGATCAGTAACCAATAGATGTGCGAGCTCGGCCGTAATCGACGAAGTCTCTCGTGCCGGGGCTACTCTACACCCCACCCCGGCAACGCTCAATTGCACTGAACGAGGCAATCGCACGAGACTCGCGGCTCGTACAATTTTGTTTACTCTGCGCGAATTGAAAGGGAGACGGGAAAAATGTCGCGGCGGACGAGGAAAAAGGGGAGAGGCACACAATCAGCCTCCTTAAATCGTAACGATCCCCCCCCTCCTCCTCCCGTAATAAATTGCTTCCAATTCGCAGAGCGACGACTTGACGCGCGTATGTATACACAGCGATCGAGCGTAATAGTCGCACACTCGAATCGGCCGCCGCCGCCGCCGCCGCGCGACAACGATCCGGAAACGGAGCGTCCGCGCGCAGACGTGGTGTCGTATGTGGATGACGCGTGCTTCTCTATTATAATAAACTCAACATTGAAGAAAAGACGCGGCGGCGGCAGCTTTAATCACTGACAGCTTAATTAATTCGGACGCGGGATGGGACACTTGGGGGCAGTCGAGGGACTTTTTACACGCGCGTTTCGAATATTTTCAGATATATTCGTACGCGGTGAGCTGATAGGGAGAAGGGAAGGCGAGGATTCATTTCCGCCGACGACTCGTGTCCACTCATGTAGTGACGCGTGTACGAACTCGGCGCTCATGAATTAGTGTGCGATAACAGTCGCCCGAGACAACGAGCTCTCGACAACGCTCACGAGGATATAGCTTCTTCGAATGGATTACCAATTCGGATGCAATTTTATCTCTCTTCTATCCTCTTATTCTCCTTATCCTTCTATAATCTCTTTCAAATCCTTACAGTGAAAAACCCGTGCATTACAGTGAAAAATCGCTGTAAGAAGATCACTAGATTACAGTGAATTCTTTATGTAACTATAGTGAATTTCCATTTTAGTTCCATGATTTTTAATAGCAAACATTTTTACATCACGATTTTATGTAAAAATGTTTGCTATCAAAACTCATGGAACTAAAGTGAAAATTCACTTTTGTACATAAAAAATTCACTGCAATCCAGTGAATTTTTCATTTACCTTTTAACAGTGAGTTTTCCTTGCATTGCAGTGGTTTTTCATTACAAGAATCCGAGAAAGTAGCGGACGATGCTGCATCACCAGGTGCCTTCTACATTATTTATCGGAGGTGCGATAGCTCGAAGACAAAAGGGTAAGGCGAAGATTGGGAGGTTTTACGCGACCACCGCGTAGTGCACCTGTCCAGACGTTCTCGGGAGTCGGCGGAGGTTCACCGTTATTTTTCAAACTCGCGCCATTGCACAGCTTGGCGCTGCGAGGCGCGCGAGTCCTCCGACTAGCGCTATCGTTACATGGAGGGGAAAAAAGTAAATTAAGTCATCAATCGGTGTGAAAAACTTCCGTAGACTCCGTGAATTTCTTCTAATGCCCAAGTTCATAGGCTCGCCGACGACGCCGAGTCGAACAGTAGAGCAAACGTGATGACAGCATAAAACCACAACCTTTCGACTTCCAATCTCGAGGCATCACACCGAGCGTCTAAGCGTTTGGATACACAAAAATCGTTGCGTCCTTATCGCGCGGGTCATTACCGAGGCATCCGAAAACCAGATTCGTCTATCGAACCGTCGAACAGACAGAGGACGGCTCTCGAGATGGAGAGAGAGAGAGAGAGAGGAAAAAAAGGGAGAGGGGGGAATTATCCAGGAGATTTCACGGCGCGTGAAAGGGCCTTTTTCCGTGTGTGCGAGAGCCTTTTTGTCCGCGGCCCGAGCGAGCGAGCGCAAGTGGGCCGATTGGAAATCCGGGACGCGGGAGTTTCTCAATCGCCGATCGCGATAGACGTCGCGGCAAAACAAACTCGACGCACTGACCCCTCGCGCGCGTGTCGTTAGCGGATTTCGCGCGGCCGTAATAAGGAAACGTATAGCGTTTTGATTCATCCACGCGCAAACTGACTGCCGTTTTTCTCCCCCCCCCCCCGTTTCTTGACGCGACGCGTTCCTTCTCTCCTCTCTGATGTTGTGTGTGTATACCACCAGCGTTCCACGGCGGCTTAAAATTAGAGCGCGCCATCTGTCCGTCCTTAGCACGGCGATTTTCGTCTATGATTGAGCTTGCCGCTGATTCGCGGAGATCGCGAGAAATCTCTCTTGTGTTGGCTGCTCTGTTGTCGGATCGTTTTTGCGATGGCAATAAGTCGTCGCGGAAGAGCAGGGCAAATGAATCCGTCCCGGGCGGTGGGTGGGAAGAGCCAGGCTTTGGAACAAACCTATGAGCGTGAAAATTCTCGGCAAATGGTTATAGGGAGTGATGATACAAATGCCAGATACACGAAATTCAACATAACGGTCCATTTTATTGATCTACGTACGTGAATTATTAATGGAATGTTTACACTTAGGGGTTCCAGGATTCTTGAATCCGCTATTTCAAATTTCATAAATTTGACAACATATTCGGTATCAACAACAACTCCCGAAAACTCCTAAATGAGATCTTTTGTTGGTATTTATATATATTGTATCGGAAAGAAACAAACCAAAAACAATGAGAACTGGAAATTTTTCACACAATTTTGAGGGAAATACTACGAAACTCTATTTTGTGTATCAGCTTCATACAACTAATTCTATCAGTCTTTCGAGAACAATGCGTTCTAGTTGATTCTCTACTTGATCTGGCTGTTTTTATTCAGCTCAAGTTTTCTCATTCGTACATGGGAAGTCGACATTATTCCTTTTTGAATATAATATATCATTGTGCAATAAGTCTCGAATAACACAAGGAATTGATCATATTCTCGATAGTATAGGAACAATAATCGTGCAATCACGGGATGATTCTCGAAATGAATTCAAGTGAAAGTATCATCTAGCGCTTGGAATGCCTTTCATCGATCGCGTGAGATGTATCAAGCGAAGAAATAATTGGATTCATTTACAAGTCAGTCAATCTGTTCAAACCGACTGATTTTTTCTTCCGCCAGTCGAGACTCCCGTGTTTTTAGGTCGAATTCAATACAACGAGCCCCCGACACAATGAATACAGCCGCGCTGCTCGATAAAAATAATCGGAAACGAGTATTGGCTTTGCAGTATCGAAGGCCTGAACTCGCGAGGAATTCGACAAGGGGGGGAAAAAAGTCACCAGCTGGTGAAACGACCGAAGACGTCCGTCGGAATGAAACCCGGTGGCATAGGATAGTCGGGTGGGTGGGGGTTATATTGCAATCGGTTTGGGCCGCCAGCTTTTCCTCGCGTCAGTGGCAGTGCGGCTTCTCTAAAAGCAGCTCGCTACAGCCATTGACGCTGCAAACGAACGGACTGTTGGATCAGATAAGATCGGCGACAGAGAGCCAGAGTCGGGATTCGTTCACTGGGAGGAGGAGAGGAGGAGGAGGTGGAGGTTGTAAAAGGGGAAATCCATTTGAATTTATGTGTTCCAGCTAATGCGCGGCAACATGCATTTCCCCTTATAATTGGCGAATTATTCATTAGGGCCTGCGCAAAGAGTGACTGCTGGATTATTAATTTAATTAAGCTCGCGGCTAGCAGCCTCTAATCGATCTCGGATTAATTGAACCGTCGCGATGCAACGGGATCGATCGCGTTAATTAGTTATGTAGCTCAATCCTTCTTCCCGTTTCTATTTGTACTATTACGATTCAGCGGTGGTCTGAAGAAAATCGACCCCACAGTGTATATATATGTATACACGCGCGCACGCGTAGAGTGGAAATGAATGCGCGGCTGCGGGGAATTTTTAATTAGGGCTCGTTTAGAAATTCATGCGACGTTCGAGCAGCTGCTAATTGGCGGACGTGATACGCCATCCCTTCGTCGGCTCGGGTAATAGCGCAAAAACGTCATCCGGCTCGAATCGTACACTCGCGAGAGAAGAAGGTGAGGCGAATTCTTCAATTTATATTTTTCGAGTACAGATACGACCACGCCCAAACGTTGACACTGTCGAATTCATCCCATCGTTGTTTAATTTCGCGAAAATTCATAGGAGCGAATTGTGTGAAAAATTGTGTCGGACTCCTTCCCATCGACGTTGTACCTCGGCCGAATCATTCGTGACGCTGAGGCGCAAAAAATCCAAGCGTCACGCCTCGCCGAAACTCCTCTCACGTGTACATTATATATACGTGCTGGGTAAATACCCGATCAGCGAAACATTGTTCCTGAAACGTCTGGAGCTCGAGTTTTTACCGGCACACACAATGGGGTGGCGAATCCAGGTTTACGAGACGGGGCTTCTCCCTTTCGACCCAGTTTCCAGACGGCGAATTCGCTCCCACAGCGGCGCGAGATGAAAACAACACTTGCCCATCAACCGAGGGACGGCGGAACCCCGAAAGAAAGCGGCACTTTTTTTTTATACAGAGGGCCAACGCTTTACGATGGCACGCTCCAAATTAACCCCGCGCGGACTATCACTTCCGGCTGGAACGAAAAAAAAAAAAGAAGTCGATTCTCGCGGTACACGGGACCGAGAGTGCCATCGAGGGGTCCTTTATGGCGCGCACGCAACCCGGCGTGGAAACGGCTCTCTCTCTCTCTCTCTCTCTCTCTCTCTCTCTCTCTCTCTCTCTCTCTCTCTCTCTCTCTCTCTCTCTCTGAAAAAGAGCCGCGCTCGAGAGAGGATTTTTCGCCGGCAACAACAACAATTATCGCGCTCTCCCGAGCGTTCGGGAGGGGACGCGGCACGCGAAGGTCCTGTTATCGATGCCGCCACCGCCGAGCACTTAAATTTATATTTCAGCCCGAGAGAGCATCGGATCTTAACTGCGCGCTCCGCGGCTCTCTCGCTCATTGTGCGCGCTCCATGACTTTTCGCCCATAGAAAGTTGCCCCGTGCATACACTGCGCGTACGTGCACGAGTTTTCCTCTGCCCCACCGCGCCCCCACCGAACTCGTCCCGTTCGGCGGCAAAAATTTGTTTTATTGCCCGCGCAAAAGTAGGCCCCGCGAGCTGAATCTCATTATACGTCCGCCGCGTGTTATATTCGCGGGATATGAGGGAGGAGCGACACGTATATCCATGTATGTGTATACGTATCGAGAGGCGAGTTTCGTGCGCGCCCCATTATACCGATCGATCGGTCGTTTGGCCGCGCGGCAGCCCCGGTACACACACACGCACACACACACACGAGAGACACGCGATTGAATTTATCCCGCGGGGATAAAAATGGTCCCGCACCCGTGTCCGAGCGGGCTCCACCCACGCCACGCGCGACCAGAATCGGCTTCAGCGCGTAACTTTCCTACGCCGAGGTACATCGGTGTGTACGCGTACGCGGAGAACGTCGCGGGGGCAAAAAAAGAGCGCCGATATAACGACGCGAGTGTGCAGTGCTCGAGGGAGCCACTTCGCCGGTGCACCTGGGAGCGAGTCGATGAAGATGTGCCGATGTCCGGAGTCCCGATGTAATTGCCCACTCGATGCCGCCGCCGCGGTGCAAACCCACTCGATTCCCGTAACCGAGCTTTGTACGAGTTAGTACGGCTGATGTTTTTTGATAAACCTTCTTCCCCATGATTTGGTGTGTTGACAAAGGAGACATGGTGAATTTGTAAATGGTTGGGAATGGGTATGCTATGAATTGTACATCGCGTGATAATTTATGTTCAATACACGATGAAAGAGATCGTACTGTTAAATTTATTATTCCAGGAGTGACAGAGGGCGATTATGACAATAACGGTTGGGAAAAAAATTACAAAGAACGTAGAGAAACTAATATTTTTTCAATTTTTTCAGAACGTCATTGTAAATATTGCTAAAGAAAATAGTATCTTATACAATACGATTTCGCTCCGCGTGCTATTTTAGAAAAACTTCAGCAGACCGGAAGTGCTCCGTGCGTTTCGTCCTAGATCGAGCCGATACGACTCATCAGTGGGGTTTTTCTTTCGGTCGAATCCAACAATTAGATCTGGCTAGATTGGGCACGGTTGAATCGTAACACACAACGCGGCGCAGTTGGCAACGCGTTGGTCCGATTTCATACAATCCGCGCAAAATGTTTTTCCCCGTCGCGATATGGGAACCGTGAGAAAAATCCGTGTGACACGGTTCGGATATCCCGGTGTAAAAGTGTCCTAATCGAAAACATTAATTTGAGATATGGCTCGCTTCAACTTTATCAACAGTCCGTTTGCATATTTCGTAAAATCGTTGCAACCACATACAAACACACACACACACACACACACACACACACACACACACACACACACACACACACACACACACACACACTTTCTAGCGTAGAATTTATACTGCATCGGCCCCGATCTGACCCAGTTCGATTGCTTTCAATAATATTCTCGATGGAGCATTAATATATCGCGCGCTGCTTCCTCGACGGAGCTCTTTGGTTAAAAGACTCCGTCGGGTGTCTATATATTCCACCGATAATCGATTAGAAGCTCGAATCAGCCATAGCTTCTACGAAAGCCTAACGGGTGAAAGAAGCTGTTCGTATTCGCGGGGGGCCACGAACCATCAGTCATCCTATCGCTGTTGGAACGGAAGTGTGTGTGTGTGTGTGTGTGTGTGTGTAAATACACACACGATCGGCGGTACGGAGCCTTGGAACCTCATTTCCATCACGTGCATCATTTTTTCGGCTACCATCAAAGGGGTCTGGTGGCGCGTCGTGCGGCTATGGCACCGGGATGCCGCGGCCCAATGGATTAATAATTCAGCGCGCGTTATAACGGCCCCGCCGCTCCCCATTGTCGTTGCGAACGTGTTCTGCCCACGAGACGTCGCTTTTTTACCTTTTCGCCCCCGCCTTTGCTACTCCAAACGTACTTTGTCGCGGTATCGCGAGCGAGAGGGATGACTTTGTCGGAGATAGGCGGAAGTAATTGCCGATACGCTAACTATATCGCTCGTTAATGATACTCCTTTTTCGCATGGCTCGACTTCGACTACTGGGGGGGTAGCCTCGTACACGACGGGCAACAGGGCCATAGAGATTCGCAAGATAATCATACTCTATAAATTGTGAGTAGTGGATATTCGCACGGTCGTATTAGGATAAGTGAAACGGGTGGTATAAAGTCAGCAACCGGTTGGAGCAACGATACACTGGCTCTACAGCAACAGGGATCAACAGTTTTATCGAAATCATCCGAGTCTACCGAGTTTCGATGCCGAGGTCAGTGTCGAAGTGTATATCCGGGAAGAATGATACACTTGCAGCGGCAGATTTCGTATACATATACTTGTCAGTCGAGAGACGTTAGTCGTTGCGAGCGTACGACATGCTCGCGTGACTGATTCCTCGAGGATCGATAAGTTTGAAGCTTGGCAGAGAGTCGCGAACGTTGAAATATTTACCCGAGACACGGAGATTTGCTTTCGTCAGTTTAGAAAGGAAGATATACTCGCAGGGCCGAATATTTATTGTGTTGCTGGTTCGAATGACCCGAAAAGAACTTTCGAATACTCGTATTTGTGACGAGTATATATGTAGGCTATTTTCCAGGACCACAAGAGCATAATTGTATGCAGTGTTACTATCGTTACGTGCATGGACATCTTTCGATATTCAGATTTACCGATCTTCATGTAATCAGTCACGTGATCGCAAATCATGCACTTGCAGCTCATCCGCATAGCTTCGAAACGTACATTACCACAATCTCCCATTTTATTACATCTCTCAGGCTAAATTTTCATTCTTATCTTGAAGAACACTCGACAGACTCTATAGTTTTGATGAAACTGATCATTACTGAGAAGCTCGTGTAAGTGCCAATGTATCAGTGTTACAACTGGTTCGATCAATTGTTCCGACCACTACATTCATATACCCGCCATTTTACACAACTTCGTTAATCATAAAATTCTCTTATTAATCATCGTACATTTCATAACTCACAAAAGGTTCATTGTACATATTCTCAAAGAAGGTATGAAATATTTTTAAAACCTTGACTTGGTCTTGAAAACAAGTGTACGAGACACTTGTGCAAGCTAGTTTAATTACGAGAATCAACTAGAAATGCATTACTCTGGAAAGGCTGATGGAATCAGTTACATGAATTATTTTTACTATTTTTTCAATCTTGGGCAGTTGCAGAAAAAATTATTTTCATCGCTTGTATCGAAAAGTTAATCATTTAGCCTTATTTTTCTACACTCGTGATGAAAAATACTGTTTGATACTAGGGTGAAAGATGATTTCTGGGCTCGTATGATTACCAGCCTCGCTTGGCTCGTTCGGCAAACCTCTCACGTGCTTACAATTCGTTTTTTGCTCTAGTGTCAAAATGTCCTCGAAACCTCATCTCGATTCGTTGCTCAGACGAGGGATAAAAAAAGCTTCGTTTAAATCGATTGCTAAAAGACCCGTTCTACGCTTCGTCGCGGATTTGTTCCTCCTCAATATCACCGAATCACGCTAGCCGCGAGTACAAAGATCACGGCCCAGCCCGAACGATGTTGACGCGCCGGCGAGAAGATCGGATTTTAATGCTGCATTATACTGCACACACGCACACGTGGACGGGCGTGTAAGGGCGTGCGCGTCGTGGCTCTCTCGGTACATCCGCGACTTTTTGCACGCGCGAGCCCGAGACTTCCGCAATAAATACAACGAATAAATACGTACACGGCTTGTACATGGCTCGATCGGGGCCGGGCCTCGCACGAATGTCAAACACGACGAGCGGCTCTTTCAACGATTCGGTTCGTCGATCGGTTCAATGCTCGACTCTGGCCGCAGTGCATCACTCCCCCTCGTACTCGCGTCTCTCTTTCCCTCGTCATTCGCCGCGTCGGTTTTCAATTTGAAAAGGGCAAGTGTATCGTAACGAGGTGTATTTTCAAGATTTTTTGATCGTGAAACTTGATCTTATGCATACCTATACATGTAACCGCAAGTAATAATGAAGCTTGTGGGCATTTAAAAGTGTGTATATCAAAGCAGACATCGTGCGGTTAATATTCATTTGCAACTGCAGTGAAATGATAGACACGCATCTCATTGTGTTGCGGTATCTGATATGCTTTAGTGCACTCGCGCATTCGTGCAGACGTAATAATATTATAGGTTTTGTTCTTATATATTGCCCTTCTGAAACGGCTAAATAATTGCCCCGGCCAAGCCGTGCTTGCAATCAAAGTAAGGCAAAATTAATACATCACGCGGGTTATTTTTCGATTCCCGTAATGACTATACTAAAAGAGATTTATGCACCGGTTCTAAATTTGAAAGTCACGTATGTATTGTTGCCTTTAACTGTACTCTCCTGCCCAGAGAGAAACCCGCGGATTTATTCGCACGAAACAATGGGAAAATGCACCGTGAATGATGAATACCGAGTATTTATAATTTATACATTAAAAACCGCCCCCCCCCGTTTGCTAATCACGAGACATCGTAAATCCATACTGCTTTCGGTGCTTCAAAACAATCTCGAATATCATCCCATCAATTTTTACTCGGTACACTATTCATAAAACTTGGATATTCAACTAGTGTCTTAGTCTTCCCACGACCCCCCCCCCCGCCGTACAAAAACAATTTTCCTCGTTATTCTTTCATCAATCTCGTATTTACGCATCGATGAGAGTTATATTTCTTCATTATAACGAAAACGAGGGGGGAAAACAAAAAACAATGCGTCGAGATCAAGTTTCGAAGGTATACACTGCTGACCGATAATTCAAAAAACGACAAAGTAATAGAGACACCTGATACGCGCGCGCGGCTCTCGACGCGAAAATCACATGGGGAGATTGAATTGCGCTTCGCATAAAGTAGCAAAAGCAGAAACGCACTTCTGCGAGTGCATGTAAATGCGGGAGCGTGCTAAAAGCCAGCTGTATGCATGAAAAGGTCGCCCCGCGAGTTTCGACCGAGCGTAAGACAGAGCGAGAAAGATAACAGCGTTGCCAAACCTCGCACTTGTCTGGCAAATGCCACTCGAGGTCCTTCACCTCATTATATTTTCGTCTAAATCAAGCGGGAGCGTTGTGCACCGGCACTGGAAAATTTCCTTAAACTTTGGGATTCTTTACTGATCATTCGATCTAATGATCGTGGGTAATAATGCAGTTATCTAGCTCTCTCTCGAGAGAGAGAAAGAGAGGAGAAAAAAACGTTTCGCCTTTGATAGCGGGCAAGAGAAAAATACCGAACGGACTGGTTATTGGACAACGCTATCATTGAATTCCATCTAAGGTATTTGCGCCAGTGGATTAATTAAGTTGCAAATTATTCAAATTGTCGAACCGTTATACAATGCACCTCTTCGCGTTTGTCGATTGGTTTCGCACAAATTAAATATTGCATTGCGATTCGAGGAAAATCGATTACAGAACGGAATGATAATTGAACATTTTCAAGATACGATTTGACAAACCAAGGGAAAATCAAGAATTCACCACAAGAAACAGCATACTACAGTTCACATTTGGGTCAACAAATTCACTGGAACTTTCTGAGGTAGCTTTCGGTTTTACCAAAACGGGTTGTATTTGCGGGTAAGCCATAAACCACTTCCAAAAGTTCCAGCGATATCCGAGACCCAAATTCCAAATGGTTATCTGGTAAGATCAGAAAAATCTGATCACGAGAATTTATTATTTCAACGTAGTAGAAAAAAAAACATAGTAGCCGTACTATAATTTCAAGTCAAAGTATTCTTGTTTAGCAAAGCTTACAATTATCAAGTATTAAAATTTGATACTACCGTTCACTATGTAAATTATTGTAAAGACCAGTATTTCGTCAATTTTCACCATAAAAATTTGATTATACAATAATTGCACATGAAACATTACTAGATTCTTTATCGAACATTATCAAGAATTGATGTATTTAATTCCCTTCAAAATCATATAAGCATTCGTGCAGCAGCGTCATCATTTGAATTGACTCGAACCATTTGCACGATACACCTTACTAGAAATATATAGTAAATTTACAAGCATCAGTAATACTACTTATATACGTGTAGTATGTATCCTATAAATATAATAATGTATGTTATTTTTTGCAGAAACGATTACTATGCTTTGGATAGTAAAGCTTACTAATATCAGCTTGCCATGCAACCATATTGTACTAAAAAACACAGTAAAAAATATATTGTAACCATTACAATATATCTCTCTTGTTGGGAGAGTCGGCCCCACCTTTGGGTTACACCGTTATCGTGATCCGAAACTTTGTACAGACATGGTTCATGGGTCAATCAGCTAATAGCTCATATACCGAGCTGTAAAATCTAACGTTTCGAATACCCGCTAAGATATTCCGTCAATTTATCCGATTCCATACACATATATTTATGGCAATTCTCGTATGAACAGATGTATAATGTTGATACCGCAAATAAAAAATGATTCATGCGAAATCTTTGGAAAATCAAATCACGTTAGGAACGGCTCGAGACATAAGCTAATTAGCTGCGGTTACCCGTTACCATCCCGCGCAAAGTTACATCGTGCAATTGGTGATTCCCAAAGGCTGTGCGCAGAGCCACTCCCAGTCGGTCCGATGAAACGATAACACCAGAATTAGTTAGTCGAGCGGTAGCAGAGTGAAACGAAGCCACTCGTGCAACCCTCAATCGAACCGTTGACTACGAAAATGTGCGTCGCGCCCAGAATACAGTATGCCAGCATACACATGTACATCTACTATAAATTGGAGCAGATCGAAGAGTCAGCGATGCGTTGGGTCGCGTCCGAAAATATACGTCGTCGTCGGTGCGCGGGCTCGATTTTTTCGACGCACGTGCAGAGCGGCGCACTTGGCATTAACCTCGCGCGCGATTTCGAACGGACCCGGCGCGCAGAAATAGAAAGCCCGTTCGATTCATCCTCGGCTCATTGTCGCCCCGTCCCGCTGCTGTAGCTTTCTTTTATCTCTCGCGATTTACAATGCTCAATGGAGCGCCTCCCCCTGTCCCCGTCCATTGACCGGCCGCTTCTTTTTCTATTTGCCCCCACCCCCCCACCTCTTGTTAATTGCGACCAAAGGATGCGTTTGTTTTGCTTGTTAAGCTTCCGAGTCCAATTAAACCGATGGTTTTAGGATAGCCGCGATCCGTTCATTCACGCGCGGCGGCAGCAATTGTTTTGCCGTCGAATGCCGCGACAGGGCCGCTCTGAATTATTTCGCCCCATTGTTCCGATCCAATGGAGACGAGGCGCACTATGTACCGAACGGCCGGTTTTAAATGATTGTTTCGGCCGGTGTATCGCTCGAATCACAATTGCCCATGTGTGTGTATGGTTATGTTAGCGTATGCGCTTTGAAAAAGGCACACGGCGATTATGGGCGAGCGATTTTCTCGTTGACGGGGCAAATGTGAGCCGGCGACACTTTCCAAGTGTCTCCCAAGAGGAGTTATCGCGTTGAGCGGCAAAAACTACACGCGGATTGTTTTACGAGGGGAATAAACGGCTCGTGAGAACCTCCGGATTCGATTGTTTGCGCCCCGAGAGATTGATCGAATCTCGGGTGTTGATGAGTCTAGACTAACTCGACTGCGTTCGCACATTGCGTTTCATTGTATTCCAGTCGAGATGTCGAGAAAAAATAAAGATTTCTCGAGAGGAAGATGTAAACCTCGAATTGAATTACTGGAGATGAAGGTGATAATTGCTCTCCCCCGCGATTCACACGCGTCTCGATTGATGTTCGCATTCGAAGCCGATTAGTACTTCGGTCGAGGCCGCAAATGACTTTCGCTGACGTTGGATTGGATGTATCATCGGCTCGACGGAATATCCTCGAGTGTGTGTGTGTGCGAGTGCGCTCGAGAATCCGCACTCGATAGATCGTTAATCTCGCAATAGTCCCCCCAAGACGGAGGAGGGAGGGGACCGGGCGAGAGCGAAATAGTCGAGCGACACACACCGCAGCAACCGGTTCACGATGCAAATCGTTCGTCGTTCGGAGAACGCATAGCCCACCGAGTTTTCCTACACGAGCGCGACTTCCGATTGTCCGCGGGCGCGTTTGAAAAAAAGGGAAAAGTAACAACGTTTCTCGCAACTTCCGGTCGTCGCTCGGCTCTGACGCGTTTCGCAACGCGCGCGTGTGCGTATATGCGAGTATTATATCTATATACACACTGGCGCGAGCGATGAAACGAGGATGAGCGCGTGTAAAAACGGCAAGAGCCGATAATCCAGATGACGAATCCGAGCAGGCGTGACGCATCCATTGCCAGCAACGTGGGGTGTGTTGGTAGTGGGCCGGCGTCGAGCCGCGAAATACATGGAGACGCGACAGGGTCGAGAAAAAGGAGTGGTATGGGTTGGAGGTTATGTGCGCCCGTAGCAGCAGCAGCAGCAGCGTAACCCCCCTTCCGATCCGCCGAGGTTAGAAAAGTCCATATAAGGTCCGGCCGCGATGACTGACCTTATCTTGCTCTTGTGCTCCTCTGCGCCGGTCCACATTTTGGCTGTTCGGTCGCGTGTCTTTGAAGAAGATACGGGAGGTTTTGGCGAGGAAGGGCGCGAGACACGCCGTCTCTATATATACTTTGCTCTGGAGAACCGCCGCGACCAACTGATGGAGAACCGGCCGGCTTTTCCTTCGGCTGCTGCTGCTGCTGCTGCTGCTGCTGCTGCTGCCGCTGCGACTCTGCTAAGAGACGTTTCTTTGTATATGCGCGCCGCGGCCGCGACACGAGCGCGACCGAATGGATATATACGTATATGTATTTATATATATACGTATACACGCGCAAGTGACGCAGAGCCCGCGCGCCTACGTATATATATTCGTGGATACGCCGTGCTCGCGGACGCTGTGTTATTATGGGCAAGCGTGTCGGCAATGCAGGGAGTTTTTCGAGAGCGAGAGAGAGAGAGTGACGAAATCGGTTGGCACAGCGTGTGGGTGGCCAACCGATTGTTCCCTCCCGCGAGACACCACTCGATGCAACTCCGTTTCTAGCTGCGCGCGCGACTATATTCGCGCACGCCAAATCACACTGCACGCACGGACGAGAGAGACGCCGTTTTCCCCCCTATAAACGCCATTCGCGTTGCGTTATTTTTCCACTCCGTGCAGGGTCTGATCGCTCACTTCGCGTCTCAACCGCACTTGGCTATAGAATCGTGCGCAATCTGTTCGCGAGACGTTTCGATGATGAATTTTGTGTCGTGTGGAGCGAATGTTTGTTCGGAGATTTCGTGAGAAAAAGTCATCGACTTGAAAACACGTTAAGTATTCCAATCAAATTACTTTCTTCTTCTTTTTTTATTCACAATTGTTAATTCATCTCGATATGTGCATGTTCTGAAGTCTATACATTTGTATTTCATTCGGCTTGTGGTAATGAGATTCGATCATTGGAACCAAGGCAATTTTAAAATAAGTATATACAGACTAGGAAAAGGTGTCAGTGTCTAGCCACCGAAATGTTGTCTGACCAAAATCAACGGAACGAATGACTCATTGAAGATCAAGTCAATTGCTTGAAACTTGGGAAAAAAAATCCCTCGATGCTCGATACTCGTTATCTTCAGCTCGCTTCATTGTCGACAAAACTTACCGTACCGTAAACTATGTTTCTTCCAAGTGCTTGGTCGGGCGTCTAGATCAATCGAATCACGAGTTAAATGGCTTCACTTTACAGCTGCCATCATTTTTCATATAAAGATAAAGATATAAAGATACGGACATCACGGTGTCTATATACATCAAAGAAAATACCCATTCGATGGGTTTCGATTAGCTTTCATCGATCATAAAAGCAAGTTTAATGATTTTTCTCACTCGCTGTGCGATTATGCGCTTAGCGGGTGACGTGAAACTTGCCATGCCAAGACAAGCATGAGAAGTGGAGCTTCACGCCTGTGTTGGAAAATTGTTATTCATGTGTGACAGCTGCGCGCCGGTGTAATACCACCTCGTTAAACATATATGAACAATTAAAAATATTCGCACTCTCGTCAAGAATCATTTCACCGGGCGCAAAGTGTTATATACTGTTGAGCACGGCTTTGATATTGCCATGTTTTTTCTTACACTTTGTTTCAAGAGCTGGTATGTTTCGTATTGTTCTCAGAGGTCAATCATTTCTCTTGGAATCTCACATCCAAACCCAATATCCGTTCTTTCGAGAATTTGCGATCTTCAATGAGTCATTCCTAGTATTAGTTCAAGGTAGACAAATTTTCGATGGTAATATTCATAATCGTGCCTGGGCAATTCTAAAATAAATGGTACTCTTCATATCAACTTACAGCTATATATAGTAATGCTTCGGCAATTTTAAAATAATTCGACAGACTTGAAAAGGGTGTCAGTTTCGGTCGAAAACCAACGCTACACGAATGACTGGTCAAAGATCGTCGATTATTTTGTTACTCGTAAAAAAATAAAATCCGCCAGTACAGGAAAAAACGAGCTCTCTCGATCGTATGCTGTCGAAGTGGGCGGGGGGGGGGGGTGCGCGGTTCGGCCAAAAGTTTACAGCCATACCGGCGAGTAATTTGCCGTGCAAAAAGTACTGCGCACGGGTGACCCCGTTTCTCCTGGGAATCATAACAATCAAATTTACAGTCGCGCCGGCCTGTACAAAGGCCGATCGTCAAACGATAAAGATATGAGACGAGAGAGCTCGCGGGAAGAAAGTACGACTGCGCGCGCGCGGCAAACAACGACAATGTATAACACGCGTGATCGAGCGAGCCGTGTCATCAGCTCCGGGACCATGATATACTCTCTCCCGACAAACGACGTGAAACACTATCAAAATACACCGCGCGACAATCCCCACGACACCCGTACGGACGCGGCGCACTTTATATATCTATAACACAGTCGATACATCAGAAAGGCCATTTGGGATCTAAGCTGCAATATCAGTTGAACGCGCACACAGATGTATATGGGGCGTTCTTTGTCAGCTCTCCGAAGCCGGCGCGCGGACGCTAAAACCTCACGTTTTCGACGCTTGTTTTCGACTCTATATGACCCATATCTAAATAATATTGGATATGCTATCAATGTAGTTTTTTCTCAGCTTCCCGATGGTGAATTTAGTTTTCCGAATTTTTCACGTTTTCACAGAAAAAAAATATAAAACAGGCCATATCTCAAAAACCTATTTTTTTTAATTTTTTTAACTAGTCTAGATCGAAAGCTGAGGTTTTTTTACGTTTATATGGACCTTCTGGATACCTAGACTTTTTTTGTATTCGAGTAATTGAGTAGCAAACATGAGAAAATGCGCCGCGTCGGGCCGGGCCGCGCCGTGCCGCGCCGCACCGCGCTGACTCCACGCGCTCCAGCTCAAGTCTTCTGCTTACAAGAGTGCCGAAATCGGAATATATTTAATATCCATACAAGTCTCTATCAGTTGGATAAACTACTATCTAGATAGTAGATCATGTACTCATTTGGGTTATGGACTGAGATATGCGGACATTATTTCATTTCACATTCTTTGACCTCCGTTTTGGCTTTGATATTGAAGACTTTGCCATACTATGTTTCAACTGAACTACTTTTTCAGTTCGTTTTGATCTAGGAAAAATTTTATATTCCTCAGCAGATGAAATTTTTTTTAACATCAGTCTGTCATCGGTTGTATATCAAACCAATTATCAAATCTTTCTTTCAATTTCAGTTTAGCTTGCTCATAATCTTCTTTTTTACTATAAAATACCATGGTTTCTTTACAGTAATTTCTTGCCCATTCAAATAAACCTTCTGCGGTTAAAATATGATTATTTGCAGAGCGTTGTAAACTTGCTCGTTTAGCACCTCGTTTCACATTAGCTCCAATTCCATCGCATGCTCCCTTCCCATGTGCGGTCGCACAAAAATGCCATTCCGCGGGAATGCCAAAATCTTTCTTATGATTAATAAGATTAGAGAAACTTTTCTGATTTTTGAAGTGTTGACCCACTCTATCGGTACTATAATAAATTTTCTTTGGTTTGTATTCTTTCTTGAGGTAATTTATGATTATGAGCAAGCTAAACTGAAATTGAAAGAAAGATTTGATAATTGGTTTGGTATACAAGGTACTCTGCAATTTCATGCGTTCATACCAACTTCCGATGACAGACTGATGGTCAAAAAAATTTCATCTGCTGAGGAATATAAAATTTTTCCTAGATCAAAACGAACTGAAAAAATAGTTCAGTTGAAACATAGTATGGCAAAGTCTTCAATATCAAAGCCAAAACGGAGGTCAAAGAATGTGAAATGAAATAATGTCCGCATATCTCAGTCCATAACCCAAATGAGTACATGATCTACTATCTAGATAGTAGTTTATCCAACTGATAGAGACTTGTATGGATATTAAATATATTCCGATTTCGGCACTCTTGTAAGCAGAAGACTTGAGCTGGAGCGCGTGGAGTCAGCGCGGTGCGGCGCGGCACGGCGCGGCCCGGCCCGACGCGGCGCATTTTCTCATGTTTGCTACTCAATTACTCGAATACAAAAAAAGTCTAGGTATCCAGAAGGTCCATATAAACGTAAAAAAACCTCAGCTTTCGATCTAGACTAGTTAAAAAAATTAAAAAAAATAGGTTTTTGAGATATGGCCTGTTTTATATTTTTTTTCTGTGAAAACGTGAAAAATTCGGAAAACTAAATTCACCATCGGGAAGCTGAGAAAAAACTACATTGATAGCATATCCAATATTATTTAGATATGGGTCATATAGAGTCGAAAACAAGCGTCGAAAACGTGAGGTTTTAGCGTCCGCGCGCCGGCTTCGGAGAGCTGACAAAGAACGCCCCATATATACTCGTACTCCCCGAGGTGCGCGCATACTCCCGGCCTTGAATTACAATTTAACGAGTTCGCAAAGGCGCGCGCGCGAGCGCGGTGCTATCCTTTTTCGCCGGCCGTTATATAGTTGGACTGCCGTTGCGATCGGCAACAGCGGGGTATATAGGAGAGGGAGGAGGGGCACAACCTGCAATAGCCTCGGCGCTCGCGCCCTCATTATTTCTCCATCTTTTATTCTCTTTCTCGGTTGAGCTATATACGCGCTCGCGCGCTCGGCTTTTTCCGCGTTGCTCGCGGAATCGCGATCGGGGGATATATTCCCTTCCCCCACCCGTGTGTGCATTTTGCGATTTTGGATTTATCGCCGAGCCGGGGGGAGCGTGGAAATCGCTCGTGACCCGATCATGAAAATCCTCCTTTCGGATACGCGAAAGTACGACGCGGTTAACCGAATGTGGCGGGAAATGGCGATCCCGCGAATAAAGGCAAATCTCGTACGGTTTCGGGGCGCAGAAGAAGAATCGTAATTCCGTTGAAATATCCGTAATGTCGAAAGGCTCGAGGAATCGGAGGATCGGCACGAGGAGCAGTTTGTCTAGCCGAAATTGTTCCGAGACGAAAAATCGCTTTTTTTACTTTTGCCGAATTTTTACCCAACATATTCGGATTGTACGGGGAAAAATATACCAAAGAATCCATGTGTTTTGCGCCGGGGATAAATTGAGCACTGGCTTATTACTTGTATGTAAAATTAATGAAAATTGTTGTTCTGTCTCTGTTGAATGTGCTTCTCTTTAATCCGAGTTTGGGATGTGCTCTTCGTAGAGGCCATTGGTATTTTTATATCGTTTTGCCTCCGATATTCAAGAATCATCAGTGAGACATACGCTGTTCGAGGGCTGCAATCCAGTGAGATATAGAGAAGAAAAATGCCCCATTTTGTTAATTTTTGACGTTTTGCCCTAATCGGATCAGATCGTCAGCTGCTGCTTTAAACAGCAATAAAAGAACAGCAAGTAAATAATGCGAACAGTGTAAAAACTAACGGACTAAAAGCACAATAATTCCTCGCCAGTTATTCAAATTTACGACGATTTACATGATGCTACTCGGAAGTGGAAGCAACGACTTGCACCGCCACTGAGGATCTAGCGCGCCAACAGCCGTTTCATATACCTATAACTTCGTTGACGTATTGTATATTCATTTTGAAAAACGTTATCGAGCTTCTCACACCGGGTGACTAAGAGACAGCGCGTGTCTTCCTTTATATTAAGAGAGTGCGTTTGTGCATATCAACGCGAAGCATTTCCGAAAAAAGCCATATCGCTACTTCTGTTCTTCCTCCCCGGGGGTGGAGGCAGAGATCGAATGACGAGTACAGCCGTAGGAAATTACATATAGTGGAGACGAGCGAGTCGGAAGCACACGGGGTGGACAAAAAGAGCTCGAGAGAGCGGACGGGAATCCGCGCGGCCCGTTAACGAGTCGCCAAGTTAATTGGGTTAATTGCGCGAGCGTTGCGTAAGGGTCGCGCGCGAGCGATACACACCACCGGGTGAGTATCGCGGAAAAAGACAGGCCTCTGGACGCGCGGTAAACCGCCGCTGCCACCGTGTCCGCCGCGACACGAACCGGAAGGTGTAGCGTTACGCGAGAGCGGCCCGGGACTCGCGTATTTTTGTCAGCCGGCCCCCGTTCGATTGGCTTTTTTTTGCCCGCCCCGACCCGGCCTTTGTTCCGAGCGGGTGGATGCGCCGAGCATTCCGCGGTGCGGTTTTGTGCGTATCGACCAGCGCGATAGGCTTTTTTTCTTTCCCCCCGTAATCTTGTATCGGCTTCCCGCTTTCCATCCATTTCAGATGTTACCTTTTTTTTTGGTGCTCGAAATTCGTTCGATTGATTTACATCGAGCTCATTGGGGGCTATTACGGTGGGTGGTCTGTCAGAGTTTTTTTGCCCGCCCAATCGCCAGTCGCTTCGCGGGTATACGCGAGTCATTGTGGTTTCTCGAGGGGGATTATTGCGAATCAACATTGTAAGTCGGATCGCGTTGTTTCTTCCGCTCGCAAATGCAATCTTCCAGGATCGAGGTTACCGAAGCAGGTGGTTCTCAGTTTTTTCATTCGCTTTTAAATATAACAACGACGATTCGGGAAGCCAGTAGCGTTGACAAATTCAGGATGATAAAAGAATCACGACGTCTATGAATAAATGGCTAAACGAATGGTATCGAAGTACGTGAGTAATGGATTGATTGAATGCCGGACACGGCATCCTACGGAAAGAAATGTATACTTACGCGCAGGTGGTAGAGGAAAGTGCAAATTTTAAAACCGCGGCAGTGTCTCTACCTACCAGTATTCTTTTCAACCTTCCGCGCGCGCGGAGGAAGGCGAGGATAAGGTGGTTCTCTACTATATTTCATGATTCGAAGCATGATTCACGTTATCCGAGCCAAATGAATTCAAAATACCGATTCATTAGCTATTCGATTTTGTTCAGAAGCACAGCCTATCGGTGTACGAGCCGATTTTGGCGAGGCGTTAAAAATCCACCGCGCTCTCGAATTTCGCAGAGAGATTTATATACACTCAGGACAGATAAACAATATATATTAATCGGCGAAATTTTGCACCTTTCTAAATTTCACCTAGAAATTTATTCAATCGGCTTTATCGCGGCCCCGCTTCATTTGTCAATCATTTCAGCTCTCGGAAGTGTTGTCAATGCATCAATCACCAAGAGCGCATGAATCCGATCCGCGATCGCTTTTGCTTTTCTCATTGTGGGGTAAAATCGTTGTGCGAAAAATCCAAACTTTCCCCTGGACTTGCGCAACGGAATAAGCAGCAGAAGCATGAAAAATTCGCGATACATAATATATTAGCCTCGCTGCAGTGAAGCCGCACAAAAATCCCGATTTCTTGTCACCGCGCGACAGACGCTCGTGTGTGTCTCTGCACACGTATACATGTACACGCGGGCGAACTGCACCGGGCGCGCTCTATGCAATTACGATAATGACAGAGCCGCCACGCGCCGGTCAACGTACCCTTGTTCTTTTTCATATGCGATCCGAGTCGAGATATATGTATATGCACACACGAAACCAAGGCAAAAACGCCGCGGGAGTGGCAACGTCGTAGGGCCGACCGAATACTTGGAGAATATGAATTTTTGGCGTACAAAAGGATGGTGAAAAAAAATGAGCTACAATAGGAGGGGGGATTTCATAATCGTACAATCGAAATTGCCGTAATGAATCACGACGAGGCGCAGAGGGTGACAGACGTATTGATGGTGAGTCGGATAAGGCGTATGTGAATAATCACATTTTGCCCTTCCGTCGTTGTGTATATACGCGTGAACAAAATAAGTACAACTCTCGACGCAAGTTGATATCGATATCCAATCGGAAATTTCGGGCGAGCGGTTTTTCATCGTCGAATCAGATATACATATAACATAAATGCAAACGCGTTAGTCACCCGGGTTTCTCGCAACAGCACCCGAACGTTACTATACATAATCGCAATTACTTTTTTCTTTTGCCGAACGGTATTATATAGCGTCGCCCGTGGGGTTTTTATCGGCAGGCCAACTGGACTCCCGCGGGAGAAGAGGGAGTGCCGGATGAGTCACGAGCGCACACACACACCTGCGACAAGAGCCGCGCGCGACCACATGTCGCCGTTGCCGCGCTGTAATTGTTAGGGCGCACGCAACGCAAGACTCGTGTGTGTATGCACGCCTAAGTGTACATATTTACGCGAAAACTTGTGCTTTCTTTACCCTTCGTTGCGTCGAACAAAAGGAAAAGTCCGGCTGTGGTCGCCGCGGCAGGAACGCGTTAGTTTTTTCTCCCCTTCCGCTTATCGCTGCGCGACGCGTTTGCATCGCGTTTGTGAATTCGTCATTGTTCGAGGCTTGAAATGGCTTTGGGAAAAAATAGAAAAGAAATCGCGTTGTCCGTTCGATACGTATATATGTATTGGCGTTGGAGCAATCACGCCTAGTTTTATGCGCGTTTGTTCTTTCTGCACAGCGGCGCTCCTGCCACCCGCACAATGGGCATCGAAATTGACATTCAGGAAGTGCTGTGAGCGAGCCGGGGAATTTTCACAAACGAGCCGCGTGGATGACTCATCCGCGAAACGCTTTTTTCGTCCTTCTCGCGTACAGTAGAGTCTCATGCAGATTCAACGCGAGAGATCAGTAGCTGTCGGGGCACGTGTATATAGGTGTAATTTTAAACTCGCGTGTATATACCCCTGTCGTTTGGAAAACGACGCGGCACAAAGAAACGGTTCATTGCAAAACGAGTAGCTCGAGAGAGAGAGACACAGGGCCGGGCTTTGTTGGAGAGACCGAGAAGTGGACGGTCCAAACAGAAGCTACGAGAGCAAACGCCGAGGTTGGCTCGTCCCTAAACATAGCCGGTACGCGGTTGGAAAGAAATCGAACGGCATCCAGCTACTTCCGCCGAAGGGCTCGCGCGAAGCAAAAGAAACCCGGGCTGCAGCAGCAGAATGATATAAGAAGAGAGCCGCTCGCGCGAGGACAGCCGTGATGCAGCTTGTGTGTATAGACGGTTGCGTGTGCCAGTTGCTAGTCACGGGCGCCCGACAGCACTTCCTTCCTCCGTGCGATATTCTCACTCGGTCCTCTCTCTCTTTTTTATACCGCCTCGCTCTGCTAATTAGCGGACTTTCGGTCTGATTGCGTGGCCAACAGACGTTTGACCGCGCTTCTATATATAAATATAGAGAGAGAAAGATCGTCGAGTTCGATTACGGTTCAAATACTGCTGGCTCATTTTTTTTCCTTCCTCTCTCGGACGTTTCGCCCGAGCAATTCTTTTGGAGGTTTGCGAGGCCGAACTGGCCGGGCTGGAATCGAACGACACACGCATAATATTGATGAACGATCGACACGACGCGCTTCGCTTGGAATATACCACATAGTGTATCCTACACGGACCAACTCGTGAACGGCATGTCGTCGTTTTTCGTTCTGTTTCCGCTGCCTCGTGCGTGCCACTCCTTTCAACCCCCCGACTCGCTGCTGCTCGAGTTGTTGCTCCTTTGTGTCCGCTAAATAATACATAGCCACGCTCCTTGGTATACTACGAGAGACGCAACAGGAGAGCCGAATGGCAACTCGCCCGGGGGGTGCGGGGGAGGTATTCGTCGCACGAGTTAGAAAATAATAACGGAGAAACGAATGGGAGATGTGCGAGAGGAAGAGAATTTATCTCGTCTCTAAGTTGGCCTCGCGCGCGCCCGCGATATACAGGAGCAGCCTCTCCCGCGCGCTCTCTGACCCAGTAACTCGATTCCCTCTGCAGCTGGTACATAGCTCGGGCCCTGTTGACTATAGGCCGCGGGGGGAAAATGGGCGAAACGCGTTGCGGGCGTTGCGCGCGCGGCCAGAAGGGAACTACTGCTCTCTGGCCAGCAGATCTGGTTGTATCCGGTTCGAGCCGACATGTATATATATACATATACACTTATGAGTGGACTCGCAAACTCTGCACACACACACACACACACACACAGGTGTACACACGACTGTAGCTTTCTCTCGCTGCGGATGATGATGATGATACGGGGGTGCTTGTGTGTGTGCGAAGGGGTCGGATCATAGGTCTGGGTGCAGGGTGTGCGGGAATCGACGCGGCCACGAGGGGATGACAGGTGCGCGCGGCGTACTCACTTGCTGGAGTTGCGGCCATCCTTGAGTCCCTGGAAAATGCCGGTCGAAGTCATGGCTGATGGCAGAGAGCTGGTATACACAGAGCAGCGGACTTGTCGTTTTTCTGCGTGAGCTGCGCTTCGTCAGGCGAAAATCTATCTCTGTGTGTTGTGCAGTCTGCAGGTACAGTCGGGGCTCTCTCTCGCGTGCTGCAGCAACTAGCGGCAACCTCGTTTGCAATACACAACGGGCTTTTAGCGCTGTGTACGTATCGTCGGCTCTCGGAGTGTACGTAAGCGCGCGACACAGAGAAACAGCCGCCGCTCGCGAATCGCTCCGACTCGCTCGCACTCGCAGCCGCGCCAGATGCGCGCGCACCCAACCCCTCAGGTAATATCGCGCGCGTTCGCGCGGCCGTATATTCCCGGGTCCCCGAGTATCTTACGCGCCTGCGCGCGTATATTATTAGTTCGTTTCGAAAAGACGCGCGAATTGAAGATCGAGCAGATGAGCTGCTGCTTCTGCTAAAGTAAAGAGATCGGTGCATATAGAAGTGTAATTGTTAATTTTGCGGCGTGTTCTGTAACCTAATTTTGCAACATAATGAGATTTTCATTCCCCCCTCTATCGCACCGTGAGTACGTACTTTTGTTGTGTATATCATGAAACATAATAGGATTAAAGCTTCCGTATTGCCGTAAACGGAATCGAAGTGAAACTTTTGCTTCGTGGCTAGAAGGGAAACCAAGTTGTTGTAACAATTCTGTTTCTAAGGAATGAAACGTAATGAAATAGCGGTCATTACGTGCCAGTCTCTGTCTATACTCTCTTAAATCCTGACCAGTGAAAAACCACTTATGCCAGTGTAAAATCACTGCAACGATTTAAGAGTGGGTAATCGAGTCAAGATCGATGAGTCTTTGGACAAATCCTATCCCTGGCCAGAAGATTTTCCTTGCCATAGAGAAGCTACATTTCTCACAATAGAATTGCTTACCCAGTCAAAGTACACACAAGTATATTCATTATTGGGGGATATATTTCTCTTGACCCATGTAAACCCCTGTAATTTGGACTCATGTATTGTGAATTTCAGGGTGCTTGGAAAACTGACATTTCGAGAAAACTCCAAATAGATCCTAAGAACAATCAGAAGTGGCAACAATACACTACTACATTTAGGAAAAACACTAATCGCCACATGAAAAAGCAAAGAAACAGATCGACACAGAGTAAATATCGGAAAGACGGAGAAAATTATGAGAGAAAGAAAGGATCAGCAGTAGAGATTGGAGTAAAGAAGATTACGGAAGATGAATTTGAACATAGGAATCGGAGGGTTGTTGGCGGCGCGGCGACAATTGGGCGCGGCCCTCATCCGATACGCTGCCTGTACTTTTGCGTTGCTGCGGAAAAACTTATCGTATCGAATCCGTATAGAAGAGAGAGCACGAACGAATGAAGCAGAGCTCGCGCGCAGGCTACTCGTGTTGGAGAGAGAGTTTAATTAGGTATTCACATGTTGAAGTGAGCCAGCACTTTCAACTAATTGATATGTATGTACGATCGATCTGCTCTATGCACAACTCGTGAGATAAAGTGCCTCCGAGGTGTGAATACAGATCGAAGGAAATCCGAGTCACCGATGGGTTGATAATCAGTGCAAAAGGTGGACTCCATCTAGTCACTTGCAGTTGAGGCGTCATTTCGGTAATGAAGTATCCTGGTCACGGGCGCGAAAATACGCCACTGCTGATTTTGCACGAACGTCTGGCGGCGCGATCATGGAAAGTGCGCGCGGTGATTACGCTTACGCCAGTAAAACAAGTAATGATTGAATGATATTCGATTTATTATGCTAAAGTCGAATGGCGATTTGAATCATACATAAAAGTATACATATTTCATTATATTACGCATTTCTTTATGAAAAAATCAAGTCACATTAATACTAATTAAAGAAACACTTAAACTAGCATATTAACATCATGATACTTGGGTTATCATGAGAAATTCAAAGTATTTCTTTATCACATATACAATTACGGAGAAGTGAAAAAAAGAGTTCGCAGATCGGGCGGTGACAGTCGCGTGGCGCGAATTATTGTTGTTCGGAAGGGGGGCGGGCGGGTTTGTGCTGGGAGAAGTGGAACGAAAGCGACGTCGGCGTGCTAATTTTCTAGTGTGTTCAACGGTAAAAAATTATACATCGGATCTCACGGGGGATTTGACATCCTCGGTGGAATTTAGCCCGTTTGAGCTGTATTTCTGAGATTCGATAGGGGAGCGCGACGAGTGAGTAGAAATTTCCTGCGAGTACGGGACATAGTAAAATTAATTTATTGCGAAAACTCCACGTCACACAGTGTACAAATAGGTGTGTCGGCGACTTTCTTCACAACTAAGATTTTCTAGCTTAGAAAGACTAACTAGGAGGTGGAGGTGGTGGTGGCGGTGCCAAGAGGTTCGGCAAGCTGTTTAAATCGATTCCAGGAGGTCCTGTGGGTTGCTGTGGGGGTGGGGGCACAGGGGCTGCTGGTGGCCATCCCATTGGGACTTGATGAGACGGATGGCCCCAACTCGGTGGACCAGGGGGACACTGCGGGAAGCCCGGAGGCGGCGCAGTCCCCGGCACGGGTGGTCGCATCGACGGGGGCGGCACTTGACCCGGCGAAGGAGGCGCATTTGGGGCCTGCACTGGTGGAGGCGCCTGGCCTGGAGATTGCTGGTTTGGCGATTGCTGCCACGGCGGGATGCCCATCCCTGGTGGCATCGGACCAGGCGGTGGTGGCATTTGACCTGAAAACAAATTATAATAGTGATTTTATTCACAAAAAAGCCTCGATTGAGGAAAAATTCAATAAAGGAAATTTGTCAAACTTTAAACGCTTTACTTAGTTCTCTGGATGTGTGATATAATATTACATATCTTCCGAAAATTTCCCCGTGTAGTGGGTTGTTTCAAGGACATTCGTTTACCTTGAGTTTATTAATTTATAAATTCGATACTAATTGAGAATATCTCCGGGAAATTAAAACGTTGGACTGAATGACTGTATATGGCTCATTGAGGTACCCAAAAAGCATTTCGGAGAATTTCGTCATGATTGCTCCCCCGAAATTGACAATCTCTCCTAGTGAGTCTCAGGCTTTATCCGAGAAAAACGTTTTGTCGGGGAACTAATTCAAGCAAAGGAAAAACGCAACGAACCTGGTGGTGGCGGCTGATTACTTCCAGGCGACATCCACGGCGCCATTAGTGGTGGGATAGATGATGGTGGTTGAACTGCAGCTCCAGGAGGTGGAGGAGGTGGTTGCATGACACCTGGGGGTGGTGGCATGCTCACTGGTGATTGACCCCACGATTGTGCCATATTCATATTGTTCATGTTATTCATGCTGTTCATGCTGTTCATGTTGTTCATGCTGTTCATGTTGCTCATGTTATTCATGCTATTCATGTTGTTCATATTATTCATGTTATTCATACTGCTCATACTGTTCATACTGTTCATACTGCTCATACTGTTCATACTGTTCATGTTATTCATCGTATTCATGCCATTCATGCTGTTCATGTCGGCAGACTGTTGAGACCAAGGTGGTGGTGCCATACCAGGTGGGCCCATAAGTGGCGGAGGAACTGGTGGCATCATACTCGGCGGAGGATGAGCTGGGGCTGACATTAGAGCACGAGGCTGTGATGGCCTAATGAAAACAATTTTCTTAAATGAACTCTGAAGAAAAAAAGATGTATTTTTTTTTTCACAGCAGAGTGCCAACTTTGCATCCTTGCGTTTGCGAAGAATGGCACTTTTCTCACGCGAGTCACGAAGCAACCTGAGCGTAGCGAAAAGTTTATCGTGCCAAAATCGCCTAACTTTGCTCTTGAGCATAATATACTATATTGTTTTTATGGAGTGAAACAAACGTTCTAGACCCGGTGCCTGAGTGGAAAAAAGCTGTTTTTTTTATCGCAAAAAAAGTTCTGTTCGCATCTCCCGTGCTCAAGTATTTTGGCGCAAGGGTCGAGCTCGAGCCACGCGGGGGTGTTTTTCAGCACATGTTCTTGTGCTGAAAAACACCCACATACGCTCAGGTGCATAATGTACAAGAATGATATATTCAACGTTCTTGAAAATGAAAAAAGTCTTAATGAAAAACTTACCTATCAAAGAGATTGGGATAACTCGTATTTGAACGTGTTTGAGTGGTCTTACGCTCGGGCGGTGGACCTTCACCCAACTCTGCCATCAACGACATGTATTCTTCGTCAATTTTAGCCTTGTCTCCCGAAGGGCTCGCAGCTGCTGGACCTCCCATGCCAGGTCGTTTAGACCGACAATCACGAGCAATATGACCGGCGCCACCGCAGCTCGAACAAACAATGTTATTGGTGACATTAGGTTTGTCAGGACAGAGCCAAGATTTGTGATCACTTGCGCCGCAATTGGTACATCGAGGTCCGTCGTTTTCTCGTAAAGTACCATTGAGAAGTGCAAGTTCACGTAACTGATTCCGACGAAGATCGTTCTGACCTTCTGGCACTTCCACACCTTGTCTAATGATCTCGTGAATCTAGAATTACAAATAAACCATTGATGTTGCAGTTTTGATAAACATTTACATTTGTTACCATGATAGATGAAATACTAACTCTTTCTACAGCCTTTTTAACAGCTTCAAGGTTATTTGCAGTAATATAGGCATGAAGTGGTTCATCTTCACCAGGGAGAGGTTGCCCATCTTTTCTACCGACTTTACCCTCCTTTACACTGCCTTTACCTCGAATAATGATTTTTGCACCAGTCTCTTTTTCCATAGCTGTTAAAAGAAATGTACAATGTTAAATTTCTCGGTCAGACTTTTACGATTCTTATTTTCATTTTTATCATTACATTTTAGAGTATTTCCTCGGGGTCCAATAAGTAAACCCACAAAATTGATGTCAGGATGTTCTTCTTGAGGAATCATAACTTTATCATGAACTCTAATGATGGGCGGCCTAAAAAACACAAATTAATATTCTATGTAAGAAAGAAATTTACTGTATCAAACGATTTACAGACACTTCATTTTTTAACTTACTTGTAATCTGGCGGTGGTTTGAAATCAGGATTGATTTTCAAGATCTTTTGAATAAGATTATGACGTTCTTCTTCCAATTTCCGCCTAGTACGATATTCCCTGGTATTCAACCTTTTACCATCACTGCTATAAATTGGCTCTGGTGATGGGGACCTGAAAGAAAAACAGACGTGTTACAAATATTGTCATGATAAGATTACTCCTTAACAAGCAATTGGTCCTAGTTTGTAAGAGAAAATTATTATTTTCTATTGTCAACTTTGATTTCATATTTTCAGTTCTTTTGACTTTTCAGTAGGTGTACAAAAATCTAATGATATCTGAACAGTATTTAAATGAGTAGCTTGAAACCATTAATTCATTGCAAAAAGAAAACAAATTATCGAGAAACTAAATGATTTGTACTTGAATATTCTCAGAATTGATTTTAGACCATAGAATCTGCCCTTAAATACAAGAGTTATCCTAAATCTCAGACGACTTAATAAGCATGACTGAGATTATGTTGATTGTTCATAAACAGTCGATAACCACAGTGAAGTCTGCAATGTTTGTGCAGAAATGTTGCTCAGCTGCTAAGGTGCTAAGAGAAAGTAAATCCTGTGATTATTAAAAAAAGTTAAGAGTTTCTTTGTTAGTGTCAGCTGATTTCTCGTATTTGTGCAAAATATTGCTAAACCAAATATTAATGGTTATTAAGACCTATTGGAGTATGAAAATTTTCCATTATCCGTCATTAGATCAAATTATTGTTGAACCTGAAAGTAACAATAGCTTGAGCAATTATGTAACTGAAAATTTAGTTATAATCAATTAACTTCCTGCAATATTGACGCGATAAGAGTTTTTCATTAGTAAAGCCTATACCTACAACTATTTCTCACAAAGTTTGTTCAAAAGTATCTGAAAGAAGTTGACCTGGGTTTGATTAAAATTTCATTATTAATCAGACTTGTCGAGCAAAAAAAATTTTAACGTGCTTATTGCTAAGCTCATATTGTTCTATTTTCCCGTACTCTAGTTATAGTCACAAAAGAAATTCTAGAGTCTATAAAATCTAACAAGCCAAATATTGCCAATTTATAGATGAGATTTGATTTAGTTTAACAAAAAATTATTCACTAGCATAATTAATATAATTATTGTTGACAATAATTATTGATTTAACATAATTATCACAAATTGTCATCTTTGTAGCTAATCTGACTTATAAACTCAGTTTACATTTTAACTTCAGTTTTTATCGATTTGAGTAGAAGAATTTGTAGTTTATTTGGAAACTATTAGAATTAAGAAATTTGACTTCAGACCTCCGCAAATCTGACACTTTTTTAAAATTCTTCAAAAATATATTCAAAGCTCATCATAAAATATTCTTGGCAATAATCATTCCGAGAATTAATGTAAGAAATGGATTAGATCAAACCAATATCATCATTATTTGTCTTCACTGTTGCGTTGAGACTTGATTATCAACTATAAATCCTTGTAGGTAATAATTTTTTTAATTGATCTTCCCACAATAACTTGAACAGCATCATTTTATAGAGCCATTGAGGTGTGGGTTGCTGGACCGATCAGTAGAGAGGTAGATTTTGTGGATATTATGGTCATTTTTGTTGGTAGTTAAATTCTGTTCAAACCTTTCGTCAGGATTAACGGGAATTCCAAGATCTCCTGCTCGTAGTTTCCTGCTGATTTCCTCAATTTGTAGTTGGTCTGAAAACCAATGGGTTAGAAAGGGGCAGAAACCCCAATAATTAGACATGTGCAAAGATAAATTATTATGAAACATAATGCATATTTACTCTATCAAAAAATAAAATGTTTTAGACATTGTTGTTATGGTTGTTATATCAGGATAATCAATTTTGTAATTTTTTTTTTCCTGTTAGTCTATACATTACCTGTATCCTAACATCATAAATATTTATTTTTCAACGATTTCAAACTTGTGAGTGCATACTTACAGTTAACATTAATTTATGCTTATGCAGATTACTTTTAAATTAAATAAAATATTTAAAAGTTCAATCAATTTTGGCTAGAACTAACTTAATTTTATTAAAAAATTGTTCAAGATAAGATACTTACACAAGTAGGCCATCTCTTGGTCAGGAGTGAGGTTGGTCGGTAGAACTGTTGGCATTCCAGGGATAAAAGTTTTTTCGTGTTCACTTCCTCCCCATCTAGATTTTCTGCGTTTGCGACGCTCCTCCCTTGCTTCTCTTTCTCTGTCTATAGGAAAAAATATGATAAGGATCAGAACATGAACTAATTGCTCTTCTAAATATTCCAACATATTACATGAAGTTCATCTTGACATATGCATTCATTATTCAAACTCCTTAGAGGCAAGCGAAAAAATTTATGGACAATACATGTCAAGTCTAGCTGATTAAATTCTCAACTCTTGTAGGTTGACAAATACCAACTCTCTTGTGAACGATCAAAAGAAACTGTACAAGCTGAGTTTAAACACAGCATGTAAAAACCAATGTAGTATCAATTAAGCATCGAAGAGAGTACCAATTAAGAGCTGCAATGACTTTGCAGTCAAGCTATGTTATTAAAAGTTAGTTAAAGTATACTTAAGCTACACATGCATTAATTAATTGACCTAGAAATTTTGAAAGAAACTAATGTAAGAACAAGTTCATATAGGAATGTGAGTCAGGGACATATTGAATGAGCATTCAATTGTGCTCGACAAAGTCATCTGGACTAATCGCAGTGATTAGTGAGTACTTGGAGGTGATACGATAGGCATGGAAGTTGGTTGGCTCAATTGAAAATGCCACTCTCGGGAGGAACAAATAGCCGAACGCAAGTTCACCTTCATTGTCACGCTTCTTGGACTGGCTTGAGGAGAAGCTGATGTTGGTGCCGTTGGCGATGGCCGCGGAAACAGCCGCGGCCGCGGCTTTGGCTGCCGCCGCCGCCGCCGCTGCCGAACTCATCGAGGAGCTTGAGCTGGAGTTGCTGCTTTGCAGGTAGCTTGGATTCAGCAGGCTGGAGAAGTTGCGCGACGAACTCATTGCTCCGCTGTGATCCACTGCAGGCGCTCGGCTCGGCCACGCAGACGCCTTGTTTCACCACGTACGCCCTGTACAACTTACTACAACTTTGTGCAGACTGCAGCGGGGCATCGGTCGCATCGGTGGCAGGCTTCAAACCCAGGCAGACATGAATGATCAGACACGCTACTCAATGACTCATTGACTGATCGTCAGTCGTCAGATTGCCCACAGACCGCTGCAGAGTGCGCCAGCGTTGTCGAACAGCTGCGCGCGCACTATATATACACGTCCCGCGATTTTCAGTCCAATTTGCGGCCTTTCATCCCTCAATATCGTAAACAACGAAATTCATCTCCATTTTTACAAATATAATGATAGAGTTATATAATGATCGAGAAGAATCATTTCATTATTATTATTATTATATCATCATTCCTTAAAAACTACACCTTGTGAAACAAAACAGCATTGAAAACAAAATGTAAATTTTTTGTAAACGATTCGTTTACAGTTTATTGCAATAGTTAATAAACTTACAATATTATAATTTCATGTAATTGGGAAATATATCACGATCTATTCAAATTTCATAAAGTAACAATTCAAAATCTTCGAGTTCTAACTAGAAACAGTGAGAATATAGGCATGGCTTATGAGTTATTCACAATATAAAAATATATAGAATTTCATTCATACAATATTGATGGTTTCACGCAAATAAAATTTTGTGACAATGAATAAACTCTAACCTGAATACTCAAAGGTGCAAGGAAGTATATTTCATTTAAAAAAAATCACAAATTGTTAACATACAGTAATACTGCACGATATTGAGATTACAATCGATCATTTGTGAAATACATTTCAAAGAAGATATGTGATTTTTAATTTTTATACGTAGCTAAGATTTGAAAAAGCTTTGAAATCTTATCAATTGCTTCATACATTATAATCTTATATGAATTACCCATTATTCTTATCACATCAGGCATGTTTTTGACTAACACTAATTTTTTAATTCTATTCAGATTAATTCAATACGAATTTTTGGTCCGTTTCTTTCGTCGATACAACTATTTTGTAAGGTTGATAACGATCATTTTTCAGACTTTTACTAATTTTAACAATTCATAAAGTATATCACTTTCGTAAATAAATTCTGTAAGGTAACTACAGAAAAGAAAATGCAATTCCTTTCATCTTGTCTCAACGATAAATCAATCATCGTTTTTAAAAATCATGGAAAAATCCAAATTCATCCTCTTTAGCTATATGTATATACTAAGTATATACTACTCGTGAACCGCTGCAAATAACTTTGCTATGGAAGCACTTTTTTATAGTTGCACTAATTATGGTTTTACAAACCTTCAGAATAAAAAATCAAGTAAGTTCATCTGTACATTGTTTTCTTTCTTCTTCCACCCTTTGTCTAGTACGATTAAAAGCCTCGGTTTTTAAAAAATCGACTGTTTTATAAACAGTTGTGGCCAAAGGGGAATGAGGGGGTTGCTGAGTCGTTGCATTCAAGCTTTCAGATGCTTCTAGATCTAAGTCCAAATACTGCAAGACCAATAAGCGACGATTTGATGCTGGTATAAAAGTGTCATGATCTTGATAAAAGTAAATCTGCAATCGAGAAAAAACTAATGAATTCTTTTCACGTTAATAAGGAACTACGAGATGAAAAAAATAATACTTACTTCTTCTTTTTCTTCGAATGCATTATTATCATCGTCGGATACAGATGGATTGCGACCTTTTTGTAATTTCGACATTAAAATAGGACTAGGGATAGGTTTTACTTTTCCTTTCCCAAAGGATGAAGTAAGTTGAAGAAAATCTAGATCAAATGAATTATTTCAAGAAACGTTGTATTTAATAAATCATACACATTACTTTTCTTCTTACCTTCAGCAGGTGGCTTTGGTAGTGGTGGTTTTAACTTTCGATTTATGCTTGGAGGCTCGATGTGTATTTGTTCAGTAAAGTTTGCCTCTTTATTACAGATTAAATTAGGCGACGATTCATTGCTCAAGTTTGATTCGCTAATTTTCTGTCTTGGCTTCAACTCTCGGTTGACTAATGGCGGAGGAGGCGGTGGCACGACTATAATAGGCACTAGGTTACTATTGTCCTCATGCTGAGGAATTGAGACATTTGTATAGCTGATAACAGCCGGATTCTCTATATCTATTTGCTCGTTGTTCTCGAAATCGTAACGAAAAACGTCATCATCTGCGTTTGAACTTTGTTTTTGAGCTTTATTCATTGTATTTGGTTCCGTTTTTATCGCTGCTTGGCGTGACTTTGAAAGACAATCTTCAAGAAATAAGAAATTTTAGATGAAGATTATTTTTTTAATCAATAAATCTGCATTTTGAACTATGTAAATCATAAAGTATGAAAGGTCAACGTACCAGAATTATTGGGAGAATTAGCAGTAAATAAGTGAGCAGGTGTAGAAGAAGCAATGAGCTTGAAACTCTCATTAGCACCATCTAAATTCAAATAATTGTGTCCTGGACTTTCTGATACAATGTGTGATGGTTTTGGTGGTCTTGGGGGAATAGGGATTTTATTAGCAGGAAGAGGTTTATCAGAATCAACTATTCTGAGCTTTCCAAACCTCTTTTTCACACTCCAAGAACCAGGTCTAAATCCTGGTTTCAAATCAGCTGAAATATTCAAATAGTTTCATAAAGAAAATTAACATTGTTAATATTTTTAAAAATCAAATAAATCAAGAAAATCACCTGCAGAAGGAAAAGTATCCCAGTTAACAGAGGGTAATGGAGGTCCCCATTCATCATCTGTCATCACACTTTCAGCATCAGTTGTTGGAGATCTTGGAGGGGATGGCACCTGTCTTCTTCCAGAATCATAATTGTTGATGGCTTGTGTAGTCATGGAACTTAGAGAGCTTGTGTCATTGAGTCGTGGTCCAGAGAAACATTCACTTATGGGAATGTAAGGACCTGAGATTATACTTATTGGCGAGACAGGCGGAGATTCTTGTGACTCAAATGGAAAAACTAGAAAACAGGCGACTCGGTTAAAAAACAAAAATGTACATGTATTCCCAAGTACATATCACTGTACCAGTACTTACAATTGGTCTGGCACTGCTGATCTTCATCTTGAAAATACGCTTTCAATCCACAAACTTGACAAATAGCATCTACCCATTTGTTCATATCAGCCTCACTCTCAGCTACGAGATAATAGATTCTTTTTGGAGTCTTCACGTTAAACATATACTGGTACTTTTCTTTGCGATTCTCAAAGCTCAAACCAGCATCGACCTGAAAGGTGAAAGAAAAAAAACCCATGAGAATCAGAAGAACAAAGTATGCAAACAGAAATGGATAATCACTAACTCACCTGTTCGCACTGATCAAGATCAATTCTGCCCTTGAGTTTCCTGCACCTTCTGTCAACGTAATACTCAAGAAAATACTGCCCAGGCAATTCTCCACTGTGTCTTAGAGCGAACCATCTCTGTCTCCATCTCTGCGAATGAGACAGTCACATGAGCATGCACATACAAATCGAATAACAGAGGCGATAAAGTCGCGATCGAAAACAACGATTGCGATTCAAATGGCACGCGTGGTGTGTCGCATGACTAACATGCATATATAGAGAGATGCGGTTAAAAAAGAGGAGAGGTGATTCAGATGTTTGCACTTGGGCGAGGAACAAGAGAGCCAGGGCGCGAGGACTACTCACCGCCTTCCAGAGCTTGGTGGGAGGCGACTTGATGAGCCAACCCTCGTGGACGACCTCCTGGTTCCTGGCGAGCTTGTCCATCAGGGCCTGCTCATCTTTGGCTCTCGCTCTTTCTCTCGGTTGTGCAGCGCCGCATGCTCCTCCTGTCGCAGCTATGTATACTGATCCCGGCCGTCCTCGGGCCGCGCGCGCGGCGCAGTGATGTGTCAGCTGAGGCTATCGAACCCGCCTCCTCCCCGTCTCTCTTCTTTTTTCAATTTCATCCCGCATACAACACGTCCACTCCCTCTCTCTCTCTATCTCTCTTTCTCTCTTTCTCTCTGTGTCACTAAGCGAGCTAGCGCTCGATAGCCAACCTCCGACAGATTCTCACAGCGTATAAAACTCACACTCCGGCTCCGCTACCAGTGCACGGGCTCGGCTTTCGACTTTCTTGCTCCAAGCAGATCGCGCACAGGTCTAATACTTGTTGCATGCGACTGTACATATATAAACATGCATAGTAATAAGACCTATATAGACTGCACGGAGAACTGCAGCGACGATTACTTTCGTAATGGCATATTATAGGTATACCTATAAGCGTGACTCATCCTGATTGCTTAATTAGGCAATTACTTTTTGAAGGAGTGGACGATTTTTTTCATCCAAGTAGATTTTCATTAGATTTCTTGTACAGCTATTCAAGATTGTTGTTCTGCAGTCTCAACTGAAAAACAGAAAGTAAAATTCCGGGACAATTTTTAAAGAAAGAGCAAACAAAAACGGTTCTGAAAACAATAACTGAAAGAATCCGTCGATTTGAAATATATTAATTTTATGATTGTATCGCAATTGTTATCGTCTTTTACGGAGCTCAGAGAAAAAGCAAGATTCTGAACAACTGAATAATCAGCTTGTATCTCATAATAAACATTTTTTCCCTGAATATGCGATGATCGGTAAAAATAATTGGTCTAGAGAAGACCTGCCGGGCAAAATGTATAGCCCCGTGTATTTAGGAGCGAAAAATTGCAGCCGAGACTCTGATATGTTAAACGGAGCAGATCCTTTGTTTACCTCGGTTTCAGCAATGTGTAATATATGTACTGCAGTAAGTACTTGTACAAGTATTACTTGCATTTTTAATAAAATTATTTATTATTCAGGGGCCTTCAGCGCGTGGCGCCCCCGCACATCATCATCCGAAAAATATACACACATGATTGATGATCCGTATGATCACTGCGGACTGCGGTCAGCGGTCCTGGTCCCGCACAGTCCCGCATAACCTTATATAGGAGTCAGGCGCGCGCAGGTACGGAGACGTAGTATTATATACATAACATGTATGTATATATGCGTGTGATATACCCGAGATTATAGTGTGTCCCGCGCGCGAATGGCACTGAAAATCGAAAGCGGTGGCCCGGCGGCATTGAGCAGCCCTGTATAAGGAAGATACTCGTACGGCCCGCGGGCAGCCACGGAAATGCGAGTGCGAGCTCCCTTTACTGCAGTCGGCCTCTGACTCGCGAGCTATTTAAATCCCGTGCCGCGGGGTGTCCCTTTTGTTTTGCTCGCTCTCGCCGATATTCGCACGTGATTATTTTCGGAGCTTCAGGTAAGCCTAGTTTCCTTGAGCTCACACGGCAACATGGTTCGCGTCATCACCCAGCAGACCTACGACGACGTCGTCCGCGAGAACATGCAAGAGTTCTCGATGAGCCCAGAGGAGGCTATCAAGGATGCCATCGAGCAGTTTAATGCACAGGTCAGTCGAATAAATTATTATACGTTCAGAGCATGGATCATCTCCATTTCCATGTTTTTTTTCCCCTCACCATTTTGACGTTGAGTTGTTCTTTGGGTGTAGGGAGTCGACTTGTCCAATATCATCAAGGACTTGTCGTTGAATGATCCTACAGACGACATCTTGGGCTGTTTGAAAAAACTTGCCGAATGTATAAAGACTACAGAGCATGAACATGCAACTCCTCTACTCAACAAATTGAGAGCCGAGCTTGACAAAGATATTGCCAGGAGAGTATTTGCTGGAAAAAATGGAGCATACACTACCCTACTCGATGTGATAAATAGTTGTAAAAAAGAACCTCTCTTGCTGCGCTTAGCACTGAAAACACTCATCTCCCTGATGACCGGTAATCCAGATCTATTAGATGATACTGGAGTGAATCTTCAGAAGAGGTATACTCTTTTATCTATTTTTTTCTACAAATTTTCTTCAAGAATTGTTCATTTGAGCAAATCCCTTTCAGTCTGTTAGATTCCAATCACAATGATCCTCAAACATTGCAACTGATATTAAAGTGGATCCGAGAGTGCTGTATAAAACATGAAATAAATAGACAAAAGATCTTTAACGCCGGTATTTTGGATAATTTGAAGTCGATTCTCAGCGAAAAGGATACAAGTGTCTCAGTTGTTAAGGAGGTCTGCGTTGTATTGAGAGCATTAACACTGGATGATGATGTGAGACACGAATTTGGAAAAGCCCATGAACATGCTGCTGCTATTGCTCGACAGACTCTATATACACTCACAGAACTATTATCAAGTAAGATTAATTTTCATAATTACAAAATTAGATTATAAAAATTTGAAATTTGGCAATAAAAAAAAATTCAATTATGCCTTTCTCTGCAGCTTATAAGACTGATAAAGTTATAGTAGGAGAAATAATGTTGACAGCAGCATCTTTAATCGTTAGAAATGAGTTCTGTCAAGAATTTGAAAATGCAGGAGGCCTACAATTCATTCTAGATGTGTTTACAAATTATCCAGATGTGGAAAAAATAAATTGGCAGGCACTCAAGTTGCTGAAAAATTTGGCTGGCAATGATGACGTAAAAGCTCACATTATTACTTCTGGAGTTGCACCTCTAATTATTTATGCTATAAGCAGATTGAGGGTATGTATCTAAAATAGATTAAGTAGAATGCAATTCTTCAATTCTGCATTGAATAATCAAATTTATTTACAATTAAATGAAGATTTTCCACAAAACAGTTCATGATAACGACTCAAACATGAATGTCTATGACAACAGTTTGTCTATGAAATATTTGTTCTTCAATGAAATATTTTTTACAGAGCTCAGAGGCTGTGGTTACAGCAGGACTTGCATGTATATCTGCATTGACGTTAAAGAGTCCTTCAAATGCTGGTGTCTTCTACGACTGTGGAGCAGTATCAATCATCGTTGATGCAATAAAAGCTTATCCTAACAGCAGTAACGTTATTCAGCAAGCTTCTTGGGCAATCAGGAATATGTCAGTTCGAAATAATCAAGAGTCAAAAGAATTTATTGCTTATGGCATTGAAGAATTACTCAATAATGCACTCCAAGTTCATGGAGAAAACTTGGAGAATGATTTAAAAGCAGCATTAAGAGATTTAGGTTTAAAAGTAAATCTAAAGGAGATATGGACAGGGAAAGGACGTGCATTGACGCACGAATGAAAATTGATATGAAACAAATGTTCTATGATAATATAAAATCAACATTGTTAACTTTGAGAGCTGATTATTGTTTTGTTTCTTTGAAAACAGAAAGTATTTATATTTCAAAATAAGTTGGATAATTCACCACATGATGTTACGATTTATAATTTTTTTTATATAAATTTAGAATTAAATTGAACACATTTTGATAATTTTTGCTTCATGTTCTTTTTTATCGTATATTCTTCCTTATCATATAAGATTGATGAAACGTAACTAGATACATTTGTAGTAATTAATGAAAAAACGTGTAAAAATACCTTATCATGTAAAAAGTTGATGTTCAACGATGACAGCCACAATGATAAAAGCACATGCTGACTTTAGCAGGGAAGGAACTTAAAAGCTTTTTTGCTAAATGTATGTATACAAAAATGATTTTCTTCTGTTGATGTGAGTTTCATCAGTGGATAGCTACAAGTCCTGACTCCAAAAGTTTCTGAAGTTTCGCTGCAATGTCTGGATTCTTGAGATGACTGCAATTTATAAAATATTTCAAAGTTAATGACGTCCAAATAAAATTTGAATTACATATTAAGATACATAATAACAAAAAATAAAATGAGTATCTACTTACTCTTGCAGAGCCTTTGGATCATTCTGCATTTGTTCCAAGATGAGACGCATGGCCGGATCTCTAAGAATGCTCTGTATTTCTGGATCTGCCATAGCTCGTTTTCTCACTTCTTCTGGATTAGAGCTTGAGGCAACTGAACACGAACGGTATCCATCAAGTGCCTCAGCATTGTTTGGATCTAAGTCCAAAGCCCTTTGGTATGCTGTTATTGCTTTGCCCTGTTGTTGCATACCTTGGAGAATTTTTCCTTTTCTGATCCAGCCTTTAATGAATTTAGGATCTAATTCTAAACATTTTTCACAATCTTTCAAACCCAAATCGAATGCTGCTAACTTTGTATAACAAGCTGCTCGATTGCTGTAATATTTGGGATCATCGGGATTCCTTAAGATGGCTTCTGAATAGTGCTTTACTGCAGCAGCATAATCGCCTTCTTTGAATTTGTTATTACCCATCTCTTTTTCTTCTTCGGCCTTAACAGGATCAATGTACGCTCTTCTTTCTTCTTCCTTGATTTTCTTCTCTATGTCAGAAAGTAATGTTCTGATTTCTGGTGTCCTGTGTTCAGACATGGATTTTTCATAGAAAACTTTAGCCTGCTTCAAGTTGTTCAGTTTTTTGTACGAGTGACCGATTCTTGTAAATGCTTTTGCTATTAGTTTGAAATCGGCTCGGTTTTCTCGACCAAGGTCTATTGCTTTTTCACATTGCTCTATACATTTTTCATATTCTTTTTGTTCAAAATAAACTGCGGCTATGTTCAAGTAATAAGTTATCTCTATTGGATCTAATTCAACTGCTTTGTTATAGTGTTGGAGAGCCTCTTCAAAGTTCTTTTTCTTGTATGCTGCATTTCCAAGGTTCTTCTCTTCCAAAGCTTGCTTTTTTTCAGGAGGAAGATTAACATCTTCCTTAGGCTTTGGTTTTGGCTCTTCAGCTTTTGGCTGTGGTTTTGGTGGTTTGTAGGCAGGTGGATCAACATCCATTCCATCATTCATTACTTTGTCATCGATTCCCATCAATACGCTTAGTGCTGTCAGTACCCTTTCATCTTGAATTCTGGCACCTGAAATATTTAAAGAGTTTAATAAAATTGAGACTATATTTTCAAGTTAAAGATCCAAACTGTAAACTCACCCAATTCCTTGGGGTTTCTCTGCAATTCAGATAGAATTTTGAGAAATTCCGGATCTTCCATCATTGCCTTTGTTCTAGGGTCATTCCTCAGTTTCATCCAGGCGTCTAGAGATGCAAATGGACTTGAAAATGATCCCATGGTATTTTGTTTCTGAGCTCTGACGTCTATCAAGCTTTGTTTGAGCTGTTCATTGTTGGGGTCAAACATCAACCCTTTTGAGTATGCATCAATGGATTCATCTAATCTACCTAAGTAAGCTAAAGCACTTCCTTTTCGTGAATATCCCTTTCCCCAATCTGGCTTTAATGAAATAGTTTGTTCGGCATCCACAAGTGCTTGCTGGTAATTGCCAGCTTTTGCATAAGCAGCTGAACGATTACTGTATAAAACATGATTTTTGCCATCTAACTCTATAGCTTCTGTGTAGTGTTTGATGGCTTCATCAAATTTATTTTCACCCAAAGCTTTGTTCCCAAGATCTTTCAATGCAGCGGCCTGTAAATATTGTCAACAGAATTAAAATATTTTCCAATGGAGGAAATCAATTTATGTGTATACCATTGTAAAATATGAGAATACATTCTTAGAAATATATCAGCAAATTTCGATATTGCAATAAAATTTGATAATCTAGGATATTTTATGACGAGGCAGTTTCTAGGCTTCATGCAAGTGTCCACAAACAGAGCATTATGATGTGATTAGCATCACTCGCGCTGCATTCTAATTGAGTACAGTAACCGAAAATTGAGTAATTCGACGAGAAGGATCCAGAAAGCTATAGGACGTCCTTTCGTTGACCTCACGAATCCATCTTCGAGCGAATTTTACCGAGTAAAACAATAGTTAATTCAAGAAAGCACACTCACCCGATCCATAACTCGCCACGAGGTTTCCAAAAAACGAATAGGAAAACAAGCTGTAGCAGCGTAAGGGAGAAGTATTTAGAACCACAAGAAAGTTTGCGGGAATTCACAATTTCAACCAGTGAAAAGAATGGCACAAGGATCTTGATGGTCCGCTGAGCCGGTTTAGATTTTTGGAAAGCTCGAGAAGTCTCGCGGATACACAGGCGTTCACTCTGAACGCAGTCGAGTCGATGTGTGCTCGCGGCGACTGACTCCGCTATATCTGCAAGATATAGGTTAAATTTTGTTTCGTCCACTGCCGCTACAGCTCTCACGTCACTCGGCCGCAGAAGCTTCGGAAACGCCGAGAAGGTTCTGGAAGCGATCGTGAAATTTCGCAGATTTCGTCATACCCAATTCGCCAATACGAATGGTTATGGCTGATTGCAAATCCGTGGCTAACGCTAAAATGACACTGCCTTCTTCGGGATTCTAGTTTTCCATGATTGAACGAGACAAGACTCGTGGGGAACGGGATTGAGGCTTCGGAGTAGTCTTCATTTATGTTTATGAAATTTCGGAGCAATTCTTTAAAAGAAGCGGCTCGTGTGCGAGTTCGAGAGTACGTGTCGATTTGCAGCTAACTTCGTTCCGTAATAACGTGTTGTCAACAAATGGTCCACGATAAGCCCAATGAGGCCCGTGCAGGCCCGTGCCCCGTAGCAGCCCGTAGTAAACCGCTGGCCACTCATGGAGATTCATGTATAAATAATAATCACAATATTATGTCAGAGGTTGAGATTAATTGAATTTCGATTGCAGTAAATTGTTTTTCTATTTCAGATGAATGTTTAAGTCATGGTTTTACCATTAGTATGCGTGTTGGTCTTCCCAGTGGCAATTATTTTTATAGTGAGAGCTTTCTACATAACAGTGTTTCAAAATGGTAAAAGACCAAGAAAATATATAAGCTCAACTAGATTGGCACGGACTTTGATAGTACTTGGGTCTGGTGGTCATACGACAGAAATTTTACGCATTGTCCAACAATTGAATCGAGAGAAGTACACTCCAAGAATTTATGTTCAAGCTCGAACAGATGATATAAGCTTTGAGAAAGTTAAGAAAATAGAAGCTGATGCCAAAGATTATAAACTAATTAAGATAGTGAGGAGCAGAGAAGTCAGACAGTCTTACTTTACAGCTTTTTCAACAACCTTCCAAGCTATTCTTGAATCATTTCCTCTGGTATGGAGGGAAAATCCTGACTTAATTCTCTGTAATGGCCCTGGAACCTGTATTCCTTTATGTTTAGTGGCTTTCTTTTTCAATGCTCTGTTCCTCACAAAAACCAAAATTATATTTATAGAGAGTTTCTGTAGAGTCAAAACCTTTTCTTTATCTGGCAAAATTTTATATTATTTGGCAAATCACATTATTGTTCAGTGGCCATATCTAAACGGAGCAGCTTATCCTCGAAGTATCTTTGTATGATAAAGCCAGTGATTACAAGGAGTTATTTGATTTGTGAAATGAATAAAATGCCTGGAAAAATTCTAGAATGCATCAAATGGGATAGTTTGCAAGAAGATTTAGAAGAACACATCCCTACTGAATTAAAACGTCATTTGCTCAAGATTTTTCCAGATTTACAAATTTTTCACAAAAATAATGAGTAAGTGTAAACATAATTAAATTTAATAGATTACTTTTTTATTACAAATTTTTAAATTTATAGAGTATTACTTGGTCTTGAAAAGCCAAAATTTAGTGAACAATGGATTGAGAGAGACTTGTTGTTGATAGAGGCTTGCTTAGATAGGACTTGGGAAATGCTCAATTCTGGTTATTGGAAAGATGTTCCAATAAATTATAGATATTGTTATTCACTATGCAGTGTTATGAAGGTGTGTACTTGCAAAATACATCATATGAATTTAAAATTTCATGACTGATATTAAATGAATAATTTGAATTGTTGCAGACAATATTATTGGAAATTTTATGCAGTATGGAAAATGAAAATTTTGAAAGAATAATCAAATATAAAGAAATGATTCAACAAATTGATAAAGGAATACTTTTGGGAGCTCCCTTACCTCGAAATAAAGATTTGCTAACAAAAATAGCATCCAAATTAAATGAGAATTTTACAGGTTCTTATCTTACTAAAAAAAATAATCATTCAAAGTATATAAATAGTAATAACATTTCATTTTCAGAAATGATTCAAAAGAATGAAGAACTTTCTGATGCTATCAAAATTAGTAAAGATACAATTTGTACAACTCTGTATCCTAATTTTGTTCCAATTCCTCATTACACTGAACCATCAATGGAAAAATTTTATTGTGATATATTTAAACCAAAAGTGCCTGCCCTATTAGAAGGTATACTTTTTTTTGTTGTAATTTTGATGTATTTTTGCATCAATCCAAATAGATGTTCTTGAAATATATAAGAATAATAACAGAACATACTTTGGTATGAATACTTAGGTTGTATCAATCATTGGCCTGCATTATATTTGTGGAAAGATGCAAAGTATCTCCAAAAACTTGCTGGAAGTAGAACGGTTCCAATTGAAATAGGATCTCGATATACAGAGGACGATTGGACACAAAGTCTACTTACATTTTCCGAATTTTTAAAAACTCATATATCAAATAAAAGTGATAAAATTGGTTACTTAGCACAACATCAACTATTTGATCAGGTTTGTGAGAAGCTACATTGATTCATTTTCAATCAAATGTAAAATCATGTTCTTGAATTACAGATCCCTGAATTGAAAAATGATTTCTCCATACCAGATTACTGCGCTTTCTCGGACAGAGAAGATTGTGAAGAGGCACCAGATATGAATGCTTGGTTTGGTCCGAGTGGCACTGTATCTCCTTTACATTATGATCCAAAAAATAATTTATTATGTCAGGTAGCGAACTCATTAGATCAAATAATTGTGGTTTACGTTAGACTTTTTGAATATTTTTTTTTTACTTGAAATAGGTTTTTGGCTACAAGAGGATAATATTATACAGTCCAGAAGACAATATAAATATTTATCCTTATGAAACTCGAATGCTGTGCAACACATCAAAAGTTGATCCATATAACCCAGATTTTCAAAAATATCCCAATTTCCAACAAGTTCAAGGATTTATGTGTTACCTGAAACCTGGAGATATGTTATTCATACCACCCAAATGGTGGCATCATGTGGTAGGGCTTTCACCGAGTTTTTCAATAAGTTTCTGGTGGGATTAATATGAAAAAAAAACAAATAATTTATAGTTTATAGTATAATATCTAATATTTTATTGTACTATATCATGTACATATTTCAGTCGTTAAAAAAATATACTATCCATTTTTACTCTAGCCTCGTCATTTTTACTTGTTGATGTCAATTGTCAACATCAAAAAAGTATAAAAGAAATTTATATCCAAGTACTCTAAGATAACTACAATAAATTAATCCATCTATGATTAGAAGTAAATAAAAATAATTCTAATTCATGCTCGCAGAGGTAAAACTTTATCTAGAGTTATTATAGTCTTGCAGATAGGACATGAGCGGTTTGATTTCAGCCAGAATTGTACACACTAAAATTAAAAAAGATTTCAAATTAAAAAGTTATTAGTAACCAATATACAACTAGCATAGCGAAAAACAAATTACCTGACTATGGAATGAGTGATGACAACTCAAAGTTTGACAATTTTTCTTGTGAACTAAATTTTTGCATATAATACATTCGATTTCATCATCAGACGTCCACTTATTTCCTTCTTGGAATAGAGCAGTCCAAGTTTTCTTCTGAGTCGATCCTGGTTCTGATTTAGTTTTCGGACAATCTAAAATATATAAAATCATAATTTTCTTTACACATTCGATTTCATTTTCATCAATTTGTGAAAATAGAAAAATATAAAAAAACTCACAAGAAGAGGATGTAGAAATATATTCTCCCCCTGATTCTGAATAGTTCGAACCTAAAGTTATAAGATTAAGATTTAAAATGTTGATTGATGGTAAAAGTTATTTATGCAAGAATATATTATAGAAATAGACCTAATTTGCTGCTTTTTTCATTGGTGGATGGCTTGGTTCCATCATTCAAAAAGTATCGCAACACATCTGCATTTATGCCAAAAAATATTTTTTGAGGTAAATGTTAAGATTTAAAATTAGACTTGATTTCTCAAATACAAATTTTATTCCCTATGAAATTATCAATTCGTATTTAAAAATACATAAAATGTTCTAGTGTATTTACCTATGCGTCTTTTAAATAAAAATACTATAAATTTTCAATATTACTCATGGAAAGATATTAAAAAATGTCATACAGAAATGAAATAAAATATACAGAATAATGTAGATAGATAACATACGTAATCGTTGATTGGATAAAAAGAATTCTTCTGATTCTTTCATTATTTGCGAGACATGCATTCCTGAAAGAGTATTGTTGTGTTTCCTGCGAACTTCTTCGATAACTTCAAGAATATCAATCCTAAGGATGATAAGAGTAAATGTAAAATCCTTCAAACATATTCAACTGTTATATTACTCACTCAAAAGCACCAGGATATTTTTTCTTCATCAATTTCACTAGAGATTCCATTGAGGCTATTTTCTTGTTTGATGTAGACTCGCTTCTGAAACATGATGAGCGATTTTTATAAAATACTTGTTTATTAAAACTATGTTTTGAAATAGAAAATAAAATTTGAGAAATAACTGATTCATTTTCTAATTTTCTACCAAAAACTTTTTGACAAGAAAGTATTCAGAATATCTATGTAATAGGAACTCACTTTACAGAAACACAAGCTACACTAGATCCACTATCCTGCACATGTTCTAATGTACTTTTGGTCTTTTCATCGTGGCTCACCCATGGATTGACATTTTCCTTAGGATACTCATTCTTGGGCAGGTTTTTCTCAGTCAAGACATTTGCACCAATTTTCAACTCTTTGATAATTTTAGTCATCTGTGCTATCTTTGCATTTATATCTAAATACGGCTTTTCAGATTGTTCATCAATTTCCTTGCTTTCATTCTCAACTTTTACCTTTGATATGGTATCTTCTTTAGCAATTAGATGAACTTTTTTATTCTCATCTGCAGATTGATTACTCGATACAAATTCTGACTTTACATCAACATCATTAGCGCTTGTAATGGTAGATGGTGAGTTGTTTTGATGAAAAACTTCTTTTAAATGAACTAGAATTGATAAGATTGTTTATTTGGCATACATATACACTTCAATTTTTTCCACTCAATTTACAACTATTGTTTAAATTTATCAAATAGCATCAAAATATGACGTCTTTTGATACAAGTTATTTATAAGATCTCATGTAAATTAATGAAATGATCAAATATTTCAATATAGATTCATCTATGTTAGTTGATTTAATTTTATTGAATTTGACTGAATTAAATTTTGAATTTTTTTCACAGACATGCAGTAAGAGCTCATTTTGCATACTTTCAAAAATTATAAAATTAAAAAAATAAATAAATAAAAAGTTAGAAAATCCTAAAAACTGCAGTTATATTAATGAGAAAATTTCGTTTAAGGGGGGACATACAGTTCGAATGGAAAAAAAATTCGATTTTTTTTTTTTTTCATAAAAAGTTAGTAAATTTCCCGTAGAATATGCTCCTGAAACCCTTTCTTCGAAATTCGAACTCCAATAAAACCATAGGAAAACTTCATCTGATAAAACTGATGCATCATGCGCAGTAAAAGATTGGCAATATTAACTCATTATTTAGTCTAACATTAAACCAACAAAGATTATTCGATTGTCTACCTTGTCTAGGATGCTGATGCTGATATGGTTGAAGTGTAAGTGCAGGCGGGCTATTATTGGTTACATGTGCGTTTATATACCCATTTGTCATTGGATTCGTATGCATCTGATTGTATGATGGCTGGAATCCAGGAGGAGGAGAAGGATGACCGGGCTGATTGTAAGGATAGGGTCGCGGATAAGGGGCGGTAGGCATTGCGGTTGCTTGCAAGTTTTGCATTGTTTGACAATGCAAAATATAACATGAATTCAGAGCTTTCAGTACTGCATCAACAAGACTTGGCTCTGGTGCAACTGGTATTACTGGTATTGGAATGCTGAAGTTCATAAACTTATCATCATTCGAGTTAGTTTCATGCAGTTCTTGTAAAATGTTTGAATATTCAGTCTAGAAAAATATACATGTTCATCAGTATTAGATAAATTAATATTTTTCTATAAGGTCAAAAGATCAAGTTATAGTAAGTAATCAGTACCTGGTGATCGATACTTATTTTTTGAAGAAGATTCATTCTCATCATCCATTTAGAGATATCTGTAGATTGTTTTATATTCATATACTTTTCTACCCAGTTATTTAGCTTGTTCAATAAATCTAGAGCCATGGTACACTCTTTGATGTGACTTTGAAAATATGAATATTTTTATGATTTAATCCGGTATTTTGAAAAAATATGTCACATTGTGTATTTTGGAAAATAATTACCAATTAATCTCATTGTTATGCCCCAAATATTGTCTTTCTAGACATTTGGCCACTAATTTCCTCTTATTTTTTATTTCTGATATCAAGGCATTTCTGAAAATGTAATGAAATACAATGAAGTTGATGATTACTATAACTATAAATATTAGAAAATAATATTCTAATTACTCCACAGCTTGAATTTTCTCCTTCCATTCTGCATTACTACAATCTTGTAAAATCTGTATTTCGTCTTTAAAATAATTCAGCATTTCAATTTTCTTCTTGAGAGGGTCATTACAGCTTTCCAACTTTTCTTCAAGTTCTTTCCTACTTTCAATCAAATTGATGATGTCTGTTCTCAACTTCATATTGTGTTGTTCTAAATCATCATATTTTTCCTGGAAGTTAGTCATAATTTTACATAACTCTTCACATTTCTTTACTTTTTCCAAATTTTCAGTTTGTTCATTTATATAAGATTCAATCTTTGAATCTTTATCTTTCAAGTCTTTTTTCAACTGGTGATTTTCTTCCACTACTGATTCCAATCTACTTTCCAATTCACTTATATATTCTCTTAAATTGCGATCTGTTTCTTCTTTTTCAAATTCTCGATTGGAAGATGCAAAATTTCTGTCAGTAGTCACTGGTTTCTGAGGCCAGTTATAATCATGTTCCTTCTGTAAAGTACGTGGAGCATCACCACCACCAGCTTCATCGCTATAACTTGTGTTATGAGCACCAGTTGAATGATTAGACTGATAGTTCTGTACAGATGCCTGTTAGATGAAAGTAATTAATTTTACAAAGAAATTCTTACATTAATGTGTATTCATATTCAACATTGCTTCAATACCTGTACATTGTTATTTATACTTTGTTTTTCGGGCATACTCTCCAAGCATTCGTCGTCATCGCTCAAAAGTTCATCATACAAGCTTGTTATGTCTGAAAAGTATAATTGAACCCAAATCGATATAAAATAATAATCAAGATATAAATAGAAAACATAATGAAAGGAACAAACCATCTGAATTATTACGTTTACGCATAGTTGGAAGCGAGATTTCGTATTGTGTACTTGGTACTTGGTGTACTTGATTTTGTATTCGATATATCGGCTGCGAAATCTGCTTACTAAGCACTTCAAATTTATTTGTTTCTAATAAGAATGTTAATACATCTGAATGCAGAATATAAAGTTAATTAAGATCTCAAAAAATCAGAATCTCAAAAAATATAAATGATTAAATACCTAATCCATTCAAGACATTCAAATCTCCTTTAATTTCATCAAATTTCGAGTAAACATCACAAACTCTGACTAAGTTATTTGAGATGTATTCATAATAAAATCTATGGGAAGAAAAACGAATGAATGAAACTTTTAGTTCTATACTTACAGATAAAAATGAATACGCACGATAATAAAAAATTCTTCTGTTTAGCTACTTCATAAGGTTCTTGAGAGAAATCTACAATGTGCATTGCATCTTTGATAGATAATATTTGGTCATCATCATAACTAAGACTTTCATGCTCCTTCTGCAAATGCAAATCGATATAGAAAAGTTCGGATATTTACAAAATCACAGGTAAAATTGCATATTTTCAAATACTTTAGTATGTATGGTTTTGAACCACTTTTGGTCTGGAGATGAGCTCCCACTTTCAGCTGTTTTCAACGTCTGAACTTTTTCCTACAAGAAATTTATAATTTCAAAAATTCATATAATTACTTCTATTTTTAGTGATTTAGGAATATTTTTAATACACAACCTTTTTAACAGCACCTTTTGATGCGTTGTTTTCATATACAGGTTTGAGACTATTAGTATGCACAGGCTTAGAATAAGTAGGAATTAATTCTTTGATGCTAGTTTTCACTACTCCATTTTGATCAAACACTTGAATTGTAGATATAACGCATGGAATATTCCTATTCATGCAATTAGGTGTGAAACATTCATATCCTATAACTTTCTGAAAGTGGAATTAGAAAATTAATAATGTAAATACATAAATGCTGTGATTCAAGAAGAAATTACCTTATCAGGTAATTTTCCAATTGGACATAATTGATCTTTTTTTGTTTTCCAGCAAATTGGATGGAAAGTCAAACTGCATGGTCGACTATTATTGTTGCATTCAATAGTTATCATACCATTGAAAGCTGGGTCTCTAGAAAAGTTATAAGATATTTGGAAAATGATTTCGCATAAATTCTCTACTCATAAAGTTCAAACTAATAATTCAACTCCAAATATTTATAAAACCAAATAATAGATGAAGACTTTAAAGATACTTTGAAGCTTTTTTCTTAATAACAATACACATGATAGTGATTAATATAATCAAATGCACTCACTTGAAAAATATATTTTTATTTGCAGTTGTGTAAGGTTTTGTGATGTTCATGCAATCTGATGAACTGCAAGTAGCATCAGGCTGATGCCAAGCTGAACACTCCTCTCTGACTTTAATCCAGTGCTTCCGAAACAAATTCAAAGTAACAATGAGAATTTCTTGAAGATTTTTAACAACTCAGTATACAATACTTACATAATCATCCAGACTTTGCTCAATAATTTTATTAGTGCCAGGTAAGTAAAAAGTTGTAAGCAACTTATTTTTTTTCAAAATCATTTCTCCTTCTTCTAAAACTTTTAATCCCAAGTCAAAACTGGGGATTAAAAAACACGAGATTGACATTTAAAAATACTTGTTTATGAATAACTTAATGATGTAATATTTTCAAATATCTTACCGATATAATTTACAATGCGCTCGAGCTAAGGCACAGTATATGGAAGGAAACTTGAATTTGATTGGTTGTTCGATACTTTGTAATATCATGACTGCTTCAGCCAAATTTTCAAGTTTATCTGTTTCTAATAAGCAGCAGCAGATCATATATTTGATTATGCAAAGCTGCATACGGTTCGGTTTCAATTCACTGTCCTTGCCTAATTCTGCGGCATCAGTATAAATGGCTATAGCCTTATGATACTGCTTGTCCAAAAATGCTTTTGACCCATCTTGTAATAAGGCCTCATATTTCTAAGAATCATAGACTTTAATATATCTCCATTGCTCAACACGATAAAAATCAATATCAAATTTGATAATGATTAAATGATGGGAAAAACAAAAAAATGCGTGAAAAATTGTCACACTGTACTTACAGCCTTTTTCTCTACGATAGCGTCCATTTTCGCTTGCATGGCTATTACCTAATTATAGGTAAGATAAGAACAATACAAGTAATTCACCCTCAATCCAGTGGAGAAAACCAGTTCTCTACACAAAACTCCCGAGTATCAGATGAAAATGAACGAACACGTGCTTGATGCTGCTCGAGATCGTTATTGAATCCATTCGCCATGAACGATTCGACTGTGAGTCAACTGTAAACATCCACTTGATCGATATAAATCAGTCATATAAGCATATGCGAAATACGCCTCTATACCACGATTAGCCCACAACAGATGCGGAAAATCGAAATAACGTGAAGGACGATTATCAAGTACCTGACGATCGTGAAAAATCACATGGCCTTTGTCTCGGCTCGGAGGAAACGATACATCAACTATTGACCGCCGGGACGCCTCTTGACTGCAAAACAAAATAATCCGCGCGGTGAATAAGCGTGTTATCAGGTTCTGCTGCACATATACACACGTATAAGTATATTATCAGCGCTGCATCCCGCAGCGAGGAGTCACAGCCTGTCACAGGCCCCGGTGGCGGAAAGTCCTTGCACGTCTCGCACTTGACTTTCAGGAACAAGAGTGCGATATCGAGAAGATGTACGAAGAATCGCACCAGCTCCTTAGCACTCGTGAACGGCTCTATGTAGCAAATAGCACGGAAGCGATCGACCAAATGCCGTATTGGCTTGAGTTTGCGAGACTTTGAGCCCAGTGCGCGCGCGAAAGAGCTGCTTGCGGCCCGGCGCCGATTCCAAGAAGTCGCACTGCTGCCAACTTCATTCCCTCGCTTGTTCCGACTTCCGAGAGAGTCAGCGAGAAATCCGATAAACAAAGGTTTCCAATTTCGATTCTTTTTCGGTCGTGTGTTATGGCGCGTATGAAGTATAAGTACTTGATAGTTTTCAGATATATGGAATTCGGAAGATTCCCGATACGTCTTTTATGACTCGCTTGTTCTTAAATTTTTATTGTACAAGCAATATAACCAGACGATCTTACTTAAATGTATCGTTCAATGTCGACGTTTTTATAATTTATTTGAAAATGGTGTCGCGCCAGGTGAGACAGTTTTCATCTATATATAGCATTACCAACAGTACCGTATGAATTTGAAAGATAGCCTTTGGAAGAAAAAAAAAAATGAATTTGAAACAGAGATCTGCTGGCACAAATACTCCAGATCCCTATGGATTATATATAGTGCATTGTTCTTATGTGTGAAAAAATGCATCATTTACCGCGTGCAGGCTAATATTAATCGTTATAATTATTATTGTTGGTTCAAGCAACGCATTACTCATTGAAATTGTAATCGTCAATATCAATGTTCGAAAGGAATATTAGGCCGAATAATTCAGGAACCCGCTGTTACCCTTGAAAAATCACCCAAGGTTGAGCTATGTCATCTGTATAAACACTCGAACAGAAATTTGCTTTCGTATATTTAGAATTTCTATAGAAACAATTACATCGATCAGATCATTGTTCTTCTAGGTCGATCTGTAGATCCATAGTAAAGTTTCTATGCCAGATGCCTCCTACGAAAAAAAACACACGAGGCTGGGGGAAAAAAAGACAAACTTTTAGATCTCGGGGCGAAGGAAGGCGCGCATGTTCTACAATCTCTTTCCAAAGAAGTCAGACAAACTATCTGTTCTGAAATTTTCATCTTGGTTTCACAATCGATGATTTTCTTCATTCGAAATAGGAGAATTGTTTTAGATTTTGGTAGGAGGGTGTAATAAAGTAATAACTACAACAATTTTTTTCTTCAACAATTATCTCTTTTTCTCCGAATTACATTCTGAACGGGTGAATACAACGTGAAAGTTTGAACTGACTCATTTTTCGAGCGATTTTTGTAGGTAAATTTCCCCAGACTTGAGTTTGCGAATCTTTCCAACACTTAAAATCTAACTTAAAGTTTCTCCGTCGTTTTTTCCCCAAAAATACGCAGATTTTTTTAGAGATCCGTGCAAAAGAAAAAAAAAAAAAGCAGCGTAACAGAAACCCTACATTTGCATGTAACGATTGTTCATTTGAATACCGTAAAATCCAAAGTATCTCGGTAGAATGAGCGTATAAGTTATATATACGGAGTTGTTCACCAAACTCGAGACGAACGAACAACGACAAACGTCTGGGTGTCAGGTGCCTTTTGACGTGTTTGAAGATCCACAAATGAAACTTGGTTTCGCTGATGTATTTCGACCCGAAACCGATTGTTTTCCATTCGCTTTGAAATTTTTCCAGATTCTGGATGGTTCTGAACACGCAACTTTCTCGTCGCAACTGGGAATGTTCGCTCGGTACCGATGCATCTTACGATTGAACTCTTGGCAACAATTTGCCGCTTCAGCAATCGCACACGAAGAATCGAAGAAACCCTAGTAAAATCGATTTCGACACTATAAAACCCATCGGCAAACCGGAGTTGGACATCGTTACCCCGGCAATCGACGGGTAGGGTCTGCACCCCGGTTGAGTATAGGAGGAAGTTGACTCGGCCGCGAGGAGTCGCTGGGTGTGCTTGATGTGTCGTCGCGCAAGCTGCTTTATAAATAAAGCTCGTCGGGGGGCCGCCGCTCGCGCACGGTGCTCTCTCTCTCGAGAGTGAGCTATGCGGTGTGTGCAGCGGTCGGTAGCATCAGCGGCGCGTCGAGCGAGCTCGGACAGCTCGGGCTAAACATGCCCCGTGCAGGCCGCGGAGCCCCAGCTCTGGCCCGCGCCTGAGACCAGCCCAGCACACAGCCTGCGCGTGTTTTTTTCTCCCCCTGCTCGCCTCCAGCCGCGCCATGGCCGTCGAGCACGAGTACGAGGCACTGCCGATCCTCAGGCTGCAGGTACACACCCACACACCTATACCTACATTTATTTATACATACAGGCGCACTCGCGGAATAGATAAGAAGCAGCAGCAGAAGTAGCAGCTAATTCGACATCGCGATTCAGTCGAGCTGTGCGCGCCCGCCTGCCACCCGATATATATATATATACATGTACGGTTCGCTCGACACTTTTTTTACTCAGCCGTGCCGGTGATGGTGCGCCTTTTCATCTATCGCGTGAGTAGTGCAATGCCGCTTCTTCATATATATAAACACAATTTGCGGACACGACTGCGTTTGCGCGTGTATACCTGTATGTATATGTATATCATTACATCACTGATCGGGCGAACAACCGATCGAGTGTGTGTGTGTGTGTGTCACGATGCACCAACGACGCCGATCGCGCGCCTGTCAAATCTGCCACTGCGGCCTCGCACGAGCCGATGGCTACTCGGCGCGTTTCTATATACTTGGGCGAAAGATATTCTGCGACACTTTTGGCCGCGCGTGCTTAGATCTGTATATATATATGTCGTTATTGCCAGTGTTGCGGCTCGGTGTTCAACAACAGGCAGCCCCTCGGGTGAACAACAAGTGATTTGTTGCGAGCCAGCGGGATTAAGTGTATAAGACACTCTCGAGCTGACATACCCTTGAATTCTCGATAAAAATTTTCAATTTCTCCGATGGTATATTGTATCCCCGTTAGCGTATAGAGCTAGTCCCCTAATGTGAATCTCCTCGCTGCGTTTCGTCGCAAAATTTTTAGTCATTTCTCGACCTGTTAGTGTGAAGTCTTCTATTCACGCTACTTTTCCGCGTTAAAAATAGCCCTCGAAGGCCCACCATTACGATTTTTCATTCGAAAAAAACTTGCGTTTTGGCTCTGCCGACTGAAAGTATCGAAATGCAGGAGACTACACGTTGGGAAGCTGTTGGGTTGTTGCGAAAAAAATCTCTCCTACGCAGCTTGCTATTAAGCCAGGGATGATATTATCAAGCTTGAATAAATTTTGCGACTCGGTAAATCATGTCGTTTTTTACTTCTAATTTAATTTCTTTCCTCCAAAAGATTAGATAAAACATTATCAATTTCATTTGTATCGGAGAAGTGCATTCCACCTCGCGGATTGAACTCTTCGGGCAGTATACACAAATTCACAACGGAAAATGTTTATATTAATCGTTGGAATCTTGTAGATAATCATAATTCAATTCATATTTCAAATGAGAATCGAAATGATGCGTCTACATTTCGATGTATGTTACTCACGACAAGTAAATAATCCCCTTCTACATTCAGATTCATTAATTATTTATAAGATGTATTAAGAAAAATAGGACCAACGACTGTTGCGAGTTAAAATCGAGTCATACCTCACATAAAACGTCGCGTGTTCAGCAGAACTTCAAACTGTAAAAGGGCTCGAATCAGACAAGCTCGCGAGAAATAGTCACTGTATACATGTGTCGTACACGAGAATATCGCTTGTAAACACATTAATGAGGTTACAATGAAATTGAAAAATCAAAAGTGCGCTTATCCATAAATCCATCAAGATAAACGCGTATCTCAGATAATTGTTACACCAGTATGAAATGTTATTCAGACAATCGATTCAAATTTATCAAGGCTATAGTTGATTGTTAAATTACTCGCGTCATGGCACTCGTTGGAGATTCGATAAAAATACCGATGAGGTAGGCCCAAAATTCACCGGCAAAAAGTGCCATTATAAATATAAGCACCACGTGAGCGGGGGGAAATTACGCTGAGACAAATAATAGGCTGAGACAACATTCATTCAAATGTTAAAATAGCTTTGTGACGCGTTAAAGTGAAATAGTCTAAAGAAATGGAGAAAAATCCGTCTTCTTATGTTATTGTAACGTATTCCATTGATTAGGATAAAATAGGCTTTTGTCTTACGTAGAAACTATTTATATGAAATGCTGTAAATTGACTATTTCATCCTTGAATATATGAATTATTACATTTGATATAATTATTCAACTGAAAATGAATAGGAAGGATGAAATCAGTATAGCTAGTTTGAAACTCCATAGATTGATATGGATCTTGTATACATTCTGCAAAGCTTCAACAGCTTTCCCATCTAAAATGTTGAAACAACTTTGGTTTCTCGAGGCAATTCCACATATGATGAACCTTGATTGAGCCTAAAATTGGTTCCAGCGTAGATTTCAGCCAAACGTGTTGCCGTTAAAAATATCCACACCAATTATCGATTCCAGCCAAATAAATGTTCGGCCGCACGAGGAGCGTGTGGCGATGAGAGTAACGAGCCGATTAGGAGAGGGCCCATAGCACGCGGCGCGAGTATAGTGTCTCGGGTTTTATAAATAAGTCGTCGCGGCGCATACACGGTCTATATTTTCGCGTCTCGGCGCGATTTCGCGTGTATAGCGTATATAGAGAGCGTGCGAACGGCTTCGAACAGCTGGCCAGCTGTGCGGGGGCGGCTCATCGCCTACTTATACTCTTGCTCCCCCTCCCACCTCCCTGTTTCTTGGCTTATCTTTCGCCTATGTGCTTTAGCACAGCAGTTTCATATCCCCGATGTGTGACGAGAGCGGATCGATGATTTTCCGATGCGTTGACGGGTGGCCGTTTGTTTAGTATAAATATTATGGAATTCGAATCATTATCCACTTTCATTGCAATTTATCGTGCTCGCTGTGATGTTTTTTTCATCAAGGGGGTTGCATATGCCAAATTTTCAACATGGTTGAGAAAAAATCGCAGGAGGCTCACACTTTTCTTAATTATTTGTTTTCTCCCGACAAAATCCAATGTCTCGTGTGATAGTTACTTCTATCGAGTACATACTCAAATTCATAAAATAAATAATTTTATAGATTTAGGTCAATCTTTGGTACAGTATATTTTTGTGACTAATTTTTTGTGTTTTAGGCTAAACATTTGTTTGGAGGACCCTATAGACTCGTGTGGGAAAGATTGTCATCGAGTTAGTGATGATTGTTTGATTAGTTTCTTGAATGAATGTATCGACGACCCTTAAAGAAAAAAATACGTTTCAAATCTACCACCGAAAAAATCACATCTCAGTTTCTCAGTTGAACAAAATTGAAATGTGCTATTCTTCCCCCGAGAAACTAAGATGTGCTTTTTATCGTAAAGGCCGTCGATATTTCTTCTTTGCAGTTTCGAAGATTGAAATGTCACATACCATTAAAATAGTTCATACCCCCATCAATTTACCATATGTAATATCAATTGAGAATTTTAGTAACTAGTCACGAGGGCGCATTACGAGATGAGAATAAGTTCATCCAAAGTATAATTTTTCATCAAAGATTAACGAGACAACCGAGGAATAAAACGAAACTCGATGAGAAGAAGCTATATCGTGCAATCGATCGTTTTTCTCGAAATCCGTATTTCAATTATCTCAATATGGCTTATACATTTCACTTCCAAGTTGTGACCGGTGCGAGATTTATATACCCTCAAGAGAAAGCTCTACGGCAAGAAAGAGCTCCGTCAACAAAGTCTGGTAACAAGAGCGATTTAAAAATCGAAGAAACCTCGAAAGCCGCAGACCAATTAGTCGTGTGTATAAATACGCTCACAAGAGCGGAAAAAGAAGGGATAGGGCAAGTGCAACAACCCGTGCTGCAGCCGAGCACCGCAGCATCGAGTCCGTGTGTGTGTGTATGTATGTACATACGAGTATAATACAAAAGCTCGCGGGAGGAGAGTCGAGAGATTGTCAAGGTCGGGGGGAGTAAGTAGCGTGAGAGGATGTATGGCGTGAGTGAGTGCGCGCCCGCCGCTTATTGATTGCGCGACTCTATGTATACACTCACACACACACACACACACACCTATACGCTTATACGCCATGAGCGGGCGTATCCTGCAAGTTTACTCTCCCGTGGGACGCCACCTGCAGCACCAGTTTCCTCCTTTCTTGTGTCTATAATCTTATATATTACACGCGAGTGTCTCTGCTGTAATACCGACCACTGAGCTGACTATACACGCACTGCGACTTCCGCCCGGCAGCGGCTATCGTAGCTTTTCATATTTTCGATTCTTATCCTCCCTGATTCGTCTCCATTTGTGATAATAAGCACAACGGATTCGTTACATATCCCAAGTGAAGGGAAGAGACCGGGGCTGATTATCTAGGCACAATATATCAATGCATACTTTGTATGGAGTTCTTTCTGTGATTCGCAAATTTCGTTAAATCCAAAGACACAGTAAAAATGAAAAATGAGCTGGGATGAATTTTAACGTTATTAACAATTAACCCTCGAGTTTTCAGTTTAAAAACAATAATACAATGAAAATACAATTGATACAATTGTAAATTTTTAAATTTGTTATATGTGTAGTCCACGGCTTTTGAATATTTTGCCTCTATCAAATTATCTATACGTATAATCTATGCCCACAGTTGTGTATAAATATCTAAACGTTCATACACAAGACACCGAGGACTCGTATCCATGCGTTAATCAACTGCCTTGATTAGCTAATCAATCAGTCTATTCCTACGCATAATTCACGCGTGATCCTCTCGCTCGAGGGGTTGTCCTTCAATCTTCATTACGACCATGCGCCGCTCCCGGTGGATCCGTTGATTTTCTCTATCCGAGACTGTCCGAAGTCGGGAGGCGCGCTGCAGGAGCGGGATTTACGGAAGCGCGTTGTCGAATCGAGAATCGCCATGGATTGGATGGAAACGGTGTGCGATTTACGAGCGTTTCAAATGATTGCAGCCTATGTATAATCAAAACTCCCCTCCGCCGCACCGAACGGAGCATCGAAGCTCTGTATGCACTTGGGTGGCAAATCGATCGAGCCTACGCCGAAGTGACGCAGTCCGGCCGTTTGAAAACCGACTAATTCTCGGTTCGGTTCGTCAACTGTGGCGCAACGTAGAAAATAAAAAAGATTTTCTCGCGGTCCACCGCACGCGATTTGCGGCTTCGTGCGTGAGCTGCTCCTCTATCGAGCCCCGCGGATAAAAAGGAAAGCCATAAAGCTCACTCGGCTGCGGCGCGGAGGATGTATGTATATACGCACAAACTCCGCTGCAGAATGCTCGGCTCGTGAATTTTTCAAAGCTCCATCAATTCTTTGGGGCTCGCGAGGGGACCGCCCGGCGCATTACGTACCCCATGGACATTGCCGCCCTCGGCAAGCGACGCCGCCCAAGTACGATGGGGTAGGGAAGAAAAAAGTAATGCCGGTCCATTAGACTCTGATGCGCGGCGATGAATCGTCGCCGGTTCAGTTCGCAATGATTGTGTATTTATAGACACACAGACCGAAGGGTAAAAGGTAGAATTATATACATTTTTTCGTCCCAGCGGCAGTAAAGTACCTACTTTGCGTCCTGGCGTTTGCAAAGAATGGCACTTTTCTGCCGCGGGGTACGAAAAATAGTATATGCACCTCGCTCATCTAGGCTATTTCGGCACGCGCAAACTTGCAATCCTCGCTGCGCTCGGATCGCAAATGTTTTTCGTGCCGAAATCGCCTAACCTCGCTCGGGTGCATAATATACTATTTTCTCAATTTTTTTTTTGGAGGATTTCGTCAATATCAAAACGCTTGTTACTGTGATCGCGGAATGGATTGAACGACGTATTCGTGTCGATGGCCTCCACTGATGGGCAGTAATCGAATGCTAGTATTTTGTAAATACATTCGAAGGGCTGGGAATTCAAAGTTTAGTGCCAGGACTTTTTGTTGTCCAAAATTATTCCAAAGAAATAAAAACGTATTTTCACATGATTTGTGCACTATATTAGTGCACAATCCATGAATTGTGCTTTTTCTTCGTGGAAATGAATTTGGGAAATGCACTCATCTTCTTCGGGAGATTCTGACATGTGATTTTCTTCGTATTATAGGAGGCATCGATGTATTTACACGTGCGAGCGCAGCAATGTATATCGATCGATCGGCCCGCGCGTGATAATATACACACATCTGACTTTTCGGGTATATTCTCGGCCCGTCGCTTTATTCGCGTATCTACAAACAATCTCGGAAAATCTCGTCGATCCCGGAGTGCATCGGCCCCGAGCCAACTGTACAGCGTGTGCGAAACAACGAACAATTGGCTTCTCCCGGCGATTCGACCGGTCTCGATCGCGACACGACCGACGCAATATATCGGGTGTGTGCTGCGTCGCGTGGCCGATCTCTCCGGTTTCGGGACCTTCCGGTACACGTATATAATACACGCTGACTATACCGGTGGCATCGGAGCACAGGTGGCCGCTATAAAACGATCCCGCTCGACCGAGCGTGTCAGTCGCCCCCTCCCGATACGACCCCATTCGATCCCTCTGTTTTACCCAGCGCTGACTGTCGATCCGCGCCGTGTGACACAGGTTGTTAACCCCCATTCCCGAGTTGGATTATCGGATTGAGCCGAGTTGGTTTTCACCAATCCGCCGAGCAGGGACGATGCGATTAGTGTATACACACACACACACACACACACACACACACACACACACACACACATATAATACACGAGTGCGCTGAACTGGCATATTGAAATATCTGTTTCTCAATATAAATTCTCGTAGGTACTTTTTTGTCCTCTTCATCTCGTAGTGAGTATTTTTTTAGTCTTTCCGGACGGCCCCAGTTCGTCAATGTATAATGAAATGAGAAGAATCACGCGAGACACGATGTTTATGAGCCAATCTACACGTCCCGAATTGGATTGGCTCTCAATCACCGTGTGTCCGTGTATCTCGCTCAATTCTTGAATGGCGAAGCTTGTTAGAAATCAAGGTTTTCAAATGTTCAACCAGGCTTTTATTGCAATAAAAAAATATTACAATAACAAATTTGCGCGATTTAAACACGCGATACATGTATACGTTCAACCGCAGTGCGCATCCTATTACTCGACTATTGTCTCCCGAATCACTTTTCTCACGCACCTACAATGAACGAAATAATCGCACGCGGATTCCTCGTGCGAAAGTGACCGCCTCCCAAAACGTGCATAACACACACCGCTCGCAAGTGAATCGTCAATCGATCGTGGCATCTCGCATGCAGATTCGAATCCCGGACGAAGCGCGAGTATACACGCGAGCGTTGATTTTCTAATCCGCGGCTGCGATCGCGCGGCGGCTCGTCGTTAGCGCGAGACAAGCCCCGGGCCGCGGTGAAAAAAAAAAACAATCTGAACGCACGGCGAAGCACGAAACTATATGTATACGATGCGGAGGGTGTATATAGGATAATATGTATACGTGTGTACGAGCAGTAATAGCCGCGAGAACTCGCGTCCCTCCCGCGGTCTCGCATACCTCGAGCGGCTAAAAAGTCCGACGCGGGGTGTACATATATGGAGAGAGAGAGGAAGAAAAAGTCCGGCCGGCGTATAATAGCCGCGAGTGCGTGTGTATATTATGAGTTGATACATGCAGAGAGCTGGCTGGAGCGCGCACGCGACACGAGACGCGACTCGTATATGTCGCACGTACCCCTGTGTGTTGGCGAGCGAGGATCTGCGCGCGCATCCCGTCATCCCCCGGAGAGCTGCACCGGTGTAGTATACCCGGTGCGTGCACACTCCAGCACACGCATATGTCTTTTTTCTTCTCTTATTCGCCGTGAAACGCGCTTTGGTGGTGCGACGCGCGGGATCGTTTGAATTCGGACTCGCCCGAGTCAACGGGGAACACCCAATACTCTGGGGCGCGAAAAGACACCCGATTGTTAAATGCGCTTAGATTCCGGCAAAAGCTCCTTCTCGAGCTTTTCCCGAATCCAAACAGTACGTATACATATGTGAGCGACGATGCGAGCGTGGGCTCTCGCCTATTAATCCGAGAGTTCGTTCACTTGTATAGCTGCTCGTCTGACTATATTACGGTTGAAACTCACTATTTCAACTCGTTATTCGAACTGAGCGAGTTGCAAAACTTGGATGGAGTTTTTGCCCTGTAGCGAAGTGGCTGCAGGACAAAAACGACGACCCTCTGGCTGTGAGAAATTTCTTTAAACGCAAGATAGAGGATGCGGGCATATGCCATCACTACAACAAAATATAATTTGGCATGAGAAATAAACGGAAAACTCTCGGACTGAATCGAGCGGATAGTAATGGGGTAACGATGCGATCATCATCGTCGTCGTCTCAAAGTCTCGCGTCGCAAGCCTACGTGTGTATATATAGCTACGTAAGCGCGGGCTCGGTCCCGATCGTTTCTCGCGAACTCACCGGCTAACGCATCGCCTCTCTCTCTCTCTCTATGCGCGCCCCGAAGCCCAACAAAGTGTGGTCTTGTGGAAAATGCGCGCACACACACGGGGGGAAAAACAGCGCTCAGGGGGGGAAAAGCTCGAGTCCGAGCGCTACACCGGTGGCATAAGGGGGTGGGTGGTAGCCGCCGCCGCCGCCGCCTCCCACCAGTGGGCGTCCCTGGTACGTACACACGCTCGGGCGGGTGGGCAGCCCTTCAGTCGGTGTCTGCGCGGGCGCGAGCGAGGAGAGCCGAGCCGGCCGCTCGCTTCGTCGTCGTCGTCGTGCGTGTGTGTGTGTGTCAGTGCGAGAGGAAAAGAGGGCCTGGTATGCAAGCCGAGTAGGAGAGTCGCGGGCCCGCAGCCATGGTCACCGACACCCAGGTACACCCGCGCCCCGCTTTATCGATTCCCCGGCCCAGCCCCGTATCTGTCCTTCGGTGTGTGTGTGTGTGTGTGTGTGTGTGTATGTGTGTGCGCGCGTCTACACCGACAAACACACAGACACACAGCGAGCGAGCGATCGAACCCCGGCGCGCCGCCTCGTCATGGTGGCGAGAGGGACGCACGGCATTGTCGATATGCCGAGCCGGCGCTCCCCGCGCGCGAACACCCCCTATATATGTATACGTCACACGCGCGCGTCTCTCGCCCTTATACATCAGCGTACGTGTGTGGACTGTATAGCCGTAGCCAACTCCCCCGTCGAATCGACCATTCGTTCGATGCGTCCGCGTATGTGTAGGACCTGGTGCAGCTACTTCGTCGGCCGATGCACACACACACACACACACACACACACGCGTGGCTTTGAATATATAGCTTTGATCGCGTGCGGCTCCGCCGCGAGAAAAGACCCGGTCTGCTCTCGCCGATTGATCCGCGCGCGTATACATACATACACGCGTGCCACCCCGTCCTTCTGCTGCCCCTACGATATCCCGCTGTTCGTTGGATATTTGTGTGTGTACAAGCTCCACCCGATCGCGTTAGATTTTGGGAAATTCGATTTTGGTAGATCGTCGTACTTATTTATTATTCCATTTGTCTGTTCAGAACACTTTTGCAAGTGTTTTAGAGAAGAACGACACGAATTGGGCTGATTGTGTTCTCGAGGAGTGCGGCGCTCGTAAAGCCTCGCTATAATATGTATATATACGCGCGCCGCCGAATCAGTTTTAATCTGTGATATTGATTATACGTTAAATACTCGGCTCCGTACGAGCTAGCGATCAGCTATTATCTCACGAATGCAGTTTCGCACGCGCGTGAGTGTTTGTGTGTGTGTGTGTGTGTGTGTGTGTGTGTGTGTGTGTGTGTGTGTGTGTGTGTGTGTGGTGTGTGTGTGTGTGTGTGTGTGTGTGTGTGTGTGTGTGTGTGTGTGTGTGTGTGTGTGTGTGTGTGTGTGTGTGTGTGTGTGTGTGTGTGTAAACCGTATCCCCCCCGGCGGTTTTTGTGTGATATATATACAGATATATGTATACCTATATACTCTCGACTGGATTGTCCCGATGAATTTTCTTCTGAACGACCCTAAAGCCACTCGCTGATGCAATTACACTTGCACTTTCATGAGTGGGTGAGTGTGCGCGCTTGCTACGTCCTACTCCTCTCGGAACCCAGGGAAAAATCAATTTTTTTTTCGTCGACGAAATACACGCCGAGCGACTATATTACACAATTTTTTCATGCATACCCGGTGACTCCCCCCACAGGACTTCGTGAACCAGGTTCGCAACAACAGACTTTTCAACCGTATTCGTCAAGTCCGTCAAAACCGACCTGGACATTTGTACGAATCCCGCGTATAGTATGTATATAATGATGGTTCTCAAGCGAATCGCGCCCGGCCTCTCGTACCGAGCCCGGCGTCGTACGTATATATATCTCATAGTCTCGGGACGAAACTGCCAGGGTGCGACACCCGACCAACCGCAAAGGCGACCCCCGGCGAAGAAAACACCTCAGTCCGTGGTACATTCGTATTATACATACATAATGTATGAGCCGCTCAAGAACCGGCCCGAGGAAAATATACGCGAGGGATGATCTCCTCCGCGGGTATCCAAGACTTTAACTCGAGCTTATCCTATACGTTTCGCCCCAGTTCAGCGCCGGACACATGCCGCGTTGAATACTTCTTTTTCACTCCCTTCCGTCGCCCTCTGCGCTATATTTTTATGTACATACGTCGACGGTGTTTCTCGGCCAAGCGGAAGTGCCAACTTCGCGTCGTGCGGCGTTCGCAAACAATGTGTGGCACTTTTCTCACGCGGGTTACAACAACACAGTGTCGCAATCGCTGATCTGGGCTATTTCGGCACTTGTAATCAAAGCTGCGAGATATCGGGTCCTACGGACGATTTTCGTGCCGGAATTGACTAATTGGCCTCGGGTTTACATGATATTACTGTTCTCACGCGGCCTAAACCGCATGCGGCTGTGTATGTATTATATGTATATATCCGTAGGACCAGAAATGGGCAAATACGGTATTTATAATGCATCGAATGAAAAATATTGTTGGATTTCATCAGAGTATTTGGACAAATAGTGTTTGAAAATAAGCATTTAAAATGCTTGTATCTATATTTACTATTCCAAAGGTTAAAATACATGTTTAAAATTCTTGTATTTGAAACATTTGTATTCAATAAATACTAGAGTATTTAATTACTGCCCATCATTGTATACGACACACTTTGGAGCCGGGTGTGCCGGGAAAAATAAAAGCTCGAGAGCCAAGGCTGTCTCTCTCAACCCCGCAGACGTTTTTTCTTTCGTCCTGGCGTATAATCGCGATGAAAATCGGACGAACATGGGGGAGGGATATCGTTCGCTCACGTGCGGTCAAGTGATTACGCAACTCGTCCTGTATATACACGGAGTAAAATCCTATTGTACGAAATTAATATTTTTTTTATTTTTAGCAACGCAGTGGTAGTAAGCCATTATGACGATTTCGATAGTGACGATCTGCACAATTTAAAAAAAATGACAGTATAAAAATTCTAAAATGATCGTCATTTCTTTAACGAATGTCACTCCCACAGTTTTTTTTGCACAAGGTTGGGAGCAAAGTCGAGGGATATCTCACGATCCAGTAGTCCCTAAAATTTCCTAATGTACTCCCATTGTTATCTGTACATCATTCGACGTTTCTATCTCGTCAGTATGAACTTATTGTGAGAGAGCATATTAATCTGAGCTGATCGTAGTTCTTGGTTAATATTGGCAAGAATAAAGAGTATTATTCGTAGCCCACAGTACTTCATAAGAAGAACTTCATGGTACTCCTTCTTGGCCAGTACTCGTGAGAAAAACCCTCCGAGCAAAGTCATATTTGGTTAGAAATGGAGGGAATAATCTCTACTCGACTGTAGTTCGCGGTTGTTTATACAGGAGTAAAATTTTCGTCATAATTAAGGGTGTATCTTTGGAGAAGTTTAGTTTGCGGTCAGTCATCGAAGGATAATTCTTTTATCGCACAGTAGCTTTTACACATCAAATCCTGTTAATAAAATCTGATAACAGTATATATAAATCGGATTACACGATCGAGCGTCGCCATCGTGCACAAATATAACTCTGAAAGCTTCAAGCACCACCCCCATATATATATACAACGATAGTATATTTTTATTTTTTTTTTCTTCCAATATCTGTCGTTGCTCGTGCGAACGGGAACAATCAATATTATCTCGCATGTCAATGAAAAAGATTGATAAGTCGCGTCATCGAAGCATTTGCCGGAAAAGCGGTATTTTTTCTTCCACATTTCAATAGCGGTCCCATAAAATCACGGACGAAGAGGCAATTCTCGGGCAAATCATCCGAGACGCGGTTCAAGTGTACGCGTCCGATCGACACACGCTCGAGAGCTCCGGAACATTTTCCGGTCGGACAAGCCGCATAAGCGCGCGTTTAATCGCGATCTCGTCCACCGACGAAAGTTCCAAAACAACCGGCTCGTTTGCGAAAGGCCCGAGGCCAATTGAAAGCGAAAAACAAATAAAAAAGACGGGCAATTTCGCGTGTCGGGCGTCGCGGTGAAGTGGCTCATTCGCTCGCTAAAAGAAAAAGCCTGTAGACACACATATACGCTCGCAAACACGGTATAGAAAGAGAGACGTGTTGCGCTGCTAATGCTGGCCGGCGTTTATTAAAGCTGGCCGCTTGCGCGTCTCGAACGCTACTTTGCAACCCGTGCACTTTCGCCCCATTGCGGTGCGCGCGTTTGCGCCAGAGACACGAGAGACACGAGGCAGGGGGAGTCGAGAGAGTTTCACGTATCGATTTTTCCCCGTCTCCCATAATGAATTAACAGACGGGCATCCCCCGCGTGTCGTGCCTTTCCCGGCCACGTTGGATTTTTAATCTTTTGTTGGGATTGACGGGGGGGGGGGTCGATTCGAGCCTTTGCAGACGACTCGTTTTCACACGATCTCGAGTTGTACACTCCGGGGATGAGTGCGCGAGACACTCGGGCGAGCTAGTTTGAGATTACGAGAATGTAGACTAGAAATGCTGTAGTCTGGGAGGGCAGATGGAATCGGTTCTACGTGGATGATAATCATACCAGAGGATAGAATCAATTTACCTTTGGATATTTTGTTCGTATATATTGCTGGATGATATCAATTTCGTATACTTTACTCAAAACCATTCTGTTTCCTGAATAATTATGAATATTAATATTCATCCGACACGCACAATTTCAACATTTCATTATTAATGAATTTTAAATATTAACGAATCAGTCTTGTACTTTCATATGGTGGGTTTTCTCTGTGAGCGATCGGGAGAGTGGATTTTTTCGTATCGGATATTTGATTTTACAAGAGACACGTTTTGTTGATGTATTGGAAATTTACGAAACGTAGCAGCTGGTAATTGAAAAATATATATCTTGTGCCTCGCGTATTCAGGAGTATTTTCTTGTCCTGTATAGAATGATCAAAATCCTCGATATGAAACTAGTTATAAATCCCCGTATACTTTCATGCTGTATAGAGTATAAATTCATATTCCGGGTTAATTTTTTAGAAATGCGTCATAAAGGAATAAAAAGCTATTTCCATATTAGACATTTCTTGAAATACTTGAAAAATTATTTCTATTTCATTTATTTCATACTGGTTTGATTCATTGTCATTGTCAACTTTTTTTTTAATAATAACTATGGCATATTTATTCCAAAAAAGTTGATCAGCATGTCCGGATCAATCAACCGCACGAATTACAAATTTTCAGAAATCACCCAAAGTGCATCGAAAAGATCTCATTGATTCCATCCGTTGGTGTACATGATACGATTTAATTGAAATATCATATAAATGCCGCATGATTCATCCGCAACTTAATTATAGCTCGGCTACTCAATGGAATTACTCGGGCGATTTAATATCCCCGAGAGCGCGCGCTAATCCATTAGGGCGTTTAAGCAGCTCTCTCGCGCATTCGGATGTTTATAAACTCCGTGAATAGCGAAGGTTCCTCGAGCGAGCCCCTCAAAGATGATCAATAGTAGCGAAAAAAGTTCCCTCGAATGACATAGAATTTGAAGGAAATCTCTCGTTACACACGAGAGAGCCAGGCGGTATATATGTATTTGGCGACGTTCGCACGAATAGAGCGACTATACTAATACACTCTCTCTGTCTTTTATATTTTCAGAGTGACGCCACAACGGCATTTCTCCGGGCCGCTCGGTCTGGTAACCTCGAAAAGGTGATCGAGTACCTCGACACCGAGCTCGACATTAACACATCCAACTCGGTGAGTTACACACTTGAGCTCGCCGCTCTCATTGATAAGCCACGATCGCGTGCGCGCCCCGCAAACTTTCCCCCAAAAAGTGCATGCATATTTCCTCCACCCCACTCTCCACCTCTTATAGAGCACGTCATAATCGGCTTGGCATCGATTTTTCATCTAGCGCGCACGAGTTTGCACAAGTTGACTCTTTAAACTTGGTCTGTATTTTATTTTTTTTCTCCTCCTCGTTTTCAGAACGGCTTGAATGCGCTGCATTTGGCATCGAAGGATGGCCACGTGGAAATCGTGACGGAACTGCTGAAGAGAGGCGCAAAGGTCGATGCTGCGACGAAAAAGGGGAACACCGCATTGCACATAGCATCCCTAGGTACATATAGATCAGTGGATCGTTTCATACATCTAAAATATATTACTCGCGTCCAGTTTGCTCCAGTTCGAGACTTATTTGTCTGTATATATATAATCAAGCTTCCGTCCTTTGAGATCGGCTTGCTCTATTTGGATTTATGATTGTTTCGATTATTATTCCTTGTAACAGCTGGACAAAACTCTACGATTGTTGTATATTGTTACGCGTGGAGATTGGCGAATTCGGTGTTTAATTCATTTACATAAAAAAAAAAACAAAGATTTTAGTTTAATTCAAGGGTTTTGGACAGAATAGAATATCTGTATTTTTAAATATCTGTATCTGGTTTTGCTTCTATTAAATAATTCAATTATTGCCCATCACTTGTTACGCATACTTTCCAACATAAATATTCATAAATTTGGGAAATATAAGATAATGAGTGAAAAAAGTACTAAAATTCTTAATTTGTTCTTCCACAGCTGGGCAATCGGAAATAGTCACAATTCTTATTGAATATGGTGCTGCAGTTAATATTCAATCACAAAATGGATTCACGCCACTGTATATGGCCGCCCAAGAGAACCACGACCAAGTCGTCAAAATTCTACTCAGTAATGGGGCGAACCAAAGCCTTGCAACGGAGGTAATTCCGACTCTCATTACAAATATACATGTATCTCTAGGACTGACTATTTGTACCTACTTGCAAAAAGCAAGAGGATCGAGGGGATTGCCTAGCTCATTTGGACAAAAAAAATCATACGGCCCACTGATATTTTCTTCTCAATCAATTTTCTTACGTCATATTCAACGGTGTATCATCAAACGGTTAAGAATTTTTTTTTAAATTCTTCGGAAATAGTTTGTTTGGCTTCCACACGACCAATGATTAATGCAATATTTCAACCTAAAAGACCTTTTATATTGCCAATAATTTCAAAATTCAGCATCGAGAAACAAATTCTACTCTGTTATTCAAGAATTAGTCGGTTTTTCAACATAAAACATTGAATCCTTGGCTGGTGCGTTAAAATTTGAACAGTCGTATACAGAACGCGCGCAACACTCGTAGACGCGCGTCCAGACCCACTCGTGTCTTTAAATTTTCACGCACTAGTGGCAAAACGCTGTATTCTCAATAGCCGACGCGTCATCGAGTCCGAAGCGAAATAACGAGTTGATTGAGAAAAAGTGCCGTGTGATTTTTCGTTGGCCGCGCGTTGAAGACATTGAAGACATACACGCAAGATTTTTACTGATTTGGCCTGGTGTGCTTCTGATTCGAACAGGACGGCTTCACGCCGTTGGCAGTGGCGATGCAACAGGGCCACGACAAGGTAGTTAGTGTACTTTTAGAAAACGACTCGAAGGGAAAAGTGAGACTGCCGGCGCTGCACATAGCCGCTAAAAAGGACGACTGCAAGGCAGCCGACTTACTTTTACAGGTGAGATCAGATCGATTACCAATAATGGCCCCCTATTTATACACCTCGTACCCGTCGTCGCGTCCTAGATTACTCCTCGCGGAGCATTTTTTTTCCTTCGCCTGCGTAAATACGTGGGGGCCGATCCGCACTAGAGACACTTACTAATTACTCACGTTAATTCGAATACAAAAATCAAAAAGTGTCCTAACGAAGCGAGTACTCCGTGTATACTCAATTCTGACGTTTCGATGTCGAGCGGGCGAGGTTCGGATTGTATAACCAGGAGACTATGGACATCCTACACTACGATAGAGCCCTTTCGAGGCAGTTTTCTTGCGTCGATCGTCTCTGATTTATTAATCAAACGTTGCTGAATTCATGCGCTCGTGTATTTGCGTCAAAAGACGACCGAATATTCATAGGGTGTACGATTGCATATGTTGTGTTCATTCCTATAGTATGTGAGTCGTCAAATATTAAAGGACGAAGTATGTCGGTTACACAGCATCGTGACTTTTGCCTTTTTTTCTTCGCGTTGTCCAATACTCCGAATTCCGGAATCGCCGCATCTTTACCTACTATTTCCGAGAGTCAAAGTCTCATCGTACCAAGGATAAATTAAAAAAACCGCTGCCAAGTGCCTCAGCAGTATGCTTTCTCAAAGTATTGCAATTGAACCTCAACTTGCATTAATCACCACTCTTTGAGAAAGCAAAATGAACCTCTAACTCATTTCCTCCACTCTATAGTAACGGTTGCTATGGTAAATATCCGAGCTTCGGTGTTCTTACTTCTTAGTCGTCAACAGTTCCGAAAATAGACCTCTAACTGACTTTTCCCACTCCATAGTAACGGTTGCTATGGTAAATGTCGGAGCTTCGATGTTCTTACTTCTTAGTCACCAATAGTTCCAAAAATGGACTTCAAACTGACTTTTCCCACTCCATAGTAACGGTTGCTAAGGACGTAAACAACGGCTGCTATGGTAAATGTCGGAGCTTCGACGTTATTACTTCTTAGTCATCAATAGTTCCGAAAATGGACCTCCAACTGACTTTTCACACTCCATAGTAACGGTTGCTAAGGACGTAAACAACGGTTGCTATGGTAAATGTCGGAGCTTCGATGTTCTTACTTCTTAGTCATCAACAGTTCCAAAAATGAACCTCCAACTGACTTTTCCCATTCCCTAGTTACGGTTGCAACCGATATAAACACCGGTTGCTAGAGACATCAACAATGGTTTATACGGGAAAGGTCTCTTTGATTGTTATAGAATCCCATAAATATACAAACCCAAATGATCATTTATCATGAATTATATGGGAACTTATCGAAAACACGCTAGCAACGGTTGCCATGGAATCAAACAACGGATGTTGCTGAAGACCGAACTCGGTTCACATCTGCCGGTGACCGACCTGTGTGCAAAATTTCAGGACGATCGGACCATTCCTTCGAAAATTAACGTACGACAAAAAAAAAGTCAGTCTGAAGCTGAATTTTGTATCTCCATAGCAACGGTTGCTAGGAGAATAAACAATGGTTGTTCCAAAATGAATGTCTTATCGATTCTCATCGATCGTCGAAAGAATTCGAGACCCATCGTGCATTGATGATGATTTTTGGAGCTTTTATCAAAAACACGTTAGCAACGGTTGCTAGAGAAATAAACAACGGAATTGGCTGAAAATTGAACTCGACCGAGATTTTGCGGCGACTAACCTGTGTGCAAAATTTCAGGACGATCGGACAATTCCTTCGAGAGTTATCGTACGACAAAAAAAAGTGCACGTACGTACATACGTACGTACGTACGTACATACATACAGACATTTTCGGATTTCCATGTTTTTCGACCCGTAGATTACGAAAATCGAGGTCCCGAAGTCCGATTCGGTGGGTCGATTTTTACCCCGTTACAAAGCTTTCTCTTTGAGAAAGCAAAACGCATCCGGAAATGGGATCAGCCAACGATCCGAGCAGTTCCAACGTATCTGCGTTCTTGAATTAACGGAATCCAAAAATAACATAGAAACAGTTGTGCATTGCATTGAGAAAAAGAACGAGTAAAACTCCAATACGCGATCGACATTCGCACTCCAAAAAAACATGAACTCTGCCACACCCCCGTCGAACATATTTCGCCCGCGCCGCATATAACGAGCTATTAGAGGACCCATGAACCACCTCTCGCAAAGTTTCATCTGCTACGACGGGTTATTTTCACTCGCTCGAGATACCCGCCGCCGCGGCACGAATGGTCGCGAGCCTCCATGTGGCCGCGCGCGCGCGGCGAGTGAATCGAAACACGCGTCTCTCGCCCAGAATATCAAAGTCACGGGCGAATGTATACGTGCACACAAACGCGGTTTTCTTCGTTCAATTTTCGATGCCTGTAAAGCCGAGCGAGCGTTTCACCTCCGCGGGCTCGTTCTATTTGAGTGCGAAGCCGCGCGCGCGTCGTCGACGGGGAGCGCGCAAGCGCCTGAAAAGTTTTAATTGACTTCGCTGGTGGCGGGGAAGAATAAAAAGTATCGCCGCCGCTGCTGCTGATTGTCGCGAGGGTTGGATAACTAACGAGAAAACGCATCTGCTCGGGAACGCGCGAGCACACGCATCGCGGGACGAAGCTCATATATAACGCATAACACGTATCGTATGATTATTTTCAGAACGACCACAAGCCAGACGTGACGTCAAAGAGTGGTTTCACGCCACTCCACATCGCCGCTCATTATGGCAACGAAGATATCGCCCGACTACTCATAAAACGAGGAGCTGATGTTAATTATTTAGCTAAGGTAGCCGAGCCGCTTTGGCTTTATTATATATTGATCAAATCGCCCGACCTTCACCCGTAACTATACCTTCAATCGCTTCCTATTTAACCGTTTCCATTACGATTTATCCCTAGTTTCGAGTGGCGAATGAAACAGATGAAAATATGATCAATCACGTGTATCCGTTTGCGAATACCTATAGCAGAGCCGGATGAAAATTTGTAAACGATATTTCCAGCACAACATAAGCCCACTGCACGTGGCGGCGAAATGGGGCAAGAACAACATGGTGAAGATCCTGCTGGAGCACAGCGCGGCGTTGGACGCGAAAACCCGCGACGGCTTGACTCCTCTGCACTGCGCCGCAAGATCCGGCCACGAGCAATGCGTCACGACGCTTCTCGAGAATTCCGCACCTATAAGCGCACGGACCAAGGTGTGTTTTACCCGCCTTTCCTATAAACTTTATTGATTCGCTCACTTTAAATAGACTTTTTTCCTGGACAGACACGAGATATCCTTCCCCGGTAGCTTTCAATTTTCAAAAGCAATCAATTTTTATTATCTAACTGCTCTTTTATTATTTTCCCTCTTATCTCATATTTCATACAATTTTTCCCGATTACAATACTCGTGATTAGATAATATATCAAATTGAGTTCGCCTTGGAAAAAAAAAATCCAATTGCCTGTGTCGTCAGTAGTCGATGTCACGTGATTTTCGGAGCAGGATTCAGATGAATATTGAATCAATATTTATTTTAATACGAATTTTGGTGTGGACTTTAATATTGAATCAATGTTGATTCCACGTAATATAGTAACATTGATTCAATATCGAGAAATTAAGATGCAAAATTGTCGTGCTCAATTAAAACAATACATTTACGGTTAGTAACACTAAAATGTGAGATTGAGCTTGTTCGTATTGATAGTTTGTCTTCTTCTGATTTCTGATAAATAAACATCCACCACGAATGTTGTATCGAAGCTCAATCCCGTAGTTTGGTTGTTATTGCACCTTCAAAATCTAGAATAGTAAAACACTGTACTATTTATTAGTAAAAATTGCAGAACTGAATAAAATAGTAGATATTGAACTGAAAAATAAGTAAAATTTTACTAATTCGTAGTTCACTATTTTTATCAGTTACACAATTTCTCTCTCTTACGGTAAACTTCCAAGGGACGTTAAAAAATCCACCCAAAAACCAAAACGAAATTTCGTTGATTTTCGTTGATTGAATGAACGTACCTATGCATTGAACCGAGGGGAAAGAAAAAAATTGAAGAAATGAAGGTAACCGTGTGTCGTGTTACGTTTCAGAACGGGCTGGCGCCGCTGCACATGGCGTCGCAGGGCGACCACGTGGACGCGGCCCGGGTGCTGCTGTACCACCGGGCGCCGGTGGACGAGGTGACGATCGACTACCTCACGTCGCTCCACGTCGCGGCCCACTGCGGCCACGTGCGCGTCGCCAAGCTGCTGCTCGACCGCAAGGCCGACCCCAACGCCCGGGCCCTCAACGGCTTCACCCCCCTGCACATCGCCTGCAAGAAGAACCGCATCAAGCTCGTCGAGCTGCTGCTCAAGCACGGCGCCTCCATCGAGTCCACCACTGAGGTGTGCCCCTTTCTCTACATCTCCCAACCCTATTCCAAACCTCACTACGTGAAAAATCATCGTATAATCCCATGGATGATTTATAGAGAGCGTATTCCACGCGAGGCCAATATTGAACATGAAAGGAATTTTCACTTTACTTACATGAAAAATTAACTGCACTTTCGCTCGATCACTTGCGTCCACTTCTGTACTGTGATTTTTCAGTCTCTCGTACGCTGTTTTTTTACTGTGAGCTTTTAATTGAGTACGGACATCAGCACATTTTCCAAACTCCCGACGATGAAATATTCACTATTGAGTGCAAATTTAAATAATTTTTGATAAATAAGATGCACACACTGATCTTTAAATTGTCGACCCTTTCAATATGATCAATTTTTAACCGAAATGTGCTTTTGTTGGTCGGGAGCTTCTGTTTGTGTGTCTTTCTTCGAAGGAGCCATCGACTATCATCGTACTTCGTTTCGTATTGTATATGGGACAATACGGGTGTTACGCTGACGCGTCCCTCCATTCTTTCTGCATTTTATCCAGATGAGATCGTATCCGTTTGGATACGAGAGCTCGTTTAACGATTGCCGCGGTAATTAAACTAGTTACCGGTGACGACTGCTTGCGCGGACTACAGGTATAAAATGACATGGCCAGAGTCGTCGAGGCAAACAAACAGACACGGCGAAGTTAATGATCAGGCTTGATCGCTGACATTCGTGCTATTAGTCTTGCGAAATGAGAGTCACTTACTCGATTGTTCTGCTTCCAAGTGCATAAACGAGGCAAACAAATTGTCTCCACGATGACCAAGTCTATTTTTTTTCTTCGGAAGTTCACGAGGCAGCGTTTGTAAAAAATCCAAACAGAAAAAAATGCCAAATATTACGTGTTTGACCCTCACGGCTCATACGGGGTAAAATTAGCCCCAGACGTTTTTCTATAATCCTCGTTTTCATCTCGACTTTGCCGATGTTTTACTATATTTGAATAATCAGATGTTGTTGTGAAAACTGAGAGAAATAGATTTTTCTAAAATACTCAAGCAATAATTGAATATTTCTTTTAGATTTTTAGCAATGTCGGGTACCAAATTTTAAATGGTCTGCGGTGAATTTCCATCCCAGTGTGACCGTTACGCGATTCTACTGAACTGTGACCTACGAGGGTTAAATAACCTGTATTATTGTTCAAGTGAATCTTAAAAATAATTACTTATTTCAAATATTGACATGGCATCGTCAAGCTATCATTGTTGAAAATCTTAAGATTGATTTATATTGAATCTACGTTTTCCATACTACGTGACATTTTCTGAGACATATATAGTCAACGTGAAATCGATCTTAGGGACAGCGAATCAAAAATAAAGATAAAATTGCAAATCATTATATTAAAATTAATCCGTACACAAATTATGATTCCCATATTTTGCTCTTGGAAACAATGTTTTGTTAGAGTATTTTGGAATCGGGTCTGGCAGATCGATAGAGGAGCCCGAGCATTTTCATAATCTAAGGTGAAAAGTCCAAAAAAATAGACGCGTGGGCATGATCTATTATGTGGAGAATCATGTGTAGCCGAATTTTCGTCATACGAAAGATTTTGAAGTAATAAACAACTTGGAAAATGATGATTTGAAGAAAATTCGGTATAATGGGTCGGAAGAGGAGGTCAAGAGCTACAATTTGAACTGGCTATATGTTGGAAAAATTGATACTGTGGGGGCGTATTGACCACAAAAATAATTATTCGACGTTTGATTCCAGGATAACGTTAAAAAAATAATATATGGGTTATCTATTCAAAATCTGATCTTGCAGATTTATAGAGTAAAATGAGCATTTTCATAATCTGAGTTGAAAAATCCAGAAAAATAGACGTGGGGGCGTAATATACGTCATAGAAAACTTGCCGCGTTGCCGAAAACCATTTTTTCCAATTTTCTATCTCATAAACAACTCAGAAAATGACGATTTGAAGAACATGTGGTGTGATGGATCGAAAGAGAAGATCGAGGGCTTTATATGCATAATTTATATGCATCATGATGTCGATTGATATCTATTGACAATAATTTAAAAGTATAACTTATCAAAACTGAATTGAATATTGAAGATTATTGAATGTTTTGTAGATTTTTTAATTAAAATCCACTCGAAAGACTCGAGCGAGCGATAGCGAGCGAAAGATCATTGCTCGTCATTCAATATTTTACTACAACCTGTAATTGTGCGTTACAATCGATTCATAAGCGTTTATAAGCTTGCTCGGGGCAAGAGACAAATATTTCGACCCGAAACTTTGGATACACGATTATACCACTTCCCTTGAGATTCGGCAAGAAACGAGGACAAAATTCAGGATGAAAAATAACAAAGAACGTAATTGGTTGCAGTCTGGACTGACGCCCCTGCACGTGGCGAGCTTCATGGGCTGCATGAACATCGTGATATTCCTGCTGCAGCACGAGGCGAACCCGGACGTGCCGACGGTGCGGGGCGAGACGCCGCTGCACCTGGCAGCCCGGGCCAACCAGACCGACATAATCAGGATACTGCTGAGAAACGGGGCGAAGGTCGACGCTCGCGCAAGGGTGAGGCTGCTCGACTCTCCCAGCTTTAAAGTTGAGTTCCAACCCCCGCGTCCCTCGACTTCGTAGACACCTGTCGCGCGGCCCTATGCCGCAAACTTAGTCCTACACCCGTTTTAGATATTTTTTTCTTAGAGACGCGGCTTCTGGAACTCAACTCGCAAATCCTGCGCTATTGCTCGCCCAGGGAATTGCAAGGAAACGTATACATACACACCCGACTCGCGAACTTGATTTCGTACACGTGAACAGTGACGATCAGCTGTTTACAGCTCTGCACTACGTCCAGTTTGCATGATTTTCCCTAGCAAAAATTATTCATGTATAAAAACGGATACGAAAGATGTATGCAGAAGTGTGTGAAAGTGCATCGAAGAAAAATCCTCGTTAAGAATTTGTACAATTTAGAAGAATTTAATTTTTCCCTGTTGAAGTATATACATGTAGAAACAAATGAAGCATGAAAATGTAACTATAGAAAAATCTTCGCTAATACTTTCTACAATTATGTACATTTCTGCACATATTTGTCCGTCATGTTACGTTTTTATCCGTTAATTACTTTTATTACTAGGATTTATACGTGAAAGGTATATCGAGTTGCCAGAATTGTTGGACGATGTATATATTTCCTTGTAGTTCAGCTTGCATGCATTTTCTACCATACTATTAACATATTCAAATATGTATAAGTTCTCAGCCAGTCTAATGATGACTTTAGTTTTGAGTTTGACTCAGTAGAATGGAAATGGAACCCAATGGTTACCATTGGTTTTCTGAAGACAGAAAAACCATGTATACTATCAAGCACTTGGAATTTTGGTCTCGGATCTCACTGAAACTTCTGGAGGTGGTTTGTAGGTGGATCCAATACGCAGTCATTCATTCTAACGTTCTGATTTCCCGGAGATATTGTCAGGTTTTTTTTTTTAATTGCATTGAAATGAGCATTTGTACACACATATAGATACTCAACACATGCGTATAAAATCAGCAATGATCGGATATAATATCTCCGGGAAATCAAACGACGTTAGGCGACGAATGAGTGCAAGTATATCACCACAGTAATTTGGCTGAATCAAAAAACTACTTGCAAAAGTTTCAATGGAGTTAGCGATCCAAATAAACCAAATCCCAGCTCCTGGTGAGTTGCTTTTTTTTGTATATATCCGTACCCATGTAAATATGTAATTCACCACGCAAAGGTATGGCAGAAACATGCGTTGAAAGATAAAAAAAGAAAAGGGTGTTGAATAAATTTAAATTTGTGAATTGGCAGGAGCAACAGACGCCCCTTCACATAGCGTCGCGGCTCGGCAACGTGGACATCGTGATGCTGCTGCTGCAACACGGGGCGGCGGTGGACACGACGACCAAAGACATGTACACGGCGCTGCACATCGCGGCGAAGGAGGGCCAGGAAGAGGTAATTCAACTGTCGAGCGAGGAGCAGGCCGACGTCGCCAAGATCGTTGACTACGTCAACCTGCATAACCTCAGGTTCCTTTTCTGGAGCCGCCATCGGGAATACATGATATGACTCGGCTGCCCATATATATATATGTGTATATTGTCGTTTCGTTATACGCACGAGGGGATGTGAATACAACCGACGTGTCAACGGTACACACTTGCCGTGAGCTCGTCGACTCGCCGATATAATAGAATTGACGCTCGCGTTCGCGATTGATCACACGAGCTGTCGATTTTTGGGTTGGCGATATTAATGTGTATCATGGGCATTGCCAACATTTTGATTTGTCAATATTCTCGACTGTGGGAGAACGCTTTTGTTAACAATCATTTTTTTCTTTCTTTTGTCGGCCGCTTCTTTAACGCGATGATCAATTCTATCGAGGCGCTGTGCCATGTTCCGCAGAGCATTTTACACTGTACAGCAATTATTCTTTGATACATGATTTCCCCGCGATTCGATTTAACTGAATATATATTTATGTATGTCCGTGTGTGTGCGTTTAAAACTTTCGTTGCTGTTGCACACATTTGAATGAATTCGACCCGAGCCACTTGGTGTTCAATCGATTTTTCACATCCCCTTCGAAACCAGTCAACATTTCGATTCGAATTTTCAGTTACTTTTGTACAGTAGGTTGATCGTTTGTAAGAACTCTATTTTGATTTCCTTTTTTATTCATCTGTTGCGATCTTTGTCACCGCTCACTGTCCACTCTGTTCCTTTCTGTACGACACTGTTTCTTTCGTTTTGTTCATCTGTTTTATAATCTAAATGTTAATAAAATTATTATTTATTCATATCATTTTATGTTTTTACTTTGCGTTTGTCAATCGTTCCGGCTTAATTGCGAAACATCACGCAAAAGAACACACACACATGCCATAATTTATGTTATTATACCGTAATTGTAAGTGTAGCACGTTTACCAGGTGTATATTATGTTAGCACTATATCATTTGTTGTTTTCAAGCCTATAGTTTAGCCCCACAGAGGCGATCCACGTGGTTTGTTAGTTGTAGAAACGACTTTTTATGATTTCCATCATTTGCACATCGTCCCAGGTAAGAGTCGTCCATTTTTATTTCTGTCCAAGCCCATCATTTTGCTACTTTGTCCACGCTCACGAACCTCACCCATTTTGTCTTGTTACAATTCGAAAATACGCGAGAATCTTCCGTTTTCCTCCCCAACGACGAGTACGAAATGAAGCTATATCTTTATTTCTTCTCCTCGATCAGGTGGCGGCGATTTTGGTGGACAACAACGCGTCGGTGACAGCGACAACGAAAAATGGCTTCACACCGTTACACGTCGCCGCCAAGTACGGCAATATGAATGTGACGAAGATACTTTTGCAGAAAGACAGCAAACTGGACGCCCAGGGAAAGGTAGAGATCTCACTAGGAGAGTCGGCACACCCTTTGGGTCACCGATCACGATAAAACTTTGTGAGATGGTTCATAGGTCCTCTAACAGCTCATATCTCAAACCACAAAGCCTAACGTTTTGATTCGCAGGAGATATTCTGTCAATTCATTCAATTTTATACATTTACAGTATATCTATATTTATGGCTTTAGTATATATAGATATAATGTTCATCCTTAAAATGACCAACATGTTTGACAGGATAGCTTCGGGAAAATAAAACGTTAGACTTTATGGATCGAAATATAAGCTATTGATATACCTCGAAACCATCTCATAAAGTTTCATCGTGATTGGTTTCCCAAAGGTTGTGCCCACTCCTAGTCAGCACGACGCAAATGATCGGGACGATTGGCATTGATTTTCATTGATTTTTACAGAACGACGTGACGCCACTGCTATTGGCTTGCCACTACGACCACCCGAACGTCGCCCAGTTACTTTTGGACAAAGGCGCCTCGCCTCACTTGCCCTCGCAAAACGGGCAAACGCCTCTTCACATTGCCGCGCGCAAGAACCAGGTACAGCATACCTCCGAAATATTCAAACTTGTTTGTCCGCCTTAATATGACAAAAACTTGAAAGACAGATTCAGATTTGAGCTCATGGCGTATTATTGGTACATAAAATGCAATTTTCAATGACGAGGCTACAGCAAGTGGGATTATGCAGATTGTCGAATAATCGATTCGCAGCCAATTGATTCCATCAATGAATTAAGACAGAGTTGTGATTTCCAATCACGCGAGTGTCGGTCCGAATAAATTATACGAATTTATATAATCGCCCGCTCGACATATATACGCACGCACTGGCTGTTTCTTGTACACGGATAATCGGACGAATTTTCTTCCCCGGCGGAGCAGAGCTTACATACTACTCGCGGCTGCGACTTTTACGCAATCTCGGTGATTCCTCTCAAATCGAGCGCGGACGAGGAGCATATAACTGAGCTAATTTGCAATCGCAACAGAGGTGTTTACCGATCGTATGAATTAAAATACCCGTGGTATTATCTAATGCTCGCAGATGGACATAGCGTCGACGCTGCTGGAACACGGAGCGAGAGCCAACGTCGAGTCGAAGGCAGGATTTACGCCACTGCACCTCAGCGCCCAGAAAGGCCACTACGACATGACCAATTTGCTAATCGAGCACGGAGCTGACCCAAATCACAAGGCCAAGGTGACGCACACGACTGCCCCTCTCGCCGATGATGTGTATACCCTCATCGGCTGGCGCTCAAACCCCCGTCGACATAGCGGTTTTTACACCCTCGTTGTCCCCCCCGCGAATCGTATAAATCGGTTCGTTATCGCGTTTGGCCATATCCAGAGTTCGCGTATTCTCAGTTTCGATGTCTCCCTCTCTTCTCTCCATCTTTCTCAGATGGAGAAGCGATTTTTGCATCCGATACTCGCGGAGAGAGATGCATATATGCATGACATTTTTTGCCGTCATTAGAGCTCGCTATGTTTATATAAAGGTTGTGTAACATTGTTCGAGCAAACTTTGAGGTGATAATAGGCGAGCTCGTTAGCGTTTTACCACGGGAATGTCTCGCGAGTCTATGGAAGAAAAAAATTATCGCGAGCTCGTGAAAAATATTGTATTTACCGAATCGCGATGCTGCGGATGATATTCAGATACGGCCTGGATTTGTATATATCTTGAGTACACATTTTCCAATAGTTGATGAATTTGACAAGTGTTTATGCCCACGCCTTGACTCACTAGGCGCTGTCACTTGGAATTTGGGTGGTCAATGCCACTGAACCTTTGATGAGTTGTTTATTTGATTCACCCAAACAGATGAAATAGTTGCATTTGTTCATCAGCTAATGTGGCTTGATTGTCCGGAGATATAAATTGTGTTGTATAAAAATATGACAATGTATTTGGGGAAATCAGAGCGTTAAGATGAATGAGTGCATACATCATCTATTTGAGTAACTACAAACCAACTCTAAAAGTTTCAGCGGGATCGAAAATCTGAATTTCACGTGCTAACCTGGTTAGTTGCACAACATTTTTCTGTTTCAACCACTCATAAAATAATCTAGAGTAATATTGATCTACTTTAAAATGATAGAGTTGTGAAAATTGTGAAAAATTATCCGGGTCCCGACATTGGTATCGCTCCTAACGCTAAAGTCACCTCAACGCGCGTGAAATGTTGGAACTTTGAAGATGTCAGTATATTCAGTAGAATAGTCGCGTGCTCTGCCGAGTGCTGGCAAAAACCATGGCGTCACTCGAGGATCATTCACCTCGCGTTATCTCCGAGCGACACGCCAGTTTAATGCCTCGTCAAACTGGGACAATCGGCAGGTCGCGCGCGCGCTCCTCCAGCCGAATCGTGTAAAGATAAACCAAAGCTCGTGACGAACGAGAGGTGAAATATTGAAAATCGTTCTCCACAGAACGGATTGACGGCGCTGCACCTGTGCGCCCAGGAGGACTTCATCAGGGTGGCCTCGATCCTGGTGAAGAACGGCGCGGACGTGGAGAGCGAGACCGAGACGGGCTACAGGCCGATCCACGTGGCCTCGCACTTCGGCAACCTCTCCATGATCCGCTTCCTTCTAAAGCACAACGCCGCCATCGACGTCGACACGAAGCAGAACTATACGCCGCTGCACCAGGCCGCCCAGCAGGGGCACGCGCACATTGTGTCCGCCCTCGTCGAGGCCAACGCGTCGCACAGAGTTCGTACAAATGTAAGCGCAACCGACCTTTTACACACGTTCGCTTTGACAAGCCAATACGATTGGTTGGAAAAAATTGCGGGTTTGATAATTCTCTGTACGCTCCGAGTTCGAAATAGTTAAAAATTACTTCTCAATAGGAAATGGTTGCGGTAGTCGTTGTGGTGAGAATCGCATTAGCGGCGATACGCGTATAAGTAGTTTTGGGGCTGGGTTCTCAGTCGAATTTTATTATTCATTAGTAGGAAATAAATTTACTGTACGAAATAGTAAATATTTTATCAATTTTCGAGTGAGTACTCACTATCATTCATCGGTTGTACAATTGTTTTTACTGGCAAATAGTATTTTTGAACTGTTTCTAACTATCTAACTATTAATTCAGAGAGTACGACAAGTCATATTCAATTTGTTGATCGAGATCAGTTGAGATTTAAATGAAATTATCGTTTATGGAAGAATTGTCAAGCGAATGAAGAGACTTAGTCCTCCAGAAGCCCTTATTGAAATTTTTCAATGAACGTGCAATGTTGTATTCCAAAATACAATCGATGATTAAACAGAGATTCACATTCTTCATTCCATGTACTTCCACGGGGGGAAAGAATGATAGTTTGTTCAAATGGGTTCCTTATAAATTTTTGAAAAGCATCATCGACACAAGCAAATGATCTTGTGTGCGTCATTCAAAATTTTCTTATAAGAATAATAATAATGAAAAAACTAGAAGTTTGATCCGACGTAGAGGCGCTAATTGTTGATTTTGTTGGATTGTCGACAGGACGGTTTGACCGCGCTGAATATAGCTCAAAAGTTAGGATACATATCGGTGATGGAAGTGCTGAAGGGTCTGCCTTACGATGGCGTAACTCCAGACAACAAGAACTGGGAGGAGAAGTACAAGGTGATAGCGCCCGAGAGCCTACAAGAGACCAGCCTCATGTCCGATTCCGACGACGAAGGAGGTTCGTTGTGGCATCGATAACATGCCTATATTTTTCATATTCGCCCTCTAACGTAGATGTGGAATTATTCCCTTTCACCGCGTCGCTCAAATAGATTCTTGATATTCGTTAGGCTCGGACGCCCTCATAAGCGAGCAGCCTTACCGCTACCTCACGGCCGATCTCATGAAGAGCTTGAGGGACGATTCCTTGCCGATCGACGTCACCAGGGACGATCCTCTGCATAAACAACGTGAGTTTTCATTCGTTTACTCGAAGGCACTTTTCGTCCGCTACGTTCATAAAAATTATTCACGGTGCTTTCAGTGTCGAAGGAAGAACAGGCACAGTTCATCCAAAGCAGCAACTACTGCGCCGCTGAGAACTTTGACAGCAATGACATTTCGAGGTAGGCTAAAACAAACTGGTTACCCTTGAACTGTACGTCCTATAAGTGAATCTACTAACATTCATGGTTTCTCCATTCTTTCATGCATCATCAGACCGCATTATAAATCGTTAGTATCTCTTCCATCATGGTATATCGATAACTTTCATTAAAATCACTGTTTCAAAATGAATGCACTCATTTTCATTTCATCTTTCCCGTACACAAATGCGGTTTTAGTATGCACTCGTATATCCCTCGGCTATATTCATTTTAACCTGTAATGAATTGATCATCGTTTCACCAAATCGTTATATTCGTGGCGTCAGCATGCTTGTTTACCTCGCATAATTCGTACAACGCAAGCTTATAATTTATTTTTGGTTTACCAATATGGTCGATTTTAACGCTGTTACATAAACCTGTGGGACTGTGAATTGCGTTTACAGTGGGATACTGCTCGCATTTGGAGAGATCTTTTTGTCTGGAAATAAACCAAAATTGAAAAACATGCCGTAAACAGGGGATATTGTCATTCTACGGTAACCCCACACTGGTCTCTAGTGCGAAAGACATTTCTAATTAGTAGATGAAGCCAATCCCAATCAAAAATACTCAGCTATTCGTGAATCCAGACTATTGATTCGTATCATCGAGCAGCTAAACTTTAACAGATTTGCGACCGTAACTTCGAAACGAATAATCTAATATCGGAATGAAATTTTCAACGTTACCAGTGCAGCTACACCTATATGGGGGATGATGCATCCCTGAGTTTGCACTCGGGTGCATTTGTTCATCCGTAGAACTAAGGTGCAACTTTACGCTCATTATACGGAAAAATCAACTTACTTCCTCCAGAGAAAAAGACCAGATCAAAGGGATAACACGAACAATTGTCAAGACCCCATTAATTTCTATCCCGTCGTCTCAATTTATTAGTTTAATCGTAAATACGTCGAAAATTCATTTGGTTGTTAATAATATGATAGCCGAACTGCCGCGAACACTTTTCTTCTCGCAGATTGGATTGATTATTATTGACGTCATTTTTTGAGCTTCTTAATCTTTTATAATTCTCGTTATTTCTTTGGTACGACCTCCCCTCCTCAAGTATCCCCTGTTTGCGGTAGTGTAGAACGGATTCTCCACAGCACTATCATTTCGTTTCGTGCACCATCCTTCGCAAACAATGAAACTCCCCAAACAGACGTAGAAACGTCGAAATGAATGACACCGATTAAATGGTGCAGGTTCCTGGTGAGCTTTTTGGTGGACGCTCGAGGTGGGACGATGAAGGGCTGCCGTCACAGTGGGATCCGGCTGATAGTACCTCCGAGGCGCGCGGCCATGCCGATCCGTGTCACCTGTCGCCTGGTCAAGCCGAGCAAGATGCCCAACCCACCGCCCCTGATGGAGGGCGAGTCGCTCGCGACCCGCGTCATCGAGATGGGTCCCGTCGGCGCTTCCTTCCTCGGGTCAGTCCCTCGCCTAGACCGAACGTTTGTCATATTCGTATCAGTCTTTTTCATTCCAACGGGTACCGGTTGCTTTCAGGCCTGTCCTCATCGACATACCCCACTTCGCCTCCGTGCAAGGAATCGAGAGGGAGATCATTATTCTTCGCAGCGAGAACGGCGAGACGTGGAAGGAGCACGACAATTCCGCCGACAACGACGACACACTCGCCAATACTCCATACGGTATTCATGATTGTTTCCTTTCGATTCGCCCCACCACGGTGGTCGACTTCTGTCAAAAAATTCTCACTTTAACTTCCAACTGCTTTATCCTTAGATCCGCAAATGAGCACCACGCACGGGGGACGGATTACAAGAATAATAACGACAGAGTTCCCGCAGTACTTCGCGGTGGTGACTCGTATCAAGCAGGAGGTCCACGTCATCGGAGCCGAGGGTGGCATATTGATTTCCAGCGTCGCACCCACGGTTCAAGCCGTTTTCCCGCCTGGTGCCCTCACCAAGAAGATCAAAGTTGGCCTACAGGTACGTCGTGTCCCAGGCAATCCTTGAAAAATCTTCCTCGTGCTCAACCGTGGCAATTATGGAAACGCACTTGATTTTTCGCAGGCGCACGTGATCCCCGCGGAGCTAACGGCAAAGCTACTGGGTAACTGCGTAGCCGTTTCCCCGGTGATAACCATCGAGCCGCGGCGTCGCAAGTTCCACAAGCCGATAAGCCTGACTCTGCCGGTGCCGCAGGCCGCCAACAAGGGCATGATAAACCAGTACGGAGGCGAGACCCCGACCCTGCGGCTGTTGTGCAGCATCGCCGGTGGCACGAGCGACGCCCAGTGGGAGGACGTCACAGGCTCGACCCCGCTCAACTTCATGAACGACAAGGTCTCCTTCACCACGACGGTGTCGGCCAGGTTCTGGCTGATGGACTGCAGGAATATCCAGGAGGTGCCCAAGATGGCAACCGACCTCTACCACGAGTCGCTCTACGTCCCCTTCATCACCAAGTGAGCCTATTTCAATGCTGATTATAAATATTGTCGAGTTGATCCTTTGGGGACATTATTTGGGCAGTCGTCATGAGAATAATAATTTAAACCTTCGTCAAATTTATTTGAATTATGGCGGTGTTCAGAACCACGTGAATACTGATCATATAACATCCATTATTATTGTTATCATCGTACGCAGTTTCGTCATATACTCGAAGAGGCTGGAGGAAGTTGAAGCGACCCTGAGGATACTGTGCATGACCGACAGCAAGGAAGGAATCCACACTCTCGAGAAGCAGGAGGAGTTCGCTGAAATCGTGAAAAGCCGAGACGTCGAGGTACGTATGCTGTTACGCAGAAAAACCATTGGCGTACCGTGGATCAGGGATGACATCGACGAAGGTATCTTGATTGCAGACTCTCGACGGCAAAGACCTGTACATAGAGTTCAGTGGTAACCTGGTGCCAGTGACCAAGTCCGGACAACAGCTCAAATTCACGTTCAAAGCGTTCCGCCAGAATCGGCTGTCGTTCCACGTGAAGGTCAAGGACCCCCAACTGGATCCCGTCGCCAGGATGATGTTCATGAGGGAGCCAAAGGTCGTCAAGGGAGAGCCCGCCCAACAGCCGGTCTGCGTGCTCAACATCGTGCTCCCGGAGATTATGGTATTCGAGAAGAAAGGTACGAATTCGCCCATTGACCTTTCTTTGTTGAATCGTTGAGAGCTCGGTTGAGTATATGATGGATCGTTGATTGTGCAGTTATCGAGGATTCGAACATCATAAGCCAGAAACTGGACTACCTCAGGTCGGCTTACAACAAGATTGACTACAGCGAGGAGAAAGGCGATTACCCAAAGAAGTTCATTGCTGATACTCTTCAGAAGGAACAGACAGGTATGACGATTTTCCATTTTTTACGTTCAACATCGACTTTTTACCTCTTGTGTATTTTCATTCGCCATGTAATAACCGCAAGCGCCCAAGAAGAAATTGATGCGATTCTCAACCTAATGTATATATACGTATACCTATGTAAATTAACAGCTCACCCAGCGAATCATTGTAACTATTTAACGATCACAAATCATCGTTCAATCAGCAGCATCAAAATTAATATACTAATTTAAGGCAAAGCGACCGAGCTTGAGAAGCAAGAGTTCACGAAATATGACAAAAGGGTTATCACGTGCGTCAATTGCATTGTTCTGTAATTGTTATATTTTGGGAACCGATCGAGCTATTAACAGAACCTGCATTGCCCTATTAATGTTTCCGAACCACTAAGAAAAATCGATTCGATGTATCCGATGTCATTCCCCAAACATACAGCCCGATGTGAATATGTGTGACAGCGCATTAGGTCATGTAAATGATACATATAGCTCGCAGGACTTCATCCAATAAAAATTTCCCACAACGAGAATCAATGTTATCAAATCAGTCGCAGGCGAAATTAGTCATTGAGCGAGTGAGTGTACGAACGGACGTCTATCATTTATCTTTTTTTTTTCCTCCGTTTGGAGCTATAAGCCTCTTACAACTTATGCAGTAAGGCCTACGGCTTCATGTAATTCAATTATACAGTAAGAGCATCAACAAATTCTCACAAGGCTCTGGCACTAGCTTTGTAGTTACCGATTGACCCTCGACTGGAATGAACTAGTCCTCCTTACAAGCTCGATGTATAATCCAACCGTCGTTCCCCTTGGCGGTCGCTTATTGAAACTTTAGTCAGTTGACATCTTGCTGCCAAGCCTGACGAAAACACTAAAAACGTGAGTGCAGCTTTCATCTTCTCGCAAACATACTTCATGCTCATTTTTTTATGTTCCCATCGAAACCAGAGGATTGATTTGGATATCAAAGAATTTCGCATCAAAGTATTGCAAACTGAAAATTTCAAAAGTTGTCTTTTCTGAAAATTTCAATAACGCATGAAGATTATTTTCTCATAAAGATTACGCTAGAATCTGCTCTTGAGTTGCAGAGTTATTATTCAAACCGTGAATTACAAAATAACTTTTTTCAAACAACCGGTATAAGAGACTAATTTCTAATCAGTTTATTATCAGTTTATTATCAGCTACATTAATTTGGAGTTGTAAAAAGTTGTCTGCATATAGAATAACAGAAGCATTTCATAATACAATTTGCATGACGCAAGATTGGCTAAAGTCATGTCAGTTATCATGAGTGTAACCCTCATTGTTAACGTGCATTATTAATTACTCTACACATCAGGTGTGTTTGTTCGATCCTCTGGTTATCAGCTTTCCCTTGGTCAATGTTCCTAAACAATCAGTAAAATCTAACTCGTCACATTTTACAAAATTTTTTCCTTTGCACGATCAGACCGCACAATTATCCTTCCTACAACTAACACTGTTCCCAAGAGTCTTATAACCTTTGAAAAAATTGAGTTTGAGCATTAATCCATTAACGCCGAACAATAACGATTTTTCAATTCATTTTTACACCTTGTTCTCATAACGAAGAGACATTTTCAGATGAAAACCACGTTATTGAATGTTTTCAAGTATGCTTTTTCAGAACCTGGGCTTGAGATATCTTTACTAGAAAATTAAATATGGTGGCTATTAGATAAAAAAGAAAAACATTTTTAAACGAATTTTTTTTTCGTGATTTTTCTTCACATTGAAACCGTCGCGAACAATCCATATGTCAAATATGTATATGAATCATCGGTGTAAAGAATATTGAAGTTTAACGGAATGTTTTTGAATTTTGCTAGGGGAGTCGTTTTCATTTTCAAATCATCGATATTCATGTGCAAAATTTAAAAAACCACAGTTGTTTCGACGCTTTACGTATATGTCAGCAAATATCCACGAAGCGTTTAAACTTTCAGTGAAGTCATGTCAATTTAGAGCCCTGAGAGCCCCAGAAAGAGTACAAGTACTCAAAAACATCGGAGAATGTGATTTTGATCCGCTAATCTCTGCTTCCTACGCAGGAGACCGAGGAGTGAAAACGAATTGAAAAATCGTAATTACTCGGCGTTAATGGTTTGAGAGAGAAGCGCGACGTGAGTCCGGCAATTTTCAACGGCCCTTTCAATTTTGATTTTCCAGGTGTATTAAGTTCTCTTCCCCCAAAAATACCCCGCACAAGCCCGAGCTAGCTAGAGCCGAAGAGGGCGAGACGCGAGCGGCTGCGCAAGCCCAAGGTAAAAAAGCAGGGACGCGCGAGAGGCGGAGTCGAGCCGAGCGATGATGCAGGATCAGGAGGTGAGGTCGCCGGCGGTGCTGATCAGCAGTGAGAGCCAGGACGGGCACAGGCCGGGGAAGACGAGGCGCAAGGCCAGGTCGACGAGGCGCCGGCTCAACGCGATGATAAGTAACGCGTCGCTGCACTTCAGCGACACCGACTCGGAGGGCGAGCTGACCAAGACGCGCCAGGCCAGCCCCGGCAAGCTCGACGCGCACCTGCTGCAGCCGGTGATCAGCGTCACCCTCGACCAGAGCGACGACTCGTCGTGCGGGCCCGAGCGGCGCAGCAGCTTCGTCGACAACATCACCGACGTCGACGAGATCTACACGAGCGAGCCCGAAGCCGAGCCGAGGCCTGTCCGCGACAGCCTCGGCGTCGTCGAGCCCCCCGACCTGGGGCAGACCGACCTCGAGGACGTGTCGAACGACGAGGAGGAGCCGCCCATAGTGGTCTGCCCCCGGGGCGACATCCTCGTCGACTTCAACGGCGAAACCATCACCACCAAGGAGGGCGACGGCCCGTTCTCCGTCGAGGTGCGCAATCAGATGTCCCTCGACGAGACCCAGCCTTCCTCCGACGCGCCCGAGATCCTCATCGCGCCCACCACCGACAGCGAGGACATGGACGCGTCCGACGAGGAGGACGAGCCGGAGGCCGCGTGCGCCCGTCCCGACGTCTACGACCCGTTCGAAATACTCGCCGCCTCGCAGATCGTCATGAGGAACATCGACAAGACCGAGCAGCTGCTCTCGCCGTCCAAGGAGATAGAGGAAGCCATCAGCGACTGCCCCACCGACGTCGAGGACATTGAGTAGCTATCAGTAGCGAGCAGCTCCTTCTGCTGGACACTCGACTGCGCTCCCTGCAGTGAACGAACCAAGTGCACCTCGAGTGTCCCCGACTTCTGTGACCTTTCGGCAAAATTCTTGTACATGCTCCAGCAGCTTAGATCGCCGACGAGCTTGCGCTACACATCTCAGATGTTCACATTGTATTCATAGGCTGTACTTTTAGCATATGAGAATACCGAGGAGGATCCATGTTGAATATTTAGATGAACACCATACGATATCTGTGCGTTTCTATATGCTCTCGTTTTCGAGGTGGATCATTTACACACGTTTGTCCGGGAAACTGAAGGAAACGAAATGCTTTTTCAGGGATTCAATTTCCATTTGTTTAAAACTTCTACTCAAGCGAAACCTTGTAACTCACGCGTTGTTATTCGTTCGATATTATGTGAAATTTTAATCATGCTTGTGAATGAATCAAATTATGGCCTTGTTGTTCAAAGTTGGAGAGCTTCATGTCACAGTTGATTTTTTATATGAAATATATTCTAATCGTTTTTGTGATAATGAATATGTATATTTGTAATAATGAATATGTATATTTGTAATCTAAGAGGAGTTCTTGCAAGCGTTAGCTTCTCAATCGTTATTCCTCTTCATATTTATTTCATAAATACAGTTTCTGATCGTAAAGTTTTGAGATTTCAAACAAGTCTTTCTATGTCTTTCTATTTTAACGAATTCACAAATTACAATATCTTTGACTCTACAAAAAATGCATACCAATCAACTCAATTTACTCTTTGAAACTTTCCCTGTAATTTAACCGCCATCTATTGCCTGTGTTAAAATCTAGCCATTGGCAACAGTGGGGTTAAGCTAAAAATTTCTGACGATGCGTATAATAACAGAGGTATGATATGGAATCTCTTTTAGTATTTGACTGAAATAGAAGTTGGAATATTCACTTACGGGAATGTTGAATTTTCAAGCTCCAATTCCAATTTTTGCTGAATATTTCTCATAAATCAATATCTTCTTGTTGTGTTAATACACAAATCTTAGATGTTATTGAATTACTATGTCATTTTAATAGAATCTATATAATTCAAAAAAGTTGTGCTATTACACCGAAAGGTTTTATTTTGTTAGTAAACTATTTTAATACAGCATTCGATTGTAAATAATAATCGCATACTGTCTGAGTATCAGATTTTTTAAAGATATCTCTCCATCATACAATTTCGCGGTGAATTCGTAATAATTCCAACCATTTCAGGATGGTGTATTTATTCTTGTAAAATTTTAATAATAATAAATCTGAATGAAGAAAAAAATCATTTGGTAAATTATCATTTCAATTATTTTTTATGAAAAAAATTGTTCAACGTTGAAAACATGAATGAAAAATGAGATAAAAATAATCCATGTCTCAACGAATGAACAGTTTCTCAAAAAATACCTATGTAGATGAAAACTTTTCAGATCTTACCAAATTTTATCAAATTACTATCAACATAACTTATCAAATCGACTATGTAAAATTATTTGCTTTTATATAGTCGATTTGATTATCAATAAAAGTCTTACTACATTCTCCCTTAGAAAAATGCCCTATGCATTGAGGATGGTAAAAAGTTGAAGAAAATTAATTCAAATTAATTATTTCTGTGCAAGTAAAGCTGTTCATTGTATATTCTTGCATGTTTTAGATGCTGCTGCTAGTCTGCTAGACCAAGAATCTTGTTATTCTAAGCAGGATACATCGTCGCCAGCCCTTGAGAAGAAGACTTACGGGGAGAAAAAACGATTCTGGGAAGATATTGCTCACAGCAAGCGTGAGAGTTTTCAACGCAGCGAGTCTGAAGTGTCCCATACTTCACAACTTACATACCATGACAGCGATAGCGAAGGTCTAAGTGAAGTTCGTGAGGAAGGTGGTCTAGGGGTCGATATGTCCGAGACTACTGTGGCCGAGAAAACACACTACTTCGAGGAACAAATACAAAGAGAGACCCGTAATTCTCTGAAGAGTCAGTCTTCGCAAGAATCCACCAGAGTTGCTGCCGCCAGATTATCAGGAATATCTATATCTAGCGAAGATGATCGATCATTTGAGGCCTTTGAAGATAAATCAAGAATGGGAAATGTAGAAGTCCAGGATAAAAAGGAGGAAAAGAAGGACGTTGATAAAGAGAAGAGGTTGAGTAAGGAAGAGAAGGATTTGGTGGATAAACCCATTAGCCTTAAGGATGATAAACGACTGGGTAAGGAGGAATCAAGCCAAAGAAAAAGCAAGGATGAGAAAGACTTATTTGGAGAACAAGAGACTGTGGAAGAAGAGAAAAAAGATGAGAAACGAAAGAGCAAGGAAAGCAAAGATTTCCCGGGGAAAAAGCAAGATTCCAAGGACGGAAAAAGCATTCGAAAAAGTAGCAAAGGGGAAAAAGACTTCTTGGAACTGAAAGGTAAGGAGATAAAAGACGATAAGAAGAAAATGCCTGAAAAAGAACAAAAAGTTGAACGTCAGGTCGAATCATCTGGTAAAAACAAACTTGAATCAGATTTGCTAGCTAAAGAAACAGTTTCTAAAATTGAAAAGATTGATTCGGGTGATAAAATTGACTTAGTTGGGAAGACTGATCAATTAAGTACAAAAACGGCAAGAGTTGAAATTGACAAAGAAAGTAAACCCAAAGCAACGAAAATGCAAGAAAACGTCACGAAACAGTTGAAAGGCATTGAACCTCGATCTCCCATACTCGTTGCTAAAACTAGCAAGCCGAAGGAAGAAACGATCTCCAAGTCTCCGCCTAAGCCAGTGCCGATTCGACGCAAATCTAAAGAAGACGCACTCTCGAAATCTCCTCCAAAGAAAGACAAATCGAAAGAAGATACGTTTTCAAAGTCCCCTCCGAAAAAAGATAAATTAAAGGAAGATACTCTTTCGAAGTCTCCTCCGAAAAAAGATCATCTCAAAGAAGATGCTCTTTCAAAGTCTCCACCAAAAAAAGATCTAGCAAAAGAAGTCATGATGTCAAAATCTCTTCCAAAGAAAGATCCAGTAAAAGAAGATATGCTGTCCAAATCTCCTCCAAAGAAAGGTTCATTAAAAGGAGATACGCAGTCTAAGTCTCCTCCAAAGGAAGGTCTGTTGAAAGAAGATTTGCTGTCAAAATCTCCTCCCAAGAAAGGTCAATCAAAAGAAGAAACATTGTCGAAATCTCCTCCAAAAAAGAGTCTATCCAGAGAAGATATAGCCAAATTTTCAACTAAACCTGACAAATCAAAGATTATTCCTGCTAAAATGCCCATAAAGACTGCCAAAGATGCTCTACCTGAAAAACAGTTGCCAAAAAAAGATGAGTCGAAACATGATTCGCAAAAGACTAGTCCTCTAAAGGGTAATGAACAAAAAGACGATTTACTTTCAAAGTCTCTACCAAAGAGTGAATCGGAATCTAAAATCGATTTATCGAAAACGTCTGAAAAACAAGACTCCAAAAAGCAATTTTCTATGAAAAATACATTACAAGAGAAAGAGCGAGATACATCAGCTGCTTCGACTGCTTACCCAGCAGGTATAGCATCAAATGCTATTGAAATAAAATCGAACCTCACCGAAAATTTGCTGCAACAAAATCTTCCAGAAACATTTGTATCTAATAAAGCAAAAGATGTTCCAGAAAAAAATGAAGATGCGAAAAATATATCTATGGTATCTACAGCTGGACATGAATTTGAGGTAAAGGATCTTCCAAAAGATGATTTTTCGAAATCAGGCATTTTGGTATCACCAAAGATCGAAGAGAAAGATAAAAATCAGGTAGTGCCACCGACTGGTGAAATTAAGAAAGATATTTCAATGCCTCGTCCACCGCTGGATGGAGGATTACAAGTGGAATTAACTGAATCCAAAGTATCAGGTTCTATTCAACATTCATCCGAGATAGAATTAAAGGGAACATCAACAATCGTTGCGCAAGAATTCGAAAAAATCGATAATTCCTCCACTTCTACAACACAAAATAAAATTTTGGAAACAAACGTTTCAATCATTGAGAAATCTAATACGAAATCTGAGTTAGAAAGAATGACGGAAGAACATTTTATTAAATCTCTTCGACCAGACGATAAATCAAAAGAATTGCCTATTACAGTATCTAAAAATGAAAAATTCGAAGTACGGAAATCGACTATACCAAAGCGGGATAAATTCAAGGAAGAACACTCCGTTCAACCTTCTTTAACAGATGACAAATCTAGAGAGTTATCGTCGGTAACGACAAAACAAATAACATCCAAAAGTGAATTATCTAATAAACTTGATGATATCAAGAAACTACCTACCTCAGTACCAGAACGAGAAAAATCCAAAGATGAAATTCCGAAGTCTCTCATACCCAAAAGAGAAAAATCAAAGGAAGAATTTTCTGTCAAATCACCTGCCCAGGTGACCCCAACAACGGGGCTCAAGACAGAAAAATCTGCCGTTGAAGTATCAAACTCAATGATACCGAAGCAAGAAGAATCCAAAGGTGAATTCTTGATCCAATCAGTACCAGTAGGATCTTCAACGATAGCACCGAAGAGAGAGAAATCCAAAGATGAAATCCCGAAGTCTCTCATACCCAGAAGAGAAAAATCGAAGGAAGAATTTTCTATTAAATCACCTCCCCAGGTGACCCCAACAACGGGGCTCAAGACAGAAAAATCTGCCGTTGAAGTATCAAAATCAATGATACCGAAGCAAGAAGAATCCAAAGGTGAATTCTTGATCCAATCAGTACCAGTAGGATCTTCAACGATAGCACCGAAGAGAGAGAAATCCAAAGATGAAATCCCGAAGTCTCTCATACCCAAAAGAGAAAAATCGAAGGAAGAATTTTCTATTAAATCACCTCCCCAGGTGACCCCAACTACGGGGCTCAAGACAGAAAAGTCTGCCGTTGAAATTTCGAAATCAATGATACCGAAGCAAGAAGAATCCAAAGGTGAATTCTTGATCCAATCAGTACCAGCAGAATCTTCATCGATAGCACCGAAGACAGAAAAATCTAAAGATGAAATTCCAAAGTCTCTCATACCCAAAAGAGAAAAATCAAAGGAAGAAATTTCTGTCAAATCACCTCCCCAGGTGACCCCAACAACGGTTCTCACAAGTGAAAAGTCTTCCGCTGAAATACCTAAATCGATGATACCAAAGCCAGAGAATTCGAAGAATGAATTTTCGGTTCGATCTTTACCAACAGAATCTCCAACGATAGCACCGCAGAGAGAAAAATCCAAAGATGAAATTCCAAAGTCTCTCATACCCAAGAGAGAAAAGTCGAAGGAAGAATTTACGTTAAAATCATCTCCTATAACGTCACTATCAACAGTTCTCAAGGAGGAAACGTCTACAGGTGAAATATCGAGTTCGATGGTATCGAAGCGAGAAAAATCCAAAGATGAATTTTCGATTCAATTAATATCGACCGAATCTACAACGATAAAAGGTGCAGAGAAGGAAAAGTTTAGTGACGAGATTCCAAAATCGATGGTTCAAGAAAAGGCGATGTCGGGAGGAGCGTCTTTAATTGAATCACACAAATCGAAAGATAATGAGAAGACATTACCAATCGTATCTAAAGAAGGAATACCAACTCATACCAAACCTGTCGAACTCGTCGGAAAATCTAAAGACAAAGTGTCGAAAGAATCACCTCCGAAAGATCAAATACTTAAAACTCAATTTTCTCATGACCTTGCACAGGCTACTGCAATTCGGTTATCAGGTATTTCTCTTTCGAGTGAAGATGAAAAATCTCTTGAAGACTTTGAAGAGATAGAAAGGATAGTCGAAGAAAAAGCTAGACTCGAAATGGAATTAGAATCTAAGTTGGGAAAATTAGAAACTCCAGAGGTGGAAGAACAAAAGTTAACTCATACTTCATGCGAGAAAACGATAGGTTCAATATCAACAGCAACATCCCGGAAATCATCCAGTGGTGAGATTCCTAAATCCATGATACCAAGGAGAGAAAAATCTAAAGAAGAAATACCGAAGTCTATGATCCCACAGAGAGAAAAGTCTAAAGAAGAGTTTACCATTAGATCTAAAAATACAACTCCTACGGGACCGAAACGGGAAAAGTCTATTGGCGAGATACCAAAGTCTATGATACCCCGAAGAGAAAATTCAAAGGACGAGTTTTCGATCAAATCTCCTCCTATGCGTGAGAAATCATCAGATGAGATACCAAAGTCTATGATACCTAGAAGAGAAAAATCGAAAGAAGAATTCTCAATAAAATCGCCACCAAAGAGTGCAAGTGCAAGTGAAGCATCTGCATTGAAAAGAGAAAAATCCGGAGAAATACCAAAGTCAATGATACCTAAAAGAGAAAAATCGAAAGACGAGTTTTCAATAAAATCTCCTCCAATGCGTGAAAGATCATCGGATGAAATACCCAGATCAATGATACCAAGAAGAGAAAAATCGAAAGAAGAATTCTCAATAAAATCTCCTCCAATGCGTGAAAGATCATCGGATGAAATACCCAGATCAATGATACCAAGAAGAGAAAAATCGAAAGAAGAATTCTCAATAAAATCTCCTCCAATGCGGGAAAGATCATCGGATGAAATACCCAGATCAATGATACCTAAAAGAGAAAAATCGAAAGAAGAATTCTCAATTAAATCGCCTCCAAAAGGCCAGAGTACGGGCGTAACAACTGCATTGGAACGAGAAAAATCCGGAGAAATACCCAAATCAATGATACCTAAAAGAGAAAAATCAAAGGAGGAGTTCTCAATAAAATCTCCTCCAATGCGGGAAAGATCATCAGATGAAATACCCAGATCAATGATACCCAGAAGAGAAAGATCGAAAGAAGAATTCTCAATAAAATCTCCTCCAATGCGGGAAAGATCGTCGGATGAAATACCCAGATCAATGATACCTAAAAGAGAAAAATCGAAAGAAGAATTCTCAATTAAATCGCCTCCAAAAGGCCAGAGTACAGGCGTAACAACTGCATTGAAACGAGAAAAATCCGGAGAAATACCCAAGTCAATGATACCTAAAAGAGAAAAATCGAAAGAGGAGTTTTCAATAAAATCTCCTCCAATGCGTGAAAGATCATCGGATGAAATACCCAGATCAATGATACCAAGAAGAGAAACATCGAAAGAAGAATTCTCAATAAAATCTCCTCCAAAAGGCCCAAGTACAAGCGAAACAACTGCATTGACACGAGAAAAATCTGAAGAAATACCCAAGTCAATGATACCTAAAAGAGAAAAGTCGAAAGATGATTTTTCAATCAAGTCCCCACCCAAGCAAGAAACTTCAAAAAAAGAAATACCTACAACTTCTGCTCCAAAAAGAGAAAAGTCGAAAGGTGAAATTTCTAAATCAACGATTCCAAAACGAGAAAAATCTAAGGAAGAATTTTCAGCAAAACCTGCGCCAAAGCGTGAAAAGTCCAAAGATGATATCCAAAAAACAGTTCTTGCAAAACGTGAAAAATCTAAAGAAGAGATTTCAGCCAAAATTGCTCCAAGAAGAGAAAAGTCAAAGGATGAGATTACTGCAAAACCTGGTGTTAAACGTCTGGACTCAAAACTGGAACAAACTTCAAAACCTACCCCAAAGAAAACTGAATCTACTGTAAAAACGTTACCTAAACGTGAAAGTTCCAAAGAAGAAATACCATCGAAATCTGTACCTAAACGGCGTGATTCCAACGAAGAATCTCCACAACTATCTGCAAAAAAAAGTATTGAATCTTCTCCAAAAACTATCTCGAAGCGAGAAAAGTCCAAAGAAGAAATACCAAAAACACCATTAGCAAAGCGGAAAGATTCCAAAGAGGAAGTATCGAAGTCACTTATGAAACGCCCGGGGTCATCAAGAGATTCGGATTCCAGATCTTCAAGTATTAAAAGTGATTCTCCGTCACCGAAAGCTTCTGATAAATTCTCTAAGAAAGATGCCCCAATGAAGAAGGAAATTGAAACTGTTGCCAAAAAAGAAAAAAGTGGAGAAGTGACTACTCAACAATATGTGGAACATACAAGAAAACAAACAAGCGAATCTAAAGTGTTCTCAGGAACCTTCACGGGTGATCCGCAAGATGCCTTAAAGCTCTTAGAAGATACAAGTGCCTTAAAAAAAGCTGATTTCATCACGTCCGATAGTGTTGTGACCTCTCAAGTTGAACACAAAGCTACAACTTCGTTGGAAAAAAAAGAGATTAAGTCCTCTGAAATGGATACGGGGAGAGAAAAAATTTTTGCTCATGAAGAAAAAGAAGATAAAGTAAAGAAAGAATCTTCTGCTTCACTTTTCAAAAGCGATTCACCAAATGAAAAAGTTATTCAACAGGAAAGTAAAGTTAAAGAGAAATCTGTTTGTGCAACGCAAAAAACATTAGTGAATTTGACCGACAACCTTGAAATAATCCAAGCAACAGCTTCACAAATTGGTAAAGAGAGTGAACATGGTATTATAAAAAAAAGTGTAGAGGACACAGAGAAAATCGTAACAACTGAAGAAACTTCGATGGCATCGAAGGAAAGTACTGTTGGAGTTGGAGTAAAGTTAGAGAAGGATCTGAATGACATAAGCATGAAAAAAGATGATTTAGGAAAAATAGTTGAGAAATCAATGTTCCAAGAAGAATTAGGTGACAGCTCTAAGACTTTTGACGAAAAGCGAGAATTAAAACATAGGTTGGATGCTGGAGAACAGCAAGATGTAAACCCATTAGTTCAACAGAAAATTCAGTCTCCAGAAACTGGGACGATTGAATCTGAAGTCTATCATGATGAACTTGCTGATGACTTGACGCGAAAATTCAAAAATATTATGCATCAGTCGGTTCTGGGAGAACCAATGGATATTGGTCGAGATAGTTCAAGTGTCAGTATCAGTGAAGACATAACGAGAGATGAGTCTTCATCCTTACAGTTATCTTCTTCGCAGGCTAAATTATTGGAAAGAGATATAACTATGAGCCCGAGCAGTATATCGGAACAAACAGGAATCGAAGAATTGGATGAAAACATGGTCAACCGACAGAGAGTTTCAGATGCTAATATTAAGGAAGCTTTGTCTTCGTTAGAGGGAATGAATTATACTTCTAAAACAACCACCGAGGGAAAATTCATTTCAGAACTTTCTGGAGCTCGAGTTTTAGAAATTTTAGAGCCGGAAATTGAAACTCAATCAAGGCAAGACTCGATGGACGTATCTTCGATTGAAGTAGATGAGATAAAAACGTTACCTGTCTCGCAAGATGCTATTAAAAAGAATGAATACTTACGAGAGAGTCATGTCATAGATTCATTAGATACATTGGAGCGTGACTTCACTATGAGTACTGCCACGTTCTCCGAAGATACAAATATTGATTTCTCCCTACCAAGAGATAGTCAAAAGAAAGAAAGCACTGAGTTGCAGAAGATTCCTATCAGAAAAAAAGAAAAAGATTCGTTTGAAATTGATAGCCCACCTCTAGTATCACCAAGATTAAAGGTGAAAGAATTAGAAATTAAACCAGTCGATTGGATGATAGGCGATGAAAAAATTGAAGTTTCAGAAACCTTAGAACCCTGTGAAGCGTTCGATAAAGAGCTTGAAGAGTATCAATCGACAGTAAAAATGCAACAGAGTCAAGGAGGTGCTACCGAAACTCCAGGCAATAAGAAATTTGAAATTCCACGCATAGAAGAAACAAGTTCAATGTCATTTGATGAATCGGAAAGAATTAAACCAGGAGAAAAACTCAAGTTTACAGTCATCCCTGTTAGCGAACAAGACTTAGAAATAGAAAAAGAGTTAGTTGAAAATAAATTAGACATCAGTTGTCAAGAATTGATAGATACTCTTCAAAGAGAATATGATGCGAAGACTCCGACAGGTGATAGTCTAGAAGAAATGGCTGCCAAATCGTTTCATTTTATGACTGTCGATGAAGACGAAGATAGTTTTGATTACGATAAAGAACAATACGAAGATCAAAAAAGAGAACTATCTGCCACATTGAGTTGCGATGAAAGCTCGAAATTCTCGGAAATACCCTTCGAAACGAAAACTGCGGTTAATGTTATAGAAGGAGAACAATTCATGAGATTAGAGGAACATCACAAATCTACTGATACCGAAGGTAAATCTAAGGATGGGGGATTAGTGCAGTTGTACGAAGAACAGTTTGAAGAATCTGTACAGTTAAAAGATAAAACAGAAGAGTTGAAGAAACTAACGATTGAAGACAAAATATCTTTTGAAAGTGGAGTAAATACTGGGGATATGAAAAAATTGGAATCAACGAAAGTTTCACAAGAGCTCAGTGAAACTAATAAAGCTGATAGTAAAACAGTTGGCGAAACTGTTGGAAAAGTCGTCGGAAGCCAAGAAGATCAAGAAAAAGATGAAAAACGATTCTATGACATAGCAAATTATCAGCAGCCATCCGAATCATCTGAAATGGTACTGAAGATGGAAGTGAGAACTGAAGCCGATGACGTTGAATTATTATCGTACAAAACGTTCGATCCAGAAAAATTGAAAAAATTGGAAGAACACCCAGTCACTGCTCCTCAAAAACCAGTTAGAACCGAAACTCACAGGGAGGGAAAAGTTGACATGAGATCAAAGGGCTGGGACGATCACAAACGTTCAACTGAGAAACGTAATAAATCCCATTCACATTCAGAAACAAGCCCCTACAAAGCAAAAAAAGAAGATCTCCAAAGCGTCGACATGAGTGCCCGCTACGCGATAACAGTACTGGATCAGGTTGTGAAGAAGGAAATTGCCGAAGTAAAAGAGAATCTCGAGGCTGCCAAGCAAGATCTCATTGAGGAATTGAGCGAGAACAGTGAGAACATCATTCAGATCAAGGACTCTCCATCGGAGTTTCAATTTAAATTGCAGCCGGAATCTATCCCCAACGAGTTGCCTTTCCTCTACAAAGCTCCCTCTCTCGACAAGGCGAGCGACACTGACTCGTCTTCCCCGGTAGCCAAGCCACGTCGTCACGGAGAGGTAACTCGAGAGAGTTCGTCTGACAGTAGCTCAGATAAGAAGACTTCCGACAAAGAGCCGAGTAAGACGTCTGTTGTCGTCGAGAGTGAGTCAACGACAGAAAAAAGCAGTCAAATTTTCGAGTCCTTCTCAACGTCACCGAAAGCAGCAAGCAGATCTGGTTCTGAGGAAGGCACCACGAAAGATGAAGCATTTTCTCTGCTGCCCCCGCAGCCAGCGCCTCGTCGTCGGCAGAAGACGAACGCGACTTCCGAGAGCGAAGCTGATATATCAAGCAGCGAGAGCAATTACCAGTCGTGCGATTATTACTCAAGCGGCAGTCGTCCCTGCTCGTCGGACGTGGAGTTGCTAGCAGCGGCAGCTAGTTCCACCACCGCCTCGGAGTACGAGACCGCTATGATGTCATTTGAGCACTCGTCAAAAGAGCAGCACACTTCACAGGACTACCATACGGCAGTAAGTTCGCTCAGCTCTGAGCAGTCCATGAAATCGCTCAACTCGATCAGTTCTGGCCAGATGGGCGGCTTGGACAGTGCCAGTGAAATATCTGAGACGATAATGGCATCCGAAGCCGAGATGGAGCAGGACGAGATCGATGAGAATCTGGAGGACGTATTAGATGATGACTCGAAGGACGAAGAAGGTGCTGCGGCATACGTACCCGATTTTAAAGTACCTAGCATGATGAAACGCTCAAGCGAGATGATCTTCACAGAAGTGGTGAGTTGCATAATTTACCACGCATTAATATACCCGCAATTCGAACATCAATCCGTTATGAACATGAATCTTGATTATTTTCTTTTCAGATCACGCAAGAATCATTTAGCGAGGGAAAAAGTATTGGTACCATGAGAAGTTCTTCTTCGAGCGCGACAGAAAAACACCCGTCAACGTCTAGTACATCCGGCTCAGCAGATTATAAAACAGCTAGCATCTGTCCTCCGTCAATGACTCAAGCGATTTCAAAACAGCCAAGCGAGGAACCATCGACGAGCTCATCGGATCCCATAAGCCATTCGAAAGAAGAGAGCTACTCTTTCGAGCCAGACTCTTTGGAAGTGAGTAAGTTCGCGACAGGACCGTCAGCCGAAGACGATACTGTGGAAAGCCATGTAATGGGTTCAGGATTGACGTTACAACAACAGCTCAGCATGACATCTTCGTCGATGTCAGGAGTATCTTTGGAAACGGTCATCGAAAAAGAACAGACAGATCGACAATCACCAGATAGTGATTCATTCGAACTGGTCGATAAGCCTGACTTAATAGACGATTTTGTCGTTGTTGAGGAAGTTGGACGAGAAGCTGAGGAATTCGATTGCGAAGGTAAGCACACGCTCGTATCATTGCAATGATACAATAAAATCCAATTTTTGAAGATTTAACGATGAATTGTTGTTAGGCAAGGGCATTCACATAAGTTCGATGTCGTTCACGAGCAGTAAGCAGTACGACCGCGACGTAGAAAACCTGATAGCCGCGAAGGAGGCTCAAAAGCCCCAAGCACACTCGACGCGCAGTACGGCCGAGCTGTTTGAGTTTGACTCGGAGGAAAGCCCGCCGCAGAAATCTAACGAGGACCAGTACTCCCAATCGTTTTCCGATGAAGAACAGTACAGCGAGGGAGGGAAAAAGTGGGTCGAGATGCAGTTCCAGCAGAGTGACAGGCTGTACGACATCGAGTACGAGCGCGGCCCTCTGGAGGACATAAAGGAAGAGGAGATAGCGGATTTCGAGGGCAGCAGGATCGGCAGCGTCAGCAGCCAGAAAGAGTCGATCGGCAGCATGGGCAGTATGCGCGGCAGCTTCGGCAGCACACCCGACAACTTTGACGCGCTCACGGCGAAGCGCTACTTCAAGCCGACCGACCACGACAACGCGTCGCTCAGCTCGCTGCAGGAATTCGAGCACCTTGAGAACGCGGTCGCGCTGGAGAACGCCAAGAGGCGCGAGCGCGAGCGCGAGCAGCAGCACAGCGGCTCGCAGGACTCGTCGAGCAACGGCAGCCTGCCTCGCAGGTACGTCACCGGCATGTCCCTACCCACCGACGAGGTGTCCGCCTCCTCGGTCAAGGACTTCGAGGTCCTGGAGAAGGCGTGCAAAGAGGCCCACTTGATCGAGCTGAGAGCCCGGGAGGAGGAGGACCTGCTCGACCACGAGAGCCCGGAGAACCGGTTCAAGCTCGAGAACCTCGCGAGGGCTAAGGTCGAGAGCCAGGGTAGCGCGCCTGGCTCTTTCAACCCGAGTACTTCCGGCTCCGATGACTACGAGAAGAGAATCAAGGAAATCGACGAGATCATCAGGCTAGCTCAGTCTTACGCCGGCAAGAACGACAAACACGATGACACGACCGAGGACATATCGCAGATCGACTCGAGCGATACCGTTGCTGGCAAACAGGCTGCCGTGGCGCCCGTTACCGTAGTCGCCGCGGCTGCGCCCAAGCCCCACACCGCTGAATCACCCGTTACACAAGGTATGCCCTGAACACACTCTGATCCATCTCGACGGAATTTCAATTGAATCAGATCGGGAAAAATTGAAACGTCCTTGAAAGTTCCAGGACAGTCGAGGGGCCCGAGTGAAGCGAACATGATGGAGACGAGCACGGATTCCCTAGAGCTCGAAACGAACGGAGCAAAGAATTACAACTTTATGTGCCGAAGCTCGGATTCCCTGGAGCTAAAGGCGACGCTCCACGAGCAACCGTCTCTGAGCTCGGATTCGCTAAACAACATCAAGGACTCGAAGGAGGAGCCGGAGAAGCCGTTCAGTAGTAACAGGCGGATCTCGTCGGACAGCCTAGAATTCGCTGCGCTGGAATCGCAGGATTCGAGTAGAGGCGACGACAAAGACAAGCGTAGCAGTAGCGAGGGATAAGCCCGAATCTCAGAGATCGGAGTATTGGTGATTAATAAAACCTGCGTTCAATTTGTCGAGGATCCAATGCATCCAACGTATCCGTAACCGAAATGATCTGTATTTCAGATGATGGACCATGACGCGAGTAAAATGTAAGTCGAACGACTGGCTTGAGAAGCACGAGCTTCCGAGCGCGCACCCGGAGTGGATGGCCGGACGTGATATATGCGCGCCGAGCTCCGCGGGATATGGAGTCAGTCGACCTGACGTGACAGCGTTGCGCACGTCACGATGCAGCAGTGGTTGATTCCTTTTTTTTTTTATAAGTTTCGAAGCTCTTGTCGTGAGAGAGATCTCGAGTTTTAGTATCGAATATAAGACGAGGAACCTCCGATTAAGATTTTTGTTCGCAAAACCAAAGCAGCCTCCAGTTTCATTAACGAGAAATATATAGTTTATAAAGGGTGAAAAGTGAATTAATGGCGGGAGGGGGGGAGAACATTATTGTGATCGATGATTAATCCAGTGTTCGAGATCTATAACGGCTGTAAGTGTATGTTTGGAAAATTTTTATATAAAAGTATAAATAAGATGAGATACGGATTGTTTACGTGTTTTTAATAACTAGAAAGAGAAGGTGGGCATTTTCTAAAGAAAGTCCCTTTCCGATTTTTAAAGAACGTCGTTTTTGATCGCTTGTCTATTTTTTTCTTTTTTTTTTTTTTCATTTGACACGCTGATGAAACTGGACGTGCACTTGTTTCTCGGTGTGTATATGTATAAGACTTGTTTATAATGCATTTGCGCTTGTGCAGTTATTATCTAGATGCGAAGCTGATTATATAAAGAAATAAATAAGACACCGCTTCTTACCGCTGTAAAAGAAGGGGAGAACGAACGCCGAAGACTTGTCATCGCGTATAAGCTATAAAGATTTAAAAAAAAGTTTAAAAAAAATGTTAATGAAGATGTAACGCACGTACAATAATCATTTTTCGATGTATCGCCTTTTTTCCAATACGAATTTGTAACTAAACGAAAGATCATAAGATGCAAGGAATATATATATTATAAGTTGAATAATAATCAAACACGTACATGCAGACACAAATTACAATTAATAAGAAAAAAAGAGGGTCGCATCCCAATCGCTTGGCCATTTATTATCAATGTTTCGTACGACACTGTTGATTGCGTTTGTAAATCGTCATGTTTTCAAATGCTATTTGTATGTTCCCAAGTTGTATGATAATAGTGCTGTATTAAAATGGCATGTTTTATAAGCATTTCAAATCCAAGCTATATTTTATTACTATTCACATACCCTTTCTAGTTTTTTTTCTAATGCTTCAAGGTTTTGTTCACGAATCAATAATGAACAACCCAAACTTACTTTTTTTCTCTGCTTACACTTACCAACCAACATTTTGCGTATGTATATATTAAGATTATATGAATTCTAGGTAGTTTGAACTATCAAATTGATTTGTCATATTGAAGATAATGAGGAAGGGAAGGGAAAAAACTCGGATGTTGTCAAATTTTGTGAAAGAATAATATTGAAAATTTTTTTATTATATTTCAATCGTGATATCAAAATATATTAGGTACAATAGATTACTTGTTACTTTGAAGACAACAGCATAATACAGAGTAAGAGAAAAAAAAGGTTTGTTTCACTAAAACTAATTAATTATCTACAATGCTACCAAAAATAATGCAGAGCATGTCTTTACATGCTCGTGTGCGGTCTCTGAGATTGGTTTAAAACGAAGTAGGTCAAAAAAAATATATCCAAGTGCTAAAGCGGTTAAAAATATTCGTAAGATGTACTCATAAACTCTACGGAGTGCGTAAGAACTAAACGAGTAAAGGCGCCGATTAACTTTAGTTGATAAATTTTAATTAATGAATAACATTTTTCACGTAAGCTACTAGTACAGAATCAGATTCAATTCATTCATTGCCTGAGAACACGTTTCGGTTTGCAACCGCAGATCTGACCCGGCGGAAATCTAGAGCAAGTATACATTATTAATAAAATAATTCTATTAATGAAATGAGAAATTATGTGGTCACTATATTTTCTAATTCAAACTCACGAAGCTTTAGGTAAAGTTAGTTGAGAGACTAGAAGAATGAATAAATTTCAAGAGCTGATTCCGAAAATGTCGAGTTTGAATATATGTATCTACATCTTATTAATTTACTGGCCCTGCAAACGCATAAAATCGTGAGCGTTCAATGTTTCGTATGATAGCAGCATCAGGTCCCAACGACTTGCTATTCATGCTTTACTTATCTGCAAGAATAAATTGAGGAAAATTATTTCACTCGAACTCGCGTTCCTTCCATCGTTGCTTTTAAATTCTCCTCTAAGGGACATGGAATTAGACTCGAATGCGAAAGATCATTACAAAAAATGACGCGTATCGCGATGGGAAGAAAAATATTTTTCTCCTCAACAGCTGGAATGTAATATGTATCCAACAAATTGTTTCCAGAATACAAAAAATAAAACTGATCCGAGCGGAAAAACCAAGGTAGGTGTGTAGCCAATATGCGCCATTCGTATATATGTACCCGTCTCTATGGAGCAGCGCCAGGATGTTTACACCAGCTATTTGACGGCAACTTGACACTCGCGCTTCATCCAATTTCGCTTCGGGTAATTTGTTTAATACACCAATACTTTGCCAACAAAAATTGAACGGTATGCCATAATTCGATTTCTTGGCACATTTCACCTATGTACCAATAATGTTTATTCTCATTTAATTAGTGGAAGAGACAATTTCTTTGAAAATTGCAGTACTCAGCGTATAAAAGTCTAAACCAGACACGGTTAATTTCAAAGCTATCGAGTTGAGCTTTCCTTTGGCTTCAAAGATGTTAGGAAATACCTATATACACTGTAGATTCGAACGAGAGCTACGGATCCGAGTCGGATACTCACGATATGTTAGGTAGGTGGTGTGTGAGCGCCAGTGTATCGCTCGGTGCTTTTTTGTGCTCGGTGTTTTGGGGTGGCGAGCGGGCGTCCGTCGGCCACTAGCTGGTGGGGACGAGGCGCGTCAGGTCCCGGAGCCAGAGACAGGCGGAGGCGGCGTAGACCCCGCCGACGACGGAGCCCAGGTTGTTCCGCAGCAGGTAGAGGCACGCGAGGCAGCGGACCAGCTCGAGGGTGCCGGCAAACCGGCGCCGGTCGAACAGCAGGCCTATCGTCGTCAGGGCGCACACGTTGTTCACTATGCTCGGCAGGGCCGCGCATGGGTCCTGCGCAAAATCCACACTCTCACACTCGTATTTCCTTTCTTCCTCGAGATATCAATGATATTACGAGTCACGTCACGCAGCGATCCACCTCGAAACTTTCACAATTTTCTTTTTTGGTCTAATTCGCGAAGCTATTATTTTGTTTTTCAATTTTCGACCCTATTTTTCATCTATGAAATTCAGCTTTTTCAATCATAATTGCAAATGCACTCGTTTTTCGCATACGGGGAGAGGGAAAAGGTCTGTTTTTTCTTGATTCCAAGTGTAGTCAGGCATTTGAGCAAGTTGGTTTGATTATGAGAAGAATCAACCAAAATTTTACAACTTCCCGGAAACGCTGATAGCATATCAGTCATATGAATAGATGGACTTTTATATTTTTGTGTGTAAGGCACGGACGGAGTCCTTCACCAAAATTGACCGATGGGGAGATCATGCGAGGAACTGCGATAGGGAATATGGATAATGAGTAGAATAAATTAACTCATGAAATCGCGTTTCTTCAAATTGGATTTTTTTACGGGGGTGTTGACATATCATTACATTGGTGAGTTTACTGAAATGTTAATTACCAAGTGGCTTTGACAATTGGCTTATTGTACCTAAACCGAGAATTTCTCGACAAAAAAAAGAAATTCCCCATCGACGCCGCTGCAAATAAGACTCACCGTTTTCTCGTCGTACAGCTGGACGTGGGTGTAGAGTACGAGGCAGAAGTGCAACACGACGTAGCAACTTTGCCAAGTCGGCATTTGGGGATCGTATTTGACTCTCGAAGTGACCTGAAATAGTTTTCGATTACATGTTTCGAGTTTTACGACGAGTAATTTCTTTTTTCTCAGCCGCAACGGCGATAACAACGCTCTTTTTCATCCAAACAAAAATAATCACGCGACGAATCGTGTTTACATTATTCATAATCGCTTAATCACTTGTACTGTATTAATATTGCAATTGAGTATATCTTTGCGGTGAATCTAGCTCATTTTCTTTCTTGAGTCTTCAACTACTTACGTCAAAAGATCATCGTGTGTATACAGCCTAGATTTCTCATCGCGATAATAAAAAATGATAGGCGCGATTAAATTAATCTGCCGTCGAGATCCGAGTAATTATCGCTTCTTCCTTTGTCGCGAAAAACGATCACGAGCCAATTTGAGCTAATTAATCTCCCGTGACACTTTTCGTATTAATAGCCGCGGCAGAACGTGAGAGCGGATTAAATGTTTGAAGCACGTCATTATCTCCAAACCGTGTTCTAATAAAAGAATCACAAATCAAATCGACGTTATCGTCTCGTCATTTATACTTAGGACGCAAAACTTTGTCGCTGCCAAAAATGCTCACGTTGACTTTGTATTGATCGAGACCGAGGCGAGGCAGGCCGGGCTGCCAACTCGGCCCCTTCCAGCACACGGCCAACTTGTCTCGTATGCTCGACATGCCCAAACTCCTAGCGACCATCGCCGCCCCGTAGAATACCTGCAAAGCAAAATCGAACAAGTCTTCAAAATCGTTCCGCGGATTCATTCGACTCTCGGCAGTTGTGAATTGGTACATTTGCTCATTCAATGCAGAACAGATCGATTTTCCTCCTTCCACATACGCTCACTTCCGACGAGGTGTCGGATGACAGCTTATACCAGCGAGCGTAATGAATTTCACGGGGTTCAATGAATTATCTAACGAATTTGATGGTGTAAACCAGTTCTCGACCGCACGTGTAATAGAGAATTAAGGACGCACTTGGGATTATGAAATTCCCAACGGTATACTGGGATATTGGCGTTTTAAGTTACGCGCGTATCGACTGCTTGCGATATAATGTTCGTAAAAAAGTGATTTTTCGATGTATATGCATGGAAACGTAAACGGCGCGTGTCATTCGAGATAATCAATTTTCACAGCCCACAGATATTTTCCTGGTCAATAAACCGTATCTCTCAGTTCTCGTGGTGTGTTTAGCGTTTGGAAATTATTCGTCCGCGTTGATAATTCTCCTCCCTGAAGGATGTTAATTAGGAAAGTCAAAAGTCGATTGAACCGGTCGATTTAATGCAAATTTAGGAAATCAATCGAATAATCGACTGTTCAAAATGTTTCAATTATAGATATCACGCGGCTAGAAATCATCAAGCGAGGAAACTTGCCGAGCAGTTGTTGGACTAAACAAGCAAGTTCATCAACATTTCTGCTGAAGTCATACATTATCAAGGTTTCGTGATTTTGCACAATCTGTTGAAAATTTTGATCGAGTTTCATCACTTTATTCGGGAGTTCGAATTGCTATGCTGCCATTGTATATGAGAGAGCAGGGAGGAAATGTTGAACACAGCTTATCAAAATTGAACAACTGACCTGCAGGAAAAGTGGATTATACGACTGTGGACTGACTACAAGACCATAAATGATTTCTTCCTTCGATCGTTCCTCTGCAAATGTTCCGAACAGTCGGTCCCAAATTATCAAGACGCCGCCGTAATTTGTGTCCAAGCAATACAAATTGCAACCTGCAAAAAAAAAGCAAGTACTCTTGTCGATGCTTGACTCAAAACGTCGTTAAACTGCGACCAGTCGAGTAGCGTATTCTAGTACCCGTCTAGAAATCTAGTCATTCATGAAACGAAACGGAGAAAAATGAACCAATGAATCGCGAAGCATATCCTTGGCTCGATAATTAGCATCTATCAAGTATCCCGATAGCTGGTTTTCATTCATTACAGTTACCCGAAAAGGATTAATGAGCTGATTACAATTTACGTCTTCATTCGATTTTTTCACTTATGAAAATTAAAAGACGTGTTACATAAGTTTTTGCCTCGATCGTTTAGCACCTCACAACGTGGCGCAATAGACTCGAGAAAAAAAAGAAACTATAAAATTATTTTCAATTCATTGACGATGCGCGAACGTACAAAGTATATTAATACTACTAATAAACAAGAAATGTTATAGCACGCGACTAAATCGTTATTTTTTTTTTTTCATCGGTGAATAATATTGAGGAACTCGGCGGTGGAATTGCAAATAAATTTTACGAATGATAATTGGAAACAATTTATGTAATTCACGAGTTCATATGCAGATTAGTTCGAACGAAGAAGAGAGAGAACGTATCATTAAACTAATATTTTTTAACGACGTAATGATTCACTATAAACTGACGAAACATATACCTCAACGAAACTTCATTCGTCAATGTTATTCAACAACCACATGGATCCATTAATCGAAATGACTCGGACGATTATGTTTGTCTAGGCTCCAAACAGTGAAAAAAAATGTATTCTATGCGACTTTTCGAGATGACTGAATCCATTCATCCATCAAGTAGAGCATAATCTTGATTCAATAGATTCAACTCGTAGAATATACATAAAACGTGAAAAATGCGCTTGATCGACTGTATATATGCCGAGAGAAACGTCTTGTTCCATCTCACGCCGATTCAGAACATTTGAGCGAGCGCAGTAGGTTGGGTATATAAATATTATACGTGAGTTTCGTAAGAGGTGTTGAATAAGTGCGTATTGAGAGACGCGGCGTTTAGCCGATCGATCGTTACCGTGATGCACGCGATGATGCTTGGGCGTGTTGAAGACCCACTCGAGCGGGCCAAGGTCGTCGATGACAGTCGTGTGGATCCACAGCTGGTAGATCAAGTTGAATTGGTGATGGGCGACAAAGTGAGACGGCGGTATGAACAGGGCGAGCGGCAAATAAAACATCTGCAAGCCAAAATTGCCCGGCTCGAGTTTTCAATATTATACACACACACGCGCGCGCGCACACGGAGAGACACGAGGAAACGAGCTTCTGTGCAACAGCGATTAGTCAATTGAATGCGCGGTTCAACTTGAAAATGTATGTAAACCCTCGTGGACGCATCTCGAGGTGAACTTGTGCGCCCAGGAGGTTGTATGTGTATACGTATTTACACATATATATGTGACAGTGATTTAACGACCTGCTGCATTTTGATCCGCGGCAAAACGCACACTGGCTGTGTACTTGACACTATTAACGTGGGAACATTTCGAACTTTTTGTTCGGCTACGCAAAAACGGGAAATTCATCAAGTCGCATATCGGCTGATCATAGCGGATGAAGCAAATCGAGACGATGCCACGCGTATCCCCTGACGTGATATCGGTCCTTGCGTATATCGAATCGCTCGCGTCGTTCGGCTCTGTTGAGCCCGGATAGACCCACAAGCGAAGGGAGAATTATGCGTGGATTATACCTAATACAAAGTAGGAACGGACTGACTGACTGTATGGGTATGGTCAAGGCATACATCGTATGTGGGTAAATGGTCTACTCTCTAAATTTAAAATAGTTGAAAATTAATAGAGAATATTTACTGTTTGTTTGTGAACAATTGCATAAATGATCTCTCCATACTAATGGGAAAAAATTCGAATACACGTATAATTTTGGTTAACTTTTCAGTGAAATTTTATTGATTTTCGATTTAGAGTATATGCTTTCTAAACGTTTGAACATTTGTATCGATTAAACCTAGACGTAATTAATGTATAATGGAAAATGTTCACTAGGCATGGACTATTTATGAAAAATGTATTAATTAACAAATCAATGTTTCTCTCAAATCAATGATCAAGAACTCGAGAGTAGATTTTCAGTAATAAAAATTATCCCTGCGCTCGATCATCACTCTCCTCTAATATCTTTGAATTTAACCGACAATGCAAGGATTACTTTCATCCATGCGTGCCTTGACATCCCGCCCAGACAATCAGTCGGTCCATATTTCCACGCGCGCGCGATTCACTCGTGATTTTTCTGGAGCTTCAAAACGTCGCGTCTCGCGTGGATTTCGAAAAGGGAAAAGCTATACACTGTACACTCGCGTACGAGGCACGGGCTCGCGTCTCGGCATTAGTACCGCTAAGCTGCACCCTGAAAAATCAAACCGATCGATTTCCCCCGCGTAAGACACACTCGGCCGCGGCGGCAACCCGATCTCGCCGATCGCCGTGAAATGAAAAAAAAAAGAAGGAAAAAAAAAGGACACGTAAGCTGTGTTTTTTTCTTCTTCTCCGGTTTTTTTTCTGTTCCCTTCTTCTCTCTCACGTGTGCCACACGGTGTATTTACGAGATATACGGCGAGCGATACACTTACGAAGCTGCACCACTGTTGGAGAACCGACTGGCGCAGCCCGACCACGAGATTGAATTCCTCGCTGCTGTGATGCACCTGGTGGTGGGCCCACAGGAACAGCACCTCTGCGAAAAATCACCATTGCCAAGTGCTTCGTCATTTTCTATGTGTATATATGTATCATGTGCGCGACACTGGCTTTTGAGCACGCATCGCTACGTGTCAAGTCCCTCCGTCATGGTCTTCGCGGCAACGTTTGCTCTCTCCCCAAAAACACTCGGCTCGAGTTTGCATTTTTCCTTCGTTCATGCCTTATCAGGCTAACCCGCGCACTCGATATATACACTGTCGCGCGCGTGAATTTTTCTCAACGTTTCGTTGTATGTCATAATCTCAAGATTGTCCAAGAAACAAAATGTGGAGTCAAAGTACTCATTGAAATGTTTTAGCTCGTAAAGAATATCATACAAGTGTATAAATATATTTCGTTTGATTAAACTTCATTCAAGAAGTGAATTATTCAATTTATTTCATTCAACAAGTGATTCATTTCCGATTGAAATAATTCTACGACAACGGAATGCCCAACGATCTCTGTCAAATCTGTTATCTTATCCGATTTTTCAAATAACATCCAATTTATTTAGATATGAAAAATGTGATGTGAAATATTTGTAACATAAGAATTGGTGATATAAGAAATGCGACTAACCATGATTTGCTCGATGCACCCAGTAGTAACAAAAGTCAACTCCAATCGCTGTAATGTACCAAGTCCATGGTGAATCCCATGCTAAATTCCATATTCGGAAATTTTCGTAAATTAATATGTAAGCGTAGTATTCTGCTCCTCGAAAGAGTATTCTATAAATATTAAATATGATTTTTCAAATCAATTTTTTTAATGTCCATTTAATCTGGTATTTCTCACAAAATATAGTTAAAACTTCCGAGATCGAGAGAGAAAGAGAGAGGGAAAGAGAGAGAGGGAGAGAACTTAGATATTCTGTATTGATGATGTTTTGAAGGTTTTGACCCTGGTTGTCGTGATAATAATTGAAAATACTCGATTATGGAAAAATTCATTGCATTAGAGAGAAGATTAATTCAAATTTATTCAAGTTATATAATTTTCATTGAAATATCACGAAGAATTATTCGAACGTGATTGTAACTTTGATCGTTAACTCAATCATCATCATCGAAAAACGTTGCAAGATCAAGTGACAAATCCAAAGTTTTCCATTGAAATTCATTTATCAAACCACGTGTGCATGGAAAAAATAGGAATATATACGTGTATATACATAATATATACTGTAAGGTGTTACCTACGCTTACCGTCCAGTTTCCTGAAGGATCCAGTGCGATACGGAAGTCACGTGATCATTCAGTCGAAATGTGCTTCCTTTCCTTGCAAACAGTATGACGTTTTCTAATGCGATGAGAACGAAGAAAGACAACCAGACCTAGCAAAGAACGATTCTTCGATCACTAAGTTATTTCGTACATTTTTCTTCTTTTCTATAGATCTACTCGTGTAGCAATAGGGCCGGGAATCGTTGAAAAAAAAATTCGAGTTATCCATAAGAATAAACGATCGATCACACATGTAATTTTGGTTATTTCATCAGCAATCCGCGTTCGAGATGTAACAGAAAAAGAAACATAAAAATTCTCGAGTCGAAGTAGATTCGAGAATTCGAGCTATCGCGAATAAAGAACAAAACAAGATTTTCCACCACAGCTCCATTGTAAAGGCATATATATGTATACGAGGTATGTAAACTAAGCCTACTTTATTATCGCCAATGTTGATTGCACTTTATGTAATGTTTAAATTATCTATACGTTGTCGACACACTGATTCGTATCGTTATATAAAAGATTTGAGCACGTGAGATACATATAATATTGTCATTCAAGTGCTACTACCATTGACGAGCCATTAAAGTTTCCTGCGATTCTCAGATACGATTGTTTCCTTCATTCCCCGAGATTCGCAGCAGATTGATTTCGGTTTTCTACCCCTCCCGGAGGGCCATCTACAGCCTAACGCTTCGCGAAAAACATTTTCCACGAGATGCATCCACACCATATACGCGTTGAGTGCCGAAGTACACCAATGGAAAGTGTGGCGGAGAAGCAATTTTTACTCAACAGCCTCGAAGGGCACTACTCGAAGCGACTGCATTTGCATATAGCTCGAAGAAATATATGACTGAGCCGGCCGATTTTCTTTTGTGTTCCTCACAAAGAGTCGGACTATTCGGATTTCCTCCAGGACCGCGAAGACTATAAGCACCGATTCGCCACCTTCTCGTAGATGCTTTAACCGACAAGACTCGAATTCGCGATTCCAATCTAACTCGTACGTCAGTCCTTGTGTCCTCAACTTCAGCGAGTCATAATCGACCGATGCGATTACCGCGCGCGAGACAAGAGAGACAGTAGTAACGTGTTTGTATCGCGAGAAAAAGGTCGAACAGTCGGTGCTGCTCTTAGCGGCAGCGTCTCTTCGCCAACAGCGTTTACTTTGTGTTGTATAATCCTCGCCACTCTTCCAAAATATTTGCATGTTAGATTTTAGCGACTTTCCAAGAACACACATACACGAGTGAATTTTTTACGATTCATCAGAGTCAATAATTAGCCGCACATAGTTTGTCAGTTCGAAGTAATGTGACCAAAATCGATTAGATTCGGAAGCTATTCGCTCGTCAAACATTCGAATTGAACTATGGAACTGTAATTGAGAGGAAATTTCGCAAATTCGTATTCTCCGAGCTTACGAATGTGATCACGGCAAAAGAGAGAAAAAACAGAGTGGTACACTCACTTGCGCCTGGTAGTCCGGGACGTCCTGGTGGCGTTCGAACGTGGTCTCGAAGGGGTTGACGATGTAGAGGAGCATCCGAGCGTTCTTGACGCCGCCGAGCAGCTCCGCGTACTCCTCGTACCTTGTCGCGTTCATCGTCGTTTTTCCTGCGGCGAGTTATGGGCTGCGTATCACGAGATGCTCTCCTGCAGGCTCCTCGGTGACGCGGACATCGGTGAGCCCGCTCGCTTCTCTCTCTCCCACCTGCCACACAAATTGCAACTTCCCTCTTATCTCTTTTGCAGTAATCTCGATCGGTATTTTTCTTCCAACTAGCGCGAGCCAGCGCGAGTACGCTGACACACACACACACACAAGCGCGCGTTTCCCCATTCACAAATGGCTCGCTGCCAATCTGCTCGCGCGCGCGAGCGCCAGTATTAAGTTATGTAAAAGCAACTTATGTAAAATTAATATTGTCGCCGAGATATATTCGACTCGGTTTTCTTCTTTTTTTATTCTATTTTAAGGTCGAGAATAGATTGAATTTCGTCGGGTGTGCTTTGGTTTTGCCATTGATATACCTCGTGAGTACGGCGATGACAAGATATTGATTTTGGGCTGATTTTGTGAATGGTCAGTTCGAAAAGTGGAGAACGAACCGATATTCAATATTTCGCGAATGGGAGAATGTGAAAGGATAATCGAGCGAGTTCTTTCAACTGCTATTGTTTATTATAAGTCGGCGATGCGTCGGTTATACGACAATTGCTCGAAACTGCAAGAAAAACATTCGATATCATCATTTATTTCGGCCAACGAACTTTCATCTTTACAATGATGTTAAAATCAAACATTGTGGCATCATCTTTTTTTATTTATTGTCATCGTTTTGTTTATCGCCTCTTGCTTCTCATGGACTTATGAGATCAGTCTTGATACTCTCTAAATCTAAAATAGCTGGAAACTACTATTTTTCAATAGAAATTCCGTAAGTGATGAGAATAGTAAATGGTCAATCGCAATTTAGTAAAATTTTACCAATTTTTAGTAAAATTAGTAAGTTTTTATTCATTTTTAGTAAAATTTTACTAATTTTCCGTTAAATATTGACGGAAAATTAGAATAATAATAATATTTAAAAGTGGAATATTTACGATTCTCATGGGATATGCAATTTCTACTATTTTAATCTCTGAGGGTACATCATAGAATAATTTTATGAAATCCTACGATAATTATCAGTAGCCGTAAGTATATTGTGGTAATAAAATCTCATGATGCTATGGCTACTCTCTTAATCAAAAATAGTTAAAAACTAATATTTGGCAGTAGGAATTGCACTGGTGAAAACAGTAGTTATTCAATCGAAAAATCAGTAAACTATTACCAAAAGTAAATATAGTAAAAAAATACTAATTTACTAATATACTAATTTCCAGCCAAATTTCATCAATTTGATGTTGAATATTTACTATTTTCATTTCAGCTATGCAATATTTACTACTGCGATATTGGAGAGTAACGAGTATCAACTTGTTCGGTATAGAAATTGAAAATTAATTTCGTTCGAACAAAGAGTGTTTACTACGCGAGCGATTGTAAAAATAGTTTCCGTGATTCATCATTAAGAAATTAACACGTCCGAAAATTGTTTGGATCGGCGGCACACGACTTATTATGTTTTTGCAAGCATGTCTCACAATCGTAAAATTTTTTCTCTCTCTTTCATTTCGAAAATAGCAGTTTGCGTATCTGACAGCATCCATGCTGTCAGATGCCACTCTGAATCTAAGATAGTAAAAAACTATTTAATAGTACGAATCGCACAACAACTCGAAATAGTAGATATTCACTAAAAAATAGTGAAATTTTGCTAGTATTTTAGTAATTTAGTGAAATTTTCCTATTTTTTAGTTAAAATTCTATTTTTTAGTAAAATTTTACTATTTTTCAGTGAATATCTACTATTTTGAGCAGCTGTACTATTAAATAGTATTTTTTTTACTATTTTAGATTTAGAGAGTAGCAACGCGTTATTTCGTAACGAGAAAGAAATAACGAAAAACAAAGTTTAACCAGCTGTCCACCGAAGACGCTCGGCCGACAGCCACGCACTCGCAGAAAAAAACTAGATCGAATTTTCTCGCCGCAGCGTCAAATTGATTTTTCCCTCCCTCCGGAGATTCGATTTTCGCGAGTTGGCGCGTGAGTTACCTCTGCCTCGCGTGTCCGACGAGCTGCGAACTTGCCCGAGGGGGGTGTCGTATCTTGGGATTCGGCCGCTCTGCTGACTAATACACCGGAGACTCGCTGCGGCGCGCACTCGACTGTCCGGCTTCAGCCGCGGTGGACAAAACCGAAACTGCTGCACCGGGTACGAATCGAATTTTCCTTCATCCAAAGCAACACACACTCGCGCGCGCGCGCCGGATTATACGTGTGTGTGTGTGTGTGTACACGCGGGCTTGCTGGATCGAGGCTACGAGTCCACACTTCACTGCACGCGCGTGTACGTGTGTACTGCACGCACAGGAGTCATCGGGAGGATAAATCGCGGGCGATCGTCGAAATCGGCTCGGGGAGAATCACGCACTGAACACACACTGAACACACAGAGGAGTCGCCGTCGCGGAGAGTATGTGAATCGCGCGCGAGGGGGACAAAAAAAGACGGCCCCCGCGGCTGCGGCGGGGATGAGCGAGTCAACTGCAGCAGCGGAGGTGGATAGAGCCGCGCACGTCTGCCTGCGGCTGCGGAGCTGCGCGAGTATATAGTGCTGGCTCGGCGGGTGCATGCCTCGTATTATATAAGCGCGAGCGCAACACTGCAGAGACGATGGGGGATCGCGATCGTCGCGCTTTTCGCGCGCACTGCACTTTCGTAATGCAACCCCACTTCGTTGGCTCGCGCGCAATTCTCATGTGGTATTAAAATTCGGATGCGCGTTTTGCCTAAGGAAGTATTCGCTCGCTCGTATGTGCGGCTCGTATGAACAGAGCTTATCTTCGCTGGGTTGATTGGACACGTGAAATGATTTGTTTTACTGCACTCGCGTGGACGTGGATGGAGTAGCGTCGTGTTGTGCCTGGCCATTGAATTCTCAAGTATTGATACGGGCAATAGTAACGTGCGCGCGCGATTTTAGATTGCCGAATCGACCACGCTCGAAAGTTGGATTTTAATGAGGGATTTTATGGGATTTTTCATGGAGGGGCCGCGCAATCACACTATAGAGGGCTGAATGCTGAGGCTACAGCCATGTGTTGGCAAATACAAGTATTTTGTGATGCAAATCTCTCAAGTACAAGTATATTATTTCATGTATAGTTTCAATAAAATATAATAAAATACACGTGTCTAATGATTTGATAATACGGTTATTTTATTTCATATTCATTTGTAATAAAATAATATAATACATGTATTTAATTACTGCATTTCGTGCCTCACGTCAATATCTTAATGTAATGTTACATTATTAGTTTTTGTATAGATACTTCTGCATTAAATTAGCTTGACTGGAAGAAAACGTCAATAAGCTTATCGTGTCTAAGAAGTAGAAAAATGGTAGTGGCCTTTTGATAATTTTGGTTGAAGTGGGATAAGAATCGAAGGAAACATCGTGACTCCCGAAAACATATAAGGTAACTGTACCCAATGTGCCCCCCCCTAAGGGTTTTTCGCGAATTTGACTATGATAGACTTCGAATTTTAAAATTCTGTGAATGGCATCTCAAAGCTTAGCTCAATACCTATTAGAAACCATCTTCATAATCATCATTCGACTACTTTAACCTATCGAAAATCGCAATTTAAAAAAAAACGCAAAAAGGCTAAATGCACAAAACGTGTACCCAATTTGGCACAATTTTTTAATCATTAGCTACAGCCTATATAGGCCTACAGGGACGATCCAATTGGCATTGAAATAAACTCTCAATCATGTTCCCAGTGATATTTATACAAAATTTTTAACATACAACTCAAAAATACGCGTCTAAATCGTCGTAATATGTCTATACAAATATTCAATGATTTCACTCAGTCTTCCCATTTAAAAACGCGTAGAGGGGCACATTGGGTACACTTTTTTTTGATGCGAAAAACAGCAATTTGAGTAGGATAAAAAATAATTTTAGGAAAACTGATGAGACCAATCGAAAGCTGAGATGTTTTTACACAAAAAAGAGTAATGACACTTTGAGAGATAAAAATTATTGACACCTGATTTTTGAGGTTGAGTGTGAAAAGTGAAATAAGAAAATGGTGAAAAAATGAGTAAGTGAAACTTCAAAGTGTTGTAGGAGAGTGGTTTTAAGGGCTAAATGGGCGGGGAAGATACCGAAAATTTTCTTTTAATTCCCCCAACATAACCCAAGAGCGACTGATGCTCAGAGAGCACCGGAAATACGAAATCTGACGATTGTGCCAAATTGGGTACAGTGCCAAATTGGGTACAGTTACCTTAATAAACTTGTCAGTTAGCACAAGTTTTTCAGCGAGTGATTTCATTTACATATTATAGTAAGGTAGGTGTACCCAATATGCGCCAGGACCCAATATGCGCCACCCTTCGTATTTCATATATACGCGCGTCTAGAGCATCGCCGCGGCACAGGATCTTGTCGGCAATACTAAATAATGAAGAAAGAAAACATTTTCACCGATCGGAAACCCTTACACCAACTTGTTAGAGCTCGTTTTCTCCATTTTTTCGCCAATTTTCATTCTCGATCTAATTTCGCTCAGGTAAGTGCGAATTTTTTTAATACCCTTAAACTGGGCCAAAAAAATCGAGCGACATATCATTCGATTCCTTGACATCCCATCTACATCATCCAATTTTTTTTTTCTTTGTATGACCTTTTTATCAATCGTTTCAATAGCTCTTCGTTATTTTTATCAAATGTACCCAATATGCGCCACCCCTATTTTCTTGCTCTAGAAGCTACAATCAACCCATTGATGGTAAATATCCGCCAAACATGGTGGAAAGAGAATTTAGTTCAAGTTCTGAAGCAGGTCAAAAAAGGTGAGATATCGCAGAGGATGGCTTCGACTATATATAAGATACCTCGTCGAACATTTCAACGATATGTCAAACAAAACATATCCGTGAAAAGCAAAATGAGTCGACCATATGCGTTAACGACAGTACAGAACGAAGAATTATGTAGTCGAATTGAACGCTTAGCAGAATCCTATAACCAGATATCCTATAACCAGAAAAATGTTGAGGTTATGCGTTTATAAGTACTGTCAAGGAAAAAACATCAGACAGAATTTTTCTACCATCATGACAATAGCTAGCCCCAAGTAGGCTCGGACATTTTTTAAATTGAACTCTTCCATTTCAGTGAGAACATCTCAATTATATTTAAAATTACACAAATAAGGATGTTCATCAATTTGAGAGATTAATATTGGAATTAGATGTTGCATAAGTTAATTTTGTTAATTCAAAAACAACGGTTTTTCATGAATTTTAACTGAAAACTTGATTTGATTTAGGTTGTTAGAAGTTCTTATAATCTATTTACTATGGTTTAATCAAAGACAAAATGTATTTTCCAATAAAATTATATCAGAAATATAATTTTTTGTTTGTATTTTATCCATTTCAGACATGCTTCATGCTTCAAATTGGATGAAAAGAAGTATTTTCAGGGTGGCGCCATATTGGGTACACTAAAAATTTTTTCCCGAAATTTTTTTTTTTTTTAAACCGCGGTATCTTAGCGTAGAACTGTTCAAATCGAAAAAACCTTAGCTCATTCTGTAGGTATTGAGTAGACCTTTCATTTGACACCAATTATGTTAGAAAATATTCATTTGACGCGGCGTAGTGACCTTTCTCGCTTAGGTGGCGCATATTGGGTACAGGTACCTTATTTCATATTATGTTACAGTAAAATGTCAAAACCTCCATTTCCTATCTTATTCCACATTAAATATCTCAAAACAGTCGATTTGACAGATCTTATGAAATTATCCAATACTTCAATTTTATGCCTCGGCACATTTTCAAAACATGTTCCATCTCATGTTTGCCATATGATTCCACAAGGTACCTGTTTCGTCTGTATCCGTTGGAAAAAAGACCATTTTTCACGGGGTTTTCACTTTCATAAAAAAAACATAAATTGGTCACGAAAGATTTAACTTGTAGAAAAGTTGGCCAAAAAAATTATCTACTAATAATTTGCAGTCAGAAGGCTTTTTGAGAACTAAAACCAAAAAATGAAAAACCCCAATAGGTAGTGTACATGAACACCTATATTGACGCGTCGTATTACCCGCAGGGACCTTAGATATAAGAAATTGAATAAAAAAGTAATTAATCACTAATTAACCTTCTATACTGCTAGTAAACATGCACAGGTTATCTATTTCCCTAGCTTTACAGGAGTTTTCTCATTGCATGAAATAAAATTTTGTTTAGAACAATAATACCTTATACTGTTTGTCACTGTTGATTTGAATGAAAATCGACAAATGGCAGTGTCAACTACGTTAGAATCTTAATGAAAGAATACCAGTTATCTTACGGGGCCAGACTTGCTTTGATGGCTTTTCCTGTTTTCAAGAAGGAAAAAAAGTACAGTGGTTATGTATCCCAACGGAGATTAAATGTTAACTTATTTCCCAATGACTAGAAGACTTTTCAAGATTCTGCATTCTCATGAAGGTTAATGTGACCTCAGGTGTCTGTAACTACTTTGGAGTTTGAAAAAAAAATTATGTAAAATGTGAACAAAGTTTGTTAAATTATATGCTAGTCTTCGGTCATGTTCAGTTTGATTGATTGGTATACAATTATGTTCTCATATATGTTTCGAATTCCTTCATTTTCTGATTCCATTTCATTGACTTATTGGGCATTTACGAAAAATGATTTAGAATGGAATAAGGAGTATGTCCTAGATTCATGAGACAATTATTCCCAAAAAGTATGTGTAAATGGTCGATCTTTGAATTATGGAGGGTGCATATTACAATATTATTCCCAAAAAGGTCGTGTTCGAAACCTTGACCATCACCCGTATGCGGTAAATCACACTGCTGAAATATTTCGAATACGACTTTCATATTAATTAACATTGTATCTAAACAAGTCTAAAATGTTCCTCTAAATTAAGTGAAGTCAAGATATCGAATTAAATTAAATCAAGTTTTTCCCGGGAGTGCAGGGAAAAGATGAAACTTGTGAGATTTTGTAAATAACTAGAGTATATTTTTCAATGATAATGCTAATTTCTCTTATCTATTCTGAATAGAAACTTTAAATGATCGTTCTTCCAACCTATATCTTTGATATAGATAAGGATAATGCAACGATAAAGACATTATTTTAAACACAGCGATATGAGCAATTTCACTCAACCTGCAGCCTTTTAACCGTAACGTTTTTTTCAATATACGAGTATATTAACAGCAAAAAATATACAAATGCATTTTTCAAAGGCGCAAGTAGAGTAGAAGATATTTTTAAAACCCAAACAAATATCCTACGTACTTTCATTGGATGACGTTAATCGCACAAAAAATTGATTAATCTGAGCGATAATGATATCTAGGACCGACAAAATTTTCTTCTTGAGATTATGTGGATGCATCAGGATTTCGCTGGAATTTCTTCGGACCAATGACTCATCCTTTATTGAAATCCAAAAATACGTTTGCATACAAAATCTCAGCCTTATACGATTTTTTTTCGATAGTCTGGAAATCTACCGCCTCCTGCTTCTACCAGTTAAATGTAATTCCGTCGCTGAATTTGAATGTGTCAAAATAGGTTTCAATGGTTTTCTTGACGACAGATGAGATGCGAGAAAATTTCTAATAGAAATGAATAATTCAAAGTGTAACGCGTGCGAATGATCCGTTCGTCACAAGTGATCTACAGTTCCAGATTTTTGCATGTTTATGATAAAGGAGACATATCGTAGATAAATATGTCTCTTTTCTTATTAGGCATGCACTAAAAGTTACATCCACCAGTTATCGATTATTGCTATGAGTTTAATTTTTTTTCTTCAATTTTATCATATAATCATTTGCGAACACAGTATGTCATTCGTGCTACTTTTTCAATGATCGTTATACACTCATAACTTATTGTATTTGTGACTCAATACTATATAACTATTCGTATATATGTATATAATTGATTAACAACTTATTATTACTCATTTTATAATGTATATCCTAACTTTATCTAATCTTTTGTACTTATGAAAATGATTAATGATATTGAATCTACCTCTATTATGAGTAAGATACAGCTTGACACATGACTCAGTATATTTTCACGGTGTGACAGTTTCAGCGATTGTTGCTTGCGCTGTTTTTTCCACACTCCTGTCATCATCTCGCGTAACTCACGCTTATTCTATGCAAATAAAACTGAAAGGAAATAATATATTCTTTTCTCCTAATTGGATTTGTCATTTTCCTCGTTTTTGCAGTGTGTGACAAACGGAGAACTTTTTTGTACCGAATGGAAATTCGTTCCTCTAAATCTAAAATATTAAAAAACTATTATTTAATAGTCAAATTGCACAAATGATAAAAATAGTAGTTGTTGGCTAAGAAATAGTAAAATTTTAGTTAAAAAATAGGAAACTTTTACTGAATTGCTAAAATTACTAAAAACCTACATGATCGCTACCTAAATTCAAAATTGTAAAAATCTACTATTTATCAGTAGAAATTGCATAACTAATGAATAATAGTGAATACTCACTTAAAAATCAATAAAATTTGATTGAAATTCAGTAAAACATCACTGAACTTTAGTGAAATTTTATAAATTATTCTATCGCTCCCGTTTTAAATTTAAAGAGCACACATAGGAGCAGGGAGTAAACCCCGATCCAGTTTCACATACTAGGTACAATATATCACGTATAGCAATTAAAAGGAATATGTTATAGAAGTATAGAAGGATAATCATTTTTTAGGAAAAAATGTTCTCTTTTTGTCCATATCTTGGAATTCGTATTTGCAACAGTTCAATTACCGTTGAGACAATTAAATATGACATAAATCAGAACGGCTACCCGCGAGATTAAAAATGTCAAAGATTTCTTTGAGAAACATCAAAAGATCAATTATCCACACATGATGATTAAAAGCAATAATTAAGATCGAGATCAGTAGAGCGTATAAGATACATGAGAATTCAAAAAGTTATAAGAAACAAAACACATCGTAAAATATGCAAATGAACAGCTGATACGAACGGAGTAAAAAAAATTCCAATTACCGATTAGAAATTTTTTTTCCGATTATTTATTTTACGGCTGTAACGAGGGACGTTGGGCCAGTGTTCGAATGGCACACGAGTGATTCGATCGGCATAGCCGAGCTAATATAGCGTATTCCTTTCCTTTTCGGGTCTACTTCCAGCCGCAGCCAGTCTTCAACTAATCAAATTACGTGCACAACAATGAATAAAATGATAGAATATGCTTCGAGTCGAGTATACGTGAATCAATAATTCACCTGAAGTCACATTTACACTTCGATTCTCCGCGGCGTCGCTTCTCGCGGAACGCTAGAGCCCTTAGTCAGGCGTAAAATTAGTTTTCTTTGCCAACGCAACCCATAGAGGATTTTTTTGTGGTGTTTCGCCGGGATAATAGATCGTTTGTCAGTGAAGCACTAGTTCGGAATCCTTCATTATAAGTATAGATACTGATCGATCGCAACTAATTAGCAGCGGACGTAGCGCGCGAGTTCCGAGCGTATATATATAACTTACATGTATCGTTACACCGATAGCGATCGAAATGTACATATACGCGCGATCGATCTTCAGTCGGAAGGTTGCATTGGCAAGCGACGCTCGTTAAATACGGCTCGCGGACGAAGTCACCGTTCGTTACAGCAGAGTTTCGAGCGACGAAGTGTACAGCACATACATAGTTACAAGAGCGCTTGTCTTCTAGAACTGTGCCGCAATTTTTTTGCTCCCCCCCCCCCCATCAATTTACAGGGCACGCGCGACGCGCAGCAGCGCGAAGTTCGCTCTCTAATTTATGATAATGCATTTGCCGGACGATGTGCAACGCGTTGTGTATACACGTATATATGCCAAGCCCGAGTCAACGACTTGCCTTTTTGTCACCTCTCTGAGCTCATTTTTTCGCCACGATCGAGCTGATAAGCAGCGTTTACCGGTAGGTACACACACACACACACACACATACTATATACGTATATACACGTGATGCGAGCAATATACTGGTTAAATATCGGTACAGATGAGTTTTTGCATATACACACCTCCGTGCGCACTTATCACGCGATAAGAAAAACTTGCCTCTCCGAAACCCGCGGCACTGATTAATATCGGGCATTCATCTTCCTAAGCATACAATTCAATCTTTTTTTAATTCACGTGATTTTATTATACTCGAGTCGGTATATGTATATAGTGGGCATAATGGATACATATAGGCAGTGGAAGGTAGTGGAAATCCATGTCAATCCGTTTTCAAGATGAAACAATGATTGTATACATACGATAGAACAATAATTATACACTGATCTATACGCATCTGTTGTGGATGATATGTATAAGAATTTCATCTCAATAATTATCAAGTTCCCATCAGTATTTTAGAAATTTATTTTTCTTAGTTACGGACGCGGAAAAAATAATCCTGTGTATTGTAGGACTACTACAGAGGACGAAAATCTGCTATACATAATAGCGAAGTCCTGCAATGATCATTTGAGCTATAAGGATTAAAGGCAGATGAAAAATGGCACATTTGAGTTATGCGTACTCTGCTCTGCTGCACACTTCAGAATTTTGAATTTATTCTCTCTTAAATTTTGCATTCATGGGAGCTGTTGTCGATGTTATTATCTCCTGGGGAAATGTATGGGTATGTAATGGCTCGTATCACTTTTCACACGATACACTTTTGAAACACGCTCTAAATGAGCTTTTTTATATTCAATTCATATATAGCGTGGAATAATCAGCCAAAATTACATGCGCGTGTTTCGAAAATTATTTTTCAACGTATAGTGGATAATTCGAAGTGGAACTCTTGATGAATCAAGCTTGGAACGGTTAAAATTGAATAAACATCGCAGATTCGTCATCTTGAGAACAAATTTGCATTTAAATAGATATAAGGACGAAATCATGTTAAATTATGGGCCTCGTGTCAGAATAAGAAAATTTAAAGAGTAGCGTTACCTTCTCGCTTGAAAGAAGAAATTTTCGACGATAATTTCAAAGTTTTATTTGTTGTATATTATAAGGTTTTACATTGAATGCATTTTTAATTGTAAGATTTTTTCAATGTGTGTAGTGACGTCCCGAAACTTCAAAGTAATTTGGTATGTTTCTTGAAAGGGCATCTGTGGCTTGCAACGACTCCCTCAACAAAGAAGTTAAATATATTCATAGGATAGATTGGATAACGAGTGAAGGAATCAATCGAAATGAAAACAACGAATTGAGCAAAAATTAAGAGTGAATTTGAAAGAGCAAAATTTTGTTGTATCAAAATAATGGACTTTAATTGTATAAATAATGGAATTGAAAATTTCCTACAACCCTTGAAAATATTAGGTATTTCAACTGAATTTTAAGTTGCAGTTTCGGACGAAAATCGGGGAAATCGTGTTGCTGGGCCAACTGTGCAAATCGAGGTTTGAGGAAAATGAAATTGAAGATTTGATAATCTAGAAACGTAAGCCAACCTCGGTTCAGTCACTCGGATTTCCGACTTACCTACAGTTCCTCCCCCCTCTCAAAGCTACTTGATTTTATTATTCTTGTCATTGTAAAGAACCTTTTGAGGAAAGAGAAATGAATTTTTCAAAAGCTTATAGAGCCGCAAGCTTATTTTTCCATTGAATTTTATGAAAAATATTTTATAATGAAAACGAATATAATTGCACAATGTCACATTTTTCTTTGGCTCGTCTGTTCAATCGATTACGTATTAATTTCAGAATAAACTCTCCGAGAAAAAAAATAGTTCATTTCAACAGAAATAGTTTCATCCTTGCGTGTAAAAAGGTTAATTATCGCATAAATTTGATATTGTTGCTTCATACTTTCGAATACTCGATGGCTCATATAGCCTTTCCCAACTATTTCTGTACGAAATGTAAAATAAAAATTGCCCCAACTGTTCTCGTTACTCCTTGAGTTTGATTTGTCCAAGTCAGTTAGACATGCAATATATGTTCATATGAGCACACGCGTTGTTCAATTACATAAAGCAGTGTCATAACATTATACATCGTTGTGAATAGATACAATCATTTGATGGTTTTAAAAGGCAAGAATTTGTGAAACAATCGCATACATTTAAGCATATTCGTCGGGCAAATGTTTATGATATACTTATTCGAGGATCTGCGTTTTGATTAAATTCGTTGCAAGAGTCAGTCGGAAATGAATGGGCGATCGGTGCGAAGGGTAATTTTTCCCGGTGTTTTCTAAATGATTGAAGCGATCATCTTGATTACGCAGACCCACCGAACCTATTGAGATTTTCCGAACGCCACATTTAATGATGAATCATGTCTTGAAATCAAATACCGTCAATTATATTAGCTTAGCCAATTAACAGGCTATCAAAAATTTTCCAACACTCATTATGCCCATTCAGTGTAGATTTTCGCAAGGGGAATTGCGCTTTCGTTAATTCAGATCGAAAATCGTCGATATCACTTAGCGCTATATGTGATATTAGGCAATGCAAATGAGTCTTATATATCAATTGGAGTGCATTTATTTACTGTGATATACAACATAAAATGTTATTCTAATCATGAAATTTGGCGCTTGGACTACTTCAAATACAGTGCGATAAAATAGGATTGAAAAAATAAACAATACATGTGAGCTAATCTTATTAATTTAATCGAAGTTCAGATTTCGGAGCTTTATCCAGCTCATGGAGTAAGACTAAGGTGTCTATCAAATTCCCACCTCCGCTATCGATAAAGTAGATTTTCAAATTATACCACTTACCAATTGAGAAATGTCAACGAACACGCCGCACGGCTCTCACGTGTAGCAAGCAACTATAACCTATAAGGGAAACCATTGCTCCAAAACAACGTGTTCGCAAAACCAAGAGATTTTTATTTTATTTTAAAAATTCACACTTAATATTTGTGAGTATGCTTTGTGATAATGAGAAGTGATTGGTTCGGAACAATTGAAGAATAATTCACTCGGAGCTCGTTTTAATCTATACTGTTTTATTTTAAAAACTTTGGTTATTATTATGAACCTATTTTATTTCATCTAGAATTGACATGAAGATGAAGAAAGGAAAAACTGGTGGCCAGATGGCAAAGAAACCTAATGTAAAAAAACAAACGATGAAAAAGAAGAAGAAAAGTGTGGCTGAAATCTCAACAGATGACTTTTTCAATCAGGATTTTGAAAATATGGATCTGGACATAAGCGATGAAGAAGTAGAAGAACAACCAAAAATTAATAAGAAAAATAAGAAATCCTTATGTAAGAATATCAAAAGTTTTTTTTCTGTTCATTAATTTTTTGGTTCCTTAGCTGTGATAGTAAGGGTCTCAATTGCAGTACAATCCTAGCTATTTACAATTATTGAATTTTCGTTTTTTTCCTTGCAGCTCAAAAAAAGTCAGAGGATCATTCTCACTCGTCTACTGATCTTGTAGATGAAAAACACAGTAGAAAGAAGTCTGGTACGTTGACATATTTTATCTTTAATATTGTATTTACATCTTTTGTTGTATCATGGGAATAATCACATGCATTGCTTGTCTTTTTTCAGTGGAAAATATATCAAAAAAGAAGATTAGTAAAGGTGTAAGTAATATTGAAAAAGACAATAAAAAACAAAAAAAAGTCGGAAAAGAAAAACTTGGTAAATAAACTCATAATTATATTTGCTATTCATGTAATCAGCTGACTATCGGGGAATAAACTAATTATCTCATTCTCAGATTCACAAAAAGTTAAATCGAATGGGATTAAGACAGGAGAAGATTCTGACAGTGGAGACAGTGATTTGGATGAAAAGAAACATAAAAAGGCATTAACTAATTTGAAAGAAATAGATCCTGAGTTTTTCGAATATTTAAAGACACATGACACTAAACTTTTAGATTTTAATGTTGACGATGATGACAATGATGGCGAGGTAGATACTGATGATGATATGAAACATATCCCAGATGGTGATTTAGAGGTTTGTCATTATATTTATTTTTCAAGTGAAAAGTTGTATATGTTATATATATAAACTTGATTTAGTTTTTGAAAGTATAACATAAATCACATCAGACTGCATCAGGTTTGACTAATGTAATGGTTCTTGATTTAGGTCGCTAGTGATGATTCAGATTATGAAGCAGATGGAGAAAAGAAAGTATCTTCAGGAGGTCTAACTAAAGTGACTTTGAAATTAATCAAAAGTTGGCAAGAAGAAATCCAAAAAGACAAGTAAGATCAGTTTGGCAGTTTTGCATTATGAGACTCAAATTTTTCTCATTATTCTCTATAGTTCTATGAATTTTCATGCAACTTAATTTTTCAGTTCGTCAAAAACTATAAAATGTGTAGTTGAAGCATTTCATGCAGCCCTAGAAACAGTCAGTGATTCTGAACAGACAACTCGATACAGAGTTGAAGGATCAGCGAGTAAATATTATTTTCTTTTATATATCCAAAGAAAGACTTGATATGAAGTGTGATAGTTACTTTATTACTTTATAATTTTTATAGTCTTCAACGAAATGGTTCAATTGTGCTTGATGTTTCTACCTGATGCATTTAGAAGATTCTTAAAATTAGGCAATGAAACTCGATTTGAGGCACACAAAACAAAAAGGTTCCCCAAAGTCAAGAATATCCTCAAGTCTTATTTATCTGATCTTATTAAGGTATTTGGAAGAACAATTATGAATTCAGTCTTAATATTCTGGTGTTGACACTCAATTGTAACTTGCAGGTTCTAGACAGTATCTCCTCATCTGACATTATCACAGTTGAGCTGAAGCATTTGCATCAAATGCTCCCTTACACGCAATCTTTTTCATCTCTGCGCAAACCTTTACTTCGTGTTTTATTAAAATACTGGTCTACTGGAGAGGAAGAAACTGTACGAGTGATTGCTTTCCTGTGTATAATAAAGATTGCTACAAGCCAACCTGCTGTACTCAATGGTTTATTAAAGGTAATTTGATTATTTTAAATGCTAATTTTTTATTCCTTCATAAATCTAACCATTGATTTTTCAGACTATGTATATTAAATATGTTGAAAACTCCAAATTTGTTTCACCAACAACTCTACCTGGTATAAACTTTATGAGGCGATCTCTTACTGAGTTGTATCTACTTGACAGTGAATTCTCTTATCCAAATGCTTTCTTGTACATTCGACAACTTGCTATTCATTTGAGGAATGCTCTGACTTTGAAGAAAAAGGTAGCTCAAGTCATACTCTGTATTTATAATTAATTATTCTTATCATATTACAATAACTTCTATCTTTTTCATCATTTAGGAACATTTCCAAGCAGTGTACAATTGGCAATACATTAATTCTCTATGGTTTTGGTCAGAAGTTATTCCTTTATCGAGGAAAAGTTCGATAATGAAAAATTTAGTTTATCCACTCGTTCAAGTAAAGTATTCTCTTGAATTTTGAACTTCTTAATTTCATATAAATAAAAAAGATTATTCATTAATCAAAACTATTTTCTTCTAGATAATTATTGGAGTGATAAAACTGATTCCGACATCGCAGTATTATCCCTTACGCTTCCATTGTGTAAGAATGCTGGTCAATATTTCTCGAGAAGCAGACGTTTTCATTCCATCCTTACCATTCATCATCCAGGTAAAACTAGTCAAAACAAGACAAATCATTGTGGTTCATCGAAACTTTTTTCTATGCTTAAATTCATTTTATTACTAATTTCGCAGGTGTTGGAGGATTACGATTTTAATAAACGCCACAAAGCCGTGTCGATGAAACCAATATCACTAATGTGCATGTTGAGAGTTTCAAAGGGCCAAGCAACAGAGAACGGTTACAAAGACGCCCTCATAGAGAATGTTTACGAACTTCTTTTGGAAAATGCGTCGAAAGACAGTTGTACAGCTTGTTTCCCAGATTTGTACGTCTTCGTGGTTATCAAGGTACATTTCACATGAGAAATCTGTGCGTCCGTCGCCAATAAAATAACAATATTGGAAGTAGCGTAATAAACTGATCCTTTTTCAACAGCTGAAGGAGTTTCTGAAGAAGTGCAATGTTGCGAACTACTGTCGAAAGATGAAACAGTTGCTGGACAAGATTGAGGAGGGGCGGACATTTATAGCGAACGAAAGATCGAAGGAGACGTTCAGCCTGGCCGACCTGAGTGGCATTGAAGCGTGGGAGGCGAAAATCAAAGCGTCCGGTACTCCGGTTTCGAGGTTCTACGAGTCGTGGGTGAAAGTACACCACGCGCAAAAGATGAAGCTGCTCACGCAGAACGACCAGTCGGCGGCCGACTACAAGGTGCCCACGATAAAAAAGAAGTCCAAGAGGCCGCGCGACAGCGACGAGGACAGCGACCTCGAGATCCCCGTCGAGGAGATGGACAGGAAGCTGAAGGAGCAGGAGCAGAGAAAGTTGGAGCAGAAGAAGCTGAAGAAGAAGCAGAAGAGGGACAAGGAAGCCGGAAACTTTGAACTGCCCACCGACGGCACCGACATTGTCCGGGATATCAGTAGCGCCGACTGGGACTGAGCTCCGCATCGATGCACCCTTCTGTTTCTTTGTACATACGCAGTGTTTTGTGGACACGTTATCAGTCGAGCCACGTTGCTGCCGATGAGTTCGGCATATTAATTAGTTTCTAAGCAGGAATATATTGCCCGACGTTTTCACTATGAAATCCAGTGTATTTTTTTATAGTTGCCCGTTAGGATTATTCGTGTACTGTAATACATTAGTTGGTAATTTGAATTATCCCGTTGGCAACGTGGTGCATTTGTCGCGTCGTGTTCAACGAGGGCGAACAGATTCAGAATTAAAATTTCCCTAGCGATCGTCCAATGTAAATGACTTCTACATTTGATTTATCGCTGAATAAAAATAGACTGTCGAAAGAATGGTTGGAGCAACGAGTCGCTCAATTGAAATCTAACGATACTCTATCCCTCGTTGCAAAAAGCATAACCGCTAACAAATTATCCCGAATACCCAACTAACCCAAATTTGATTCTCATAAATCATGCAAGATACACAATACTTAAGAGTCGTAATCCAATGGAGAATAAATTACTGCCAGCTACTGGTTTTTATTAGAGAAAAAGAACAGCAAATAAATAATAGTGTATAGCACAACAATTTCTCATCAGTTATCTAAATTCACGACGAATTACATGATATTCGGAAGTGGAAGCAACGACTTCCACTGCCACCGACGAACATATACATACTAGCGCTGACAGCCGTTGTTTTATATATATATACTGCCAACGGCGTTGGTATATTTATTTGTAAAATGTGTTTGAAAATTGAGCCTGTTATATACCTGGGACTAAGGGATACTACGTGTCTTCATTTCTATCTGAAGCATTGCCGAAATAAGTCGTTTCTTACAAGTCTCCTCGGGGTTCGAAAATTTCAACACTATTTTTCTTCTCGTTTCGCCAATGACACGAGGCATACGCGCACACCGCACCAGTTTCATTTGCCCGTTCCTATCCTCGCCAAGCTGAATTATACTTGAGCGAGATCAAGACTGTCTCTCGATAACCCGGCGAATTTCCATCTCGAGATCGTCTATCGCCTCGAATCGGCCGAGATGAAAAAGAAGATGAAGAAGAAGAAGAAGAAGAAGAAGAAGTGAGGCATGAGCATGAGGTCGCGGAAGCGCTCGACGCAGCTGTGCGAGAGTCTGTCTCTCTCTCTCTCTCTCTGGTTGTTGGTCCGCGAGTGCGCGATCCTATTTTTACCCAGGCCGCGGCGCCGGAGGAGAAAAGCCTTTCACGCGGGCCCCGGTCCAGAGTAAATCCGGCGCGGCAGGCCGTGTGTGCGGGTGTGCGCGCTTCTCCCGAGCTCCCTGCTTACCAGCTGGACCCAACCGACGCAGCTCCGACTCGTACGACAACCTCTTCCCTCCCGAGTACGTATCTGTATACATCATTCCATATATATACACGTGTCCGCGAGTTAGTATATACGTAGGAACAAGTGCGCGGTGTATTTCGTCGATACGACAGTATTGTGGTGTATACGTATATACCCGTGTCGGTTGTTTGTTGGGTGCAGAGCCACGTGCAGCGCGCGGGGTCGTCAAACCCTTCCGTACCACCCCCGAATCGGGTTATTTTCATTGGGGGGTGACCCTGTGTTGTTGTCGCGCGCGCGTTACGCAAACCACGGAGAACCTTGAATGCGCGAATTCATATTATGATCTTGCCAGTCGCGCGAAACAGAGCTTGCACAGCTCAAAATAAACGCGTTTACGACTGCACCGCACACTTTACAATGGGATGCGCGCGGCTCGATGTGTTGGAGTCGCGAGCACGCTTTACTGTACTCGTGAAAACACAAAATTCACCCAAGAGTCTTCAGTCGATCGGTCGACTTTTCGATTTTCCCCTTTGTCGCTCGTCGTTGTTCATTGCGGTGTCGTATGTTGGAAACTGCGGCAGAACGATTGGTTGGCTTGTGGATTTTGTATGTTTCTATTCTTTGGATTCTCAGAGTTGGACACTCGCCACGATCATACATGGAAGCTTTCGTACATAGAAGCTATTACATTTTTGACAATACAATTGAATCCGTCCTCTCGATGATTTAAAAATCAATCTGTCGGGTTTTGTTTTTTTGCAGCAATCAACAGCAGCTATTCGCGTTTCTATCAATGTAAATCATAAATTTTCACATTCATGATTGAAGATACGTATAGGGAAGGAATACATTTATCCCCGTATTCTTCTCGGTCTGATTATTCGTAGGAAATGAAAAATTACCCTGTACAACTGTCGGACGTTCACGACCTCGACGAGACATTCGCAAAATCGAATCTCGCATGTGTAGTTTTAGTCCCCCACCCATTGATTGGGGGAGGGGGGAGGAAGCAGCGACCGAAGTTTGCGGGTCGCCGTGCGATCGCGATGAAAATTCGTGGGATGGTTTTTGGTTCGTACATATACCGAAATAGATCGCATCTACCAGCCGTTCGGTTCAACGTTTCGATTTCCCGGAGATATATATCCGTGAGGGCCGCTGTTCGGATGTATATACGTGAATCAATACGTATAATACCGAGTATTTGCGTCTTTCTACGTAACGCGCGAGTTAATGAAATTCACTCGTGTAAATCTCTCCGGAATGGTCGTTGCGTACATGGCCTCCGCCCAAAAATCAACTCGGTAAACTGTTGATTGGTCGCCCGAAGCTTGGACTGTCGCTCCTATATACAGTTTAGTATGATATTATCTGCATCTGTGAATATCAAGTTCAAAGATAAACGACATTTGCAAAATACCTCTTTTCTGGCAAATACGTATGTATCCATTGTTCATTTCACATCATCCACTATCTGAAATTATGAACCGCCTGTGCTTAGCTCAGCTTTCAACGGTATATAGAGAGGCATATGTCGTTAGCAAGCAATGTATACATTACTCCTTGGGAAAACATAATTTTAATTGAGCACGAATCGACCGATCAGAATACAAAGCTCAGAAAGGGAAAAACGCGTTTGTAAAAAGTCTCAAATTATTTATACAAATATATAACGTCCAGCACACCCGACGATTTGACTGCACAATGCTGGCCAAGTATACGCAAACTGCCGCAGTTGATAGCGCTGAAGTATAATATAGTCATGCAGAATCGGGCGTTTATTGATTGATAACGATTGTTTATTGATTACCTTTGATAACGAATCATTATTTCATATTTGATATACTGAGCCAGAGAAATTGTTCTAACCTCGTAATCTGATGTATCCTAATTTTCACATTCATTGCAATGATTCCAAATATTCTCGTGACTTGACAATTTTCATAATCCGCAGGTTTTTCTTCCATTGAGATACCAAATTAATCCGAGATTCTTCCAATTCTCTATGAAAGTCAATCACATCACATCCAAGAATATTCCGCGTAGTTGACGAACAAATGTAAACCACCGCTTGCCAAGTTGAGAGGCAAGCTTCATTAGCAACGTTTCTGTATCCCCTTGTTTCCAGCTGCTATACTACAAGACTAATACAATAGACATAGTGACTCTCCCATTCGATATAAAGCATGACAGCAGGATCCTCTTGCCGGTGGACACGATCGAATTCTGTCTTCGCAATATGCTTCTTTTATCCGGGGGTGCAGGTAGAATATAAGTCGAAACGACGATGCGAGGTGTGCTCGAGGACGAGGAGGAGGCGCGCAAGTATACACACGCGGGGCGGCGAAGTGGTGTCGTGCGCCGCCGCGGCGCGCCGGCAGTGGCCGGCGGCACCGACAATACGCGAGAGAGCAGCCGCGAGTGGGCCGCGCGCGCTTCTCCGAATCCGCTCGCTCGCGCAGTTTCGCGTGTGCGCGCGCTTACGTAAATACAGTGGATAAGTACCTATATAAAAGTATTTTATACCCCGCGGGCGACGCAGACAGACACGATCTCCCAAATTACTATATACAAACCGTGGCCGCAGGAGCCGGCGCCATGAGCGGCTGCACCAAGTAAGCCACGTTACTTCCGCTCTGCTGGGCTATTCACGCAGTGGTTGCTGCGCGCGCGCGCGACAGGTGTGCCCGCGGTGTGTTGTGCGAAAGCTCGTATATGGGGGTCCTAGCTCCCGACTATAGCGCGCTTATTTAGGTGCATATATATAGTGCTGTGTGTGCGACCGTGTGGCCAGTTTTCGCCCGCGCGAAATTCAGTTCAAGGCGAGGCAATATTCTCTCGACGAACCGAGAGTTTCTGAGCGCCGCGAGTGAAAAAACTACGAGTGTGTGTGTGTGTGTGTGTGTGTGTGCGCGGTCGGGAAAATTCTTGGTTCCCGGCGGAAGAAAAAGTTCCGCAGCCCCTCCCCGAATCTCCCCGTTACAGTTTGACTTTTGAAACTCCAAAGCCGGGGACACACATAGATGGGTATATACGTGCGCGCATACATCGTCGGTTTACGCCAAATAATGTCAAGTGGCTTTCGAACGCGCGCGGGGCGAGGGTTTATTTTTAGCGGCAATATTAACGCGAATTGACGAGCAAATCGGTATATACCGAAATAACCGCAGGCTCGCTCGTCTCGTTTGTCTCTCTCTCTCTCTCTCTCTCCCTCCGTTCGTCCCAAGCCAAAACGACGGGAGAAGAAGAAAGGAAGAAGAAGAAGAAGATGAAAAAACGAGATGTCCGCGCAAGGTCCAAGGCCGCAGTCGCGTGGTGCGCGGGCAGACCACCTTGCACCCTGCTAAACCGTCCGGGCGCGTGTCGGCGTGTGTATATATATGGGTATATATACACACAGAGACGTATATAGCCCGCCGCGACGTGCGTGTATGTATATATGTAAAGGGGGAAAAGCTCGCTCTGTCTACTCGCGGGAGCGCGCGATGTAAAAATAGCTCTCGCGCCCGCGCGCGGCACAAGTATAACCCCTTTTGTTTTTCTTCGCCGCGGTTCTCGCGGATTTCACGCCTTTGACCCTCGTCGTCGGCTACATCAGCCGCACGAAACCCGAAAGTTCCACTTCCTCGTCACTTGCTCACGCGAGTGCGCGACGTAAGTACACCGCACATGCTGGAGAAGCCCTGTGGATTGCAAAGCGCATGCATAAGTACACGTACAGTCTCAGCCGCGGGAGTTGCGTCACGGCCGCAGCTTTCTCGCTCGATGTTGCTCTATCCGCGAGCTAATTCGATGTTTGCGCGGTTGATGTATACCGCGGCTGACGCGTTTTAAATCGATTTCGTATATTTTGATGCGCCACGTTGGTATAGAGGTATGCGTGTATAGGAAACTTTATAACGATCTTGAGGATCTTGACGATTCGAGGAGCTGCTTTTTGAGGAATGGATGTGTATATATATACCGACCGTGACATCCAAATCTTTCACGAAAATTCCGAGCGAAACGGCTCAACATTTTCTCCGGGTTCGAAACGAATTGACACCGTGCGAATGAGTTTGTTTTTTATTTTCCTCATCAGAGCGTCGCGAGAGAGTTTCGGAGCTGGGCAGTACTTATACTGTCTATGGAAGCGAGAACAATTAAGTACAGATCGAATATTGGGCTGCGAGAGGTTGGCTGATCAAATCTGGTCCCCCAGTATTTCCGAACGTCACTAAATAGCATGTGTGGATGTATGTACATACTGTTCCGTGAATTCAATCATACGTTTGCAAAAAAGAGACTTTGACACTGGGAAATATCGAATCGAACTCCAATTTGACGTTTGCCTGCAAGGAATGGAAAAAGTATAACGTGTACCGAATGACCTGCTCCGAAACGAGCTATGTACATCTGAAAAAGTGACACGCGAATTCAAACACTCATTTAACTTGTCATATACCGACAGCTCGTTCGGTCCTCGGGTAACGTTTCGCTTTTTTTTCCCTTCAAGATTCTAATTTCGAATCTCCACGTGTTAATACACACAGTAGTTTGAATTTCGAAAAAAAAACATTTAGACGATCGGGTATTCCCACGGCGCACAAACCGATATCACCGGAATAATGCGAAGCAAGAAACGGCTTTTCCGAAAATGTTGAAGCGTCCGGCGCGCGAATCATAGGGTGATTTATTGCCGAGCATTAGTCGGGAGAAAACGTCCAAGAGAAACAAGTTACAAAACAGCTGTTGGTCAACCTTCAAAACACAACAGACTCGAGAGAGGTAGAGAGAGGGAGGGCTGCAGCAGCGAGAGTGAAAAAGCTTATTGCGGCTGCGGCCCTAATTGCGCGCGTGGTCGCGCTCCAGAAGCTTCGTCGCACGCGCGCGCCCACAGCCTCCCTCTCATTTATGTAGCGCGTCCCGAGCGCGACGGGGCTAATAAAAACAGAACGACGACGACGACGCCGGGCAGAAGAAAACGAAATAAAAGACGGATGAATGAAGGCGCGAGTAGCGCGCGAAAATAGCTTTTTCCAAATCTCCCCCTCGCTCTCCTCTCGGCCCAATCAATCGCGGGCCCCTTTCGTATGTCTATATACGTGCAGTACGTATATGCGTGTGTGTCTGATATTATCAAGTTACGGCCGATCGGGCATGCGGAGCCTCGCGGCAGCTGTTGCCCTATTAGCAGCTCGACGCTCGCGCCACCGGTAAACAATACAATCCGTCAAAATTAAATGTTGAAGGTATAGAGGAATACGGACGGCTCCGCGATTATTATTAATATTCGAGTGCTTTCTTGGATAATTGACTTCCAAGGGTATTTCCAGATGAGCCGAATTATATTACACTGGCAAAGTTTGGTGCTTGTTGGTACAATCGAAATTATCGCGATCGAAGCAAATCCGATTGCAGTGGGTTCAAGCCTCAAACGGGTATTGTACATGCGGACACTATTATTTCCAGATCAAAATGCGTTTCTACCGATGCGAATTTCACTTACTCCGGCTGTGATCCCAATTCATGACGAAATAATCCGGATAGCCCGAATATTGTAGAACAATTATTAAAAGTGATTCTGAATGGATATTTCGTAAAATACTAAAATATTATCGTGATGACTCGAGAATGCGATTATAAGATGGATCAACATCAATGGTTGGAAATATAAGAGTGGCAGCTATTCCTATTGCACAAATATTTCAAACTAAAGTGAATGTTCACTTTCATCAATGTGACAAATTGACTGCAGTTCCACTCAATTATCCTTCCACTGAAGAGTATAGAGACTGATGACGAATAGGTGATTGTTATCGTTGAAACCCTTTACATGTCAAACGACTTGGTGAAAGTATTTTACCGGACGATGTTGTCAAGTACTCATTATGTGGTGGGAATACAATTTGTTGAAAGTTATCTCGAGTCGATTTTCATTCCAGCTATATCTCTTCCGTTTTTACGAAGTGAAACCTTCAACGCAATAAGAAATCGACTGGTTGACAGTGTAAATCCGATTATACCAAGCGGATTAACCGTCAGTTGATTTTCCGCTAGCCGCGAGAGAAAATCTAATAGGCATGACCGAATCAATCGGATCCTAATTGCTCCATGCATCAAACTTTTCGAGTCTACACTACTGTACGTATTCCAACGAATCCACATGAGGAATTATTAAAACGAGTTGGACACGTGAGAGAGTTGAAGATTCAACTGAAATTAAGATGATTAAAATAAGAAAAGCTGCAAGTCACAGTTGCAAGGGAGCAAAGAGTTATGGATGCGATCGGGAAAGAACGGGAGGAGGAATGTAGCCTGGTAGCCTCTTACCAGAGGCGATTGCACAATGGGCCGTGCGAGTGGAAAAGGAAAAAAACGCTCGCTCGCTCGCGCGGGCAAGAAAAGACTATGGGGTGCAGGGCGAGCGAGAGAAAACGAAATGGAGAAGAAAAAAAAGGGCGTCGAAGAAGAAAATCGATCGACGACAAGCAACCGAGAGAGAGAGAGAGAGAGAGAGAGAGAGAGAGAGAGAGAGAGAGAGAGAGAGAGAGAGAGAGAGAGAGAGAGAGAGAGAGAGAGAGAGAGAGAGAGAGAGAGAGAGAGAGAGAGAGAGAGAGAGAGAGAGAGAGAGAGAGAGAGAGAGAGAGAGAGAGAGAGAGAGAGAGAGAGAGAGAGAGAGAGAGAGAGAGAGAGAGAGAGAGAGAGAGAGAGAGAAGCTATACTCGACGAGAATCGGACTGTCCCTGATTCGACGGGGCTGTGGTAGCACTGGCCTACTGCGTATTACGTTACGACAGATAAATTTAGCGATTCTTTTACGAAGAAGTGGCGGCTGCGGCGGCGGCGGTGGCAGGCAGGGGGAGAGATACAAGATAGAGAGCAGCGCCGCTTGTACCGATGCCAATACGCGCGACGCGGAATTAATTGGCCGCTTGGACCGGCACCAATGTGATCGAGCCCAAATGGACGATCCACCGGGCGGCGGCGCGCATAACCGTCTTCTTCACTGCCGATACATATATATATAGCTGATGCAGCGCAACGATCGACAGCCCCTGCACATATAAACAAAGCGACGAGCTGGCCGTGTTATAACCGTTGCGATTAGCTGGAGGGCTTATTGCACGTATCTTGGGAAACCGAATTGTCCCTCTGAGAGACTCTGGCTTCGGCTTTCGGGCCGTTTCGACATCGGCTTTTACTATTTTCGTATATTTCGAGAGGACACGCGCCGCCGCCGCGTGTTTGCGATGCTTTTGTATTGTGTGCGCCCGCGGCGAATAGATCCGAGCCGCAAGTCGATGCGCGACGCGTGCCCCACTTGTCCGCAACCTCGAGATATCTTCTCGCGAAATTCACTGCTGCAGTTCGATGATACGCGATATGTTGACACGGGTGTGTTTCGTTGGGATTTCATTGGAAATGGGGATTTTCGCTTGATTTTTTTTAATGGTTAGTGCAAAAATAATTGGGAGTCGTATTTTTTGGATTTATGATTCGATCAAAATTCGAGCTAATGCGAGAGAGGTCGGAATCCGTGTGATGTATAAAGAACGGTAATTAGAGAGAAATAAAATGCTAATTCCCTATTGAAAAATGATCCCATGTCCGAATGAGAGGAGTACAAAGAAAAGGAGCTTCTTTTTATTAGTGTGGAGATTCCGAGGTTTTTCACCCAATATATAGAATTTTAAACTATGGTCGCTTATTATATTGTATCGCAGTACAAATACTGCAATACCCAAAATAGAGACTTCGAGTTCAAAACACTTTTATTTCTCGTTCGATCTTGACTTTACGAGCTTGCACGATATTTTTCATCAGCTATATACGAACTTTTCAATCAGCTGCTAATTTTTCAATTCTATTTATAAGTTTTTGCGAGGCACTGAATCCGCGTCTTGTGGATCAAGTTCGGAAAGAAATGAGAGAAACAAGACTTTTCCATGGAACATTTATCTCTTGTTACGATGTATCTTGTTTTGCAAAATCCGAATTCCGTTGAACATTTTTCCCCGCAATATGAAAGCCCTTTTTGTTTAATTGAATTTTGATCCTATCAATTATTCTCTGATGATACAATAAACAACGTTATTGCACAAATACATTGCGGAATCTTTACGTTATGTTGATTATTATAAACGCAGTATATAAAGTTCAAATAACAGGCCAAGTTCATTTTATTGATAACCCGCTTCACTCACTTCTCTAATCATAACTATTCCCTAATTACACCTACGATTGATCATGATTTCTCTCAGCAAGTTACACAAAAATTAAAAAATCAATCGTATGAACGGCTACATTGAAGAATTATACTTGATTCAACTACATGTTGTAACCTAACTTAATTGAGGAGTTCGTTGACTTTTAAAGTCTGAAAAATGAGGTCTTTTTGAAAGTATTTTTGAATTTAAAAATTGAGCATGGTTTAGAGCATAGAAAAATACTTTTTATTTTGAATTATATTACTAAATGGTGTTGTGACAGCAGGTCGATCGAGAATGTCTTTTTTGAAGGGATAAATAGCCAACACTTGGAACGAGTGAAATAAATTTTTCTTATTCCATAAGTTTAGCTGTCACGATATCTTGCTTTTGAGACAATATTGTTTTTGAAAACATTCCAATTTTTTTAATTCATGGAAAATTCGGCTGGAGTGTCATTCCCCGCTGATCGTGAAAGGTTTATGTCTAAAAAGCTAAAGTTGAAATTTCAATTGAATCGGATGTATATAAATGATCAAGCTATGCTGCACGCCAATTTGAAAAAATGCATCTACGGGATAATCGCGGTTAAATTTTTATTCCAACATAGGTGACTATTAAGAAAGTTCTCGGAAAGGAAGCCGTGAAATTTTTCAAAAATATTTCCCCTTCATAAGGGTGATGGACTCGGCCAAATACCTATCTATACTATCCACGTTTCAAGCCAATAAAAAGAAAATCGAAAAAGAAATCCATTCAAAACCAACTCGTCCTTATAGCTGAAATAAAATTTTCAACATGCGCTTGAAACAATACAATGGTTCAAGTGTATAAAAATCCTTCCTATTCCCCAAAGTGCCGTTTCACTTTATTTCCGCGCGTTCTTACGTCTAATCGGACTGATGGTATATTCTTTTCCAATGGTTAACCGTGAACAGCCAGCTTGGTGGGGGCAAACGGAGCATCTTGAACAACGCGGCGTACAGCATCTTCAAGAGCAACGATGCCGCGACGAGCGGCCAGCAGAAGGCCGACAATAACGGGGTGAGCTCCAGCAGCAGCAGCAGACGAGTCAAATACAGCTCGCAGAGCAGCACCACCGGGGGCAGCAGCAGCAGCTTCCTCCAGCGCAGCGTCTCCGCCGACGATGTGGTAGTGAGGCAGCGCGGCTTCAAACCCTCCGACAGGCACGACCCCGCCAAGCGAACTTTCCTCGAGAGCCTCTCCACCAAGTTTCTCCACTTCGACATGGTGACTATTGTCCTCCGCACTCCCGGCTAATCCGCCCCGTTCGCATCGACATTCTCTTCTTTTCCTTTTTTTTTTCTTTTTCGAGATACTAGAGGAAATGAATTAATGTGTTGAAGTGTGGAAAAACATGCACGAGAGTGTATAGAAGCGTCCCCGTAGGAACTGTGAAATTAACTATGAAATATATAAGTGAAAGTGAATCATAAAGACGTATATATAATTGTAGAAAAAATCTCCTTGAATCCTTACTACATTCGTGTATATTTTTGTACTTTTTTTTAGCATTCGTGTACATCTGTCTACGTTTTTTCACATTTTTATATACCTTCTGCATTTTAGAAGAATTGAATTTGAATATATTCAATATACTCATGCATACTTTTGTTAGTTTTAGTACATTTATGTACCTGTATGTATTTTTTTGTTTTTACAAAAAATTTTTTTCTTGTTCGTCTTTGAACTTACTTGTAGATTTCGTATATTAATTATTTTTACTAAAGGACGCCTAATATATGCCTCGGGGCAATTCGTACTTTGTATAATACTGATGTTTACAGCTGACAAATATCACTTCGGAGAACTCGTCCACCACTTCGTTTGATCACTTGCCAAAAACTTGAAGCTTTGAAGCTGTATACCTTAGTATTTATCCGTGTGTTTCTGGGAGGGGCGAAAAATAATTCTGCCACAGTATAAGAGCGAATTATGTTTATTACACCGGTTTCGGTGTTTAAGGGATCTCATGTTTGCTTGTTTATTCAAATTTTGATATTCATCGGGTTATGTTACAAACGATCCCAGTATGAAACGAATCTCCGGAGCCATTTGCTACAAAAAGTATATATACACACATCAGGTTATTCACGTTTTCATTGGAAATTTTTGAAAAATGACAAAAGTTTTTTATGTGAAAACTTTGATGGCATAAATTTGTTGTTAGTGTGTCACGCGACAAAACCACGACGTCGTCGAATTATTCCAAGATTTCATTGACTTTTTTTCTTCATTTCCACAGGAGAGCGGAACCTCGACTCCGATTAATTTGCAGAAGCTCTTGACGCCTGCGTCTGACTCGAGCGAAATGCTACACACTGTCAAAAATAGTAAGCAAATATTTTCCTTCAAGAAATTTGTCCACGCGAAAAAGATCGAATGACGAACGACTGGGTTACAATGAATTAGTGGGATCAAATAAAATTTGATAAATATATGTACCGCAAAAATCATGCGAATTTTACAGTGTGATGGGAATATAACTATTTCTGTTTGCGAATGATTGTCTGAATGTTAGTAATTGAAAAAAATTATTCATCCGTAGTGTTGTATAGTGGGTATATAAAATTAAAATTGTAACGCAGAAAAAATGTACGCCTCGTCGTACTTTTACGCGCCGACTCATCCGACTGTGGAGGACCAGGTGGAGCTGGCGCGGCGGATCTCGAATTCCCTGAGCGACGTCAAGAACGTGAAGAGCAAGGGCCAGTCGATGTACGTCAACAGGAAGAAGCGCTCGGTCAAATGGATTCACGACGGTAACGGCAAGTATGATACGCACTCGAATTCAGCTACTCTTTGCCTATTTTATCTCGCTCACAGACAACACCCGACCCGATACTCTTCACAATCTTATTTCGAAAAGTCGCCCGCGCGCAATCCGGCAATTATCGTTTTTCAACTTGGATTTCAGGCCAAGAGGAGGAAGAAGACACAGGCCCGATACATAAAGTGAGTCCATTGTCTCTCTACTCTCTCCACACGTGTATATATTTATATTGGCAAACGACATTTACAATTTTCTTTCTTTTCTCTTGTTCCTGTGTCGTCGCGCTTTATGAATTCTCGAAAGCCTAACCGAGGGGATTCGGGTGTGCTTTTTCTTTGGTTTTTCAGGATAAAGTACCGTTGAAATGCATGATGAACCCAAACGGAAAGGTACTGGACATCCACGGCATCCAGGAGGCACTCGGCGAGGAGGTGAATATCCAGACGATGCCCGAACATCCCGAGAGGCTGTTCGACATCGTCCGGGACTTGAATAACCAAAAAGGTCGCGGTAAGTCAGCACGAAAATACCTACTCACTGTTTTCCACTGTTCTTCTTCTTTCCTCTCGACGGTTGGCTCTGCAAGAAAGGAGAAAGAAGAAAAAAACGAAAAATAACTCGAGGCGAGCGACTTATACTTTCCCAGAAATTGCCATCTTAAAATTGATTCGTCTTTTTTTTTGTCGCCTTCGAAACGCCCGGTAAAAACATTCGTTTGGAATAATCTATGGCTCATTACGTCAGGCTTTAGAAATGGATTAGGTGAGCCGGTTATATTTAGTCTTAACGCGCCTCGAGGTGATTGGCCTGTTACGAAAAGTTTTTCGCAAACTTTTAACGTCTGTTAGATTAGTGCCAAAAATTCGTACATATAATAAGCGCCAATCCCGCAGTCGAGCCTTTGTATTGTCTGGGTAACGTTCGGCGGAATAAAGAACAACGCCCGCTACTGGTATTCCGATATTGTTTGTTTTTCTTTTTAGATTTTTCACTAGTGGATCTTTTTCGGTAGTGTCTGAGGAGTTGTGCATAAATATCGTGGATGGAAATCAGTGTTTATAAGTGAAATTGTGCAATCACAATGTGACACTCCCTTCCTTGACCTGTTTCAATAATTATAATTGTTTATTTACGTATAGAGTTTCCAAGGCGATAGCTGTATGCAAACACGTTTGATTCATTGTTACGTCACGAGTGCGTGAAATGGGACAGGGGACAATTTTTCAAGTTACCTTTATCTCACCTCTGAATGATACACGTTCACACATTTAAATACCTCAAATTAATTTCACGATAAATTTAAACGGGAATTTTCGTGCCGTGACATCGGATCAGACAAACGTACTTGGAAACAAAATTACAGTCAAGTTCAAGTTATGCTCATTTGATTAGTCTCCCAACTCCCGTTGAAAAGTGGATCGGATAATATTGTATCACACGCGAATTTGGCTAGTTGCCTCGCAACTTGGTAAAGACCTCAATTTAACGAGAATCTTAATGAAGATTTCGAAAGAAAAAACGACATATAGTACCGACGGTTATTAAACTGAAAATGAATTCGAATTGAAAATAATGGTACCTAACGCTAAACGCTAACAAACTTAAATTCCCAATATATGCAGGTGCAGAAATATTTGCGAAGCGTAGGAAAAGATCAGAAAAGTGGGTAGTCGACACTTCTCAGCAGCCTCAATCGCCTAGCAGCCTTGGTTACGAGAAAGCGCCGATCTATCCTATGAAACAGGTGAGTTTATGCCTGAATTGACATCGCTAACCCGACGATCCGGAACTTAGTTATCGCACTTGTTGCAGGAGATCGGCGTTAACGAAAATTCGAAATTCGACAAGCCGTACTACAACCCTTTCACCGCCGATCTTCCGATGGATTACTCAGCCCCGTCAGTCACAAGTGAGTCGTTTTGTTCTATCTCTCTCTCTCTCTCTCTCTCTCTCTCTCTCTCTCTCTCTCTCTCTCTCTCTCTCTCTCTCGATTTCTGAATTCGGCAAATAGCCGTTGCTTTGACGCATCATGCAGCCGAATTATAATAATGACGACATGCAAAAATGTTACTCTAACCGGTGAAACGAGCACTGCTTTGACGCTTATATAAACTGCTTGGGACGTGGTTAAAAGACACCACGTTCTATTCTGTGATGTATCTGGCAAAAACGTTGCTCTAACGCGCCAGGGTCTGATTGTTTTGGGGTGGGTTGGGTACGGGAGGGGGATAAATAGGGCAGCGTAAGGAGTTGACGCGCTTGACCAAACTCGGCGATACTAGCTGTACATACTAACAATGCTTGCTCAGGCTGTGGCCACCAGCACCAGCAGCAGTGCTCGCGCGCCAGCTTCAGCAGTGCCCACTCGGACTGCGGCCCCTGCCACACGGACCTGAAGAAGATGTACCTGCCCGATCCCAACCAGGTCGGGCCCAAGCCGGAAAAGTCGAGGCGCCAGCCGCGCTCGTGCAACTCGAGCGTAAGCAACGGGCACACGCGCGGCTCCCGTCACGCCAAGCACAACGGCCACCACCAGCCGAGGAGCAACGGCTACCACGCGCACCACCTCAATGGCTTCAGCTACCACAACAACGGCTACGGCCAGCAGCCACTCAGGTCTGCCCACCCCTACCACAACGCCCAACACAACGGCTACCACAACGACAATGCGTACCAGAACCCGGCCCCACATCACAATCGTCCCCTCTACCATAACGGCCATGGCTACCAAAACCCCAACGGGTATCACAACCCCAACGGGTACCACAACGCCAATGGATACCACAACGGCAATGGGTACCACAACGGCTACCACAATCCCAACGGCTACCACAATGGCTACCAGAATGCCAATGGCTACCAGAATGCCAACGGCTACCAGAATGGCTACCAGAATGGCTACCAGAATGGCAATGGCTATCAGAATGGCAATGGCTACCAGAATGGCAACGGCTACCAAAATGGCAATGGTTACCAGAATGGCAACGGCTACCAGCCGTCACAGAGCAACGGTAACGAGGAGATCGAGGAGATTGAGGAGATCGAGGAGACCGAGGAGAACGAGGAAAACCCAGAAGAGGACTACACCCCGGTGCCGGTGAAGCAGCTCATTCAAGAATTCGAAAAGACGTGCAGACCCCCGATGCAATACAAGCAATGCCCACCAGGAGCGACGGCTCCACTCGTTTGCAACAACCAGAGCGACATATCGCGCTACTTCGAGACGAGGCGGGATGTCATGTACCAGAACCACTCTGACCCCCACCAGCAACAGCAGCAGCGAGGCCAGTACCGCAACGGTTGCGCGAGCTCGAGTGGCGACGACGAGGACGACGACGACGACGATGATGACGACGACGAGTCGCTCGACGACTCCCTGTCACCGGTCGATCTGTACAGAATGGGCCTCGTCCAGGGCAGCGCACCAGCGGCCGGGCACAGGTCCTCGTCGATGAGCACACTCGACGAGTACTACCGCAGGCAGCTGCAGCAGTGCGCCGAGGAGGGTCGCAAGCCCGAAGTCTCCGGGCCGGACGTGCCGAGGGCCGTCAGCCTCGCCGTCGTACCCTCGCACGAGGACATCCTCGCCCGGAAGAAGAACCTCAAGAACACGCCCGTCCTCGAGAACCTCGTCGCCGGCACCACCACCCCCGAGTGCTTCAAAAAAGCATATTCCGAGGAAGTAGGCAAGTGACGCCGATTAGCTGGGTGTAACAGCCCACCTCCCACCCGCTGTGCCCGCACTCAGCTTTATGTTTCTTCCGTTCTGCACCTCACTAACCATTATATGCTTGCACGCTTGATTTCGCTAGTGGACTAATCGTTTGTTTTGCAAACTGCTTGCCTATAAGTTTTCACTAATCGTCAGCTACCAACTCATTTATTTGGTTCCAGTATGATTTATTTTTCCACATTATGCCTTATTCTGATTCCAAATCACCGTACAACGTCAATGAAAATTGTAAAATGCCACACTCGGTCGTCCGACTTAACTCGTAAAATCACTCGTTTTTCTATAGTTCGCGTAATTTGAAGTTGGGAATTTTATAATGCACAAAGCAAAGAATCGGAGATCGTGTCTAAGATGCATATTTCTCATAGTCTTCTTCATTGACTTGATTTTTATAAAACCATATCATGTTTTCTCACGGAAATAGTGAAACATTAATAAAAAGTTACTCCATCTCGAGACATTTTTACGAGAAGTCAATTGGTTTCTAAAGTCTCAAGTTCTCAAGTAAATGAAAAACTGAGCATTCGAGGATTTATATTTAAAAATCTCAAGAAATATCATTTGAATAGAGAGGGAAATAAATTCTGATCACCGGCAACGTTCTAATGAAATACGGGACGCGTGAGAATTAACTTTATTGCCCGAGAGAATTATTCGATCAAAACGACTGCCCGTCCGGATGAGATCCAGTTTGATTCTCCTTCTCTCCTCGCAATGAATTCCGAGATGACTGACACGCGTGTCTCATGTTGGATACAGAATCGAACAAACTCCACGACAAGACGTATCACGGGCCGAAGATCTCGAGCTACCAGAACTTCAGCACGAACTACAACACGGCGCCGAGGGGCTGGGACCGGTCGCAGGCGGTCTACCGGCCGATCAAGTTCGAGAAGCCACAGGACAACAAAATCTCCTACTCCGACTTTTAGCTTGGCCCGATGTCCTTCACCAGCCGAATACAAGCTTCATCCGCGCTCTCTCTCTTACACGTACACACAAAACCACGCTCACATTCAAGAATATATATTATACGTCCCGGCTCTCAAGCGCTAAGCTTGAAAAATAATAAGATAACTCATATAATGAATACACCTCGTGGCTCGGAGGCGTGCAAACTTTGCAAAAAAGCTCCCGACACGTGAATCCAAGCTGCCCTCTAGATGCTGCCCATTTGCTCCTCCGCGGCGAAGCGCCAGATTCATCTATAATTGTCTGAGGTGATTAAACTCTTCATCATTTTTCACATTTATATTTTTCATTCTCAGATTAGCTAGAATGTTAGAATATATTCTAGAAACGTACAGGTAATTTTCGAGCGCAATAACTCAACCATCAGTTATTATGTTGTACTTTTTGTTTCTAGAAAAATTCATGTATTTCTTTTGCCTTTTGTAACCGTAGCCATTTATCCAGCACCATCGTGGTGAGGAAAAAAAATGTAGAGCAATCTGAACAGAAGTTTATTAGTTTCTTCATTTGCATTAACGTGGTAGATTCTTGAAAAACTATCAACAAATTGAAGCGATGAAACGTGCCACAAAATCGATATGGATATTTATGTACAAAGTTGGCTTAAACTATTTATTTTTTTTTGCAGATGACACAAACGAAAGGAATATTTTAAATACCAACGCCCGAAGCATTTCTGAAGTAGACCGAACCTCCCCGGGAAGGAAACAATTTTTCCAAACACACATGGAAAACGACTATTTTGAAGACTATCGATCGATGAAGTGAAAAATAGATGAGCAAATCAAATTGATGTACATTAGAAAGCGCTCAGAACGCTTATTGTCCTATGATGATCTGTGTTAACAAAAGATGTTATTTTTCGATCACCGATTTTCCACAGCTTCGATAAGCATATTTACGCAAAGCCTAGATTATGTATTTTTCGCGCGATACCAATCGATCGAGACTCTTTTTTCTGCAAATGCTTTTATTTGCTTTTTATTGTCAGAAATTTAGGGTCTCGTCGACAATAACATATTGTTTATATTTTAAAATCTCGTCGCTGATATTCTATCAGCAGACCAGTGCTTTTCAGCTATTGTTATGTGTATAATTACTGTTGCAATTACTGTTGTTCTCGCATTTTCTCTCCAGAGCTTTCACAATAACTATGAAGGGTATTGAACTTTTCAATTGACAACATTGAAATTTTTTCTAATTGCCTCTAACCCTATTGTACATTGAAATTTCCACCTAAAATGTCTCTTTTTATCGATTAAATGTTGAAATAAAATGAATTAATAGTGATTTTGTAAAAAAAAATTGCGAAAAATGTAATTATTATCGTAAACTTTTATAGTACCTACGGTGCAATTGTCAAGAGGTACTCGGGCCTGTAATTGGTTTTATACGAGGCCATCTATTTTAATTCAAATAACTTATTTTATTGACAAATTACGATAAAATTGCTATATATGTTGATACCTAAAATGTTTCGTAATGATGTATGTACATTGTAACAAATATTCAAATGTGTTATAAATAAAGATACATTTCTTGTAATGTTTCCACCGCCTGTGTTTTTTCTAATGATCTATTTCATAAATTCGGAATGACTTACGTCTATACTCAAGTCTTTGTGCGGTTTTCTGAATGAACCCGATCTTCGCGGTAAGTTCCTACTATCTTTCATTCACCTTATGTATTCGTTTCGTTCGATTATGCTTTGGCTCAAATTACCACTCATGTTTCCAACTCCACTCATTAATGAACCGCGTGTTATTCACTCGCGTGATAAGATTCTACCGTGAAAAGTGGCAACGAAACATTTAATTGTTCTGGCGAGGAAATTCGAACGTACTTTTTGAAAACACTAAACCCGCGTATGATCAGTTATTCAGATGAATCACAAAGTGCATATGATAAAATGGAAGGAGTGAGCTTATACCATATACATTAATGAAGTGACAGCTTATAAATAAGACGGTGGATACCCGTCAAGAATATAATTTGTATTAGGGAGCCAGATATTACCGAGTAACTTCCTCCAATGGCTCCGAGGTTTATATATGGGTTTAAAGTGGTTGAATCTATCCATACATATATCTGACTATTGGTGCGACGCGCACGGGACAATTGTGGGCTTCTCCGATAAGATAAGCGTCTCGCAGCTGTGCGGGAATTGCAGTGTTGGTCGCGCGCGAGCGGGGCACTCACTCGCGCATCATAAACGAGCAGCACAACACACACGGCGCGCGAGCGGCGAGCGGCGAGCTCGGAATCTCGGATGCATCATGAATAATAACAGCTGGAGGCTGGCGAGCCGGCCAGTCGTCGCGTACCAGCGGCTCGACGAAGTAGCAGCGCCGCCGTCTGTAGGTATTAGACGCCTCGTAGCCGCTATGCTGCTCTTGGGCTCCGTCTCGACTCTGCTCGCCCTGCTCATCCTCGTCGCCGGCTCACCTGTTCGACGCTCCACTTGCGGATACGAGGTGACACATACAAACTATAAAACTTACCCAATGGTTCGGGCGAACGCAACGGCTCCTTCGTTTCCAAGAATCCAGCCGATGAATGTTTTGATTCGCGAGCCCGCGTCCAGCAACGGTTGTGTACGATCCCGATTCATCCGGATCGTTTGCACTGCTACTGTGGATTAGCTCTAATATATATATATATATATATATATATAGGCTCGGCTTTAGCTGCCGAGCAATGTATATTGAAATAGCTTCGTATACACGCGACGAACGAACGGATTAATTTGATGAATCATGACATTTGATAAAAGGTGAGACCGCGACCTAGACCGCGAAAATCAAGGATGAACGCGTATTGAAAATTCTTCCAAAGTTTTACGATAAATCCCTAGTAAATGCATATAAGTGTGCGAAACAAATGCGTTATTAAGCAGTCTATTTGGGTCGAGGAAAATATTTTTATGTACACTTGCATGTTTTTGTATACTTTTGTCCATAAAAGTACAAATATTTACAAAAACGTATAGTCGCAAATATCCCCAAAGATTTCTTTATAAGTACTTTTTTTATGCCTTATTTGTTTTTACTTGTATGTAATGTACATACATACATCGGATAGAGAATAAAAAAAAATTGATTCTTCTGTACACAAGTGTCCAAAAACGTGTACATAAATGTATTAGAGATTCGATAAGATTTTAGAGTGTTCCAATCGGAGCGCTTTTATATACTCTTGCGTGTATGTATGTACACTTTTGTACATTTACATATACCATTTGTATGCATTTAAACACATTAATTATTTCCACTTCGGATTAGACCGATATTCAACGCGTATAATATGCGCGATATTAACCCGATTTGGGTATCGTGGGTCGCTGGAGACCCGAGCCATTTTTATTTTGTCTAATATCTCGGAAACCAAGAGAGGGAGAAATACCTATCCCCACCCTAAAAAAACTTTATAATGCAAGGACCCTTCGTACTGAGTCACGTTCTGCCAGTGCCTTCCTGGATGTCGTAGTGCACAAATCAAGTTCGTTTCGGGTCGCCAGCGACCCACGATACCCAAAACTGTGGTCGAAATCCGCTTTGAGCGGCAAAATAAGTTCCGGTTTTTTATCAAATTTATCAATATTTTCGAGAGATTAGGCAGTTTTCAGAGTCATGTATTGGTTTTTTCCATTTTTTACAGATAACCAAAACAAAAACCGAGACTGTGGTCGAAAACTGATTCGAGCGGCTGGTAAGTTGCACGTTGAAAAACGTGCAACTTGACACTTCTCAATTAAGCATCTCTTTTGCTCTTATCAAGTTCGCGATTTTTCAAGTGGAAATACCATCTTTCAACTTTATTTTGCAATTTGAAACTTTTAGATATCTTGATTTTTTCAAAAGTTATGAATTTTTCCGTAAATGCATGCATTTTTGGAAGGGGGGTATGTTTATTAATAAAAAAAAAATATTTATCCAATTTTTTTTCCAAAACCCATAATATGCTCTCAAAGTAGAAGGATTGGAGAGTGTTCAGGAATTTTTTCAGATTTTTTTATTGAAAATTGCCCTTTTTAGCCTGTATTGGGTCTCCAGCGACCCACGATACCCAAATGAGGTGCCGAAAAAAGCGATACCCAAATCGGGTTAATATCCAAGGAATATACTTATATATGAATGAATCGCGTATATAAAAAAATTTAATTTTGTATTCTATGACCGGATCGACACAGTCGTGCGTGAAAAGTGATCCGGACAAATTGAATATCCACTTGGTGGCCCATACGCACGACGATGTTGGCTGGCTCAAGACCGTCGATCAATATTATTTCGGAGGTGGGTCTTGATAATAGGGTTGAGGAATTTTTCACAACACCTAGTTTTTTCATATAAAATGCATGGAGAATCAGAAAATAATTAGGTCGTATTTTTTTATTTTTGTTTAATGTTATTTTTCTAAAAGATATGACCGTTGAAAGATTCGGCGTTTTCGATAGATATAGATATACTTCAAATGCGAATGACGTCATATCGTTACTAACGACATGAATTTCATCTCCTCATATTAGCTCGAATTTTGATTGGATCGAAAAACAAAAAAATACGACCTAATTAATTTTGCACGTTCTTTCGATTTCTACGATAAAAAAAATAGCGTATTCTTCCCAATTGTACGCGCGATTCCGGTCAACGATCTTACGTTCTAACGGATTCTGCTTGTGCCCGAAGGTCGGATGAACGTCCAAGTCGCCGGGGTACAATACATCATCGATAGCGTCGTAGACGCGCTCGCCAAAGACCCAGACAGAAAGTAAGTCGAACCGGTGCGCACATGCTAAGTTCCAAACGAATTCTCGTTATTTATACATTATATATGTAACAGTAAACAGAAGATTAACGTAACGATACTCATGTACTTTTTGAGCTCCCTATGTTTTCAGCTCTAAACATTTGTGTTAAAAGTAAGGATAACGGGAAAATAATCGATAAAAGGGAACAGTATCTGAGAGAATAAATACATCTTTGGTGCATATTTTGAACTTATCGTTGCATTGATAAAGTGAAATAGAGCATCTTGCGATACACAAAATACATTCTTAGTTTTGATAAAGACTGGTATGCAAAGCAAGCTCTAAGAATATTCGGATCTATTTCATTCGTGATAATTAAAAAAAAACACATTGACAATAAGATATTGTAAATATATGAATATCATTCAAAAACTCATACATTTTGTCGACATGATAATGACCAGGCTTCACAGATTGACTTCGAAATGATTGTTCAACAGATTCATCTATGTAGAAACAGCATTTTTGTGGAAATGGTGGCAACGTCAGAACGAGAAACGGCGGCAACTCATGAGAGATTTGATAAACGAAGGAAGGCTCGAAATAATAGGAGGAGCATGGAGTATGAACGACGAGGCTGTCACACATTATCATTCGATCGTGGATCAATTCACATGGGGCTTTAGGTCTTTTTATTACATATATTTTTTATTCGATAATTTCATTCGATATTTCGATATTTTTTATTCGATATTTTCACTTGCTGACAATTTTTTGAACATTGAAAATATTTAAATACAATATTAAATGAAATATGATGCAAACTACGCGAGGGAAATAATTTTTGGGTGGTATTCCGATGGTTTTAATGAAAATTACTGTTCTTCGAAAAATTCTATAGGAGAAGGACTCTAAGTTCAGCCGTTTACAAGCTTTTTTACGCGCGCAATTTTCCATGTAAACGATTGTTTGTAACTTTGTCGATATTGATCATTTCGTGATCTTTATTCAGGTATCGCCCTGTAGAATGGTTCGAGAAAAAAATGGGCTCGAGAATATAAAAAATAATATACTTGTTTTTTCTCATTGATGGCACTCTTTTAAAATAAAAATTTTGTCAAGAATTTTTTTTTTTTTTTTTTTCATTTAATATAGTTTATATCAGAAAGTAATATCATGCTAAGATACGAATTTTAGTAATTCATGACACACAAATATGTATTCAAAACCTAGGACATTTTTTTCAATTTTTCATATCTTCTGAATAGTATAAAAACAAACTAGTATAATGGAAGAAATTATTGTTACTATTGGTATTCTTTATCAAAATATAAAAGAGCATAAAGCATAATATACATGGGTGAAATTTCAGGCGTCTAAACGATACGTTCGGAGAGTGCGCTCGGCCAAAGATCGGTTGGCAAATCGACCCGTTCGGCCACTCGCGCGAGCAAGCCTCGATATTTGCTCGTCTGGGTTTCGACGGAATGCTCTTCGGCCGGCTTGACTACCAGGACAAGTCCAAGCGACTCAAGGACAAAACCTCCGAGTTTATCTGGAAAGCAAGTCCTAGCTTAGGTATAATATTGCCTCTGTCTATCGTAACAATCGCAACATCGAATTATCAAACTATTAGACATAACATCTTTAAAGAATAAGTCTAAATCTGTTTAACATCTTAATTTTTATTTTTATCGATAGGCAACTCGGCAAATTTATTCACAACTATGCTGTACAACAACTACGGACCACCGCCCGGTTTCTGCTTTGATATTCTATGCCAAGATTCCGAGCCAATGATCGACGACGCCGATAGCCCAGATTATAACATTGAGCATAGAGTATGTGAGAACGAATTACTTATGCTGATTGATATCTCAATGAGACTAAAATCTAAAAATTGATAATTTTGTTTGAGAGGATAAACAAATTTCACTATAAACTGGAATCCATTTTCAGATTGAACAGTTTTTAAAGTATGTAGAAAAGCAATCTAAACATTATCGTTCAAATAATGTGATTCTGACGATGGGAGGAGATTTTACTTATCAATACGCCGAAATGTATTTTAAAAACATGGATAAACTTATAAGGTACATTCATTATATAATACATATCATTTTGAACAAAACTGTTCGACTAGTTCGAATCAGAAAGAAAGAATAATATATCTGATCATAAATAGACGGTGTTTCAATACTATAAATGTTCTGTATAACACAATGTGATAGTTAGAAAAATGTTCGTCCATCGAAAAAAATTATCGAGTTTTAGAATTCAAAAGTCCTTTGAAAAAAAGTGGAAAAATATTCATCTAAATGATATTGAATTTAAATTCAAACAGGTTGAAAGATTCTTAAAATATATCAAGTTGCAAGCTTCCGGGTATCAGACAAATAATGTTATTCTCACGATGGGCGAGGATTTTAATTATCTAAACGCTGAAATGTGGTACAGTAATTTAGATAAGCTCATCCGGTAAGACTTGATCATTTTACTTAATGTAAGATACTAGCTACAATCATAGAAAAGAGATTGAAAAGTTTGCAGTGGAGAGGGGGGGGGGCATACCAACGGTGTATCATAAACAATTATCAAGATTTCTGTGATTCCCCTCAACTTACGGTAAATCGCCAATGCGTCGAAAGTTGATAATTATGATACGAATTGCCGCGAATATTTTTTTTTTCAGATTGAGTCGAATTATTTATTTATCAGTATTATTTGGGAAATACGCCCCCTCTCCTTTTTTCTTAATCTAGCAATTGGATAGAAAATTCAAGATAGTATACCATGCAGCAATTACATCATACCTATCATACACGAAATTCATTCTTTTCAGATACGTGAACGAAAGAAATGGTTCAAGCTACAAAGCCTTTTATTCAACTCCGTCGTGTTACTTGAAGTCTTTGAATGAGCACAATCTCACTTGGCCCATTAAGACTGATGATTTTTTCCCATACGCCAGTGATCCTCATGCTTTTTGGACTGGATATTTCTCCTCAAGGCCTACCCTTAAATTTTTTGAACGGATGGGTAACAACTTCCTACAGGTTAGCCTTTGATATTTTCCATAGGCTTTCGTGTATTTAATTGACCGTCGGAAATATAAAATCACGAATTCGTGCGAACATTCATTGTAGGTGGCAAAACAGTTAACTGTACTGACGAATCAACCTGACAACAAAGAGTTGGAACTTTTTCGAGAAGCGATGGGTGTGATGCAGCATCACGATGCTGTTACTGGCACTGAGAAGCAACATGTTGCTGAAGATTATGCTAGATTATTACATCATAGCATGATGAATGGACAAGCTATAGCTTCGAAAGCTTTAAAGTAATCTTGCATTTTACAATAAACTTTGTCAACCACTTCAATGCCAGAAAACTCATTGCCATCTGTTCTTCTAGCAAATTAGCATTGAAGAAAGATATCCCGAAACCTGCCGAGTTCAATTCGTGTCTGCTTCTCAATATTAGTTCTTGTGAATACTCCTCTGAGAACAATAAGTTTGTCGTAACTATTTACAATCCTACGAGTCAACCTCTTACAACTTACGTTCGTTTACCAGTACAAGGACTATCTTACAGTGTCAAGGACTTTACTGGTATGTATATACTTGATAACATCTTGTATATGACCATTTATACATGTGTGTGAAGGTTTCTGAATTATAAGAGTTTTACAGGAAAAGAAATCGTCTCGCAAATAATACCGATACCTGAACAAGTTCAGAATATCCCAGGTCGCTTCAGTAAAGCAACAAAGGACCTCATTTTCCAAGCAGTTAATATTTCTCCATTTGGGTACCAGTCTTTTTATGTTAGCCAGAAATCGGATGGAGAAGTTGATTATCAAGATGATGAACCGGTTTCTATCTATGTACAACATATTGGCAGAGAGGTATGGAATATATTTCCAAACAGAGTAATCAATTTTATTGTTCTTTTCGATTTGTCATATTGGATTTGTTCATTTTGCTCCATTTGAAAATTAAATATTTGAAAACGTTGAATAGAACAAAACATTTGCTTTATAGTTTTATAATATCAACGTAGACTCTCAAGGGAAAGTCATTGTGCAGCCTGTAAATGTAGCCAAAGCAATAGAATTCCAGCAATCATTCCATTATTACGAGGGAGCAGAAGGTAATAATAAGGTATTCAGTAACAGATCGTCGGGAGCATATATTTTCAGACCCAAAGAAAACCAAAACAAAGACTTACCATCAGGTGGTACATTCCAGATTTTCAAAGGTGAGCTGCATGCGCCCGATAAAGTTTCAAAACGTTTTGGACTAAGATTTAATTGAATGAAATACTTGAAACTATCGATTAATATTTAATTATCGGGCTTAGTGGACCATTCCGAATTATTGAAAAGTAAAATTTCAAAAGAAGGCTGGATTGGAACGATCCAATAAGCCCGATAAATAAATATTTGTCGTTAAAACTTATGGATGTGATAAATTATTAATTATCTGAAATTATCATCGTTCCAACTATTCCAAAATAACCCAATGGTGTCATAATATTTTTAGGTCCCCTCGTTGAAGAAATACATCAAGTTATTAATGATTGGGTGAGCCAAGTGATCAGATTATATAATGGCAATAATTACGTTGAATTCGACTGGCTTATTGGACCGATTCCCGTCGAGTAATAAAATAATATAAACAATTGATATTTAAACTAAACAAGTAGTGTAAATATTTGAATTAATATTCATATTTTCAAAATGTAGGGACAAAATCGGTAAAGAGATAATAACAAAGTATTCGAGTAATTTGAACAGCAACGGTGAATTCTATACAGACAGCAATGGCCGAGAAATGTTGAAGCGAAAGCTGAACTATCGACCTACTTGGGATTTGAACCTGTCTGAACCAATATCTAGCAATTATTATCCTGTCACATCTAAAATATCAATTGAAGACTCTAGTAACAACTTTAGATTGAGTGCCTTGACCGATCGAGCCCAGGGTGGCTCGAGTTTGAGAAACGGCGAAATCGAATTGATGGTAACAATGAGACACATTTGATGATTAAAATGTATCCTTCAATCGCGGAAGGAATCAAATATGATTTATTTCCCATAGCTACATCGAAGACTTCTTCGCGATGATGCATTCGGAGTTGAAGAAGCCCTGAACGAGTCGGCATATGGCGAAGGTCTAGTTGCTCGAGGTCAACATTATTTAGTAAGTGATAGCTTAACAAATCTGGACGAACTAATTCTGCAAGAGAAAGAACTTGCTATCCAATTGTCTTTACGTCCGTGGATATTCATTAGCCCAGTGTCCGAAACGTTTGATGAATGGAATCAAAATTATAAAATGGTGGTGTGTATAAAAACTATATTCCTGTTTGTCAAATCTCAAGAAATTTATTTGACTAAGTTGTTCAATTCTAATATGCTTTCATAAGAATAATGGAGCAATAAAGAAACTACCGAGGAATGTTCGAATTCTCACGCTGGAACCCTGGAAGGAGGGTGAAATTCTGCTGAGATTGGAACATATTTTCGAAGAAGGCGAAACGCCTACATACTCCAAGCCAGCTGAAATTGACTTGAAGGTAAATATAGATAAAATGAATTGTACGATATTTATTCATGATAAATTTTTACTTAGCCCAGCATAAAATATATTCTATCTTTGACGCTTTATCAATGTGTAACATTAATGTCTTTAATAAGGATCCGTTTTTTTTTTCTAAACAGGATTTGTTATCCGGTTTCAACGTGCATTCAGCAGAGGAGACAACCCTTGGAGCTAATCAATGGGCAAAAGATATGAAGCGTCTCAAATGGTATCCAGAAACAAACGAAGTAGCATCAAAAACTAATAGTCCAAACAGTGCCAGTGCCGTGGTTTCAGATAATTCAATAATTGTGAGAATTAAACCTATGGAAATTCGGACTTTCGTGGTGAAAATCTCAAATTCCGACAAATCTGTGGAGTGACATCAAACATTTATTTCACTAAACGCATTGTTTTGAAAATGATTATCCATTCATACATTTTTTACCCTTGAGTTATAGAAATTTTAATGAAAAATAACGAAAAATTAACCAATGACTTATTTTAGTCTTCGTTTTTAGAGTTACAATCTTCAAATTAGAGGTTCAAATAAATTACTATTTTGATAAAATTTGAATCACTTGATTTATAAAAATTCATATTTCTATAAATAACTTTGAACTATTTTATAATATTTTATACTTTTCAATTAAAATTTTGGATTATATATGCTTTTGAAATGAGTATCAATTATTCATATTCCCAATTTACAATTTTTTTTTCTAAATGACGATTCAGAATACAAATGAAACGTAACTATCCTCAGAGAGTATTTCGAGTATTTAACCAAACGTTAGATATAAAAGCCTACGTCACAATAAAACCGCTGCCAATTGCATTAACAGTATGAAGTAAGAAGAATGTTTTGTTGATTCTGATCGATCCTCATCAGTATCTAGTTACACTAGCTACATTCAGACGCGCTGCGCGCGATCTACATTCGTGCGTGTTAAAATTATGTTCCAATCATTCACCTACGATATTTACTTATCAATTCATTTACAATATTCACATTTTTAAACCCTTCATTCATATTTCATTAAACTTTTATTTTATTTTCATTATCCGCAATTTTAAAACCTACATTTGGATTTTGGAAGCATCTGGCGAGAAGGATTTGGCTGTTACAACCTCAAAACTTATCGTTCTTATTTTTTTTTATATGTCTAATGAACATTAAACTCATAATAATTCGGATGACAGAGTCAATTTAAGTAATTTCTACTAAATGGACACTGTCATCAAGCATTAATATATGAATGCAATATCCAAAAGTTAATGATTCTATCCTCCGGTATGATTATAATTCATATAACTGATTCTATCAGCCTTTCCAGAGTAATGTATTTCTAGTTGATTCTTCCAATCAAACTAGCTTGAACAAGTGTCTCCTACACTTAGTATCAAGATTTTCAAAAAATATTTTACCTTCATTGAATATATGTGTGATGAACCTTTTGTTAGTTATGAATTGTAGGTATGAAAGGTGATTTATGAGAAAATTTTGTGATTAATAGAATTGTTAGTATATACTTGAAGTAAATTATTATTAGTTTATTATTAGTAAATTACTAAACGTGTTTCGTCCAAGATCCACCTGATCGGACTCATCAGTAAGGTATTCAGGTGAATCCAACCTTAGACACATTGTCAATAAACAATACTCTAGAGGAAAAAAGGCAAGAAAAATCCAAAAAACATTACTTATATAAATCTCACTATAAACCGAACTTTTCCCGACTTTCATTGGACAATAATTTGTTAACTTCACTATAACAATTAACACCATATTTTATAATTGATTTACAGCGACAAAATCGAAAATTTTAAGAAAATATCATTTAATAAACAAGAAAAAAACAAGAAAAACTACTTTTATTCCTGTATACACGATATGAACTTGAAACGCGTGTGTAATATTCGGAATCCAATCGAGAACTGCGTAGAGGGTGTAAAATGAAAATCTGTCAGCCAACGTGCATATACTATGGAGTTGACTCATACCATAGGCCCTCTGTGTTTCTTTCTTACGTTAGAAGAATGTACAGAAAAAAAAAAAGAGCGGGTGTCATATTACAAGTTGTCGAAAAGCTGGAAGAGAAAGCAAGCAGTATGCAAGAAAAATTTTCTACCGAGGATATAACTGAGTTTGAGTATAGATTGAAGGAATATTAAAATTATGTAATTTTGTCTTCATTTTGTATTGTGTAATGATTCATCAATGATTGATTCTAATTCTCATTATAAAAATATTCATGTAATTGCAATTATCAGCCATTGAGGAGACTGCAATTGCCAACTGACTATTTTTTCAGCATAAAACAAATGCAGTTATTCAATGTTTATTACTTTCACACGCGTATCACACACATGTACATTCAATATTTAGGAAGGTGTAATTTTTGAGTAATATGTTCAATGATTGCAAGTTTGAATATGTGAATTGTGAATATATTTTCATCTCAATATACTAACCAAAGGAATATATTTCCATCATTTTAACAATGTATGAAGTTGTATAAGCAATAGATTATTTCTATGTATAATGTAATTGAATTGAGAAAATTAGTGAGGATTGAGAATATCAAGGGAAGGAGTGATTTGTTAGTTTGTAGTAATATGATTATACCAATTTTGGATCACATTGCAAGGTTGTGATCCGATATGATTTGGCTTACAGCTGATGCCAGTTTTGTTTATATGTCTAATGAACATTAAACTCATAATAATTCGGATGACAGAGTCAATTTAAGTAATTTCTACTAAATGGACGTAAGAAAGAAACACAGAGGGCCTATGGTATGAGTCAACTCCATAGTATATGCACGTTGGCTGACAGATTTTCATTTTACACCCTCTACGCAGTTCTCGATTGGATTCCGAATATTACACACGCGTTTCAAGTTCATATCGTGTATACAGGAATAAAAGTAGTTTTTCTTGTTTTTTTCTTGTTTATTAAATGATATTTTCTTAAAATTTTCGATTTTGTCGCTGTAAATCAATTATAAAATATGGTGTTAATTGTTATAGTGAAGTTAACAAATTATTGTCCAATGAAAGTCGGGAAAAGTTCGGTTTATAGTGAGATTTATATAAGTAATGTTTTTTGGATTTTTCTTGCCTTTTTTCCTCTAGAGTATTGTTTATTGACAATGTGTCTAAGGTTGGATTCACCTGAATACCTTACTGATGAGTCCGATCAGGTGGATCTTGGACGAAACACGTTTAGTAATTTACTAATAATAAACTAATAATAATTTACTTCAAGTATATACTAACAATTCTATTAATCACAAAATTTTCTCATAAATCACCTTTCATACCTACAATTCATAACTAAAAAAAGGTTCATCACACATATATTCAATGAAGGTAAAATATTTTTTGAAAATCTTGATACTAAGTGTAGGAGACACTTGTTCAAGCTAGTTTGATTGGAAGAATCAACTAGAAATACATTACTCTGGAAAGGCTGATAGAATCAGTTATATGAATTATCGTTCTTATGTTTCTTGCTTGCCTGCATTCATTATCTATATCTATATTTTACTCGACTCGTCACGTGGTTAGGTCTACACCAATCAAATTACGAGTTAAGACGCTTCACTTTGACCCCCATCACTTTTTATATAAGGATACGGACGTGCTACGCGCGATCTACATTAGTGCGTTTCCAAATTATATTCCAATTGTTCACACGATGAATTCTTCCACTTACCTATTCATCAATTAATTCAAAATATTTGCATTTTTAAAACCTCCATTCGCATTTCATTCAACTTTTATTTTTATTTCATTCTGCGCAATTTTAAAACCTATATTCTACAAAACTTTCTTTTTTCTTCCTAAGACTATACGTGCCTCAACCTCAAAACATCGTTCACATATGTTCCTTGCTGGCCTGCATTCACTATCTATTTCTATATCTTACTCGACTCGTCACGTCGTAACTGGCTTCACTTTGATCCCCATCATTTTTCATATAAGGATTCGAGCCCCTACGAGCATTTATAAAGAATTTTCCCAAAAACACCTCAGGATGAAATTATTGCTACTACTTCATCGAAACAATCGCTTGATTCACGGGTACTTGATAATTTTGCGTATTTCTGAAGGATATAGTAGATCGTGCACCTGAGCACGTGTATAGGCATTTTTCGACACAGCTATTTTCCGCCCAGACACCGGGCATAAAACGCCCTAGGAACGAAAGCGCAGCTTTAGTTATAAGTTTGCGCGTGTAGATAGCGAGGTGCATATACTATGTCCCGCGGGTTACGAAGAATAGTATATGCCCCTCGCTCATCTAGGATATTTCGGGGCGCGCAACCTTGCAGCAACTAAAGCTGCGCGATCGGATCGCAAACATTTTCCGTGCCGAAATCGCGTAACTGAGCTCGGGGCATAATATACCGAGAAGCGACTCACTAAAATTTTCCGTCAAAGAATACCAAAGAATACTGAAAAGTACCATAACGTATCAGGAGTACCAGAAATACTAAGAAGTACCAGAAAGTACCAAGGAATACCAAGGGGTGTTTTCAGAATTTTGAGAAATTTTATGGGATTCTTATAAGGGTTAGGTGTCCTTGCGGTTTGTGATACAAGGTTTTGAACGAATTATCTAAAATTAAGATAAATTTTATCTATTTATTTGCTTAGCATCAATTCATAGCATATTTACGCCTGGCACAAATATTTACACTTTAATTACAAATCTTCATACATTTGAAAGTGGTAATTTGAAAGAATAACTAAAAAAATGAATGATAAATTGGACAAATATAGTGTTACATTCAATCGATCGATGATACATAACATTTTTAGATGTCCGGTAGATATTTAGGTATATTTCCGATTACATTTTTTTCATCAAACATGATTTTTAATGTGGTTGCAATTGGGGTAGCCAGATTGGGCGATTTTTTCACAAATTCATGATCATAAGATTGGGGGATCTATTGTGTTTAGCGAAATTTTATGTAAAGAGAAATTAATCAACAAAAACAAATCGTCAAAAATCACAAAAATCCCCCATCTGGTGATCAATAATTTTTCAAGTAATAGTTGAATCTGGTGATCCTGGTTACAATGTGTACATTTCTTGCAGGAGAGGATAACCTCTGGACGTAAAAACAAAAAGAATGTCATTAATTCCACTGATTCTATCAGCAATACAGAGATAATTTCCTAGTTGATTCTTATAATCAAACTAGCTTGCCCAAGAGACTAATGCAGCTTGGTAACAAGATTTTATAAGATTATTAAAAAATAATCTTTACCCTTTGTACAAGTACATATAAATAATATATATGGTGTACATATAATGTGTATGTTTAATTTGATTAGTATTAGGAAGAAATAAAGTGTATATAAGAAATATGCGTTTCGTCCTAGATCCACCTGACAGGACTCGTCAGTAAGGTAATCAAGTGGATCCAACCTTATACGCCTAGTGCGTGTATTCTACAATGATAGAATTAACGGTTATATAAAAAACGTGAATTTAAGGATATTAGTTTATATTATGTTAGTATACTATAGATAAATCAATCAAGTAATCATTATTTGATTATGTCTAAGGTGTATATTTTATAATAATAAAGGTAAACTATACAAAAAGAAACAAGTACTGAAGGGTATTAATTATGTATATGATAAGTATATGCAAAACAACAAAGGTGGTAGTTGGAAACATACATACACATATGTTTTATTTTTTGGAAGTACTATTAGAACCATGGAATACCAGGAATACCGAAAAGTGAATTTTGAATACTTCAGTGAGTCGCCCTTCGTAACATAATATTCCGTCTAATACATGAATTTCAATCTCTAATACTAATCTGTAATCTCCAAATTCCCAAATCTCCTAACTTCGCTTAGGTTTATAATTTACTATTCTTATCAACTGGAAAAATCACGGGGAAATCGTCGCATGACATTTTTTTCCGTTCTAGACTTGGCCGAAAAAAATTGTTTTTGGTAATTTGAACTTAGTTTTTATTCAACGTAAAGAAATTGATGGAAATTAACCTTTGTGTTTTTATGTCAATGATTCATGCTCTTATCTGATAATCTTTATCTTTGAAAGAATCGTGGATTGAAATTAAACTGCAAGATAGGCTTAAACAAGGGAAATACGTTGGTCTCGATCGATCTATTTTAATCAGCACTCAACGCATTCCCAAAAAAAAATTCTTTAAACAGCGTGATTGATAAAACAGGTGATTCGCGTTACAACGAGGCATAAGTTGTCTTCGCTCCGACAATGAGCTATATCACTTCCTGGGCCGAGCTAGACAAGAAGAAGCTCCTGATACTACTGGCCGTAATTATTGCACTTACGGTGGTTGGTTTAGTTCTGGGGCTTTGGGTATTCAGCGACAATGAGGTGAGTGAAGTGTCAATAAATCATTCCGAGTTAAGTGTCAACAGGTGAGTGTCGCGTTGATGAATGAAGTAAAAATTACAGATGCAAAGTCCGTTCATTTGAAAAAATAATCTCATTTCGAGAATCGCATATCACGCAATAGTGCTTTTTTCAAATGCTCTTTTATTATTTACACGAGCACTCGTAACATAATATACTATTCTTGCTATGGAAGGATTTATATGCTTGTTGGCGTGAATACGGGAGGCTCCATTGTTCGGTAGCATGCCAACGTTTTTTCTGAGTATAAAAGAAAATAAATTTTTTAAATACAAAAATTCGACATTTTCTAAAGTAATGTCGATTAAGAACGAGGCTGGATCTGTTAATCAATATATACTTTGTTTTTTCGTAAAATACAATATATTTCAAGAGTTCCGAGCCAACTCTGCTTCCAACTTCTACATCTTTGCCAACATCCTCAATTGAGCCACCATCAACTTCAACTTCTTCATCTTCTCCAATCCCACCGCAGGTCAAAACTTTGAACATCCATTTAGTGGCTCACACGCATGATGATGTAGGCTGGCTCAAGACTGTTGACCAGTACTATAACGGCAGTACGTATTTACAATAGTGAAGAGATTTATTAGAGACATAGAATATTCATTTTTATCTCTTGTTTTTTTGTCAAGCAAGCAATAATATTCAGACCGCTTGCGTAAAATGTATCATAGACAGCGTTATTGAATCTCTTCAGAAGGACAAAAATAGGAAGTAAGCACACATATTCTCAATTTCTTCCACAAGAAGTACTGAATTGCGGACAAGATTAGTCTAGAAAATAGTGATATCTTTTTAGTCCAGAATATTTGAAGACTTATAATAGAAAATGCAATCTTTATTGACATTACCATATCCTATAATTATTATTATTTCAATTGGAAGCGAATATGTTATTCTGTGAGAAGGCATATGTAAAAGAACGATAGATAAACATGTGTCCGCAGTTCAGGGCATTCCTTTGTCAGTTTATGCTAATGATAGAACATCCCTAATGCAGGTTCATTTATGTGGAAACGGCATTTTTGTGGCGATGGTGGAATGATCAAAACAATGAAAGAAAGCAAATCATGAGGGACTTGATCAACGAAGGCCGGCTTGAAATAATTGGTGGAGGCTGGAGTATGAATGATGAAGCCGTAACGCATTATCAATCAATTATTGATCAGTTCACTTGGGGCTTTAGGTTTCTATCTTAATTTAAATCCTTCGCATATTCCGGGATGATTGAACAATAAATAAATGAAATTTTATAACACCTTTGATCCTGTAATTTCATTCATTGTAGACGCCTAGATGACATGTTTGGAGAGGTCGCACGTCCAAAGGTTGGCTGGCAAATTGATCCATTCGGTCACTCAAGAGAGCAAGCTTCCATATTCGCACAAATGGGTTTTGATGGCTTGTTCTTTGCTCGTCTCGATTATCAAGACAAGGAAAAACGTTTGTCTGATGCGACAACCGAGTTCATTTGGGAAGGAAGCCCAAGTCTAGGTATGGCCGACTAGAATATGTTTTTACTGCCTATTCAATATATTTTCAACCGATGTACAACTCGTATGCACTTCTTCTTTCATCCATAGGCGAATCGGCTGGGTTATTTACATCTGTACTTTACAATCATTATGAGGCACCAAAAGGCTTCTGCTTTGATACTTCGTGTCCAAGTGAAGACCACATACACGATGATGTTAATGACACAAAATATAATTTAGATAAAAAGGTAAGGGATAAAAGTGACATTGGAAATTGATCCCTGAGGATATTTTTTCATTGAAAAAATTTTCTAACTTTGACAGTGACTGTGAAAATAAATCTATACTCATTCTGTAGGCAGATAGACTAGTGGATTTTGCTTTGAGACAAGCCAAAGCTTACAAGACCAATAACGTTATGTTGACTATGGGCAGTGATTTCAATTACGAGCACGCATACAAATGGTACGATAATCTGGACAAGCTTATCAAGTAGGTTTCCCCAAGCAACAATTTTTTTTATGACCATAGCTAAAATTCGAATTCATGATTCCAAATACACTGGAAACTATTATCCATTCGATATTGCCATATAGATACATAAACGAAAATAAAGGATCAGAATTCAAGATTTTTTATTCAACACCGTCCACGTATTTGAAAGCGGTGAACAATGAAAACCTCACTTGGACCACCAAAACCGATGACTTCTTTCCATACAGTAGCCAATCACATAGGTTCTGGACTGGTTACTATTCATCTAGACCAACGCTTAAATTTTTCGAAAGACTCGGAAACAATTTTTTGCAGGTAAGGATTGTCTGAAGCGAAGGTCGAATGAATGTATCGAAAAAATTATCATGTATGTTTTTTTTAGGTAGTAAAGCAATTGCTAGTATTGTCGGGTGAGTCTGACAATGAAAAACTTGAACTCTTCCGGGAGCAAATGGGAGTGATGCAGCACCACGACGCCGTTACGGGAACCGAAAAGCAACACGTTGCTGATGATTACGCAAAATTTTTGTTTGACAGTATGCAAGATGGAGAATTTATCGCTTCGAAAGCCCTAAGGTCATTATAACTATTTTATCATAATATATATATGCCCCTGGATTGGGTTCGACGGTTGCAGCACAGACTGGGTGAATTTTACTCGAAGCATTTTTCGAACTCCTTAGAGTTACTCCTTGAACTTCCGTGAAAATGGGCCTCGTATCGCCATGTATATCATTAGCTCGAGGTACCATGTATATCTGTGAGGTTTGTTACAAGTAAATTTTTCACATTTCCGACACTTTATATCTTCAAAACAAATATAGTTTTTTAAAACTAATGAAGTAAAGTTTGAATAAATGATCTTCTCTCTCGAGAGAGAGTTTTTTCTACGATTTTCGAACTTTAGGTTTATGCAGCTCATTAATGTATCAGAGAGTATCGATTTTTTGGAGCTGAGTAAACTCCACCCAGTGTCATCTGTATACGATTCTACTAAAATGTGGCTCTTAAGAGATATACGAAATTCGTGACAAGTAAATTTATTATTTCACTAGCAAGTGGATGGCGAAAAAAGATAGTGACAAACCTCAAGAGTTTCATACGTGTTTGTTGTTGAATACCAGTTCTTGTGAACACTCTTCCGAGGAGAAAAAATTTGTGGTGACGGTTTACAACCCGACGAGTCAACCCATTACGACATATGTGCGGCTACCAGTCCAGGAATCGCCTTATGACGTTATGAATTCTGATGGTAAGTGTAGTAAAATTTTGAAGGCTGATCCCTTACGACGATAATTCCATGATTGATTTTTCAGGTATACAAGTCGAGATGCAGATGATTCCAATACCAGAACAGGTGATAAATATTCCAGGTAGAACTAGCAGCGCAACGCATGAATTGGTTTTTCGAGCCGATAAAACCCCCCCTCTGGGTCATCAATCTTTTTTCGTTGAAAAGAAAACAAGCCTGAATAAGCAATCCATGGAAGTTCAATCCATTAAAAGTGACGAAAAATCTATTAGTGGAAAGGTATGGCGACGTCTCCTATACATATAAGTCCTGATTGAAATATTTCACCTATATATATTAAAATATTCGCGAGGTGGATCTTATCCTCGCCACTTTCAATTTCTTCATTATATAACTGTTAACAAAAAATAATTTCACAGTCATAACGAAAGTATTGTTATTCCTTCGTTTCTGTTCGTGAATCCTAAAAGTATTAACGAAGAAATCGACTCCATAAACAGTTGAAATGATAATTCTTTTAAAATTTGATGCACTCAATACAGAGGCAAAAAAATATCATGAATTATTTTGAGAATCGAAATTTCTCAATTCGTCCAATGTCTTTCTTCATTTTAGTCCTACGAGGTTATCATTGAAAATGATGGAAAAGTCATTGTCAAGTCATTGATCAATGAACAGCTGAAAATTGAACAATCGTTTCATTATTATGAAAGTCGGGCTTCGGGCGCCTACATATTTAGACCGAACGACGCGATTAAAAACATATCACCAACTGGAAAGTCAGCGTTGTTTAAAGGTATAATTCATTTAACCGTCACAATATATGAACGCTAACGAATCGCTAACATGTATGATGTGTTGAATTCAGTGCGTATGCGATCATATTTTTTCAGGACCATTAGTTGAAGAAATACATCAAGTTATTAATGATTGGGTGAGTCAGGTCATAAGAGTGTACAAAGACATGGATTACGTGGAGTTTGATTGGCTTGTTGGACCTATCCCAGTCAAGTAATGAAATACAGAATTAATAGTGATTCTTTCAATCTTGCTTTTTCCAAAAATACATCTTTCATCTATACTTTCATTGATTTTAGAGACCAAGTTGGCAAAGAGATAGTTACGAAGTACAGTAGCAACTTAAACAATAATGGAGAATTTTTTACGGACAGCAATGGTCGTGAGATGTTGAAACGAAAACTCAACTATCGGTCGACCTGGAATTTAAAATTAGACGAACCCATCTCTGGTAATTATTATCCCGTAGCAACTAAAATAACTATCAAGGATGCAAGTGATAATTCAAGCATGAGCATCTTAACTGACCGTTCCCAGGGAGGATCTAGCTTGAATGACGGCCAAATTGAATTAATGGTGAGAAAACATGAGCTTATATCTCCAAATTATGACGAAAGAATTTCTGGAATATATTTCAGGGATTCGAATTCGAATTATTCGTTGAAGAAATACAAAATATTTTGATCCTAATGCAGTGGTGTACCTATCGGATATGAAAAAGAAAGGCATATAATCAGATTCAAACAGACGAGTAAAATTATATTAGCATTCTCTTAAGCAATAAGATTACTAGAGTTTTGTTAAAATATATGAAAACATATAAAACTCTGAGTTCATTTTCTTTAAAAATCGCAGTCGTCATAAGAACCAGTTCAATTACATGCACGAAATCGTTACTTTGCAGCTGATACCCTCAAATCGATCCCTTCTACACAGTTTGACAATTTTATTGTAATCAAATCAATCCAACTTTCTATTTTAACTTTGAGAGATAATTGTAGTTAAAACGTAAAGAATAAAAACGATAAAATCTGGAAAGGAGAGGAGAGAATCGAAAGTACGGTCCGATATAAAGATTGATATAAATTGAATGCTCTCTTTAGTCCTCGTAAATTTCTTCTGACAAAACTTGATTCCAGTTGCACAGAAGACTATTGAGAGATGATAGGCTTGGAGTCGGCGAAGCATTGAATGAAATTGGAATCAAAGAAGGCCTGGTCGCAAGGGGTAAACATTACTTGGTTGGAGGTAATTTGGATGAAACAATACTTCGTGAGAAAGAATTAGCTACAGAGATGGCTTTGCGACCGTGGTTTTTTATAAGTCCCGTAAAAGAGACATTTAAAGAATGGAATGAATCTTATAGGATGAAGGTGAGTTTCAGAATAGAATTATTTAGTTATTTAACGATTTAGGATCAATGAAGCATTCATACAGATGCAAGAATGCTATTAAAATTGTTTAAACTTTAAAGGGGACCGGTTTGGCTCAAGAATTTCCACCAAACGTCCGAATTCTAACACTTGAACCTTGGAAAGATGGATCGGTTTTACTCAGGCTAGAACATCTTTTTGAAGTTAGTGAGTCGTCTAAATATTCTACGATAGCTGAAGTCGATATCAAGGTAAAGATAAAACCTGACGATATAGGCTATACAAAACTAATTCTTTCATTTATCATTTGAGAATAGAAGCTGTTTTCGGGTTTCACTATGGAATCTGTTGAAGAGATGACACTGGGCGCAAATCAATTGTCTAAACATATGCAACGGCTGAAGTGGCATTCAGAATCGAATGAAATACCAAAACTTAATGCGAATCGTAAGGTGAACCCCAGGGAGATTAGTGCTGAATCAACTTTAGTGGAGCTAAAGCCAATGCAGATTCGAACCTTCATTGTACGTTTCAAGAAGACTGAATCAAAGCATCAGATCCGTATAGTTAAGGATCCCGAACTGCGTAAATTGCTGACCAACCAGCTACTCTAGTTCATCTTGAGAAATAGCGACTTTTTTCTCATTTGTATAAACCATGAAAGTAATGAGCATATTTTGAAGCCATCGTTCATCATATCACGTTTATGAATAAATGTCAACAAATTTATGCCTTGATCAAGTCAATACGTAATTCTCACTGAATCATTTAATTCGATGAAACAAACAAGCCTTGTTATTTGGATAATTGGGAAAATATATGCATTTTCACGATGGTACCACCGGACTACAAGACGTTGAGACAAGATTAATAAAGTACATATAGTGAAGTTATCATGCGACTCTTTTTATTTTTCTCATTCAATCCTTTCAAATTAAGTGTCGTCGATTATTCGTCATTATACAAAACTCTGTCGATATATTGATTCATTGTATAATGGACTTGCTGACAAAGAATACAAAGTATAGAATCGACATTCAACGAATAATAGAGCTATTATTGAAACCTTCAAAATAAACTGTCACAGTTTATATATATTCAATTTTATAGATATAAAATACGTGAGTTACATAATTTGGTTGGTACCGTCATAATCCAATTCCAAAAAGCTCGAAAATAGAATTGGGTTTTCATATATCGAAGAAATTTCGTAATTACTTGGAATGTGATTCCGTGTTCTGAACACAGAGTACGATGACACTAAATAGTAGACGTTGTCAAGTTTGGGTGACCAATCATGATGAAACTCTCCAGCCGTATGTAATACAGCCATTTAATCTAACGTTTCGATTTCTCGGAGATAAACGGTGATCGGAATTGTTAATATGTATCCGGAAACATTTTTTTGCCGATCTTAATTAGGTTAAAGTTTTAAGAAACGTGACAAAGTATCGGTATTATACCATCCTCTGCTTTTGATCTTGTTCTTGAGCGTAAAGATTTTCACGCCCGAGGGCACTTGCTATGACAACACTAGAAAGCTAGACGGCGTAAACATGATAACAATACGCCCACAAAACTAGAATAAAAAGCGTAATTTACGCGTATCGCGATGAAAAATCAGTTACAAGCCGTGAGTCTCATACATTCTGAGATATTCTGAAACTTTCATACAGTACAGTTTTCATTTTAGCTTATTCGATGCAATTATTATGGGATACTTAATTATCATCGGGGTATGAGAAAATTAAAAAAAAACTATGTGTACAGCTCTATATACTGTGTTATTTTCATTACCTTTATCGTACAGATATGAATCAAATCACTGGGCTGTTGCAAAACTGATATTCATCATTTTTACATTCGCACATCTAATCAATCTAATTGATTAGATCGATTTCAAATCAATCTAATCAATCAATAATAAATTTTTTGACAGAACCTCTGTATGAATCCCATTCAACGTTTTTCCTCGACATTTTCTCCAAATTCCAAAGATGAAATAGGAAGGGACGCTCGTATTTTCGAATCATACTGAAGTGGTTTTTCTCTCCGAATCGGGACAGTGAATCAATATAGTTTTGTGTTCAGTGAGCTAATCAAATGAATTACATGAGCATATTCTCAATCGATTGAATTTATCGTTTGGGCATCATGCATTAGAACTTATTCAATATTAATATAAAATTTCATTGAGTTTACGAATGAACGGCTCTATAAATGAAAGTGGACTTCATGAAGTGCCTATTAATCACTATAAGCAGCGTTATCTCGGCATCAATGAAAAAGTCTCCTCTCCAAAACGTTCTTAACTTCCACGATGAACACATTCACGCGACTTATACGCGTGACAGAAATCACTGGACGAGTATGACGCAGTCGCGTGTTTGCTGCTTAAAGATTCTTCATTCGAGTTCGAATTTGGAGATAACTTCATTTGGAAGCTTCCCGCGGACTCGATCAGACTCATCGGGATGAGGCACATCTCTTCAGTGCTGTTAATCTTTGGGATTATTCTTGTAATAAATCGAAGTTTAGTCGCGAGTTTACCCGTGACAAATGAACGTGAGCAAATTTGCGGCTATGGGGTAAGTCACATTGAAAACTAATTGGAATTCCACTTAGCTTTTTCGTATACCAGAACTCTCGATGAGAATTTCGTCAAGTTTATGTTTAATTATTTGTTGAGGAAGTGACTTTCATGATCTCATAGCTGGTATATTGATATAAAGTGATCGAATTATCATTCTGTTTTATCGCAATGGAGTAATTTTGATTATTGAGAGTCTGTTCAAAACTATTGATTGAATACTAAGATAAGTATAACTATTCAGATATTGGACTTGACGCTTGACCGTGTTACAGCAAGTAGAATCATTATTTTCTGACGCGAGAGCTTCACCGCCAGAGAAACTGTAAAAAATAATAAGATTATCTATAAAATTTTATTTTCAAATTACAAAATTGGCATTGACTACGTAACGTATTGAATTTATGAAAAATAAAAAAGACAACTTTCTTGGGGCTACTTGAGGAACATTTTTCCTCATCCAAAATCTTATTATTTCTCTGATGCATGTGTACATGTATTTCAATGGAGACGCTATTCCATAATATTGCTTCAGCAATTGAACTGACACAGAAATTGTCTATTTTGAATAGGCATGCCTGAAAACTAATCCAAATAAATTGAACATCCACTTGGTGGCTCACTCACACGATGACGTTGGTTGGCTCAAAACTGTTGACCAATATTATCACGGACGTAAGTTATTCTAACGAATTATATTCCTTTAAAAATAAACTTGTACGCGAGACAATTTGTAAATGTTGTACAATTCATTTTCTCGAAGTTAATCATTTCTACCTAGCTTATGGAAGTGAGCGGGGGAGAGCCGCATGTTTTCAGGAGCACTCATCAATGTGCGTACCAAGTTCATTAGTCTGCAAGATCTAATTAATAATTTTTCACATCCAAAAATTTTAAGCGATAAATATTTATTCATCAGGCTCAGTGGACCGTTTCAAATTTATTAAAAAGTGACTAGACCTGTTTTGTAGTTTTTGCTAATGTTTGATAAACATCTTAATAGTTCGAGACAAGTTCTAAAAATTTAAGTTCATAGCCTGTTTAATTCTTCGTCCGGGCTTTGTTTGAAATTTCAAATATAAAAGAGTAGTTTTTATCTTTCATCTTGGAATGTTCATGATCTTGAAAAGTATTGATGATGTGTTGATTATAGCAATTTCTTAAAAATGAAATCGAAATTGTTCAATTTGCGTATCTTGTCGGAAGAACGAGAAATTCTTCCGAAAATGTGCTTTGGAAGAAGCGTTTTCAAGAAAATGAATTGTTCGTGTATGGCACATTTACAAATTGTCACGTTCAAAAAAAAATAAACTATAATAAATTGTAATATATCATATTGTACAATTTTTATAGAAAACAATTACATCCAAAGAGCTTGTGTTCAATGTATCATTGATAGCGTTATTGAGGAACTACTCAAGGATCCAAGTCGAAAGTTTGTCTTGATCTGATTTCTATATAACGACGTTATAAGATTAAAGATTCAATTAATTAATGAATGTTTAAATGATGATTGATTTTGAATAGATTCATCTACGTTGAGACAGCATTTCTATGGCAATGGTGGAATCATCAAAGCGAGGACAAAAAGCAAATCATGAGGGACTTGATCAACGAAGGCCGGCTTGAAATAATTGGTGGAGGCTGGAGTATGAATGATGAAGCCGTAACGCATTATCAATCAATTATTGACCAGTTCACTTGGGGCTTTAGGTAAATCAAAATTACCTGTTTTGTGGAATTCTAAAAGATATAATCCTGTTATCTCGTGATAGGATTCTACTTAATTATTTTATTATTGCACGATTGCTGTGATATAACAGAATGATTCACGGTCAGTGTATGTTAGTGATGTCATCATTACATTGATTGAAAATGAATACATCAGATGCTAGAGTCCCATCATTACACTGTGTCATTGTCATTTCGATTTAATGGAATAATAGTTGCTACAATAACGTCTTATCATAAAATGAGATACTTATTTGCGACGAGACAATATAATAATGAGAGTGTGATAAGAAGTGACATTTTTAATTTAGGAGATTGAATGACACGTTTGGACCATGTTCACGGCCCAAAATTGGCTGGCAAATCGATCCGTTTGGTCATTCACGCGAGCAAGCTTCAATATTTGCCAAAATGGGGTTTGATGGACTCTTCTTCGCTCGACTTGACTATGAAGATAAAGCAAAACGCATCAAAGATAAGACTACTGAGTTCATTTGGAATGGAAGCCCTAGCTTAGGTATACTCACACTTTTTGAATTTAATAATCTATCTAATACGCCACAAACAAAGAATTAACTGACATTATGCAATTTAAGGTGAATCGTCTAATTTGTTTACATCAGTATTATACAATCACTATGGACCACCTACTGGTTTTTGTTTTGATGTTTTATGCTCGTATTCTTCCATAAATGATGACAAAAATAGTTCGCAATACAACGTAGATTGGAGGGTACGGTATTGAAAAAATCTATTATTACTTACTTATATTTCATGAACCAAGTTTTATTTCTTATGATACTATAATAGTTTTGTAGAATGGGAAGGAATAAGAATTGAAAATCCTTAGAGTTGGAAATTTTATTTTCTTTGACTTCAGGCTAGAGAACTTTTGAGATTTGCTGACACTCAAGCAGACGCATATCGCACCAATAATATACTCATTACGATGGGCAATGATTTCACCTACGAGAACGCAGAGCCATGGTTCACAAACTTAGATAAATTGATCAAGTAAGATTGGTATAAAATATTTTGACCAGTTTCTCACACTTATGTAACTCCGAGAAAAATATTTTAGATACATCAACAACGAAACTTCAAATTACAATATATTTTATTCTACACCTTCGTGCTACCTAAAGTCAGTTCATGAGCTGAATTTAACTTATTCTGTAAAAGCCGATGACTTCTTCCCCTATGGCAGTGATTCAGCATCGTATTGGACTGGCTACTATACTTCCAGACCTACGCTTAAATTTGCCGAAAGGATGGGAAATAGATTTTTGCAAGTAAGTATGCATTGTCGACGTAATGTATTGATAAAACTTAAAAAACTGTGAGTCTGATTAGTTCAAATCCATGCCAATGGGGTGTGAATAATATTTTTGTCGGATTGATATTAAATCCATGTATTTGTACTGACTCAATTAACCATTGGTTGACAAAAATAATTTGTTCAAATTAAGTGATTAATAAAAGGTAGTAAAGCAGTTGTCCGTTTTGACAAATGAACCTGACTGTGAAAAATTGCAACTTTTTCGGGAACAAATGGGTGTGATGCAACACCACGATGCGATAACCGGTACTGAAAGACAGCACGTCGCCGAAGACTACGGGAAGTTCTTGCATAAAAGTATGGAAGACGGAGAACAGATCGCTTCGAATATATTAAAGTGAGTATTAATTGTATTCATATAGATCAAAGAATAGTATTTTTTTCTGGAGAATCAATGTTTAAAGAAAAAATAACAATTGTTCTCACTAGAAAATGGGCGTCGAAGAAAGAAACTGTCGAAGAATTGAATTTTCATTCATGTCTTGAATTAAACATTAGTTCTTGTCAATTTTCTTCTGAAAGTGAAAAATTTGTGGTGACAGTGTACAATCCAACCAGTCAACCGCTCACAACCTACGTTCGTGTGCCAGTTTTAGAATCAACTTATAGCGTTCAAGATTTCAGTGGTAAGCTATCCAGTAGCTTTATTGTTTTTTAATAATGCAGCTTTTACGATCGATTTCACTTCAAATCAGCTAACTACATGCTTACTTTTGGTGTACATGTTATAATTAATGCAACATTTTTTAGGTGCAGAAGTTATTTCACAATTAGTACCAATAGCAGAACAGGTTCAAAAGATCCCAGGTCGTACTAGCAATGCAACGCACGAACTAGTCTTTCGAGCTGAAAACATTCCACCTCTTGATTATTACTCTTTCTTTATAAATAAAAATACAAATGCAAGTAACTTTTTTGAAAAGTCTCATCCAGCCGAAGCAAAAGCATCGACATTAAGCAATAGAGTGAGTTAGTTGAAAGCATTGGAGGAATTGAAAATGAATACGAGAAAAATGATCCTTAGATAACTGCTCATTTACTTGTCATAGATGTACAATGTCTCAATAAATTCGGATGGTGAAATAGTATTCGAATCCATTAAAGCAGAAGGTTTGAGGTTCAATCAATCATTTCACTATTATGACGCTCATATTGGCCGACCTAGACCATCTGGTGCTTACGTATTCAAACCTGATCGAAGTTATCCCAAAAATTTGACAGCTACTAGCAAATTGCAGGTCTTTAGAGGTAAGATAATGATCGTCAATTCCCAACTATCATAGCGTTTTATTCTTGTTGTTGTTTAATATATAGTAATGATTTTTCAAATTAGGGCCCTTAGTTCAAGAAATTCATCAAACGATAAACGACTGGATAAGCCAAGTAATCCGAATATATGACTGTAAGAACTACATCGAATTCGATTGGTTGGTTGGTCCGATTCCCGTAAGGTAATTGAATACGTCTAGCAATTCAGGATTAAATTAGTAACTCAAGCCAAAATCGAGCTAATTAATGCCATTAATTCTAGTGATACGATTGGTAAGGAAGTGATAACGAAATTCTCTAGTAATCTAAACACAAGTGAAGAATTTTATACGGACAGTAATGGTCGCGAAATGTTGAAACGGAGGCTCAACTATAGACCCACGTGGAATTTAACGCTTACCGAGTCAGTAGCAGCAAATTATTACCCAGTCACAACTAAGATTTCAATCGAAGACCAGAGTAATAAGTTGAGACTGAGTGTCTTGACCGATCGAGCGCAAGGAGGTTCGAGTTTGAAAAATGGAGAAATTGAATTGATGGTAAATTACGTAATGTGTATGAGTCAGGCAACTTTCGTTCAAAATGTTTACGGGTTCCAATGTCTATGTTTAGGTGCACAGGAGATTACTCGTTGATGATGGGTTTGGAGTCGGCGAAGCATTGGATGAAAAATCCTTCGATACAGGCTTGGTAGTAAGAGGTCAACATTTCGTAGCAGGTGGAAATTCTTTGAATTCCGACGAGCTGATACTGAATGAAAAAAAATTGGCTGTGGAGCTGGCTCTACGACCTTGGATTTTCATCACCCCGGTGCAACATACTTTCGAGGAATGGAATAAATCTTACAAGATGAAGGTAGAATTGAAAAAATCCTATTTAACGGCGTTAAATACTTTTAGAATCATTTATTGGCTATCATCAATAAAATCATACTTATTCCGTCTATAAATTCGAAAATATCATATATAAAAATAATGTTATACAAAACTGTTACTGGTACAAAAAAAATGGTTTTTCAATATAAAATTTTAGTGATAAAAATTTTGTTTGTGACAGGGCGACAATCTGATAGGAAGATTACCCGTGAACATACACATTTTAACATTAGAACCATGGAAGGATGGAGAAGTCTTACTCCGACTTGAGCACCTTTTCGAAAAAAGAGAAACGATTACCTACTCTTCTTCTGTTAGAGTTGACCTCAAGGTATGCATACATGAAACTATTATTTTGAACGAAACATATTATTTAGTAAATATTGATCGGTCAATATAAAGAGTTATAGTTAGATTAATTTATTTTGATGAATTACTATACTAGTCATTAATAACTGTAATACTAGAAATAATATTTCAATAAGTCGTGCATGAAATCAGCTCATTTTCACCATGTAAAAGGATAGGAAATTGTTTATTCCGAGCGTGTTTTGAAAGTATCGAGTAATAGATTCGGACTCATGCAAAATTATCTGACTCTCTTTAGAAATGGTCAATTTTTGCTCTTTGTTGCACAGTACACTATTGTATCTTATATTTACAGTTGATATATTTGATCAAATTTGTTTGAAATATCATTCTAATTATAAAATGGTATTCTTCGACAGGAGCTATTTTCTGGCTTTTCCATTCACTCAGTTCAAGAAGTAACCCTTGGCGGAAATCAGAACTCGGAGGAGATGCAGCGCCTGAAGTGGTTTACAGAAACTAATGAAGTTCCTACATTAGACAGTATTAGTACTGATGAATCGACGATGTCTGGGGATTCAACAATCGTGCAAATTAAGCCCATGGAGATTCGAACCTTCATTCTTAAGTTATCTCATAGAATTAATTATTAATATTTTTTAACTGTGAGATATTCTACTTGTAAATAAAGATTTCATGAAATTTTTTAGTAAATGCTTGTTTTTACAGAAAAAAATTGATCCTTGGAAAAAAGCAAATCTCACGCTTTTTGATAAGATCATTGAAAGCATATATTTCAGTCGAGATGAAAAATTAGATTTATATTTCAATATTATTGTTACTTTGAGGATAATTGATGATTGAATATGCATAAATTGATGTATCATCGGAAGCAAACAAATCCTATTTCTATCCAAAAGCTCTGTTCCGATTTCCCTATATCACGTAAAGCAATGTCGAGAATTGGCAATCTTGAGGGCTTATCAGTCTTGTATGTAATGATGGTTTTTCCCCAGTTTGCTTCTCTCGTCTGAAAATAAAATTGATACTTCAGAGTTGTATATTCCATTCAATTCATTACTTACTAGGAGTGGACACAGCGTTTCGGAAACAAATTACGATGAAATTTTGTAAGATCGTTCTTGGCTATCCTAACAGCTTATATTTTGAGCCATACAGTTTACCATTTTGTTTTTCCAAAGACATCCTGACAAACATCTTTGATTTCAAGCATATATATCTATATATAAAAAAAGCCATAAATATAGATATATACCATAATGTATAAAATCGAACAAATTGACAGAATATCCCTTGGAAATCGAAACGTTATACGTCATGACTGTAGATATAAGCTTCAAGCATACCCATGATCCATCTCACAAAGTTTTACCATGATCGGTGGCCCAAAGGTTATGCACTCTATACGTTAGTGTCGTAATTCAAATCATTCGGTGAAAATTCTCTGAGATGTTTTTAAATAATGTCTAAATTTCTTTAATGATTATTTGGAAAGCTCCCTTATTTGAAAATTGTTAACAGTACAAATCACCTTGCATTCATCCAGAATAGCCTCATATCGCAATCGTTGACTTCCTCTTGGTAGCAATTCAACATCATTCCAGGCAAGGAACTTCAATCCTCTTCTATAAGTTTTACGTTCTGCATCGTAATAAGCGATGCTGTTTTTACAGTGATAAGTTAAGTTTTGCTCAGCTTCCTTTGAGAGTAATTGTAAAAATCCGATTTGATTGCTATCCGCCTTATAACTGATCTGTAATTTAAATCATAGGATGAATGAATTGATGATAAGTTGAGACACAAATAATTAAAATAGTTCAAGAATCATATGTTTTAGTCACAGTCTTATAATTTACGTACTTTTGGTATATTTTCCATTTCATTAAGCCAAACTTCTGGTTCGTTGCCGAGATGACTGACTTCGGGCGTTCGAGATGGACTGGCAAAAATACATGTAGATCGCCTCTCGGCATTGCACCGGACCAAAATAGCATCACGAAGATCTCCCTCATTAGGATCAATCCAATAATCACCTGTAATTGCATAATATTACATACTACAGTAGGTTAATATGAGAGACGGAAAAATTTTTGTCACCAAAAATTGAACATGTTGCGATTTTTAGTAACACATTCTTGAAACGTTTTAAATGGTTAAATGTATTTGATCGCACTGGATTCACACGTGACAAGATAAAATAAGTGCTACTATCACTCACCAGTCGGTTTTTCAGGATAAGTTGCAAAAAGATCATTACAAGTTCTTGCTGGAGATTCTTTTTGTCCATCGGGTTTCACTAGTTTTTGTAAAGACGTTTTTACCTGGCCATAAATTTTGTTCAGAACTTCTTTTCGTTCTTCATCATTCAATGATCCACCAAACATTCTGCTAGGCTCGTCCGTGGGTCCCATAGGATCTGGCCCTTTGCTCTGCCCTTGATCTTGATTAATTGGAAGAAATCAATCAGGTGTTTTGAATAAAAGTATTGAAACAATACAGATGATTTGTCCATGAAATAATTGAGAAAAGCTTTTATAAGGATACTTACTGAACAGCATAGCGAGTGAAGCAGCGTCGTATCCATATGCGATCTCACCCGGTGGTCCAGGAGGACCAGGAAGACCTGGTGGTCCAGGCGGTCCATGTTTACCCTCCTCACCAAGTGGTCCACGTGGGCCTGGGTTGCCAGTATGACCTGGTGGACCAGGATTACCATCTCGACCTGGTGGTCCCCGTAGACCCGTATCACCATCCTTGCCTGGTGGTCCAACGGGACCTTGAGCCCCTTTGTCACCAGGTATACCAGGTTGACCAGGTCTGCCTTGTAGTCCAGTGAATCCTCGGTGTCCCTTTGGACCCGGCAGCCCTTCTAAACCTGGTTCTCCCTTGACGCCGTCTGGTCCGGGTAGACCTGGTTTTCCTCTTGCACCCTGTGGATGACATTATCGATAAGGTTTTTCGAACATTGCTATTTTCGATATTATGTAACAAATAGAGGTTCTTACAGGCTGTCCGTCAAGACCCGGAGGACCTGGAGGTCCTTGTTCACCATCTTCTCCCGATTCTCCCTGCACGTTAATACAATATCACGAAAGATTCGATACCGTTTATATTTTTAGAGAATGACTAAGAATAAATGTATTTCATCATAACTTACAGGAAATCCTTTTTCACCAGGAGGACCAGCTGGTCCAACAGGACCTGGAGGGCCTTGAATGCCTTGTTCTCCTGGTTTGCCATCAGAGCCAGGGGCTCCTCGGTCTCCATTATTCCCGGGCTTGCCTGGATTACCTGGTTTCCCAGATGATCCTCGCAACCCCTGAAAACAGTACACTGATTTATAGTTTTTATGGGTCTTCGTACGAGAAATGATGATGAATGATGATCATCACGATTGAATATATTTTTCTCTGCCTTGGAATCTAATAGTTACCTGAGGGCCTGGTGGCCCTGATCGACCTACTTCTCCCACTGATCCCTTGGGACCTACAGGACCAATTGGACCACGTTCACCTGCCTGCCCTGTTGATACATTCAAGAATGAGAATTACTCCAAACATGTGATGCTGAATACCCAAATTATACCTTTTGGGCCCATTGCACCATCAGCACCAGGAGGCCCAATTGACCCAGTTGTGCCGCGTTCTCCAGCGGGTCCTGGCATACCTATAGGACCACTGGGACCTCTCTTGCCTTTCTTGCCTTCACTTCCTGGAGGTCCAGGCTGGCCTCGCGGTCCTGGAAAACCTGCTTCTCCCTTCGCACCCATATCGCCTCGGGCACCTTTCTCACCTGGTACACCCTTAATAATGAAATTAAAAATATAAATTGCGTTACGATCAAAGTTGATATCAGATTTTCAAAGTCTGACGCCTTTATAGAAGAAGACTAAAAATGAATTTCTAGATATCGTTTACTTTCGTATTACGGAAGTGAGCTCTTACAGGCAAACCTTCAATGCCAGCGGGACCAGGGGCACCAGCTGCCCCAGGAAGTCCTCTGATACCAGGAAATCCAGGCTGTCCTACAAGTCCGTTAGTTCCTGACTCCCCCTTTTCACCTCGAGGTCCCTCTAGTCCTGGAACTCCAGAAGGTCCAGGCTCTCCGGGAGCACCCGCCCGACCCGTCTCACCTAAAATGTTTTATTCGTTATCATCCAAGGCCCCCCTTTTTTTGGAGTAGAGGGAGCGGAGCCCCTCGTTTATTTAAGCTTATCCGTTTAACAATAAACCAGAGATCCAGCTTCTCACATTGAAAAGAGAATAAGTATAATTTATTATTCTTATCTTTATTTCTTCATACCTCGGGCACCCTGCAACCCTTGGTTGCCTTTAGGTCCTTGCAGGCCCTGGTCGCCTTTCATTCCTCGGATGCCCGGAAAACCAGGTGGACCGGGTTTGCCTACTGGGCCCTAAATTGTTGAGGTGAATGTCTCACATTAAAATACCATTTGAAGCTCTTAAATTCAGTACTCGTAAGGTTTATAGGCGCACTAACCAATTGTCCTATCGGCCCTGTTAATCCATCAGAACCCTTTGCTCCTGGAGGGCCGGGAGAACCATCTCTCCCTCTTTCTCCTCTAGGGCCTACGGGTCCCTATGACAGTGAAAATTGTATGTAAGCATACCGGAATGATAGTGATTCAAATAATCTCATGCCGCTTGTGCAAAATAAGGAGTTCACGTACAGCAGGTCCTGCAAGTCCCGGAAGACCCACTGGCCCTATTGACCCCTTTTCACCGGTATCTCCGGTCTCTCCTTTTTCTCCATCGACACCGGGTAAACCCTTATGTCCCTTCATTCCCGGCAAACCTGGAAGTCCAGGTGCTCCGCGCTGGCCTGGAGGACCTTGTGGTCCAGGTTGGCCAATTTCTCCATCCTCACCAGGTAAACCCTATCAAATAAAAATTTATTTCGTCGAGAATCCATCGACATATTTGGACTGGTTCATCAATAAAATATCAAAGGGAAAAATGTAATACTAACGTCGTTTCCTGGTAAACCTGGCAAACCGCGAACTCCAGGAGTACCTGGAATCCCAGGTGGACCAAGCTCTCCAATTTCACCTCTTGGGCCCGTAAAACCCATTGGTCCGGGAGGTCCAGGAGGTCCTTGAGATTAGTTTGAATTCAATTGTATCAATTATATTTCATATGAAGAATAATTATGATGATGAATGATTTACCAGGTGGTCCTCGAGGACCGATTTGAACGTATGGTTCTGGAGGATACATTATTGAGTTTGGACCTTTCTCTGCACTTGCTTGAGCCATAGCTAATTGGTGATAATAACTGGAAACCTTTAAACAGTGATATCAAGTGTGAATTATCATGATTAACGATGAACAATGACTTTCTTGAATATTTCTTCAATTTCGTTATATTCACATTCACTTACATCAGGAACAGGACTTGGTGAAGAATTCTGATGAATAAAATTTTCAATTAGAACAATAAGGTTGAAATCATAAATAAAATGAGATGTTCCAAGTTTAATATGTGAGCTAGAAAAGTAAAATTTATCGAAGCAGCAACAAGTAGCTTGTTATGGGAATAACCCATGAATATTTATTGTGGTATTCGTACTCTTTTTTAGTTAAAAAAAAATAATCCCTTTGTGAACTTATTAAGTAAAGAAAGTAATTTCACTTTTACGTTTGATGTGTTATACGTCGAAGCGTAGGAATTGACTTGCTGGCTTTCACCCGAATCGATCTCAGATGTAGTCTGTAAAATATTTTGAACGGTTAATGATATACAGAAACGATTGGAAAACAGTTTAATAAATTCTATATAATTTACTCACAGATTTTTGAGTGCTGTTGTATCGAACATTCACGGTTTCTGGAGAAGCTAAAATGTAATAAAGAGTAGATGTAGAATATTATTTTATTATTATTATTATTATTATTGTTTGAATTCATGAATGGTACTTATAAATAAATAGAAAATGTTCCATTGAAAAAGGACATAGCTTAATTGATATTGAAGCTTACTATTGTTGCACGATGGTATGCGCGTACAGTCAACTTGTCCCCGAAGACACCGACAAATAGTACAGCTAGATGGTCGCCAATATTCTCCAGATCTGCGATATGATCCATCGATCTCGCAAGGTGTATTCTGGTTCTCTGACAAATGTATATCGAACAATGATTATTGTTATTACTTTGTTAATATTTTTTTTCAAAAAACTTACCATTGGAAGTGAAATTGACTCGGGTAAAATTGTGAGGTGTTGGTCTTGACGTCGCGGTCGTGTAACTTCGTGATGAAGATGAGGCATAGTTAACAGTAGTTTCCGAACTTTTTGTACGGCCTGTAAAAATTATGTTCAAACACGCGCTATCCCAATTCGCATCTAGAATTGATACCCCTGGCGCCAGTTCATATTTCGTAGCCGATTGAGATCCTAACTTAAAATGCTAAAACTTGATTCTTCCGGATAGGGTCACATAACGAAAGATGTGATGAACGGCTGTTTTTCCGGTAGTGCCATTGGCAGTACTGCTGCCCGGATGCTTAGCTGGCTAATCCCGGGGAGCGGAAAATTTTTTCTTTCTCAATCTCACTTTTTTAATGAATCGCAAAGCACCCGATAAATTAATAAATTATAGCTAACTTGACTGGTTATGTCTGCTATCTAGGAAACCATGGTCAAAACGCATAAGAAAACCAAAGTTTCATTTTGAGACCTCAATTGACTACAGAATGAGACCTGGCACCAGGAGTATGAAGTAATATTAGCATCACCGTATTCGTCGTATTGCGGATCTGCCGTTGAGCTTGCTATCACATGCGATTCTTTCGTAGTTTCTGAAAATTGAAGAGTGAGTTTCTAAACCATCTTTAGAGCTTAAATTTTGAGACAATTCTTATAAATGATAGTATTAATATCAGATCTATAAATCACAGGAATGGTCATTCGACCAATTTCCGGACCCAAATTTGTCAAGATTGGACATTCTATCTCCAATTCTAGTATAGCTAATGGTCATGTGGTGAATCATGAAACGTCTTCGCAATTAAAAGGCCTATCAACCAATCCCCTTATGCAGGCCATAAAAAGAGAACGAGTATGATCGAGCTTCCGGAATGGGCGTGAAACAGTAGAAAGCACAAGAAAATAAAGGAATGTAAGAGGGTCAGTCCTGTCAAGACTTTTCTGTGGCGATGAACTCATTGCGACACGAATGCGAAGCTGACCGAGTTGCTCCGATATTCATACGTATGTGAAGTGTATTGCATAGCATGAAATCCGATTGAGAGTGATAGAATGACGTGCAGATGCTCATAGAAATTTCGCGGAAGATGCAAACACGTGACTGGCGTCGCGGTAGAGAAGACATAAATCACGAGTTGATGCATTCAACCACACCATTGGTTTTCACTCTTCCAATACCCACTTCTGCCGTGAACGAATTTGGTTGCTTTGATTACAGAGATAAAATAGATGAACAAATGCCCATTCATCATTTGACTTTCTAATCAGATGCTCAAAAGTAATAATTTTAGGAATTGAATGGAGTTTCTGTGCTTCATATATTGGTCACATTTCGTGATCAATGATTGTTATAGTTAGAAGGGTATGTTCTACTAGTCACTTCCGTTAATATAAATTTCATTTGGATGGAAAATGTCGCGTTTGAATATCTCCATTCGATTATTTAATCCGAACTGCTGAATACAATATAGGTATTGCAGTAAAAGATTATAAAGAGTATGGGATGATTTGAAAAGTCAGAGCAAAGACAAGAATAAGAGAAATGAACAAGAATCAAAATTATTGCCCAATCTACGAATCGGTGTATCTGGTACAATGCTTCACTTTTAACCAATCGTATGCTCAGGAGGACGAATAAAAAAGCTCTCGATTTCTCTTTTGGCGGTGTACCTGGTGAACCGATATATTCTGGACGACTCGCATGTTTTGTAAGTCAGTAAAAACGATTCGACTCTCCGCGATCGCGGCAAATCGAAAAACCTTAGAATTTCCAAGAATTGTCATTTTTTTATGGATCGGCACATCTGGCGTAACGATGAACTCTGGGCCACATATTCGATCGTTCGCTTCTACAAGCAAAAGTTGGGCTCTACAGGTGTCAATGAAAAACTCGTTACTCAACAAATCGACGGCCTTTGCGGAGAAAATCTTATTTTAATTCTACCGCGAAGAAAAGCCCATCTCAATTTCTAAGGCGAAGGAAAGTGAAATGTACTAATTGCATCTCTTCGTTCGAGAAAACTGGATTTCTTCGAAATGTGCTTTTCTTCGTGATAATTGATACGTATATACTAGGATGAGCGTGGACTGGAGCGTGGACTGGAGCGTGGACGTATCCATGGACAGTATAAGATAAAAAGGGTTTAAAAGAGACGAACCGCGATTCTCGTTTTCCTCGTACTCCTCGTAAGCGTCGTACTCGTCGTACTCCGGCTCGTACTCGCCGTTTCCGGGATTGTGCTGTCCCCTGGGCCTCTGGCGTTTGGCTTTGGGCCTGAGGGTCGGCTGTTCGTCGGCCGTAGCGCTGAGAGTGAGCCCCGCCAACAGGAGCAACAGGTAGCCGGCCCGCATTTTTTCACGAGCTCGAAGATTTCACATTGGTCACGCGGCTGCTCCCGCGGCGCCCCAACAACTTCTTTTTCCTCCCCCTCCCCTCAATTCGAAATGTTCAGATTTTGGCCTAGTACACAAGTAATGGCGCTAAGAGCTCGTTATAGCTAAAATGATCGTGAGATTATTTGGGGAGAAACGAGAAAAATAAGAGATAATTCACGACTCAGATGTACGCGTCATATTACCGATATCAATAATTTATTCGAGTATAATCTTGTTTCGTTACGGCCCGCTTGTACTTCCCGGGACACTTGAGTTTCGATCAATCCAGTGAGCTTATGGGTTCATGGAGTGGCATCATCCTATCGGCATACTTGAAACACAAAGAGAATCGCGGACATTCCATCGAAACTTTACAATATAACATAATAAATATATCCCGCGTGTAAAGTGAAAAAAAAAAATGTGTCGGTCCGAAAGCGCAGAGCCGATAGCAAAATCGGCGGATACTCGGGGAGCGGCGCCGACCGGTTGCAAAAGCAAAAAATATCAAGCGTGTGTAGGTATACGGGGTGCGAGACGGACTCGCGGACTCTGGCCTCTCGCGGAGGCTGAGGGCGACTACGCTGCCAAGCCGGCGAGGCCAATAGTTTATTCAGAGGACTTGGTGGGCGGTTGCAGGGAGAGGGGAGGGGAGGGCTCGCCATCCTAGGCCACTCGCCACTTACACTCAAACCACACGCAGTCACTCCGCACAGGCCGCCTTTTTCTACTTGTCCGCACGTGTGGCATATATGCTCAAAGACTGGTAGCGTCGGGCTGGAAGGGCTGGCCGATAATTGCTCTCCTCGAATTTGCCGTATTTCCAGCTTTTCATCCCGTGATTCCCCGAGCCCGTTCATTCGTTCATTCATTCATTCGTCCGAGCTGTTTTCATGCCACCATAAGGCAATTATAGTACCAGATCATCGGCACTTACCGATTATCTTATGATAAACTCATTAACTTTTTCATATTCCTTGTGGCGCATGCCAGCTTACAGTCTCGAATGTATCGACTCTTATGGTTTCTCTTTTAATCGTCTTCTTCTACCAGTATACGTATAATCGGTACTTTAATTTATAAAAAAACCACATCCTCACGCTGTGTATAAATACCCGGCTCGATTTGTTTCATTTATTTTCTAATGAACGAATAAATCAAGGAGTATTGGCCGTGTAACGTAATGAAACTGTCCGAGATTTGTGCCGACGAGGCGAGATCATTTAGTTCATTACTGTAACGTCGATGGTACAGATTGCGCGCTTATCACGAGCTGATGAAACATCGCCGATACGAATGCATTTCATCTGTATGACGATTTGTAAACAGCCAACGTCGATCGTGTCATGGTTCGCGACTGCATTCATATTCAACGTTATTTTATGAGCTTTGGCCTGGTTTCGCCAACGTTTTTCAATCTCCCTCTGGTTTTCCTCTCATAGTTTCAATTCGAACATGTAGGCTAACTGCGAAAGGATTGCCATTCAAATTCCAATAGATGTTAATGGTTTTGGACTTGGAATCGGACGTTCTTCGTTCATCGTCACTGCCCGATTATCAACAAATCAAATCGACTACGGAGTGCTTGCTTGTTTCTAAAACTGAAGAACTTTGATCCTTATTTATTGCCAAGGAACTCGAAAAGGACATAGGAGAATTTCTCACGACTTACGTAGTTTTTTAATGTGAATTTCCCGGAATATAGAAAAACTATGGGGTTGTATTTTTGTAATTTTGTTCAAATTCATTTTTTAAAGAAAAATGTCAACACCAAAAGATTCGGCATTGTCGGTATACACAGATATACTGCGAATGTAAATGACAAGTCACGTCGTTACCAGCACGGGCTTCACCCCACCGTATATCAGTTCAAATGTCAATTGTATCGTAAGGCAAAAAACATACGATCCTGGCACGAACAATCGATTTCCAAGTTAAAGGAAATCAGGGTATTCTTCCCTGTACATCGACGCGGTTCCTTCCGCGAAGCTTGCGTCTAGCCGACAGCTGAGGCAATACAATTCGCGCAAGTGTCAATGTGTGATCGGGCGAAATAATGTACGGAGGAACAATGAAAAGCCAAGTTTAGTTGCATCTGATCGACCGTCAATTACGTCACTCGGCCACGCAGGCCTTCTTCCGCGTGACCCTAATTCCTCCGTGGCGTGTGTCTCGAGTTGTCTGCGTTAGCGAGTGCGCGCAAGGGCTCTTCCGAGATGGGGCCAGATGCCGATGTCGCCGGCGATATCGCCGCCGCCTCGTCCACTTTTTGCCGGATGTCGCGCGCGCGCATATATGTATATGCATATTCCGCGAAAAACCGGCGCCCAAGCTCTCCTCGCGATTATACAACTAGATGAATTATATGAATTACCTCGAGTTGAACTTTCGTCAGACGATGGTTTTCCTCTGCGCGAAAGGGAAATCAGACGAGTGTCCTGCAGATGATTTGGTATCAATCGGAACGATGTACAAACGTCGAGCGTTCTCGGTGGGTGGTCGGTTAGAGGTTTAATAAAGTTTAAAAAAAAAAGTATGAAAAACTTATTGAGAACAAATAAGATGTGTCATGAGTGGCATACTTACTGGCAGCTTTTGAGTATTCTAAGATCAAAGTGAGAGACGTATACTGGAAAAAGTAATCATCTTGAGAATGAAATTTTAGATAAACGCCCATTCACCAGATATTCGAAAGTCAATAACAAATTATTTCGAGAACGAACGTCAATGGCGTGACACTCAACGATCGCCATCAGTCGACTAGACGATTGTAAAGGCACAACAGAACAATTCTGTTTCTGAGTAGCTTTTGATGCACAGATAGTTTCCCGGAGCTTTGGCTGCTGGGCCGCTTCGCGTGTGTTGCAATAAATCCAAATTATTCCCATTCTCTGTCGGCTATAGCTCATGAAAAAGCAGGCCAGTCAAATTTACGAGCAAGTTTGCAAGCACTACACCATTTAGCTGAATGGCCAATGATGACACGCTCATGTGCTTTCTCATGACATGAAAATTGCTGTAGACGAGGGTGCACTTATACATTTTTTTTGCCTCGAGTGATACATAGAACGGATCATTGATGAATGGTTTTGAATTTTTTCTTCTCGATTCAATATATTTTCAAATATATTCAAGCTCTGTATATTTATCTTTAATTACAATTGAAAATAAATTGCGGAAATGAGTTCTCAAACAATGTTACTTTCGCAATCAAGATTGCTTGCCGGGCATAAATTAATATAATATATAACAAACGTTTTTACATACATAAAAATTGTACGACGGCTGTAACATTCAAGAAAATAAAGAGCAGAGTATAGGGCATCGTGCGCTTAGTTGCAATTTCGTCTCGTTAAGCCAGCTCGTATGCGGAGGCGCGCGTAAAAAGAAAGTGATCATCGTTTTAATTATCATTTTGCGTGACTAGTAAGTAAGCGAGTCAGTGTCCCATGCGTGTCGATCCGAGTAAGTGGGACGCGATCGCGGCTTGGAGATAGATGCACGAGCGCAGCCGTCGAGGCGAGAAATTGTGACGATCTCCTTTAGACGGGCCGAGTTGCTACATATCTGACGATTTTTTTTATTATTCAAAGATCTATCCTCATTTGTGAGTCAGAAAAGTTTTTTATATGTTCATTATACCATGGGAGTAATACAAGCCTGATGGCGCTTTATGGTGTGGAGGGTAGAATGAATGGAGCACACTGCATTCCCTGTAACTTTCTATTTTTATTTTGAAAATTCACTACATAAAAATCACAATAGTTGTCAAAATATATAATGCTCGAAGACAACAATGAAATAGAAAAGAAAAAACACATACAAAATAAAATCAAAGTGATTTATCTGAATCGATTGTTGACAGATATATGTTTACAAATGTATATGAATAAATACGAATAAAAAATGATATAAATGTAGATATTAGAATTCACAAGTGACTGAAATACATATGTAAAATTTGAAAAATTAACATTTTCTAATTTTAGATTTATTCAAAAATAAAATTTATCTATCTCGTCCAGAAAATTACGTATAATTGGACGAAAATTCATATTTTATGAATTCGTCTTCAGATATCCAGTGAGATCAATATGGATAACATGACTTGAACCTGTGTGAGACTGAAAAAGAGTTTTATCAAAAAATAGAATATTTGAAAAATGTATGATCCTTTGTAACATGAAATTGACTTACAGGAATATTTACTGCTACTAATTCATCGGCACACTCGGTGAGAGAGTCTTTATGACTGATGAAAATGATTTGTGTAGAGGATTTCAATTCAGTGAAATAGTTGGAAATTTTTTTTATGCTCCTGTTATCCAAGGCAGCATCAATTTCGTCAAAAACGAGAAAAGGTGCTGGCTTAACACTAAAAAAAAAGTAGTTAAAAAAATAATTATAATAACTGTAACATTGACCACGCAAATTTTGAATTTTAATTACCTATAAACAGCTAATAACAAAGCCAGTGCACACATTGTCTTTTCCCCTCCAGAAAGACTTTCTATCGAAACAATCTTTTTATTTGGAATGACACAATTAAAGTCAACACCATCTAAATACGGTTCTTCGTTGTTTTTAGTAATAATGAATGCTTGAGCTGATTCATTTCCGTATAAAGCCTACAAAAATTGAGTTATGCTGAAGGCTAAAATTAAAAAAAAATCAACAAAATACTAATTTAACTCACTTTGAAAATATTATCGAGCTTCTCCGCTACTGAACCAAAATATTCATTAAATAGTTTCGAACGTTGACGTTTTATTTCTTCAAAATCGTTGGTCTTAGATTTGAATTCTTTCAGTATGTTTTTGGATTTTTCTTGTAATTCTTTCACTTTCTTTTTAACAATTGCCAGGTTTTCTATTGACTGAAAGAATTGAATTAATCGAAATAATATGTTATATTCAATAATTACATATTATCACATTTTTCTGTCTATTGAGTGTAAACTCCAACCTTTTGATCTATTTGAAACTGTTGTAACTGTTCTCGACTGGAATCCAATTTTCCTTTCAAGCAAACAATCTCGTTGTTTAAATCATTATCCTTCCATGTTTTCATATGATCTGGCCAATTCGAAAAATCGATTTGAACATTTTTCTCTGTTGATTCAGAAACAGATTCCTGACTACTAGTTTCGGTGTCCGTAGATTCTAATGGGACATGTATATCATTGACCTGAAAAAAATTAATCTCAGGAATAAATATGGAAATAAAAAAATTATTCATATTATGCAGTGCACCCTCCATGATTCCAAATATGTATAAGTTGTCGATCTTTGAGGGCCAATCCAGAGTGAAGTGGAAAAGGGAAAATTCACAAAATCCACCACATATTTATTTAATGCGACGTTTCGCCAGTTAGGTTCACTGGCCTCATCAGGCAGTTTTGAATGAAAATATAATATTACGTTCGGCAGTGGAAGCGGCTGCTTCCACTGCCATTGTCAAACTATTGTGTCATGACAATATTATATTTTCATTCCAAACTGCCTGATGAGGCTAGTGAACCTAACTGACGAAACGTCGCATTAAATAAATATGTGGTGGATTTTGTGAATTTTCTCTTTTCACTTCACTCTGGATTGGCCCTCAAAGATCGACAACTTATACATATTTAAAAAATTATTCATTTTCAAGCATATTTCTAATCTATTCAAATATGTATGACCTTGCAGTTCATGAGTAATTGATGTTTTTCAGATTGTAACTTCAGGATACGATTATTATGAGAGAGTATTTCTCTGTTCCAATTGTTCAAGTCCCTTTCTATGCAAGAAAGTTCTAGTTCTTTCAATTGGAGATTTTTTTTCGTCGCTTCAAGATTTGATTTCAACGACTTCAAATCAGTTTGTTCTTCGGAACCCGTTTTGATTTTATTCATCTCAGCTTTTAATACATGGATTTCGCCTTCCACGTTCTCTTTGCATGATTGCAATTCATTTAACCGATTTTCTAATTTTTCTATGGTCTCTACAAAAGAAAATGTATTAGTAAAAACAAAGCTCAAGGAATATGTAACCTATATGAATAATACTTTTTATATCAAGGCTCTCTTCTAATTCAATTTGCTTCGCAATCTTATCCAAATGGTTATCGAACTCTTCTCTTCGATCACTCAACTCCTTGTGTTTTCTGGAAAAAAAGTGAGTCATTGATTTGGCAATTTACCAACATTTTCAGATCATTCTCACCTAAAATCCCCTTGTTCATATTGACGAACATTATCAATTCCAACATGGTTACAAAAATCATGAAAGATTTCATCTTCCACAGAGTTCTTCTTCATCTTGAGATTTTCTATCTTCTTATCAATCTTCATTAGACTTTTCTGAAGCTGTACTGGATTGAACTGTAAAGAGGCAGACATTCCTGATACTGAAGTTATCATTTGTGATTTGATCATTGGTTGCTCAACTAGAAATTTACATACGTTTTCCTCTAGCTCTTCTCGTTCCATTGTTAGTTTCTGTATATATTCTTCTCCTTTCTTTAATCGTTCCTTATAATCCTAAACATTTTCAAAATAATTAATTATGCTAATAATTTAATTTATTTTCATTCATATATTTACTTCTACCCTATACCACTACACGGGCTTACGTTAATTTACGTTATTCTTCAATCTAGTTCTGAGACTTGTCAGACTACTATTTTTGTGTCCCTATATAGTTGTGATGCTACCACCGCGAATGCAAAGTATGTATATCGCGAATTTCCCTATTAACAGCTTTAGATCGGTTCCAAACTACCCATTATCATAATGTGTATGATTTCACCTTAGCCATGGGTTTTAAATATTTCTCCAATCTTTCTTTCAATCCTTGATGCTTAGTTCTTAAACTAAGAATACTTTCTTGTTTCTCCGACATTTGCTTTTGGAAAACTGTTAATTCGTCAGTTTTTTTTAGCTATGAAAAAATATACAAAATTAAAATATATCAAATTACATCGGAAAATTGAACTCGAAAATTGAATCATATGTTTTATGAAATAATTTAATTCTACCTTTATATTTATCAAATCTTCTAATGACTTCTTCTTCCATTTCTTAGCCTTTTTCTTCAAATCCAATAAGCCCCCCGAAACGATTCCATTTCTTGAGAAAAGAGTTCCATTCAGAGAAACACACTAGGGTCGAGAATGATTAATCATTGTTAAAAGAATAAAACTCATATTTGTTTGTATGAATGGTTCTTACAAAGACCAAAAAATTTCAAAACTAGGACATTTTAAAATTCTTTCAAATTCCAAAGGTAAGTCAGACAAAGTAGATTTTAAAAGATGTTGTTTGAGATTATTATAAAACAGAGATATATAAGAAAAAATCAAAATAAAAAATGCTACCGTTGATATACAATACTTACATCTAAATTTTTCTTGGAACTAATCCGTTCTGCAAGCTCATCAGTTTCACAAATAATCGTATCTCTTAGTATATGTTGTAAAAGTTTTTCAATATCTGCTGAATCCCATTTCATAGCGTCAATAGCTAACCTTGCGCCTGTTTCGTTAATTATTTTCCTTTTTTAAAAAGAGAAACACTATATATCAATGTTATTTCAACAACAAAATGGCGAGAAAGAATTGTTTTATTTTTTCATATTTGAGATTACTAAATACATATTATTCCCAAGATAATATCCCATTAGGTCATTTGATGAATGTATGGAGATACTTACTGCCTTGCTACATCTAACGATATTGGTTTAACACTGTCCAGAGGCCAGAAGTATTCAGTCACCGAATATTTACTTCCCGCATACTCTTCTTTTAAAAAGGCGATACAATTTTTCGCAGTATCCTTTGTATCAACGACAATAAAATCCATGTTTTTTCCCATAATTTTTGTTATTGCGATGTCATCCGTTATAACTTTGTTATCCCATATGATCTCACACAAACAAAATAATCTTCCGCGCTAAAAAATCCAATTATTCATGTAATAAACTATAGCTGAAAATAATTCGATAATTTGATTTTTATTAACAATACTAACTACTCCAGAATAATAACTTTGCAGTCTTTCCAAGACTTCTTTTTGTCTTTGTTCTTTTTGATCCTCTTTCGTTGACTCTTTCATTACTTGAATCACTTCACCTAATTCCTGAATCTCTATCACAAGTTCTTTTTCTTTTGTCTTTAAATGGTTAATTTCGGATTCCAGTTTGCTTCTATCATTTTGATATTTTTCTATGTCTTCTAGGGTCTGAAAAATGTTCTTTTCGATTCTTTCGAAATCTCTCTGCTGCAGTTCTTTGTATTGTAACGACTGTCTTTCTATCGTTTCATCTAATGATTTCGTTCGTTCTTTAAAACAATTCATTTTATCAAGAATTACATTTTTTTCCCTTTCTAAATATTCAAGGACACTTATATGCTTAGCTAACTTTTCTTGAGATTTTAATTTCAATTCCAGATAATCGTTGTACTAAAAAAAATAACGTTACGTAAGAATATCGAACTTTTCATTTCCAATCAGAATAATATTCACACAAAATTTGCGAATTGATCAAATTAATAATTAATTCATACCTGCTCTTCATTTAAACTTATCGAAGACATATGAGATTCAGATACGAGAAAGTTTTTTTTTGCTCTCTCAACTTCTTTGTATTGTTGACGAAGATTGTCTAGATTATTTTTACGCATTTCGTCTTTCTTCTTAGCTTTATTTAAATTCTCACTGATTTGTGCAGTCTCTTTTTCGTAATTTGAAAGCTTTTTCTCACGCTTTGTCAGCTCCAATGAGAATTTTGAAACATCAGCTTGTGACTTTTTCGAATTTTCTAATTGTATTCTCAACTGTTCTTTATATTGTGCAAGTTGTTGCTTGAACTCTGATATATTTTCCTTTGTGGAAGCTCTTATTTTTTCAGCTACTTTAGCCTTTTTTTGCAAATTATTTTGATCTATTTTAAGTTGTTCAATTGTTGTGTCAATTTGATAGAACTTCGCGAAGTAATAACTCAATTCAATTTCATCCTAATGAAGAAAGAAAAATAAATTACCCGGGTGGATCTTAGAACTGCTATCCATAACATCAGCATTATGAATACGAATTTATTCCGTTAGATTGAAATTTCAAACTCTTACTATTTCTTTTTGTAGGTCATCATATTTTTGTAGTTCTTTAGATTTTTTTGTTAACTTTTTTTTCTGGTCGGAGTGAAATTTGAGGTCTTTGTTAAGTTCATTCAAGTCTTGTTGAAGAATATTTATTTCTTTATACAACCTAGGATAAAATGTCTATGTAATTAAGTTACAAAAGCATTTCGTAGAAAACTCAAATTATAATATTATTTACCTGACATATTCATCTTTATATGAAATAGAATTACTCAAATGCTCAAAAAACTCACATCGACTTTTCATATCTCTCATTGCAATACTCTCAATGGTATTTTGCTGAACCAGAAAGTTATTAGCTTTGGAGTTTACATTGAATTCCAGTAATTCGTTCTTGTATTCTTGTTCTTTCATATCCTAGAATTTAATTAATCATAGAAAACTCCGTAAATCCAATAAATTAATCATGGATCATAAAAATACTCACGAGTCCATTGATTGAAAATTTATGTATGAATTTAGTGTAATGAGTTGATCGTTGAAAAACTTTTTCTTCTCCATTGACATTAAGTGTAACTTTCACCCATGTACTAGGATGGTAAAATTGCAAATTATTTAATAATACATTTTAATTGTTCCTTCATGAATAAAATTTCTTTTTTCCAATTTTTTAAAATGATATGACCAAATTGGGAGATTTTTGGCAGATAATTCTTATTTTAAGTTTTCTAAATGAAAAACTTCAATTACCTTGATCTTTCACGACCATCTTCGTCTCTTATACATATATCTTTCTTTAGAACTTTGGGAGATACTTTATATTTTTTAAAACAAAATGCATATTCAATAGCATCTACAATCGATGATTTTCCTGGAAAAATGAATATATATATATGTTGATGATGATATTGAGTCTTATCGAATGTATCACTAACAGATTTTGAATATATATTTATTATTTGGGTCTGTAATTTCCAAAAACATTAAAATTGCTCCATTTTATGTAGAGCGCAAAACCGCAATTGCGCAAAGTCGAATTTTAGCCTTACCGGGCTCAGCGCTCCACATAATTTCACTCTCAAACCAACTGCAACGTGACGAATTGCAAAAATGAAGCATAGATTTCCTTACAAATCCAACATTCCTCGCCACTTCAAATATGATTATTGAAATCGTGATGATTTTTTTACTCGATACTGGGCAAAGTATAACAATGAATCAATCAGGGGAATTTCTTAAAGCAAATAGCACGATCTCCAGAACGACTCCCCAAGTTTTTCTCGGGCATACTGCATTGATGAGAATTCCCGAGAATGCGCAAAGAATTTTCATCGGAAATCAAAACATCGACATAAGTTAGTAGACTAAATGCATTTTCCAGTGTTTGTAATAACAGAGGAATACTACCCAATGCTCATTATAACTTATTTCTCACGAAAATTGTAAATGTTGCAAAAGCAGTAGTGACAATATATGCTGGAATCACTGAAGAGTATGATATATTTGACCGAATATCCACATTCAAACGATTCATTTCGGAGCAACGACGTACCCGTGAAAAAGCAGGAGTCACGTTAGCCGAAATTTCGTCCCGGTTAAAAGCTGTCCCGTTCGCACTAAGAGATTCGCTATTATATATAATTTCGAACTCGCGATCAACACCGAACGAGAGTAACGCGTAAGCGCAAAATGAGATCGGCGGGTTTGCTCCGAATTTCAAACGCCATCTTACCAGAGCCGTTGTTTCCGAATATGGTCGAGAGCATATGCTTCCACTCGATCGTCACTCGCTCCTTGTAGCTCTTAAAGTTGTACAACTCCAGCCGGGGAAACGGCAGCGGCTCGGCTCTGTGCCCCATCGCGAGCTACCTGATGTACGCCGCTCGAAACGCAGCACTGGAATACAGTAGAATACAGCGCGCCGCGAGACGCCTGAGTTTCTCGGGGGTGGCTTACCGGCGAGTTCCTGGAAACTATAGTGTTCCTTCGCCCTTATTGGCTCGGCTGTTGCTATACACGGGTTCGATATATTTTTGTATATCGAACACTATCATTTTTGCATCATCCCTTGTGACGCGTATCTATGAATTATCAAAGTGTGAAACTAAATAAATTAATCGGAAATATCGCGTGTATTGATAATTGTATATTGGATAGTTTTATGACGTTGAAATTTTAATCGAAGACACCGATCGACTCCAACCGTGCTCTGTACGTTGCATGTGAAACTCCGAACAATCGGTTTAACTTTTTTTACTGGTGTTCGCGAAGTTATTAGAATTGTAGGATTCAACGAAAGGGAGCTTCTTATATTTTTATTCTGGGTAGTGAGAGGTGAAATGTTTTTGGTATATAAGTAAAAATACGGAGGAATAGTCTTCTAGAAACTGATGATTACAACAATCAAGGAGATAAATAATTGATGTAAATGATTAGAATTGAATTGGATTTTCATGGAAAAGAGTTTATTAGTAATTGTACTTTTTCATTTTTATCTAAAACGATTAAAAAATTCATAAACATGTTTTGGAGAAATTTTTTTATTCAATATATATTAACAATATAGATTGTACAGACATTGTATGGGTGTGATTTGCTATCTTTGATGAGTAATCTCAAGTTTTTATTAATTTTTTGGTATTAACCTCTACTTTTGTGGATGATCAGGAGTATAAGAGCATTTTATTTCGTGATAGCATTGAATTATACAACTTTCAAGTAAAGTAATTCTATACACAGTGTGAGTAAACTCTGACATGCTAACCAGCAATAACTTAATTATTAAGAAAGTCGAAAGAAAAATAAAAAACGCTCGGTCAATCTTTTTATTTGATGTCAAGATGTTATTTTATTTTGATAAATATATAGGAGTTCACTTTGTCCCAAACTACATGTTAATAATAAAATGTTATTGATAGTAAAAAGATGTTGGTGAATAATTCATTATGAGTCATAATAAAGAAATGAATAAATGAATTTTTCATCTTGTAAAAATAACTTAGCAAATTCTTAAATAATTTTCGTCATGACTTAATATTTTTAAACTTTTATATATTCATTTTCTTTCTCTGCATTATTCATAATTATTAAAATCTTCCTTACCTACTTACATAAAAATCGCATACAGATTTTGTGCTACAAAAATGGAGCACTAAATAAAAAAATAATTAATGTGTAAAGATTAACTTGCATGCGTTGGAAATGTGGTCAAGTCTAGAGTAAGAACTTTGCTTTCCAAACATTCTCCAACCTGAAAAAAAAAACTATTATTAGATACGCATTCGACTAAATAAAAGTCACGACATTGATTCATGCAAATATACGTACATCAGGGCAAATTCCTATGAGCGCATCTGCGTGGGAGTAGAACTCTTCTTTCAAAGATATAACAATCGTTTGAAGAGAATTCGTTTTATCTCTAATGTAACTAGCGACTTTTCCAATATTTGTGTTATCTAGAGCGGCATCAATCTCATCCAAAACGAAAAATGGAGCTGGTTGATAGCTTTGAAGTTGAAAAATAATAAATAATCAATGATTGTTCCAAACAGATTAAATTTTTCTGTAATTAATTCTTGATTCCAATTTACCTGTGGATTGCAAATAGTAACGCAAGAGCCGCAACAGTTTTTTCACCTCCTGAAAGATTAGACATCGGCTGGAATCGCTTTCCAGGTGCAACACAATTATAGTTAATACCATCCAAGTAAGGCTCTTCAGGATTTTCTGGCCCAAGGAAAGCTTGAGCAGACTGATTTTTTGCTAAACTCTGTAACAAAAAGAATTGAGAAATATTAAGTCAATTTTAACAATTTCAATGACAACAGTGGAAATCACATTTTTGAATGTGATGAACGACATGGCAAATGTTTATTCCATGAAAAATATCAACATAAAAGATTTGTTACCTTATATATGGGGTCAATCTCATTAGAAACATGCTCGAAGCAAGTGGTGAATCTGTCGTATCTTTCTTTCTTGATCTTTTCAAATTGAGTCTTAGCTTTTTTAGCTTTTTTACGTAGCTGTTCGAATTCTTCATTGGTTTCTTGAAGCTTCTCCTTAGCCAAGTACAGTTTCTGAATAGCTTTCATGTTAGGTGCCTGGATGCGTTGGATTGTATTTTGCAATTCATTGATAGCTCTGTTTAGTTTGTCAGTTTGCTTTTTCAAATCATCCTCATCAACATCTTTGAGATTATCGGATAACGAAGAATAGTCTATTGTGATGCGACTTTCGCGTTCATACTGCTTTTGAGTGCTGACATTTGTATCATTGTTTGTTTCGTTACCAGCTGTACTTGCATCACCAGCTATATCTTCCATGTTCCCATGGAGCATAGGAATAGCGATGTCTTCCATCTAAAATTGATGAACATTCATAAATAAATAATGCAGAATATATTCATAGTTATGAATAGAAAAAATCAATAATCAATTCAGAACATCCAGAAATACCAAACAGCATAATTAAAATGCTTAAATTAATAACTACCTTGCAATGCATGAGAATCGCATGACGCTCACTCTTACGTTGCTCGATTTTATTTTCAATAGAATTAAGTTGTTTATTTGCTGCTTGAATATCCTTGGCAATAGCACCAACTTCACGTCTGCATTTTCCAATTTCTTCGTCTTTTTGATCTACTTCCATCTTCTTTGCATTTCTTGTTGATCTTAACTGTTCCATTTGAGTTTCATCATTCTCAATTTCTGCCTTCTGATTTTTCTCAGTTTGTTTAGCAGATTCCAATTTATCCTCTGCATCTTGGACTGATCGTTCCCACCTTTGTACGTTACCTAATAAATAATCACGATAAGAATAATGCTATTATAATTAAAACGCAATGAAACATAAAATAATTTTCAATTTGTTAATATAAATTTGTCGAGAAATTCAACAAATAACCAAATATGCGTCGAATTTCTATCATATAAAACGAAAGTTGAAGGGAATCTCACTTTCTGTATCACGTTGTTTTTCAAAGTCTAGCTGATTCTGAATGCGATTGCATTGATTTTCAAATTCCATCCTTTTTTTTGCTCTTTCTTCTTGAGATCTCAGTTCTCTCTCTTCGTATTGACGAATATTGGAAATTCCAATAGATTCACAGAAACTGGTAAAAACGTCGTCTTCAACATTATTCATTTTCTCCTTGATGTTTTGAATTTCTTGATCACGCTCGAACATCGTTTTTTCAATAGCCGTAATAGTGGGCTAATTTTAATAACATTCGTAGAGTTAAAGAGGAAAAATAAGATGTTTTAATTTTCAAAAATATGCTAAATTCTCACTCACCACAAATTTATCCAGTTCATTCTGAAGTTTTGACAACTCTGCCTTCAGATCAGCAATTTGTTTTTTCTAGAAAAATATTTATATTAAGTATCTGCATAAAAACTTGACATAAAACCAAGATGATAAGAATGTTACCGTTGCAACATGATCACTCTTATTGTATTTTAAACGGGTTTCTAATCCACGAATCTGCGATTCTATCGTATTTAATTCAGATTCTTTGCGGGACTTTTTCAAGGCTTCTCTAAGTTCTTCTGTTAATTTTTCCTAAACAAAAAAATTGATAGTATTGAGTTTACTTTCTAAAATTTATTCATAACCGCCATTTCATTGAAATGTTTACCTTCTGAGCTTTCAATTGAGACATTTGCTTCTCATCCCATCGTTTCGCTTTCTTGGCCAAATCCAAACTACCTCCAGAAATAATACCTGCTTTTTGATAAAATGTTCCATCAAGCGCGACACACTAGAATATATAAATAAACAAATGATCACACTGTCTTTTACAAAATTATTCATCTCCTAGATGCTTACATCATATCTTGCTTTCTTATCCATTTCGTAAGCCACTTTGTTGGCATCTTCTGGAGTTTCACAAACCAAAGCATTGTTTGTGGCAAATAATACAGCCCGGTCGATGTCTTTTGGGGAAAATCGGAGTACATCATACAATAGTTTTACATTTTTTGGCTCTTGAATATTCCTGTAATAATTTTTAATATACATAGGTTCTTCTATAACAGTAATTTTATCAGTTCCATATTGAATATTCACCTAAGACGTTCTTTCAATGGTTTAGCTTGAATGTAATCCAGAGGCAAAAAAGTTTCTGGTTCAAGGTACTGCTCTTTTAGGTACTGAATACACTGTCTGGCAGTTTTTTCAGTGTCAACAACAATAGCCTCCATGTACTTTCCAAGAACTTTTGTGATAGCAACATTGTACCTTTTATGTATTGGCTCGCACATATTGTACATTCGGTCATACTTGGAGAGAAAGTTTTTTGTTAATGAGTTTTGATCTAATTACACCAATCTAATCAGTGAATTTTCAACTTACCACTCCAGGAAATAATCTTTTGAAGTTTTCAACAATTTCAGTTTTCTTTTTTGTTCTAGATACTTCATGCTTGTCGACCTTAGCATCCCCCAACTGCTCTGAAATATTTTCTAATTCTCGCTGTAACTCTGAAATTCTATCCTTTGAACTACCAACATCAGTCTGCAAATCTTGTCTCAGTTTTTTCTGGTCATCTAGAGCAGCTTCTGAAGTGCGAATGTGTTCTTCTAACTTCTCGATACGTTTTGTAGCATCTTCTAACATGTGTTCTTTCTGTTTGATTTTATTTTCAATCTCTGTCTTCTTTCTTCCTTCATTGTCTAACCTATCTTGATCAGATTTTTGCTCCCGATTAATCGAGTCAAGCATTTGAGTGTACCTTGCCGATTGTTTTCCAGCTTCTTCTTTCAACCTATTGTATTCTCTCACTTGCTCATCTTCAAGTTGAACATCGCGGCCTTGAGACTGAGATTGTGCAGTTATGCCAGCTTCGTAAGCAGCTTTAGTTTCTTCAACTTGACGTAGTTCTTCTAAAAGTTCATTGATATCTTTTTTGTGAGCTTCATCAGCGACTCGAGCCTGTGTAAGAGACTTTTTTGCAGACTCACATTTTTTTTGCATATGAGCAACGCGTTCTTTTGCTTTAATAAATGCAGGACGCTTTTTCGTAATTTCAACTTCCACTTCTCGAATATCCTGTTCAATTTTAGCCAAGTCTCGACCAAGCTTTCCAGATTCCTTCTTTTTCTCTTTGAGCACATCTTCAGCTTTTTCACGTTTCTTCTCTACTTTTTCTATTTCATGTTGCTTTTTTTTCAATGATGATTCCAAAGTTTCTATTTCTCTTTCATTATGATAAAGACGAAACAGTTGTAGTTCGACTTGTTTTTCTACATATTCTTCCTTGAGACGTTGATATTTTTCGGCCTCTTCTTTTTCCAACTTAGCTTCTTTCCTTTCTGCAGCAATACCTTTCTTCTTTTGATAAGAGAACTGAGTTTCTTCTTCAGCTCTCAACATTTCTGTTTTTAAACGTTCATATTCAGCTTTCAAAGACCCAGAATTACTGATTTCTTCAAATAGTGCAGTTCTTTCTTTTGGATTCTTCATTGCAATTGACTCAACTGCACCTTGGAAAACTAAGAAGTTTTTAGCTTTGACATTGATGCCTAACTGTTCCAATTCATTCAGATAAACTTGACTTGTAACGACCTAGAAAAAAATAATACTTCAAATCATATCGGTCAATTCAGAGTTGGATAAATTATTTTCTAGACTCACACTGCCATTTATCCTATGTTCTGAAGAAGATCCGTGAACTGAACGCATGAAGCTTTTTTCAGCTCCATCTTCCATTTCAAAAACTGCAGTCACGGATGCACTATAAATATACCAAATTTATCAGTTGTTTTAAGTACTTTGTTTAGAAATGATTTTCATTCGCTGAAGAAGTATTCTAACAGAGATTCAAGCTTCATTTCTTTGTACAGATGGTTGAACATTGAACACTCTTAACATACCTTCTGGCAACGGGTTGTCCAATCGAGGCTCCATGGATAAGTTCATTGAATCTTTTAACTCGCAGACTGCTTGTTTTTTCACCCATAACAAAACTGATGGCATCCATAAAATTTGACTTTCCTACAAATATCAAAATAGAGAGATATTATCAATATTATCTGGTAAAATTACAGCAGAAGGCTGCACACAAACATAACCTACCGGATCCATTTGGGCCGATGACCGCGGTGAATGATTTCAGAGGTCCTATGGTGAGCCTGCCCTTATAGGACTTGAAATTATCCACCTCGATATGTTTGAGGAAGGCCGGCATCCTTAATTAGAGCCGCTTAACAAGCGGACTTGTCTCCAAACTCTCCGACGCTAATTCGCGCCACAAATAATCACTCGCGAAGCAAAACAAGCATCATCTGGACTCCGCGTCAAACTGCTGCCGCGGGCGGCTACCCCAACAGAGCTAAATACAATGATGGTAAATACCAACTGAAAGCGGAGAAAGTATCCATGGCAATTTGAGAATATTGAATGAAATTGTCTATTTTATTACGATTTCGTTGATTTTTCAGTTATCGAAAGTTGAATTTTTGAAAATTTCTCTGGATAAGTATCGATTTCTCTTGATTCTTACATGTATTTATTTTCGAGGGAATTGTCAGTCCTGACAGAAAAAAGAGCGAAATCGATCTGTTGCATGAATGATTGAGATATTCTATTGCGTATTTAACATCAAGATTCAGTACATACAATTCAAAAGTGTGTGTCGATATTATTTTGCATTAATAATAACGACTTAGATAAGAGAATTGTCCAAATTCATTCAAGCTGAGTATTTGTCGGTAAGATAGAAATTGAATAAATTTTTGCATTTATGAGATTTTATTATTGAAAAAAATTCCTAAGTTAATTTCAGATGAACTTATGCTTAGAATTGAAATCTATTGGAAGCGAAGAATATAGTTGTAGAAAAAAACGATTTTCATGATTATTATGTGTAACTCAAATTAGTGATTCATCAATTTGTCGATTTTACGAAGTTATTAATAAGTAGCAAATGAAAAAATTTCCAAGGAAATATTGAAATCTCTGATTTGATTCGTTCACGTACTCAAAAGTAGATAGCAGGAAAGACGAAGATCCGATGACGAGAACCAATCAAAAGTAGTCTTATGTCTGCAGCTTTCCAATAAAGTCGTCCACAGGTGACGTCAGTCTTATTCTATAGCGAATTGTGCGAACTGCGGAATGTATATTTATAAAATTTTGTCATCTCTTCTTAAACTTTGAACCTAGTCCGGCTTACCTGCTCCACTTCCATATACGAATCGTATAGCCAGCACCTGTGTGAGTACACCTTTCTGATTAAATTTCACGTTTGACCTCGTCCAAACTAAGAATCCCAGATTCGACCAAATTTCGACCATAAGTAAGCTGAAAAACTCCTAACCAATTTTTGATATAAGATAAAAAAAGAAATTGAAGTAATATACGCTTAATTCTTTTTGAATCGTTCTCACTTGTAAAGATCTCTGTTGTCCATACTTTAACATTGCAGGGCAGTTAGCCTCTACTACCTTGAGTGATTCGGAATTGTTTTTTTTTCTTAGTGGATTCATATTAGATATTAATCTCTAATTTTTCTTTTCAGGCTCTTAAGATTTGAAATCTAAAACCAACAAAATGAGTCTTCAGTGGACATTGATCGCCACTTTCCTTTATGCTGAAATCGCTGTTGTGCTTCTTTTAGTTTTACCAGTAGCTTCACCACAAAGATGGCAGAAGTTCTTCAAATCGAGATTTCTACAAAGCCTCGGACAACAAGCTTCCATGTACTTCCTTGTTCTACTTGCGATACTCGTTTTATTTTTAATGGATGCTATACGAGAAATGAGGAAATATTCCAGCATAGAAGTTAGCGATCATGGACATGCACATTTAGATGCAGAAATGCAAGGTATATATTAATTAATTAATTCCTTGAGACTAGCGTAACGTTGAAGTAAATAGCTCTTGTAATATACTCTAAAAGTTCATCAGAACTTGAGAAGAGTTTGATTATTTCTTATCATATGACTCAACAGTATGTATTGTGCACAATTTTCTTGCTTCAAGAATGTTTGAAAGTGTAATATTTTCTCATTAGGGTTGTCATGAATAATTTATTTTCTCTTATTCCAGGCAACATGAGGTTATTCCGTGCTCAAAGGAATTTTTACATATCTGGATTTGCTCTCTTCCTGAGTCTTGTGATTCGTCGTCTTGTGATATTGATCTCTGCTCAAGCGACTCTCATTGCTCAGAGTCAAGCATCCATGAAACAAGCTCAATCTGCTACATCTGCTGCAAGAAACCTTCTTCAAAAATCTGGAGAAAGTGCTCAAAATGACTCTAACGAAGTACATGACAAGGCCATTAAGGAGTTGAAAATTCAACTCAAGGAACTGCAGTCAAAGAACTTGGAACTGGAAAATGAACTCACAAAAGAGAAGAAAGATAAGACAGCAATAAAATCACAAGCTGATTCACTTGTGAAGGAATATGATAGATTGAACGAAGAGCATTCTAAGCTTCAAGCTGCTGGAGGAGACAAAAAGAGTGATTGAATAGTTTTCTTTTTTATCAAGACTACGTTTGGCTTTAATGGAAAGGAGAGTTTATTTTATATTACATTAAGGTGTTTTGGAATATTGTATAGTTTTTTAACAAGTTAATAATTAAGTCTGTACCAAAGTTAATTGAGATTGAATACGTACAAGGTACAGTAATAATTATTGTTCTTCAGAAAAAATTGTCAACTTCTATTTATTGTAGAGGTAAAACTTCTATTCATATATAGCTCATGTAATGATGCTGTTCTAAAAAAATAATTTAGTACTTAATGAAATCCGGACTTCAAAATTTTACTCACTCTCTTCTCAATACTATTGAATTCTATCTTTTAAATTATTTCTCATTCACTTAGAATACTTTAGATGTAATGGTTATAGTGTAAAATGGTTACTCGCAACATGTGAAGAAAAATAAAATTATACTAAAGAGTGTATATTTTCGAATGATATAAATAAAATACTGGTAAAGGAATGTTATAGCAAGAATATTACAATTTAAAGATAAAATCTGCAAGGCAAGTGAAATTAGAAGCATGTAATTCATTTTTCTATTTGTAATATTTTATTTAATAAAAATATTCTAAGAACCTCGGACAACTCGAAGTTCAGAAGCTTTTTCTTGACCAGTCCCTGTGGAGATTTGAAATTACACACATCAAACTCTTGTATAATACAGTAGCTTTACATTCACACGACTCATTCATCCGCTTTCAAAATATTCCACAAAGTTATAAATTATTGTAAATTACCAACAACTATGAGTTATTTATTTTTCTTGAACTGAACAACATTTTTTGTGTTTAATAATTCAACACAAGATGGTGAATTTTAGCATTTCATATAATTTGCTCGACGCTGGTCCACACAATTTGTGAACTGTTGTACGAGATCTGCACATTGTAACGTTTCCCTTGGATTTTCTTGATAACATTTCAATACTTTCTCAGAATTTTCTTTACAAGGCTTTACTGCATCCTGGGCTTTGATCACTGAAATACAAGTTTAAAATGATTAAATTAATCATAGTTTTGAGATACATGAAATGGTGCATTGGTATTGGTGATAATAATTGTAACTCTCAGTACTTTTAAAATCTATTGAAAGTTGTGCCGATGCTCTGGTTAAGAATTCTAATGAGACCAAAAAGAACAGTATTCAATTACTGGGATTGTGACTTAAATTTCATGAATTTTAAGCCACGCATTGGCAATATGAATGTTGCTCGATTTTATTTAAATATCAAGGAACAGACTCGTTTCGTTTCGTTTGATCTGAAAGGTCGGGCTTGTATTATTTGGAAATATTTGCTCTGACACTGTCAATAAGTTGAGCCTGCAGCATCAGCCACTACGGAGGTTGACGGTGAAAAGCAAGACACACACCTTTGGAATCGTCAAAGAGGACTAGGGCCTTCTTGTACTCCTCGTCGATGACGCGGTTGATCTTCTCGTGGCTCTTCTCGAGGTTCTGAAGCCGGCGCTGCCAGTAGATCTCGAGGTCGGCGAGCTCTTGGTCCTTTTTCTGCTGCATTGCCAGCGCGGACATGGTGTAGTTGGGGAAGTTGGCCCCTTGGCCGACGGCCTCCTGGGGCACGGCGCTGCTGGGCCTCGGTGGTGGCGCCTGAGCGATCGGCCTTGGCGACTCCGGTGCCTCGGTCGCGGCGCTCTGGGCCAGTCGCTGGGCCACCGCGTCCGAGATCCTGATCACATTCGCGTCGTCCTCCTCGTTGGCTATGGTCAGCTTGCGCGAGCTTTGGCTCGACCCCATCCTCTCTGTCTCTAGCTGCCGCGGGCAAACTTGGCTAATTTACTTGAGGCGCGAGCCTCAACCTGTCAGCAGAGTCAGATGCGATATAAGTATCACAGTGCGGGCTCCTACAACGAGGGATGAATGGATATATACGTGCGGTGTGGGTCTGTGTAAGGGCGAGACAGGGCCTGAATTTCGAGCTGACCTGTCCTCTCGGGGGATGAAGCATGCACGCGCTCCCTCGAGCCACCGAATCAGCTGCCCTTCATCGGCCGCGACTCGCTCGGCCCACAGACTGCGACAGACTTACGTTACATAAATATCAACGACCAATTGCTAGGTTAGGTGCGTGATCAGTCGCGTGTGCGCGCCGCCGCGCGCACCAACAGTGCAGCAGCCCCGCGGCCCGCGCGTCCAACGTCACACTCTCTCGAGAGGCCCCACTTTTATATACTCGCGTCAGCTCTACTTTTGTTCCACTCAGCGCTGTATAGCTAAAATACAATTCCACTTCTAATAATAATACAGCATGCGTGACGATGCGCCGCCGCAACAATAATCTATGTGTATATGTTTTTGGCGTGTACCTTTATATACATGCAGACACTGCGGGTCGCTTGGAAATTACAAGATTATTGTTCATCATACCCTATATAACAATATCAATAATTATTTGAAACATTCCAAAATGCATGTATGATAACCGAGTACACTATATATATGTATATAGGTTTTTTTGTCATTTCCTCGATCATTACCATCAAGAGGATCCATCAGTAGAAACAGACATTATTTGGTCTGTAAAATAATCTGCAGTTATATATAGGTACTGACTTTGTGTAAATATATACAAAGTAAACATTTTTTTGATGATAATTATTAACTTCAAACTTTCTCTACTCTTTTTGAATTTTTTTCTAGCGAATACGCGATCGAACTGCTCATATGATGTATATATACATTTTTCAACAGACAATGAATCAATTTGAATACAAAAATGAATTTCTGATGTAATAAATAGTATAGTTCAAACAGCAGAACGTGAATCAATTACCGAAACGAAATTTCTCATTCCACATTTACTTCTTCATCGGAATATGCATTAGCTGCAAAGAATTAATATGTTCTATATAATCGTGTACAGCATAAATATATATGCGGACCATCGATACGTCTGTTACTACTGCGCGATGAAAACTCAATCTCGCAGCGACGCAAGTTCATCATATTTTAGGTACTTATATACTTTCAAAAAAGACGACTCGCAAATGAAAAATAATGCCGCTCTGCGGTGAAAAACCGAAAAGGCTGGAGCGCGACGCGGTTCACGCGGTAGGGGGAAAAATATGCCACGTTCCATATATCCTCTCGAGCAAAGCAAAAGAAGCTTCAATGCAGCATGTAACGTAGTCTGGAGAACGGCTCGAGGGAAGGGAACAAAACATTGTGGAGATGGCTGCGCGCGAGTAGGCTCTTATCGCGGCATTGATAGAGAGTCTGTCACTCATCGTCGGCAACAGCGAGTCATAAGACATATATATATAGAGGCATATGAAGACGAGCTGCAGCAGAGCGAGAGTTTATTCGCTATTCGCGTTTCCCCTGCCGCGACTGCCGTGGTCTGTGGAGTGGAGGCTTTCGCGCGCGCGCGTGACACGCATGATAGGTACTATATATATACAGATAGATATATACGTTTGAACGAGCTGCGGTTTCTACCCCGTGAGTGCTGCAGGCAAGCCGTGCGCTGCTGACTGCTGATCAGTGTGCTTCGCGATGGCCAACGACAAGGTACCCAACGGAAAGCCGGCCGTCATCGTCTGCGGAGGCAAGTTAATCTATACTTGATACTATAAAGCGAATATCCGATGGACCGGACGCCAAAACTGCTTTTTCAAGTTGGACTAGTTCGAGGATCGGTCGAATTCCTGCGAAGCTATATAAATTGTGCGGAGGGTATATATTAATGTGACGACGACGACGATCGGACTCCGCCAATTTGATAGTCTTGGAATCCAATTTTTACGCTGTACATGTACGCTTGTTCTTCACGGACGATTTATTGAATTGTCAATGCGATGATATATACAGTTGATTATGCCATTCTTAGTGCGATTTTACGCTCATTCGTGTAATTTTTCAACATTGGCTTTCATAAAGATTGTATGTAATACATACTAGTATTATAATGTCTTTTCTTTGACAATTACTTGGAGCTATATCATTTTATTTTACGAACACGAGAACATCACTTCATTATTTATTGGATAAACAAATGTACTGCTTTTAATTTCGGAGTTATTATCACTTATTGATTTTCTGAATCACTCCATGAATCATTTCTAATAAGCTCAAATAATATAATTTTCCATGAGTTTAATTTTTTTTTAAATTACAATGTTTCCTCTCTGGAACTATTTTTTTCAGGCTGTGGATTTATAGGGCGTAATTTAATTGAATATTTGATTGATAATGAGCTGGTTTCCTACGTGAGGGTAGTGGATAAAGTCCCTCCTCAGACTGCTTGGCTCAACCAAAAGCATCAAAAAATTTTTGAAAACCCATTAATAGAATTCAGAAGTGCAAATCTTATCAATCCAGGTGAAATTGACTTTGGAAAAATTGATTATTTTTTTATCTACTAACAAAAATTGATTCTCATTTTCCTCGTACAGTTTCATGTCAGAATGCATTCTCATCTGATAGTGCTATTACTTATGTATTCAACTGTGCTGGCGAAACAAAGAGTGGGCAAACAGATCCAGTGTACAAAGAAGGGATCTATAAATTAAGTATGAACTGTGCCCATCAAGCTGCTAAAATTGGAGTTGAACGCTATGTTGAGATTTCTTCAGGAAATTTTAAATCTTCCGAAAAGGTATTTCCTCAATTCTTTCCACTCTAAAAATTCATTCATTTATACATTACTATTCATTGCTATAATAATCAATGTATGCAATTACAGATGCCTCTAAAAGAAGATGATGTAGCTGAACCATGGACTTACATTGCTAAACATAAACTCCAAATTGAAAATGAATTAAAGAATATTTCTGGATTAAAATATACTATCCTTAGACCAGCTATTATTTATGGTCCTGGAGACAAAACAGGCTCAGGCCTAGGTACCTAATTCAAAATTATTTTATTGGTAAAAAACACACATTCATAAGAAGTTATTCATTACCAAATCTCCATACTCTAGCTCCACGCTTAGTTATTGGGGCAGTATACAAGCATTTGGGAGAAATGATGAAGTTGTTATGGGGACCTGAACTCAAAATGAATACAGTTCATGTGAGGGATGTAGCTCGTGCTATTTGGTATGTTGCTACAAAGCCAGAAGCTGTTGGACAAATATACAATTTGGTCGATGAAGGAAATTCTACACAAGGATCAATAAGTTCCATTATATCAGAACTTTTTAATATAAATCATGACTACTGGGGAACTGCTTTATCTTCTCTTGCAAAGGTGCATACATAATAGTTATAGTATCCATCCATGATAATAAACTTATTTTACGGTGTATAAATATTTGAAATGAGTGAACAATAATCAAATGAAACTTCATTGACAGATGGATATGAACTCAGTTGTTGAAGAAATCAATGATAAGCACATGGGGCCATGGGCAGAAGCTTGCAATAAAGATGGAATTGAGAATAGTCCACTATCACCGTATATTGATCAAGAGCTTCTTCATAATCAACATTTATATTTACATCCAGGAAAGCTGTCTCAAAGTATTGGTTTTAATTATAATAATCCAAAACTAACAAAAGAAGCATTGAAAGAAGTAAGTTAGTCTTTTAATTACAGGGAATGATTGATATCTTTGTTTGTGTCTAGAACCAAAAAATATTATACAATTCATTTTATATTCATTGTAATTTCTATAGGACTTTAATTACACAATTTAAATACAATGAATCAAATTAAACTTCAACTTTATTACAGATTTTGGATGATTATGCTGCCATGAAAATCTTCCCACATTCTCTAGTTTTATAAAATGACACGGTGAAGTTTCGATATTTTTTAGACTTCTAGTAAGCTCCAAAGTGCAAAGATGAAGCTGTACACCTTGTGCCTGACGCACTTTCTTATGCGTCATATTATTACCTTATTGAATAAGATATTATGGGTCTACCAGAGTATGTGATAAAATAATAGCAATGTATGTACTTAAAACTTATCTGAATCAGAGCGCTAGTCATGTTCCAATGTCTCCTGGGAAGAACTGAAAAGAACAAATTTCAATATAGCTTCAAGCAATAATGGTAGGGAAAATATTTGCCTCCATAAAAAAAAGTTCACTTGAAAGATGTCAATTGGTTATCTCTTTTTATCATTTGTTGAAAAGAAAAGTTGTAAACCTGGTTGTATGGTGCAATGACTAATTATTGGCATTTGTTAATTTATGATGTTTGGTTTTAGTGAAAAGAGTTAATTTTACTGATTGTAAAGAAATCATTGAAAACGACTTAGTTATGTTTTCTTTTGAAAACATAGAAAACATATAGTGATAACTCAGATATTGAAGAAATTTCTATGAAATTTTCTCTTATTATATATATGACTTATTATATGCAAAGTAGAGAAAAGAAATCGACGCAAACAGTAAGTGATTCTGTAGCTGTGAGATACTCGCTTTTTTATACACAATTTTTCGCGCTTGAAATGAGAAGACAGATATTATTATCTCTGTAAAGATTTTTTATGTTCCTAGGGAGTGAAACGAGCATTCATGTCCGTCGCCCAGACCGAAAAATGCTATTTACTCCCTTGTAACAAAATGATATCTGTAAATGCACCTTGCTTAGGTGTTTTTCGGCACTGCGGACTTACAACCCTTGTGCCGAAAAATGCCTACATGCACTGAAGTGAATAACGTACTATTTTTAGTGCTCAGAAATTAAAAAAAAACTGCTTTACATTCCACAACGAAAGTGAATCGAAGGAATTCATATTGACTTCTTCCATTCTTCACTGATCCAATACCAAATGGCTTATGCAAACTTACTGTAATACAGATTTCTGTAAAGATATTAAATCAAGTACAAATAGTAATAATAAAAAGTTCTTAGCATCTTTCACGGGAACGCGATTGTATTTAGATGATTTTACTGTAATGCGTAAGTATATAATAATGATGTAGGTGTTTTACCAACATACACTGAGAACTGTTGATATTAAATAGCAAGAACAAGCTGTTAACGATAAAATTATGTCGCTTTTACAGATCAATAAAAAACTTTCCTAACTCAATTTGCATTTATTACAACAAACTTAAATTATATTATATATCCCTTATTACATAGATGAGTGAAAATTCCAAAGAAAATACTCTGGCGGTACTAAAACAATTTACGAGAAAGGTAAATCAAATAAAGAAGAAAATACGCTGCCTTAATTTTATTAATCATCATTACAACAAGATGCTGTGTTCTGAAGGGTCAACAATATTCTTAAACATTTTGTGTATCGCTTTCATTCGAATACATTAAACAATAAGTTCATAATATTTTTGTTCATGTAATTAATTATATTAATATATTAAAATATATACTTCAATATTTTCAGTAGGTAATACGTATTTATAATCTATTTACAATTCGGGGGAGGGGTGAGATTTTTATATACATCGCAACTGCACCTTTTGTGAGAACCATAGATCTTTTTTTTCATTTCTCTATGCTTCTCTATGTTTTTCACACAATACATAATAATTAACGCTCAATGTTTAGGTTAATACAAATTAAAAAAGTGAGATTTTCTCCGAACGCATGATGTTTTCATACATATCAAATATGTAATAGAATATCAATAATAATATTTATAATTATCAAATATAATGAACGTAAATCTAATAATAAAAACCATAGTATAGTTCGCCATAAAACATTACAACATTAGTTATTTTTAAATGATAAATTGTAAATTAATTTTTCCAGATGAGCGCCCTCTCTGTTTTCTTTCCTGTATTTCAAATTTAGAATGTTAGCTTGTACATAATGTTTTCGTGAGTATCCTCAAACACTTCTCATTCACTTTTTCAAAAAATTTGAAAACGCTGATTAGTAGGTGCGAAAGAAATACATTGACTATAAGAGGTAAGTGGCATACAACACTCACAAAATCATTTTGGGAATAATTTTTGCTTTCCATAGGTATGTACTAATGCTTCTCGTTCTCTCTTTTCTCCTTCATACTTGCGATTTAAGTATATGATATTTTAAGTAATTCATTCGAAACAAATAAATGAAAAAGCTAAATATAATGCCCCTATCAAGGGGAAGTGCTATGGAGGTATATCTGTTCGACTAGAGCCGCCGTTCAACGATTAATACTTGGTCGGTCTATGGCCAACTGTATGTAATTATGTATGTGTACTGTGTATTTCACGGTAAATTTTGGTCGATCGATACAAAATCAAAGACATTTCTGTTAATACAAGAGTCTTTAAATTCAACAAATTTTCTCAGAATAATCATAAACGTAGTTATATTATATAGGAATAGTTCAAACATATTGTTCCATTCGACTATTGCAGTAGTGACTATTGCATTCATTATTTATCGGTATCAATTTTATGTCCACGATTGAGAGTATTTCTAATTCAAGATTATCTGGGAATGCTTGCAGTAAATAATTACCAATCTATTATTACTATTAAAATTCAAATATATATGATTTCAATAAATATATATGAATATTGTTATAAGTTATGCAACATAACGATTCTGATGATCTATGTATTATATGAATTCAGAAACCTATCAATGAATATATCAATTGATTAAAAAATATTAATCAAGTATGATGAACAATGCCAAATATGTTATATGATTATAGTCCTATAACAGAATGGATTGTCTAATGCAATATGTTCTTTTATGGTAACTGTGAATCTATTGAAAAAAAGTTTCTACAATTGCACAGTGAACAAAGAATCATGGTTCATTAATATCATGATCTACATAAATATCTATTGTAACTACAAGTATTTTTTCAATACCATATATATGTATATATAAATGTGTCTGAGATAAATTTAAACTTTAAAATAGTTGAAAGATTAACATGAACTTCAGAACAATCCTTTGGGCAAAAAATTACTTTTATGAATAAATTGATAATGATTAAATATAAGCTGTGTGCTTATCTATTGCGATTACATATCGAAAAATGTAATTGTTTTTCGCATCGATCGATGAATTAGAAACGAAAGTTTTGTTTTATCATATTTTATGAGTGGAAAATTCTCATTTTAAATGCAGAATACTGGAATGACAATAAATAAGATATCGAACGCAAACGACAGAGTATAAAAAGTTTTCGAAGTTATTTTACTCTCTCGTTGCTTCGACAGCATCGTCAAGCATATTATCACCATTACAAATACGGGTAACTTATTAGCAATAAAATGAAAACACTATCTGAAATAGTAACCAGAGGAGATGAGACATTTGGGTCCATGAATGGTATCAACACTGCAGGCGCTTAAATTAAACAAATTAAGTGCCGCAAAATTCAACAACTAATAAAGAATAATATTCATAGAATGAAACGATAATAAATTCAACGGATACAAGATATATACTATATAAAGGCTGGTATGTACAAGCGTAAAATATAGGAAGTAGAGTAACGTAGGTTCAAAAAAAAAATTCTACCAAATATTTTTGCATTTTACAGTGTCGATACCACATGGCTCTCGCAAGTTCTCTATCTATTTAATATTCACACTCTTTTCATGTATCAGCCATCCTATAATTATTGCTTTGTACTTGACGTTTTCATTTTTTTGTGGATATTTTTTCCCCGTTTTTACTCTTACTTCATTTATATCATTGAATGAAATACAGCGCTACGTCTCACCGTTCATTTATGAATAGCATACAGAGATGCTTTCTAAATACGTATAGCACGGCGACCCTCTATAATTCGTTATTCTCTACCGTTTGTCTTTACATATAATACGAATTATTTGTGAACGGAAAAATTAACAGTATTATACGAGTATATTGGATCGCAGAACGTGCTTAGTTACTCGAGTTTTGTATGTACTCTCTTTAACGTCCAGAAAGAAAAGTCTGTCAAAACCATGAAATAGATTAAATTAATTTACGTATAAGTTAATTCAATCCATCAAAACATTCAATCATATTTTACAACTATATTATATCATATTGAACAGTCACTTATTCTATACATAAATTATTGAGACTAAAATTGGTTTTGCTTCGACATTCTTGTTTTTAGTAATATTTGATAGCTTATCTATGTTTTAGATGATTTTCCCAGACTCTTCTTGCTAAGTGATTAAGTAGTAGTGTATGCATATACTTCTGGAAAGATTTTAAAACCAACTTTCTTGATTTCTGTACAATAAGCGTTCAATATTTTTATTTATTTTTGCACGCAATTGAAGTTGGTTTCGAAAGGCTCCACTGCTAGTCAACGATATAACGACACACTTTATGGTCTACTGTTGTACGATTCAGGTACACACTAGTTTTTTGTATCTTTCTCTTTGCTTTTATAGTTTCCTTTTGTATTTGTTTAATTTATCAACGATCCCCAAAAGAAAGTATTAATTTTTTTAATAGTGTAGAACATTTTCTGTTCTTTTTTTAACATTTAATGTTGACAGCGCAGAAAAGGACTTCGAAACACAGCAGACAATATCTTACATTATCAAAAATTTTGAAAAAAAAGAAAATACTTCGATATCAACGTAATTTTAGTTGGTCTTAAACGTTAAAAATTTAAGCGGTATATTCTAGAATAGTATTTGCTTAAAAACTGAATAATTCAGCAAATGAGATTTCATTTTTTAAAATGATGTAATACAAAGGAAAAATATCGCTCATCTATTGTCAGCTGTTAAATACAATAAATGTAATAATTTTTTTTTATAATCGAATACATCATGAACAATTATTTAATTTAAATCCAAGCCAGTAGTACTAATATAGATTTCAGCGGTTTCTTAAACAAAATAAAAGAAACGAGTTGCACTTTCAACTGCGTGTATTCGGAATCTGAATAAAATGTGACCAATACTGTAAGGTATGTTACCTTGAGGAAACGTACAGGAAAATAGATGATAATGAATTAAAGATCAATAATTACTGCCAAAGAATTACTTAAATATTCTCCGAGTGCTATCTCTATTTTTGATTCCTGCCAAATTCTATTACAATTTTTTGTGTTTTTTTAATAAGTATTAACTCTAATTATAGACGCCATATTTCCACAAGGGAGTTGCTCTATCTAAAGAAGTATTCGTGATACCAAGATAGTAAATTTCATATAAACAAAAATTGCCGAATAGTATAAGCATTGTCCTAAATTATATAAAGAAAATTGATTAGTTAGCATTCAAATCTTGGTAAAATATATCAAGAATAAAAATGTAGGAAATAGACGCACTTCCTACAAGAGATGTCGCTGCTCATACAATTTTATGTAATTCTCTCAATTCGAATAAACAATAAAAAAAATGTTGAACGTATACGAATGTTATTTATCATTATTTTATATAAATTTGGAAAGTAATCACTGGTATTTCATAATAAAGACAGTTCGATTACGAGTCAAGATCTGAGCTATTTACGAGCTTTGAATTTCTCCGATCCAATGCAAGTCCTATACTGTTAAGTAATGATGATGAATGTATGAAGTAATAAATAACAATAATATGGTAGTACAGTAGAAACATTGATACTAGCCTATGTTTCGTTCTAATTGATACAACTTAGTCTATCAGGTACTGTATATTGGGTTTTTTTCTGTCATGGTAACATGCACCAGTCCGGTATATGAATGACAAGATGTAGGTATAAATGCATGGTGAAATTATTTTTGAATACTTATTCCGTTCACTTTGATAAGAAATAAATAATATTACAATAAAAAATTTTCAATCAACAGACAAACGTCTAAATAAAAATTAATGTTCAGGCTCTCGCGCATTACATGAAAATTCTCGCTCAAATTTTAGTCCCCCTTTTATCTCCAATAGTATGATTAATCAATAATAGTAAGTTTATACGTAAAACAATCTTCAAAAAAAAAGATTAAAAGTTAGCGACGAAAGCGCAAAATGTATAAAATAAATTGTCTCTAAAATTTTTAAAACTAAGAAAATTAGTCTGAAACTGGGTTTCACCAAATTCATCTAATATACCATTTACACACCGCATTAAAAACAAAAGAAAAAAAATGAAAATAGAAAATATCCTCCCTCACGGCATTTAAAAATCTATTGCTCTTCATCTTTACCCATTATAGATCGATATTTAGAAATTTGAAGATAAGAATATAAAATTATCGACTACTACTACTCTCTCTCTCTCTCTCTCTCTCTCTCTCTCTCTCTCTCTCTCTCTCTCTCTCTCTCTTTTTTCAGGAAAGTCTTATTGTACCACCAGTATTTTTTTCTTCTCGATAATAATATTTTTTTCACACTTTTCTTACTCTATATGAAAAAGAAATTCTCTTTGTTTACCCTCATATGAAAGTTTTAGATAATCTTAATTTTTTTCAGACTATTTCACGTCGTATCAGATCTATTAGTTAATGGAGACTTATGCATCAGAAGTTCTCAAAAGTTTTGTAAGTCTGTATAAAATAGGCAGTAGAAAAATCAGTCACCATAAAAACGTGTGTATAAAAGTGTATAAAACAAAATTCACAGATACTTGGTTCCCTCAGTGATAAATAAAAGTGGGCCGGAACTTACGGAATGACTATAATTGTTCGTCTAACGAGTAGTCATACTTTAGCTATTGTATACCACATGTTTTCATCCTCTCTTTTTTCCGCCATTCTATTTTAATAGATTCTAGGGAGATTTTCTATCAACTTTTCAATGTTGATAATTGTTCAACCACTTTGAGCACCATTTCAATGAATTCGCAAATTTGCAAAACAAAATAATTATCTACAAGTAAATTGCTTTCAATCTTTTACTTTTTACGAATGAAAATTAAAAAGAACTCTTCAAGCGATCACCTTTTCATGCAAGAACAGTAGATAGAAACAATTTTGATCCTGATGATTTCAAATGCATTGAGCTCAAAGTGATAAACCTCATTTCCAAAAACTCCTTCGCGGTGCACTTAATCCTAAGCTATCGTACAATTACTCTGGAGATTGGGTCAGGGCCAACGAAGTTTCGACTCCATTTCACCTTTGCCAATTATTTTTTACCTTGAATAGGATATTACCAACTTACTGCTGTTGGTATACTTAGAAAGAAGATTCCTCAAAACGACGCAATGCGTTTTTCGGTGGGTCCATCGATCTCCTGTCTACAGGAACTTTATGTTAGAATGCGCGAGCCCTCCAGGAGCTTCAACCATTGGGCTCGAGCACGGGCACGATCGCGAGGGCAGCTTTTTGAGGTAAGACCCCGTTACCCGGATCAGCCGTGACACGGCATCCCATGTTGTTGTTCAAACTTTCGTTGCTGCCGCTCAAATCGCAATTAATCGTGGTCAACTGCGTGCTGTTCAAATCTGAAACACGTGACTGTTGCTGCTGCGAACTTTTTGAATCTTCGTTCTCTTTTGGTTTATACTGAAATATATAATTATTCATTTTTAATGTTCGTCGATAAATCTTTTTCTGAATTAACACTACTATTATCGAAAATTAATTTGATTCCGAGTTATTCAAAGTATAAGAATCGATTAGAAAAATAGACAAATGAAGTAAGAATATAAGTCTCAACCTGTGGATTTTCTGTGATCCGAAGATCTTTATTAATCCCGTTCATTTCCCAATGCGTCAGCAGTGGCTCTTTAGCACACGACTCAATAATACCGTTAGCATGTCCACCCTGCAAATCAAACCAAAAATTTAGTTCTGTGTCTGAAGTTTTTGCAAGAGTTGACATAAATGAATCATTGCTAGTTAATACATACCTTTGAATCGCAGAGTGGGTTTGTCGATATTGGCGTCGAAGGACAAAGCACGGCCAACTCAAACTCGTTACTTGATACTGGAGGCTGGCCTATAGGAGTCGAAGAACGGTCGACGCAACAGCTATTACCGTTTCTCGTTAGAACGCGACTTTTGAAGGGTTGTGCACTTTCTCGAAGTGACCTTAAGCTTTCATATTTTTTTCGACAGTACATGCTGCATAAGCACACGATGATGCAGCACGAGCTAATACCCACTCCCAGAATTATACCTGTAACAATTCGAATGAGAGATGACATTTATTAAATGTTCATATTGACTAGCATTAATATATAAACCGCAATGGTTTCATTTCATTTTTCTAGTCAACATTTTTTTTCAAATTTTTTTAAATTTTAGTGCAAATTCATACCAAGCTTTTTGTCTTCGCGAGTTTTCGGGAGAGGCTTATATTCGTCTAACGAACTAGGCGCTTCAGCAGAACTACCACCGGTTATTATGATGATTGGTTCGGAAGGACTTCCAAAACCTGCTTTAGTCGCTGCTTGAATAACGACAAAATATTGTTTTCCAGGTACCAAACCTGGTAAACTTGTGTATGTCTTGTTTCCAAACACTGTGATATTACTCCAAGTTGACCTTGGCTCAGATCTATCCGTGGAATAGGCAACAAAATAATTTTTGATCACACCATTCATACTGTTTGGTTCTTTCCAAGCAATCCGCACTGTACTGTTTTTTACAAAATATTCGATATCTTCGACTTTTCCTGGCACGTCTTCATTTGTGTAGCACTCAATAGTTTCACTAAAAAGTTTTTCGTTCGTATCGTTACTCAGTGCTGTTACTTTAAATTGGTACAGCATAAATGGCTTCAAGTTATTAATAATGATACTCGTCGAGTTAACAGTGGTACAAGTTGAAGATTCATTTGAAAAATGTACTGGGTGATAACAAACTTCAAATGAATTTGATTCACTCAACTTTCCTGATAACCAAGTTAAACTGATGGAACTTGAAGATACCGGAATAGCTTCCAATACCGTTGGATTGTTGCTTGCTAAAATAAGATGTCGATAATAATGTAAAAGTTTGTAAGGCTAGTAAAACATTGTTTTCGTAGTTACTCACATGAGATATCCCTTAAATCAGCATGCTTTGTTACACAATGTACGACGTCCGCAACATTTAAAGCACATAATTCAATCGAATAAGAAGTATTAGGTTCTAAAAAATAAAAACAATTTATTCATAAGAAATTATACATCTTAATCAATGTGTAATCTTTGGGTCTCCAAATTTGCTGAAACTTTCCAAAATAATTTTTGATTCTCGACAAATGTTTGCGAGTTTCAAAGATTCCGTTTGGGTAACCAAAAACTATCTCAGAAAATGTCATCATAATTGGTGAGCTCTCCTTATTTGTATATGCTAAAATGATTTCCTTACCAAGATTAGACAGTATATACTCGGTAGAATTCTTGGTCAAATTTACAGAAACAATTGTGATCCCGTAATCATTTTTACAGTAGATTCTCCAAGAGGTGAATTGAAGTATTGAATTAGCTCTGAGGTTCCATTTTATCTTTAATGAAAATTATAAAATGAGTTTCAATTCATTTCTAAAATGATTTGAGCCGATTTATATTCAGCGTCAATCAAATCGATACATACCTTCATAGTCGTAGAATTGAGTATTAAAATTTGAGCTTGGGTAAGTTCGTTTGAAGATGGCATTGTAATAGTAACCCACCCAAGTTGAGACTCGCTGATATTTGGCCAACCTTGTTTTGTTCTTGCTAGTACACGAAGATCGTATTGTTGACCAGGTATCAAATCTAAATGAGATATCAAAACAATCATTATTCTTATTCCCGAATTGAATTATTCGATCAAACCTAATAGAACAATTGTTGAATAAATCCATCATCTACAGGTTTAATTTGGTAGATTATATAATTTTGAGAATTTAATGACATCCTGCTCTATACCAGGACGACCGAAGTTAGTCTTATACTTTGCGAAGTATCGCAGATTCTGGCATCGTTTATCAAACTCCAACGAGTATGGAAATAATATTTTGAAGAGATCTATCTATTTCAAGTCCCAACTTAAAACTGTAAAAGACAGTCTTAGACCTCTTAAACGTCATTTTCATATATACCTGATAAAACATATTGGTCAATGTCAGCTGGTAAGCTGAGTACCCGCACAGATGGATGTTGAAAGACTCGCCATTCAAGTTTATATTCAGTAACAATTCCTTGAGCTTCTTTTCTAGTTAAAGATTTCCAAGTTATATTTAACTTTGTACTACTCATCGCATTTATTGAAATTTTTGGAGCTTCTTTTGGAACTGAAAAATACATGAAATTCGGTTTAAATACAAATTTCAGATCACCACAGTATTGTTAGTAATTCACCAACGAGACTCACCACTTTCAATCGTGGAACAAGTAATATTAGCAGATTGATCACTTGGACCATGGGTATTCCATACTCGCACATAAAAAGTGTAATTTGTAAATGGCTCTAGATGTTTCGTAACTTCAACAGAAGTGGAATTGCCTGGTTCTGGGGGAGAAACTTCTTCCTTACCACCATCTAGAAAACACACCACAAAAGGTCAAAATGAATATAAAAAATTACGCACGTAGGCAATCAATCAAATCAAGTTGTTCAGCTGCTTACCAACAGGTCTGTAATGTACAGTATACGCAGTTATATTGCTAGAAGGTAAAAATTTTGGTGGCTCCCAAGAAATGAACATTTTTACGGGTGACCGAGCTTCGCACTCTAGAGACGTGGGCGTAGCAGGACTGTTGCGAGATGTGTTTACTTGGAGCCGACCAGCGGACCAAATCTCGCCAGCGGAATTCACCGCCACGCATTGATAAATTCCTGAGTCTGCGGGAACCGTCGCCGATATTGCTAGTTCCACTTTGTTAAATTCCTTAGTATAAGTAGTCCTTCGTCCTGAAATTCGATAAAATCATTTTAAACAGTGAATAGTAATATGTATTTAAAACAACCTCGAAAAACATTGAACAAAGTAAGCCAACCTTTAGATTTAATAAAAATGATATCTCGGTTATTATTTGATTCAAATTTCTAATCCTTCAAAAGAAAAAAAAGGGATTCTAGTTGTTTTGTATCATGACCAATGAAAATGTAACAGAGATTAAAGAAGTGTGTCAACTTTAAAAAGTTAACGTTCAGTCTTGTTACTGAGAGATCGGATTTTAGTGAGGTGCACGTTTTTGTTCTTAATATACGGTTATGTGGCTTCTTACCATTAATAGTAATGTCTTGTGAGTTCGTAAGCCAGTAAATACGTGGCGTAGGAAATCCCTGAGCTTGACACTCGAATCTTGCTGTTCTGCCATTCGGGCAGACTTGATTCGTAGGTTTTTTAATGAATGAAGGCGGTATAAGTACATTTACTGTTATATTCTGTGGGACATGTTAAAACATTAGAAATGAGCAATCAAAGCAGTGATTGTTTAAATTTTCAAACTCAATTCACTAACCTGAGAATCAGTACTGTTGTCCATGTGATTTTTCACGTTACATATGTAAATGCCAGCGTCGGAGGTATTTACATTTTTCAGTTCAAGAACTGTCAAGCCTGAGCTTGAGTTTCGAAGAGTTTGATGTCGCACTTTTTCAACACCTTTAAAAAAAATTATATATGTTCGTAAGACCAAAAGTTGACTGAGAGTACCTTAATATAATCAATTTCTAAGCTTTCAAACTTGTTTCTAAAAGTCTCAAATATAATCTCTTGTAATATAATCTCTGTGAGAAGGGAAGAATTACGTAAACTCGTATCGTAAAATCACTGAGTTCGTGAAATAATACTCAGTTGTCTTTGTTATAAAAGATAATCTAATCTTGATAGTAAATGAAAAGCGAAGTAGTAAGCATACCCGCGTGATGGGGAATGAAGGTCCACGAAGTAAACGGCATCGGATAACCGGAAGCTGCGCACGCAAGAAGGAGATTTGTACTGCGCTTCAGAGAGTAGCTATAGGAAGCTTGCGGAAACAGTGAAACACGACTTGACGGCTCCTCGTTTTCGTGCCTCGGGATTACAGTCAGTTTAGCCTCTTTACTCTTTTTAGTCACATTTAAAAATGTATTAGCTGCTACGCATCTGAAAATATATTTTCATTTTAGTTACGACATCACATCGAGTTTTTCATCAGTTGCGTTGAAAAATAGAGCATTGAACCTTATTTAACAAAACTTGAGGTGTAAAATATCATCCGATACGCATGCAAAACGTGATTCTCACGCTCTTGTGATTGCCACTGGTTTTGCACTAGTATCGAAATATTATATTGTGAACCTGATCGAGGTTTAGGCTATTTTCCATGTCAGTTTCAATAATTTTCTCACCTGTATGAGCCAGCATCAGAAGGGTTTGTTGCCTTTATATAAAGAACACCGGGCGGTATAAATACATATCTGAAACAGAATTTTCTTTTATGAAACGATTTTTCCACAATATTATCAGCCCGAGTGATCAATAATCAAAATTTGTGATTGAGTATCTTGATGTCAATAAAAGGTGGAAGAAAAATATTTCATGAACTCACTTCGTCATATTATGATCAGTCGGTAAAATTTCACCATCGTGAAGCCAAGTAATATTAGGGGGGAATGGTATACTGTCGATGGAGCACGATAATCTCGATACTTCTCCTTCCTGAACTGTTAAGTCTTCCGGGGATTTTCTAAATACATGGGAGAGTTCTACAAAGAGAAATAGAGTTTTATTCATTCAATAGAAAATTCAGTTCGATTGAGTCGAGATGAATGATTCGACGTGAGCATACCAGCATAGAGTATATTGGTCGGCGCGGATCTCAACGCTCCATGGGAAGTTCGAGCAACGCAACGGTACTCGTTCCTCTGAATGCCTTTGATGCTCGCTGTGCCATTTCCCTCTCTCCCTTTCCGCTTCTGCTCTTTCAAATTCTTCTTCTGAAAAAAAATGATCATTCGGTGTGAAATGTGATCCGTCACAGGAAACTTAACTTTTATCGTTACTCGGGTGATTCTTGTTCTATTTTGTGTCTCATAATTCGGATGATGTAATGTTTACAACTCATCCGATTCAATTAAATTTGATTCTTTTCCCGGTAGCCGAGGTTTTACGAAATACTTTTCCTCGTCAAATTTATGACTTCCTATACACTATGAGAAAGAAAGCCAACACTCGCATCATTAGATCGCATAGTAAATTAAGTATTATCCATAGCCAATAGGCATAGAACTGCGATAAAATCTGAACCGCATGTAATGATGGATATCTTTAACTAGTATTTCCAATTGTAACGTGCATCTGCCTGTTAAAAATATTCGAGGTAATTTCATTTTTGCCTTTCGTTGAACGCAATATTTCTTTTGCGTAGGCTCGCGACATCACATTTATTCAAATCCAAGCGGTGCAATCATTATTTGCTCCACTGCCTAAATGAGCATGTAATAATCGATTACACAAAGGCTCTGTCGAGTGGAGGCGGACAGCGAGATAATGTAAATATAATAAGATACATTGTGTAGGCGATAGAGTATTGATTTTTACAGTGAAGTGAACAATTCGTTGGCCAGTAAAAATTGAAAAAAAAAGTATTCAGTGTTTGGTGAGGTATGTACATAGAGAAATAATGTTTATCCGCGGATTGTATAGATTTGAATTCCCTATATAGTTTACATATATTTCATATTTTTTCATAACAAAATTTCAATGTCAAACTAACTGTTTCGATTATTTTTAGTATTCCGACGTTTGTGTCTAAGGTCACTATAAAACATTATTAATGATACATTGATCATTCAATCAATTCATATACACATATGTTGACAAACATTTATTCATATTCTGGGGGGAAGGGGGCATTTTTTTAAAAAAGCTTGACTTTGTCTTTATTACTCCGTATACTGTGTAGTTAGAGACACTTGAACTCATTGATTTTATTATTGAGAATTAACTAAAAATGCTGTGGACTACAGCTGATAGAGTCAGCCATACGATTATTAATCATATTGGAAAATATAGAGTGATATTGCTATTATATGTATACATGATTAGATACCTTATGTAGGCGCAGAGCTCCGTTGCGCTGGATGCTGCAACGAGCCGGGGGCAGGCAGAGGGGCTCAGGCTCGTCGTTGTACAGCCAGGTGACCTCGGCTAGAGGGCCGGCGCCGGAGCACGTGAGGGTGAGCCCGGACCGGCCCACCACCAGCTCCGCGCCCCGGGGCCTGATCTCCACGTTGAGCCCGGCCCCGTCCGCCGACCTCGAGCTCTTCTTTGCGCCCGATCCATTATCTCCTCGGAATCCTGAACAAAAAAATTGATTTTTTCAATCGGAGGTCGTTTTTTTGAAAAAGGATTTTTTCGGATTTTTTGAAAAAGTATTGTTACTACCCCCCAAGAGCTTGTGCCAGTTTTATAATCGTTATGAACGTTTAAAACTCAGAATCAATTTTTAGTACAATTTTTTTAACCTTTATTTGAAAATTTATGCTAACGTGACAAGTATGAAATTTCTGTGATGTAGTGAAAAGAAAATTTAGTATCGAGATTCGGTGGAAGAAAAACAATACATTTCATCCCTTTTTTTCGGGCTCTCAAAAACCGACCAGCCTTTTGAATTTGAGCCTTTTCATAAAAATAATCAATTATTCATTCCAGCGCATGGATACGATATTTTTCTCCGGTTAAACGCAGCGAATCACGGGTATCGTTTTCGATTGCGGTTTTTACGAAGTCGTGAGCGACGAGCGTGAGAGTTTGTAGAATCCAAGGGTTCCACATCATACAGTGGGGCCAAGACGCTAGAGTTGTGCATGGGTTGAAATCAGTGCATTTGGTTTTAACAGTTACGCATTCAATGATGATAAGTGCACAAGGTGCACCAGACGCATTCACTTATAATCTTCGGGTATATAACGTGATATTTTAAAAAATACCAATAACGTGATTTTTCTGTTTTCAAATCAATTACTACGGTATCGTTTATCGCCTCGAGGGTTTCCAAAATTTCCACGCACGCAAAGTTCAATGAAATAAAGAAGAAGATTGTATATACAAATACTTCCAATGATCAAAGCAACTGCCGATACATTGATGACCCCCTCCTAATTAATCTTACGTGTGTATACTAATCTAACGCGCATCAGTATTTTTATCGCACAAGAAAATAAACTCTTCTATATTTGGCGCAAGTATATACACGGGAAATCCGAGGGTGGCCATCGTACACCAGGCAATTAAGTACAACAGCCACAACACGAGATAGAAAGAAAAAAAAATTACCGAAATGCAATATATACATCGCTGTTGTACTATCAGCGTGAGTGTGTATGAGTTCGACAGTATAGCATGCGCCGAATTTGCTCCTGGTGCGTGGCCTAGAATTTTCCAAACTACACGCGCGTGTCCGGCTTAATTATGGATAAGCAAGGTCGAGCGAGCGACCGGTGGATTTTTTCCTTCAACAATTCACACCTCGTGCCGGGAGAAAGTTTCGATGCAAGACACTCGCGCGAGAGAGCTTCTTTTTATATACGAGGTCGCAGAAGAATCTTAGATTTTTGGTGGCACCACGATGATTTGACAATATCATGTTATTACGTAAGTGCGTGGGAAAATTATGATTTTTGCGAACAGAGACGATTGAAGGAGCAAAAGCCGACTGACTGAAGCTAATACGTGATTCAGTTTTACGGTATTTTAAATTTTTTATTTTTCATACATATTATTATTTTTCCATGGATGTAGGAATTAAAATTTCGCCAATTACATCTCTATATCAAACAATTGAATCACGCATATTTTGCCTTCAATCAATCAAGTCCATCACTTTTATGTACAAGGAGGAAATAAAGGAAAGAATGGAATAAAGGAAATAAAATAACAAATTCTAGATGTCATAAAATCGATCGCCAAGACTTGTAACTCCAACTCAATGTGACGGTATAGTGTACAGCAACCAATCAAATAACGATTCTTATTTTGGCTTTACGTCAGTTTTTTATATGGAAGGAAAAGTATCGACCGCTATAGATAAAGATCAACCAGGTTACTCAGTATCATACATGATCGGCTTCCTTATGGAAACCCAACTTTCGGTATTCACTTCAAGAATAAGATCAAATTGTACGGCTTTATTAATAATCGCTTGACGATTGGAATTTGATGCAGTCAAAAAATATCGGTGCTGGAAAAGAAGGAAGGGAAAATTTTGAGTAACTTTCTCAGGCTTTATCAGATTGAATTTGCGACTCAATTAAATTGCGCACCAGTTTCGAATGTATTAATAAGTATAATGTTTTGGAGATTGGCATGCCCTACTTGATCAACGTCCGCTCAACAACCCAAAGCTCTAAACTAATAAAACGATTTGATATTGTACAGGACAATTACAAGTATTAATCAATAATGACACAATAAAAATATAATAATAAACAGTTTTTTGTTTTAATTCTAAAATATTCACGACAGCCAAGTGAAATTCTTGAACAAATACTTGAAACCAACTATGCGGTGTATTATTTTCAGTCGTGTAATTTTATGAGGCGAGACAATATTCCATATGCCAATATTCAGTAATAGTTTCTCGCCTATCTTTGTTTATCGGTTATTCCATTGCTATTGAATTGTTTACGCGTGTTTTTGGCAGAATAATATCACACGATGATTAAGTTCGTATACCTTTTGTTGGGTTAGCAATATTCGAATCGATTTCCGACTGAGATCGTCCTTATACGAATAAACCCCATTCGAAAATAATCATCGCGTAATACGCCGTTTGCGGGGCCCGGATATACGGCCCTGCACGAGAGCCGTATATCGAGCGCAAGAGAGACGGCGTATGTACCCTATATACCTGCGCGCTAGCTCTCTCTCTCCCTCTCTTTCACCCCAGCTCTAAATTTCTCACACAAGGTCACTGCCCCTCCAGAATTCCAATACACATCCCCGTACACGCACGTACATACATACATACACGAGTGCGCGCACCTATACACGCGTACAGATCAGCACATGTGTGTGTAGGAATAGCGCGAGAGAGTCGAAAAGCGGTGCAGAGAGCAGCGGTAGAATCCCCGCGCGCGCACGTATATATACGCACATACATGTATATATACATAGTGAAAACCCAGCTGCACTCCCCTCGTCATTGCGCCGAGCAGTTCAAAGGGCTGTAGCGCTCGGCTCGCGCACGCGAGGGAGGGAAAATCCTCTTGGCAGGCTCTTGCCCTCTACCTGCAGCCCGCGCGCGCGCGATCGAAGCGCGGGTAACTGAAAAAAAAAGGAAAAAAAAACCCCCGAGCGCATCGATCGATCGCCAAAGGAAAACAATCGCGCGAGTCCCGGGCGTGTATACAGACGCGATTCGCAGCTGCTGCACACGCACATGCACACACAGAGGCGGCCACAGTCCCGTGATTTTCGAGGATGGGGTTGTTGAACCCCTGCGCGCATATTCGGGGGATAAGCGCGCGCTTCCAGAGCTGCAGCTTCGATCATGTATGTATGTATACGTGCCAGCTACTGCAAAGCGCGTATCGGCGAATTCGATGCTCCGCGCCCGTTGTTTGTTCGATTACGAGAGGGGCCGCCTTTCTCTCTCTCTCTCTCTCTCTCTCCCGCAGTCCTGGGCTTGACATTGATTTGTACACGCCCATGCGACGACCATCGTCGAATTCGCTCCGTTATATAATGGATCTTCGGCTCTTTGTACCCGAACGTCGTTTGCACTTTGCTCGCGCGCGCAAGGGTTGAGATCTCGCGATTCTTCTCTCGCGCGGCGATCTTTAACCGCTCGCGCGACGTTTCCTTCTCGATTTTTCTTACGTTCGCAAAATCAGCCAACGAGAATTTCACACCGCGACTGTAGCAACGAGAAAAAAAAACAATAAATAACAGAGAGAAAGAGACTGGTAATTATCGAGCGCGGCAAAGGCGAATCCGCTAAAAAAACCGAGAGTAAAAACAAAAATCCAATCGGCGAAAGATTGCGAGAGAAAGAGAGTATATAGGGGAAGTAGCGAAAAGCGGAAACATGCGCCGATGTAGCCGATAGATTTGACCTGCACCCAACGTACAGCCGGCGGTACAATTGCGCGCGGATCACGACGGTGAATCCTGCGCAAGAGCGAGCGCGAATTGTTCGCGTATAATGTACGGTAAGCGAGGGGAGCGCATCGGGAAAAGCGCGCGAGTTTCCCCCGTTGATTCAGTGGAAACAGACAGGCGCGCGCGCGGTCTTGTTCTACTGGAAATCCGGAGAGCGAGGGACGGGGATGGGGGGGGGCGTCGCAACTGCAGCTTGCACACAAGGTCAATAGCACGGAGAGAGAGAGAGAGAGCCGCGAGCAGCGAGCGCTGTGCGCTTTCCCCCCGTCGCGGGGCCGGCGTACTATATCAAAGCATCTCCGCAAACAAGGCGCTCAATAAAATAGAAGCTCCTGCGCGGAGCTGAATTGTAGCGCGAGAATCTCAGCTGCGTCAGCGAAGAAGAAGCCGAGAAATCCGGTGCGCGAGCGCAAGCACGTGGGGGCTTTGCTCTCTGGCGCGCCGAGAGGAGAACTGCACGCGCTACGTATATATACGTGCTCTCTTATCTCCCAGCGCTCACTCTCTCTCTCTCGCGCGCGCGCGAGAGCGAGCGCGTAAGTGCATTTATTACGGTATATACGTGCCCGATGTAAATTGCTGAGAGCGCGCAGGAATGCGCGTGCGAGCCGGCCGCGGATCATGGGAAAATTGCAGGGATGCTCTCTGGGAAATTTCGCGCCCGAGGGCTCTTTTGTTCAGCCTACCATCTCTCTCTTTCTCTGTTCGCGGATTGATTTTTTCTGTCCTTTTTTCCTTCTCTCTCTCTCTCTCTCTTTCTTTCGAAGAACGACGAGGGGTTGCGCGTTTCCATTGTCGCTCGTTCCGCAGCCGTACGGGGAATCATAGTTTAGCGCACGCATGTGTATGTGTGTGTGGTATATACATATATTTACACTTAGATATGTACCTGATCGTTACATCCGCGGAGCAGCGCGGAAGCGACGTTTGGATCTCGCGGATGTTCTTACTTGAAACGCGCTCTAGAAATCCGATTCGAACCGCCTCGTGGATCGGGTATACGGACGGTCCAACGTTTTTGTGTTGGTCGCAAAAACGAAATTACTGAATGGCAAGTATCGGGAATTTTTTAGATTTTTTCTGACCAGGAGAAGCGAGAAGGATATTGTTCGATACAGTGTGCAAGGTGTGATTATTTAACTCGGATTATTGTTATTTGTTTTTCGCGTGTATCAAACGGCAATTTTTGTTTTCTATGGAGAGAAAATTTGTCAACGCGAGTAATGAAGAATGCTATCTCGAAATTGAGCATGTTTAACGACACAACTCAGCGATAGAAGCGCGGCTCTTGCACCGAGAAAAGTCGACTCTGTTACATAGTGGATTGTATATCTTGTAGTTAAATTGAGTATATTTCTGGCAGTGCCTGGTAAATTATTCCCGAAAGGTTATAGAACTATGAATTTACCACACATTTATATGCTTGTTCCAATTATATTCATTGTTAATTTAACGTCATTTGAATATTCCAATTCATGCCAATTCTACTAAACAATATAATTATTCAAATTACGATTAGACTGATATTTACTCTTTCCAAAATTACAGAAAATGTATAAGTAAAACGCATATTCCAGTCGATGAAGATAAAAAAAAATATTTTTCTATTGACTATAAGCGAATTATCACTGCTATATTCGTAGTACTTCTATAGTTGGGGATAACTATACATTTTTCTCTGCTCGGTACAGCCAAATTGTCCACACCGAGCAAAAGAAAAATGAAATCGAACGAGCGAAAATATATGGTTTGATCTCGCGCGGTCCTATATAACCTCAGAACACGAGATCAATATACCTTTCCAATAACTCGCGTGGCGAACTCGATCTTCGAGAAATATGCGAAGGGTCCGATTCAATTGTAATTAAACGAATTAGAATGTCTCTCGAAACCGACTGGATGGAGTTTAGCAAAAGAAAGCCACACGAATGGTATATATTTACGAAATAAGCATTTTTTTTTTTTTTCTTCCAAAGGCTATCACCACCGGGGTATGTGCCTAAACGAAATAAGCATATACGAGCATCAGGTGCGTATATATGACTTCACGTGTGTATACGTATAGGCATAGGGGAAGGAGAAAACGCGCTGCAGCGCCCGCGCGCGATCGGGGAAAAAAAATTCCCGAAGGAAGTTATCGATCGGCTCGCAGCGGGAGAGCCGCTGATTATTATTAGCGGTGCGGCTATACTTATGCGTATATATATACGAACGGGAGCGCAGTGCGAATAAATCGAGCGGAGCAAAAATATTGTGTACACACGGGCGCGCACATACACGTATATATATATATACATACTCGGTGCTAATACCTCACGCTAGAAAGCGAGTTAGCGTTAATGTAATGCCTGCTAACATGCGAGCAGATTCGGACTCGTTCTACTTAAATTAGGTACGGCAAATGCTAAGACACATGACAAACACACGCACACCCTGCTATAGCCGGGCTCTCGCCCCCCGGAACACGCCTACACACACGCACACCCACCCGTACATTCATACAGGTATGTATAGGATATATAAATTTGAAAGCTTTCACTCGGCACGTGCTAAGACAAATTCGCGGACGACAGTGTGTGTGTGTGCGCGGGCGAGCGCGTATACGTGCGCGTACCCATATACACACAGATTGATCGGGGATATATAGTTTGGTTGCGGCCGCAATAACATATTTACGGGACAAAGAGAGCTATGGCAGTTTGGTATTGATTTCTGATTCGGCCGCGCGCGGCCCGGCGCGTTAGCTCTCCGCGGCGCTGTATACGTATACATACGTATATATATACGTACACACACGCGGGTTTCTTCCGCACATGGATTTAGTAGTTTGACCTTGATTAGAGAGAAACCCGAACATAACCTCGCGTGTAATCTTACGGGAGAGCTGCGCCATCGCGAGCTCGCGCGGCGCGCACTCTCTCATCTCCCTCCGCGCGCGCGCGCCACGGGGAGTGTACACGAGCCAGTGTGCGGCTCTACACCTATATACACTCGCATATACATATATATATATATATATGTATGTATTAAAAACAGTACCACGGCTTCGCCCACTCGTGCGCGCCTGCCCAATGTCCCAAAGCCGCTGCACGTGATTTTTCCCAAGGTACATCCATACATACCTACATGTCGATTCGAATTGGTAACGAAAACACAAAGGGAGGGGGGAGAAAAACGACCCAACGGGACTGTAACGACGTAAATCGGAGCAGCGGCGGAATCGTTTTTTTTCCTTACCGTGCTATATACAGGCATAAAACCCATAACTGCGTAGATGTTTGTCCGCGCGCGACACGTCTTACATTGCGAACATATATCTTATATACATATACTTACACACCGCACGATTTAGGGGGTATTGCGTCATTGGGCAAGGATCGCGCACACATTGCGGAACGCGTGCATGTATGTGCGATAAGCGTATTAAATACACCCACTCGGTATACGGAATGTAAGCGTACAAGTATGCAGTACGCCAAGAGAGAGCCGCTTGTTTTCAAGTGCACACGTGCTGGTGTTGCAGTGCGCTTCTTTCGTGTCGTGCGCGCGGATAGATATTGATTATGCGGCTTCGAGAGAGTGTGTGGGTGCCCCCCTTCTCCGGCCGGCGAATCAAAACAACAGTCGGCTTTTCCGCGCTTTTCCACCGCTGTCTTGTCGTGGGTGTGTGTGTGTATACATCGGGCAGGGGTGGCACGCATATCACATCGAGTATATACCCTCGCGCGCGCAGGCGAGTAAGTAGTGACAGCGGTGCACGTGCGGCCTCCCCGCAGCCGATGGTCAGCGACGAGGAGCGCTGGCGCGGATCGATATACACAAACGCGAGAGCACGCACGCACGCACGCACCTGCGGAGCTGACGGCCGCTTCCGTAAACAAGATGAAGGAGCCTCCCGCGAGCAGGAGGATGGCTGCTGCTGCTGCTCGGGCCGCCATAAATGCAGCCGCGGCTCATCCGCGCGGCCTGCGGTACGCTCCGCTGCTCCGGTGCCGCATTCCACTCTCCGCTGCACCGCTTTCTCTCTCTCCCTCGCCGACTCTTGATACCCCGGCTGCTCCGGGACGTGCGCGCTTCTATGTACACACGCGCGCACACCGCTGGCTCTCTCGAGCGAACTATATACGCGTAACGTGCACTAGGTTCACCCGCCCGCGCCCGCGTGAGTGTGTTTATCCCGTGTGTGTGTATATATATGTTTCCGGGAGTATATAGCGCGACACGACGCTGCGGGCCGCGCGGCACGCGCGACCACCTCTGCGGAACTGCCTGCCAGTCGCCAGAGCCGCGGCGCGCCACCAGCCCCGCGCAGCAGCAGCAGCGCGCGAGCGAGCCCCTCGCGCGCCTGTATACGTGTGTATTATACGTATCCGTATGTGTGTGAATGTAAACAGCGAAACTGTGTTGGTATAATCTATGTGTGTGCGCGAGTATATGTATATAGGTATAGGATATATATCGCGCGCGCTCACATCGGAACAAGCCCCCTTCACTCGAGCGATACCTACTGTGTAGTGTCTACATATAGATATATGTATATACACATGCTGCCATTTTGCTCCAGCGCTATCTGCAGAGAGATGGCTGAACGCTGCAGCGCCTATATATATACATGTAACCGACCACCTCTTTTCGATCCTCGATTTGTCCTGTATATAGCGCTCGGGCCCACGGAGTAAGCCCGAAGATGACGATTTTTTACGTTTTTTTCTCCTACTTCATCAGGTATATATACCCGAAAGCATTTCCCGTATTATGCAATCGAACGGGAGGCCCCTCGCTCCTTATTTTTCGTTGTTCTTCCTGTGTTGTTTATGATGTATAAGTTTGATCCAGGTTTTACCACGCGGTCAAACGGATGAAATAGTTGGTATTATTAGCGAGATATGTCAGGGAATTTCGTCCCGATACCCATATTCATTATGTTCCTTGCAAGCGCGTGGGCCGATTGCGAACGAAAAAATCACTGCCGGTCCCCGGGCGGAAATTGAATGCCGGTATGTATATACATATGTATATGTCGGATCTATTGTATTCGATTCATAGTTCATAGATCGTTTGCTCTACTGTGGGCCTGCCTTGGGACCCAGTACACGGCATCCAGCCACCGGCAATCACGCATCATCCTAGACGAGCACCTCCGGCCGGTTTTGTTTGTACCGGGAGTTCTTTTGAAATTATGTGTGTTCTAGGAACTATCAGGGCGCCATGAGCGGATGGAGGTAACCTAACCTCTCTCTCTCTCTTTTTCTCTCTGGCGCGCTCCATCCCCTCCTCCTTCTCCGGACACGTGCGCCCACTGCTTGCCCTCGCGTCGCGAATCTCGCGATCGCGAAGTCACAGTCCGACCAAGACCGACGAGGCGACGAGACGAGCTCCAACGAGCTCTGGTCCGACTAGTTGAGACAAGTGCGCGAGACTCAAAAGTGTAAGGTGCTCGAGGGTGCAGTCGCGAGACCAGCCAGACACCGCGACCAGAGCTGGACAAACGGAGTTGCGGGTCTGTGTGTTGTATATGATGCGGGCCGTGCGTAAAGATAATTACCCAAGAAAATCGTTATAAGCTCTCCACTTTCTTACACTTTTTTGGAAATTAATCCCATTATGGATTGAGCACATCTCCCTGGTAAGGATAATCCCTGGAAAAAATATCTCGGATGTACGAGTGATTTTGCACTCATGTATAGCTGCGTGCATAAGCGTATTCGACGCCTTGGATCTTGCCTTATCGACATGCTTATCAGTGATCCTCTGTGTATGCGATCTTGGTGTACAGGCTACTCTAAACAAAACTAAAGGACGGGTACGCTAAAAAACGTACCCGTCCTTTTGTTCTGTTCCGCGCATCGAATTCTTTGTGCTCTCATTATCCATAAGCACTTTTTTCCTCAGACTGTCAAGTGTTCAATTTAGCTATATACATTTGAGCAAACCGATGAAAAATAACACATATAGCAATAGAGTTGATGCAAACATTTTTGAAGGTCATTTTTTAATCGTGATATTTTGAATTCCAAAGTGTCTACTTTTTTAATTCATATATGTCTGCATGAGAATTTTAGGCTGAAATTCCTTGTTACCATTTTAATCTTGAATAATCCTAAATTTGAATGAACATTTATAGCTAAATCTAATGGGACAAATAAAGCTTGTGATGTTTATTAACATTATCAAATATTTTCCATGTCTTGGGGATATTCTACTAATTACTGAATATCTCATTTCACAGGTATGTGATTCACGTTTCACAAGGCAACAAGATGTTTGTAAAACGAAAATAATTCAAATATTCTCAGTACATCATCTGTTAAAAAGGTATGAACAATACTTATTTTAAGCAGTGTCAAACTGATTCATCTCAACCAAATGAATCATGTTCATCAATATTTATAATCAAAGTCCAATATACTATAGTAATTTCCTCAATGATAGGAAAATTTGAAATTTAAGCATGGACTAATCATTTCAATTTGGCTTGTAATTAATTCAAATTGACATGAGAAAACTGATTCAGATTTCTTGAACAATTATAACTGTAACATATAATTATTGAAATGGAAGAAGTTAAAACTTTTTCTTAATGATACATTACTTTTTTTCAGACAATCATCAAAATGGTTGCATCAGATAATGATAATATGCAGCAGAATAAAGAAAATAATTCACCGTCAACATCTAGAGGCTTAAGGATCTTGGAAAAACTTAAGAAATTCAATGCTGTGAAAAATGCAAATCAATTAAAGCAGATTCAAAAACCTCAAACTGAAAAGATAAATAAAGCTAGATCTCAAGTTTATCAAGTCAGTTCAAGTGTACCTAAAAAATATGGTGAACATCAAAGATGCTCTAGAAATCAAAATCAGTACAGCTCTTCAAGTAGTAGTTCTTCTGAAAATCGGTACGACAAGTTGAAAACTGCATTGCAAGCAGAAACATATTTACGAAAGTATAATGAATTCAGACATGAAAATGTTAGAATGATTTCTTCAAGCTCAAGTGTTACACCTTCTGATTCGGAATCTGACCAATATTGGAATGGATATCAAAAAATTCGTAACGACAGCAATGAAGTTTTAGATGATGTACCTACAGCAAATGTTCTTCATTTAAAAAATTCTATCATAAATCAAGAAAATGAGTCATTATATTATGAAAATCGTGGTAGGTTTCCACATATAGATTGGTCAATGTTGAATGGAACAAAAAGTTCTGAAGAAATTGATTCTGGTGCACTGAAACATGCAAGTTTTCAAAAATTAAACACTGTCCCTAAATTCAATGAATTTTCAAAATCTGAATCAGAGCTTCGATTTGAAATGAAAAACTTGATTGAAAATAGCACTTCACGGAATACTGTTTATCAAGTGAGAGGTAACATTAACAAAATTGATTCAAGTGATTCTCCCTTACTAAAATTAAAGAAGATGATGAAAAAAGAAAATAAATATGGTGAAATTAAATTGGCTGAAGAAATCAGGCAAGTAACTAAATCTCAATCAGACCTCTATGTAATTAATAAGATAGACTCGTCAAGTAAAATGTCTTTGCCTGTGCATAATAAAAAGTATAAATTGGAAAAATTATTACAAAGTGGAAAGGAAAAGAGTAAAATTATAAGTTCTGAAAAAATATTGCCTCAGAACATTGCTGAATTCGATTCCAAAGACACTTTAAGCACTTTATCATCTATTAGTGGACACAGAAAATATTTTGAAGAAATTGATGATGATTCATTTGATTTTGTCAAACCTGGAGTCTCAACTGCGCCACTTATAGAAAATAGTTATGACACATCGTCTCACAAGAATATAACAAACCAACTCGATAACAGACATACAAATGAAAGATCACGACCAACAAAACCAGTAATGCAACATAGAATTGATACTGATGATGGAATGTTTGAGTTTGAAAGACCTAAAAATGTATCAAGTTCGCGTAAATCATATGACCAGGGAAAGCATAATTCAACTCTAGATTCAGATGACACATCAATTGTGAGAAGCAGTGAACTAGATAATGCATCGTTAACAGCTCAAGGAGCACCTAACTATAAATTTTTATCTCTTAAACAAAAATTAATAGGTTCTACTGCGAAAAGAGAAGAACCATGTATATACGGCAAAAGCGACAGTTTACTCCAAGAAACTTACACAAGATATTTTAATAAAACAAGTACAACTGTGAAAACAAGTATCCATTCAAATGAAGAGGAAGAAGTGTTATTGAAACCTGTATCTATCAGGTATTTTACTAAATCTTTAGACAATATGAAAAATAGTAATGTTAAAGAACACCAGGGAACTCACAAATCAGAAGACCATACAATATTGAATGAATCTGAGAACGAATCTGAGAAACGAACAAAAACTGTTCCAAGTTCAGATGATGTCAACAGTAAATCGGACACTTCAATAAACATCAAACAAAATTGTGATACGATTTGTAAAACTGCATGTGGAGAAAATGATATTTCAGAAAATACTTCAACCATTAATGACGATAATTGTGATATTATTTTTCACAAACATCAGAGTTTTGATAGATATTCTAATGAAAAAGATAGTGATGATATTGAACAAACATCTCTGACAGAAAGTATAGTTTCATTTAAAGATTCAAATCTTAAACTTGTAAATCAGATGGATGAAAGCTCAGATGGTTTGTCAGATCTAGATAATAGTTCAACTATTTTTCATAAACATGACAACAATAATGAGAGTTCTGCTATTGTTCAAGAAGTCAACACACAATCTGATGAGACTGATAGTATCAATTTAAATAGTTCGTCTAAAAATAAAGATAATTCTCGTGATGTTGTAAGTGCATACTCTAAAGTGGACGAAGACTTGTATTCTGATGAAGAATTTGATATTGTAAATTTTGAACAGTTTGAGCCATGTAAAAATTTAATAGGCAAGTTGATGCACCTTCAAGCTGTTCAAAAAGCACATGCTACAGGAAAAAACACATATGAAGATTTAGAAGCTGCAGCATTGGAGTCAGAAGTCAATAATAATAGCAAGAATCTTGAACTAGTTACATCGTCTAATTCATCAAATCGTTCTTGGAAGGTTGATGAAAATATTTTCAAAAACATTGAAATTAATTCAAATCAGTGGAGTTCAACTGATACAAATTTCCAATCCAATAGCCAGAACAACGAAACTGAGCCTAAGAAAAGTGGACCATCTAAAAGAATGAAAAAAAGAAAGAATGTGCTGGTAAATCTACAAAAGCATCTTGAAAAAGATAATAATAGAGAAGAAATTAAGAATGTGCCTAGCAGATCAATGGAAGCTGGGATTTTGAGAACCAACGAGAGTACGAAGTGTAATCAGTCTGACATTCTTCAACAGATAACAAAGATGAACTTGCACATGAACTGCAAGCCTTTTAGTTCTAATATTTTGAATTCTATTAAAAGGAATTAGTTTATCTTTGTCAAAACTGATATTTATGAGATAAGTGGCACATTGTATTTAGAGAGAGAAGTTTCCTTAGATTTGATTTTCATTTCATTCAAATTCATTCATTATTTGATTTTTTTATCCAAATTACTCTAAGTTTTTTTATTTTTTCAAAACTATATTTTGTTTGTGTTCTATGAATGATTGAATGGAGTCATTACTTGAATCTTCATGCTAAAAAATTATTTAAATTCAATTTATATATAATTTTATACATTATAATTTTTTTATTAATCTTACTCTAGTGAAGAATATTATTTTCGTTGAACGTTTTAAGTATCAGATTTATTTTACTTTTCTCCCCCGAGAAAATTTAGGATATATAACTTATTTGTTGGACTTTTATAAAATATTAAGCAATCATTTATTGTGAGAGAAATTATTTTCTATAAGTTTAACATGAATTGTTGGGTAAAGTCTAATTGTGATTTAAAAATCAATTGTATATACAAATAATAAAGAATAAATGAAAGTTATTATGTATGCATGGAACGATTTCTTGTTGATTCATTACTTTTTATAATGAAAATATAAAATTTTAGGCTTGGAATTCTCGTGTAAGCCATCATAACTATGGAAGAAATCACCTAATTTCCATAATGAATATAATAATTATGGTGAATTTATAGAATTGCCAGACCTTAATACCAAAATATACATTTTCTTCTCATGAATTTTTAAGCGTATAAATTAAAATGTTACCATAGACCATAGAGTGTGCACGAAATGTCTCTAGTAATGTCAACTGGTGATTTTCTTGCTGATAAGTTTCAGCCCGTTATCATAACCCTATTCTGCTCCGAGTACCATCAGTTACATTCGTGACTCACCAGGAGTCACCAGGCGTAACAAAACTCTGCTGTTTACTTCGAACACTTTTCTTGTTTATAGAATAATTAGATGCTTTGGCGGTGAAATATTACAACAATTACGAATTCAATCGTTCCTACTGATCTTTACGAAAATGGTAAGTGAAAATCTGAAAATTCTCGCTCCAATTTTGTGATGTCTATTTTGGTGCTCCATTTACCTTTTTTGGAAACAGTGAATATGAAGATGCACTTCTCTTATTCCATTCAATTTAATAAATTATATAAATATTCTATGAATCTATCATGTTACAATCAAGACAAAGACTATTTAAGAGATTATATTAGTGAAGAACAAATTTTCAAAAAACAAAAATATTCTATTATTTACATGGATTATTGTGATTTATTTAGCAAGATCCAAATGAAGATACTCAATGGAATGATATTCTCAGACAAAAAGGAATCATTCCTGAAAAAAAGAAAGATGCAGAAATCACAGAGGATCAAATTGTTGACTTACTGGAAAACACAATTGACCAAAAGACTGGCAAAGGTATTTTCATTTTGTTTTCTTGAGTGTGATAATAGATTAAAATACCTAGTTTATTAACCACTCTTCAATTACAGTAAAAGAAAGCTTAGAAGATAAATCTTTAGATGATCTTGATGAACTAGAAGATGAAGAAGATGAAAAAGTACTTCTTGAGTATCGGCGTAAGAGGATAGCAGAAATGCAAGAACTTGCTAGGAAAGCAAAATATGGTTCAGTCTTGGAAATATCTGCTCAAGATTATGTACAGGAAGTTAATAAGGCTGGAGAAGATGTTTGGGTTGTGCTTCATCTATACAAATCAGGGTAAGATTATAACCATTTGTAATAAGATATTTTAAACTAAAAAGTTTCCATGAAAATTCATTACAATGCTTACTATGAAAAAATCTTGAATATTTAGAATCATGAATTATTTGATTTTTTAAGAATACCACTATGTTCATTGATCAACCAGCACTTAACATCATTGGCAAGGAAGTTTCCAACGACTAAATTTTTGAAAAGCATCTCTACTACCTGCATCCCTAACTTTCCTGATGCAAATCTTCCCACAATATTTGTTTACAAAAATGGAAATATGCAGAAACAGTTTATTGGACCTATCGAATTGAGAGGCATGAAGCTTACAGAAGAAGGTAGTTATGATCATTTTATTACATTTATTTGAAAAAAATATGGTTTGAATTGTTCCAATTTATCTAAGATATTTATTCATCCATATATTCATTAATCTTTTACAACAACAAAACTCTTATAAAAGTCAATACAGTAAAAAGAATAAAATTAAGATCTTTTTAATTATTAATTAGAAAAATTCAATGATCTCGAGTTTTTAGAGTGAATTCTCAATTGCGATTATATTTGAATCAAAACCAATAATAAAATATCTCTCCTACTGAGATTTAAATTTAAATAAAATAATATTACTGAAATGTTGTTCCCACAGAACTTGAATGGATGCTGGGACAAGTTGGCGCAGTTGCAACCCAAATCCGAGATGATCCTAAGCCCAAAGTAAAAGATGTTTTATTTTCAAAATTAGATGATCTCTCAGAAAGTAATGATTGGTAATTTCAAGCTGTGTACAAATCTTTATTTATTTACGCTTGACATTGTTACAGAAAAATCTATTAACTAACATATTCTCACTTTTCTATCGTTTTTGTATGGAAGTATCATACCGTGGTTTGAATGAATTAGTTATATATTGTAATTAATGCTCTTTTTTCACTTGAAAAGCTGAAAGAGATATGCACAATTATCATTATTGAAAGAAATATGAATATAATATTTTAAAGTTAATAAAAAAATTGTTTTTAAAATCAGCTGATACAATTGATTCTTGCAAATTCACATTCATAAAATTATACTGTTCTAAAACCAATTAAATCAATCTAACCAATCAAAACCAATCTCCAACTCTTGTTAGTTGGTGTTACAGTTCAGATGTTCAGAACAGTGGTGGTGTTTGGTCAGACAGGTCCCAGGCTACAAGGGAAGTCGCTAGTCTGTTAGGGTATGGGTATCAAAGAAAATAGATAGACCCATATAGGATCTATTTTCTTTGCTAATAAAACACAGTTGAATACTCACGTTGGCTTTCCTCTATTTCACTATTAGTAAATCACTCTTTAGCTCAACACACCCTGTCTTAGCTCTCTCTCTCTCTCGAACCCTTTTTACGCATGTCGTGGTTGTGTAAGCGAACTCCCAACGAGTAAAATCGAATAGACAAGACATTTATCAACATTGCCAACTAGATACCATAAACGATGATCCATCGGGAAAGAATCTGTTGGGAAAAAATTCAATCGAAACCTGTTGATCATCATAGGTCGAGAATCGGTGAGATCCACGATGAAGTCATAGCTATACATATACGCATATACGTGACGAGAACAGTAAGGCCCTTTGAATTTTCCACTCTGCGAAACATACATATACTTAGTATATATATTTATGTGTCCGCATGGGAGTCGGTATACACACACGCATTGAGAGTAAAGAGAGAAAGCGAACGATATCGGCGGTAACCCGAGACCCCGCGCGAGAGCGACTCGGTGTGTTTACATTTTGAGCCGGCGCCGCACGCTGCACCGGCAACGTCTTTTGTTTCGAATCGGCGACGAGCTCGCTCGCACTCGTGGAGTGAGCGTCGCACACTGAGTAGTGTCGAGCACAAGGAGACCCATCGGTGATGGGCTAGCGTCGAGGGGAGAGTCTTCGCCGACCGGGTGAGTACTCGAGCGAAGCTTGCACCGGCTGAGCTTTGGCCCGTTCTCTTTTAAACCCGTGTACTGGCGCGTGACAGAGCGTAGTATATTAATGTATCAACGCTTCGAATGTTGCAGCAGGTGTGAAAGGCTACGATTGTTTACGTTTTTCCTTGCGGTGTGGATTGCTCGAGTCGAGTGTGTTCTGCTGCGGGAGAGATGCTTCTTGAATGAACCAAAAGCATATAGGATACAAGTACAAGATTGGTAATAAGTGTAGCTAATGGAGTGGTGTCTGCTCTCGCCGTGGATATTGCCGATTTGCGGGTGAACTATGTCTGCAATATAACATCATGATCAACTAACATTTATTCTTCAATGATCAATTGGCATTGGCTAGCAATCGATTTCGTCGAGGATATGTTTATTTTTGTGAATAGCTATTGCAAATCGCGCCAAATTACTCCTCAAATTCGATTATAAAGCACTTGCAGATATGGATCTTGAGAATACTGGAAATTATAGGTACTATAAATGCAGGAGCTTGTTAGCTTGCGATACAGGAGGCACAGTCATTGACACTACCAAAAGGTGTGATGGACCTGTCTACCCTCGGAGCTTTCTGCCAGAGGAAAGCCAGAGTGAGCTTTGTCAGTCTGAGCAGATCATATATTTTTTCAGCCCCCAGAGTAAAGTGAAAGAAACAGTATCGCTGGACGATTCAAACACTCATTTAGATGATGATGAGTTCAACGATTATAGTAGTCCCACAAATGTTAGCAATAAGCCTGAATATAAAACTGTCAAGTATTATCCTAGTCCAAACAATGTTGAATGTCGCGATGCAAGTGTAAAAAAGTGTAAAATCACAGAAACTTCTACAGATGAATACATTCTTCCTGATCATATTGTGCCAAACCATTTGAATTTTGTTAATTACAATCAACAATACGTACCTGAATCAGATTTTGTTAGACAAGAGCTATTTAGTTATGGAACCAATAATCAAATTCAAACTGAAGCTCAGATAAGGCATTTTAGTAAGAGAAAACAAACATATAATATCAAGAAAGATTCATTTAGTGAAGTACTAGATGAAAATAGTTTGAGTAAACCTTTGAATTCTGTTTGCAACAGTAATAAGAGGATATTATACTTAGATAAAGAGAAAACAAGAGAAAACTTGCATTATTTGAAGAATCCATTTGCTAATTTGAAGATGAACAGTATTCTGAAGAAAAGTATAAGAGAAACCCAGCATCAGATAACACAAGAGAGAAATGAAAATTTAAAATTTTCAAGTCATGATCTAACATTCAATTCTGAATTCAAAAATGCAGATTATTTGGATTATTTGGAGCCAAGGGAACAAATTATTGAGTCAGACATGGATAAATTACTGAGTCCAACTATTGATTCCTCTATTGCATTTGGATCATTCAAGAAACGATTAGATTGCAATGGCAATGAAATCAACTATGAAGTTAGTCAAATCAAATCTAATTCAAAATTGTCATTATCACCAAATGAAATTGTTGAAAGAGAATTAGTTTTCAAGTCTGCATGTGCAAAGAAACTTGGACTTGTTAATTTGTTCAATACATCCAATGACTCAGTGATCAAAGAAATTCTCTCTGACCAGAATTGTTCTTATGAAAGTATTAAATTAGATACAAATTTTATATTAGATGGAAAAGTTTGTCCAAGGGTAAACGCACTAAGAGGCTCTTGTACGTTATTAGAAAGTTTAAACGAGTTGAATCGCTTTGGGGGTTTCATTGAAGAAAATAGTGGGAGTTCAATAGGTGCAGAAGAGGTTTCTCAAGCTTCATGGGTTAATAATGGATCACATCCATTCCAAACACCTCAAAGACAAGATGCTTATCCAAATTTTTTTGAAAGAATGAAGCAAAGTCAATATTACAAGAAAGATTCTAATACATTTGTTCCAAATTTCTACAATCAACCAAAACCTGTAAATTCTAATATTCAAGCTCAACAAAAACCTGTCAACAAATCTCCGAAAAACAATTTAATTAATACTATTAGTGGCGAGAGAAAATCTGCACCTTTGATTGTAAAAATCAAGAAAGAGAATAATGAATACGTATCTAGCATACAGAATTCGAATTTTTCTGGAGACAGATCTACATTATTGCCTGCTAAAAACATTGATAGGTAAGAATCATGAAGTATTATTCTGTTCTACTGTCAATAATAATCCCTGATCGATTTTGCATTTACAGGTATGAATGTCATGATTGCTTAGAAAAATTTAGGACCAAGAAGACATTGAAGAATCATGTTTCTGTATTCCATAAGGGTTAGATATTTTATATGATATTTTATTGAACAATTCTCAGAAAGAATAATGAATTTAACATTTTTTTTGTTTATTAAGGTCCATATGATACAGAATGTGACATTTGTCATATGAAATTCAAGAAAAGCTCTGCTCATAAAAAACATCATCCTTGGTGTCTGAAGAATAAGGTATACCCATGTATGCTTTGTGACAAAGTTTATTGGTAAGAATTCCCACAGTATCAATCAAATCTCATCTCAATACAACTTCTTATAATTGAATGAAAATTGTTTTAGTTATCAGGCTTCGCTTAAGAAACATTTGAAAGTCCATCACTCTAATGTGCAACCAGCCTAAAAACTATTTAGTTAGATGTTAACATGCATAATAATGAATACCTCGATATATTAGCATAATCCGTTGATAGGTAAGAACATTGCATTCAATATTCTATCATAGATTTATTACTTTATATTGAAACACATTAACTATTCTTTACAGATGAAAAATATTGTTTTTATTTTATGAAATATATTTCTAGAAATTCGTTGATAAATTGAAGATTTAAAAGCCAATGAAGATTACAAAGATTCACATGGTTGAGAGGAATTCTCAAGAAGTAGATCATTCGTTTTCATAACTTTTAAGTACTTTTGTATTTTTATTGTTTTTTAAATTACACTCTATTAAAAAATGTCATTTTTAAGAATTTTTGAAAGAATTATTCAGGGATCCATGCAATATACACTTGTGATTATTCATAAATTTTTTGTTTGTCCCTGGATATAAGAAATAGAGATAGAATTTTTTATACTTTTTAACTTCTAAGTAGCTTTTCTTGCAAGCTAAGTCTTTCCGAAGTTATTCATCATGATTCTACATCAGTATGATGATTGGCAATTATTTTATCTGATGAAAAAATTTTCATACAACTGTTGTTTATACTTACTAGAAAAATGAACTCTCACAGAAGGTTCAGTAACTGATATTATTCATTTCAAGTTCAATATTTACAAAAGTAAGATGCCGAATTATGCTATTTTATTTGAAATGAAATTTGGAACAATTTTTATGGATGAAAAATTGTGCTAATTAATCAATGTTTAGAACATCTTAACTAATACGTTTTATAACAGATCAGGATAAATAAGAATAAGCTCGTTCCTATTATTGTATAGACTTTTAAATAACTCTGTAATAAATGAATAATTTTATAAAATTATTAAACTCAAGTGTATCAGTATTTCAATTATTTCAATTTACACATTTGAACTATACGAAATTGAATGTATTTGTTGGAGTGAAAGATGGTTCCAGTCTTCAATACGTCGGGTTTTTAGTAACTCGAAACAACGATTCTAACGGATTGAATTTCTCGAATTTCATTAAAGATTCTTTATACCGAACTCCTGTTGAAATGAAAATAGTTGAAAGTATCCACGTACATCAGGCAATAACTCTCTTGATACACTCTACTAGAGTATACCAGCTGACAGTGGCAAACACTGATTACACAGGATATATACCTATACACAGAGAACGTTTGCTCAATTGATCTGAATTTCTCGAAATTGCAAGTTGCAATTATAATGATTCAATTAATGAATGCATTTTTATGCTATTTGATGATTACGTAAGTATGGAGGGTAAGGTGCTAAAGAATGAATAAACTGTGATAGGAGTGAAGGAATGTAGAGAACAAACGATGAAAAATGCAAGTTGGAAAGTGAGGGACGTGAAGCCGAATAATTTCCAGTCAAAAAATTAGAATTATGTTATGGAAAACAAAGAATTTAAATCAAAAGACGCTAATCGGTAAAAGGAGTTGGCGAGTTGAAAAATGCGAGTTGGAGAATGAAAGTCGGGGATTAAACGAATTCAACAATAAGTGGAATGGGATTGAGAGAACAAAGGGATAGACCCGGAGATGAATCATATAAGGGCGAAGCGGTGTGAGTTGAAAAGATATAAAATAATTGACGTTGGAAAATGAAGATTGTGAAATAGAAATCAGGAAACGAGAGCCGATATATTCTGGATTACGAAAGCAAACAATGGGGTTGAGGAAATATGAAAGTTGGAAAATGAGACTTACTCTTAAAGGGTGAGATACAAAAATAACACGGGATGATACAGCGAGAGTGAAATAATAGGAATCGAAAAATGGGTGAGAGATATTTTTCGCTGTAGTATGTACGAGCGAAGTACGCAAATAAGTCTACGTGTATGGCAGGTATTGGGGGTGCTGTTCGTATTTTTAGATAATAACTAAAACTCAACTTTACTGATATCACGCGAACTTTTTCCCGTAGCTATACTCTACTAATACGACTCCCTCTATAACAATAGGAAATTGAAGAATGGGAGTTATATATAGAAGTGGAAGTCAGTAGAGAAGGAGAGTGTGAAAATCAGAAATGAAAAACTGAAAATTGAAAACGTTGGTGACGCGAGCAAAAGGGAGAGGGTCGGTACCCTCCTCCAACATAGTTTTAATAACATGTATGTATATATAACCGACTGAATGACCGTGCGATCCTTACGGAGCAAAATAAAATTGATAATTGGACTGAATTTTCGTCGAATCATTTTTAGATGGACGCTTGTTTAAAAATATTTCTAGCTGAACGATTTGAGACCTTGATACGTGAATCGAGTGTCAACAATTCGTTGTTATAACGACTAATTCATCATAGTAAATTCATCATTAGTGCATCCTATACATTGTTCAATAATGATCGTAGTTTCATTACTCAACCGACATCATGATGTTCCCAAAAATCCCTTCATTATTACCTGAATGTGAACAAAGATAGGTATCAAAGTTTGACAATGGCGAAAAAGTTCTATAACTGATGAAATATCTATTCTGAGATATACCAGAATAACAAATTCACTTCACGCCAACCGTGAAAAATTCGACGTGAAATCTACATACATAAAACTATATTTTCTCTTATTTTTGGCGCTGTCTAATATTTCAATACCGTCAGTGGATTCAAGCCTGAATAATAATATCCAAAAGTTGTTGATTCTAATTTTCCGGTATGATCAACAATTCATAAACTGAATTCAGTATTTCCAGAGTCAGTGATGTGAAATAATTGTTAGCCATCAGTAAATGATGAAAACGAAGTATTCATTTTTTTTCGTAAGTTATGCAAAAATAATGTTTATTCGTGGACCTGATTTCGATTCCCTGTGATTTTTCTGTATCTCATGTTTCTAATACCAGCAATTTCAATGTAAAGCTTACCGCTTAGATTATTTTAATCCTTGTCTCATGTTGGATCCGCCTGAAAAATGCTTATTGATCAGAGTCGTTATTGATCGGTATTCGGCATTGTTTGGCTGATAGAGAGAAAACTAAGGGTGATGGGATTTTTCTGAGGCTCGATTTGGATTCAGCGGCTCAAAATACATAAAGGTAGGTAGGGTGGTCTAGTCTCTGGGTCAAATTTTTTTCTTTTCATGGAACTGTGTTGAGGATCAACTAAACATGCAATAATCTGGATTAATGCTGATAGAATCAGCTTATGGATTGTAATTTAATATTGTCCTGGAAACTAGCTACTTCGGGTAACCATCTTACAAAGTTTCATCATTATTGGACACCCGGTGGTAGTGCCTTCTCCTTGTAAATCATTAATAGAACATTATTATTTTTACTAAAAGGGTTGCCGCACAATGAAAGTGTAAAAAGACGTTCGGAAGCAGTTTTGATCCTCGCGAGAATCTGCAAATACTGAAGGAAAAGTTCTCGAGTGTGGGGGGAACGTTGAGTAAACAACGAGAGACTCACGCGGCAATACAACTGCGAAAAAATAAAGAACTGAGGTAATATCGGCGGTCCTTATGAAAAGAAGCACATCTCATATGGTCGTGATGTGCCCAATCATTATTGCTCAACGTTTCGAGAAGCTGAGATGAGCTTTTCTTCGTCTAAGAAGCTGAAATGTGCATTTCTTCATCCAGAAGCTGAAACGTGCTTTTCTTCGTCCGAGAAGTTATAATTGTGCTTCTCCTCTCGGTTATAAGATTGAGATGTGCTATTGTCCGCGAAGGTCGTCGATATATACGAAAAACGTGCGGATTCGAGGGGTTGAAGTACTGCCGCGACCATGCGTGAGAATGTGTACACATATATAAGGGTGCGCTTGCGGCCCAGCATCCCAGCAGCAGCGCAGCGCAGCCTGGCGTAGCGCCATCTGTCGGGCTGCTGGATACGGGGGGGTCGCGTGTGAGCAAGAGAGCGAGAGATGCGCGGGGGGTGTTTGCTGGGGGGGGATGCCGAGAGAGCCGGCAGTAGTCGCCCAGTCGTTGGCACGGGCGTAGCTGCATCGGTCGCGAGATACAGAGCGAGAGCGAGGGAGAGAGAGAGAGAGATAAAGATAGAGTCGAAAAAAGAGATAGAGCGCCAGCTGGTGCGTGGCATACACAGTGAGAGCAGCGGTGCGCGAGTGTGATATACATGTATATTAATATATATATATACACGCGCATATATGTATATATAATATATATGTATATCATTGCAGAGCGGCAGCGGAGGCGGCTTGTATTATAGTGTGACCGCGTGCAGTGTCCTCCGGCATCGACTGTGCGCGCGCGACACCTCGTATACATATACACCTACATCATACACCAGCCGCAGCACTGGCTGCTGCGCCATGGGCAGAGCCACGCGGCCAGCGGCACCCCTGCACCAGGTAAGCTCCACACACCAACGCCCTCGCGCCCAGACTCCCCTGCAGCTGTGTCTGTGTTTGTGCCGCGGCTCCATGGCCGCCGCCGCTCCACCTGCGGATTCTCCCGTCTCGTCGAGCTCGGTCGAGCTGTTTGCCGTCTGCTGCGTCGAGGAATCGCTCGAGACAGAGACACGAGCTTCAAAGCCCGCACGGCCGAGCTTTGGCTTTGTAGGACGCGGTGGGGTTGGGACGGGGGAGAGCACCGCCCGGACTCGGGCCGACGACGTTATTTTCACGAACCTTTTCCGCCGCCCTACACTGCATTCCGGCTCGACCCAGCTTTTTCACTCCGTCATCTCGCTCGTTACTCCGCTCGCGCGATCCCGTATGTATATCTATATGTTTGCGACGGGCAAAATCGTCCCTGCAGACGAGTCGCGCGCGCGCGCGCGCGTATCTCGAGCGTGCGTTGATCGCGAGGCCCGATCGCAACTGCAGTGTATATATACTTATAAGTACACTCTCTTTCAAGCGCAGTCGAGTCTTAGGAACGAGTCTTCTGTTGATTTTTTGGGCCGACGAGAATGGCGGATAGTATATGTTACACGGTCGAATTAAGCTCCATTCGAAGTCGGCGCCTCTTTGAGACGCTTCTCCGTCGGGTCTCCAACGCGCACGCAAGCCTTTCGAGCATTTTTTCCGCGCGTTCTCGAGTGTATATGGCGTATGCGCGAGATGCGATTGTAGCAGCGAGTTCAAAGGAGACATCCCGCGTCCGAGATGGAATTCGCTCTTTTTTGTAAGAGGTAAAATGAAAAAGAGAGAGAGAGAGAGAGAAAAAGGATCAACGTTCACCCGCACACGTGTGTACCCTCGCTTTCTCTCTCTCGTATGTACGTGTTGCGTTCAATCTCGCGTGATGTGCGTGGAAAACTCGATGTGGAGAGTTGCGTGAGTGCGTTTCGATCGAAAGTTTCGAAAAAAAAACTTCGAAACTTCGAAGTTTCGTATATATATACGGAAAGCTCGGACGTGACAGTTTCAGAGGCGATTCAGTTCTGTGCTTAGATTCGAATGCTTGGAATAATATGACGATCGTATAGAACGGATTCGATGAGCATTTGGTTATCGAGAATAGTTGCTATTGATGAGCCGACCGCGAAGCGCCCAATATTACACAGATAGATTCGCTTCACAACACGATTGTCGGTGGAAACAATGTACGCAGCGTGGCACTTACGAAGAAAAGCACGTAATTCTGGTTACTTCGTCTGACAAACTGAAATGTCATTTTCTTCAGCCGCGGATGCTCGGAATCTGCTTGTCTTCGTGAGCAACGTCAATAGACATCTTCCCGAGAAAAAAATGTCGTTTATGAAACTCTTATACTCTGACATGTACGTATTTCAAATGCCTCTTGACAAAATCAAGATTAAGCCTTGAAACCCGCGGTGTTTCGAAGATCCATGCGAGTGAACATCCAAGAACTGTATGAAACTTAGCAGCTTTTGAAATGAGTTATAAAAAAACAGCTGAATCTGAAAAAAGTTTGTCTTTTTATGGGAGGTGACGAGTTATATACATACAAACTTGCGGTAAACTGGATCCTCACTTTATACAACTACGTGCGCATTGATGTTCTATTTTTTCCAATGTTAAGTTGAGATAAATGCCAACACACGTGTGTAGCTCCAAAGTAATCTATTGATTATCGAGAATGATGAGGATAAAAAGCGTGTCTTTTTATAAATATGAAGAAAAAAAGAATGTCCTATGGTAGAGAAGTTGCATTTTTCAACCTTCGTTTACTCGGAGTTTCACAAAAGCTGTGGGTAATACATTATTAACATTTTTAGATGGGTTTGAGAATAATAAGAGCACACAGGAGAGACGATTTGAATAAGTTGCGCTCGAGAACGATGTGCAATCTTCAGCCCACACTACCTATGCTTATGAGATGTATTTTTATGTAAAATCCAGGGGGGGTTTCTCTTACCCCAAAGTTGGGTATACGAATCTCGAACTTTTCGATGCTATATACTCCAGGATCAAGTTATACACACTCGCAAAGTCATACATTCGAATGGCCAGCCGTTTTTGGTTCGCTAAATATTAATTTTTCCATGAACATATCTCCACGCGCGATTATTACAATCCTTAAAGAAAATTGTCGCAAGAAGCTATATTTTCCACTCGGAGAAACGCGCAGCTCGTTTTGTAAAATAATCCAAACCGTGTGCATACATACACTCGCGCACAGTACTCGAGAGGGTCTGCTGCAGCAAAAGTGCCAAGTCAATATCGGCAAAATCACGACGAGTCATCGGTTCCCTCGTCCGTGTGTATGAATCCTCGCTTAACGCTATAATACACACACACACACACACACACACACACACACACACACACACACACACACACACACACACACACACACACACACACACACACACACACACACACACACATACACACACACATGCGCGTGGATTTCCCTTCTCATCGGAGTAATGCACGAGTGAGCGAGCGAGAGAAATGCGTAACGCAATTTCCATTTGACAAACAGCTCGGAGAAAGAGAGAGATACAATAGAATGTTCGCCGGAGCGAAAAGTGTCGGCGGGGAAAAAGTGTCGGCGCAACCTTGGGAGAGAGAGAGGGAGAGAGAGCGCGAAAAAGCTCGAGCGGCTCGTTAACCTTGCCTGCGCGCCTCGCTCGGCTCATCCTCTCGGGGGAGGCGGCACGCGCTCGCGCCTATATTCCACAGCATCATCTCGTCGCCCAGCTCGTATATAAGTACACGTGTGTATGTTGGGCGAGCTGCGGTGTCGGTAATTTCGGTGCGAGCATATAGCGGCTCGGGAGAAAACACGCGAGAGGCCGCGGAAAAGTCCGTTTCGATTGAGCCAAGGGGGAACAAGGCCGCGCGCACTCCATTGATAAAATACACCTCAGCGACTCCCTCTACCCTTCTCCCTCTCTTTACTTTCATAATACACAAAATAGGCCGTGAAATCTCTTTTTCCGTTCGTACAGCCATGAGATTTTGGAAAACTCGTTTCCAAAGCCAATCCAACTTCGGAATCGATGCGTTTGGCGGAGAAGTTGAGATAGTTTTGAGAAGGAGATATCCGTGATATCGATGATGAATATTGAATAGAACTGAAAAGTATACAGTTGTTAATTAACGGACCGGCTGCTCATTCGAAATACGTTGTTGATTGATTCGTCAAACATTACGTTATTTTAATGAAATCTGGAGATCCGAATTAACGCAAAGCCGCAACAAACCAGTTTATCTATCAATCAATATCTCTCACTCTCTCTTAATATGATTGTACTCAGAAATCATGCATGCCAGAACAGTAGTGTAAACAGTACAAGTACAAAAAGTACTAATGATTTTACTCCAGCGCATATTCGCCATATCAACATCTTGTTATTGTTATGATTCCCACAATAGCTCAATTCAATCGACGACAGCCTGTGATTTTGTCTTGTCAAATGCTCATGACGTACCAATTCATTATGTTATATTGACTTCACACAATAATATTTTTTCCGTTTTTCGTTGTTATCGTTTCAAGATTCGATGTTCATTTTTCGTGTATTAAAAGTTCGTTGTTCGATTGATTATCTAAGTTTTTGTCTTATCCCTAAGTAAACTTGACTCCTAAAATACCGTTCCAAATGTTCATCCCCATAGATCTCACAGTAGCCAATTGGGATTAGTCAGTTTGAGTGCCTCTCAACAGTGCAGTTGGTAAAATCGAGTCGAAGTACGATAATCTTAACAAACATCGACAATATATCGACGGCCCTCGCGAAGAAAAGCACAATCCGGTACCTTCCGACAAAGATATATAGGCACATTTCGTGATCTCCGAAGAAGAAAAGCCCGTTTGAGCTTCTCGGATGCTCGAGAAACTGAGATGTGTGCGTCCGACAGACGGGGATGTGTTTTTCGTTCGTAAGGTCCTCGTCGATATGTTGCCAATCCAATCGTGCATCCACGCTTTTATTCGGATATAAATTTCGGACTCGTGATCTGAATCCTGCTGGTGCGTGGAAGGGTGAAAACCGTAAAGTCGAAGAGCAATACATGTGATATCGGACATGCGTCTTTACGATGAATTTTATTTTCATATCCGCAGTTTTCGCCACCAAAGGCTGCACATCTCCGTGAAAAACTCATTTAAAGGATTCGAGACGCTTAAGGTTCAGTCGGGCGGCTATATTTTGATTTTCGTGCAAACTTACAACCGCGAACCTCCCCAATTCAGCACGAACCCGCGATCCATCGCATTGTTTCGAGAAATAAACTCGAATCTTCGTGGACGACATCCTGGGCCGACGTATTTCACGTCTATACACAGAGAACGAAAAAATAAAAACGTCTCTCTCGCACGCGCGCACTCCCGTTGTTTTCTCTTCTCCGGCATCGCCGCTAACGACTCGAGATCCAGAGTAATTTAAAGTTTCAGACGTCGGTTGCGGGGTGGCGGCCTTATTAATCCGCCATCAATTACGAGAATCCCTCGCCCCCGAGTTTCGCGAATAAAGGAAAAATTACTCGGGGCAAAGCGTGCACGCGGCGGCCAGGTGTTCCGCGGTTAACAAAAAAAAACCGCCCGATGCAAATCCCGTCGCGCCAACTTTTCCCTACCGCGCGGAGTCTGAAACAACTCGAGTGTGGGTGGGGGAGGGAAAAGCCCGTAAAAAGACGAGCCGTTGGCCCCCGGCGCGCAAAGAGTCGTCATTATATGTTGCTTCGCGCACCCACGACGACGCACTGCACACTTTCCGAATAGTTTGTCGTATGAACTTTGGCGTCGGACTCGGCGCCCGGGTTCGCTCGTGTGTGTATGTATATACGCGATTGTGTTGTGTATTATATACAAACACGCAAACTCGAGAGCTGCACTCGTGACGCAAAAGCCCCGCGAGAGGAGAGTAGAAAAAAAATGTTGGAAGCCCGTCGAAGGCTGAATTGGGATTATGCACGAAAAATTCGTATCAAACACACACAATATCACCCCCCGCGCGACAGTTTAAACTTTCCCTGTCGAAAAGTTATTTTATTTACTTCGCTTTTACTCCCGCTGTTGGAGATTTTCATTCGGGATACTCGTCACCGAGATTCCGACGTGTCGGTTTCGCGTATGCCAATTACTCTCGGACCATAGTACGGCCACCGAAAATCTCCTTTTGAAGCTCGAGATTTCTTATATCGTTGTACTATTACGCTCTTCCGATACGTCATGATAATTTTCACAAATTCGAATCGTCTTGACCGGCCGTTTAACTCGCGAGATGTCGCTTTTCCGCGAACGCATATCAAAAATCCTCGGATCGAGAACGCAACTCGCCTGGAAACACGTTTGAAACTCTTATTTAGCTCGTCCCGAGCCTGCTCGCGTCTGCGAAAACTCTCGTGGATTTTTCACGCCGAAGCGCATATCCTTTGGAAATATCTCGACTCGCGCGTGTTTTATACGTAATCGGACTGAAAACTCTGCGTTTCAAAGCCGCCTCGATGCTTTAGCTCGACTACTGAGAAATCGACGAGAGAATCGCCGTTTGCTAAATCCATCGATTCGCTCGGCAGAATCGTATATAATGTGTGCGTATGCTCAAGTTATATCTACTGCAAAGCCACGTGCGCGTACTAACGAATCCGTGACGATGGAGATCGGTGGATTGGGGCAAATGAAAAAAGTAGACACGCACAAACGACGGTGACGCGTAGATAACACTGCTCGTGTATATACACACATGCAGGCGCCAGTTATTTATGAGCGCGGCTCGGGAGGACTATTTGTTTACACGTCCGACTCGCCGGTCACGTACAAACGAGGGGAAATCCGATGTTCGGACCATTTTTTCTTTCTCGTCGCCCCGCGAGATTCTTGGAGGGCTTTGCAGCGTCGCACACGCGTGTAATAAGTTGCATCTCACGTGGATACGCGATTGAAGAAAGCCGGGGAATCGCTCCTCGGTGCGAGCCAAGTGTTAAAGCTGTCTCTTGGCAGATTCCGCGACTTGTTCAATTAGAAAACTCCGGAGGATTCGCCGATAACCTCGTTACCGCTCTGCTCTTTTTACACGCGCGTCAGAAGAAAACATTTTTTTATCATTTTCGTTGAAATTTTCCAACGCTATATACACACGCGCACGAACCTTTTCCACTTGTTTCATGGGCGAAACGACGGGCACGTTTCACCTGCGAAATATTTTTTGGTACGCGCGTGTGCACGCGTTTGTACGTATAACGAAAGTTTGAAATGCTCGGGAATCAGTTATTTCTTGGCTTCCTGCAGGCGCACCGGTGACCTAAAAATTTTTCCCCCCAACGTCGACGCGCGTTTTTCTTCCCCCAAAAAGTTGGGACAAATTCCAAATCCTCCCCCGTGTCATTTGAAATTCAAAAACTCTGACGGATATATTCACTAGTTTCACAAATTCCACGCGTCCGTGGAGGAAAAATTAAATAGGCACTTTCGTGTTTTTGCCTTTGGGCAAATTCAATTTGTGAGCCTGTGAATCTGTTGTAGACTATTCTGTTAAACTTCTCAGCTTTTATTAGAAAAATGTAATGTACGGACGTGTTTTGAATCCGCTAATCAAAAACGCGCCTCACTTCGCTTGATCATGAATTCTTTCTATCATTCAACGTTTATCAATCAATTGAGGATCGACAAAAGGGGCGCAACAATCAAAAACGAGATTCGTCAAATGACAAACAGTAAATTAGCCTGATGAATATTGTTGAAGCTCGGGACGGTTTTCACCGGCTTCATCCGACAAATTAATACTTCCGATTCGAATATGACAATAGATTTTTCCGAATTATTGTGTCCCAACAATCAGCCGCGGTACCGACAATGAACGCGAAACGGCACAAAAGTACGGAAGAATCGATGCGGGAAAGTTCGGCTTTAAATTCACTTTCCTCTCGATTCAACCGCGATATATACAACTGAATCCCCCCCCCCTCCTCCGCCTTTTATTCTCTCCCGCGATATTGCATACGTGCTAAACAGCATAACGGACGTTAAAAGCATCCGTGTGAGTCGGGACTCGCTTATATATGCCCTCCCCCCCCCCCGGGCACACGCACGGATCTCTCGTGTATATATGATCCCGGGTCCACTCGGTATCCAGGGGCGCGCTTCCACCCCCTACCGTACACATCGGGTACACTTCAACAGGGGCCCGCGGACAATTTTTGCCCGGGCCCGGGGGTAAGAGTAATTATTCCGAGTATTGCCAATATTACACTCGCGTTAATTGAGGTCGCGAATTTAATAAGCGTATACAGTTTGGAATTTGCGAAATTCATTTTGTTTTGGGGGAGGGATTTCACGCACTCGAGAGCTCGTGGGGAAATTATTTGGTTTGGGGGGGAGAAATTACGTTTATCCGCGTCACTCGTCTCGTGACCTGGAACGTTCCTGTACTTTGTCGGTAGTACAGGAGCACATATAGCACACATATATATATATATATATATATATATATATATATATATATATATATATATATACACTATGGCAGGCATACAGTGGCATTTGTTCCACTAACAGCAGTTCTCTATGGCGTTGGTTGTTTCGGGCTAGTGCAACAGCAGCCGGGGCAACGAGAAATATGCACTTGAACAAAGGTTGGTTTTGTTTTGTGAAACCTTTGCGTGACCTCCTGCTTGAGTCGGCTCTACTCGGCCGGGCTCTGAGATGTATATACACTCGTACGTCCACGTATCTCCAGGAATGTCTACGATTTTTCCCGAACGTTTTGCTCAACTATGACACAAATTAGCTGAAGGTTAAATATGTTGTTTTGTGTTCGTTTGTTGCATTTCACAATGCATTCTCAAGCTCTATATATTTACGAGTATGTATATATATGCATTTTTGATCAAATTGAACAAGAATATTTCACTCTTGTCGCAAAGATTTCTCATTGATTTTTCAGGGGAATGGGCACATAAAGTCATAAGAATTACTCTCGAGGATCTAGTACGTGCTTTCAAGCGCTAGCGGAACTGCTGCACAAATCGTTTTTCATTTTAATAACCCAATTCATAAGCCAAAATGTTACGGTAACGTGTATTCTCGTATCACGAATGGTACACGTGAAATGTGAAAATTCATTCAAGAGCAATTGGTTACTTTAACTTTTCCAGCTCTCAATGATCGCTGAACTTTTTTCTTTCCTTGGAATGATCAAGATGTGAATAAAATCATTTCGTTTGGCGTGTGTACTCCATCGAGTCCGAGTCGGAGTCAAAATTTATCGAGCCACATGCCACGGAGGAAATTTATAACTAACGAAGTATCCGAGAAGAAATGCGCAAGTTTGAGTTGGTAAAAGAAACGTTCCCGGCGGAAAAGGTCGCCTCTCTAGGAAAACTTCTCTCTCGAGCATCACGAAAATAGAGTTGCGGACCTCTTCAATACACCGAGTACGTCGACAAACTTTGAAAATTCAATAGAATGTCTTTCGTGCTTGTAAACTATCGGGAATAGAAATTTTTTTTGGATTCTTCCGATTAAAAACGCACAATGGTAATTACATCGATACAACCGAGTTTCATTAAACAGCTTGCCTTCTAAGTTCAGTTGGAAACTACTAAGGTACCTGTACCCAATATGCGCCACCTAAGCGAGAAAGGTCACTACACAGCGTCAAATGAATATTTTCGAACATAATTGGTGTCAAATGAAAGGTCTACTCAATACCTACAAAATGAGCTAAGTCTTTTTTAATTTGAACAGTTCTACGTTAAGATACCGCGGTTTTAAAAAAAAAAAAATTTCGGGAAAAAATTTTTAGTGTACCCAATATGGCGCCACCCTGAAAATACTTCTTTTCATCCAATTTGAAGCAGGAAGCATATCTGAAATGAATAAAATACTAACAAAAAAGTATGTTTCTGATATAGTTTTATTGAAAAATACATTTTGTCTTTGATTAAACCATAGTACATAGACTATATGAACTTCTAACAACCTAAATCAAATCAAGTTTTCAGTTAAAATTCATGAAAAACCGTTGTTTTTGAATCAACAAAATTAATTCATGTAACATTTAACTCCAATATTAATCTCTCAAATTGATGAACATTCTTTTTAGTGTAATTTTAAATATAATTGAGATGTTCTCACTGAAATGGAAGAGTTCAATTTAAAAAATGTCCGAGCCTATTTGAGACTAGCTATTGTCATGATGGTAGAAAAATTCTGTTTTATGTTTTTTCCTAGACAGTACTTATGAACGCATAACCTCAAGATTTTTCTCGTTATAGGATAGCCAATATCTGCTAAGCGTTTAATTCAACTACATAATTCTTCGTTCTGTACTGTCGTTTACGCATATGGTCGACTCATTTTCCTTTTTTCGGATATCTTTTGTTTGACATATCGTTGAAATGTTCGACGAGGCATCTTATATTTATAGTCGAAGCCATCCTCTGCGATATCTCACCTTTTTTTACCTGCTCAAGAGCTTGAACTAAATTCTCTTTCGACCATGTTGGGCGAATATTTACTATCAATGGGTTGATTTTAGCAGCTAGAACAAGAAAATAGGGGTGGCGCATATTGGGTACATTTGATAAAAATAACGAAGAGCTATTGAAACGGTTGATAAAAGGGGTGTAAGATGAAAAAAAAAATTGGATGATGTAGATGGGATGTCAAGGAATCGAACGATATGTCGCTTGATTCTTTTAGCCCAGTTTAAGGGTATTAAAAAAATTCGCACTTACCTGAGCGAAATTATATCGAGAATGAAAATTGGCGAAAAAATGGATAAAACGAGCTGTAACAAGTTGGTATAAAGGTTCCCGATCGGTGAAAATGTTTTCTTTCCTCATTATTTAGCATTGCCGACAAGATTCTGTGCCGCAGCGATGCTCTAGACGCGCGTATATATGAAATACGAAGGGTGGCGCATATTGGGTCCTGGCGCATATTGGGTACACCTACCTTATTTATTAGTAAAAATTTTACGATTAGCTCATAGTAAAGAATATTCATTAAAAAATTACTGGAATATTCACTAATTGAGGCGGTGAATTTGTTTTCTACTAATGAATAGTGAAAGATTGAAAAGTCGATTAAAACTACTATTGAGTTTCGCTTCAAGTAATCTGACCTTACACAAGGAGGCTTGTTGCGAAAAAAAAAATTTTAACTCACTATCGTAGTAAATACTCACTATTAAATCTTTGAACCACGACGAATCGAGAGCTCGTAGATATCCGTCGAACAAAACAATTGAACTTCAATCAAATCCAACGGAATCGCATCCAACTCGACGAATGAATCCGTCTAATAACTCTCGCGACGAGTGAGCGCAATCCGCGCGCCACGAATCTCGCGCGCAGTTGATTCAAAATCCAAAGCCGCTCGTCTCGCTCTCGGATGCGGGATAAGATCGACCACGCGAGCGAAGAGGAGAAGAGGAGTTGAAAAAAAAAACGCCGGCTCGAGATGCTTTGCTTTTTGCGTAGCCTCGTTCGCCCGACGCTGCTCGCTCGTGAGAAATAATTGCCGCGATCCGCCAGACAAATAACGAAGCCAAGAATGGACGGGGGAGGCCCGCCGGGGTGTAATGTAATCTGCCGCTCTGTATAGGTATCAATTAGTTTTGACTAATTTATAGCGCTTACAGGGCAAGAAAACGGCCGGCTGTATACGCGAGCCGCCGCCGCCGCCGCTTTTTCTTCACGGCGACGTATAAATGTCGGCGGGGTGTATACCCAGAGAATCGCCTCGAGAGAAATTGTCTCGTACATCACGTGTATACACATATATATATATATATATATATACGCCCCTTATTCGCGGTTGTCGAGAGGAGGCGTTTTTCCCCTCAGACTGCCTTAGCAAAAAAATACGTCATTTTTTTGTTCCCGCCATAGTTCGCGGCACAGAGACGAGAAGGCGCGACCGTTACGGAGACTGCGCACTTGTTGTGCTTAGAAATTCGAGGATGCTTCGATGAGAACATTGGGCTGGAAGTTGTGCGTCAATAAACGGTTGGTTTCGCTTCGCACGTCGACGTATACATACATATGGAGAGTCAAAAATTTCGACGAATCAACGTTTTTACACGCTTTCATTTTACGAGTGTGGAGTTACGCGAGTTCCGGATTTCATGGGCCGTGTGTGTAATAAAAGGAAAAAACATTTTTCCTGTTTCAGCATAACTCCGCGGCGCGTTCGTCCCTCGCGGTGTACAACCGGAGATTTTTTAGAGATGTCATTTTTTTTTAATTGAATTTACGTGATTTGCAAAAGTCCAAGCCGGGCTTGAGCAACACCGTCGCGAAGAGACCTACGCGCGCGAGTTGGGGTACTAGTAGAACAAGTAAGGGAATAATCGGGCGCGAATCAAACCTCGCGGAATTGAGATCGTTAGTTTGTCCATTAGATCTCACGACGATTCTCCCGGTCGCGTGATAGGACCGTAGTAATTTTCACAATTGAACGGGAATCAAAACTTGGATAGTCTAATCCGATAGCTTCTCTCGAGGATGGGCGACTGGCGTGTGTGACCCAACGGTGAATCCAAACGAAATATACTCAGGTTGGGCAAGTTTGATAATTTGTCGTGGCTCGAGTTGCAAACTGAAAGGGAATTAAGCGCTGCCGTTGGCCGTTTTGCGCCCTTGTGTCTCTCGGCAAAAGGAAAAGAAGCTTTGCTCGAGTTATACACTTCGAGAGAGTTGCGATGAGCTTGTGTGTATAATCTCACTGAAAAATTCGTTAGTTGAACGACAAAGATATCGCTTGATCCGTGACTTGGATAATTTCGAGAGAGATTCATCGTAGATCTGTGAATATTAGTCACGAATACAATTATTTCTCCGGCTGTATTAATAATCACGAGGTACCGGCATCAATCCGCATCTCGTCCTGATGGATCTCGGCGCGAGTTGAACGAGCGCGGAATAGCTGCGCGCGAGAGTTATACGATCGAGAAATTGGCGCATCCGTAGCGCTCGGGCGAGTCGTGTTTCGTGCGCCAAGCTTCGCGGGCCAAACACGAGACGGCGTTCCAAGCGTACACGTCTCGGCTGTACACAGTTTGCCTCGAGATCTCATCTCTCATCGTCGAGTTTGTAATACGTATATACACAGCAGCAGGATGACCAATCGGTTTTCGCCGCTAAATGAACCTCTATAGCTGCTTGCCTCTCTCTCTATATATAAATACGCGCACTTACACCCCCTCGCTCTCTATCGCTCGTCGAATGGGCTCATCCTCCCTACGGCACTAATTCGAGAGTTTGTTTTGTCATATCCTTTTATACAACTCTTTTCCACGAGCGTAGATGGGAAAATTCAATATTCAATTCGTTAAATACGAAATACAAAATATTTATATTGTATATTTGATCGAATTGTATTTACGATACACAAAGAGGGATCGTATTGTAATAATTACTATTTCTTTCAGTGATGCACGAGCCGAAGGCTATTACGGACACTTTCAAACTAATGACCCTATGTCCCTGAGTAATACGATTTCTCTCCGTGTGCATACGTATCTAAATACGCAACTATTTTTTTCCACCGCCGAGGGCCAAATCCTCGCGGGAGAAAGGATTGAATAAACCAACTTCGAATTACACGGAGACGCAACGTTGTCGCCAGCGTATCAGGCTGTTTTTCCTTTTATCGAGCGGAACAATTACAGTCTCGACCTCTGACGTGGTGCTAAACAAAACAATAATCGCGAAATTTTTCTCAGACTTTGAATCGCGTCAAAGGACGTGACAAACTAAAACAAAAATATTGATTCGCGTCTACGTATATAACGATCGACATATCGGCTAAAAGTTTCCCATCGAAGCATTATAAGCTTGATGACTCGCTCCTCTAAAAGCCGAGTACAACGGGGCGTAATATCTCGGAGCGACGTTGCTCGCGCGCATAAGTTTTGCGCGCGGTGTATAATGGGAAACTGGCGCGCGCGCGCGCGCAAAAACGTGAATGACGCAAGCGAAAATCGCCCGGAGCGGGGTGAATTTCCAGCGGAATTAACCTGTTTTTTTTTCCCCCTCTCTGTCTCCTCTGCCCCTCTATCAATATTCGACGCGCCACGCGTATCAATACCCATACGCGCGGGCCAAATAAAATTCGTCCACCCCCCGTTTGCGCGCGTTCTTTAATCTGGATTTTGACGCGCTCGCGAGCGCTGGAAGGTGGCCCTCGAGTTGCCTGTACCATTTCAATCAAAAAGTAATTATCGGACAAACAGCCGGGCAATTATAGCACGCGCGGGAGGGAGAGAGAGAACGAGCTCGACATTAATTATTCGATTTGCGATTACTAGCGTAGCGGCCGGCTAGCGGAATTAACGGCGCGGATATATACTCTCCGCGCGTTCGACAATCCACCCGATATTCATGTTTTTTTTTCTCCTTCCCCCCCTCCCCCGCACTGATTCGCTTCGGTCGCTGGCTTTCAATTTAGATTTCCAAAAGACACGCAAACGATGAATGAACCGAGCCGCGAGCAAGCGAGTATCGAACGAGAGGATATTGTGTCCTGTGTATTACGTCCGGATTCAACTCGATTGCCGTCATGCTTATCGTTAGTTGGCTCGATATTCGCTATATACGCTCAACCATTATCTTTGCAAATTTCGCAGTAGTATTTCGTCTGTAGTATCGTCTGGTCTCGATAGATGTATATACTTTCCGTTGCTTTCATATACGTTACAGGGGAGAATAGGATACATGGCTTCGAATTTATCTTCGTTACTTCAAAGCTCGGCAATGCACTCACACGGGGGGCACGCTGTAAATCTCAAACAAACCACACGGTTAACGTCCGAGGTGTTGAGCGAAGCTTTACTCCAACACGTTGTTCTTTGCATTTTTCGTGTTCTTTAATAGTCGCAAAATAAATCTGTACTGTGCGTGTGAGCTAAACGTACAAACGAAAGCAACGCGTCACCTCACAACTATAACCATATTCGAGGAAAAGAAATTCATTTGTAAAATTGTTTTACATATTGACAATTCCCCAGAGTAAGATTCAAAATGCGGACACAATGACGAAAATATTCCGTGCGATTGTCGAAGTGAGATGAATGTAAAATTATTCATTTTTCAAATGTCTCTCCAAGACGTTAACGTATATTTCTCCAATCCAATAACGTGTCTCATTTCCAATCACCAACTCAACTTTGAAGTCACGAATCGACGAATGTCGTGTATGTGTGCGTATTTCTCACCTCTGCTCAAAACTAAATGTTACATCTTCTCGTCTCGCCAGCTACATTCTCGATTCCTCTATGATGTACACCCACATATAGCCTCCGAGCCATCCGACGGGTCGGCCCGCAGTTAACGCTGGCTCGTCGCAACTCCAACGCACTTATCCACGAGCCCTCTATACGCTACCCGATCAATCGAATTCGCACCTCGTGGTGGAAACAAGGTTGGACCCATGAAGCGCTTGCAGCACGAGCTAATTCATTAATCGGGTGTGTGTAATGAGCATTTGGTGATACAACACGCACACACACACACACTCGCTCTATATATCCTCTCGTGGACTCGGCCCCCCGACCGAGTCGTCATTATCGAGCTGCACTCCCCCAAGTCACGTTTTCGTTGCGTAGCAGCAGCAGCCCGCGTATTCCGCCCTCGTGTGTTTTGTCGGGCATGGCTGGCGCTTCGTGTGACAATGGTCGAAAAAGTACGTCCTTGGGCTCTCGGGCTGGAAAACAGAGAGCCGCCGCCGCCGCCGAGGCCCGAGGGTGAGGCGGATTGACCGGAGCCTCGTCGGGCCTAATGTGACGCTCTCACTCGCTCGCGCGCCCGCCCGACGTTATCGTAAATATAGAGTGCCCATGGGGTGGAGAATCCCTGAGACGACTTTTCTATTTATAGATCGGCTCTCTCGCCAAGGGCTGGGGTGGGGGCTTGGATGCTTCTTCACGATTGCTAAGAGCTTTGCAAGCGTTATTAGTTGAATTTTGGCTTCGCCACTCATCATCCATCTTTTAACACACTCTTATCGATCCAAGCAGTTGATTTTCAGTGGTTGTGTTTCTCGTTTACGCGTCAATTTGCCTGTCGTTCGATGGCGTTTGCTAATTACTCATAGTCCATGGGTTTAATCATTGGGTGCTACGCTTGGTGGGTGTAACACTGATATCACACTAGGATCTGAAGAAAACAAATATCATCTAAAAGTGTATTATAGATAAAAATTAAAAAAAAACATTGATTGTGTCTTGGATGTAATACAGAATAATGGAAAAACAAAACGGAAGCGATCGTTTATACCATTTAGTGTTACAACTCATTTTCTCATTTTGATTTTCGTCGCATCTACGGGTCGAAAGGGGAAAATGAGTTTGTCGATAGCAAAAGAAACATAATCTTCATTTCACCATAGCAGCCGTTGTTTACTTCCCTATTAGCCGTTGCTATACGGGAAGAGGAAAATTAGTTCGAGGTCTATGTTCAAAACTTTCGACGGCTAAAGATACAGAATCTTAATATTATTTATATATTTATAGTAACCTACAAGACAAGCCACTTTGGAAAGCACTGCTAATGCAATTGGCAACGGCTTTTTAATATATAAAGATTAGATCAACGAAAAATCAAACGGCCTACCATTTTGTAGGTATTAAATAGACCTAACGTTTGCCATTAACAGCATTTGAGATTTGCTCTCAATTGGCTTATATTGGCTACACATTATACAATGAAGAAAGGTTGAAACAACAAAATTAATGAAAAACGAGGGAGAAGTGGAAAAAAAATAAGCTGTCGTTGAATCACGACGCCCAGGTTCAACACGAGAAGTAATTGACTTTATTAACGTTACATAGGACGGTAAGCTCAACAGTGTCGCGCAACCCTGCAAAAACTTGGTAGTTAAAGATTCAAAGAAACCCCCGATAAGACGGAGCCACGGCAAACTCTGGCTGTTCATTAATGAACACGCTTCCAAGAACGTCGTCAAGTTTGACCCCAAGTCGTGCAAATCGCTCGCCAGAACCTCGTCCGACATAAAACGCCATGACACTTGAGTTGGCTTCTGTTGATATAACAGGTGTGCTAAGTTTTTTTCACTCCCTATTCACGAGTTGCAAAGGAAGTTTGCGCGAAGCAACTAATACATACACCAACTACGGAGATCCACGTCACGAACTTCTTCTAGGCTCTCCGAATTTGAAATAGTTGAAGATGCCTATACACGATAGCGAGTAATCACTGATCGTTAGTTGAAATAACTCGAATTTGGGTAACTTACGAGCAGGGAATATTCTCTAGATTGTAAGAAAAAGTGTATACCGTCCAATCGGACATTTCAACGGGTTCAAAGTGAATATCGACTGTTGCTCGTCGGCCGTGCAAATTTTACAAGTAATTTGAAATTTAGAGGTAGCGCCTCGCCGGTTTAACTTTCATGACTTGGCAGTTGGGCCGTGGAATTTGATAGGCAAATCTGCCCCCACACGGAAGATTCGGCTCTGTGCTCTCATTATCCTTCGCCCTTTGAAAAGGTCCCTCTCGCCTCGAAAATGTTGCCGTCGGGTTTTGTTTGGTCGGACTTTATTATCATCTGGGCTATTCAACTCGTACTCGCAGCTCGGCAGGGACACGAGGGTTATACTACATGCGGCGCGGGCGTTTTTATTATTTAAAGCTAGATGTACCGGTATGAGATATCGGCCTGGCTCGTGCCCGTAAACATTGTTCCCACTATATATATTTCTGTTAGCCAGCCAGTATACGGATCCGCTCTCACCGACTCAACGGACAAATGGAATTGCGACCGGTGATAAAAACCGGCTGGAAGATGAAGGATTGCGTATATATATTGTCGGTCGATCAAAATGAAGAGCGAGTGCAGCTTGTAGTACTCGGGAAGAAGTCGATTTGTGAATCGATTCGCGTACATCGTGCTCGAACTATATACTTGAATCGCTTCGTGTTAAAACGTATGTCTACAACTAGAAGATGTTGCAATGATTTTGAACAGCTTTCATTTTCTTATATAAACACTGTTGAGATGATCCTTCTGACCTCCTTTGCTTTCGAGAATTGAGATAATCAAAAGTCAGACGGAGTTTCATTTATTCGATCAAATCGTTCAAAGCAATGGCCCTCAAAGGTCGTCTCAACAGTATTCAATTGATCAGATGATTTGACCCCAGGGTCGCCAATCGCACGATAAAACTTCGTGAGACGACAATATGGAACTTGCGCATGAAATTGCTGTGAAAATTCTATTTGGTTGTTTTTGTCGAGCTATTGAGAATAAGCTACCCGTATTTTTCGATTCTGGATTCGACAAAAGTTGAAGGAGATAGGGATACTTCAAAACGTGAATTCACTCACATAAATCAAAGATTGAATCGAATTTACTCTCGAGCGATAGATTTGTTCCATCTTGGAAACTAAACGAATGCTCCGCTGAATTTGAACTGAATTATTCACAACACATTTGACAATAATCTATCCACAGCCTTAAAATAACATTACTCGCTTTATTTCGAACAATATAATCACATTAAATCAAAGCAAGCCAGCAGCTCTCGCAAACTATTTCCTTCGGATCAGTCTCTTTTTCCCCAGCGCTCTCACCCGGCCTCGCTTTTCCCTGGAGCTGTGGGAAGAAGGCTCAAATACTGCTACCACTTGGGCCCACCATACCCTCGTTACTAAACATGCCCAGCTTTGTCTAACCCCGATTCCACAGTCACGCGTGATTTTCTTTTCTCCCTTCTTCTCTATGCGGAGGAGATATTCGGAACAGTGACGTCATCCATTTACCGCACATATATCGTGTGAATTGCAATGACGTCACAGCTGATTTTGCAACCGATTAATTTCAAAAGCTCGACAAAAACACAAGCAAATATAATTTTTTCATGCGCAAGTCCCACGTGTGTGCGGACACTCGTGCGGGCTATAAACGTTTCGATGTCCCGGAAATATTATCAAATTATTCCATATCGATTTTCCAAATCATCCCTTTTCGCACGAAGCGGTTAACTCATTACGCCCGGCGGACAGAAAACGCCGAGCGGCTTGCGATGGATCTCACGGTTTTGACGATACCTGTATATCTAGGCGGGCGCGCCAAATACAAAGCTAAATTAAATCCGCAAAGGAACTAATTAAAGGCGAACTTTTCCCGGAGAGCTGCGTCTCGATCCCCGCCGCAAGCCATTATCTCTCGCGGCGTGGCGAGACTGACAGGAATTTTAAAGGGCGTGAGTCGCGACCGAGGCAGACCCGCGATTCGCGAACCGACGCTGCCGGTGCAGATCTCGGTAAACTCGAGAGAGAAGAGAAAATAACAACATTGGAGCGAAGATAAATTTTACATTTCCACGCAGACGCATGAGTACAGCGGCGACGGCGGACGAGTGGATCGGTTCGTTAGCAATTTAAATTCCCCCACTCTCCGCGAGTAATCCAATCCAAGCAGTAGAAGGTGGTGGCGCGCGCGAACCCGAGAGTGTAAGTTTACGAGATAAGGGGCACGAGACGCCTGGGATAAACGCCTTCACCCCATATACCCACATTCGGCCTGTCACAAGACAAAGAGAGAAGAAGAAGAAGAAGAAGAAGAAGAAGAAGAAGAAAAAAAGGAAAAAGTCGCTTTGTGCAGTCGGGGGGAGGGTTGTCTCTCTTTTTCCGCGGGGGGGCCGCGCGCGGGCGGCATTATCGAGCGGCCTGTACTTGGCAGGGCTCTTTTAGCGGTGGCTTTGTGGCCGAGCGCGTATTACCACCCGCAGCCTCCTCTTTTGCCCGAGCCTTGAGCCAAACAAATCGCGAGCCGTGTATATATATATATATATATATATATATATATATATATATATATATATATATATATATATATATATATATATATAAAACGGGTGTGCGTGAAACATGTGCTCCGTCGAGGATCGCCATACACTCACAAAAGTTCCTTGTCGTACCCAGAGGAATTGTGCCTCAGTCAGAATTTCTGCTACTTTCAATCATAATATATTGTTGGTTGGAGAAGAAAAGTCTTCTCTCAAGAAGATTCTGTTTGGAAACAGCAGAAATTTTGACTGAGACACAATTCCTCTGGGTACGACAAGGAACTTTTGTGAGTGCACGTCCATGACTTTGTTGCCGCGCCTCGAGTTTTTCTTCGGATCTACGCGCCTGCTGACACAGCGGAGAAAGTATAGATAAAAAAAATCAAATTGGTATATGAATTGAAGATGGACAAATCGAGTTTGAATTTATCCGAAGTGTAGATATTGCGGATATTGTGTGGTGCAGAGCTCATGAATACAGAATTGAATGTAATTAATAAGTTTTACTCATTAATTTAACAATAATTCACTTTTATAACGAGATTTCGTGGTTGTCGATAAAATCAATATAACTACACTCGAGATACTAGACGCAATATAATAATTTTTATTCCTCATCACGTATACAAAACAATTTTCATGACATTTAAATTTGTTAAAATAGTTTAAACTCGAGCGATTCATTTTTTGCACTTATATTTTTGTGTACATTTGAATATAGACACATGGACTGTACTAAAATACTTTGAATACTCGTCTTTCAGTCTATAACATATATATGAATGATTTTCGAGGCAACAAATGGTTTTCGATAGCTTCGACGCGCAAGCTCTGGCCCCGTACGTTTTACACATATTAGTCGTGAATAAAATAATAATTCATCGTTACGTTCCGACCCTGGATGATTACTGGTTCTGCCGGCCGTTTATACTTGGCCATCGTTCTTCCATGGGTCCGTATGTTCTTTTCCTTCGGACTATATTGACGTCCCTTACGGGGAGAAAATCATATCTCAGTTTCTCGGACGAGGAAAAAAATCACATATCAGAATTTCGAACAGGAAAAACACATCTCATTTGTCTTCGTCTGAGATGTCCTTTTCATCGCGGTAGATTTGAAATGGGTTTCTTTTCGTAATGGCCGGTGATATATGCCCCGACAGCACTGAACGTTTAAGGAACGTCTATATGGAACGTTCTTGAGATGCGTCTCGAATGCCTGCAGCTCCCGGGCTGAAAAGCCAACGCGAATCTCTTTGGAACGCCCTGTATAAACGTCCCGATATATCTCAAATAGCGTATTTACAACGTTTCTAAAACGCTCGTAAATTTTATAGAGCTAATTTCCGTTTGAAACATTCGAGTTTAACGAACGTGTCGGGATGAGACAGAAACGTTTGTAGAATGCATTATGAACGTTACAGATTTTTTCAAAATAAAATTGATAAAAAACGCATGGAAACAGTGGTAAAACGTATACATGTGATAAATAAGAATCTGTAACCCAAACTCAATGTATAACGCGGCCCTGCATGATTAATGCAGCATCAATTGTCATATGACTTAATGTATTAAGGTATGAAATTGTGATTTTTTATGCGCCACAAGTTAATCAGTAGCTCATCGACTCGGCCACTTTGATCCAGGCAGATTTGTACACCTGCAGAGTTGTCGATCGCTTCCGAGACTGAGCGAGTCCGAAAAAATCGACTAGTGGGTGGGAACCGCGAGTTCAGGGATATCGCAGTACACGGAACCTCGTCGTCTCTCGAGTACAATCAAACTGCAATGATCGAAGTTGTTGGTGTGGGCTGGGGGTAGGGGAGGGTGTGTGTATACGTCTTGCTCGGTCGCAGCCCAAGTTCTCACGCGGGGACTATAATTAATTGAGTGCGCGGAGCGGGCTACGTACGCGCGAGACCGACGCGGCAAAGCTGTCCCACAGAGCGTAGAAACGAAGTTGACACGGCAAACACGGCCGCGGCCATTCGAATTACGCGCGGACCGGCTGCAAGTCGCACATATAGGTCCCGGCGACGCGTCCTTTGGGTCTGCACCAAGTGCGCGTTTTTTTTCTCCACGACTCTCGACCTACGGGCGTGGACTTGGTGTTTGGATTTCAAATTCGGCTCTGTTTATTCGCTCTCCGTAGAGGGAATTTTTCCCCCTCTATCGTTCTACTCTGGCTTCTTCAGAGTTTTTTCCGTTCCGATAGCTTAATACATACGTTATTGCTTTCTCAAAGAGAAAGCTTTGTAACGGGGTAAAAATCGACCCACCGAATCGGACTTCGGGACCTCGATTTTCGTAATCTACGGGTCGAAAAACATGGAAATCCGAAAATGTCTGTATGTATGTACGTACGTACGTATGTACGTACGTACGTACGTACGTGCACTTTTTTTTGTCGTACGATAACTCTCGAAGGAATTGTCCGATCGTCCTGAAATTTTGCACACAGGTTAGTCGCCGTAAAATCTCGGTCGAGTTCAATTTTCAGCCAATTCCGTTGTTTATTTCTTTAGCAACCGTTGCTAACGTGTTTTTGATAAAAGCTCCGAAAATCATCATCAATGCACGATGGGTCTCCAATTCTTTCGACGACGATCGATGAGAATCGATAAGACATTCATTTTGGAACAACCATTGTTCATTCTCCTAGCAACCGTTGCTATGGAGATACAAAATTCAGCTTCAGACTGACTTTTTTTTTGTCGTACGTTAATTTTCGAAGGAATGGTCCGATCGTCCTGAAATTTTGCACACAGGTCGGTCACCGGCAGATGTGAACCGAGTTCGGTCTTCAGCAACATCCGTTGTTTGATTCCATGGCAACCGTTGCTAGCGTGTTTTCGATAAGTTCCCATATAATTCATGATAAATGATCATTTGGGTTTGTATATTTATGGGATTCTATAACAATCAAAGAGACCTTTCCCGTATAAACCATTGTTGATGTCTCTAGCAACCGGTGTTTATATCGGTTGCAACCGTAACTAGGGAATGGGAAAAGTCAGTTGGAGGTTCATTTTTGGAACTGTTGATGACTAAGAAGTAAGAACATCGAAGCTCCGACATTTACCATAGCAACCGTTGTTTACGTCCTTAGCAACCGTTACTATGGAGTGTGAAAAGTCAGTTGGAGGTCCATTTTCGGAACTATTGATGACTAAGAAGTAATAACGTCGAAGCTCCGACATTTACCATAGCAGCCGTTGTTTACGTCCTTAGCAACCGTTACTATGGAGTGGGAAAAGTCAGTTTGAAGTCCATTTTTGGAACTATTGGTGACTAAGAAGTAAGAACATCGAAGCTCCGACATTTACCATAGCAACCATTGTTTACGTCCTTAGCAACCGTTACTATGGAGTGGGAAAAGTCAGTTAGAGGTCTATTTTCGGAACTGTTGACGACTAAGAAGTAAGAACACCGAAGCTCGGATATTTACCATAGCAACCGTTACTATAGAGTGGAGGAAATGAGTTAGAGGTTCATTTTGCTTTCTCAAAGAGTGGTGATTAATGCAAGTTGAGGTTCAATTGCAATACTTTGAGAAAGCATACTGCTGAGGCACTTGGCAGCGGTTTTTTCAATTTTCATCCGCTATGAAATTCATAGGATTAATATTGTCTTCTCGATTTCTTCTTCACGTGGTAGCTCTTTCGTGCTTTTTCCTTCTTTTTCTACAAACCGGTGTTCCACACGACGATTTATACGTATACTCACGTTGCAATAGGAAATTGGCATGATTTTTTTCATCAAATATTTCAATAGTTAGTGCAAGAATAATTAGTTTGGCTATCATTTCCGATGGGTTTTATGGATAAGAAGAGCACATCGGAATCTCGAGGCGAAGAAAGATTTTTTACGAAATGTGCTCTGTTCGCTTCGAGATTTCAGCTGTGCTTTTACGTTTCGACATACATCCGTACACATCGAAAACACTGACTCTTTCAACGTTTGTATCGATAGAAACAACGAATGTATACGAACAGAAATTAAATGAATTCACACGTAAAAAGTTGTAGCATCAAACGAAAATGAAATTCCCTGTTGCTGCATAGCAGCACGAGAATACACGGGAGAAAAGTGTCGCGAAGGCTGTCGGGGTTGCGCGCGCGGAACATGACGTGAAATCGCGCGAGGCTGCGCGCAATTAGCCGCACTAAATCAGCGCTGGCCCGTATATACCGATATATATAAATCAGCCGGGGGTACGTCGCGCAGGTGCGGCCAACGGCGCGCCGAGCCGTGGAAAAACGCAGTCCGCGCGACGAGTCGATAATCATACCGAGGCCTCTATAACTGTATGTATGTAGCCGTGTGTGCGCAAGCAGCTGTGCAGAGATGAGCTTCCTCGCGCCCTCGTGTCGACACGGCCCTTGCGAAGAAAAGCACACATCTCAGTTTCTCGAGCGAAGAATATTCTATAACACATATCTTAGTTTCTCAGTCTAAGCAACTGAGACACACGTACTTGTTCTCGTCTGCGACAAACTGAGATTATTACTTTTATTCGCCCCCGAAAAACTGAGATGTACATTTGTTCGCTGTAAAGATGAGTTTTTCTTCGTGGCCGATAAACCGAGATGTGCTTTTCTCCGTCCGAACAGAGATACATACGATAGAGGGAGGTGGGTTCAATCACACTCCTCGAGATCAGAGGGAAGAACGCAGGTCAAGAGAAGAGGAGCTCGCTTGGTTTTTGGGTTTTCGTTACGACAGCCAGTAACGTGTGCGCGGTGTGTATATATAAACACGCGTAGGCGCAGACGATCGCGTGCGCACAGGAGCCACTTCATTACGAGATCCAACGCGGCGCATCTGATTATGCTCGCGGCACAACACAATGGACAATAACTGCGCGTTATTCAGACCGGCCGGCCGGGGGGGGGGGTATACAACGCGCGAGTGTTATCTCGCGATCGCCATCGCCGATACGGCAACCGACAAAATGCAATATGCACTTGGTGCACCAATGAGCTCCGTATCTTCGCCTCGTTATAACCTGACGCTCTTTGCTAATTATCTCGAGCACATTATCTCCGTAGCGTAGGGCCAGCGGCGCGCTTGTATATATACCTTTGCTGGGCGTTTCCAATCGCGATGCAACGTCCCGAAAAAAATAAACACTCGCGCTGGAGTTCGATTTCGGCGTCCAATTACGCGCGGGGCCGGTTCCGAATGTCATCGCGTGTTTAAAATCAACGCCGCCGCGTTCGCGGCAAATCAAACCCCCCGCTTTCTCATTATATCCTACGTCGCGTTTGTCGGTGTAACTTCGTCATGCGCCCCGCACAAGTATCCGATTCGCGAGCTTCAAACTCGTTGTCCTCGAAATTTGGCTTCCTTTATCGTTGGCCCCCTAAATAACCCTACCCTAAAAATCTGTCTCCTCTGACCTAACCTATTTTCCCCCTTCAAATATAGCGTCCCTGGCTTTTCCTCGTCTGCGTCTGCGTTTAGATCTAGAATTAAAACTCAAACCAATCGAATCACGCGTTGACTTATTTCACTTTACAGATCCCATTAATTTTTGTATATATGAGACAGGAAATCCCCTTTTGGTCGTTCGTCTTGCCGAGTTGAGGCAAGGGCAGCTCGCCGAGTTTATGTATGGGGCATATTGTGAGTCACATTACGCAGCGATATGCCTCACCCCTTTGAATTTGTTTGACAAATCTCGTTTACACAATTCTTCTGGTGTAATTCGAAGCCTGAACTATTCACTTACGAAATTGAGCTTTTTCCAATCGTGATATGTGACTCCACAAATGCCCAGTTTAAAAAGCGGACCTTTTTCACGTTCTACACTCAAAGTATGCGGAAAAATCCAATTTCACCAGGGGTTTTATTTATTTTTGTTCCTACGAGATACTAAAATGAAATATTTGAATATTGTAAATAATACGAGATAATCTCGGCTCTTTTTAATTTTCCGGCAAATACACCTCGCACCAGTTCCCGATCTCACAAAGAGAATGATTAAAAAATTTGAAACGGGGCGAAAAGAAGTCGGTGCAAAAAGTTTGTCGAGCGAATCCGAGGGGGTCAGCTGTGTCATGTGACTCGAGTTTATGCCCCATATATATATATATATATATACGAGTCGGACGAGCAGTTTAAATGCCCGGTGCGTGCGAGCGAGCCATCGATCGATCTCAGACACGAGAGCCACTGCGTGCGCGCAACAACCGCCGCGCGCGACAATCCGACGGATTGATTTTGCCGCGGCTGAGTGGAATCGCTTGTTAACGCCAGTCAAGCTCGCCGTCGCCGTTTTCTTCGAGTGCGCGTGTTTTCTCGCCGCGGGACATATATATAGCCGCTGTACTTTCGCGACCGTCCGTTAGGCCCCACCGCCATTGGATATATTCATCTTACCTCGACACAAAAATGGGAGAGTAAGAGAGAAAGGATTTGACTGTGTTAAAACTGGACGGTATCTCAAAAAGGAGCTCAAGACCTATCAAGAACCATCGCTATAATCATCATTTGCTCACTTTAACTCATCTAAAATATTAATTAACCAAAGTAACTCGAATCAGGCACATTGCGGCTACACGTGCTGCCCATATGGCACGTTTTCATAATCACTTGTTACATCCTCTGTACGCCTACTGTAGGCACGATCAGATTGAAATTGGAATAAACTCAAAATTATGTTTCCATGGATATTTATTGAAAAATGTCGATGTCTAAGCGAAAATACATATCTAAATCATTACAATAAAGGAACGAGAATGATTACACTTTATTGTTGTTTTATATATATATATATATATATATATATTTGAAGGATTTACACAAGAACAACAAATGTAGAGCATTTTATTACGGAGATGATATTTTACTTTATCAAAAGATGGGCTGACTGAACGAGTAGAGAGTGAGGTTGAATTAGTGAGTTAAGATGAGATGAGAATGGGTGAATGATATAATGATTGATGAGTAGGTGGCAGAACTGCTCTCGTGGTTGAACAGGCGTCTGAATAAGCGAGATCGAAACGAGTAGAACGAGGCGATGCTGCGCATGTCTTCAGATATGTCATTCCAGATGTAGGTGGAACTGCTGTAGTATGAGCGACGTGTCGATTATAAATAAAATGTAAAGCCTTTTACAAATCACTAACAGGTCGCTGTGTATGGTAGGCGAGGTAATGATTAGTATGAGAGTTTGCTATTTGAAAGTAGTTGGAAAAGGAGACTGTAAGAGAAGTATTCCCTAATCCCTATGCCTGTTGCTAGTAAGTCAGCCGATCTGATGCTTGTGAAGGGCTTATGTGTTCGCTCCTCCGTACACCATATCTATATATAATCCCCGTATTGAGGATCCTGCTGATCAGAGAGGTCACAGTGTATCAGAGAGCAGACAGTTAAGCTGCTTTCTCAGTGCTGCGCCTGAAGTGGTTGAGCCTATACATAAAAGAGTGTTTGCTCGAGAGACCGATTCACACCCAGATTCAGATGTAATTTGTTTAATGCCAATGCAGCCTTGGAAAGTTATTTTTCTATGAATAAATAGATCATTAGTGGAAATCAAAAAGAATAATCTCGAGGTGCAGAAAAAAGTTGGCTTTAGGAATAAAAATTTTGGAAGATGCGGAAAAGAAAGCTGCCGATGAGTATTTGCTGGAAACAGCTGTGCTAGATAGTCAATTAGCGTCGCTGAAAAAAAATGTATCACTTCGTGTTGATAAGTGAATTATTTGAACGAAAAAAAAAACTAAATATGATAAATACAGAAGGAACACACAAGAACAGAGTGTTGTTTGAGAAATGGTAAAATTACAAATAAAAATAGTGAGATACATATATGTATGTACGGGATGAGTGAGCGATAAAGTAAGTTAGAATTAATAGGATAAGTGATAGATGTAGGAAGGGAGGTGACTGATTAAATGAATCATGATGACCACGTTGAGGTGAAATTAATATGGATGTGGACGATGAAATTATTGTAGCATAGAGAGGGAGAGAGAGGGAGCTATATCGATCTTGATTCATTCTCGTGCATACAGACGCGTGCTCACTCAATTATTCCGACGAGGCTCGTACGTGTCTTCCGTGCGTGAGTCTTATCGAAAAATCAATCGGACGATTTTTATTTTTCAATACTCGTGCACGGGATCCACACACGCTTGCAAACGGTAGATTCTTCCGTACCGATGCGAAGCAGCTGATTCTCCCCCCCCCCCGCACGAGTATGAGAATCACGCTTTGCGTGTATATGTAGCTGTACCTCATCCCTACCCCGCATATGTTGAAAAGTGAGGTTCAATCCGGGGAATATATTTTTTTCCCTCGAAGATGGTGAGATATTTTTTTCGACGCGAGCGTTGGAAATGGCTCAGCCGTATGTATCATTGCGCGGATAAAGTCGGGAGTGAACGACGTGTATACACTGAAAAAAATTTCTGGTAAACCCTACTATATTTTTACTATATTATATGAAGGAAAAATGCGACATCCATACTTTTTTGGTGAGTCCTACTATACAAAATTTAGGACGACGTCTTGCCAGATTAATATGGTTTAGATTATCTGAAAATATGCTAAAATTTACTTTACAAATGGCAAATTATTAAGAAAAAAATAGATTTTTTCAGATTTTCGAACCCTTAATCCGTTAAAGCCCACTGAGAATGTGGGCGAGCTAAATTTAAAGTAATTTTCGGAAATAGAATAAAACCGTGGAAGATGTCAGATGACAAAACTTCGATCAACGACATAATTTCATAATTGTTTAAACAAATTATCAAAAAGTGATTTTTTTCTAACTCTGATGCCGACAATCGATTGTAAGAGAAATATCACTTACAGAACATACTTTGAAAAGTTCATTTTTTATTCCTCGAAATGCTCATGAACAAATATATTTTTACTTCGGATTCATAGTTCATATATCAAAACTATCTTGTTAGTAGATTTATAGTGCCGGTAACTATACATACATGGTTGTTTACTATATATTAGTAAGATGTACTATACACTAGTGAAATCTTGTAAAAATATAGTTACAGACACTATATTTTGTATAGTGATAACGTATACTGAATTTAACTATAGATGGATAGTATAATTTCCTATAAGATAGTGAATTTCATGTATAAATATAGTATGGTTCACTATATTTTTCTTTACTATACGGTATAGTAGGATTTACAAACCAAATTTTTCTCAGTGTATATATAAATATTAGGGAGAATCCGCGAGTAAATCGTGCGTCTCATCAGCTCGAACGAACGTAAACGTTGGTCTCCGGGCCCGAGGGCCATGTGTACATGTATATGTATGTATGGATATATCTATATATATACGCGTGCATATATAGAGCGGCGCGCGAGGGACACACACACAGAGGACCGGGCAAACAAACAAGCAGCAGCCCCAAACTCGACGACAATCAATGAATAACGCACGAGTCGCTGTGCAAACTATATACGCTGTGTGTGCCTCAGCCGCCGTCTCTCGCAAGTCCATCTCTCGATATACTGATTTCGCCCCGAATGAGTCATAATGCACGCATACCACGTCATGCGTATACACACACACACGTGCGCGCGTGTCCTCCGCTCTTCTGTCGCGGACGGCTTGCTTACACTTTTTCCAAGTGCTTTTTGCGCCCCCAAACTGTCTGGTATATCGATGGGGCCAAGTTCGTTGCCCCGAATTTCTCCCAGACTGATTGATGATCGGACATTTTTTTTCTCCGTCGGCCGTGCGGTACTCGGAGGCGATCCGCCAAGATTATCACGGGAGACGTTCATTTCGCGGGAATTTTTCGCGATTCATTGGATACACTCTAAATCTAAAAATAGTAAAGAACTACTATTCAATGGTAAAAATTGGACAACTGGTCAAATTAGATGTTGACTAAAAATAGTAAGCTTTCACTATACTACTATAATGTTAGTAAAATTTTTCTATTTCCTTAGTGAATATTCAGTGAATATTTAGTATATTAATATATTTAATATATTAGAAAAATATTTAAAAAAAATCTCCACCGATTGGTCAGTGTAACCAAACAGCTATGAGAGATTAATGAACACTGGTTCGGCAGTTCAATGTTCGCTGCATGGCCAATTCAAATACTGGCCATTGATTAAGCCAGTAAATACTGCAATTTCTTTGCGTTTCTTCCTTTTGAAGAACTCGTGTTACACCTTTGTGGTGATATTTTGACAACAACCACTGCAAAACAAAACTCCTTGTTGCCTCGAGAAGACTCGAACAAATCAAAGAAGCTCAACGTGGCATTAGTGTATTGTCTCGATTAAGAGATACATAAATCGAGCAGCTGCGCTGTAAACTGTGCCACGGGGCCAAAAAAATAAAAATAAAATCTCATTTGCAGTGCAGCTAACGATGAGAGACGGGTCGCGAATATTGCCGAATAACTCTTATCCCGACTCGACGACTCGATTCGCGAGGGCGGCCGGAGGAATTGCTCAATTCCGATCCATCAATCAAGCGCAGCGTAACGACCTCCCACTCCGCGCGGCAGAGCAAAAAGAAAAAAAGGAGAAAAAAGCCGTCAATCGGCATTATTCAGTGGCGCGGGTTTAATCACGCGCCGTCGACACTGCACTCGACAATCTGCGAAATTCAGTTGCGGCGCAAAGCGTCCCGGCCAAACTGGATTTTATATATATGGGTGTTATGTATGTATGCGCGCCGATGGAAAGCCGCAATTCCGCGGGCAAACAGTTTTCAGCCGAGGCGCGCAAAGCGGCGCGCCGGTTATTAAAGAATCTTATCGAGAAAGCCCGGCTACGCGTGCGTTTGTCTCTGTTCGATTGCTGTGGGGGTAGGGGACGGGCAGTGGGGCAGAACAGCTGCTCGGATTAGACCAGCTGAATCCATTGCCGTGGCTCTTGTCGCTCGGTGAAGGCCGCGGCTTATTTTTATTTCGTGTATACGCGACTCGGGAGGTATCAAGCTCGAAATCGGCCCAGCGGTGGATAAATATTCTGCGTTCTTTAGACACTGAGCGTCTGGCCAAACTCGGACCGTTACTACTTTGATTCCTGAAGTGTACTCTAGTCTTCTTAAAAAAAGTGACGGTCTGCCAGTGGTTTGATTAAGATTTATACTGCTAACCAAGTGTGGTATATGAATATCGAGATAGAGTTAGTGCCGACACAATGTTTCGACGGAGGAAAACCCATACATTTGATGGTTAACTTTTTAGAAAAATCGTTCAAAAGAATAGAGGAAAAGAATTAATTATTAATTATATTTTTCAACACTAGAAGTTCTAAAAAAGAAATTAATCTTCCAGCCAAGCCACACGAGACATGAATGTGAATTTCGCAAGCGTGCGTAAATTAAAATGAATTGACGAGCACGTGCGCGAGAAAACTGCACCCTCAATCCAAATATAAGGACAACAATTAAAATTTATTTTTCGACACGTGTGCTCGCTAGCGAGCAGCATGCGTCTGAATATGTAGCTATAGTAATGATGAAAGCGAATTTTCGAAACTTGAATAAAATGTGAATATAGCTTTTAAGGATGAGCATATTGAAATGAATTGACGAGTGCGTGAAAAACATAATCCAAATGAGAAATACGTGAGAGCAATAATCGGGATACAATTTGGAAAACGTGTGAAACATGAATTGCGTCTGAATGTAGACTAGAAACCTGCCAAGTCCACTCCTCTCCGCGAATACGTCATTTGCATCAGCGTTCAACTGACGATAGAATTCATAACGAAAAGGCCTCGTGCAGCTTCGTATAGTACGCGTCGAGTAGGGGAGGGGGGGAGTGTTTTTCCTACTGTAGTGTACTCATTCTCTCAGATTCATTTAACATCGCTAAATACAGGAAATTGAATCAGAAAAGTGGGGGGGGGGTAGAGTCAGTTTCCGTATATAGCTGGATAAAACTTTGTATGGAGAGCGTCTTTCAGTCTGCGTCGCATTCGCTATTCGTTTGGCTCCTCCGGCGCTGCACAAACCCATTCATCTTTTAATACTCGCCTTGCTTCACTTCTAAAGCTAAATTGGGCCTTTGTCGCGGTTTAATCGAGCGAAAATCTGCTCAGTGCGTCTCTTACTCCTCGAGCAAGAAAATGAACTGGCTCTCTCTCTCTCTCTCTCTCTCTCTCTCACTCGGGCTCTCTCTCTCTCGTCGTTCTCTTCGAATCGTATATAATTGCACAACCGAATGTTTCAACCCCCCCCCCCCACGTATATACATTATTGTCGCTCGTTTGCCCTGCGCGCATTTTCCAAAACCTACCTATACTGCCGCTGTATTTCGCGAGGGAATTTCCCTTTGATCTCGAGTCATTCCAAAACACAGTCACTCCGCGTGAGTTTGAATAACGACGTTGTCGCTTCCCCACAAATGTTCGTAATTCGTGCCTCCGTTTGCTAAATATCCTCTCGAAGTTCCTTACAGTGGGAATCTCACGGTAAGCTTCAGTGACATTTTTTTTCACTGCACCAACGGTAGGTTGTTCACCGTAATACAATGAATTTTAAACTGCTAATATAAAATTACAGATTTTTACTGTAACTTACAGTGACTTTTCGCTGTAATACAGTGAGCGACATTTGACTCAAGCTTACAGTTAGATAATTCATTGTAAGGAATTTAGCGATCTCGAGCTTCTTCCATGCGATATTTAATTTCCCGTTTGGCTCCTCGAAAAAGTCGTATATATTTCTCTCGCAGGTATTAAAATCGACGCGGCACACGATTCACGTCTCTCGGCGATTACCATCGTAAATTTTAGGATACACAACTGAAAGTTACGTCTCGCATTTTACTCTAGCTAATGCTTGATATACCGTATGAATCACCAGTAAATTAACTTTACCCCGTAGATGAATCCGGGATAAGTCGACAAATCAATCGAGCTATGAGACGCTGCGAGTTTCGGGGAAGAGAACGAGTCTCGCGTGTGCTCGGGAACATCTCCGGAGAATTTGGAATGCACGCGGACGACTCCTCCGAGTTTGGCGTGTAGGCACTCCTTCTGTCTTTCGTCGGCAATCATGAATCGATGCGGAGAGCTGGTGGTGGTCGGGGGAGATCCTGAGACGTGTCCGCAATGCCGATCGTGCCTGTTTTCTTTTCCTCCTGATGGTCTCGTCGTGTCTTTTTCTCCTCAACCTCGTCTTTTTCTTTCTCGTTCGCCCGGGGAATCACGATGAAGTTTGTTCTCGGGAACACAGCGGGCAAGTTGTTCGCGGCCCGAGCTTTCGTCCTTATGATTTTCAATCCCGGGAGCGAGCCGCCGTGTTTCTCCTCGAGAAGGCGAAACGACTCTCTGATGGGTATCTCGGATACCCAAAGCTTGCCCTGAGTCGTTCTAACTTCACCCCCAACGTATGTATATACACTCGAGAGCTTGGATAATTGCGGGTAGATTTAGCTGGAGCTACACGAGAAATACTTTTTTCATGTCTCGATGAAATGAAATACGAAATGCAGCCGAAGGGTTATATTTCTTTTCCGTGAAAATTAATCATAATGTAGCAATGCCTTGTTGATGGAGCGAGTGACACTCGATCGCTGAATTCAATTTGCCGGCTCGAACGTGATTTTAGCAGGAGAAAAACAAACGATGTGTCGATGATGGTTGATTGTGACAAATGACGTTGGGAATATTAATCTTGGATGGTGGAATAAATGAAATATTAGTCGAGAAAATGAAGTGTGAAACTGATAGTTATAAAGAAGTCAATATATAATGAAAGGCACTGGGATATCAGGCAAAGGACTTGTATCTAGTCAGACGTATGCCAATTTGACGCGTACAGTATATATGAATTATTTTTACGCTACTGAATATAAATTATATAGTTAGTAAGTATGGGGTTTGATAAATGAAAATAACGGTAACTATTAATAATTCATCAATTTCAGTATCGGAAAACTTATTTCAAGTTGAGAAGAAGGTTCATTTTTACCTTGAGAAGAAGATTCATGAGCCTGATGAGTAATTACTCCGTATAGAAATATAGATCTCATGTGCAGTGAGAAGAGAGGTGATACAAATTCAACGAATTTGCGTATACAGACTTGAAAAGAAATTAATTTCATAATCTCCTTTTTCAAACTTCTCACTCTTCGTTGTCCGGATCATTTGCGACACTTCCCCCGTGTATGTATACGTATACATAGAAAGGACAATTATAAATTGCTCTGAGAATGAAAAATGATAACTTGTAATTTTCACGTACCACCGCGCATGTCCTATATATAGAAAGCCGTCATAAGTTTCCCCCGAAGAGAGAAAATCACCTCATTCCGCTGACGCATGAGCGGAGGTGGAGCAAATGAATTGGATAAATCGCTCGCGACGACCAGTCGTTCAGCCGTAAGGAATTGCCGATCAAGAGGAGGATTTTTCGAGCTGCATCGGCAGCAGTGATCCTTGACGGACTGCACGTGGCTGCTATATTTATTCGGTCTGAGCTTGGCGTGACGAGTTTTACTGTCCCCCCCGTTGTCTCCTTCTTTCGGGCTTGACCGCGCCACGGGCGAGCCACCCAACAGAAGGGAGCGTTTTATTTTCTCTTAAACGGTTTATACTGTCTTGGGAATTTTTTTTTAATTTTTTCGCCCGCTTAAAACGGGTATGATATACCGAAAAATAATATTCCGTTATCTTTGTGAGTGGGAAATATTTTTGACAATTTACATAACCTATTTTTTGTGGTCTAGAACGTTGAACTTTGAACGTGTTTTTCTCGAAACTATGGTTTTCGAATTGGCGTACGATAGATCAATTTTCATCCGATTGATTTGAAATTCGAACTGCAACTTCTCATGATTATCTTAAATTGTCTATCGTAGTACGTACAGTTTTTGCGATTGATTGATAAATACATTTACAATTAACAATTCAAGGTTGATTTTTTGAGAGCAAAATCAAAATCAGTTTGAGAATTTTCAAGACAAAATTGAAAGTCATGGGTACACCTCAATACACGCATAGAATAAAATATCGTAATTAGTTCATTGTCTGGTGATCGAGAGAAAAATTCCCCAAAAAAGCTTCAGTTTCAGTGCGTCTGGTCGTTATAACCTCTTAATGTTATTGTCGCATCCCGTGTCATGTCTTTTCGTTTTATTAATATGACGAGAGACTGTTTTATTCTACCCATTTATTATGGAGATGGGATGGCTGTGTTACTCCACTCGGGAATCGTCCTCTTGCTGCGGAAGCCAAATTTATTAGAACGTATGGTAATCCGTAGCTCTTCGGATGTAATGTGCTTTTCCGCTTCGGTTCTTCTCAAAATCTCCCTGCGAGCGAAATAGTATTGGATAAAATTCAAATGTATGTGCGTCTGCGAATGAAATGTGTTTTGAGCTGAGCGATAGGAAACAAAACTGTTTCGGGGGTACGGGAGGATTAAGGAGGATGTAAAAGGACTACCCAAGCGTCAGAGGAACGCGGCGCTACTGATCGACCCACGGTTAATATTATGTATTCATTATTCATATTCGTTGTCGGATTTCCAATTATTCGAGCTTTGCATAATGAAAGTTCATCATACTATTGCCCTGTATTTTTTGTGTTGAAATAGATTTTCCCACAGCAGTGCAGTTGGAATTTTGATGATTTCCAAGACCAACTGTAGTTTCGAGTTCGGTAACGAAGTTTGGAATTGACTCAATTAAATGCTTTTCTCGGGATCTACAAATTAACTCAGCTAACTTTTCTATGCCATTGCAAGAGATCAATATTTTCTTAGTTCAAAATCAAATTGTATGGAGCATCAGCCCTGGTATTATTCTTATCTCGGACGAACCCGCACGAAACTCTCGCCGGAACACCTAGAATGCATCTAGACACTGATGAGAAATAATAGGGCAGAAGAATTCATCCAGTCTTTTCACGTGCGTTACAGAGAAAATAACAATACAATTAGATCGTATTATTTTAGTTTTTTCACGACTTAATAATCACACCCGAGGAAAATCTGATTATGAGAATGTATGTACTATTTCAACGTTGTAGAAGAAAACATAGTAGTCGTTACTATATTCATTAGTCAGAGTACTTATGCCGTTATACTTATTATACTGTTTGCTATGTGAATTATTGTGAAATTTACTATTTTATTAGCTTTTTGTTGACTGTACGGTTATATTGGAGATCAAATGAGAAATTAGCGTATTCTTTCCTATTTTTGATAGGAAATCTAAGGTAGGTGTACCCAATATGCGCCAGGACCCAATATGCGCCACCCTTCGTATTTCATATATACGCGCGTCTAGAGCATCGCCGCGGCACAGAATCTTGTCGGCAATGCTAAATAATGAGGAAAGAAAACATTTTCACCGATCGGGAACCCTTATACCAACTTGTTACAGCTCGTTTTATCAATTTTTTCGCCAATTTTCATTCTCGATCTAATTTCGCTCAGGTAAGTGCGAATTTTTTTAATACCCTTAAACTGGGCCAAAAAAAACGAGCGATACATCGTTCGATTCCTTGACATCCCATCTACATCATCCAATTTTTTTTTCATCTTACGCCCTTTTTATCAACCGTTTCAATAGCTCTTCGTTATTTTTATCAAATGTACCCAATATGCGCCACCCCTATTTTCTTGTTCCAGCTGCTACAATCAACCCATTCATGGTAAATATCCGCCATACAGGGTCGAAAGAAAATTTAGTTCAAGCTCTGGAGCAGGTCAAGAAAGGTGAGTTATCGCAGAGGATGGCTTCAACTATATATAAGATACCCTTCGAACATTTCAACGATATGTCAAACAAAACATATCCGAAAAAAGGAAAATGAGTCGACCATATGCGTTAACGACAATACAGAACGAAGAATTATGTAGTCGAATTAAACGCTTAGCAGATCTTGGCTATTCTATAACGAGAAAAATCTCGAGGTTATGCGTTTATAAGTACTGTCTTGGAAAAAACATCAAACAGAATTTTTCTACCATCATGACAATAGCTAGTCCTAAATAGGCTGGGACATTTTTTAAATTGAACTCTTCCATTTCAGTGAGAACATCTCAATTATATTTAAAATTACACTAAAAAGAATGTTCATCAATTTGAGAGATTAATATTGGAATTAGATGTTGCATAAGTTAATTTTGTTGATTCAAAAACAACGGTTTTTCATGAATTTTAACTGAAAACTTGATTTGATTTAGGTTGTTAGAAGTTCATATAATCTATGTACTATGGTTTAATCAAAGACAAAATGTATTTTTCAATAAAATTATATCAGAAATATAATTTTTTGTTTGTATTTTATTCATTTCAGACATGCTTCATGCTTCAAATTGGATGAAAAGAAGTATTTTCAGGGTGGCGCCATATTGGGTACACTAAAAATTTTTTCCCGAAATTTTTTTTTTTTTTAAACCGCGGTATCTTAGCGTAGAACTGTTCAAATCGAAAAAAAACTTAGCTCATTCTGTAGGTATTGAGTAGACCTTTCATTTGACACTAATCATGTTAGAAAATATTCATTTGACGCGGCGTAGTGACCTTTCTCGCTTAGGTGGCGCATATTGGGTACAGGTACCTTATATGAATCTATATGAATCTATATCGGGAATCTATATGAATCGACCATACCGCGCAAAAATTGATGCCGTATTCTTTGCAAACGCCGGGACGCAAAGTTGATATATAGACAAACTTTGCGCTAACCACGGGCCAGTACGAGGGTTTGTCTTTACTCCTTTTTTGCTGTGGCTCTGCTTATCTTTCTCCTTCGGCTCGCGCGGATGTCGCCTTTTGAGCCGGTGCCCCGTTAGTGCGCGCGCGCGCGGGCTTAACTAAATAAACAGCTGGACCTACGGGCCTAGCGGCATTGCGCGTCTCCACCAGAGTAGTTACGATCCCGCACGCGAAATACGAGATAAACTTATTCGTGCTTCGTCCAAGCTGAATTCGTTGAAGAATTTTTCCTTTCGTCTCTTTACCCGCTCAAGCTGATTCCGCCGGTGAAGATTACACAACGATCTCATAGTTGTCTTTCAAAATCGTAATAGATACCATACGAAAATTCACTTGGAGATTTCAAGGGGATCAGTTCGTTTCAAAGTAATTAACGATGTACGCATTACGATTCGCGCCCCATATACTCTCGATTGTACAGCGGAGTGTGGTCGCAAGAAGGGAAACAACTAATTAAAAAATAGACGACACACGGGGCGGCGGCTCGTTTGTATTATACCCGTACGAGAGAGAGAGAGAGAGAGAGCAATAGCTCGGGTACGTGCGCATTCGCGGCGAGCAACAAAAGAAGCCATCGCCGCAAGCTGACGAGGCTGCAGAGGAGGACGCGTATCCCGCATGTTAAGCGCGCAAATGGAAAGATGAAAGTCGCGAGCCCCGTGATTTACTGCGACAACGCGACAACGGCCTTGCGATATAATCGAAAACGCCCGACTCCACGAGCGTGTGTGCGCTGAAAAGGCCCAGAGACTTTGCCCTGCGCCCGTGGATCTGCTGCTGCTTCGCTGCTCCTCAACCGCTATGGGTTATTCAAGCCCCGTGACAGTTTACTCCGGGACAAATTACTTTTTATGTGTGTACAAGCGTGTATACGTACCAAAGCCGAGCGCGTGACTCGTATCGCTATTCATACGAGATGGTAATGCGGCGATTGGCGTATTGCTCCACGAGACTCTCCGCTTTCGGATGAATGATGACATAGCATTAGCTCTCCCACATTATGGTCTACATTATTATACTTGAAATAAATCTAATCACTTCGGACTAAAATTGATATAACATCGAAATTAACTCTTTTCACTTAATTTTTAAAAGGCTAATCGCCCGTATATTTCGAAAATAATACAAAACAAAAATAAACTAATGAAGAAATTCGACCACTGTTAATTTCGGTACCCGAGTCTTTCTGAAGATCTGTACGATAAATATTTAATTTAATGCTCGACAAAGTGCGACGAATCTTGATTCAAGTACTCGAGCCGTGCGTTTATTTTTTCATACATCATGTGCGGCCCGTGACGCAAACACGTATTATGAAGCAGAGAGAGAGAGAGAGAGAGAGAGAGAGAGAGAGAGAGAGAGAGAGAGAGACAAAGGAAAAAAAATAGAAGTGTCGTCAGGTAGATATTAGCGGAGCCACTGTACTTTTTTGGGGGGAGGGGGTTGCAAGGATCGTTTTCGAGTTTTATGACGGCAATAACACTTTATACGAGGAGCTCGGGCAAGGTGCGAACCGGAGATAACAGTTGGAGTGAGGCTTTTTCACATTTTATTCTCTTATCTTCATTACTTATGAATTTAGATAGCCTATTAAAATTTCGCCTCTCGAAGGTCCTCCTTTGAAAATGAGAATTTTAATTACCCATTAATACGGTATAAGCAGGATGTAATTTTAGTTGCTCCCTGTGTGTGTGTGTGCATACTCTAAGGTATGGCAAATGGGAGGTCTAAGGACTGTATTCTTCTAGTGCGCGGCACTACACGGCAAACATTTTTTGATGTTTCTTCCGTCCGTGGGAAAATGAAATTGAGTCGAGTTTGGAGGTTGAAAAATCGCTTTGATGAAATGATTCTCGATATTCTCATGCCCCTGAATACGGAACACTCGCGAGAAGTGGATGTGAATATTTTATCTCGTTGTTCTTGTCATACTCGTATGACGAATGATTAATGCGCGCGTACTCTTTTTGCTTGTCGCATTCGCGAGGAAAATCACGAAATTTGAAGCGAACATGACGTCACAATCAAACGCGTGCTGCATACCTCGCGAGCCTCTGTAACTTGACGAGAAGTAGACGGGTTCAATTGTTTTTGGGAGCTTGATGAAAACACAGCGAAAAGGGGAGTTTTGGGCAATGCGAATTCCCCGCCCCAGCGAGTCCAATCGGAGCATCGTGTTCCGTATAATACTGGAGGGAAGCAGTCCGAAACAGAAAACAATGTATACATATGCAATTGGTTCTTCTTTCGTTCCCGGCTGTAGCGAATAATCGAATTTTCGCTGACTTCTATATATATGCGTGTACCCGCGAGCGAATCTAAATTGATATAATAATCCAATTGATTTGCTGTATGCTTCGCGCGTGAGAGTATTTTTGATCGGCAGACTGCGAAACGAAAATGCTAAATATGAAAGTCGACTCGAATCTTTGATATTTCGATTCGATTAGAAAATACTTTACAGGGAGTTCACAAGTGAGATCGATGCTTATTATATCCGATTCTAGAATTTTCTCCCGTACCGAATATTACATTATTACAAAATATCGTCGATATCTAATTTATTTTCATGTAATATACATTATACTGTACATTATTATACAATATCCGTTACGGAAAAGTTGGAAAATCGTTCGGCTTGTATGACGTAGCTCGACGTATATATACATGGAAGGGAGCGCGTAACAACTCGCAGGCGAAGTCTGTTATCTCTGGAGCAATTGTCTCGGAGACACGGAAGTTGTCGAGAAGCTCGTTGCCGTTTAACCCGCGTGTGCCGTCTCGCCACGACGGCTCGCGAGTCTCAACTCTTTTTCTGCGCAGCACCGGGGGATTGGACGAGAGGACCCGAAAAAGCCAGCCGGGGAAAATAAAGCCCGTTTTTCCTCCCGCTGCCGCTTCTTATCCCATCTGAATTTTTCGAGGGGGCCGCAGCGAGTATGTACCAACTTGCCCCGGGGCAAAGTTTCGCCGGAGCAGTTTCGAAAGTCACGCAAAGCCCGTCGTGAAATGTATATATATACATAGATACGCTCGATTGATTTTTGAGCCTGGCCCCTCAAGAAAGCCTCGGCGTTTCCGCGAATACTCTTCGCCCCTCCGTGTTTCTCTATTCAATTCGCCTACAAGTGGCAGGATACACGTATATACGGCCTTCGATGCCGAGGGTATATGTAAACGTATACGTATTTTTCGTTTTGTCAGCGCATCTCCGAGGCAAAAAGTGCCTCGCCCCGATAACGGCGAGTCATTTCTCTTGCCCCTCTGAGAAAACAAGCTGCCTCTCGCCGATGACTGCTGGCTCGAGCTACGCAGAAATTGATCGCTGCCGAGATATTTGCCGATAGGCGTCGCCACTGTGGACAAGTCAACTCGCACACAATCAAACTTCGATATTTTTCAAGTTATACACTATCAATGATCCGCACTTATCTTGCATTTAAAATGATGTGTGAATATACGAAAAAATTGGTTTGAGCGTGTAAGCTGACTTGTTGACAGTGGCGACGCCTACCGGCAAATATTTGTAACGTCATGATACTTGAGCCGCGAGTAGTGTTAAATATTTACTTTTTTAAATAACTTTTCTCATGCACCGTTTTTGATATTCACACATATACTCCAAATAATAACGGCAAGTCTAGAAGAAAAAAAAAAGATACGACCTAATTATTTTCTCGCGCGTTCTATTGATTCCCACGGTGGAAAAAGAAAATTAGCTTACATTCTGTCGGTTTATTAGATGGCTGCACAGTAGCCACAAGCAAAGAGGAGGACGCAAGAATGTTGGCTAGCGCTCGGGCTTCGGCCGTGTCCACGGCAACTTGGTACCATCGCGGGGGGCGGGGAGGCACACGGGCCAAGCTAAAACGAGCCGCTGTAAAATTTTCACCCCGTGTATAAATTATGCAAATCGCGCGCGCGGCCGCACAGCCTCTCTCTTGAGAGAGCCCCGGCTCTTTTGCCTCCCGGCACGTTTCCGCGTCTCGGTCAAGACACTTTGCCGCTGTTGCTGCTTTCGCGAGTAGCTCCTTTTATCGTCCGCCAGATCCTGGCAGACCTGGTCAGTGCGGCTAAGTACGGGGAAGCTTCGACGACAGACGCGACTCGTCGATTGCGGTTCAACCACACGCAACACACTGACTTTCCGACGGGCTTGCAAAAAATAATTCGCTCGGCGCTGCGGGGCTGCGGTGAAACTTCGTGCGAGAAAGACAGCTCGGACGCGACGCTCCAAGGGCAAAGGAATTTCAATAAACGACGGGCTTTTCGCTCGAGCCTCGATCGAGCTAACTTCTCGCCAGACCCATTCGAGAGCCCAACTTATCTCGTAACACCGCAGCCAAAAGTTTTACCCCCCTCCGTCTCTCGTCCGACGCCTATGATACCTATAATAATCATCACGCGGCGATCCGGCTATCATTTTTTTCCCTCCCCTTCTCTATCTCTCTGTTTCGCTCGATTCCGATGTTGCCGTGGAGATCCACCACGGGGAAGCGAAGCTTTGAAAAGTCAACTTTGCGCGAATTGACTCGACCACTCGAGTGTGAAAAAATGTCGCCCGAGCCAATATTTGTCCGTGTCAAAACATATATCGACCCTCCCTATTCATAAGGACGTATCTCGGAGAGTCCCGAAATAAGGACGTATCTCGAGCGGCAGAATAATAAAGACGTATCTCGTGCGAGCGCAAAGTAAGGACGTATCTCGGAAAAGCGCAAAGTAAGAACGTATCTCGCGTGAGCGCAAAGAAAGGACGTATCTCGGACGAGCGCGAAATAATATCTCAGCTCGCGGAGAATTGCGACTTAATATTGAATGTCACTTTGATTGAAAATTATAACCGATCATAACCGCAAATAAACCTCAAGCACAAAATTAAAACTCGGCAAACATGAAAGCGATCATGGGAGCGAGTCAAAATATGAAGCATCTGTATTTTTTTATTCATGAGTCAAAAGCACAGAAACGATGGTCAAGAGCCTATCTGGCATTTATATGGGCAAATCCAAAAAATTTTCAACATTATGCGTACCCCCCCTTTTTGCTTTCTCAAAGAGAAAGCTTTGTAATGGGGCAAAAATCGACCCACCGAATCAGACCTCGGGACCTCGATTTTCGTGATCTACGGGTCGAAAAACATGGAAATTCAAAAGTGTCTGTATGTATGTATGTGTGTGTGTGTGTGTGTGTGTGTGTGTGTGTGTGTGTGTGTGTGTGTGCGTCCCGTTTTTTTTCGTCCACGATAACTCTCGAAGGAATGGTCCGATCGTCTTGAAATTTTGCACACAGGTTAATCGCGGCAAAATCTCGGGCGAGTTCAATTTTCAGCGAAATCCGTTGTTTATTTCCTTAGCAACCGTTGTTAAGGTGTCTATTTTTTCGTTTCTTTCGTCCACGATAACTCCCGAAGGAATGATCCGATCGTCTTGAAATTTTGCACACCGGTTAGTTGTGACAAGATCTAGTCCGAGTTAAATTTTCAGCAAAATCCGTTGGTTATTTCGCTAGCAACCGTTCCTAACGTGTTTTCTCACAAATCCTTATGAGTGCTCATTGGGGCAAGCCGGAAAATCAGTTTTAAGTCACACTCGATGGCCAAGGACACTGAATTGTTGTATTTGCTCCATAGCAACGGTTGTTTACCTCCCTAGCAACAGTTACGAAGGTTGGAAATCATTAATTTATGACCCATTTCCATCATTTTCGACGGCAAAGGACACAAAATCTTCCCAATTAGCTCCTTAGCAACCGTTGTTCACCGCCCTAGAAACCGTTGCTAAGGGGGAAAAAAATTGATGTAAGTTTCGTTTCCAGTATTTTCAACGTACTATAGAGAAAATTGGGAAAATTTGGTGTCTTTTGCCGTCGAAAATGATCAAAATAGATTTTGAATTGATCATTTCCAACCTCAGCCGTCGAAAATGATCAAAAACGGACTTAAGGGCAGGGCGGATCGATTTTGACCGCTATTAAACCGTATGACAGTCACAAGATGAATTGATCGAAAAATTATGCAGGTCCAAATGTCTCGCATCGTGTAGAACCTAGAACCGTTTGCTTTGTTGCATTTGATCAAATAATAAGAGAGCCCGGGCAGACATCAACACTCGCAACATAGTTTGGTCAATTGAAAAAGAACGACACTTTACACAGTCACAAAGAAACGAATTGAATTGATTAAATAATTTTTTTGTAATTTTTGAAAAATAGATGATAGTATCTACGGTAGTGGAAAGGTGAAAATACAGGTTTGGGAAGCGTTTGTCGGTGATATTGAAGCCTCTTTGAGAAAGCATACTGCTAAGGCACTTGGCAGCGGTTTTTGCTTTCTCAAAGGGAAAGCTTTGTAATGGGGCAAAAATCGGCCCACCGAATCAGACCTCGGGACATCGATTTTCGTGATCTACGGGTCGAAAAACATGGAAATCCAAAAGTGTCTGTATGTATGTATGTGTGTGTGTGTGTGTGTGTGTGTGTGTGTATGTGTGTGTGTATGTGCGTCCCGTTTTTTTTCGTCCACGATAACTCTCGAAGGAATGGTCCGATCGTCCTGAAATTTTGCACACAGGTTAATCGCGGCAAAATCTCGGGCGAGTTCAATTTTCAGCAAAATCCGTTGTTTATTTCTCTAGCAACCGTTGCTAAGGTGTAAAATTTTTTGTTTCTTTTGTCTAGGATAACTTTCGAAGGAATCGTCCGATCTAGCTGAAATTTTGCACACCGGTTAGTTGTGGCAAGATCTAGCCCGAGATCAATTTTCAGCAAAATCCGTTGGTTATTTCCCTAGCAACCGTTCCTAACGTGTTTTCTTACAAATCCTCATGAGTGCTCATTGGGGCAAGCCGGAAAATCAGTTTTAAGTCACACTCGATGGCCAAGGACACTGAATTGTTTTATTTGCTCCATAGCAACGGTTGTTTACCTCCCTAGCAACAGTTACGAAGGTTGGAAATCATTAATTTATGACCCATTTCCATCATTTTCGACGGCAAAGGACACAAAATCTTCCCAATTAGCTCCTTATCAACCGTTGTTTACCGCCCTAGCAACCGTTGCTACGGGAAAGAAAAATTCATGTAAGTTTCGTTTCCAGTATTTTCAACGTGCTATAGAGAAAATTGGGAAAATTTGGTGTCTTTTGCGCGTCGAAAATGACCAAAATAGATTTTGAATTGATCATTTCCAACCTCAGCCGTCGAAAATGATGAAAATGAGTCTTCGAGTTTGCTAAATACGGACTTAAGGGCAGGACGGATCGAGTTTAACCACCATTAAACCGTATGACAGTCACAAGATGAATTGATCGAAAAATTAAACAGGTCCAAATGTCTCGCATCGTGTAGAACCTAGAACCGTTTGCTTTGTTGCATTTGATCAAATAATAAGAGAGCCCGGGCAGACATCAACACTCGCAACATAGTTTGGTCAATTGAAAAAGAACGACACTTTACACAGTCACAAAGATACAAATTGAACTGATTAAATAATATTTTTGTAATTTTTGAAAAATAAATGATAGTATCTACGCTAGTGGAATGGTGAAAATACAGGTTTGGGATGCGTTTGTGGGTGATGTTAAAGCCTCTTTGAGAAAGCATACTGCTAAGGCACTTGGCAGCGGTTTTTTTATAGTTTTGGAGAAAAAAAAACTTTCCTGATTTTTTAAAGATCATTCGAGAAATTTTTTAATGCGTACCTATCATGATTTTTTATTTTTTTAAACGTCTCATTCTCACGCCGTTGCGAATAAAAATTTTCTGTTCAGTGGAATCGATGGAAGATTATCTTGTGCACGTTCAGTTCGGAGCACATTGATGTGCTTAGATTCAAAAAAATATGACGCTATATTTTATGAGCGTACCTCAGTTTTGAGATTTTCAGCTTTCTCATATTCTTATGGTTCTAGAGACTACGCCGTTCAATATTCCACAATTCAAATAATCATATTCGCTAGCTTATAAAAAAACGAAAATTTCTTGACTGGATACATCGTGGTGCGATACATAGAACGTGATTTATAAAGATGGAAAAGATATATGAGTAAACCTTAACCACTAAAAGAAAACTAGTTTTTTCAACGGCACATAAAAAAAACAATTGCGTCTCACTTCAAATTTTGAGTAATCGTATAGGAATGACATCAGACAATATTTCATAAATGCGGCATCGTTTTGATTAAACTAAAAAAAATTATATTTAGTTAATTCTGCGGTAAGGAAAAAATCATTAAAATTTCAATTTACCATAAGGTTTAAAATCGATGAGCGTTCAATCGAAAATCGTTTTTATGGCAAGTGTGACTTATGACATTATTTAATCTAAAGACATAAGTATATTTTCAATACTTCGAGTATAAATTACGTATCAACACACTCGAGCCAAAATCGTCTTTATTAAAACAAAAATATAGTGAAATCGAAAGACAAAGTTGTAAATGACACGGTGAAAATAACAAAGAGTTCTAGATGCATCGAATCAAACATTCCGGAGAAGAAAAAAGCCAATGAAACACGAAAGAAAACATCCAATGAGGCTCCAAAAAAGAAAAAGAGAGTAAAGAGTTGAACAAATTTTGTTTTCACTTATGTTATTCACAATATTTTTTGATTTCATATTAAATGTTTGAGTGAATATTGAATTGATATTGTTTATGTTTTCTATGAATAAAAATTATATATGAATATGATATTTACGTTATTTCTAATGTCGCATTAAAATATTTTGGTTATTGTAAATAATATTCCGTTGACTATATGTTATTATGTATATACACACATTTGTATGTAGTTTAAGTTTATTCCAAAATAGAATAAACTAGTTTTGTTGGACTCTCTTGTTTCTCTTGTCTTAAATGACCCTGAAATGATTATGGTGGGGGTTCAGAGGGAGGGCAATTCTGTCAACTATAAAACATAAAAAGGTGTGTGTGTGTGTGTGTGTGTGTGTGTGTGTGTATGTGTGTGTGTGTGTGTCTTCCACCCCGTATGATCCACGAATCTGATATGAATATGTATTAATGTGATCGGGTACTCTTAGCTTATTTCTATCAACGCCGTTTGAGAAAAATCATTTACGCCGATGAAATCTTGATTCTGAAATGTATTTGAAGATACGTACTAAATAGGAATTATGTGCCTTGAAATTTGAAATGGAAAAAGAAAATACCGCGAATGTTAAAAGTTTTTTGGATTTGCCCATATACGTGGAAACGCGGTGGCTCTGTGCTCGACTGCGCTGGACTGCGCTAAGCTGCTCTGACTACAGACACAAGTCACGAGCGCTTAGCAACTAGTAACAAGACGCAGTTTTTCGTCTCTCGTTATTGGCTTGTAGTTTACATTCAAGAAACCGACTAGCCAGAATCATATGATACTCACGGCGGAGCATGTTCTTCCGAGTTTGGTTTCCATATAAAACTGGCCCTACAGAGGTGCATGCCGGGAAATCCGGGAATCGAACCCCGAGTCTTATCCACGAATTGAGCCACCGGCCGCGGCGCGCGACGGCTCATTCCACAGTTGATCACTGCAGTAGCCGCTGTCAGACTCGAGCGCTACCATCAACTTCTTAAATCAGAACCAGAGTCATATCGACAGTGTACTACAGTGCTTATTATGGATGTTATTAATAAACTTGCAGTGAAACGTGTAAGGTACTCGAGTGGCGACTATAGTGATCAGAATTGGTCTCCTGCTGTTTTTAAAAGAATAATACGACTGAGTGACTCGTGACTGGATTTTGTCTTCATGTGTAAACTTCATTAGTTGATTTTAAACCGCTGAGATACTTTCTTACTTTGCAATTCTCCGAGCTACGATATTATTTTGCGCGTACCTCCGAGATACATCCTTACTTTGCGCTCACGCGAGATACGTCCTTATTATTCTGACTCTCGAGATACGTCCTTATGAATAGGGAGGGTCGATATACTCTTCAACAAATTCTAGTGCCCCGGTTCTGGTCGAATACACACACGAATAAATCCACTTGGTAATTATAAAAACAATCGGAGTTTTCTCTCGATCGCTTTGCGTCAACAAAAGTTTGCGCCCCGTTTCACGATACATATAACCGGGTCTATATTATGTTTTGTGTATGTATGTAAATTCATACATTTCTGCGCTTATTATTGAATCAATGCAATTTATCGAATTCACGCGAGAGCTGAAACAGCCGAGCGATTGGAGAGAGGGATGGAGCCCCCATGGCACATGGGATTTGCACGTTTCGTGTCCGAGACTCAAACGCGGCTCGGTTCATACACCAGTTGTATATGTCGCGCAGTCGCGCGAAAACAATGGCGTTTACGTTCGAAAATATAGAAATCGACGTCATACTCTCTGAAAAGCTTATTAGTAAAAAATGGGACTGCAGTGGATTTCTCATGTAATCGAAAGTGAATGTTCACTTTGGTTACATGAGTTTTGATAGCAACGATTTTTACAGCACAATTAGCAGTAAATTTCTGATACCAAAACTTATGAAAGTAAAGTACGAGCTTTTATTACAAGAAAAATGTCACTGCAGTTCCATTCAATCATTCATCCACCTTCGAACAGTGATTTTTTCACTTTAGTACAGGGTTTTATCTCTGTAATCTTCTAAGAGAGTGTATTATTCCAAACATACGCTTATACGAGTATTGTTTATTGATCGCATCATCCGGCGAAATCTTTTTGCCAAGAATCAATCTTGAGTTTCCCACGGAGAATCTCAATTGTGTCGCTGTGCATTGCGGCATGATAATAGAATAAAAATACAGTTATTGAAAATAACGAAAACCTTCAAATCGAACAGTATAGAGTTTGGTCAGAATTTTTCGTTGTACACCGATAACTTTATCTTATTTATTTTTCAATTTGTAAAATGATGATTGACCCGAGTATATATACAAACTCAGATACAAATTAAAGAGAAACAAACTCGAGCCACATCCTCTCAAGAGTATTATTATTCATTATCATCGCGACGCTCGTACTCGTAGCGCAAATTTACTTTCTCCATTTTTTGCCTTGAAATTCGCGTGTCGTTGCGCGCCCGCGAGACAAAACAAATTCCCCGAGCGAAACTCGAGCGGGTGACTCCGAAAGGGTATAACGATTGCCGCGAATATCATGATCCATCCATTGTGAAGTATTTGAACCGGAAACGTAATCGTCCCCCCCCCCCGCATTATCCCTATCGATTATTCGGTATGCTTCAAGGAGTATAACGGCGAACGCGAGACGAGAGAGGAGCTGTGTGTTTTCGATATCCACCCTCGTATATACATATACATGGCAACAGCCAAGCGTATATAGCCTAAATCTTGCGAGTCATAGACTCGGTGTAAGAGAGCTGGCGCCGTTTTCTGGAAAGTCGTCGGGAACCAGCGACGGCGGCGGCGACGCCATTGTCTCGCCCGCGCATTGTTTGCGTATACACACACACATATATACATTTACGCGTGGGGCTGAATTATTGCGCCAATGATCCACCGTGCCGTCGTTTTCTTGCCTCTCGCTGCCGCTGCAGTTGGTCCGAGTGTTTCTTCGCGATAATATAGCCGATGCTACCCGCACATTTTATGGGTAATAAATGACTTTTTATGGACAACAAACGCGGGACACGGGCTCTCGCACTGCACGGCGCGTTTTCTCAACGGTGCGGCTATATGTATATATACAGCTCGACGTAAAGTCTCCGCTCGCTGCAGCCCCTCTGCTGTTTTATGCATGCAACTTTCGACTTTGAGCTTCGCGTTGCGGCGACAACTGAACTCTCCCTTGCAGCGTTTTTCCTTTCTCCCCAAGACCCAGCGACCTTATAATTACATTTTTACTACAGCCCAAGCCCCTCGGAGATTTTAAATACCAGGCTCGAGTAGAATGACGACTGCTCAAGAGACGTTTCGAGAATTTCGCAGTAGTTTCTAGGAGGATTTACTTCGAGTCATGCTCGCGTGGTCAGAGTTCAATCGGGGATTCTCCTTGAGAGTGTTTTTTTTTAAATACACTGCTAATAACTGCATCAACAGTATGCTGTTTTGCTTTCTCAAAGAGAAAGCTTTGTAACGGGGTAAAAATCGACCCACCGAATCGGACTTCGGGACCTCGATTTTCGTAATCTACGGGTCGAAAAACATGGAAATCCGAAAATGTCTGTATGTATGTACGTACGTGCACTTTTTTTTGTCGTACGATAATTTTCGAAGGAATTGTCCGATCGTCCTGAAATTTTGCACACAGGTTAGTCGCCGCAAAATCTCGGTCGAGTTCAATTTTCAGCCAATTCCGTTGTTTATTTCTCTAGCAACCGTTGCTAACGTGTTTTTGATAAAAGCTCCGAAAATCATCATCAATGCACGATGGGTCTCCAATTCTTTCGACGACGATCGATGAGAATCGATAAGACATTTATTTTGGAACAACCATTGTTTATTCTCCTAGCAACCGTCGGTACCTAGTAACCGGAGATACAAAATTCAGCTTCAGACTGACTTTTTTTGTCGTACGTTAATTTTCGAAGGAATGGTCCGATCGTCCTGAAATTTTGCACACAGGTCGGTCTCCGGCAGATGTGAACCGAGTTCGGTGTTCAGCAACATCCGTTGTTTGATTCCATGGCAACCGTTGCTAGCGTGTTTTCGATAAGTTCCCATATAATTCATGATAAATGATCATTTGGGTTTGTATATTTATGGGATTCTATAACAATCAAAGAGACCTTTCCCGTATAAACCATTGTTGATGTCTCTAGCAACCGGTGTTTATATCGTTTGCAACCGTAACTAGGGAATGGGAAAAGTCAGTTGGAGGTTCATTTTTGGAACTGTTGATGACTAAGAAGTAAGAACATCGAAGCTCCGACATTTACCATAGCAACCGTTGTTTACGTCCTTAGCAACCGTTACTATGGAGTGTGAAAAATCAGTTGGAGGTCCATTTTCGGAACTGTTGATGACTAAGAAGTAATAACGTCGAAGCTCCGACATTTACTATAGCAACCGTTGTTTACGTCCTTAGCAACCGTTACTATGGAGTGGGAAAAGTCAGTTTGAAGTCCATTTTTGAAACTGTTGGTGACTAAGAAGTAAGAACATCGAAGCTCCGACATTTACCATAGCAACCGTTGTTTACGTCCTTAGCAACCGTTACTATGGAGTGGGAAAAGTCAGTTGGAGGTCCATTTTCGGAACTGTTGATGACTAAGAAGTAATAACGTCGAAGCTCCGACATTTACCATAGCAACCGTTGTTTACGTCCTTAGCAACCGTTACTATGGAGTGGGAAAAGTCAGTTAGAGGTCCATTTTCGGAACTGTTGACGACTAAGAAGTAAGAACACCGAAGCTCGGATATTTACCATAGCAACCGTTACTATGGAGTGGAGGAAATAAGTTAAAGGTTCATTTTGCTTTCTCAAAGAGTGGTGATTAATGCAAATTGAGGTTCAATTGCAATACTTTGAGAAAGCATACTGCTGAGGCACTTGGCAGCGGTTTTTTGCACTGGTTTACTCTTATTCCTGGACTATCGAAATTCACTAACGAATTCGTCTTGTCATGTTGCAGGTAAGATTCGCCAGCAGCATCACCGAGAGAAGCTTTTGGAACAGCCGCGTCGAGAGTCGGACGAAGGCGTGTTCGAAGGTAAAATTCGCCGCACGAAGGGGAAATAACTACGCGCCGCGAGCTACTCGAGTTTCTTCCCATCTCGCGCGCGTAACGTCTACCTGTACACACACATTTGTAGAAAAACGCTCGAATCTCGTCGTCGACAATCTCGCGCGAGCAATTCGGGATGATATTACATGTCAGGGGCCGCGGGAACGAGATTTTTTCGCCGCCGATGCGCCGAGAGCAGATCTGGCAAATTAAAGTGCGCGCGGCAGTTTCGGCGCATTTAAATCCGCCGGTGGGCATGTGCGCCCAGCTGTCTATAACGGCATCGAGGCATTCCGGTGGATGCTCGCGCGATTTCACGTGCCCCAAGGGTACCAGTGTCGTCGTCGTCGTTGTCGGCGGCGGTTACACATTCTCCCGATCGTACACACACACGCGCGCGTCATTTCGTTCCTCGCGTGTGTGTGTATGTACACCCTTTATTTGCCCTTTTCGCCAATCTATGCCTTCTCCCTCCCGCTGATGCTGCCACGCTGGTATCTTCCTCAACTCGTTTCATTGTTTGTTTTTCCTTGAATTATTTCATTATCCGCGGTCCAGTGGCTGTCGCGGCGAAGATTCCACGCTGTGCCTTGTGTCGACGACGATTCGTCCGATGTATCGAGGCTGCGTGATACACTGAGTAATATATACACGACGTTTGTTCGTTCTACAGCTCGACAGGACGATTATTTCTTACATCTACTAACGTTGTTCTAAAAAACCGATAAAATCATGTATGTACTGATAAATGTGTATACTTGTGATTATCCCATGAACTATCTATCTTACATTCACAAAAAATTACAAATTCGACATGTCATTACACTGAGAAGGAAACAAGTTTTTGAAAATCTCGACTTTGTCTTGATTACAAGTGTAGACAGACTCTTGAGTAAGTTAGGCTCGTTATTTATAATCATCCTTTATCAGGAAAGTGTACAAAAGCGTATTGAAAGCGTCCCAATTGGAATAACACTGGAAAATCTTTGTGAATACTTACTAAATTGCAAATTTTGATGCGGTTCCGTACATTTTTGTTTGTTTCTCCCCATTTTATACATTTGTACATTCAAAAAAAATATTATTTTTTTGATTCCCCATCAAACGTCCGATTTAAAATAAACAGAGCATAAAATCGCGTTTCCAAATAAATCTTCGCGACTGTATACTTCATGTACACTTCCGTTCGTTTTCGTACACATTTACGCGCGCATCAATTATTTCGACCAAGGACAACCTGAAATTGCAGCTGTGTGGAGAGGCCAATGGGAATCAGCCGGGCGTCTGATAATACTTATACAATTGTCGTCGACTGATCGTAAATCCAAGATCATGTATACCCAAGGATATACGCGCATAGACGTGCGCGCGTTCGTCATAGCTGTCCGTCTCGTAAATTGTCCGAGTAATCGAAACGAACGAAAATAACTTTTTGGGACGGCCGTTGCGCCCCAAAGTCAAAATCATAAAACTCGCTGGGCGCACGTGTTATTCTCGGCAAAATGAATATTACGCCGAGGGGAAGCTCCGGCCTACACAACGGCGCGCGACGAAAGTGGTGCATTATGTATATACATATCCACGGGGCCAACCCCCCGAGAGTCGATCCGACAATATTCTTCGGAGGAGCGACTCGTCGTCTGTCCGGTAAAGGACGGAATCGAGTAATCCATACACACACGGTCGCGCGCAGAAGTGGGCGTCTGCCCGCGCCATCCATTTACAAGTTAAACTCGCGCGAATTTACGCGAGCGAGTCTCGACCTCGATTCCCCCGTCGTTTCTTTATCCTTCCCCCACTATTTCTCGTTGTGTCCCGCCGAGGATCGGCCCAAGGATCGCGTTCTCGCCTCGACTGCAATGATGCCCGTATCCGGCTCCTGCGAACGACCTATCCCTATCCGCTCTACTTTCGATCTCGTGATCCTTGTCACCGGCGATGGGCAGTGATTCAATACAACTATAGATACACGTGCATTTTTTAAATATGCATAGTTTCGAATGAAAGTATGTTGAAAGTACGGATTTTTTCGTCCCGCGTGTATTTGCAGCAAAGTAATCGAGCGCGATTTGTCCGAGTACTTTGATCAAATACAAATATTTGGTATTTGGCGTTTAACGATTGATTAAACACTGTACTTGCCCATATACACGCGGTCGCAGCAACGTCCAGGGAATAAAAATTTGTCCCAAATATTTTTCTCGTCAAAATACTTCGATGGAACAAAGTATGTTTGGTATTTCCGATATTTTACACCGAATTTGCCCCTCCAACTCGAGATGCACGTGGCAACGCGCCGAGATTCCTCCCAGTGACGGGGAACGCGATACGCTCGGTTCGCTCGTCGAATATATCTGCATTGATAAATATCCATGGTGAGTTTTCCCTGTACTCACGGAGAAAACGATTTCCCCGATCGGGAGTTAAGACACGAACAGCGAAATCCAGGGAATTTTTGAGCGAAAAGAAGATGCAACGCGTCCTCGAAGGATCTCCGTGTACAGCAGTGTGGCGGAGGGTACTCGGGTGCAGCCCGAGAATAGAATACGGATCCATATCCGCGTGAAATTTTAATCCCGGCTGCGCTATTTTAATTCCGTCTCTGTGTATAAACGTGTGTGCGGCTCTGGGTGAATAGCACACGTCGCACAGGAGAAACTCTTGGCGGCTCGCGAATCGGTGAGTAGTCTCTCTCTCTCGCGTTCCGGGGAAAAAGCCCGGCGAGATTCCGTTTGAACTCGGTCTCCCCCCTACCCCTCCACTGCCTCTACCCTCTACCCCCGCGCCGATAAATATAGCTCCCCGAGCTGCTATCGCCGACTTTTACGTGTACGGACTAAACTTTCAGCACGTGTACGTACTTGGGCCGAAAATCTTCCTCTTTCTCCTTTTTTTTACTCGCCCTTTACGACTCGCGCGCAATGTCGTTCCCTTCGGCGCGACGACTCTTTGGATTAAATGCCTCGTCCGACCATTAGACCGTCGCGTATACACACACGCAGGTCGAGGCACATCTGAATGCTCCGAGACGGGGGTAATCCCCCCGCGGGCGTACGGAGAAACATCGAGGAAACGTAATCAGGAGGAAAGCGCGTGAGATTCGGCGCACGTCCAACGCGACGGTAAAAACGAAAACTCGATTCGTCCTTCTCGTTAGACGTATGAATAGTGTATTTACACACCTCGAGAGAGTGAGTGCCGCATTCGAAACGTAAAGTCGAGGAGATGATAAAACACGGTCGCGCAAACAGAAAAAATATCCGTCCCGGGGGTTCTCGGGGTCGCTGAATCGGGAATCGAGTCTTATACGACCCCGTCGCATCGGGGTTTCGCGCGATACCACCCGAAAAACCACCCGACGCTGCAACGTACCGTGGATTCGTCGTGTATAGACGACCCCGAAAGCATATATTATAGTCAGCCATGATTTCGTTTTCCTCGTGTGCAATGATTTCGAGCTTGTGTACACGTGCGCGGAAGAGCAGTCTCGCGGCCGCGTGAAATAATCAGCTCGAAACTGCGGACTATAGAGTCGCGGCTTTTTCTTGCCGGTCGCCACGTCCCCACTGGCAAAGAAATACGACAAAACAAAAGTATCTTTTGACGGGTCGAGATGCCCCTGACGGGCGGCTCGAATTTGAAAAAGGCAACGCTTGCGTGTCGCTTTGCGCGCTGCCGTCTCTCTAGTAAAATTAGAGGGAAACGTGCCGAGCCAGGGAAACTGATGGTCGCGCGCGACAGGAGAACGGGACGGGAAAAAACGCGCTGAATGAGCTAAGCGGGGAATAACACATATTATACAGTGGGTGAGAGGAGGAGTCATCTCTTCAGCGCGCAAGAAGTCTAACGGGCTCTTGAAATACAGCAAAAACGCTTACGCACACGCCGACGCGCCCGAGTATACGTGAGAGGGAGAAGACTCGGGAAGCTTCTCGCGCTCTCTCTCGGCTCCGTTTCTTTGGCCGCGGCGCATCTGCCTCGAGAGCCGACTATGCGAGCTCATTAATAATCCAACTATCGGCAGGCGAGCGGCCAACTTTAGACGCGTCTCCGTACGATTCTTTTTCTCCTTTGGTGTACAGAGCCGATGCAGCGGGGCCAGGCTGGATATATACGCGACCTCGCTGCCCCGTGAATTCGTAAAATTCTTCACGTATAATATCCTGTGTGAGTCCTGCAGTTCCTCCCTGTCTCTTATTACATATACACACACGCCTCTGGTGTACTAATTTTAGATATACTCGCGTGTCCATTCGCGGCTCCTCTCTCGTGCTCCGAATTTCACTCTCGGGCCATGTGTGTATATGCAAAATCGATCGACCCCCGTCCGTCGCTCGCGCGGCCAACTCTCTAATTCCGATTGCGCCGCGAGTACAACGTCGCGCGGCTCGTGAAAGAATCATACGATTTTCCGGCTGCTGCAGCGTCGAGTCCTTTTGATTTTCCCTCGTTGCGCGACTCCGGCTCGACGCTCGGCTCATATCAAATTCCAATCAGCCGGACTTCGGACGAGCGGATTATTTCAACACGCGCGGTGTGCCGCCTCTCCCGCGTGCGCAGCTCGTTAGCTCACTGGATTAGCCCGCGCGGCCCGTATATATGCATATGCGACTCTTTGCCCTTGTGCCCCTGAATGAGGAGCGAGAAAAAGGGGGAAAAAAGCATCGCACCCCCATGACGGAAGAAAAAACTCTCGCAAAGCCGTGTATGTATATAGGTACTTTTCAATTTTCAATTCATCACCGGAGCTCGAGCGAGCGTCGGAATCACTTTTTGTCACGCGCTTCGCTCGCGAGCGCCGGCACTTTCTTTTCCCTGCCTTTGTTTATCTAACCATCCATCTCCGACGTAAATACCAATATATCGACCCTCCCTATTCATAAGGACGTATCTCGGGAGTCAGAATTATAAGGACGTATCTCGCGGGGCGCCGGAGCGCGGAAAAATAAGGACGTATCTCGCGTGAGCGCAAAGTAAGGACGTATCTCGCGCGAGCGCAAAGTAAGGACGTATCTCGGAGGGACGCGCAAAATAATATCGAGTTCAGAAAATTGCGAAGTAAGAAAGTATCTCAGCGGTTTAAAATTAATTAATGCAGTTCACACATGAAGATAAATTCCTATCATCGATATAAACAAACTATTTTAAGACCAAAGGTTCGCGGAAACATGAGCTTTCAGAGAATTTTTCCCGATTAATAAGTATTTGCAGGACTGTATTTTAGATTTCACCTTATCCTTCCATTGTAGATTGAAACAATGTACGCATACTATACGGATTTACTGCAGTTGAATTCTTAGCAATCTTGAGCGTCTTTTTTCCAAGTGTAGGTAGAAAATATCGAACAACAAGAAGTTGACGGTAGCGCTCGAGTCTGACAGCGGCTACTGCAGTGATCAACTGTGGAATGAGCCGCCGCGCGCCGCGGCCGGTGGCTCAATTCGTGGATAAGACTCGGGGTTCGATTCCCGGATTTCCCGGCATGCACCTCTGTAGGGCCAGTTTTATATGGAAACCAAAAATAAGAACACACTCCGCCGTGAGCATCATGTGATTCTGGCTAGTCGGTTTCTTGAATGGAAACTACAAGCCAATAACGAGAGACGAAAAACTGCGTCTTGTTACTAGTTGCTAAGCGCTCGTGACTTGTGACTGTAGTCAGAGCAGCTTAGCGCAGTCCAGCGCAGTCGAGCACAGAGCCACCGCGTTTCCACGTATATAAATGCCAGATAGGCTCTTGACCATCGTTTCTGTGCTTTTGACTCATGAATAAAAAAATACAGATGCTTCATATTTTGACTCGCTCCCATGATCGCTTTCATGTTTGCCGAGTTTTAATTTTGTGCTTGAGGTTTATTTGCGGTTATGGTCGGTTATAATTTTCAATCAAAGTGAGATTGTCGTGTGTGTGCGCTCGTCCGAGATACGTCCTTACTTTGCGCTTTTCCGAGATACGTCCTTACTTTGCGCTCGTGCGAAATACGTCTTTATTATTCTGCCGCCCGAGATACGTCCTTATTTCGGGACTCTCCAAGATACGTCCTTATGAATAGGGAGGGTCGATATAAAGTTGTGTGTGTGTGTGTCTCCAGCCGTGTGCGCATCCACGTGCTTGTTATCCTGAATTATGCGCGTAAGCATGAGCTTTCGTGCGCTACAGCACATTGACGTTTTTATAGATACATAATTATACGTATGGGGTATTCTTCGTCGAATCGGATGGTCATCTGTCTGACCCCTTTCCGATTTGTTTTTCCGTTTCAAAGTCGTGAAATTTTTTTCGGGCACTGAGGGGACTCAAACAATGTATATTATTCATCGGAGAATAAGCTGAAACTGATTCTTATATTTTATTGTTCGCGCATCTAATCGTTTTCTTCACAGAATCGAATGAAATAAAATCATAGTTTGGTAAAATATGCAAAAAACTAAAATTTTCCCAATATGCGTTTTTGAAATGAAAAAAAAAACTTTGATAAACATGCGTGGTTCGATTTTCTGACTGAAAAAAATGGTAAAAGATGCCAAGAAATTCCAAAAACATTGTGTCCCATCTGACCAAGAGAAGCTCGAAAAAAATGTCTCAAACAAAACCGAAGTGGTCAGGCGGATGACCGACCGATTCGACTGTGGATGCCCCATCTATACACTGAGAAAAAAATTTATTAGATTCAAATAAATATATTTATTAGAAAGTGGATTATTTGAATCGACTAAATAATTATTGAAAGTGAATAAATTGTTAACACTTCAAACAAATATTTATTCAATAAGAATTATAAAATTTATTGGGATAATGTTCAATCAGAACGAATAAATTTTATTCATTTCTAATAAATTTCATTCATTTCGAATAAATATATATTATTTTTTAATAATTGGACAAAATTTCTATATTTGATTTGAATAAATGGATTTTTTAGAAAACAACATATCCTGTTGAATAATTATTTATTAAAAAATGAATTTTTATTTATTGTAATCAAATAAACTTTCATTTGAATGGATGAAATATCATTTTCTGTGATCACCTATCTGAAATATAATGAATATCAAATGAAAATTAATAAATATTTGTTCGCTTTAAATAATGATTCATTCATACTAAAGAACAAAGTTTGTTTGAAACTAACAAATATCTATATTAGTTTTGATATAAAAATTTATTCGATTTAAATGAATTTTATTCAAAATGATCTATATATTTGTTGAATTTGAATAAATATTCATCAGGAAAAACTCAAATTATTTTAGTTACAAAAAAAGTTTAACTTAATAAAGACTTATTTAAAATCAATATATTGTTTTGATTGAATTGAATAAATATTTTCTGAAAAAAATTTGATCAGTTTTGATGAATATTTTCTCGAAATTATTATTAAAATTGAATAAATAATTATTTGTTTCTGTAAAATATTACTACTCTATTCTCACCTATTTGAAATGTAATAAATATTCGTTACAAATGAATACATAATTATTCATTAATTTGGAACTTATAATTTTTTCTATGGCTAACAAATAATTATAATAGTTTTCATACGAATATATTTTTCAGTTGGAATAAATGTTATTGAAAATGATCCAGATATTTGTTAAATTTGAATAAATATTTATCAGGGAAAGTTTAAAATATTCTAGTTACAAAAAATGTATAACTCAATAAAGACTTATTTACAATCAATATATTGTTTAGATTGCATTGAATAAGTATTTACTGAAAATAAAATTGATTAGTTTTGATACATATTTTCTCGAAACTAAACCATCGTTTATTAAAATTGAACAAATGATTATTTGTTTCTGTAAAATATTACTATTCTATTCTCACCTATTTGAAATGTAATAAATATTTGTTACAAATGAATACATAATTACTCATTTATTGGGAATTTATAACTTTCTCCATGGCTAACAAATAATCATATTAGTTTTCATACGAATATTTGTTCAATTTGAATAAATTTTATTGAACATGATCCAGATATTTGTTAAATTTGAATAAATATGCATCAGGGAAAGCTTGAATTATTCTAGTTACAAAAAAAGTATAACTCAATAAAGATTTATTTAAAATCAATATATCGTTTAGATTGCATTGAATAAGTATTTACTGAAATAAAAAATTGATTAGTTTTGATACATATTTTCTCGAAGTCAAACCATCATTTATTCAAATTGAACAAATCATTATTTGTTTATGTGAAATATTACTACTCTACTCTCACCTATTTGAAATGTAATAAATATTTGTTATAATCAAATACATAATTATTCATTTATTTGGAACTTATAACTTTTTCCATGGCTAACAAACAATCATATTAGTTCTCATACAAATATTCATTAAGTTTTAATAAATTTCACTCAATTTGAATGGAGAAATTTGTCACTTTGGAATAATATCCACCAGGGACAACTCATATTGATTTCGAATGAGTCTTAATTACGTTATACTTTTTCGTAACTAAAATAATTCATGTTTTGTTGGACTGGTTTATTCTAATTGAATAAATAATTGTAATTATCCAATGTGAAACTATTTTACGCGATCATCTATATATCAAATGGAACAAGCATTTGTTCCAAATAAATATAATAATGAATTCAGTTAGAACTCGTAATTCATTTCATGGTTAACAAGTATATTAACCACGACAATGTAAATCTCTTTCTCTTCCAACATGAGTCGCAAATATGTATTATAATATATGACCATCAAATGGCTCAGTCGGTAGAGGCACACGTTTATTTACGGATAGTCCCACGGCTGAGACTAGGCGGCCCAGCAGGTCGTGGGTTCGATCCCCGCCAGAGCTAAACTAAGGGAACCATTTTTCAAATATTATTGAGCTTGTCTGTACACTGTATAAAATATTCGAATCAATAAACTTGGCAAGGCAGGATTCTAACAAAAAAAAAAACAATTAAAACAATGAATACTAATATTTTTTTTTATTGCAGTTTTTGTGATTAAACAAATGTTATTTTAATTGTAACAAATATTTATTTGGTTTGATTAATTATCTCTTCAAATCAAGAGAATGTTTATTCAAACTGAAAAAATATTTATTAAATCGCAAGTGTTTTTTGCATTGTAGAAGTTGTGACTAAATGGATGTTTTTTTATTTCTAACAAATATTTGTTTGATTTTACTAATTATCTCTTTAAACCAATAGAATATTTATTCAAACTAAAAAAATATTTATTAAATCGCAATGATTATTTATTTGATTATAATAAATAAATAACTTAATCGAAACGAATAAATATGTAACTGAAGAAATATTCTTTTGATTCGAATAAATATTTATTCACTTTAATTATATTTAATTATTCAAAGTAAATAAATATGTATAAGGGACTATACGAACAAATATTTGTTTGAATCGAATAAATTTTTTTTGAATATACCAAATTTTTCTCTCAGTGTATACATTCGCGTCGATGCGTCGTGCTAAATTTTCGTTACGTCGCGGCTCGAGGTAAAATAATGGTGTGATTATTCGGAGAGTTTATATGTGATCTGACGTACACGCGCTATATAGGTGTACTACCTCGTGGGTAATATTTCACTCGGGCGCCTCACTTCGTTTTTGAGGCATCAACTCCCGTGATGGAGGAGCTCGACGCGCAACAAAAGGATACCTGGGCTCTGCTGCCTCTCTCTCTCTCTCTCTCTCTCTTCTCGCTATACGCTTCAAGTAAATAAGACGTATGGCGCGAGGAGCTATCAATTCCGAAATTCTCGCGCGCTACCCATCTCTGCGCGAAACTTATTACTGTACGAGGTGCGGATACGCGAACAATTTTGTATTCTCGAACGTGTACACGTTTGACGTGACATTATCGCTCGAATGAGCATGCGATACATTTCACCGAATTCTTGAATGTATAAAAACCGACGTTTGAATCATCCAATATTAGAGATTTTACCTCGGAACAGTGATAATTAATGAACGGATATTTTGATAATCTCCCTGACAAGTTTCGCTGTCGATCGAAAGAGTTTATATATGAATTAATCATATGAATTCATCGCTCTCTCGCCAATCCATATTTCTTGCGAGTATACAGTTGCGACAAGAGAGAGAAAATATTCATATGGAAAAAAAATATTCTTGGACTAGTGAGATACCGATGAATCTAATATTAATCCGCTAAAACACAGACGCGAGTATTTTACACAACACGGAACGAAAGACATTGGGATAATTTGAATCTGGCGTGAGGACGAGCCGTCTGCCTCGCGAACGCATATCTACGAATACATTGGGGGGTAAGCAGCTGGGCCCAGAGTCAGGTTGGGACAAGCCAATAAGCGTATTCGAAGCACTCGGCATAAATCTTAGTCAGCAGTTAGCTTTTCTCGAATTTCCCCGGGGACAAAGCCGCGGCAGGGCTGCAAGCTGCTGCAGCGGGGGCAGCTTATCCGGGAACTCTCTCTCTCTCTCTCTCTCTCTTTCTCTCTCTCTCTCTCTCTTTCTTAGCCTGTGCGCCACGGGGGCGGGAAAACGCACGTGCGTATATATAAACCGGCGCGCGCGGCTATCGATCCCCGCCTTGTCCAGCTGAGCAGCTAAGACGCGTCTGACCCCAGCGTCCACCTATTCTACTGGAAGCACAATTGATCCATCGTTCTGCGTGTATACTTCGCTCCGCTGATTTACAACAGCTCGTTCGGGGGGGATGTTTCGATCGTCGACCCTCATTCATCAGCACAACGCACTGTTTTTTCTTCTTCTTCTTCTTGTCTCTCTCCCTTCGGCGGCAAAGCGAATCTGGTTCTTTCGTGGACCGACTTGGGAAGAGAGTCTGTCCTCCATTCATCCGCCGCGCTCTAGTTTCAACTGCGAGTGCAATACTCAAGTTTCTTTCTTTATCGCGGACAATAGTTTTTTCCCTCCTACAACTAGACAAGCTATTATCCGCCTCTCTCTCTCTCTCTCTCTCTCTCTCTTCCTCTCGAGTCATGGATACGAAAAATCAGAATCGAATGTCTCGCCTCACTCGAAATCGCACACGTCGAGACGAATATATAGTGATTTCCAGTATGTAGAGGCTATCGTATGAAAAAAATATCATTGTTTTTACGATTTATTTAGTGTTTCTTAATGAATGTGTACAATATTTTCAATTACACCGTCAATACATGTGCTTTATTGGAAAAATTATTTAGTGAAAGTATGGTTGAATTTACTAATAAATGTGTCCGAATTTGTAAGAAAATTTGTCGATTTTACAAGAAATACACGGAATATGATTGAAATAACTATAATCGTATAACCGGGGAAGTAAAATTACCATGAGAAAATATTGATTTCACAACGAATTTGTCATTTCTAATGATGAGAAAATGAGAGGGGATTTTTCACGGCGCAGTATATCCGAATCCGTTGCAGCATTATATCGGTACCTTTCCGATAAAAACTGATATACACAGCTTCTCCAGCGAGAATAGCTCGCTCTACACAACAGAAATCAGGCGGCTCACGCCAAAATTGAATCATTGTATATACGTCTCGAATGTGTTGTTCGAATACGTGGACTGTTATATTATTATATGTGGCTGGAATCGACCACGCAGTAATTACTCGCTCCGGGGTGTGCTCGCGTATATACATAACCGAGACAGAGCCAGAGGCCGACAGTCGGATGAGGATACGTAAGAATGGAACTATGATAAAGAGCTACGGATGAAAAGCCAAACGGCTTGACGGACCGACGCGACAGCTGAACTGTAGTGAGCGCTTTTTCAATACGCTTTTTTTCGAGTCGACCATAGTATTTTGAAGTGCAACGAATCTCTTAAAAATTAAATTAATTTGATTAACGAGCATTACGAAGATCTCGTCCAGATGATCTTTGGCCTAGCGTCCGCGAAGGAGTACAATCCCTTTTTGCTGAAGAATATACTACGGTTTTCGATTCGGTTGGATCATTAACTAGTTCGATCAATGGAACAAAAGCCATAGTTTAACGGTTTCGCAAGATAAAATCAAATTTGAAACTATTGAACGACAAAATACAGAGCTGCTGCTCAATAAACTCCGACACTTCCAACCTTTGCAGCAGTACGGGTTGAACCAACTGGCTTTCCAATAACAAACAGCAGCTGTTATTGTTTCGGTTGTCGTGGCAGCAATTCAACTCGAGCGAATTCTCTCTCCGCCATTGCAGAACGTCCACTCCCATACTATGCGCATTTTACCTTGACTGGAAATCGATGGTGATAATAATCGACCCACCAATGCTCGTTTCCTAGGCTGAATTGAAGCGTATTTTGTTTTTCAAGGTACCATTACTTTTTTTTCCTTCTATTTCTTAACAGAATTGTGGAATTCAATTTATAATCAAATTGATATGAATGGATGTGAATGGAGCAATATTTACAAACGCGTCATATGACGTTTGTAAATTATTTACTAACCCGTCAATATTCCAATAGGAAAGATTTACATTTCTTGAGAACAATCGTTTATATAAAAACCATGAATTCCCATTTGTCCCTTTCCACATACACTTGCAAAAGTGAACATATTCAAATTTATGAAATTTGCGTGATTTCACATCTTCGATCTTGATTGATACAACGTTATATCATCTCAAACTGGACGATATAACAAGGGAAAATAATTTAAATTGATTGAACATATTTTCATTTATTATATTAGCGAGACATCTGATTCCCTAATTCTTTGTAGAAATTTATATTTCAATGTAAAATCAGTTGCAAATGCAAATGTTGCATGTAATTTGAATAATGTCTTAACCATTTTATAAAGTGCATCGTACCGAATTCTACTCTCGAATTCAGATGATAATAATTCGTTGTGAGTTGAGTATACAATAACTGCCGCAACAATCAATGAGATTATACACAGTTCTACACAATTATCACAAATTGAATCTCTCTTGCGCGTGTACGTAATGCACATTCGTAGAAAACTAAAAATAAAATGACAAAAGAGGATGAGAAAATTTTATAGATTGGAATAGAGAACACCCGACGTTGAAGCTGTTAGATCTAAAATTATACCGGTAGTTCAAATCGATACTCTTCCGAAAAAGCTTATTTTCAACAATCCGTCTGTCACCTCAGATACAATTTTCATTTTGCATGACCGAACAGTTTCGAAGGTATAAGCAAAGAATTATTTTTTAACGAGCGAAAAAAAAGTCAGAACGAAAAAAAAAATTACATTTTTCAAAAAAGGTAAAATTCTGAATTCGCATGAACAAATTTTTCCTTGTAATTAAGTAACCCTTGGAATAAATTATCCTCGATGACCTTACGATACTTGGCGAAAAATCGATGGCCAACTTTGAAAGGCCATGTCATCGAACCTGGACTGACCTCCCCCAACTTTCTCTATATTCTCGACATCGCTTCCTGGCTCCCGCGTTAACCGTTACTTATTGCGCTCGTACTGTCGTGCGATCGATTTTTAAGGAGCTTACAATTTCGTAAATGCGCCGTAAATGTTTTGTTACGAGTCGGCGGATATTGCATTGGCTACTTGAATAGGCACAATCAGATTCGGACTGACTTGTTTTGTTCATTCAGCAATTTCTCCAGGGAAACAATTTCAATTGCTTGAAAATACTTTGGAATGTAATTTTTTATTTATGAAACCTGATGAATTAGGGGTCGTTTTTTATTTTCTCTATGTGGAACTGAATAATTTGAAGAATCGACTATATGGTTATTTAAATGTGTCCCGCGAAGAATGTATCTTTACACCAAGAAAACTATCTGTTCGTGGGGAAATAAATCCTTGACCACAAATTTTATTTCTTTTCAGGCGAATCGATTCCGTTTTCTCGGTGTAACTGTTCAACTACAAGGAAGTTTGTACATTCTATTACTCGACTATTCTGCGAAAACTATCGACTCTTATAATTATACTGGGCTTCCAAGTTGTCGGTTTTATCGGGATATTTGAAAAATGCGTCTACTTTTCGATTTTACCTTTTGAGCCTGGAGCGCCGGTGCATAGTTTTGACTCTTGGCGGATAAAGGATTTTCAACAGCATCCGACGAGGTTCGCGCTAGGTTACCTCGCTCTACCTCGATTTTGGATATATTTGTGGCGTGTGTGGAATGTTAGCGGGGCAGGGGGGGGATATCTCATACAATGAATGTTTCCAATAGGAAACACGGGCAATTCGCTGCAGCATTAATTACGTAATTCGATATTCCAGCGTTGTCAGAGTATAAATAATTCATGAATCTTCAGCCACTTGCTCGAGATGACTAATTTATCGCAGTTTGGTATAATGAATCATAAATTAGTGCGCGTGTATGTACATTAAAGTACCTACACAGCCGATATAATGATAAAAATTGCGCTAATCCAAGCCGCGCAGTGCACTTCTCGTGAGCGGAACGACCGATCGAGTGGCTCAAAGTAGTGCGTGCACTTGCATTATCAGCCTGGGCTGGAATAACAACCGTTCGAGCGCGGAGGAGATTCTTTAATTGGCGCACTTGCTCTTGGCAACTTGTTGGAGCGAGGCGCGCGCACGCGACGAGTCAAGCGAGCGAGAGTGAGTGAGAGACGCGCGCATATAAGCACAACAGAATGGATTAATCCTCTTAGCGCCGAGCGCAAGGACGTCACGGCCCAAACGGAATTATCCTCGTTAAAGAGATACGTGTATGGGAATAGAGCGCGCCAAACTAGGGGGCCACGCGACAAAGGGCTTGCACTGCGCGCGTCAATTACGGAAACAAAGGAGCACAGTAATGGCTGCTCCGCACGCGAGCCAATTCATCCGAGAGAGACGACTCGTCCTTCACCAAATATAGATGCAAACGGCGAGATTCTTCTCGACAGACACGCGCCTAACGGCTCAAAGCTATCGCGTCTTGTTTCAGTCGAAACGTTGCTTGTGAACGATTCGCCGGTTTGCCCGATGTTAAACCTCTTTGAAGCATGTGGTGTGAGCCTCGTTACCACCTTCGTTTCTTGGGATTTCTACTATTTGATTCTTTATCAACGTTTTTCGCACTTCTTAGTTGCCTCAATGATAAGAGAGCTAGAAATACAGATAAATTGACATTAGATACAAATACGAAAATTTGAAATTTGAAACCGGGAGGTTTTCGATGTCGCTGATTACAAATCCGATGTCAGTTCCACGTAATCAAAGATGGCGGATCCAAGATGAAGAACACCGAAATGTAAATCTAAATTTGAAAATTGATGAAAATTTTAAATTGGCGGTTTTCTAGGTCACTGATAATTTCATCAGATTTGTAAAATTCAAAGTGGTTGATTGAAGTTGGCGGTTACCGAGTCGTCAAACTCTTAGCAGAACATTTTTATTTATATTTACGTGAATTAATATTTCAGTATCCACCATTTTGAAGCCGTCGTCTTGAGTTTCGTAAATCTGATACCGGATACGTAATCAGCAACTTTGGAAAATATCGAGTAAAATTGCTTATTGATGTATTTACGTAGATTTAAATTATCGTGTCTGCCATCTTTGATCTGCCATCTTGAATTTCTTGCACTGATCCCAGGAATCCGTTAGTGAGTATTATTATCATCATTCGTTCGTTTGAAAAATGTATGTTTTAAAAGGTTAGCTCGTAATTGTCACACTGGGTCATTTTGACCTGTGTCCGAACTTATGTCGTTGGAGATTAACTCCTCCCTTACCGTAGCAATGTATGAATCATATATCGACGTGTCTTACGAAGAAAGACAAATGCAATCTGTCTGCGAAGAAAGACACATCTCAATTTGTCCGCGAAAAAAGACACAACTCGCAATCTAGCCGCGAAGAAAGACACAACTCGCAATCTGTCCGCGAAGAAAGACACAACTCGCGCCTGTCTGCGGAAAAGACAATTGGTGCACATCCCACAATTTTCCGAGGTAAAAAAATATATGGAATGAAAGCTTAGAATGAGTAGGTTATCATTGACAAAAAACAAGCCTTTCCTACAGTTTAAACTCTTTTTTCGTTAATATTCGCGGGAGAATAATTTCGACATTTGTCTTTCTTCGTGGCCAGATTGCGAGTTGTGTCTTTCTTCGCGGACTGATTCAGTTATATGTCTTTCTTCGTAAGACACGTCGATATGAAGTTGTCAAAGTTTTAATACGTCTAAAAAATCAAATAATTCTATAAAATATGATTAAAGGCGTTTTTAACTCTGCTACAAATGAACGAGTTTTAATAAATGAAAGTTCAGATCAAAGCCGAGATTATATTATTCCATTGGATTATCCAGCAGAAATAATTGATCATTGAGGAAACATAAATAATAATGTAAACCGTTAATCTTTGAAAATTCAAATGACTTTAAATATAAGTAAAGACAATATTGAAATGTTATTTTTCCACTCGGAACTTTGGGGGCGAAAATATCATCTCCAAAGATTGATTTATCATAATTCCTGACGGAATATCATTCGATCAAGTGTCCCCCGTAATAATCGTTATCATTGAGGGTTGAGTTATACATACCATAGGCTGATGAAAGTTGTATTCGTAATACGGGTCTGGCTGATAGCACTAACGAGGATTCCGTGACTTGATACATTGCGGTCTACAATATTCGTAGGTCAATGGCTGTTGATCCGGCTTCGAGTCGGCGATCCCCTATTCTCGGATGGCGATCGTCAAACTAGCTCCGATTAGTTGTGCAACTCACGGCCCAAGCTCAAAACAATGGGCTTTCGGCTTATTCATCGGTAATACGGCAGTCGATGAATGTTACTAACGCCGCGTCGCATCAAAGTCCGTTACAACAACTAAAACAACAAAATTTCATAGCTAAAATCGTATACTTATTACAGGATCGAAAAGTTGCGGATAACCAGAGCGGAATCATGAAAAGCAAAGTTATACAAATAGCTGCGCGGTAATTTATTGAATATTCATGAAGGGCGAGGAGAAAATCCCTTCGCGAAATGGGTAATTTCGAATGCCTCGGCCGTCGAAGGGGATTTCCGGTGGCTCGCGAAAGTTCTTCGGCTCCTGCAGAATTTAGCGTTCGCTCGTCGTACGCGCGGCATTCCAGGGGATTGTAAAAAAGAAAGGAAGAAGAAAAAAATTGCGCAGCTAATCACATCTTGCCGGAGGTGTTTGTAATTGGCGGAAGCACCGGCTAGGTTCGATATCGGGCTACCGGCCAAGACCAGCCAATCGCTATATTCAACCAGTGTGGACAAGAGTACGCCGCGTCTCTCCCTAACTTCTTTCGTGCGATTCGTCAATTGGAAAAGAGTTGCCGCCGACAAAGAACCGGACGAGTGGATCCCAATTTCCTATACCCACGCGGTGCCTCCGAACAAATGAACCTACTCCGGCCCTGAATTCCAGCTTTCCCGGCCTCGCACTGGCTCATAACGAAGCCTGCAGAGATCCTTTGACTTTAATTGCTCACCTCTTCTCCTAAGCGGCTCACACACATACATGTGAGAGGGAGGAGGCTGTCAAGAGGGTGTATCGGCTTTCTTGTTAGTGAAAGTTCGATCGCGGATTCAAAGCGCAGTTCGAGGACTGTTCTTCTTTCACCTCGCAACGTGGATCGTTTAATTGCCGAATGTCGCGTTGTTTATCATTCGTCGACTGCAAATTACATATCGTTTCTAAGTTCAGGATTCAATCTTCGCGTCGACTTCTTATTTTACGCCGGTGAAGAAATTGGCGAACTATTCGTCGACTCGTTTCACTTGGAACGTATGGCTATTCGTAATTACGAGTGAATATATAGATTTTGCGCGTCATACGCGCTTATCAGATCAGCATCCTTTTACTTCAGGGCTGAATTTCAACCCTCAACTGCAGTCGCTTGGTATGTTCGGGGGTGAAAAGTTCCATGCGATGTATGCGACGGGCCAGTCGTTCGACAGCTCTATCACCATGGCGCAGGGTTTTGCAGTTTCCGCTTCGAAAAATTTGACGGAGCAAAAAATTCAGAGCCGAGAAATTGTGGGCTTCGACCCCGTGTGCCAATTATTTCGACGTGCGACCATCGAGGGCAAATCAAAAAGCCAGAAAAACTCCCGTGTCTCGTGTTTCCCCAGATTCGCGGTACGACTTTTCTTCCAACGACTTTGATTTCCCCCGGATGACTTGGAGTACATCAGAAGAATACACTCGATCGATCGATAATTATCGGATGAAATTAACTAAACTCGAGAGCGTGATAACTACCGACGCGTTGGGTGTTTCTCGCAAAAGTTGCAGCCCCGACACACAATAATTATTCCGCTGATTAACGCAGCACGAGCTCAGGCCTCGATGCCGACGTCGAGTGCATTAATAAAGCCGGCGACGAGTGCGCGCGTGCTCGAAACTAAGCCTCGACGGATACGATTGGAATTAATCGGCTCGATCGCTCGCTCGGAAATTCATCGTCGCCGCCGCCGGCCGCAAATTAGGTTGAAACTACTCGCGATCGACTGGGCTTATGCCCGCCCGCTGCTCCACTCGAGCTCGCAACGTATTGATTCTGTCGCGCGTGAGAATAATATACTGCTCGGAGCTGAACCTCGGCTTGGCAATTTTTCGTCCCCTTTTCGTTCTGCTATCTTCGCGCTATCGTGGCATCGCCTAGATGACATTGATTATTACATGTCGAAACGACATATGGCTGTTCGGACTGACCCACGGTTGGATCGAAAATGAACTGTTATAGAAAATTCAACTACATCAGTAATGCGAGTAACACAGTTGAAAATAACTCAAGAATTGACAACTTCAAAAGAACATTACCCAACATTTGTCTGCCGTTTTGACTCCAAACGTTCGTACACACTTGAAGTTTATTGTATAAGTTACCCAAATATATATAGATGGTCTTTACGAAAAAAAGTACATCCCAGTTTCTCGTACGAATAAAAGCACATTTTAGTTTCGCGAACGAAGAAAACAGCACACTTTAGTTGATATATTCAATGGATTTTCAAACAGAAACGAGAAAGGAATTTGATAAACACTCGATCAGTCGAGTTCGGGTATTCGAAGATGTCAAGTGCTCGAGAATCATGAGTTGTGCCGAAAATCCGATAATGTTTTACAATTTGAATATGTAATTTTCGTAGAATTAATCAAGAAAAGACGATGAATGGCGATCGAGATATATTCCTTCTCGTATAATCAGTATTCATTCATAATTCAGCCACTTTCTAGGGAAATTCTAAGAAGTATGACTCAATTTGTTCGAATAACCAGTTCAATTTCGGGTAGGGAGAAAAATATTCGGGTAGCCCGGATATTTGGGGCACTCACAAATCTCGATGACTCGAGCTCTCAACCTGAAAAAAACAACCCGACTTTAACCGACCCTACCCGGGTTTTCCGGGTAATCGCACACTCCTCAAGGAATTTAAAATATCAACTTAATCGATTCCACTCGTTTACACGTGCTGCAGTTTAGTAAATATTTTCCAACGGATTCAGTGGATAAACTTTTGTAACTTCGACTTCTGAATGTGAAATATGTGCGAGTAAATATTTTTAATATATTAATAGACATCTTGAGAATCTTCATCGAGAATAACGAAGGGATCAAGAGACGATATTTTGGCGAAGAGCGTTTATACAGTGACGGGAAGAGCGGCTGTGGGTTAGAAAGAAAAAAGCTGATGCAAGATTATCGCATTGTGCAAAGGCGGCAAACAGCAGCAGCAGCAGCAGCAGCAGCAGTGGAGTGGCATCTCGAGCAGCCTTCGAGGGTATTATATAAAGTGCGCCGGATAAAAATAGATACAGGGCGCGCTCGAATCAAGGGGCTATTGGACGGGGGCGCGCAGGCCTCCCTCGAGCATCCGATCAACATTTTGACGCGGCCCGTGGGCTATGCTGTATAGGTGCACGCTGTTGCGCCCCGGCGCGCGAAATTGCAACCGTCGAGTGGATTAGCGCGCCACTAGCCAGCAGTGCACCGCCACTAATGTCGCTTTATCGGGCCGCACTCAACTTCGATGACTCCTCCATCACGTGCTCATCTCTCCACTTCTCCTCTATCCCTCCCTCTCTCATAGCTCTCTCTATCTTTCTGCGCGTGCGTGCAGTCTACGAGATTGTAAGCGCAATATGTACCAGCCGACCCTTATGTTTCATCATCGCTGTTGCTCACGTAGAAAACTAGGCTATTTCTCCCTTCTTTTCTCGACTAAATTTTTATTAATCAAGAAATTGATTTTATCGACCACTTCGAGCTATTCAACGGATAGTCAAGTACACGGTACGAGATTTTTACCTCGTTCAAGTCTTTTTCAAAGAAATTTTACCCCTCTTGAGATTCAATATTTACGAAGAATATTATGTTGAAGAAAATCGCCTCCAGGTATACGGGATTTGAACCCACGATCTCTTGTATTTCAGAGACAGGCGTCTTACAATAACTAGACCACAGGGAGCCGCAAGTCCTCCACCACTTCCACACACCGATGAATTTCTTTCTCAAATTTTACTCATTAATCAACGAGCCACTCGAGCGTGATCTACTGTTTTTATAGTTGGTGAGATTTATCCACCCGGGCGCGATATTTTTCTTTCCTTTTCTGGAATATTATCTCTGTAAGGAAAACATTTCTTGGTTTTTCCTTTTAGTTCACCTTTTCACTTTCTATACGTGCAGGATTCGACCTGTCTTACACAAACCAACAGAATTTGATTGAATGTTTCTTCAAGATATATCAGATAGCGAGAAAAATTTTTGATATAACGATAAATATTGATTCATCGGGCTTGGTGAACCATGCAATACATTGAAAAAAGTGCGATTGAGAGAGAACAAACTCACGCTGCCCGGGGCTGGATTCAAACCATGGCATGGCTCATCTTCCAGATATGTGGCTAGCAACGCCGCCGATAACCATGGAAACGCTTGGCGTTCGATAGAGCACACAATTAAAATGCTAAGCACTTTATCGGTATATCAATTCAATCACTCCAGCTTTGTGCTGGAACTTGTAGTTTATATTTCATACACTTTTTTAGCCTTTTGCTTACATCTCTCACTTTTAAGTATTAACCTTTTGGGGCATATATATTCCCCATAAAGGCTGTCAAAAATTCATAACGTTGTTCTACTTTTTGGATAGTATTGTGACTTATTAACAATTTGTCAGCAATTATTAAATGTAACGCCAAAAACCACCCCGTGCTTATTCAGATTCTTGCTTTGGATAGAGGTGACTCTCGTAGAACTCAAAAAGTGACTTTGTCCGCAAATATACCGACATACAATTTCAAAATCTCATTTTTCAAGATAAGGATGGTTTTGAGTGGAATGAAAATCATGAGAATCTTTTTTCATCATCTGAGACGTTGTCTCAATCTATAAACCGTTGTAGTTTTGAATGTAAAGTGATTTCAAACAATTCAGGCGTTAAAGAGTTTACTTTATAATTTGAGCCTCAAGTTCTTTTTTCTGAGCCTTGAACTCGACCATTAGAGCTTTAAACTTTCTATATGACAAACAATAAACGGTATTAAGTAGCTCCTCTCCACTGTCTGATTTATCCGTAATAATATTCGTATTTACCAAAGAGGACTTATTCGATTGATTTATAATAAGATTCATAACAGTTTTATCAATAATCAGTTTTCCTTTTGTTCTCGAGTTCAGTCAAGCTTCCCGACGTTTGCAAGGAAGCTTAGCATTTAATGATCCATAAATGCAATAGCTCCTAGAGAAATTATTATCCAAATCAAAGTTCGGGTCACCTTAGAGTAGAGAAGGATAGAATTTTTAATTATATTATTAGCCCAAATTAGTAGATTTCTTTCAAGGAAGATTTTCAGAAAGTACGTGACCAATCAAGTGTAAAAGTACGATAAACTTTTCATTTTCGAGGTTGGCCCAGCCGCAGCAAAGGATACGAATAGTATCTGTTAATTGAGAGAATCCCAAAACGTAAATGAATATAAACGAGGATTGAAAGGGGCCAGGAGCACAAACGCCAGTCGTACTAATCTCAATTCAATATAATGTGCAGATAATACCTCTTGCGGTCGGATGAGAATCCGTGTCCCGGAAAAGTGACACTCCGCAAACCAGTATAGTGCTTCAAAGCGTGTATACGTATATATATGTATAAATGACAAATACGCGTATATCCAACCGCGGGGCTCTCCACAGCACCTCTAATCCGAGATTACCGCTTTTATTTCACGATCACTGGTATATAATCATTTGCAACCCGCTCCTCGCGCGAGCCGCATTTTTCCCCGCGTCATCCGCTCGCCGGGGCGCGTATTTTTAAATTTCATCGATAATAACTCGGCCCCTGCCTCGTCGCTTCGTGTATATCTTCTCGTATAATTATCCGGTATAATTACAGCCTTATCTATATTAATTGCCGTCAGGCAAGGTTACTAATTATAAACGCGCGTTACTAGCCGCGCGGCTCTGTCAAGCTCGCGGGAGAACGCATATATAGATGTACATGCAGGCGAGCGTGGATTTTTATATGCACAGGCGAGCCCGAGACTCGAGAGCCAGACTATTTTCGCATATATTATGATAATAGCTGCGCAGATCCTACGCGTGCGGATACAGTACGGGTGAGCCCTGAAATGACGAGGCTCCGACACACCCTCCTACCCGACACTGAGACAACCAAGTGTGTCCCAACTCGCCGCGATGATTTTCATTCGAGGACTTGATTTGCCGATGATTTAGCAGATTTCTGCTTCATTATGTCTCGTACGAGAAACTTCTGGATCTGAAAATAATGAAGAGACACGCGTGTGAGAGAAAGAGAGAGAGAGAGAGAGAGAGAGAGAGAGAGAGAGAGAGAGAGAGAGAGAGAGAGAGAGAGAGAGAAACACTGTAAATCAAAAATAGTAAAGTACTAGTGTTCTAGTAAATTAGTAAAATTTGACTATTTTTCCAGTAAATATCGATTATTTTCATCATTTATGCAATTTGTACTATTAAATAGTAGTTTTTTACTATTTTAGGTTTAGAGTGTACTTTTATTCGATTTTATCCTTAAATTATTGAATTTTTGAAAAGGAATGTCACAAATAATTTAACATTTTGTCAATTGCGTCATTCGTCTAGTTGGTTCGTGTTCCATGACTCGATAATATCGTGTGAAAAAATGATGTTTCTTTGAGGGTTACCATATCTCCTTCATATAGGTACGTTGAATATTGAACATTTGCATCTAGTACTCGGCACCGCGTTCGATCTTTTTTAAATTCCAAAAAGTTTGACCTATTTGCAGGCTCTCGAAGAAAAAACGAGGAAAGAGATAAAAGTTGATTGAATATTCAATCGTCGAATGGAATCAGCGGAGCGCGCACCGGTCCCAACGAATGATTCAAATAATAAAAATGACTCGATTAACTTTGGAGAAGATGTATAATTACGATCATCATTCATATCGACCGCGGAAGAATAAATTTTATTTTCACAATTTGACACAGCAGTCTCGAGTTTATTCGGGGTATCAACTAAATATTGATTATTCGCTCAAAAGAGTCTATCCATATTTCACAGTGAGATATCGAATCGGGTTAGTATTGTGAATCGACAGATCGGATTACAGTGAAATTCTTTGTGGATTAATTCTCGCAAGCTTCCGTTATATTGACTCGCTCCGAAGCTATTTTAATTCTCATCGTAGAACGGGAGCATCGAGAATTACCAAGTGTGTCGCGCTCGTAGAGTCGGGTATAGCTTTCGAGCCTGTATAAATATGCGCATTCATCCGTAGCATCAAATCTTCAACCGGACGTCTGTTGTTCGCACTAAAATTTCTCGGTATGTATACTAACCAAGTGAAACGACTCTAGAGTCTATTCATAGTCCTCTCTAGAGCTAAAATAGTAAAAACACTACTGTTTATCAACAGGAATTGCATAACTGATGAAATTGGTAAGATTTCACTAATTTTCGTATCAGTTCAGCAATTTCTACTTTTTCAAATTTAAAGTGTATTATCTCGATCTAATGGATTCGACAAGTTCGGTGGCCAGACCGAGGGGTTTCGCATTCGAGTAATATCCCAGTGGGAGTAGTATGGAGTTCTCGTGGTGCACCAACCGCGGGTTTACGGGCGTATAATCCTCTCTGTTCCTGCCAATATCAACCCAGAAATATCAGATCCAATTAGGACAAGCTTTGTCAAAACACAATAAGTTCATGGTGGCGAGATTAAAAAACGCCGAAGTCTATCGAACTTCAGAACCTTCGAACTACTGTAAAATGATGGGGGAACCTTCGAATTTCGAAGTGTAAATAGTCCCGCGCGTGCCACTCGTCACTGCCAATTCCAATTTTCTCCCTGGCGCGCGAGGATTCCCCAGATCAATCATCATCGACTCGCTGCAGACTCGGGGCGGTAAAAAGTGCCGGAGGAAATGGATCGTTTTTGCCCGGCAGCGAAATCACAGCCGAGCGTCAATCGAAGCTAGCGAGCTTCCGGCTGCTGAAACCAGAGGCGCGCGAGACACTCGAGAGTCGCGGTGGGTACACCATCAGGGGAGGAGGGAGGCGAGCTCGACTTAATACTTGGGACGCGTGGCATCAAAGACGAGTCGCGGCGGCGGCCTTTAATCCAGGCTCGCGGCAGAGACTCTTGGAAAAGATGAGGCCCGGGCAAAGTTCGCCGTGGGCGTGCCTCCGCAACTTGCTCGTCGCGCGAGGGCCTCTTCTCCGCGCGAGGCGCATATTTCAGCCGGGCTCTCGAGTGTCGATCAAAGCGTCCACACTCGCCGAGCTCGAAAGACGAAATAATCCGGCGCCTCGCGAGATCACGTGATTAATTATATATCCGCACACCCTCGCGTTGTCTCGTTATCGGAGTTTGCTATTCCAACGCGGTCGAGAAAAACCGGTAAATTTACAATGAATTATCGCATTGTCGAGTTTCGATTATACCGCTGGCGATGTGCATTATACACTGTGAGATTTACTGTTTCATTAGCTTTCCACCACAATTTCACTTGATTGTGTACAATGCTGATGAAATGCTACTTGATTATTCATGAAACATTATAACGAATCGATTATTTCGTTTCATTTGGAAATTGAACAGTCATTTGTGCGGCAGCGACATTGTTTGTCTTGACTCGAACTATTTGTTCACTCTAAAATCCTTCCTTCCATGGAAAAAATGATGCGAAGCGGCCCTCTCCCGGCGATTTGGTTTGTTAAGACAATGAGAGCTTCTAAATCTTCAGATAACTTCGTGAAGTTATTCACGTCGAGCGAGACAACGAGACATTTCGAATCTCGTCATTTGTTAGGTATTCCTGAAGATTCCCATACGTATTCCAGCGAGACTATACACTTTTGGTATAATTATCACACCAATTCGTACAATTTATTTTTGATTATAAAGCAGTATCCAATGTTTCTTTTTTTTCCCGCATCGTCGCTGACTCGTCGTCTCGATGGACCATATCGAATTTCCAAAATTTCGCGTGTATCAATTTCAGCGGGGAACCAGGCCACGGAGATACTGAAGAATTTCGAAATTAATATTCTTTCGTGTAATTTCAAATTAATACTCCGCCGTCGAGTGCGCTTTTCCCTATCCCCGTGTATACATTATACGTTCATTAATCAAATCCAAATTAGGGCGTACCAAATTTTTGCTCGTACGCCGGAGGGAATAACGTTGAATGCGATCCACGACGAGCAAAGCCAAAGCAACGACCGACGCTCAACCATCCATACACCGCAGCTTTGAATTTTCCACATTGATATATACATAGACACGCATTAATTAATCCACCCGCGGCGCACTTGAGAATCCGCAATCCTTATATAGAACGAACATCGGAGGTTATTACACGGTGTGTCGCGATTGGATATTAATTTGTAACCAATAAAAATCACGACTACAGCCGCGCGCGGACTAAGAAGTCCACGCGAGAGCTGCGCGCGTTGGCACAGCGCTTGACGAGTAGAAATAAGTGAAAGGTCAGGAGGGGGCGGCGCGGCCCATCTATACGCAATGCGGCGAGTCGAGCCCGCAAGAGAAGCCGAGAGCGCGCGCTAAAATTTTCATTAAGACCAGCCCGCGCGCGCACCTTCCATGAGAAATTTGATGGATATTGCGCGAAGGCTCCTCTCTCTCCTCTCTCTATCTCTCTTTCTCACTCGCGTTGTATCCACGCGCAAATCATGATACGGACGAAACGTAGGAAGCCCGACGTTTTCCATTCGATGTATACATAATATATACGCATGAAATTCCCCGACGACGACAGGCCGAGGTGAGACGTTGATGTGGGCTCATTCACGCTGGTATATATATCACACGCGACGAATTATGAACTTTTGGCTCGAGAATACACATATATATGCGCATACGCGAACGAGCAAAGCTGTAAATCATCTTTTGAATATGAATGTGGGGCCCGGGGCTCGATTAATCAACGGGAATCAAATTGAACTCCGAATTAGCCGGTGTAAATCAGCAAGTAACAGTGTACGCGTGCGCGCATTGGCTGGGTACCTACCCCCGGGCCACCTCCTCCCCCGCAAAAAGCTCGTGAATCAATCACGCGCGCTGCAGCCATGGAACAGCTACTCGCGCGAGCGTAAGAAAGACGCCTCTCTCGACAGTGTCACTCGCGTGTGATTACATCCTACTTGTTGAGAACTACATACCGAGTCGGCATGAGTATACTCGCTGAAAGCCATCCGACCGCGGTATATCTGTCCTTCAGCCTTAACAAACGCGCGATGTAATCCACGTCGATCAGATTAATCAGTGGAGTCAAAGCCGGGGCCGTGCGCAGCTTAGCTCGTAAAATTGCTCCCGCGTACGCAGCACAGTACAAGCCACGACGCGCAAGAACAATCGGGAGAGAGAGAGAGGGAGAGATCACAGCGTCCGCGCGTGCGAATAATTGGAATTTTCCGGGGCGCTTATCAAGTGTATATATGTATATGTATACTGCTGCACACCTCGGCTACGTAAGGTGCGGTATAATTGCGCCATTTAACGAGTCTCGCTCGCTCGGGCTGATCAAAGCTCCGTCGACTCTCAGTGTTCCTTGGTATAATATTTAATGCGGTCCTCGATAAGTTCGCGCAACAAGGGATTAGCCCGCGCGTGCGTTGTGCTAGTCGCGGAACAATCAACGCGTGGATCCCTCAGCTGCAGAATTGCGCGAGAAAATCGCGAATGAACCGCTGCAACGAGTGAAATGTACTATATATACCATAAAGCATGACAGGAAATAGTTGTTTCAATTATTTGTTTGCGGTAGAAAGGGTAGTTACATCGTAACATCGAGATTCTGTTGTAGTGAAATCGACTGGTAAGAATAGTTGATATTTACTGAAAAATAGTTATATTTTTGTGAAAGAAAATTTAATGGATTCATTAAAATATTAGTAAAATGTCACCATTTTTTTGGTAAAAATCTACTACTTTTATTAGTTGTGCAATTTTTACTATCAAATAAGTAGTAGTTTTTCACTATTTTAGATTCAGAATGTATACTCCTCAGCTGTATGTAATTATCATTAATTTAACTACATCTCGTATATATTCATAAAAATATTTGTTGCCATCGAGATATTTTCGGACGAGGAAAAAAGTCATTGGAGTTTGTTGGCTTTCGATAGACCCACTGCGAAATTTGATGCGGTTCAAATGTTTCGAGCTTTACATGACAATTTCCCAATTGCATTTCGAATAATGCTTCAGAGATCGCTTGTTTGCGGATATCGAATCAAATTTCCCGAGACTAACGAAATTAATAGAATTTATCGATTATATTAATGAGATTGATTAGCTACTCGACACGATAGGCAGGCGTGCTCGAGTTTGAAATTAACTCAGTCACACCAATTGATATTATGTCTGAGGGTTATCCAAGTCGTCCAGCAAAATAGTATTATCAAGTAACATATATGTTTGAAGAAATCCTATTGATCAACGACTCATTAGCTTTTCACGATCGATTCGAATCAGTAATTTAAATTGATGTTTGTCGAATGGAGTACCCTCCATTATTTGGAAATTCGTGTCAAGTGCGATCTTTGAGAGCAAATCTTAAGAGTATGGAGTGCAATATAAAATGAAAGCACTATATAAATTCGATTTTTGCGAAGTTTCATCAGCATGAGTTGCTGGCCTCATCTAGTACAAACACCAACTTTTTCTCACCAGTATAAAATCAAAAGTCATTACATGATGTGACATGATATTATTAGGTAGTGAAATGGAAGATTTTCATTGCCACCGTCAAATTTGTATCTGCGAGCTGAAAAACAAACGACGTGATCTTATACAGAGCCAACGGCATTGTTCCAATCAAAACTATGAGTATTATTTTCAAAAATATGAAGTGGTGTGGCAGAGAATTGTTTTTGCATTTTCGATTTTCAGAAATTCTTTTCTTCAATTTCTGCTTTGTTTCGTATGACAGGCCAAAAGATCCTCACAGTCAAATTTATATTCTACGCCAGTATCTCTCCATTTATCAAATTTGTCTTTGCCAGAAGTTTTATTAGACCTGCGAAATTGTGATTGATTAAGGTTACAGTGCGAATATTGAATTTTTTTCAGTGAACCAGCAACGTTGTTGAAAAACTTTTCATGATAGGGAATTGATAAAGTGCACTACAACTACTAAGTTTGAAGTGATGTTACGTTTTTGCTGGATTGTGTGGTTCAAATCAAAATTACATGATTTACTTATGCGGGCTTCCTTTACCAATCAAAAAATTAATTGAATCATTTCATTCGAATTCATGTGTAAACTTCAAGTAATTTAAATTCATTGTGCAAGAGACTATCTAACAATATCGTGTTGATCCGCTGAAAGTTAAATTCTTGATGGAATGATATCACGAAACAATTTTGAGGAATATGTTATACATAACTATACTTGCCTGTGAGTTAATTCTTCTATCTAACTCTGTTCAAGGTTGATGAATAATTTATGAAGGCGTTCATAAGAGTTCGATAGTAAAATGAACTTTTGAAAACTGTGTAAATCGCGTTCATGTCGCTTCTAAACTTCGCGTAGTTATAGCTTATGCATGCTATAGAATACTTACGTGTGACTGGAAAAAGTTTATTCTATTCTCTAATGGCAGCTGTAAGCTTCGCTACAGAAAAATCCAAGCCTTATCAAAAATCATTTTCCACGGATCAACTTCTTTGAGTAATTGTATAGGGATGGGAATTTTTTTTCACGACAATAAATTATTACCTTAGTCCAAAAAAGAGAATCCGTAAACGTTGCATAAATCAAACGCAAATACTTGTCATTTTGTATTGAATAAATTGAATACTGTATTTGACCATCTCCGGTATACCAACATCCAACTCACAAACTACAACGCACACTAGAAAATCTTCCCTCGCATCATACCGTAATCTCGCGAAAATTGAAAACCAAATGTCTAGTGTCTATAATCCGATAGAAGTATATATGCGTAGATTCGGCGCAGCGAGGTTAAAAATCTTGAAGGGATATCAGTACTACAAGTGGCCGTACACTCACGAAAGTATCTTCTCGTTCCCAGAGGAATCAGGCCTCAGTCAGAATTTCTGCGACTTCCGAAAAGAATCTTCTTGAGAGAAGACTATTCTTCTACAATCAACAATATATTATTATGTTTCGAAGTAGCGGAATTCTGAATGAGGCCTAATTCCTCTGGGAACAATAAAATACTTCTGTAAGTGTACGCGTCCGATACGCAGGCGCACGTGCCTTACAACTGAAATATCTCTCTTATTCGTGCCGTTCGATACGTCCACATTACAGATACTCGGTTATAGAGCAGTCCGTGGAGGCGCTTCTCCCCCGCATATGCTCGCAAGTATCGATTCGGCCCTCCGGTGCCCCGACAATTACCGCGCCACTCGACTTTTTCCTTTCCCTCGACCCTGAGGGACAACGCGCGCGCTAAATTGCCAATTCGACTAGCCTAATTCGTTTGTTGAACCGAGCCAAGATTTAACGCTCGAGTTGCGTGTTACGAAGCGCACGCGCACTCGTATATATACGTTTGCCGAGATAGACGTGCATGGAGCCGGCTGTGCGGGAGGCAGGGACACGTGTCCATACGCACACACGTGAACCCATATGAATTATTGAGATCCTCGGTAATGATGGACTCTCTGCGCGAGATACGTTTACGCTTTTTTTTAACCATACGCGGCGGCTTTATTTTTTCATGATTCAATTCTTTCCCCGCGACCCCTTGTATACGCGTATATCCTCGCGCCAAGTCTCATCCAAGTTTTTCCCTTCAACTCTAAGACTGGATATTATTTTTCAAACTTCTAATTTGTTTGCAATACTTCGTTGCACTTGTTGCATCATTTTAATATTTTTAAACTATACGAATAACTTGAGGCAAGTAATTCGTACAGTGTTCACTAATCATCAAATGATGAGCGTCATTAAATTGTTGGAATATTGCAATAATCATTGTTCATTTTTGCTGTGAAAAAAAACAATCTGGAAAATTTTTGAAAGCGGATAATTTTACATTAGTCAATATTCGTTGCGATGAAAATGATAACAATGCTTCGCTGTGAGATGCCAAGATTCCAAGATAAAAGAGCATCAGCTGCAGGATGTACAAATGGCGAACGTGTAAAAACGCAAAATCTCGTGTCTGGTAAAAATTCCGCTCTCGCTACGTGTAAAACGCGTAAAAATCCGCACGGAAATTCGAGGAGTGGAAAATCATCGGGTGAATGATGCACGCGATAAGATTTAACGGAGCAACTCCTTGGGATTTTGTGAAAAATTCTGCAGCTCTCTCGAGCATGTCAGCCACTCGTCTCTCTCTCTCTTCCTCTCTCTCACTCTCTCTCCCATCACAATACAATTACTCTCACGCGCTAGTGAATTGCAAGATTTATGAACAACACTGCGTTTACCTCGTGATTTTCCCCGGATCATCTTTTTTCTTTTGCCCTTCACTCAGTGCCAATTATATTTGGTTCGAGTGAGACTCGCAGCTTGAAATGTGCGTCGTCTGTTGCATTTTGCCGACCACCCGCCCTCCTCCCTGCCCGCGGTCCGCCCGTCTTGCACTTCCGCTGATTAACTCCGAATTTCCATGAAAGTGCCGGACTCTTTCTGCCAGCTTTCCAACGGGTCGGATGGAAATGTTTTTTTTCTCGGCGCTGCGCTCAAATCAACTTGCCCGAGCATTGGCATTAATTTTTAATAAAATTTAAAATTCTCTTAGATGTGCATTCGAGCTCTCGAGCGGAAGGGGAAATAATCGCAAGGGAGGCGTGCATCTTTCATGAGTTCATTTAGCGAAGATTTTTTATACCCCATAGGTAGTCATGGACGGTCTTGGCCAGAACTGCTTCCGCCAAAATCACATTAATACTCTCGAGATATCGTCGTTTTCTTTTGTAATGGCTTCTTCGTCATTTTTTCCATTGAAGTATATTCCGAAATTCGATAAAATTTCCTAAGAGTCCTGTTTTCTTCTTCGCTTATCTTTGATCATGTATGTAAGAATGAATCAATTTAATTCTTATAAAAAGAGATTGATTTCATAACCGATAAAAAGTCATTATTTATTTAATTAAAAAGTACATTTTTCTTTCTCTGTACAATAGTGAAATTTTTATTTATGAAATGTGGAACATTTTACTTATCATTAAATGAATATTAAAAATAATTTAACAATTATGACATATTATACAGTAGTTTTTAACTATTTCAATTTTAGAAAGCTATTTCTGGATGAATACACAGATAATATTGAAAAGCTGACTATGGAAGTTGAGCTCGGGTAGACTTGCTTCCTCACGCACTGCCAGCCTGAATTTGTCCTACCTCCCATGTTTGCATGATTGATCGCGCAGAGAAGCCAGTAACCCTGAGTCACCAATAAAAATGAAACTTTCTGTGATAAATTTTGGGTACCGATATAGATGACCTCGAGTTCAACGTTTCTGTTTATTATCTGTGGATTTTTGTGTAACATGATGAAAACGGATCGGGTTTTTAAATAATTCATAACTTTTAAATAATTGAATACAAATAACTTGTGTAAAATGAGCTAGTACAATTATTCATTCATTCAAGTTTATAATGAAATGAGAAAAATGAATAAATTTTATAAAAGTATTAGTATTTAGAAAAAAAGGCTGAAAACCCCTCATTGCCGCAATTTAAGTCAAACTAACTAACGACCATTGGTTACTGGCTCAAATGGCCACTCTATCGATTCAATAAAAAAAAACGAGAACTCCAATTGAAAATTTTATTAATTGGAATTTTATTCAAATTTAGAATACAGTCAATCAGTATCTAAAAACCTTAAATTGAAGCTATCGAATATAAAAATATGTCGAGTCGTTCTTATGTTCTGAGAAAAACGCGTTTCTAGTTCCGGGTGGCGCTGTCATAAAGCTTTATCTGAGAGAAAGCAAAATAGTAATTTTAAATATTTTAGATTTATACTCTAGACATAAGTCTCTAGACATAAGCTTTTTCAATTTTGAAAGAAGAAAATTTCTTACACATTTCTAACCATATATTTTACGATGTTACTCCCCCCCCCCACACACACACACACACACACACGCACATACGCACACGCACACGCACACGCACACGCACACGCACATGCGCGTGAGAAGCAAAGTTTAAGTTAGAGTAAGGGTCGAGAACTACGTGTAAAATAGATAAGAAAGATGAATATATATTGGATGTGTGTATATACGAACGGGAGGAGCTAGAGATAATTTATGGGTCAGTCAGCTGAGTGAAAATACGATCATGCGTTCTGTTTGATTCGTGCTGGATCATTTGCACCAGAAAGGCAATTCTCATTACTCATTCTCCGGAAGCAGAGCAAATCGTCATTGATTAAAAAAATATATGAACACCGCGTTCGAGGCCTATCTTGATTGGTCTTTCAGGATGCGGAAGTTATATTAATTATCGGATAAGTTCGTTGCACAGTATAGTCTTCGTAAAAAAAACACTATGGGTTTGAGCAGCTTGATTCTCTTGGCTTTTCCAATTTAAAGATTCAGTAGAAGTTCATTTTAGAACAAGTAATGAACGAGGCACTGTCGAGAGTTTGGAAACTTTATTTGCCTTAAGAAGAAACTGAACTGTAATGTTTTACTCTTGAAGAAACACGAATGTACGAGATATTCTTTGTTGAGTGGCGAAAGTGGATTAGCATAATTAAAATCAGAGTTACCTAAATAGTACAAGATGTGGGATGCGAGAATCGAGAGGAGAACTTTTTCATTAACCTTGGATGAAAACTTTCCTTGGAATTGGCAGAGAGAGCAATGCTGAAGAGATGGAAAGTGGTAATCTACTGTTTTAGTCGACTTAAGTTTATCCAACAAAGAATTCATAGGAACTTGAGTTTTCTCCTATAAGCGGGTTCAGAAGAACGACTCATCCATCATTGATTATTACGAAGCATTCGAGCAATTTCAATATGTTGACGATTGTTTTTTTGTCTGTTGCAGGTAAATTACTCGGTTCCATTTCAGTAATTTTATCGATGTCGAATGTGTCATAAAGGTATGTTGGAAAAGTTCACAAGTTCGAATACCTGTTGAACCTATAGGAAAGAGTATATTGCAAAAAGTCTGGATAACTATTTCGTGGCCATACTTTGGGAGCCAATTCAAACGAATACTAAATCCATACTTATTTTTTTACTCGAGGAATTTCATTGATACGTTGTTTTAAATTCGCTAATAATATAACAGAAGGAATTCATATGTTTTATATGTAAACCACGAATATATAGAAAAATGATGGATCAATTGCAACTAGTAACGTTGCAGACTGTGTGACAGTCGGGAATAAAATACAAAAAGCTTCTTAAGCCCGGAGAGCCCTGTCTAAAATTCGGTTGTAAACGCTTTGCTAGACGCATGTGACTCGGTGAAAATTAAATTGCACTGTGAGCAACATTTACATTCCAAGGCGAACGGGATCAAAACAATTTTCTTTGAAGGGCTCAAATAGCGAAAGCAGGCTTTGCCATCACGATAAGCTGCAGCCGGCAGCAGCAGCGACTGTTGTTGCAGCTACGCCTCGAATGCGGAGTAATCGCAGAAAGGCGGAGCGCGCAAGAGACGTAATGAGCCAAGTTGACGAAGTCGATGGATGAACTGTGTGTTTGGCTTGATGGTATAAAAACAAATGAAAGCAGCTTGACGGCTTGGTATTGCAATTTTCGGAGAGGATTGTAGAAAATAGGCTCGTTTGAGAAATCAAACACAAGGTCGAATTTATATTCATACATTTGTTTCGCTGCTATTGTTTGGAGACACGTCGTTATATCGATTGTACGCAGAGGGTGAAGGTATTCGAGGAGGTGAATTTCGAGGGTATTTGAAGTGAAATTAGTAGTATACCCAAATGAGTGTAAGATTCACAAAGTTGCAAACTAGAGACATCTAAATTTTGTGTACCATCTATGTGTCCGAGAGACGATAATCAGGTTTTACGTAGTTGAATATCTTGAACAATCATGAATAAAAAATAAAAAAAAATAAAAAAAATAAAAAAATCTTTAAAAAATCGAAACGTCAAACTGAGTAACCCAGAATACCCGTGTAACATAAACGTGTGGGACATGTCTGGTACATGTCTGGCCCATAAAGTTTGGCAGGAATCTGACACATGTCTGGCGTTGTGAACTAATGCCAGACTTTTAGCCATTGATAATAAAGTCTGGCACCCATGCTAGACTTCATGCCAAACTTTCTAATTTGCATTGGAAAAGTCTGTCAAAATATGAGGCTAGACTTAATGCCAGACTTTCTTCGGCGAAGATATTAATAAGCTGGGAGCTTCGCGCAATTGTCTGGGCATATTTGTGATTCGCTGACCCATCGAGTCATCCAATCGATCTAATTTATCGAAAATCGCGAAGAACTTAGGCCTAAAACGATGCATTGGACGTTCTGCTGCTTGGATCTTATTGAAGATTGTTATACGAACGGCTTGCTCTTCAGCTCGCTAAATATGAATGTAATATCGGAATTCGAAAATTCGTGATATCATTGATCTAGCATAATGATTGAAAATGTTAATCATCCAACTAGCTGCGGGAGACATGTCAAAGGCGAATTTGTGCCTTTGACCTGTCGCCCGCTGACTCGAGGCTGGGTTAATATCGTATGCCCAAAAATCATCTCTCAAAGTCTCGTCACGTGACCCGAAAAAGCGAGATTCTCCGTGCAAGTAGTAATTCTCGGCACTGACCAGCCACGTCGTACGCTAATACGTCGGTATATACATGCGAAACCAGCCCCACGTGCCTCGATCGTCGCGCATCAATGACCAGGCGAATTTTTTAGTCCCGAGTCGAATCGAAATCGACAGATCCGTGGAGGCATAATCGTGGTTGCTCCGATCGAGACTGAGAAGCAGCTGAGAGGCTTCGGGAGCAGCTCTCTCGCAAGTCAGGGGCCGCGGGCTTGGCGAATGGTTGCGGCAGCGCCGATATATCGACCGGTCTGCGTGCCGTCGAAACGGCAGAGCGGCTTTCGTTCGTGGGGCGAGTGGGCGAGGGGCGGAAGGGAGCGGAGGGCTGATGCTAAGGTCGCGGCTACGACTCTTGCCCTCGGAGCGTCACGACGATCCCTTCGAGCTTCCACCCCTCTGCCCCCCACCCCTACCCTACGGAAGCGTCGTTGTTCTCTGGACTCCTTTTCCTATATATACACTCGCTTTCTCCCCTCCCATACCACTCGGATTTTTTACAACAGTAGCAGGACGCACTAGCCCGAATATATATATGTATGTATATATTTTGCTGAACCAAATCCAGGACCGTCTGTCGACACGAAGAATAATAAATCATTCCAGAAGCGTATGGGTGGTACGAAAATTGAAAAGTTCTGGAAAAACGTAATCCTTTTTTTTCATAGAGAACCCGAGATTTGTATTTTTAATCAAAACGTTGTTTTTGTCATTGCCCTCGGACACACGTGAAAATGAAAATTTCGGGAAGTTAGATAAAATGAACTCGTCCGCGGATTACGAAGTACTGCGCGGCGTTTGTTTATCCCATTATTATCGTTACGATTATTCGTAATTTTGGGCGAATCGCGAATATATCCTCTTTCATGAGAGCTTTCATAATACGAAAATGTCGGGTGCACTAAGAGCCCATCGCGTTTTTTTTTTAAATTGTTCAGACCAACATTTTTTTCGAGTTTTTACAATTAGAATCAATTATGGATAAATTCAGAAAGTAAAAATTACGTTCTTACGCACTTGGGCGTGTGAAAATTTGAGTGAACGATGTCATAACTTATTCCACATAAATTGCTCCTCTGGAAGATGCGTGTACAGTTCAGGAGTTAAATTAGTTTTGCTCGGTAATTTTAGGAAACTCGAGGAGAATCGCGCCATACGTGCACACGCTATAATGAATTCATCATTTTGATAGTTGGTACTCCACAACGCATAACAGAAAATGAACGAATCAACTTCAATATATTCAGTCGCAGTATCTGCATAGAAATTATTTCAACACAGCTACTCTGGCATCGCGTCGGTTGAAATTCAAGTAGTGTCAACTAATGGACTGCAACGGAAGAATGACATAAAGTCAAACGGGGGAGCTCAAAAAATATTATAAATATCACGCAACAACTGTTTTACTTGACCACGCTGAGATCTTAATCCAGTGTCAGCCGAGTCACCAGAGCGAGACACGCTAGCCTCGTTTGCAAGGTGAGAAATGTCGTCTGGATGCCAAACAGGGAGTACCGACCTGGGAAAGGGTATATGCGCTATGAAAGTTGGATCTTTCGTGCTTTTGAAAATAGACACGAGCGCGGGGACAAGGTCGTAATCAGTTGTGAGTGGGGCTATAGTGCATGTTGCGCATGGTTTACGCGCACTCGTCTGAAACCTCTGTAGCGTTCAACTAGAGAGTATGGCGAGGTATAAATAGTGTTGACACGAGAGATACGCGCATTACATGTCGACGGAATTTGTTCAGATTGGCCCGTCATTTTTGAGAGATGAATTGCATGAGAAGTGAATTTCTACGTTTTTCCACGACCAATTAGATTTATATTATGGCAAGTGTGGAAAATATCGCCAATACCCCATGATGACGTTTAAATTTCATATTCAAGATGGTCCAGATAGCTTGACTTATTTTAAATGCATATAAAAAATTGGATTTATTTCAATTTCAATTTTTTGCAATGCCGATGAAGTGCGCTCTTCCTAAAAATGCAACATTGAAATAACAAACCAAAGTATTCTATACAAACCGCCTTTTAAATACGTTCCCCTTTTTTCCTTTCACAGCTGCATGATAACTATGACATCATTCGCCGTATGCGCGAGTTATATTTTGGAAAGTGAGTGTTCTTGAAAACAGTGCTACAGAGAAAATGCGCCGTCACGTTCGTTTTCTCTTTGACGGCGAGAGGATTGTTCTCTGCGTTGAAAAAATATAGGCCGAAATGGAAGTAGTGACGTTGGAATAATATTTCTGAGACGATAGTGATATTGGCATTCGAGTGATATGTATGCAGAAAATTTTGAGACTAAAATAATTTTCCAGATTTCGAGTTCAAGCCAAGAAGAATTCCCGTCAAGCCTTGCTGATACAATTACGGACCGAAGGAAATTTGTGTTCAAGTATTGTCCAATAGATTTGAAAAACAAATTGTTGTAACTGATGTTTATATCTCTAGCAACCATTGCTAGGTAGTTTGGAAAATTAGTTTTATGGTCCATTTGTCGGACAAAAGATACTGAATTTTCAATCTTACATAGCAACCATTTTTCATGCAAAGCCGCGCTGAGAAAGCATATTGTTAATGCAGTTAGCAGCGGTTTGTAATAACGGATGTTATCCAAGCAGCAGAACGAATCAGCTATTCCTATCTAAAGCGATGCAAAAAACTGAACACGGATCACTGGATACTGCAAATCGGTTTTTTTCTCCTTTAAATACAAACCGTTCCTATGACGCCGGATTTTAATCAGGCACGAAGTCACAACGCTGCAAAGTCAATTTCGTACGATCAAACGAGGAAATAACTTTGATAGAAAATACGGTACGAGAAAAATTGTTGCTCACGCAAACTTTATCACGATCGCACCACGATACACCACGATCGCTCCCTCATTTTTCCTCGATTCCTACGCTACGTTATGTCTATCCGGTAATCCGCATCATGGCTTCACGAGAAAAACAATCTTCCGACCGAGCAGCCGCCAAAACTTTTCCGCAAATGTTTTTCACTTTTTTCTCACTCTATCCGAAGAAATTCCCCCCCCGTGAAATCTGAAATTTTCAGATCATTCGCGTCTTCGTGAGCTTGATATTCACCCCCCACAAACTCATACGATTTCTGTTTGTGAATCCACATTGAAATATTTCACAAGCAATTCCGCGAAGTGATATGACTATTAAAAATTCTGTCACAACAAGTGACTCCAAGCCCGACGCTAAAATGCTTTATGTCACGGAGTTTTACTTCGGGACTCTTACATTAATTTGACGCACGTCACAAGTTACAATTCTGAGAGAATGTTCAATGTGAAAAGGTCACTCGAATTGTGCTAGGCTATTCTTCTATCCAGCACAGAGCACACGTATAGCCCGGGGAGATTCACTGTCAGAAATGAGCCCTTGGCTCGTGCCGATTGGCATTCAAGGAAAATTAAAAATAACACTCGACGTCCGACATCATTCCCAAGTTCAAATCATCCGTCAAAAGATTCTAGTCTCCTGCCGTTGAAAACGGTCGTGTGGATTCGCGGAGGGAGAGTGGAATGCAACTCGGAGCAACGTTAGGAAATAGCCGTAGCCGCGTTGAATCCCGCTGAAAAATCGATCCGAGCCGTTGACGGCTATTATCGCGCGGAGGGGAGAACCACTCCGGTGTTTGCGCGCGCACCAAATAAATAACGCATGGAGCGCCGGATAAGGAGGGAGGCGGGAGGGGGATGGGGGTGGGAGAGAATCGCAGGAAAATAGATAAGTCGTCCCGGGGACGGCGAGCCCGAGAGAAAAGCTGTTTGTTGTCGGGTATGGATAAATTCCGTCCGCCAATTATCGTCTGTTGTCAGCGAATTAGAGAATTCGTCTCTACTCTAGTCGTGTGTGTGTGTGTGTGTCGATAATCTTGACGGCTCGTCCCCCTTCGTATAGGATTATTTCCAGCCGACGAGCCCCTCGTTTCCACATTAATTCTCCAGATTTGCCTCTCACAATTTTATGCATAGCAAGGCTGAGCATCACAGTGGCTTACTGTCCAGTCAGGATTTGATCATCTCTTGCGTGTGAAAGACTCGATCGGGATCCGCGCGAGTCAGTCCAAAGGTTTTAGGATTTTTTTTTGATATTTCTTCCAATTCCGCGCGACTTCCGTTTACTTCATTCTGTCAGGCAGAAGCTCGCTGTGGAACAGCGAAACGTGTGGACGTTATCGAGGTCAACAGTCCGACGATATGTCGAGAAACACTTCGTTGCCATTCAGACGTCCAGCATACGTATGGATGACAGACGGATAAAATGTCATCACTCTGATTTGATCCGGTGGCGATATTCGATAAATCCGACGAGTGTACCACTGACGTTTCCAAATTAATCGTCCTGTTCGTCCTTGCGTCATAAATTTTCGTAAAAATTCAATTCAAACGACAGATAACGAAAGCTCCCGTGTGCGTGCGTGTGTACCTCGAGACCCAGGGTAGAGTATATACCCCTACAGGAAAGATACGAATTTTTCACAGTTGAAAACGGCGCGCAGGAATTTCCCTCCTCGGGCTCATTGAAGTTTCAGAAAAATCCCCTCCCCGCGTGGCCCATACAAACGATTGCCCGTGCGCGCGCGAGGGGAGGTCGTGGCACGAGAGGAGAGGGGCGAGCCTCTCTCTCTCCCGCGGGAGCGGAAGATCGCGTAAATATAAATAGAGCTCGACCGGGGGTCGATTCTGTAGCTCCGGGGTATCGCGGTGCTCGCTTTTTTTTTCTCTCTCTCTCTCTTCTTTAAAGGGGAGCTGTTCCTGCCGACGTTGCTGCTCCGCTTTTCTTTTTTCCCCCTCTGCGCCACCAGACGTTGGCTGCTGCGCATTTCGAAAAACTGGGCTGGCCTTTCTTTGGCGAATCCCACTTGGCGACGCTTTGATCTCCCTTGTACCGCGTGGCCGATTGCCAAGTGCGTTTTTCGCGTTGGCAAAGATGAAAATTTTGGAAAACACCCCTTGAGCGCGAGCCCTTGGGTTTGTTCGGGCACGGTCGCTGCGATCGATCCGTCGAAATTTACATTGCGTGATGATACGGAGTCACGCGGCAACAATATGGTGGCCTTACAACAGCTTCATACCTTGTAAAATAAATTGATGAAACTTTGATGCAAGAATAATATGTTTTTAACATCTCGCGAGGCTGGATCTTCAGGACAAGACTTGTAAAAAGTGTGATGCCAGGTCTGCTCGTGTAATTTGAGGGGTTTAGACAGCTAACCATGTGACACGTGTCTCACGTGTGGTAGTATTCAGAGATGGATTAGGTGGACGGGCAAGAAGCATAAAACACTGAGAGCATAGCTACCATGTGAAGAGAGAATAGGTTCAGCTAGCTGGTATAGCAGAGAATAATGAGCTTTGAGGGCCCAACGATTAACTCTTATTTTCAAAACGGAATGTAATATGAATGTAGGTTTTGAATATAAACATATTGAAATGAATTGATGAGTACGTGAAAAACATAAATGGTAGTGGGATGTAAGAACAATAATTGAAATGTAATTTTGAAAACGTGTAAACATACAATGAGCGCAACGCGTCTGAAATTAGAGCCACTTGAAATAATTACGTGTAAGTATCGAAGGTAACAGTTGAATCGTTAACTTCAAACTGCACAAACCAGAGTATTGTAGATATGAAAGAAGCATACTTTGTTCGACCCTGTGATTTTTTTCGTTTTAAAGTGACTTTTTCACCACTTCAACTAATTGTATTCTCTTTTATTACCAAAATAATCTGTACTGCAAACAGCTCGGCGGTCGATAGCTGGCATTCCACACATAGATATTTTAATCCCATCTATACTGACACAATCAGTTACTACACAATATTCGGAACTCATGTATTTGACTTCTCAGTGAAAATATGGGATGCGGGAGGCTCTGAATATTCAATGGCACGAGTCAGAAGGAAATTAACTGAAAATTTCTGATAACCTGAGAGGTTTCATGCTGTTTGCCATTATTTTTCTTTTCGTGGATATGAGTCTCATATCATAGCTTCATCCTTAATGATTCAGGCCATTAAAATGTAAATTTTTCATTATTTCTTATTCAGCGTTAGTGCGTTTGCGAGCCACAAAAAAATAATGACGAAACCCGCACAAATTCAATTGCTCTCCAACCTTCAACGTTTTTTCATCGCCTTTTTTCGACTGATTCGAAAACAATAGAAGTAATAGAGCATCGACGCGGTTCTTCCCGGGAGAAAATTCCCAAAATTTTGACCAAAACCAAAAACCAACAAAACACCTCGACGTCGTTGGAACAGGTGAGGCGGGTGGGCCGGATGATGGACGACGATATACGAGCAATCGAAGCTTGAAATTGCACCTTCTCCCGCGAGGCTCGCATTCGTCTTGGTTTCTCTCGCGCGGAATCGCCCGAACGTCGTTGAAGTTTTTCCCCCGCAAGTTCGCTGCAGTCGCGCATTAGCTCCGACGATTCCATCAACGCAGCGAGATCGCGCGAGCGTAAACTTCTCCCGTCACTCGACGCACGGGCGAATTCCTCGAATGGCTCGCTCGCTCTTGCGCTTATCGCCAATTCCGTTTGGACGTCTGAGAGAGGGTAATCCCCCCGGTCGACGCCCGCGCGCCTTTGATTCCCTAATCCGGTTCTCGGGGGCGAGATCGCGACGCCACGTTGCACTCGCCAAATTTGACGCACCTCTCGTTTTTCACCCCCGAGCGCTCGTAACAACTTTTGACGCGTCTACTCGCTCGCGCTCCGAGATTTTTTGTTACTGCTATACCGTATAGACGTCCAAAGTGAATGACGGTCTTCGATAATCCCACTGTACTTTTCTTCGCTGAAAGCAAACTGCTCATGAAATGAGTTGGTATGAAACGTTAAGAAACCCTCGCGTTGTTGATTTATCCCTTGCTTTTAACTACTTGTTTTATCGAATAAATTCAGGACAAACTCAATAATCAAAAGACTCATCGCCCATAGGAATTCACAAAAATTCAGTATCCCAGAAGAGTCTCGAGAAAGCGAGCGAGTCTCGAGAAACGAGGTCTCACGGGCCAGCGACGTGGCATTGGTGCTTGGATCTAATAATCGTAAGCTGGAAGGACGGGGTGGGCATTGACGGGGCTGCTCGTGCTGCTGCTGCTGCTGTTGTTGGTCTTCCATCTTTCGAGTGAGGCCACAACGGCCGCGGCGCCCCTCGACAGCCCATGATGGATAGACTGAAAGGGCACCGACTGAGTGTTTTCCTATTCTGGCAGAGACGCGGGAAGTCTTGATGTGTTTGCTTTCTCAAAGAAAATGACTTGTCACGGGCCAAAAATCGAACTTTCGAATCGGTCTACGGGACCTCGATTTTCGTGATCTACGGCTCGAAAAACATGGAGTTCCAAAATTGTCTGTATGTACGTGGAAACAGTGTAAGGAACGCTATTTTTCGGCGAGCGATAATTTTCGAAGAATTCATCTGATCTATTTGAAATTTTGCACACAGGTTAGCCGTGGAAAGATGTTCTTGGAATGTCTTTATAATTCTTCGTAAATGAATACTAGGATCGACGAGGTATTTCCGTAGCAACCGTTGTTGACATTCCTAGCAACCGTTGTTTACACCCCTAGTAACCGTTGTATACGTTCCTAGTAACTGTTGCTATTAGAAAGGAAAAATCTTGCTAAGAGAATAGAGTGTCGAGTTAAAGTTCATTTTCTAGCACTTTTGAGGTCACACGACATAGTATCTTTGTATTTGTCATAGCAACTGTTGCCCTGTAGTTTGAAAAAACAGTTCTAGATCCATTGGTTAGTGGCAGAACACACAGAATCCTCAATTCTACCCAGTAACCGTTCTTCACAAATATCTTCTTTGAGAAAGTATTCTGTTAATGCAGTTAGCAGTGTTTTTTTTTCGACAATCAATCATTGAAGAGCGTCCATCAACTGCATAGCCTGGTCAGGAAGGGGAGAGGGGAGTTTAACGAAATGCTACGCTGAAATTCACGGGAGAAAGGGGAAGGAACCGAGGGAGTCTCAGTCGCGTACAGTTTAATTTACCAAAGTGTCCGTTTCATTTGTAGATGGGGTGTAAACGGACATTTTCAGTCATTTTCGACTTAGGAAAAGGCAAAAAGTCGAGTTAGTCGCATGAAAAAAAAGTTTTCTGAAACAAAAAAGACCAAACAGGATCACATACCAAGAAATTTACGTCAAAAGCCATTTCATTGAATTCTAGAAAAAAAGTTGAAAACCTTCAAGGTGGCTGTATTACTACCATTCTAAGAATCAGTTTTAACCTTTTTCCACAGTTAAAAGTGACTAGAAAACTTCCAGTTTCTCATGATGAACAAATAAAATGGCTACTTAGGGGAATGGAATTACTTAGCTGAGGCTCCCCACCCCTCCCACTGTGGGGTTCAGCGTAGAATCTCGTTAAACATCCCCTCTCCCTTCTCCTTGACCAGCCATGTCGTTTATGGACGCTTTCTAACAATCGAACGGTCAAAAATATTCAACAACTCCGTCGAAACGAGCCTTTTTTAAAATTTTGTTGTATCCTATTTTTTGTTATTCTATCATTTTTTCGAAATTATAACGGCCAAAAGGTGGCGATCATAATGTGCGCTATAAATTAACCAATTTGGCTGTGTTTTTAAAAATCCTAATAAGACGTGAAACAGCAAGATTGAGAAGGTCGAGCTATTTCCAGAATGCGATCCTCTCTTAACTCTTCATGTGACACTAATGATTTTCCAGTTACGAGTATCTGTCGTGAAATTTAAAGTGAGCCCGCAAACAAAGACAACTTGTTACAAACACTCGAAAAAAAAAAAATTGCATCCAGCAGGATGGTCGGCTTTGGAATAAGCTGCTTTCTCTTCCGGGCCGAATTCTCTGGAAACCGCAAGAAAAAGTTGAGCCCGCTGAATCCACGAACAAAAGCCCCATCGAAGCGGAGGATACGCGTAGTCCACGTGCTCCTGTGACAATATTTTCCCGACCTCCCGGCAGATGATATTGAAGCCTCCGCGGAATTTCAACTTGTCCCATTATCGGCAGCCCGACATGATCGTGCAACTCCTTGGAGAAAACTAGCGCACTCTTGCTTCTTTGTTATCCGCGTGAATCTTTCGGGATATTCTTACCGGCTACTTAATTCGCATTCTCTCGATTTTTTTCTAAATACTAACTGAAACATCAATGTGAGCACACGATTTGGAGAGTGCAGTTATTACTATCTCGATTTAGATCGACGACGGTCAACTTGAGTCGTATGTAACCGAGCTCTGAAGTTGTGTTTTAGATTTTTATTCCACTAGTAATTGGAAACACATATTTTTCAACTCTCGACAAAACTCACTGCAGCCCAAACTTATCTGTTATGGATGCATCGAACACCGGAGGGGGCATAGTTTTTATCGTTTATCGCACCTTGGCCTACCAGTTGAACAAGGAGCAGCTGTTAGCTTTGTCAGTTTTGTCGTTGCAACAAACTGACGACATTGAGACTTTTAATGTTGGAATGATATCGAAATGAATTGAAAGGTGTGTGAAAAATATAAACGGAATAACAAAACAATTGAAATATAACTTTGGGAATTATGCGCGAACATAAAACGCCAGCGCCAGCAGTGAGTCCGAATGCGGCTAGTTCGATGAAAATTTGGTTGAAAAGAAAATTTGGTCAAATAGTTTCCTTGGTGCACAACAGTATCTCCCTGCCGAATACACGTTTGGTACATTCCACAAGTGAACCTACCGAAACACTTCGAGGATTCTTCGAATCCAAATCACGTATGTCGAATCGACAGTGGAAAGGGCAGTGCGTGCGGCTCGCTGGAAAGTCCAGCAATGGTCGGTTTGGGGGCGAAGAAAACGCAGGGAAACAGGGGAAAAGGAAACCGGCGTAAAGTCCGGGGTGAATTTCCTGGGAAAGGGAGGGGGCGAACGAGCGGAAGTCGTCGGAGGCGCTGGAAAAAAAGTCGCCGCGCGCCGTCTGTCTTGGGACGCGAGATAAAAGCCGAGCGTAAAATCTCGTGCGCCACTGCACTCTTTCCCTCTCGCCCACACTCCTCCCCTTCCCGCCCCCGCTCTATACCAACCCGCCACACGGTCCCCGCGTAATGGAGCGAAATTTGAAATTACGACGCTGACCTACTCGCCACCGTTGCTGCACGGGATGAAAAAAATCGGCGAGGGAGAGGGGGAAGTAGCAGAAGATGCCGGGACTCGGTGAGGCGTCGCGAGAGTCTTCGCCACTTTCGTGTTGTCGCACGCGTCTCGAGAGAGTCGCGATCGATGGATATATGTGTGTATATGTACAAAATATGAATTTTTGACATAGCGATAAATAAATCGTTGCGAGTATTGCTTCGTATATTAGGAATGTAATTTGGAAAGCTCGAAAGTAATGGCAAGAGTGGAGAGAACCAGTCTGGCCTAGTCACTCTAAATGTTCAAAATTAACAATACCAGAGAGTACCATTTCAGCCAATATCTCATGGACTATTTATTCGTCCTCAGATATTAGTGAATCGAGTATTTGATCCATTAACTACAAATTACCAAATATTTTTGTTTGATTCAAGTATTTGGAAAAATCTGTAAAAATTTGTATTTACGAATTAATGAACATCAGGATGTTGTCAACAATAAATGAGATGCACGATTGTAGCTTTACTATTGTGATCGGACAGCAAATAGGGAGAAGCTTTGCAATAAACGAACGGCTGATTACAACCAACCGAGAATGAACTGTCTCGAAAAAGGGAGATTTTAACGTAGTTGAGCAAGTAGTGCACACTAGTGAGATATGTGGATCTAAACGAAGAAAATTGTCCCTGACCTTATCCCTTGTCTATTGTCCTATCTTAGTTCGAGGTTTGAACCACGATATTCCTTCGAATAGCTTCAATTCAGCTTATCAAAGCTCCCGAATACGCGAGTACGTAAGATAATCTCGACTAGCAGTCTATATATCCCTCGCTATCTGTCCGTTCGGTGCTCGATGTTATTCTGGCTGAATTCGGATCTCTCCCTCTCTCTCTCTCTCTCTCTCTCTCTCTCGTTTGGTGAGTTTGCTCGCTAGATCAAATTTTCCAAGGGGATCGGCTATTCGAACTGAGAAACCAGTCGAAGCTTTTTAGGCTGTTTGCAGAGCGGAATTATGTTTGAGACTTGACGCATTGCCGATTTAATACAGCTGCTATTTCTCATTGAGTCGAATGTCCTCTGGATTATCTTTTGAATATGAAAATAAGACAATCATTCTCATATCGTTCTCATTTTATATTTTTCGGATAAAAATCTTTACTACTCGCACAGGGTATGTGGTGCTTTCGAATAATTTTCATGTCGTCTCTGAAAGACGTCACTCCAGAAGACTCGACTATTCGAGACAGACTGCTTCTGGTATCGAGATTCTTCTTTTCTATTTTAATGAAGAGTATTCGGCAAGTTGTGACGTCGAAGGAGACACAAAGCATGTTGGAGCTTATTCACAGCGATCGACGGGACAATTGTACAATATTTTCTAAGCAATCGAAGACGAGTAAAGCATTTCCACAAGTACAATCGCTCGAGCTTTGTTCTCTTAAAAGGCGCATATTCTCACGCGAATGAAAACTCGTTGAATACACATATATGTACACGAATGTGTATTCTTTTCTCCCGAAGTCAACGAGAAGAATCAAGAAATAAGATAACAGATCGAAGATCTTTGCTCGGGCGCCGAGCCGCGGCTAATCAGGGATCGAAGTAGTTGCGTAAATCCCCGCGCCGCGGATGATTCATCGCGCGAGGGCTGATTAGAGATTTGACTTGGTTATAAGGGGAATAGACAACGAGCAGGTTTCTCTGTAGTTTAATGGTATGCCGCTTTGCCAACCGAGGCTGAGGCTTGGGGGATTAGGGATTTTTCTCAGCGCAGCAGGTATTACCGCGACTCGACTTGTTTCTCGCCCTTCCCCCCCCCCGGATTTTCTCGAGGATTTCCGCTATATACGTGTGGCCTCGCTCGGTTCCGCACAGCCGCTTTGTTGCCCGCAAATCGTTTGGTTATTCCTCTTGTTTTCCGAAATGTTCCCCGGGCCGGAGGCACTTGATGATTCTTAATGTAAATATTCATTGTCGAACAAGAGCAGTGCCTCTTCGACGAAACGAAAAAGTTGCGTCGCTGTCGTAGGACGGGAACAGGAAAGAAAAACCCTTGGATAAACTCTCACTCTCAAGTCGAATGTTAATTGATGAAATATCTTTTTTTTTTCAAAATGCTTCAATAGAAATAGAAAGAGGTGTCGATTAATGACAGGTCTAGGGTCAATTTTCTGATTGTTGTCATGAAAAATATTGCAATTAAAATACAAGCTCCGGGTTGAAAAATATATCCATAAATATCCATAATACTCTTTGTAGAAATTATTATTATAACCGTTTTAAAGACTTTCAAAATGCCTCTGAGTGTGGATCATAAGACATTGGATAATGTAGGTCAGTTTATTTTGTCTTAAACAAGTGTTTCATTGGCGCAGCTTAGCGTAACTATAAATGAATATACAAACTTTCAGAACAGGTTGAAATTCTCAGAGAAGAAAAATACTGCTAACTGCATTACCAGTATGCTTTCTCAAAAGACTTTGCGTGAAAAATGAAATTCCGTGTCTTTGGTCACCGAAAAATCGATCTAGAACTGATTTTCCAAACTACCCAGCAACGGTTGGTAAACGAAGTTCTTTTAGAAAGCGAAACAACATGGACACGATTTCGAACGAGATGTGTCTCATGTGCACGTGATATATAATATGTCACGTCTCCCTAATTTCTTCAAATTTACTTCCACTAAAAAAAATGATCCCTGAATTATTATACTTTCGGAATAATCGCCCGATAATCGTTCAAAATATGAGCGATGCGCCAATGGAATTTGGTATTACTCGTTAAGCTCAATGGATGAATTCCCAATCGATTAGCATAAAGAGGAATATGCGCGCGCGGCCGCGCGTCCGCGTAATCGATAATGCAAGAATTTTAATCTACCCTTTGCTCGTGTATCCACAGTCCGGTGCGCGGCTGTAATGGTAGTCAGGACCGAATGCAGCTTTGGCGTTTGTTTGACTTGGGAAAATCGGCGCCGCAGGTGCACGTTGTTGGCGCACCTATATACACGCCCTATACGCCCGCTAATTTTACACATTGATATCGGATTAACGCTTTGCCGTGTAGAATGTTGGGCGTACGATATGGCGAATCGATTGATTCGATAGAGCGTTGGGAAAACACTCGAGGCACGTAGAGCAGCGGCGAGAGTCTCGATACATTATTAAACGGCTTTTATTTGGCTTCACTGCGACGTCTGCGTGTCGGCACGCCTGTCAACCCGACGAACTTTATTGTCGAATCTCAACGGCCACGTCTCGCTAGGAGCTAAGAATCTCAAACTCTGCCCGCGCGTATACTTGCTGTCGTCAATGACGTGTTGCAGTGCGATATATTCCACGGAGAAAAACTTTTTCCACTAAAATACAACCGCTTGGAAACTAAACGCGCGGACTGAGGTTGGCTATTGAGCATCTGCGTTCATTAATGTATTGAGACTTGAGAGGACGTATTTTTAAAAATATTCTTCCATGCGATCGACGCAGACGAGGAGAACAATTTTCATCACTCGAATGTGTCTCAGACTTTCCTCCGTACAAGCTTGAGCTGCTTGATATCAAATTATGATACAAAGCTTTTTTTATGGTTTTTAAATGTTTGAATATTCGAGATTGATTTAAATTAAATTACGATCGTTCCACATTTTCCCTCGTTTTTTACAAGACTACAAAAATTTTCCGTTGAGAACACAAGCTATAGCTAGAAGATTAGGTGAAAAAAGAATGGTATTATGTTCTATTGAATTCGCCAAGAATAAGCGACGACGCGACTTGTATAAGAGTATTGTCAAAGACGACATCACCCGATGAAGAACAAAGACGATTCCCCAAGAATGCACATACATGCAGGATAGTATATAGATACGTATGCGTATACGCTTCAGGATTGGCGGTATTTCCGGATACCCTACTTTTTCCTCGTGACTCGAGTCGAATTTCCAAGCAAATGAAGGTTTTCCTCGATACAAGCGGCGATAAAAAAGGAATATATAAAGGAAGATCATCCCCGTCATTGGTTGTATCTTGGAAAGGGATGAAAAGAAATTCAAATGGCGTCGACGTGCCGCCTCATATGTGCTCCCTCGCGATATACTTGCATATGCTAGCAATTTTTTTTCCCGACCCCCCCCCCCCTCTTCCCGACAGCGCCGTACAGGATGTGACGAAGCATTTTTCGTATCCACCTCATATAGCCTACATACACACGATGGATCGTTCTTCCAACGTCTTGATATACGCGTGAATCAGAGTTGCGCAAGAGGGGATATGTATATCCATTCTCTTGATGGAGATTCGGCTGAGTATAGAGAACAATGCGAGAAAGTACAGGATTTCAAACGAGTTGGAGGTGGTGTGAAGAAATGAAGGAAAAGTAAATCTGTCATTTCAGACGGTATTTCATCCAACTACTACGAAAGAATATTATTCAATGTATTGGGAATAATTGATCCAAGTGTATGTGTACAGATTACCAATAACCGTATCCTTCCATCAGGAGTCTGTCCACAGGCTGATTTCGAGCGATACACATATTTCAAACGTTATTTGGGCTATAGCGTCCGCAATTCTTCTCTCAGAGCCCCGCGTACGTCGTTCTTTGAGGAATCTTAAGGAAAAAAAAGTAATGAATCGACTGGAAGTCAGGCGAAACGACGAAACTTCCTCCCCGCGAATTCACCCGAACGATCGCAAGAGGAATGAGTAACAATTTTTTGACAAAGCGCTGGGACAAAGCAAGAGGAAAAAAAAGTCGTCGTGTCATCTCGAGGTCTCGAAGACGAGGATCGAACCACGTCCGGTGTGTGTGTGTGTGTGTTTGTGCGTCTTGGCGCTCCCATCGCGCGAGTGGGGAAATCGATGAGCTCCCTGTCAATTTTTGCCTCAACGTCGTTCGCGGCACTCTCTTAAAAAGGCCCGGTCGGATCGATCTTGCGCGTATTCGCACGGGGGAGAGACTCGCTCCTCGAAGAGGGGAGGACTTTTCATCCGGCCGCTCGCTCGTATATACATAGATATACCGGACCAGCTTTTTATTTAATGAGACGATCACTTAATGTTTGGCGCGCGCGCCTTCCTCAGCCGCTTGATTAAACCGACGACGGGGATTATCGAAGCAACAGTGGCCGCGCTCGTCGGCTCTCAACGCAGCCGCAGGGACCTTTCTCTCTCGGCTTTTTCGCCAAAGCCGCTTTTTATTGAGGTTTCCGGGTTAATGGTTGGCTCGCGCGCATCGCTGACGCTCGTTTGATAACCTTATCAGCTTGGATCCATTGATACGAATGAGATTCCGCTGTAGAAATTCAGCTTTTTTTTTCTCTCCCTCCACCCCGCTATAACGCATACTGAGGTCGAGTGAGGCTTGCCTGGTTTGCACTGCGTAATAAATACATGTATAAATCCCCGAAGAATCGAGCGGTTCTCAACAGCGGTGCCCGATCTCGTTCGCGTGCTTTTCGTCGGAACGGAAAACGATCAAACTTGCTGCGGCGAACTAGCGGACGCCCGAGAACAGATTAAAAAGTCAGCCACCTCGTGTTTTCGTGGCTCCATCCGAGATCCTCTGGCGCGCTTGGCCCAGTTTACATATTTGCCGTGTCCCCCGCGTCAAAACAGATTTCCTCGCGAGGCACCGACCCCCCCCCCCAGGAAAAGTTTCAAGTTTGCGAGGAAAACGGGAGACGATCGATGCCGAGTCAAACTGGGATGTGACATCGACAAAACTCACTGATTGCTTATGAAAACCGGCTGAAAAGGCGAATGATGAGTTCGACTGGCGTGACAAGAGAAAACGGCAAATTCGGCACGGTTCCTGTGTCGTGCTATGTTTGTCTTTTCTCAAATCCCGATTTTATCCCATCAACGTCCGCTATATTGGCTCCACTATTTTGAATTATTCAATTTTGATGTCGACCTTTCAAACCCCCAGAGTACATATTTCCAGACCGCATCGAATACTTTTGAGACATTCTGTGAATGCGCCCAAAATTGGAAAATGTAACGTGACCAATCGAAACATGAGAGATGATTTTATTGCATAAGATTGTATGTAATTGCATGTGAAAAAACATGAATGATTTCACTCGTTTACTGTAATTTATTTCGCAGAGTGAAGTAATTAATGGAGTAAAGAAGCAAGTAGTAAAAGTTGAAAGTGTAAAAGAGCAGGTTCAAGCGCTGAATGAGCGAGAAAGCGAGGGGAAATTTTCTTTTAATACTCGCAATTTAAGGGCCGAGCACCACCGGTGCCCAGAAAGCACCGGAAATACGAAATCTGAGAAAAGTGACACATTGGTTACAGTGGCCATTTCATCATAAGACCTCAGCTGGTTGTGACAAAACTAACCAACCTAACCTATTCCTTCTTCAACTGTTCAGTGCTCCATTACTCCTCGCCAGCACTGCCTATCTCTATCTCTATATACTAAACTCACTTCTCGCATGGTTGAGTTTGAACCAATCCAATTAACGGAAGACAGCCGGTTTACATTACTTTTTCGAGGATATGGAGATATCATCTATCCAGGTACACGTAAACTACCTCTAAAGGTCCGAGCGTGATCGGAGCGAGCCAAATCCCAAGTGGTCAAGCGAGCTACACCATTTGATGTAACTACGAACTGGGAAGTTCACGAGTGCAGCGGTAACGCGCTCTAACCTCAATTCCGAACCACATCGTCTCCCATTGGTCCCGCAAGATGCTTCTCCACATATGGCTTGACTGCTTGTTATTAGGTTTTCTCGTTGATACATACTGCCCTGTCCTCCTCCACCCCTGCAGCCTCGTCCCCTGCCCATCTCAATCTCCGCGTGTTTCTGTGGCCCTAGTGATATTTGATCCTAGCTTGGCACTGTTTGACAGTCATCCACTGTCCAGTCGTTCTGTCACGTTTCGTTCCCCAAGAGTCTCCGTTAAATTTTATTCGTAAACATTCCGAAATTTCACCTCGTCACGCTCATATAATTCGCGTCTATAAAATATACCTACTGATGGTTATGCTTTGTTTACTCTTATTTTTATATTTTCCACTGCTACCTTATTGACGCTGTTTATATATATCATCGTTTCTAAATAGTACAAGTCATTCAATCTTGCTGCAATAAAAACGTTCAGATCCTGGGGGTAACACGAGTATATAATTTTAACCATATCCCCCGTAGTCAAGAATACTTAGTTTCGCTCCATATTGATTTTTAATCTCTGTTCTCTTGTTACTCCCATTGCAAGATTGAATATGTATTTTCACACAATTCTTTTAGTGTGCGCATTGACCGAGTGTGCTTGAAATGTTCGATAAATGCGAGGAATTTTATTGGACAGGATGATCGACGAGTTTGTTTTTCATAAACCACCTTTTGCCGTTTACGCAAATGTTACTCATCTGTATTTTTCGGCAAATACGAGAACCAGTTGAAAAATAAATTGGAAGCATATGAAATCTGTTTCTTTTTCTCACTTCACCTTGATTCCATTTCGAGATGATTCTTCTCATCTCCATAGCTTTTCAAATATGCATTGTTAAATTTTCCGATACCACTGATTTGCATGTACGAAGAACAATTATATTAATCATAATTATACTTATTACAGGTACGTTAGCTGATAACCATGTTTGAAGAGCTATTTGGATCGGTAAGTCGATATCAAATGTTTAGAGTTTCGAAAATAAATTTAGCCTACAGTGGGTCCACCCAAGCTCGATTACTAGCACATTTTACGTGGTATTGCACTTCTGGCCAATTTTTTTAACGTCGTCTGGATTTATATTCCATTTCTCAACTGTTACTAGAGAAAGAATGCGATCTCTATAAAATTCGTGTATTTTTTGGGTTCCATCGATAAGCATAATCTGTCTTTGCAATCTAGAATATCGCCGTTACTTCCGAAATAGTAAATACCTACATTTTTTGATGTTTCATACGCGTAAATTTGTTGAACATTGAAGAATAATCAACTCGTATTTCTGTTATTTTTGTTAAATCCATTTTTCAAAATATATGAACGTCACACGGATTCCATTCCCTCGTATCAGCTCGAATTTCGATCGGGTCGAAAATTAAAAAAAAAATCGACCTAATTATTTCCTCGCCAACTGTTCAAACGTGCAATGAGCAAAAAAGCATGCGAATTAAACTTCTTAATTAAATGAATGCTAAAGTGTCGGATGAAGCAAATGTTTATTTTGTTGGAAATGAAATCACCATTACGAGGATTAACGAACATAAACAAAGCAAAAGCCGTATTCATATGTATATATCTGTATATAAAATTACAATGGCGATATAAATCGGGCGGATTAGCGATCGATGTAGAAATCACCAGATAATGTCGAGCCACACATTAGCTCGACCAGGTCAAACAAAAACCAACTCCGAAAAACAAAGCCCCTCGATCCAGTCGGGCTCTCGTCTTGGACGCTATATATAATATATATATATATATATATACATATACATATATATATATATATATACACACGCGAGTTATATGTCGCTCATACGCTCGACCGAGTGTCAGAGTGACCTAGTCGGTGGTTTTTCCACTGCAAACCGCGGGATTATCTGTCTGGACGGGGGTTGGCTTGTCCGCACGGAGGAACAGGTTATCTCGCCGTTACACGTGGCTGAGTATATGCCACGAGGCCCGAGCCGCGGGACGACTCTCGGGGTGTTTCGCTTCTCGCCCGGGGCAATTAATGGCGCGTCGCGAGCTGCTCCTCTCCCGATCTCTCTGATTTCGTTTTTTTTTCTTCTTCTTCTCCTTCTTGTTCGCGCCGGACTTTGTTGCGGCTGAGATGTGATCCGGCCTCGTAAAAACTACGTGCCGCTTCGTTTGCTCTCTTTGTCTTTCGCGGTTACAAAAGACCGCCGCAGCTTCAGACAATCCTCGAATATACCTCGCCGTATCTGGTCCTGTATAGTCTCGGTGGATATACGCGCGGGTACAGGGTAGACGTATGATGCACGACAACGGGCGGAAATTGATGGTATTGCCCGAGTCGGATCCGAAACAGAGGCGAGTGCAAAATCATCGTTGGAGCTAAGAATAGCTACCCGTTGAAACAATCGGTAAAGTAAAACTTGACCTCTCCTTATTAATCGTGTGGTAATACAGCAGACTAACCACTTAGGATGTGGGTCCAGCTGAAACTTCGGAGGTAATTCATAGTTACCTAAACAGGTGATATCTACATTGCGTTGAATTTGAGAATTGAAGGATCTACATAATACTTTCGGGATAAGCCAAGCCGCGACTGGCTTGAACTTTTCTACCCAAAGTAAGTAGTATTTCCAACGAAACTGTCTTTTTCGGTCATTACACTCGTAAAATTGAAGGAAAAATCAATGGTTCAGGGAATGGCGCGTACATTGGGTACACTTCACGACTAAAAACGATGGCCTATCGATGAAAAACAAGTATAAAAAAAACCAGAATGTGTAATGCAAAGAGTTCGAATGGTATGTCGTTCGCCATTTTAGTTGTTGTGTTGACAAAACTCTCGCTCACCTGAGTGAAATCAGACTAACTCGGACTGCTAACATTACCCGTTTTGGGGTACCTCCAAAAGTTCTAGTCAAATTATATAGACCCAAACGAGAAATCCGTAGTCCTCTCGAGGAGTTTCTCACTCTGGTACTCGCAGAAGGAATGCCGTGGAGTTCCTATGGAGTATTGCGCATTGGTCAAAAACTACTATTTCCTAGACTGGAATAGTAAATATTCAGTTGAATATTTAATATTTTTATCACTCATGCAATTTCTACCATTGAATAGTACACTGAGAAAAATTTGGTTTGTAAATCCTACTATACCGTATAGTAAAGAAAAATATAGTGAACCATACTATATTTATACATGAAATTCACTATCTTATAGGAAATTATACTATCCATCTATAGTTAAATTCAGTAAACGTTATCACTATACAAAATATAGTGTCTGTAACTATATTTTTACAAGATTTCACTAGTGTATAGTACATCTTACTAATATATAGTAAACAACCATGTATGTATAGTTACCGGCACTATAAATCTACTAACAAGATAGTTTTGATATATGAACATTTGTTCATGAGCATTTCGAGAAATAAAAAATGAACTTTTCAAAGTATGTTCTATAAGTGATATTTCTCGTACAATCGATTGTCGGCCTCAGAGTTAGAAAAAAATCACTTTTTAATAATTTGTTTAAACAATTATTGTTTAAATAATTATGAATTTATGTCGTTGATCGAAGTTTTGTCATCTGACATCTTCTATGGTTTTATTCTATTTCCGAAAATTACTTTGTATTTAGCTTGCCCACATTCTCAGTGGGCCTTAACGGATTGAGGGTTCGAAAATCTGAAAAAATCTTTTTTTTTCTTAATAATTTGCCATTTGTAAAGTAAATTTTAACATATTCTCAGGTAATCTGAACCATATTAATCTGGCAAGACGTCCTAAATTTTGTACAGTAGGATTCACCAAAAAAGTATGGCTGTCGCATTTTTCCTTCATATAATATACTTAGTAAAAATATAGTAGGGTTTACCAGAAATTTTTTTCAGTGTAGTCTTTTGCTATTTTACATTTAGACGTTACTTCTGAGAAGTAACGTCTAAATGTAGTACCTTCGGAATTATCAGGTATAGTACTGGAATGAGAAGCCCCTCGGGTCTTTTGGATTAGCGCAGCTTACTTTCCTCTTTTACGAATAACAAATCTATTGATATATACGCACACGCACGATTGCTTTCTCCGAGTGACCTCAACTCGATCGTTCAAAGAAGCGTGTCGAGTGGGCTTTGCTCCGACACGATATTTCCATTTTGAAAACCACCAGCGGCAGCTGGGGTACAGCCACGCGGCGAAGGAAGCACAGCCGCAGTGGCACCGCGAGGCCAAGCAATAAACCGCGTGCTCCCGGTGCACTGCACACGAGCCGCTCCAAGTGGGCTCCGGGCACGTGGTATACGAAATGCACTTTATTCGCTAATTAAACGTAGGCGTGCATCAGCTGCAAAACAGAGAGGAGGGCCAGCGAGAGCCGCGCGGCTCTTTCGACAATGATCGCCGTTTGTTTATGCCCCGGCTTTGTGTGCCCGGGCGGGGGGAACAATGCCGTGCCCGCGCGAGCGAGCGAGCGAGCGATTTAATTCACCGCGGCGCTCACTCTTTCTCCCCTGCAGCCGCATTGTTTCTCTCGGGCTTTGAGCACTCGAGTTGCTCGTCGAGCGGAGACGCGCCGCCGCCGGCACGATCGAACGATGGTTTGTTGCTTCGCTTGGATACAAAAAAAAACGAACAAAAAAAACTATCGTTATCAAACGGGTTGGCAAATTTTCACTCGCCTTCATTTGCCCCCCTCTTTAATTTCACCCCCCTCCCCTCCGTCCGGCCGAGAGAAGCGAGCTTCAGCTTTTGGAATTAAGGAGTCGCGTTTGATAGGTATATAAGCCGGATAATTTCCGACGTTGAATATCTTGGATTGCGATCGGGAAATTGCCTTGCCAAAAGCGTGAATACTTATCGCGCTAACAGTGTATATAGACGTTGGCCGCGAGATAACGATTAAACGATGGCCAATTCGTAGGGAATGTTAATCCGGCGCGTTGGCCGATAAACCAGTGCCAAAGACTATCGGAACTGAATCAATTTTATATCATTATAAACTTCCGGCTTTGTTTCTGCCAGCGCCGTACCAGCCACTTGGCTAAAGTGCACTCGATTAAGCCTCTCTCTTTCTCTCTCTCTCTCTCTCTCTCTCTCTCTCTCTCTCTCTCTCTCTTCCTCTCTCGTATACTTTATCTGTTTGGCATCGTTGGACTCGGTTATACCCGCTAAATCAACATTATACAGCCAGCCAAAAAAAATGGTCTTATATCATCGCAGTTGGAAGCGCAACGAACGTTAAATCGCTGGCATTCATCTTTTATCCTTGCATCCGTGCACGCATATATGTAGCTTCTACCACACTTGGAAAAATCTCCCAACTAAAATCTACTATTGCCACATAACGTAGTGAAAAATATTTCTCACATTATGCTCGATGCACTGACATGTTTAAATCTAAATCATGGATCGGTTGGAAGAAGAGAGAATTGTTTACATTTCAAAGCCACTATCACGGCTACTAGTTTTGATTCCAAACCAAGAGATTCTAAGAATGTCAATTTTAAGTGACATTACTAATTTTCACCATTATGAAGCTTTTCATACTCATCAGAAATAGAATATTTTCGTGTTATTCTGAAGTTATACGAAACAATTGGCTGAATTAACACTGCCGATTATTAAAAATGAGAGAAAATGAGAGAAAAAGACCCCAAAATCTTGACTACCAAAAGCAATGTTTTTCGTACACTTTTGAAGACAGAAAGAAATACGTCGTCACGACTTGATTTTTATTCATATAAATATTAATATTACAAAGATTTTTTTGAATAACTAAAGACTAAATACATGATGTACAAATATTACACTGTAAAAATCTTTTTTGGTTTTCCTAGTTGCTAAACTTTACACTTAATCGTTCGAAAACTCCAACTTGAAAAAAGCCTTTGCGTCGTTTTGATCATCACAAATTAAAGAAAAATTTACATGATTAATATAGAAGATATTTAGTAGATATTAGTTTGTAGTGAAGGTGTTTGAAGTGTAGGCGAATTAACTTTACTGCAAATGTCCATGTACAAAATTATTTTTGTTTCATACTAGTATCTTCTAATGCAGCTTGATGAGGAGTGAGATTGTGTACTAAACCACAAGGTTAATGGAAATGGTTGACTCTTTTGAAATGACGATCGTTGGATGTGTGTGAAACGTGGATATACAATGCGCAGTAGCTATTTCAGTAGTAATTGTCGGGCTGCTGTCGGACGAGCAAGAGTAACCATGGTTGTACCTTGTCAGAAATCTATTGAGAAATAAATCTGTCGAAAGCGAATTCCGATCGGACTATTTGGAAAGTGCAGGAGAAAATACGAAAAGACACGTGGGGATGATGTAGTGTGACAGTAAAAGTGGAATTTGCAGTGTGATATATATACGGCATTGGTCAAAGTGGATTGACGCTTGGATTTGTCGTATGGAATCGTCGACAAAAGGTGTCCGTAGCTCGAATCCAAAATCTCACTCGTCCCTGCGTTTCGTTATTATTTATTTATTCCCGGCGATCGTTTCCCGGGGGGTAAATCGAGGGCAGTTAGGAAGAAGAAAGAGTACAGCGAGTCGAGCATCGCGACATGTTCAGCACGGACAATGAGAGGCGGGCTAAAAAGTCGGTCCTCCCTTCCGGCCACCCGCGCTAATTAGGATTCCATTAGCGAACCCGATATACTCGTGCACTTTCGCCTTGCACGTACAATTTGCCTCTTATCCTGTTCCATTTGATGCGCGCATCGCTACGTCATATCTGGCTCGCCGGCTTTGAAAGACGTCAGCGAGAGTATATACATGTCCCCGTCCTCCATCCCCTTCTCCTCCTGTCCCGGCCAACCTCTCTCGGATTCTGCGGAGGCAAATATTTTTTGTGCCGCGCGCACGATGAAGTGAATCGGGCGGTTAGCCCCTTCCACCGACTCGGCGATCTATCGAGCCTTATTTATGAATTTCGTTTCGATCCGTGTGATCCATTGATCGTTACACGTGGAAACGTCGTAGTGTCGTGTATGCAACGGCCCAGCGAGTGTTTGCGAAAAAAAAATTAATGTATGCGAATTGATCAATGAAATTGAAAATTGAAAAGTCGTCGCAGTATCGTTGTTTCCTTTGGTTCTCTTATTTTCACCGTGACAACCACTGAATCGCGAGTTGAACCGAGAGATCGTATACAATTTCGGAAGGGAATATATTCTCCACGCTGAAATTCACGTCAGTAACTTCGAGTATCACCGCGTGTAAAAAGTTCCAGCATTTTTTGCACGTTCGAGGAGTTACGACAACTCGAGAAATATCCAGAACGGACCCTTGATACAAGCCTCATTGAAACTCGAAAAATGTCCAAGTACGTATATTTGAATATTCCGTTTGCTATTCCATTCTAACATTGGAGTGTATATATATATACGGATCTTACTGTGTTCGCTGGAAAACATCTGAACCGGCAGTTTTTTGCAGTCGCGTCCTTTAGCTACACGCGCACCCGAGCAATTTTTCCCTCGACGGTGTCCCGGGGAAAAAGGCAGTTATGGGAAGAGGCATTCCGATGGATTTTTCCAAACTAAACAATTTTGCCCGATTCGCACGAAGCTTTTCCCCGCGGTGGAGAATTATCACGCGAACGTGACTCTCCACGTTGTTCCGAAATTAAAGGATGAAAAATCTGACGTACGTGTGTGGTTATTTTGCCACCACGAGGAATACAAATGACGAATCACGAATTTTGGATATTTGTAGAATCTAAATGATCCACGACGAGAATTATTCCGTCCCGAATCGAGTTCGAAGGTGTCATGGGCGATTGCCATGGGCATAGTAGCAAGTATCTTCGCGTCTGCTAAATAAATTATCATTCGTTCAAAGACGAATCGAGAGCTTGGGAGGCTGGCTAGGATTCCCGAATGCAGCTAATTACCGGCCGTGCGATTGCCGAATTCCTGCAGCGCAATCCCTCCTCGACATTGGCCCCATCCGAGCATCGATCGTCCGTCGTCTCGTTTCCCCTCTCCGGGAGGAATGAAAGGGCTCGATGCAGCGGTGCACAATGAACGAATTTCAGTCGCGGCTGGTTGTTTCTCCCCTTCCGTTGAATCTCGACGGCTTCTCTACTTTTCGACTGCAGCCGAACTCGAGTGGCTGTCGCGATCCGCGACTTTCTTTTCTTTGCCATTATCCCGGTTCTGTTTCAGTTTCCAACTGATCCAGATTCAAACATTTCAACCCACTTTGGCTTGGTTACTCGGTGAATCGAGAGCTCATTCAAGCAATGAGCTTCACAAATGCTTTCCGTCGCGACAAAAAGTACGGTTTGCGCAAAGCATAAACAGAGCTATCGTGGTAAGACGTTTTTATTAGAACTCACGATAGACCTCTCGATGACATAACGTATAACATACGCGAAGTATTCTTTACATGATTGTCGAAACGTCGAATTTCGACGAAACTTTTTCGAACAGTGTAAACGGCATTTTGATAAACTTCGAGTCGGGGGATCATATCAAAGTGGTAGAGCAAACAATTGCCGAATTCACCCCGATTATTCCCGTCAGCTGTTGAGTCTCGATTTTTGAATCGTCGCTATGTGCAAAGTTAACTCGGTCAACAATTACAACACACGAATTACCGCGAGCACTTTCTTCGATGCATATCGATCATTATTGCCGTTATTCGGACGATATTCCTCGTTTTTTATGGTTCACGATAAACCTTTGGTACGACCCTCACCCTTCGCTTGATCGTTTATTTACAGAAAACCAGATCTCGATGGTAGCCGCTACGAAATGAGACCGTGCTCGACTCTCGAACATCGGGGATTTCGCTCTCCATCAGGCGCAGCCGCGTTGGATCTGCTTGTCCTATTTTTCCCCCCTTTTTTGCGCAATTCTCAATTGACTGCGCCTAGCACTCGCGAAAGTCATTGGGAATGTTGGTTGAATAAACCCCACGCCGAGAGATCCGCTTTGAGGGGGGCTCTATATTATCGGGGGGCGAACACACTCGAGCCGTACGGGCACCCATATCATCAGGAGCCCGCGGCAAATTTCAATTGAATAGCCGCGCGAGCCGGGAAGAAGTGTGACGCAGGCGCGGCCGAGCCTCGAAGTAGGTCGGCTGCGCGAGCCAGTCCATCGAGTTCGATTAGTATGCGGTTTGTCGTGGACGCGCAGTTTGCACCACGCACAATTCCGTGAATATCCATACACGTGTGTACGTATACATGCACGCGCTCGGCTGTTCTTTGAGCCCAGCCGTCTGTATAAGCTCCGAGTCCCGCGTTTTTACAGTCGAGCCACGACGGCGCGGAGACTGGAGCTCTGCTGCGTGCGATAGTTTGGGACTCTGCCTTGTTTTGGGTAATGGACACGGGGATTCTCGAGTGGAATTTGTTGTCGGGGATCACGGGGCTCCCGAAACTCATTATCACATTTGCGAGGATCCTCGTTTGAACGGGCAAGTTTTACGCTAAGCGCAGGGGAAAATTAAGCTCGTCAAGTTTTCCCTCGAAATATACGTCTAACTTTGGATTATGTAACAATTCTATCGTGTTTTCCAAATCGGATGTTTAAATCTTGCCTGGGTCAATTTTCCAATTCTACGAACCAGTCAGTAGTCCTTTGGCAAAAGAAACATGACAAATAAGTAAAGTCTCTGTCGTTATCGAAGTAAAACGATTCGTCCTACTCAGAAACTGGGTCTTCGTCACACTGTTCATCGGCAAGTTTTAGAGTTATTTCAGATTTCAATGATTTTAGAGATTCGATCTCGGCTTGATTCTTTTCGATCCTATCGCGAACGTTGTTTTTCATCTGATCCAGCTGGTCAAACTCGGACTGTTGCTGCATCTCCTTGGCCTCTGCTTTTATCTGCGATCGTAGCCATTCCATCACCATCAGTAGAACCATCAGTGCAAATATTACCACCTGTTCAATTAAAATGCTTTAAATATTTTTCTCTCCTCTCGCGTTTGAGTTTATCAAGGCAGTGTTCTCTCGCCAGGAACAGACACTCTCTTAATTTTTTACAGTGAAAAAACCACTGTATGCAAGTGGAAGACTAATTCACCTTTATACTGTGAATACCAGTGCATAATTCACTTCCATATTAGTGATTTTGACAATTTCACTCTTCACCATCGGAAAATCACTTCATTATGAAAATTTACTTTTCGTGAAGTGACAATTCACTGGGCCATAGGGAACCTCAAAAGACGAAACTGTGTTGAAAAATCATGTCTTTTGCCGTATTGGTAAGACGTAGAGTATGGTTAGCATATCCATATAATTTAAAGAGCGTGAGTATAACCCTTTTCCTTGTTCCAGAGAGTTTTCGTTGAAATAGAAGTGATTTTGCGATGAATAGTGAAATTGTCAAAACCACTTGAACATGGATACATCTCCCAGTGAAGACAAACCCTGGATTGAAGAAAATGAAGAATAAAAACTATTATGCATTGGTATTAAAGTAAAAACGGCACCGTAACAAAGTTTTCCATTTTCACACAGTGGTTTTTCACTATACAGAATTAATTTTTTACATCCAAAAGTTTAAACCAATACGTATGTACATACTAATTAATCAGGCTTAGCCAACTATTCCGAATTATCGAAAAAGTGAGATAGCGAGAGGAAAAATCCACGCGACGAGAAGGATAATGCGTTAAATGGTTAACCTCGATCATGAGCTCGGAGCCAAGCTCGACGGCTCTCTCGTCGCTAATCTTGGGGATAATCTCTTCGGGCTGTTTGGTGATGAGGCTCGTGGGTGACTTGAGCAAGGTGAGGCTGGTCTCGAGGTGGTGGTATACGCGGCCGGGCAGCAGAAGCATGTAACGCCTAAACCACGGGTGCCGCGAACCGTATACTACGATTTTCTTCGATATCGGCTTCGTCATCTGTCTGAACAACTGGGCGACCAGGGCTGCTCCCGGGAAATGATGCATTATTCTCTCACCCACTTCTTCTTCTTCTTCTTCTTCTTCTTCTTACTGTATTTTCATCTGCCTCGGCAGCGTACGGCTGATGATAAGATTGAGTTGCAATCTCAATTTCAGATGTATCAATTTTGGATCCCGGCCAATGTTTACAGGGCCGACGTCTTTGTAGGTTAGACTCTGTGCAGTGCGCGCACAGGTGCGTATATACGAACTGCGCGGCTTTTGAGTTCTTTTTTGCGGGAATTGACACGAGGGCGAGAGACCAACAGATTAGTAGGTAAGCAACATGGCTACGAGTTCCCCCGCAACATTCTTTTTTTCTTTTTCGTTATTGGCCATGTACCAATTATGAAGCTCCAATTTGTCACAATATATTAAATACTCACGGCGGATCGAGTTTTATATCGCACTTACATTATTAATAAAAAATATCAATCTAATTCGAGTTGCTGGATAAAAAGTGCTTTCGCCTGGGAGCGTCTGGTTCTACTGCTCGCCGCGAGAGGCCGAGGCAAAGTGCGTAATCCCCACTACAACGATAGTGTTTGTTGTACAACACTTGTTCGAGCAGCGCGCGACAAACGTTTATCCGTGACGAAATGGCGGAAGGTGGACGGAACTCGTGTACACACACACTATTTTTCACCCGCAGGGGGCGACACGGTATCATACGATTTACCGAGCAATTTTTGGAAGAGCCAAATTAATTCCTGCGTTGTTTCAGTTCAACGTTTTCATTTGCAATAATATAATTTACGTTTTATCGAACGCGGGATCGTCCACCGTTGATAAAATTTTCTAAATTATCACGAGCCGCATCGGTGTGTTTATCTTTCGTGGGGTCACTTTATCGTCGCCAGAATCCAATACGGTTTTTGCCCAATCGAACGAGCTTTTTTAAACAGCGATCGCAAAGTTCGAGTAGCTGATCCGGGGACTTGCATAATACTATCAGGCCAGCCTGTTATCCAAAGTTCGTTCTCACAAAAGTTTGATCCGCGCATTGTGATTTGTATATATATAAAACAGTTCCGTCGACCTCGCGCGTATGCATTCGAAAAAACCGCTGCCAAGTGCCTCAGCAGTATGCTTTCTCAAAGTATTGCAATTGAACCTCAATTTGCAATAATCACCACTCTTTGAGAAAGCAAAATGAACCTCTAACTTATTTCCTCCACTCCATAGTAACGGTTGCTAAGGACGTAAACAACGGTTGCTATGGTAAATATCCGAGCTTCGGTGTTCTTACTTCTTAGTCGTCAACAGTTCCGAAAATGGACCTCTAACTGACTTCTCCCATTCCATAGTAACGATTAATAAGGACGTAAACAACGGTTGCTATGGTAAATGTCGGAGCTTCGATGTTCTTACTTCTTAGTCATCAACAGTTCCGAAAATGGACCTCCAACTGACTTTTCCCACTCCATAGTAACGGTTGCTAAGGACGTAAACAATGGTTGCTATGGTAAATGTCGGAGCTTCGATGTTCTTACTTCTTAGTCATCAACAGTTCCAAAAATGGACTTCAAACTGACTTTTCCCACTCCATAGTAACGGTTGTTAAGGACTTAAACAACAGCTGCTATGGTAAACGTCTGAGCTTCGATGTTCTTACTTCTTAGTCATCAACAGTTCCAAAAATGGACCTCCAACTGACTTTTTCCATTCCCTAGTTACGGTTGCAAGGGATATAAACAACGGTTGCTAGAGACATCAACAATGGTTTCTACGGGAAATGTTTCTTTGATTCTTATAGAATCCCATAAATATACAAAGCCAAATGATCATTTATCACGAATTATATGGGAACTTATCAAAAACACGATAGCAACGGTTGCCATGTAAATAAACAACGGATGCTGCTAAACACGTTCACATCTTTCGGAGACCGACCTGTGTGCAAAATTTCAGGACGATCGGACTATTCCTTCCAAAGTCATCGTAAGACAAAAAAAAACCGCTGCCAAGTGCCTTAGCAGTATGCTTTCTCAAAGAGGCTTCAATATCACCGACAAACGCTTCCCAAACCTGTATTTTCACCTTTCCACTACCGTAGATACTATCATCTATTTTTCAAAAATTACAAAAAAATTATTTAATCAATTCAATTCGTATCTTTGTGACTGTGTAAAGTGTCGTTCTTTTTCAATTGACCAAACTATGTTGCGAGTGTTGATGTCTGCCCGGGCTCTCTTATTATTTGATCAAATGCAACAAAGCAAACGGTTCTAGGTTCTACACGATGCGAGACATTTGGACCTGCATAATTTTTCGATCAATTCATCTTGTGACTGTCATACGGTTTAATAGCGGTCAAAATCGATCCGCCCTGCCCTTAAGTCCGTTTTTGATCATTTTCGACGGCTGAGGTTGGAAATGATCAATTCAAAATCTATTTTGATCATTTTCGACGGCAAAAGACACCAAATTTTCCCAATTTTCTCTATAGTACGTTGAAAATACTGGAAACGAAACTTACATCAATTTTTTTCCCCCTTAGCAACGGTTGCTAGGGCGGTGAACAACGGTTGCTAAGGAGCTAATTGGGAAGATTTTGTGTCCTTTGCCGTCGAAAATGATGGAAATGGGTCATAAATTAATGATTTCCAACCTTCGTAACTGTTGCTAGGGAGGTAAACAACCGTTGCTATGGAGCAAATACAACAATTCAGTGTCCTTGGCCATCGAGTGTGACTTAAAACTGATTTTCCGGCTTGCCCCAATGAGCACTCATAAGGATTTGTGAGAAAACACGTTAGAAACGGTTGCTAGCGAAATAACCAACGGATTTTGCTGAAAATTTAACTCGGACTAGATCTTGTCACAACTAACCGGTGTGCAAAATTTCAAGACGATCGGATCATTCCTTCGGGAGTTATCGTGGACGAAAGAAACGAAAAAATAGACACCTTAACAACGGTTGCTAAGGAAATAAACAACGGATTTCGCTGAAAATTGAACTCGCCCGAGATTTTGCCGCGATTAACCTGTGTGCAAAATTTCAAGACGATCGGACCATTCCTTCGAGAGTTATCGTGGACGAAAAAAAACGGGACGCACACACACACACACACACACATACATACATACAGACACTTTTGAATTTCCATGTTTTTCGACCCGTAGATCACGAAAATCGAGGTCCCGAGGTCTGATTCGGTGGGTCGATTTTTGCCCCATTACAAAGCTTTCTCTTTGAGAAAGCAAAAGTCAGTCTGAAGCTGAATTTTGTATCGCCATAGCAACGGTTGCTAAGAGAATAAACAATGGTTGTTCCAAAATGAATGTCTTATCGATTCTCATCGATCGTCGAAAGAATTGGAGACCCATCGTGCATTGATGATGATTTTTGGAGTTTTTATCAAAAATACGTTAGCAACGGTTGCTAGAGAAATAAAAAACGGATTTGGCTGAAAATTGAACTCGACCGAGATTTTGTAGCGACTAACCTGTGTGCAAAATTTCAGGACGATCGGACAATTTCTTCGAAAGTTATCGTACGACAAAAAAGTGCACGTACGTACAGACAGACATTTTCGGATTTCCATGTTTTTCGACCCGTAGATTACGAAAATCGAGGTCCCGAAGTCCGATTCGGTGGGTCGATTTTTACCCCGTTACAAAGCTTTCTCTTTGAGAAAGCAAAAACTGTGGCCGCAAAATAAATATGTCGAAGATAAAAAAGGGCGAAATAATAAAAAGCCAGGCAAATTTCCCGTATCGAAAAAGAGATACAGCACATTTTGTTCCCCGCGTTGACCAAGCGCACCAATTCAACTTGTGTATCAGATGTATATATTCAGCGTGTGTATATATACACACGTACACCTATCGATTTTCCCCAAGTGAAAAGTCAATTTGACTGTTACCAGGGTAAAACGACTATGGCAAATAGAATTTATATACATTTTCCGCTTCATCTGTCCACGCCTCCGCTACGTTACTCGCGCCTCACTGTCATTAAACCAAGTCAATTAGAAAATCGCGTGTTTACGGGACACGTGCAGCACGTAGATCAGAACGAAGCTGTCGAGCCGTGGGATTACGGATACAAACCAACCAGGTTGAATATTAAACAGCTCGCCTCGACGCCTCCGTCGTGTCCAAGCAGTCTTCCGGACCGGCTCGTCCGTTATATATCGGTATACATATGCGTGCACGAGCGCAGCCAGCTGCAAAGTTCTCCGAGGGTACTATCCTCTTCGCAGTTCGGTGCCAACCAAAAGACAAACTACTCTGTGTATGTCATTGCGCGAGAATCAAAGCGCGAATAGCGACTCGGGGAGAAAGCTGTCTCCAATAAGCCAAATCCAAATGAGAGAGAGGCCCGGGCGCGTCAAAGGGAAACGCTGCCTCGGATTTTCCACTTTTCGGTCGGGGGCGAAAAAAAAAACCCGGGAAAAAATAATCCGCCGCGTGTACGCGCGTTCGATCAAACGCCCTCTCTCCGGCCGAGTTTTTTTTTCCTCTGAGCGCGCGAGCGGCTCGCTATATACGCTCGTCGCCCGCACGCCGCCATAGGCTATATTTAAAAAGAGCCAATAAATCGATCGGCTCCGGAGGATTATTAGGCGTGAATGCTCTCCTTCCTTTCTCCCTGTTTGAATGGAGAACGCAGATATCTCTCGGGCTGGAAAAGGCCACCAGATTGACACTTCCCCCTCTCGTTTCCTCCCCTTCACCCGCGAAGACGCTTTTGAGACGGCTAACTTGGCGAGATTTCGAGCGCGGCCGTCGACGGCAAGCCGAGTTTGGCCGCTGGCGTGTGTGTGCGTATTGGAATGGAAACTGCGCATCATCGGTACGGCGAGAAGAAAAGAAGACGAATTTGCATCGAGCGTATGGCTTGCCGCGATCGCGACGCTCGCCCAACCCGAGGAATCCCTCGCCCCCTTCCTCCCTTCAGCTTGGCGCATTTTTCACGCGCTTCTCCGGAGAATACGGCCGAGTTTAATCATGGGAATTCTATGCTGGGGCTTGATGAACTATAAAAGTTCGCGCGGCGCGCGAACGATATTTTACGAGCCGCGCGGCCGCCGAGCTGCGGTTGATCGCGCGAGTGGTTGGCCAGATGAAAAAGCTCTCGCTGGGCTCGCTGGGCTCAATCTTGATGCGCGCCGAGATACTTTTCATTTATCTTCCTCATTTATCGAGCTTCTGCGGGGTGGTGGGGTGCATTAAAGAATCGCCCTCGGAACGACGCGATATAAAAAGTCGTCGACACGACGTAAGCCATATATATCCCGGATGCGCGCAGCCAATCACCCCGTTATCTTTGCTCGCGCTATAGCCGGCGCATTGTACACGAAAATCCAGAAGCTCGCGATGACCCTTCGTGCACAGTTCGATACATTTTTCATCTCGGCGACGTCGTGTCGTGGATTGAGTGAAGGATGTACGCGCGAATCGTTTATACCGGTGTGTCCTACGTGGTCCTGGTCCCAAACACACCAAGGAAGTTCTTTTTTTTCTTTTATTTTTGTCACGCCCCCTCGTATTGGCCGCGGCCTGAGGTGAAAACGTTCGCCGGTGTGTATTGTGTGTTCTGCTCGTTCGGCTCTGCCATTTCTTTACCGCAGCTTGTAAAAAGTTTGTTCAACGGCTTCTCTTATGGCCGCTATTCATCGCTACACCGTATAGTATACTCTTGCGCACGCGAATTTCACTGCAAATCGTATACGTGGATGAATGAATGTTAATAAGGGCGGAAAGGAGCCATTACGACGATTCTGCAGTTAATTCATCAACTGTTAATTAATGAAACGAAAGTGAGAATTGATTTTTATATTTATGAAAAAGTACCTGCATTCCTCTCAATCGTTTGTCTCGTGCACTGGTTTTTCTCTGTAAGGTTTCAAGAGAGTATCAAATGAAGATTCAACTGTAATCATCATTTAATCATTAAAAATACTATGTTTTTTTTAGAAGAACAGCGGTAGTTTTTTTCTTACTCGAAGCCTCTTTGAGAAAGCTGTGTTATAATGCAGCCGGCAGTGATTTTTTTCTCAAATCTCACTGTCAAATCCATCATAACGGCTCTTTGTCACTGCGTTACCAAAAGAAAAACAGTAGTTTCCACAATGTTATTCCTCTTCGTGTATAAAAAGTTCCGAAGCTCGATTAGCTGCAGTTTCCCGCGTGAAAAGCAGACTCGGTTCGACGTTCTCTCTACGCCGGTAAATACGTAAATACTTTTCAACCCGAGTGATGTACCGACGCGACAATTTGATTAGATCCGAGTCTCTCTGTCTCTCGCCGGGATAACTACGCGTGTAACTGTTGCTCCGACTAACTATTCGCTCCACACATAGTTTCGTCGAAGCTCGGGACGTCAATCGGCTTTCAGTAATCTCGACTTTTCGTTGACTCTCTGTGCCCGTTTCGCGCCGACTGGTTACGTGTCCAGGGGCTAAAAGAAAGAAAAGACTCTCTGGAACAAAGACGACGCCTATATACATACGCGAGCGGAATAAAAGCGTACACACAAAGAAATACGCTCCATTGTTTTGTTTACGCGGTGGATATGACGAGATTTGAGACGAGAGTGTCGGTTATGCACGCGTAATTTGTCCCCTTGTCTTTCCGTGGCGCGCTCGAACATCTCGTCGTGGTGTATAATTGAAACGGTAAATTTTCGATGGTAGCCATTAAAGAAATAAAGAAAAGACAGATGATTATACACCACCGATACGATTATACATCACGCATCCGAGTGAATGTGCAAGTTTCACATTAGTCATACATGCAGCCCTGGATACATATCCCGTCTGTAAAAAAAACCTGAAATCCCAAGGGATAAATCTGCGCGTCGGCGTAGGTAGAAGGGGGGAGGGTGGAGTTGGCCCAGAAAAATTCGTCACACTTTTCGAGCTGGATCCAGGATGTTGAACCGCGTGTGATAGAGCAGGCAAACCTGGCATGAGGCTTGGAGAGGCGCGCACAGCAGCCGGCGCCGCTCGCCGGAGCCAGAGAGAGAGAGGGGAAAAATTATAGGCGGAAGTGGGCGTGCGCTGCGCTCTTGGTGAATTATTAACGCGGCAGCCGCATCGACCTGGAAAATCACGGAGTTAGGTGTGTGTGTGTATATGTGCGTGTGTGTGTGTGGGGGAAGGGGAGGGGGTGTACACGCAGCTGTGCCCTCTCCTGGGCTGACGCACGCGAATTAGGGGAGCTGCCCGGGGTTGATGCGCGGGCGCGGCCGCTCGTTCGCGCGTTATCACTTCGTGCCCACCAGCGTTTTACCAGAGAACCAATTAACCGGCTTTTTCTCCGGTCGCGGATTACATACTCCGCGGCGGATGGCTGAGAAACGGGCTGCTGCTGCTGTACCGAGTGGAAAGGAAAAATAACGACGCGCCAACTATGCCTTGGGTAAATTGTGTGTACGGATGGGCTGACTGATTATAGTTGGCGCGATGTCAAGGCACGTGTAGCTCGCTCCGTGGCTTTGCAAAGTTTGTTGGATACTCAAAGATACATCGAGCGCGGGGGTATGACTTTTATCATTAAAAATTAACTCCCGAGTTCTCGATAGTTGTTATGGAACATTGATTTGTCAATTAATACATTTTTCATGTATACGCTATGCTTCATCCATAAGTTATATCTATGTCTATATTAAACAGCTGAAATACATAAATTATCCAGTTATTGTCTAGACAACTCGTGCCCATACGAACTATGCCTCGACTATGCCTAGACATTGTCAGTCCATCCCTTCCTTAGGGGGAGGGGAGGTGAGTTTTGAGATTTGCAATTCGGGGAGAGAACTAATGAATTATAATTGTTTAATTCAGCTCTCGTGCGCTAATTCTCAATCCTACCTCGCAAAGTGTCGATGGAGAAGCACCTACGCAAAGATCAAACCGTGGAAGTGAAGATTCGAACAGGTCGTTTTAAAATTTCGAGCTTGCAAAGTAGAGGAAAAAAATGACCGAGTCAGAGTTTCATTGATTTTAGCCTATAGCTTTTCTCGGGCCGAGCCTCCGGTTTGCAGTCAAGTAATTCACATACGTCGAATATACACGCACGAGTAGTTTAATTTTAATGGCTCAGAACAGATTTGGCCTGTATCCAAGCCAATTTAAGCGAACATCCCCGCGTGTAGCCTACAATTGGCTGCTGTATTTCCCGCAGGCAAAATCAATCACTCCGCGATATTAGAAGTTTTAAATTACTGCAGCTCCGTTGGTTTATTCTCTTTTCTTAGTTCTGCAATACCTACGGGAATACGCGATTGTATACGTTTTTCGTTCAATCCTTCCCCAAAATAGTTTCCTGTTGGACTGATTTTCTTTTTCTCTATCCTATTTGAGGTTCGATCGAGAATTTATTGTCTCAATTTTCTTCCCATCCGTTCAATGCGTCAAGGAATTTGAATTGTTTGTAACTATAAAGCCACTTTCCATGAGTGCATTCGTTAAACATTTGAAAAATAATCAGGTAATATTTCTTTATTTCTATTCAAATTTATTTTTCTAAAAATTATAAATGTTAAAAGATTCAGCGTTTCTGAAATATATGTAAATGACACGTCGGATGTGACGTAACATGCGTTTCACCCCTTCGTATCAGCTCGTATTTTCATTGAATTGAAAAATAAAAAAATACGATCTAGTTATTTTAGTACTAATCAAATATGCCATAAGAAAAGAATCCTGCAAATTCCCTATTCCATCCTTAAATCCTCGTATTACAGGTGATGGCCTGTAAAGTGAAATCAGTTAGCTCTTGATTTGATTGGCTTTAACACGTAACCTTTGTTAGATCGAGAGTACGGACGAGATTGTTCTTCCAACAATTATTGAGAAAGCTGGGGAATAATGAGTTATAATTTACCACTCCGATTTTCAAAGCTCTATATACGAACTATTCATGTAGGCTTCATAAACGCACTTGTTGATATAAATACATAGATAATATATGACTGTAATTTGATTAGCTGCCAGGATATTTAGAGGGAAAATATGAAGGCATTCAGATTAATTGTTATCTTTTAAATGAAATCTACAGATAAAAAGATTGATATACAATGACAGACAACATTGTAATATCACTCTCGATTAAAAGCGATTGTTCTACTTTTTTCCATCAATAATACACTTTGGGAAAATAATTGTAAATGCAATATAAAAATAAACAATATTTTACGCTTCGCTACTTGATCGTAAAATTTATGGTCGACTTTACGAGGCTTCGTGAAAATTGTTACAGTCTTCCTCGCTTGATAACAAAAAATCATCGACCGGTTTCCAATTTTTCTTGTTGAGCGGTGAATTATTCAAATCGCTTCGAACGAAGGGAGGGAAAAATTGCCAGCAAAATTATCTTAAACCTCGCTCGATACCGCCTAATTCAAAAATCAAAGCCATTAATATAATAGAACGCCCTAGAACGATCGAACGTCAGCCCATTCGTCTTCCTTCTCAGGGACTCGCAGTTTGCTCATCGAATGCAATCCATCAAAAAATTGCTGCCCCCGCGCATACATTAGATTTAGGAAGAGTCTCGGGGAGGGCGATAAGTCTGCGCCGCAGCCTAAGATACGCAGATTTATCAAGAGCCAGACCGCACTGCGTGTGGCCTGTTTTGTTTACACAACCCGCATTTACGGGCTGAGTAATGCGCAAGCGTGGTTTCGAGCGGAGCGGCGAATTATCTGCCGGAGAGGGATAACGCGCCACTGAGATTACCCTCTGCTTTATACCTGCTTAACTGGCTTCTCCGCGAGAAATTTTGAGAAATATTGCGAGTTGGTCGAGTCGTTTGTCAAAATACTCTCCTACGCGGCTTAGTTTTCGGCGACTTACGCACGAGTTAGGGTCTTACAACGGGCCAAATATGACCCTGGCTCCTGTGCGCGCGTATAAACAACCTCAAGAATTATTGGGGATTATAGTGTAGATGCTAGTCGTGAATTAAAATTCAATCTCGTTGAAACGTGACGCCATACAATTTTCTTTTAGTAAAAGTAAGTATATCGATTCGCGAGTCATTCAAACAAAATATATTTTTCTCCGTAGATACAGGCATGAGGAAGAAGTTCAGAACAAATGTATAATTCACAATTTAACAACGTTTTTCAATCCACAGGAATAAAAAAAACTTTCCAAACACTTTCTAAGAATTTTTTGCCTATGAATCATACATTCGTTGAGAATTTCACCCGCACACGCGTCATCCATTCAAAATCAATGATGATAGTGAAAATATACCTCTAGAAAATCGGAACGTTAGAGCAAGCAACTATGCACAAGCTTTACATTCGACCATTCGAAAAAGTTCAATCGACGTTTGAACGAGCCAGGCTCATGGTGTGTGCATCGGAAGATCAACGCGACGAATCGCGCGGATCCAAAAATTGGGACTCCGAGTGAGACAAAGAAATGGATGAATAATTCAGTATTTCAGCGACAGGAAACCGGGGGAAAAAAGGGGAAGCTGTTTCTCTCGTTTTCTTTTACATGCAAAACGAAGTGTATTCCATGGGACGCTGGTGTTGTTGGCCGACGCGCGAAGAAAAAACCAAACCCGCATATTAAATTCCCGGGGAGGTGGGGATACTGACAACAAAAAACTCGAAGAGCAGAAGGGAGAGCAGCGCCAAAGAGTGAAACGAAGAGAAAGAGACTCTCGCTCGTATTTCCCCCGAGTGAGGATTTTTTCTGCTCGGCCGGAGACGCGCGTGACTTTAACCGGACTCTTTTTGCCCTGCTGCGATGACTGGATCCCAAACTCCGGCGTACTTTGCAAAATCTTGATGAGCCGGATTGAAAAGATTCCCGAATACTCGGCGATGTCCAGCCCAGAATTGGGTGACGACTTTCTCACACGAAATTAACCGATGCCCGGGAAGCGGTATGGTCGTGGAGAAAACGCATCGTGAAGGATCGCACCGCGCGAGATACGATGAGCCCTCTCTTTTGTAGTCTGAATTTTGCACAAAAGCATCCACAGGAGGACGTTCTGGAAAAAGTGCTTTTGCGGTTGACAAAAATCACAATTTCAAAAAGATATTGTGCATAGCTATGCAGCATCGTTGGAAATTTGAATACTTTGACGAAGGAAAAATGGTGGGCATTTGAAGAAGAATTGAGAATTTTCAATAGAAGAATTTTCAATCTGGCAGCAAATTTTTAATGAAAAAAAACTACGCAATTTAAAAAAAAGATACAATTCGATGATAGCGAAAAATTTTTTGAACAAAATTCATTTTGTATCTGGTCGATAGGATGAAAAGAATTTCAGTTATGCTGCAGTCAACCGTGCAATGAACATTATTTCGAGAAAAACTCGGCTTTGAAAGTATTAAACCGACTGATATTATCAAAATATCGGTATCGAACTCGTTATTACCTTTTAGTCTGACATCCCTGGGGCGCAAATGAGCTCTTCAGATGTTTTACTTTACGAGTGTTTGTCATGAAATAATTAAATCCACGGATTTCGAGTACACGACTCGCCCGAACGCTTCAATGAAATACAAATAATTTGATATTTTGTATTTGATTAATTAAATACTGAATTAGCCGTTCTGTGGGAGAGTTGCTGGCGGTAACCGTGGAGAGGATAAGGTTCCTATTTATAAACCATTAGCCGAGAGTGAAGTCTAATCAGGCTTGGCTTGCCCTCCGCTCTATCTTTTCCATCTGGCTTGGTGCGGTTCGATCGTGCGCACGCGCAAGAGCCGAGGCTCTGTTGCGTCTGTCTGGCCTTTCTATATTTATTACCGACGCCGCACTGCTTTCTTTTCTCCCTGGTCAATGAATTAAATAATGCGCGTCGCAGCTCTCTCGTCTACTATAAAACTATCGATCCCTTCGATTCGTCCTTGCAGAGCGAAGCGACCAGTGTCGGACAGCAGCAGCAGCGGCGGCGAAGGTTGGAGAGATAAAATCCTTTTAACCACAGGTCGAATTGAGTTGAGTCTTGGAACCGAATATTCATTAAACGAGAGGAGACGGGATAACCAGGTGCAGAAAGTACGAAATATACCCGTGTAAATAAGTTCCGCGTGCCGAGAAAATTTCGTACGCACCAACCGTTTAATTTCACGATGACGATTAGTCTCGACTCGAGCAGTTATTGGTGTGGTCGCCAGCAGCATATGTTGGCACTAAAAAGAGAAAAAAAAACACAGCAAAGTTTGCGTTCTAATGAAATTTCCAGCCGTGCGAATTCGAATTGACTCTCGGGGGTTCTTGTTTTCGTTGTATTAGTTCCCCATTCTGTAATTTCAATTTCCCCTCGGATTCTTTTGGTTTGCGTTTCCTACGAATTCCAGTCCAAATTCCTCCGCAGCATCGACGCTTCTTACAGGGAGTAGTATTATGCTTTTAGGGTTTCCCGTGAAGACCAACACTATCCCGCCTCTTTACAATTGTCCCCTCGCCAAAACTGACAATTTCCGATTGATGTCCGTGAGGATTGTTTCGATTCCACTCTGATTCACACAGATTATCTTGCCTTTGACATTATCAAGCAACGAACTCGTATTCGATCGGCCTTCACTTCGAAAGCAGAAAGATATTTTTATAGCTATTTAATAGCCAATTTTCGTGGCGAAAAGTAATAATACGCCACACAATTCGTACCGATACACATCGATACACACACGGAAGAAAATATGAGGTTAATTCCCCAGTTTTCGTGAGGACGAAATTGTATTTTCCGCGTTAATGCCGTAACAGCATAAAGTTTAAGGGAGAAACTTCATTACTATTTCTTCATTTTCTCCTAAGGCGAAAATAACATTCCGCGTTATGCTGAAACAGCACAACAAAATGAAAAGCTCATTCTTCGTATGAGTGAATTAGATGTTATGCGTATATAAAAAATAAGAACAAATTAACTATGCTTCTGATCAACAAAATGATTATTTATTGTTATTTAAATTATCACCCGTATGTGCACAGTAAGTTTAACTATTATCTCTCAATTTACCATTCCGCTCAATGTATTGAAATATTTCGATTTTGATTATGAAAATTCTAATTTACAAGGAAACGTAGAAATAGTGGAGTTTCTCCCTAAAACTTTATACTGTATCGGCATTAACGCGAAAAATACAATTTCATCTTTACGAAAACTGGGAAATCCACTTTATATTTTTCTCGGTGCACTCATGTGAATTGGGGGCAAACCAATTTTCAACACGTGCTATCCGAATATCCTCAATCGAAGCGGAAAATTTTAATATAACTCACAATATGATCCACAACGGCTATACATCCTTCGCCTCTCCCGACACACGGGAACATAATGATATAATTGCGTTGTCTCGCTTTCGACTTGCTCTCGTATCCGCGATCGCTTGTCTTTCCCACGCACTTGTCAATCTCTCGCATTTCAATAATGTTGCGCGATACGCGCGTCATGAATAAGGCATCGATCGAATCGATCTCAATGGGAAAGAACCCTCGAGAGAATAATGGACGCTAACTCGCGAGCCTCTCTATTCCCTCTATGAAACTCGGGCGGAGCGATCCCGGGTACGTATATATAGACACACGCGGAATGAGAAAATCAAACGGATGCCGTACTCGTCGGGGCGCGGAAAAACCAATTCGATCACGAGCGAAACATCCAGCCATGTAGATCCGCGCGCGATTTGCATGAGAATACGGCTCGAGGTCCGATAAGCGACAGACAAGCGGCATAAATAGGCCCGGACCGGGTTCCAGAATCGAGACGCCCCTCGTCGAGCCGTGGCGGCGGCGGCGGCGGCGGCTGTGGCGGCCGACCACGCTCGACTTGTTCTACTGAATCACCGAGCGTTTGCTCCCGGGGCCCTCGAGCGGATAACGCGCCGATTCGCCGCCAGCGGCTCGTGAGCCAACTCGCCCCCCGGCGTTGTCGCAACTTCTCGATCTGCCGCTGAGATGCCGCGTCAACCGTTAGCCACTGCGATTGTGCCGCCGCCGCTGCAGCGTGTGTATATATTCACCCAGCCGAATATGCGTCGACGTATTCACGAATTTGATGGGTTTGCACGCGGGGGTATGGCGGACGCGGTGGTCCGCTCTATTCAGACAAGCCACTGCCAATCTTATGATTTGATTTGTTTCATTATTCACGCGGCGGCGGACAGTGTGGTCACAATGTATTGCGTTGATTGCCGGCAGTTCGCCTTGCCTGTACCAACAGCCGCGGCGGGACTTTAGCGGGGACATTAATCGGGGACATTAGCGCCTCCCGCAAGTTGTTCCTCGGCGTCGACGACGAACCAACGTTTTTCGGTCTGGTAGCTCCGTTTGAATACAAGAGTTAGTAGAGAAAAATATGTAGTAGTCGTTGCTATATTTTATGAGTCAAACTACTCTATTCCCAGGAAAACGTACAATTTTCCCACTTCAAAATTTTACCATACTGTTTACAATGTACATTATTGTAGAGTCTACTATTTTGAAAGCTTTTCACTATAATTCTAGATAATCGTACAATAGTTCAATCTGTTTTACGTACAATTTTGAAGACGCGTGTGGTCGTGTATACGAGTGCCACACGTTCACATACGACCGATCAAAATTGATCGTACCAGTGGGATACGATATTTTACGTTACGAGAGCTCGTTCAAAGAACATTTAAAAAATGCACGAGGTGAAATGCCGTTTCATGCTCCGAATAACATAAAATGACATTGTGCATACAATACGGGATAAAAATATAGTAAACCATTACAATATTTGTCTATACTCGCATTCGACGTGAGCACGCGAATCGACATAGAATCGGCACATTAATAAGAGAGGAGTGGGGGCGCCCACTTTTTCCAGGGCAATTGAAAGATATTTACAACGCAGTTTTGCCGTACGCAAATCGCGATAAGCCACTACGTGCATACGGGAGTCGCGCTCTGGCCGAGCTCCAACGACGTCTTATTCCACGAGCCAGCCAAACTCGCGCGCACATCCCATTTGCTTCGCACTCTTCCGCCGTCTACACTCGTATGTACGTATGTATGCATATATAGGTGCGCTTGTACCGCGGCCGGCTGGTATCGCCGAGATCAGCCCAGTCAACGGATGTCCTAGCGACTCGCCGGTAATATCCCCCGCCCCGACCGACGTACTATATGCGATGTAAATGGAGTGAGCGTACGTATATATACACACATACGGGGGAGGAAAAAGAGGAGATCGAACCGAAAGCGAAACCTGTGCTGCCGCAGTTCGAGTCGGAAGTTTGAAAGGGGGCCAAGAGCCACTCGAGCCTTTCCCCCTCCCTCTCTTCGCTCTGCGCAAACGAAAAGAAAAAAAAGGCCGCGTGTGCGTACGGTTTGTTTCATCAGGTAACGTATGTATAGATGAATAGCGCGATTTTCTCCCGACGATTGCGCGGAGGCTGCAGCGTCAGTGATCTAGCGGGCTGCGGCGGTGCCGAGGGAAATTTTAAGTATTCAAGCGGACGAGGCGTCCCAGGTTAAACGGGAACGGGGCAGATTTGTAATTGGGGTACGACTTGATATTTCATTCTCTTTCTCGTTATCTCTGCTCCCCCTCCCGCTCGGCGGTTCCTCCTGCAGCATCTCTCTTTCTCTCCCTCTCTCGACACGTAATTTGAATTCGATTAAGTGCAAATTCGGCGTTTGGCCTTAGCTAATTATTTATGTACACGCATAAACACGTACTGGCAAACTGCGCGTGCTATGCATTAAGCCAGGCTGCGGATATTTATTCGCCGCGTATATACTTTGGGTGATTGCTTGTTCCAAGTGCTTCGAAACCAAGTCGGTTATAGTTCGGTCCTTAAAGGATATCACAAGGAGATAGAAGGGGGGGGAGCATTGAATTCACCGCCATCTTCAAATTGTGAATTTCTCCTAGTGGCGCGGCGGTGCAAAAATAGACCTTCAAAATCGACTTGAAAAACACCCGAGTTCCAAAAATGCCCGTTAGTATGTGTGACCTTCCTGGAACTTTTGCACACTAGTCATTGGTGGCGAGATATATGTTAACCGTGAGTCCGATTTTCAGAAGCAACCGTGCGTTTATTTTTCTAGCCATCGTCATTGCGGACATTCGCATGAGCTCTTCAACACATAAGCTTTTTGAAGGAAGCGCACTTATACTAATGCAGTTATCTCTCAATTTGAAACAGTAGAGATTGCGCGATAAAAATTAGTGAAATAGTGTTTCTTCATTTTAGCGATGAGGCTTTCGTGTGAATCACAAAAAACGACCCAAGTGTTTCGCGCGTGGGTCGATTAATTTGTAAGTAAATTGAAAATTAGCGCGGAAAAATGTGTCTAAATTCAACGGAGATCATCGTCGCGACGCATCATCAGAACCTTCTTTCTGCTTCTCGACTTGAATTCGAACAGCCCGCGCCGTGGCGTCTCCGATCAAAGTTCTACTCTGATAGGCACCGAAGCGTACGCGAATACAGCCGCAGCGGCGACATTAATTTGCGCTGCGCGCGATGAAAGAAAAAGAACGCGGGCATATACATTATTGGGGCGCGATATTTCAATGAGGCCGCGGGGCTGATAAATTTTAATGCCGGCGCGCGATACCCACTTAGCAAGTGGTGCGGCGCGCGTGCATATCACGAGCCGAGCACCGGAGATAGGTAGCCGCGCCGCAATGACGTCGTCGACGGCCTCTTTCTCCCCTCACAAATCGCAGAAATCAACAGATGCAGTCGTACGGAATTGGGAAAACATACACCGTCTCGAAAAATTCGCGAATCGTTTATGACGTTCAACGCTAGCTTTGGACGATCCCAAATAACCGAAGAAAATCCGACTTTCCATCGTCTGTTATAAATTGGAAATGCTGACTTATTTTCCAATTTGACAATGAACCTCTGGGATTCATTCATCGATATAAAATCGAAGAGTAATATCTATTCATTCAAACGTACACTATTTGAGCTCTTATTAAATCTCAATCAAAATCTTATACGAACGAGAAAAAATTCACGAAAAACGACGTGACATTCCCGTGGAATCAATTTTAGGCATTTTTGTCATGCTCTCGAAATTATGTATAGTTTATTTTGTCCGATGTTACCGTATTTGACGTTGATAAAATTTATCACTACACAATCAATGAATCCCTCTGTATGTATACGTCTCGTGTGAAATTGCATTGCGAGGTCGACGCTTCGGTGACTATGACTACTCCTCTTTGAGCTTCGGACGACGCTCCCTTGATTAGAGGCTCCGATTCTTTTTCGACACTTCGTTATCAAGACTTTTTCACCGTTTTATAATTTTAACTGAATTTACACAGGTCACGCAAGGGCAAAATTAAATATATCGTAACCCAAAATTAATCCTTCAAACCAATTGTAAAATATTGGCGAAGTCGATGTAAAAACGAAGACTGCGGACAAATCTCTGGAGTGAATCTTATATCCAGTGTGACCTACTACGGTCAAGCATCATATACATAATATCTATAAAAAATAAAGTGAACACGAGTGAAGTTTACAGGACGCGCTAATTCGACTTTGCCCCAGGTGCAGCTTATCAAACGAATCCCCCAATGATTTTGAATTCGAAACATTCTTGCTTACGTGTGGCGAACGAGGACGCGTTACACATTTTCCAAGAGCTCACTGGAATCTCTTGATCCGTTGCCGGAAACTTACCGCTTAAGAATTTACGAAGTTGTTGATTTTGAATACCGAATCAGAGGGTTTCAAATTCATACATTGTGCAGCCGAGTCGAGGTGCATTTGAATTCACGCGGTATACTATTTCGGGTACGAGTCAAATGCGTTTGTATGTGATTACCTCAAGGGAATGGCCGAATGAGAAGTAAAAGGAAAGATCGCTGCCAACCGCATTAGCAGTGCCAGCTTTCTCCAACCCGCACGACCTCTCTGCCAATCACTTGTATACGTAATTGCATTTGATTAATTCATTAAGTTTGCGCGTTAACTAGTTTTCCCTCTTACCATTAATTGCTAGAAATGCAAACAGCGATTCATATGGGAAATCATAAATATTTAGTCTTCTTTGCCATCAAACGTACTGGAAACAATTAAACCTCAACTGTAATGTTTCATTTCCTTAGCATTAGTTGACAGGGATGTAAAAACGGAGAATCACGATGATTTTATATCCTTTACCATTAGGAGTAATGGAAATGTAACTCACGTTAACTCGTTCCTCCCTTTAACAATGGATCCTAGTAAAATAAACAACGGTTGCTACTGAAAATCGAACTGGCTTCGAATCCTGCCAATAATGACTCGTTTTCCAAATTTCAGAAAGATCGGACGGAAGATCGGATTTTCAATCTACTTTCGTAGATTGAAAATATAGAAGGTCCGCGTCCCTAAGTCGAGAGATCGATTCTCGTCACCACTGGCCAGCAGACTACGTATGTCGGAAGTACGCAAGAAAGCCGGAATAGCGTTTGGCAGCCGGTGCATCCGTCATCCGGGATATCGCTTTGAGCGGGGGTCGCCGGAGGAGAAAAATGCCCGCAACATGGGTGACGCGCGTATATTCGGACGGTGAAGAGGTCGTTTGCCGGGACGAAACAATGGTCTCGTGATGCCCGCCCGGCCGTGTACGTCATTGAAATTCACGAAACGCGTGCACGCGCATACGCCAAGTCATAACCCGGTAGCCGGGGCATTTTTATCATATCGACCACAGCTCATGGCTGCTTTGTAATCGCTCGTAAAGCACTTTATTGGGGAGGGGGGGGGGCACGGCATTGGCGGTTTGCGCGTTTTTCGGGGTGGAGTGTGTGTGTGTGTGTGAGAGAGAAAGAGGTTTATTGTCGGGGCTCTTTTATGAATACGAGGTTTTGATTATTTCTCGATGAACATATGCACGCGTATATTGACCGACCGCGGCATATGAACGCGAGAGGGACGCAACGATGAGGAGCAGAACACGGATGTAATAATATACATAAATGCGCGTGTATATTTGTCCAGCGGGTCGGTTTGTCGATTCGTGGCCCGCTTAATTGGGAAAATGATGTGGCGAATCGAGAGGCAAATGAGTTGGTGGGCTTCGAATTTTGCGCGAGATATATCAGGAATATAAAATGGTCGAGATGCGCCGACCAAGGCGGGATTCGCGAGAAGCAACTGAACGAGCGAAAATGAGCTGATCCATCGGCAGAGGAAACGGCGGATAATAAACTAGCACGTTGCGTTATATGTATACTGCAGTTGTATCTTGTTACGTATAGTTGCGAGCTCGCAAAAGTCGAGTGAAAAGGGTCTGGCACTGGTCAGACAGCGAGTGTACGCACGGCGACAATGTTTCCACCACTGTGGTTGCTTTGTTCGTGAATATTTAGTTTTGCCCCTCGTCCACGGCCTTTCCAACGCTCGACCCAACAATTCCGAATCCGTTTCCGCTTTCGGTATCGGGGACAAGTGCGCAGAGTAGATAAAGGGATGGGCCGCTCGGTCAATGACGTAGGTGATCTCATTCTCCAGTATTATCGTTAGAATATATACGTGTATATATCCCGGCTCAGTTCCATCCACTTACAAATTGCTCGTGGGTACGTCTATGTTGCGACCTTGGATGTATTGACATCGGCGTCAAAAGTGACCACGACTGATTTATCCTTGGACCGAACGGATATCTGTACCTGTTTCAAGTAAATGTACACGAATGTCGCGGTGTTGTCAGTTTCTCCGGTTAAATGGAATAATTATCGTTTAATAGTAAGAATAATAGTGGATGAGTAGGTCAAGCGTTTTTGGAACAATATATTGTCAGCAACGTTTTGGGGTTGACGCAGTTGTCTGTCCCCCTCTCCGTTGATTCACTCATTCGAGCATCATTACAAGAACAATAAGACGAAAGAAAGACCCCTCGGGTCGTGCATCTTTTTCCAATAATAATGTGCGTATCCCCCACGCTCGGCACCCCTTGGGTGGGGAAGATGTTGATCTTGGTCGTGCTGGTGGCACGAGCGAGGAGCTCAGGAGAAGACAATTACGAAATGAATCATGTTGAAAATGTCCCACAGTCCGGTGATCCCCCGTGGGATACAATGATTGTCATCGAAGCAAAATCACATTTCCATTTCGGGGCGAAGAAAAGCACATCTCGCAATCTCCCTACGGAGAAGAGGACATTTCGTGGGAAGTCGCACTTCCGGAATGTCAAAAGATTCATATCGTCAGGAGGGTCGAGAATTTGAAGGATAGTATATGGGGGACGACCTTTTCTGTCTGTGAATTATTCAAATTCACGCGCGGAAGAATATTATTTCAGGGGTGGAAAGACGTTTCGTTTCGGTTTTTCTTCAGTGAAAAATCCCATTTCGCGCGGGGGGAGAGACGCGTGGCTTTAGTGGAATTTACACCGATGCAGGGGTTAAATCGAGCAAACGTTCATTATACTCGTATACGGCAAGCTCGGGGAAAATCTCCGTGAAATGTGCTTCTCTCTCCAGGAGCCATCGATGCGTGGTTGAAAATTGTCCCGCGCGTATACCACGCGAGCTCGAGTAGCTTCCCAATCGAGGGGTGGGGGGCTGCGGTACATCGGGAGAGGAGCGAAAGAAGCCGCTCGAGCTGGTGTATACGTGCGCGGCCGCCGGGGCGCGGAGGGGGTGAGCTGCAAGCTCCGGCCGGGGTGGGGGTCGCCGCCGCCGCCGTCGTCGGCGGCCGGTTCTATTTATAGAAGCGCCAGCCTATGTATAGCTTGGGAGCGGGCTATGCATAGCTACGCGCTTGCTGCTGCAGGTTCAATGAAACCAGGGCAGCGTGCGCATGAGCGGACCGCCGCCGCCGCCGCGCTCTCTGCGTCGATTACGAGTGCCGACACTCCAACAGGACTCGAGTTTTCTCTCTCTCTCTTTTCAGTCGATTCCGAAGAAGTTTGGAATTGAGTCACTCCTTCGTAAGTCATTTCCCGATGGTACACTGTCCCCTCGTGTCGTTCGTCGTCCTCCACAGCCTCCCAACCCCCCTTTAACCCTTTGCGGCATAGTGGCGCTGGTACACGAGCCACCGGGGCGTACATCGAAATTTGAGTTTCGATTGGCTCAGGACAAAGGACGTGTGGGTTTTCGAGGTAGCCGATTGCGAATCTGGGCCTCGGACTATCAATATCCAAAGTGACGGGTCACTTGGAAATTTTACAAATTGGGACTCCTAAAATCGCGGCCACGTCTCGCGTGAAATTCGAAACGGAGAGAAAAAAGTCGCCAGAGATTTTTCGAACTTAACACGTAGATACGGCTTTATCTTTTGAAGACCCAATTTTTTCATGTTTTCGTCACGCTTGATGTTCTTCTCGTGTGTTTTGAAATTTTTAGTAAAGGTGAAATCGAGAAATATATAAGTCGGATCAGACATCGTCTCAGTTTTTAGCGGGGAATTCGTGCGGTTTCGAGTGTTCTATTCAATGCACCTGCGCGGATTTTCAGGCCAGAAACAATTGTATGTTAACATATTGGTATTCACCACTCGTGATTGCATGGGACAATGAAATTTTAGGTACGGCCTCGCCACTTTGGTTTTGACCACATTAACTCTACAAATACACTTTTGCAGTTTGAAATTTTAATATTCTCCCGCGTGGTTTGTTCCTTTGTGAAATTGAAATTTTATCTAATTAGAGTATCTGCACTTGCTGGCCGTACAACTGCAGCCTCTCTGTAGTACCGGCTGTTCAAACGTATGAGGAGCTGATTATTTATCCAGTCCAAAGATCCGTTTTCTGTTTTGGAAGATTATCTCACGAGACGTGACAGATAGTCCGAAAAATTGCTCCTAAGCCCCTACCCTCCCCCGTCTCGGCCTCCGATAAGCCTAATATGACACTGACGTTCATTTCGCGTAATTATAAAAGAATTATCATAATTTTGAGAATAATTTTTTCAAGATAGCTCAAGTTACAGCAAATTTTCGAAGCTGTTTGAGTCTACTACATCTTTCAATCTTTCGGAGCTTTTTGGTATCATGTGCTTTTCTGAAGTATCAGTGAGAATACCGTTGACTTTCAACAAATCCTAAAAGGGCATCGAAAACATTTTCGCCTTTGCGTGCACTCACTTACGATGAGATTGAACTGTTGCACTAATCGCAGAGCATCTGACTGGCACCAACATCTGAAATTGCAGATACGAGGCAGAGTTGCTGCCTTGCGACTCGTGTGTATGTGCGGACACCAAATACTTTTTTTCAATTGGCGTCGTGCTCTGAAAAGACTCTGATCAATAGCTATGGCGGCTGGATTTTCACTGTCAGGAATTGAGAGAGCATCGCCAAAATTTCACCCGAGCTTACTGGATCCAATAACATTGTACGGGCCAATTCCTGTTAAAAAATATACTATCCATCCTAATTCCCCAGTTTTACGTCATGCCCGAGAATAAAAAAAAAATGTCGTGAATCTCAATTATTTGTCGTGAAACAAAATACCGCAAAAAACCATTCCAACACCTTTGGAATTCAGCAAATTTTCAAGGAGACAAGCTACTTATGTAGCCAAGCTAGTGAATGCACACTCGCTGTGGTAACTCGCTCGATTCTCAAGCCGGCAATAAAGTCTTGTTTCACCTAGGTTTCAGGAGCCCGCGTATTTGTGTGTACATGTATAAGCCCTTGCGCTTCAACAATTTTCTTCTCACCTTGCTTTGTCTCTCGCGTCATTTCTCTTTTTTTTTTGTTCTTGAGGCGGAGATAATTAAGAAGACGTCAGTCTCGTGAAAAGAGTAAGGCAAGTGAGCTCAGACCTTTGAGCCGTCGCGTGTTTGTTTATTTACTCGCACGGGTCTTCTGCATCTTTTTTTTGCCTCGCTATGCCTAGTTTTTTCGGACCACGGATGAAACAGGGATACCTTAATTGACTCTCGTTCGTAGGTTCCCTTTTGTATATAGACGAGAACTCCAAATCCGTTTGTCGTTTCGTCTGCTCACGTGACTTTTTATTCACTAGATCCGATTGGTGTAATACGGATTTGAATGTGTCACTCGAGTTAGTACTAAGTGCTTTACGCCAGTGATGAGAGTGTCAGCTGAATTATTGTAATTGGATGAGATTTCTAATTCCAATTAATTTCATAGAATTATGGATAATTGATCGTCAACACATGTAAACCCTTGACGATTGGGCTCAATCATCGCCTCTATTCTCATCCGCTTTTACGTAATCGCCAGCATTTGATGTGAATAATTTTTCGAAATTGTTCAAGCCTTCCGCGTGATAAATTTTAATATATCTTTAAATCGAAATAAAATAGTTTCACAGCGCATAAAATGCTCTCGAATAGATTCACGCCCGTAATAAAAGCTTCATGATATTATAATCAAAATAACGAAGAAAGCATCATAAAACGTGTTTCCGTAGTAAAACTCGGAACTCATAAAAGACCGAGGATTTTGACGTTCTTTGAGGTAAGAAGAGGAATACAGCGTTTAGAAAAAAATTCCCCGAGCCCTGGCTTTCTGTGAAACTCTTTCTCCTTGTTTCGCAACTCTGGAAGTGAGTTGATGCTGGACGACTTTTCAACACTAATAGGACGATGCTGGCTAAGCGGAAATTATAAGTTTCGTCCATCCTATGTTTTCCCGACGATAAAATAAAAAAAACTTCGCCCCGCGACACTTCCCGACTCTACATTTCTTTGCAGTTCTTTTTTCTTATATATAATTACTAAACTACTACTTGTCTTGTCGGGGGGGAATGAGTTTACGCGAGCGTGGACCCATATTAAATGGCGATGCTGGATAAGCCGTCTTTTTATACAAATTGAAAAGTAATATTTTCTTTTCGTGTCGTGAATTTTTAACCAGCCCTGTGTCCTCCGCCGCTGCTCAAGTATACACTAGTCGTCACGTGGGAAATTTCGTTAATTAAATTTCGCAAAGTATAAGCTCTGAAACTTGTGAAAGCGATGCGAATCAAAACTTGATTTTTTCCCGCGACAACGCTGCAGCATTGCATCACAAAATATCGAAGTATCATTATAGAATCCGTTAAACAAATAACTCGAGAAGAAGAAAAATTGATCAGTGTTTTCATCACTATTTGTGTTTGGCTAAACAACTATATTTAGAATATTGTTGATATGAAGCTGTCAAACATTTTTTACGTTCGATTTGACTAGATGTGCATAACAATAATAATAATGAACCGTCTCCGAGCCTGTGGCGACTCATCGGGTTTGCGCGTAAGCATATAGCGTTTTAACGCGCACCACACGATTGCAATCAATCGAAGAATCGAATATCCGAATTACTTTGTGTCATTGTCATTGGAACTGCGAAGCTCGTTTATCCATTAACGAAGCTTCCGTACAAAGTGGACCGGTGTAGAGGGACGCCCGATCTGCATACATGCATAAGCACAAACATATTCGATGGTGGTGGTGGTGTCAAGTAACGGGAGGTTTGGTCACTATGGGGGTCCGAGTCGACACACCAGCTCTCCGCTTCTCTCTATCTCAAATCGAATTCGCGTCGACGCGGATCGGATGTCAGCCTATAGCTGCGAACGAGCTGTGCGCGATACAATCGGCAGACCGCTGCGGCATAATTTGCGCTGACGTTGAAGCCGTTACCAGCCGCATAATCGGCCCACAGCCTGTGTCCCTCTGTCTCGTATCTCGTGCGATTTAACGCCAGCTGCCGTCGAGAGCCGTGATCCGGAGTTAAGGCCCGGAGGGTGTACATGCACCGAACCATCCGCACTTTTATCCCTCCCTCGTGTTTGCAGCTGTTTCTCATTCTCCCCAGCTTCCACTTGCTTCTCTCTCTCTGAATGCAAAATAGTTCCAAATTACTTTTCAATAGTGAGTAGCTGCTATTCGTCAGTAAACAAAATCGCACGACCGATCGGCAGTGTTCAAAATAACACGTTTTCCTCTTTGATATACCAATAGTGTAGTTTTGGTTAACTTTTGAAACTTTACTATCTATTAGTAGGAAAAATAGTTTTACTATAATAAACAGAAGTTTTTTAACTATCTTAATTTTAGAAAGTTGGCTTGGAAACTCGAAATATTTATGTAATGTTAGACATCACAGTTCGGGTTGTATGGTTATCCAGCGAACATCGTGGGGAAATTATCAATTTAGAAAACAAACCGTCGATTACCAGATTGATTGATTCTATCTTTTTGAAAAAAGGCTAACATTATTCTTCCATCAATCCCATTTCTCCCCTATATGCTTCATATCGAAAAATTGAATCCGATGTGATTTGATTCTTGCAATCAATGTTCAAACACATCAAGAACAGACGTGAATTTATTTTTGTCGAAAGAAAAGAAAAAAAATGACATCGCAATTTCACCTCGGGATTGATGTCCAATAATTGATCCAACTTGTGTCACGCGCCTCGTCGAAATCCCACAACCAGCTGGAAAATATTTTTATATTTCGAGTAGGTTGGTCATCAAACTTCAGTATCACAACTTGGAAAAATAATCATCCACGTCCACATATGGGGAGGAATGGAAATTATGAATCATCGAACGAGGCCCAATTCGAATTCTCAAATCATAGGACGTCGAGTCCGCGTACACTGGGATAGATGATTTTTCCAACGCCAAACCGATAATAAAAAAAATACTCGGCTGTAGGTCGATGATAACAGCCGAGATTCGCAGTAACCCGCTCGGACACGTTGCCTAAACTATTGTACAGCATTGGTGCGCGCTTCCTCTTGGTTTCTTTGGCGCAGCAAGGCGAAATTCTCTTGGGTGTTACGTACAGCTGTGCCGAGTCAGCGAGTCGAGTAGAGTCGCGCTGCAATTGCATTATGCCACATAACAAGTTCTCCGAGTGCTTCCTGATCCAGCGTGCTTTGTACGAGTGGAGAGCGGCATCGGTTCGTGACGTCTGCGGCCTGGCTGAGCTTCGCGTGCATCCGTGGAGGAGGGAAAAAGCATCGGGCCTCGTCTGTTCGCTTCTTCGCGATAATTTTCATTGCTTATTTTCGCCGTGGAGTTTTTTACATTTTTTTTCCTGCGAAACGTCGTTCGACGATTCAGCTGTGTGTGGCAATCATATGACGAGATTGAAAGAAATACGTATCGGAATGAGATGAAATTTTTAAAAAGCTATAACTTTTTGATTTTCACGTTTTCCCGTGACCGGCAAAAAACTAATTTTGCTGCAGGCAATAGGGTAGAAAAATTTCTCCCGACGTCCAGTATTTTCATGTGCGTAGAATATAGAAAGTTAATTGGGTCGTATCAATCTATTCCATTCCCAACACAATAATCGGTGAAATATAGATTTTCGTAATTTCCGATATGGTATATAACTATACGATGGACACGACGTCATATCGTTAATACCGATATGTCACGTCACACGCATTTCATCCTCCCGTATTAGCTTGAATTTTGACGAAAATTTTTATCGAGAAAAACCGCTGCTAACTGCATTATCAGTATGCTTCCTCAGAGAGTCAAAAGACAATCACAACACGTATACGTACGCTGATAGAGACATTATTTGGATTTCATGTTTTTCGAGCCGTATAGATTACGAGAATCGAGGTCCAAAAGTCGAAGTTCGAGAGTTTGATTTTTGCCCCGTCTCACGAAGCAAAAAAACTATATATACCCGACAATTTTCGCGCACTTGCTACATCGATTTCCAAGATACAGAAAGAAAATCGTCGTATATTCTTCCCTCTTAGCGAACTCGCCGACGCCAAGTGCTTTGATAAATCGCGAGCCCTGGGTGTACACGTCCACCCGCGATTCTCGAGGAACAATTATCCTCGCGAGATGGCTCGCCCAAACGGCGGAGTAAGACCAACACCCCGAAGACTGGAACGCCGAGCGTATATACACACACACACACACACAACTGCATAAACAGAAAAGCGCGCGGGAAAAAGCGTTAAAAACGAGCGAGAAAGTGCGAACGTCGGGGATATATCTCTTGGCTCGGTGCAGGGGCGAGGAGGGCGGGGTAGACCGCTGCCGCGCGTAAAACGAGCTCCGCAGCGCCAACGGCTGTGTATATATATATATATATACGTGTATACGTTGGGGCGCGGGGCTGGAAATAATAAAGCAAAAGCGAGGGAGAAAGAAGCGGCGGCGCGGCAAATGGCCGCGCGGGCGAGCGCTCGGCGCTGGGGGGTAAAATTTAATATTGGCAACGCGACGACAGCTCCTCGGCGCATCAGCAAATGCTTGTTTGCGAAAACGAGGCCGCTCGTCTCGGTGTCGAAGTGCGTCACACCCCACCCCACCCCCTACCCCGGCATTCCTCCCGGCCTTTCGTCCTGGCTCTCGCCGCGTGGAATATCGGCCCTACTTGCTTATCCTTTTCCCTCATTTTCCACCTCGTTTTTTTTGCCTCCTTCCCCCCCTACGGTAATAGCGTTACAAGAGATTTTATGCGCCGGTCGTAAAAGCATCGCGCGATACGCTCGTGCGTTGGCAGAGCCGATGGCGAGGACCGGAGGAGCTCGCCGGAGGGATGTGCGGTGCTCGAGTTGTCAGGCTGATCAACCCTCCCGGCTCGCGTTCGAATAATTATAATCCATATATACCGAGGTTAGACATGTTTTATAGATGACACGGGACAATCATATCTGGCCACAAATCAGATGGCTATTTTTATGCTTTACGTGATTCTATTTCAACCGTGAAGTGTCGATCATACGAGAGGTGGCCTTGGATCCTACCAAACCTACTCAGATTGTCTTTTGATTAGCGAGAGAAAACTGCATACTCATTGTTTGTTTGTTACACTTACAATCATGTATTGATATTTCTTGGCAGATTTCCATTGGCTGTTTCTGTTGAGCCTCTAAAACTGGTCGATGCGTATTCTTTTGTATCTTGATAAAACGAAAAGTACGGAAGGAATGTCGGGCTTATTGAAAATCCTCGTGACTTCACGATCTCCCCCTTTCATCCACTTCTATATCCGAATCGACGTGGCGTCCTGAAAAACTTCAACCCTCTGTATCTTTGCTTCATCCCCTTGAATTTTGTCGAATCAAGATACGTGTGTCGATTATTTTTGAGAGCTCGAAAAAGAAACATCCACATTCCGAGGTAAATCCTTTGAAAAAATTAAGAGTATTTCTACCATCGAAAGTGCAGTCAATTTTTTTCTCTGGGATTGTTCAATTCCATTATCCTACTGTCGTTGGTGAAATAAAAATGAGCCGCGCGGTTTTTTCTTCGTTTTCAATGCAACGTCGGCAATGTTGTATAGTAACCAACAGACTGATTTCCAACGAGAAAAAATCCACAGGATCATGCATGATATATTTACTGGGTTAATCGAGTTTTGGGCAGCTTGCCAAAAATGTAGGCTGGGTGCCGAACTCATTTCACAAGCAGGTCCAGTCGATGTAACCGAGAGAAGCTTCATATACTTTTATTACCTCATAAATACTAGAATGCAAAGCGCCAACATAAAATTAAAAACTCTTCTGAAAAGTAAATTTGAAATATATTCACACTGTGTATATATTAACTCTCATCCACATCATAAAATAACATACATTATTGTTCGATCAAATTTCTGAAAAAAAACATCCAATCTATGTTTTTGCAATCATAGCAGTATCACACCCAAAGCAGTATGATTTCGAATTCCGAATACGAACCTTACACTCCCTCTAAAAAATTGTATAAAAAATGTATATTTTATCACAGACATGGGTCGCGAGCCTGTAAAATTTTCTCAAAACTCAATATTTGACTCGTAATTAAGTGAGAAAAAATGGCCTAGTAAATTTCGACATCGCACTTCACGAATCAGTTACTAGAGTTTTAAAATTCATGAGTCTAGTATGTCTAGTAAATCTAGTAAGACAAGGAACGTCTTTTTTTGACCGTATACTAGGTTTACAATTCTCTAAGGGTTGAAACTGGTTCGAGCGTATCACACTAAACTGGGGATTGCGTTGAGTCGTGGCCGGACATCGCTAATTGTCAGGTGAGTGAGGCCAACTGAGTATAATTGGGATGAGACTGCACCAATAATAATATTCCGGATTCGTCGCAGGGCAATAGAGGAATTGGGGCGGATGTATGTGTGCACACTCGCGGCAACCGCAGCGTTTCTCTGGGCACACCCGTGCAGTAATTGCGTAAGTAGACTTTGTTGCAAGTTGCGAGTACATACCCGGCGCGTTGCGCAAACCGGCAGCCCACGAGACAATCTCCGAGACTTGCAACCGACGTGTTAATTCCTAACCAATAACTTGGTATTTTTCAATTGCCACAAAAGTACGTTTCCCTCCGTAACGACTGTTTCGCGTGCAGACTAATTCTATGACAGAACGACTCGGGCGAATCCGCTGGTAATTTCATCTGAAACCTAAATTGGACAGAGTTTTAATTTGAAACTCTCATATGATGTATATTATCCTCCGTTGAGTTGAGCATTGTATTCTTCGATGATTCCTCACATCAAGGATGAAATCTTAACGGATCCATTATTACTTTCATTCGAATAATATCGCACGAATGGAAAAATCATCAAAGTCAGAAAAATACACGAACAGAGTGATTCCTTCATTTTTAATATTTCCCATCTGCACAGTTACTTTACTCGAGAACCTATCGTTCGCGATTATTCATCATTAATCCTTTCTTGAAGGATCATCATCATTATTCTCTCATCGTCATAAATATAGATCTACTATCTTTTTGTCATTTCTTACAAATAAGCAGCAGATCTCAAAGTTTCACAGACGAAGCCCACAGTGTTCTTCCATAAATATATGTTCAATCGGGTCAAAAAAAATCACGTGTCCAACCGCTTGAGTTAGATAAAGCAAACTACTGAATGTGCTAGTCAGAAGATTTGGAACGCGGTAGTTTTCGCCGCAATTTTTGAAATGGGCTAGTTCTAATCAGACTCTCCAGATGTAGCAGTCTTCCAAGAAGGCGAAGTTTTATTGAAGTATCGAAACAGGTCGAGATGAATATTCATCCGATACACTCAATATAAATATATACACACAATATCGTGGCCCACACGCGGCCGCATTGTATTCGGGGACGCAAGACCAAGACTCAGGCATGCCCATGCATATTCACGAACGAGTCGAGGCCTCCGTGGCGCGAGGTACAAGATGAGAAATGCACCAAGCTTCCCTATAGCGAAGGTGTCAGCCCTGTAGTGGCAAGTAGTGAAGTGTCATCGCCGCTGTCCTCTCTTTGCTTGTATAATTCCCCCCACCCCCGCTCCTCCTTATTTTCTTTGATAATTTCAAGGTGCACTGAATTTTAATGCGTCTTCGCATTTGCCCAACGAGTTTTTATGGTATCTGCATTCGTGGACGTGCAGTTCAATGCGAGGCACCGCGAGACATCTGAATTATGGACAATTCATACTTGTATCCTTCGGTAATTAGCTTACTGTCTTGGAATTGGTTTTGGTAAATTAGAATAGCGATCGATGTTTCGACACATGGTTAAATGCTTGAAAAAATTTCGAAGGTATGGCCCAACTACTTTTTCAATCTTACGACGCGAAGAATGTAGGATCACGAAGAAGTCTAAATTTTGGACAATTCTTGCATTGTAATCTTCATTGTTTTGCCGAAAATCAGTTCAGTAAAGAATTCTCGTGGGGAAAATTCATTCAAGAAAAGAATTGAGACAGAAGATTATCCGTGAATGATATCCTTTGAATTTGTATATGTATGTGCGTGTGTGTGTGATGTGTAACGGTGGATTACCGGATATATAGACACGCTCTGCGGAATATCCGAATCACCTTGAAGCCGCGGAACAATATCGATTATTCAGGCTGTAATCTTTCGTGTACAGTACGATCGGATTACGAGCCTGCAAATTCAAATTGAACGTGAGTTCTAATTGAAATCAATCAGCATTTAAACCCAAATCGTGATCCCACTGATTTACGTCGGTGTTCAAGTGGATACATCTTGCGGGATTTGCGCGGAGTACACTTGCAGCTCTTAGCCCCCGATCGGCTGTATAGTCAAATGTTTGTAGTGAGAAATCTCGCGGGCAACTTTGTTGGTCTTGGTAAAATGAATCCTCCCGAGAATCTCTTCGTTAATTGGTGCGATTGTTTTCTCGTTGGTATAAATGAGCGGGAAGAATCATCGGTTCCCGCGTGAATTCAGAGCTGCAGCCGACTCGCAAGGGAACCCGGAAACCCTACGTCTTCCCCTTCGAGTCCTCGCGAGCGAATAATCCATTCCTCCGTCGTTAAAAGTTTTGCGTGGGAGGAAGAAAAAACAATGCTATAGTGTCTCCCCGCAGTCGCCGCTGAAGCATCGAGTGGCCCACTCGGCCAGGTTTAGAAAACAGTTAAAGGATTGGCCGGATCGTTTGGTCCAAAGTGGATATATAGCTGAGCTTTGCGGGTAAAATTGGTGGCCAAAGCTTCTCGACGCCACAGCCAATCAATCAGAGGTGTGTGCGCAATTGGCACGTGGCTGGGGCGGTGCAGCTGCTGGCGAAAGCGTATACGCAGCAGCTTCTCGGAGTTTGCGGAGTAGCCGATTAATTGGGGCCGGTGCATCTGGGTTATCGCGCGCCGACATATATACACGTCTCGACGCGCCCGATCGGCTCGGCCAAATTAGCCGGGCTTATCTCGACTGCATGTTCTTATCGGGGCGCATATTCTTCGCCGTCCAGCCGAGTTGTTGATTGCTAATGCTTTGCTGATTGTTGTTTAGGTGATGCGACTCCGATACGCACATACATATATACATGTGTACCACATTGTCATCGGCTCGGGATGCTTGTTTAGATGCGGCATTATCGTGCCAGCCGGGTATTAGGCTTATCTTCAACCGTGGAAGAGTATAGCCTGGGCTAATATATCGTAGCATGGCCACTTCGGCTCCTGGGGTAAGGAGAGGCAACCATGAGAATTAAGACAAATGGTTGTGATCAAAAGATAATAAAGTCGTGAAAGTTAGGGATGAAACTTCATTTCTTCATTTGCTATATGGTTTACAAGGATTCTATACGCTTTAGTTCGATGATATTTTACTCTGTGTTCCTTGATATTTTGAATAATTTTTTTAAGAGTAGCAAAAGAAGAACTTTGCACACTTACTTCTTGTCTATACCAATTCTATGTTGTGATGAAATTTTCCTCGAAACAGCGTACCAGAAAAATCGTTTCATTGTCTGACTTTATTTTTCACATGTTCAGAAAAACTTGAATTCAAAACTGAAAAAATAATGATACGATTGACTTTATTGCGAGTAGAAATCGAAACTTTACGAATGAGAATCCGTTCGTTGAATTCCACGTCAAGTATGAATCTTTCTACCCAATGATATCTCATTTTGATTCTGGTTGATGCGCGTAAGATGACGCATCGTTGATTTTATGAATTGAGTATGATTTTCCGAAACATTTGAAGGAAATTAGATGGGCATTCAGGGAAGTCACGTATATACGCAAACTTGCACATTCGAGCTGAAACTTTGAGCTAAACTAGATGCAGTAGATAATTTCACATTGTTTCTAGTAGAATAAAATAAGCTGGCTCACGTATTACAATGGTGCGGCAAAGCCTGTATCCCAGATTTCACAAGAGTATATCTCTAGCTGTACAGTACAAAACTGCAGGGTAATAAAATTCCTCACGCAGAATTAGCTTGGCTCTATAAAACATGGATCAAACTCTCTTTGAGCTTACGTTGGATGGGTGGGGGGAATGGGGGGTACGAGTAATAAGAAAGGAACGGTCTAGTGACAAATTGAGCGGAATAGAGAAAGAGAGAGAGAGAAAGAGAGAGAGGAAGAGGAAGAGCTCGTTATCACTGATAATTTAACGAGTTGCGTTCTTAACGCATCGATTGCACCAAGCACGAGCTCTCTCGTACAATACCGGCGATTGAGTGCGCGCGTATCGATCACCAATTCCTTCGAGTTAATCGCCCGAGAAAAATTCCCCCCTTTCTATCTCACTGTCTCAAGCTTCGATCTCTCGATTTATAATGACTCACAAGGAATTCTCCCATCGACTTATTCCTCCAATAGCTTCGATTACTGGTTTTCGTAAATATCTATACACATATAGACGGTATACAACTGAATTCGATTGTTGTCAACTTTTTTACGAGAAGAGTGATTCTCTAGCACTTGTACTCGCGTTAAACATCTGATTATTTCGTTGTCCAAAACAGGAACACGCGTGTGCGCATTTGAAATGGTGATTCACAAGCCATTGACGGCTCTCAGCCCAATTTGTAGAATCGCAGTTTATATAGGAACGGCCCTCGACCGTTCGGCTAACGCTCGAAACAACTATGCAAAGCCACCGAGGCTCATTTGCTGAATCGGAATCGGCCACACAATGAGCTGATTTACCCTTCTTTGGAGTTTAGAATTTGACACACACCGTTTGTGCCATAATGTATTTTCTCCGAGCGTTGATTTGCTTCGAGCAAACTCAATTTACTGTTTTAGTTGTATTGCGTACACATATGGATGTGTCGAAAATTAGTTAATTAACTTCCATGTTTCGTTGGAGTACTTCCAACGGTCGAAAAAAAATTAGCTTTCGCTCAAAAATTGAGCCATTTTAAGTAACCTGGAGCTGACGGCTATACCAATCCGATTATAATACTCGTAATTAGAATTGACATTTATATAGTTGAGATCATGTGGAAATTGACATATTCCCTGTGATTTCACTTGTTCGTCTCCATTGAGACGAATAAGTTGAGACGAACAACTCCTCTGGTTAATCACAAAAAGAATCACAAAAAAGACGTCTCATCACTCGGAATCACCTGTTGTATTTACATTTGATTTCCGTATCGACCGAATTAATTACGGTTATTTCAATATATGGGTATATAGTTCTTTTAAAATTACGATCCAAACTTGGTTTTGATTCTGAATTGATACTGACCGACAGATTTCAAGTATTTGAATCTCTGGGATATGTAGTCCCGCCACCTATTTCATTACGTAATTATTTGAAAAGAATTAATGTAATGCTTATTGCCGAGAAATATCCTTACATGAAATGTGTCATTTGAATGGTTTCGATCTAACCACGTGACGTGAGTTTGAGTAATGAGTTTTGAGGTTTTATTGATCAATTTTCCATATTTGAATAAAAGATAAACGTGATTTTCGAAAATGCACATACGTAAATAAATTGATTGATGCACGAGAAAGATATTCGTAATTTGATTGGTTGCTGCAATATTTAGCTGTTTAATTTAAATGTGATCAGATAGGTTAATGATCTTTCTTTATTGAAATCTATGAATATGATTGTCAGTCAAGATTATATAATGATTCTCCAGGGTCTAAGTGATTATTTGATTTATTCATACTTTGAAAAGATAATCACGAATGGATTGTAAAAATAGTAAAGTATAAAATCAATAATTGGAATATCGCCTGAATAAGTCGCGCGAAGCGCGGACGAATAGAGCTATCCTGTAAAACAATAAATTTCATATTTTAGAGCGTTGACTTAGAATAATTAGCTTGAAAGCAATCATTTTCGAAATTCTGTCCGATTCCAACGTTGTCAGATTAATTATATCCAATTATGTTACACTGCTCGCTCGGTACACAGAGGTCGCTCAACTTCAAATTCATTTTATAATTTCTAATATACAGTATGTAATATAGAAAACATTAATATAATTATCAAAACGGGAGTGAAGGTAGTTCAAATGGGATGTATGAATATTGTATTCACTCGTTCAAATATTCACACGGCACACCGCACGAGTTTCGTTACCGTTGAAAATCAATAATCCTGATCTTTTACAGGCATGAAAATTTACTAATCCCATGCAATGAAATCATAATGACCAGTATTAATGCGCGCAAGAAAAACTCATCCGCCGTGAGAGATACGAGTCCCAAAGCTCTCTACTCGACAAGAAAGACAGAGAGGAGAGGAAAAAAAACAAGAGCCTTCATCCTCTTCCGAAGCTCTTTCATTAGGTAAAGAACCGTTGCGTTGAACTGCAACTACCGTTTTACTCACCCCTCCTCCTCCTCTCATCCCCCCACCCCAGAGGAATGGCAGTCGATAAAGCCGCGAGGCCTGTAATCCACATTTCCCTGCTCGGGAATAATGCATCAACGTCGCGGTCGTTTCCCGCTGTTAAGTGTATGACGCGCCATGGCGAAAGGGAGAAAAAGGCTTTTGACGTGGTGCATCATCGTGTTTAATGTGCCAGTTAGGAGGCGGGGGGCGGCGAAGCGAAACGAGCAAAGCTCATGAGAACCTCGATGATTCGTCCGTTTCACCAAAGTTTTTTATCAATAGAGACCTCCGTCGGATGCTGTTGATGCGTGCAATATATCGTCAGCGCACAGGTGGTATTTTAGGCACAACGAAATTTCCACGATCTATAGACACTTCCATTGAATCCTCATTATGAGCAACTATGCGCCTACGCCCACAAAAATAGACTGCTGGTTTAAGAAGAAAAATCAGTTTGAGGCTATAGCAAGAAGATTTATTCTCGTGCTGAACAGACTCATCTAGAATCAAGAATAGAGTCTCAATTTTAGAGGAAATTTTCTTGCTGTAGCGTCAAACTGATTTTTCTTTTAGAACCAAGACTTCATTTTTGTGAGTGTAGTGCACTGTTTCGTGCCAAAAAAAAACAAGTACTCCCTACAGTGAAAAACCAGTGTACGCGAGTTGAAAATCACTTTACGGAGGTGGATGAATGATTGAGTGGAACTGGAATTACGTACGGTCTATGGGCTCGGGCTAAACGACAACTATCTGTCACCGAAAATTTACTCGTCACTACTATAAAAGTTACAATTCACTGTGCTACTTAGTTGACCGGCGCACCAAAGGGACATCGATACACTCGTATTATTTTCAATTATAACGAAGCATATGAATCGCCGAGAGTGGGCGGTGTCGTGCGCGGCGGCGGCGGCGGCGGCAAGGGAGGGGGGGGGGGTAGAGCGCGAGAGAGAAGACAGGGCCGATGCCGCGATAACGCAGCCGCATTGCGGTACGCGCGCGCGTCCCGCCGACAGCGCCGCTCGGCCGAGCCTAGATAAATAGGACGAATGAGCGGAGGCGAAGGCTTGGATATTGCACTCCCGCGCTCCTCTTCCTTTTTCCGACTCTTATACCAATTCATCCCTCGCCCGACCCGGTAATAATTCAGCCCGGCTAGATGGGAATCACGTGTTTACGAGTTTTCCCACACCCGGGCCAGCTCGAGCCCGCAACGATCCGACCGACAGATTAAACTTTCGCTCAAACATGCATCGTGCGGGCGGCACTAGCCGAGTAACCGGCCGAAGCGATTATGTCCGAAGCGAGTAGATAAGACGTGGGTTTGGTCAGACCAGTTCATAAATTCACTCCCCCCACCCCTCTTTGTTGAGGTGGATTGACACCGGATCGAATGAAATTTTCACACGCCCCGTTGACGAACCTTGAGTGCGACATTTTCGATCTCGAGTAAACCACCAGTTACCGACCGAATCAGCTTGGAAAAGCAACTTGAAAATAACCCCGACGCACGAGAGTCACGTTGCAATTCGGGAATTGATTTTCGGGAATCTTTTTCTCGCTCGTTCGGACCATTTGTTTGATTAATTGACAATTTAGTGGTTGTTACTCGGCGATAACTGACCAGAACGCTGAAACTCATTGAAGAGTCTTATGGTACTTGAAACTAAAGGTATCAAGTGTTTACTAACTCGTCGCGGTTTCGTAGGCTTCTCGTAAATTTACCAGGCTCCATTGAAATTCCATATGAACTATGAATTCACGTATATGAAAACCATCAATTGACATGACTCTATAGCAATATGCATAGATATCTCGAAGAGAAAGAGTGGGTTCAAACTAATTAGGAGGACTGTTGTCAACTACGAGTGACCAATCGCGCGGTGAAACTTTCCGAGTTGCATTTCAGGCAGCTCAATAAGCTATGTGTATATATATACACAGCCGTTAAGTTCAACTTCGTCGGAGATAATCGGTCAATGACTTCTGAGAAAATCTTCTCGAGAAAATCTCGAGTTTATAATTGTACTTCATAACTGTTTGTAGTAGAGGATCGATACGGACTATTACAAATATGGATCATTTCGTAATAGTCCGTCCAAATCATTTTAAGCTGTTGTGTTTAATAAGCTGTCAAGCTATAGTCCACATGCTGATGTAGTCGGCTGCAGTTGGCCTTTGTGAGTGCAAATAAAACTGAGTTTACGAGAGGCAAACGAAAGAAGCACGGCGCACGCGAAAAGTAGTCGTGAAAAGGGTATATACATACGTATACGGAGCACCGGCGATCTCCTCGACTGAAACAACTGAATTGGATCGTCGATGCCCCGCCAGTCTGTGTATAACAAAGCAATCACACGAGCGAGTGCAGGCATTGAATAATCAAAGGGCTGCGATGGGAAGACTGATGAACGAGAGGGGGGGGAGGGAAGGAAATTGAGAGAGAGAGAGAGAGAGAAAGAGCACTTGGACTTGGCTCTCTTGAAAACGCTATCGGTATCGGGGCTCTCTCGCTCTCTCGCGTGCTCGATCCACCAGATATGCCTGTACTCAAGAGAGAGAGAGAGAGAGAGAGAGAGGGGGGGGGGCTGTACCGATCAGCCACAGGTTGTTTAGCGTGGCGGTCATGGCCGAGCCGCTTATCGCCTTTTATTCACGAGTCGCGTGAGCGGCAAAAGCGTCTCCCCGGCCCGAGGACACGAACTTGATCGTTTCAGTCGGCCCGTGCGACCGTTTAGCTCGATCACGCGCTGATTAGGAGGGTTTCGTACCCCTTGCACACCCAGTGAGGAGAAAGTACTTGTTGTGGGATCTGGGAGGAATTTTCAAATAACATAATATCTGGAAAATATTCTTTTTGTAGGTTTATGCAGATATGCATTTTGCGTGTTTCGTTGAAAAAGTAAGTCGGAGTGTCGCAGGAGCAATCTGCGCGTATGGGAATTCGATTTTCAGCTGTTCAATAGAGTTGCAGCTCTATAAAAAAAATGTCGGAAACAGAATAAAATAAAATGAAATAAAATGAAATTCCTTCGCTGGATTTAAGGTGTATCGTTACAAGTATGATGTTATTCATTGATCGTGTGAAATCGCCTCGAGAAGAAAACACGAGGTGCTGCGCGTTTTAAAGTTTTGTCGTGATTTTTAATTATCGCACGGGATAGAATCGATTGCGGCGATTTGATTGTCAAATATTTATCAATTGACATCGTCATGTACTCGCTAATTACGTTTCTGTACCAGCACAACTCAGCGGATGACGCGAACATTTTTCCCCTCAACTGAGGATTTGTTTACTGTATGTATACGGTATATGGTACATGCTCTATTTGGCGATTCCCCGATAGCGGTTCCCCGTCAATTATGCTTTATCAATCACGGTTGCCTTTGTCAATATATTTTCCCGCTCGTCCGCAAATGTCCAAATCCGAGCAACACGCTCCGGACAACGCGAATTCGCTTTTATACAAATTAGGTTGACCGCGTCAATATGCCGTTCTCTCAAAATCATATACGAATTGTGGTGCACAAAATACACACGTGAGTGAGTGATGTATTTGCCCAATGCTCATGCTCACACACACACGCGATCCGGGGAAGCTATTATCTTGAATAATCCGAACCGTGATTGCGCAGATGAGTCACGTGGCGTTGGCCGCATGGCAAAGCTCGAGGGAGTTGGAGATCGCGACTCGAACACTACAGAAGATCGGACGACACGTCTCGGGGGTGTAAGCGAAAACTGCGTGGGAGAATACCAACGCTCGCGAGCCTCTTTCTCATTGATTTCTTTCGGTGGCGCTGTTGTGACGGTTCATTTCGATTTTCTGTCGGGTTTCCCCGCGACAATCACAGCTGCCTCGACGAACGGCAGACGTTCGACGTTGCGCACCCGCAATCGCGGAAATTCGCTGTGTATTTTTGCGTTGATCCTTTTTCAATGCGTCGCTGACGTTTCTCATTGTGTTTTACATCGGGTTGACTCTGCAACGTCGCAGATCCCTCGACTTTCTTCATTTCCGTTGTACCGATCCTTTCGCGTACGTATATATTCGAGGTTTCACCTTTTTCGAAATGCTTTTTGGATACCCCAATAAGCAATGACGAAGTTTAAAGGTCATCCAGGGAATTTCGGTGGGGTATATGTCTAGAGTAGGTTGCTTTTGTATACTCGTAGGAGGGCTATTATAAATTTTGTCGAACAATACATTCGATTGAGGCGTGGTGTAAAAATTACGACACGAACTTTCGGTGAAAATATACACTGGCACACAACAATCGACAGAGCGTTGCGATTGACGCGCGCGCATCGATATCCTCGCATAATTTCAATTCATTTCAACACACACTCACACAGACAGCTTTCCGGCTGTACAAATATTATGTTGAAGTTAGATCTATCCAAGCAGTATTATGTTCCGAGTATAATGTCTAGTTCCAGCCGAAACTGCAAACTCGCCGTGTGACGTGTGTTTGTGTTCTCCATAACATTGACATATTTACCTATCAGAGAAGTTGATAGATATACACTGCGTAAACAAGCTTTATTCCCAAGCGAGTCCATGTATCCCTGTAAACATCAATGCTCTATTCTCGCGACTGATCCGCGTCGCGCCACTCGTGCAGCGTCCAAAGCTCTCGGGACTAAATGCCACCCCGTGGACGGGGCAAACTCGCGCGCATACGTCCGATTTCCGCCTGAATAGCGCGACTATTTTTCCATTCCGCTGCGAGCGAAGCGGGAGCTTGTCTCGCCGGGGGGTAGAGGTTATGCCCAGTCCCACGAGCTTGGGCAAAATATTCGCTCGCGAGCCGACTGACGTATGGTGGATGGCGCGCGAGATGGATAAACTGCCGTCAAGTGAGATTTCTTAAAGTGGCTTTGTGTGAAAAAAAGTCATCTCGATGTATTTCTAAAGAAAACGTAGTATTCTTGATAGACGAATATTATGTCAGTCGATCTTTCGTTTGTTTAAATTGTCACGAATACGTATACAGTTTTGAATTGTGGCCGACATTGATGTATATCTCGTTTACTGTCGATTATCGGTGTCATTCCGAGTATTGATTTAACAATGCTTTACGTATTTGTGATTGGAGTAGTATACTCAGTTATAGTTCCGATGGCCACTCGGTTGCTACGGGAAATTACAAAGATTCTATGTTTCGTTTACCATCAAGAGTCCTGGAAATGAACCTCGACTCGTGTTTTCCTTAGCAATGGTTGCCAGGGATATAAACAACGGTTCAGTTCTATGGAAACAGAACACACCACACGTGACTATGAATATACCGACAAAGTTGTATCAAAATTCGACCATATTAGAATTCTCATGGCAACGGATTTCACTGGAAATCGAACTTGTTTCACGTCTTGCCACCAATGATTTGTGTGCAAAATTTTGTGCAAGATTCCATTTACGGAAACGTATGAAATTTTATAGAAACGATATTTGAAAATAACGCAAGACTTTATCAATAGTGTAGGCCTCGTGAAAGGTAAAGAATATTTTATTCAATTTTGCCAAGATAAAGAAGAGCCCTGGTATCATCGTGGTAAACTCGCACTAGAAGTGAATTGTTACTGTGAATCGAATTAGAGATCGAGCCGTCACAACTTAGCCACGAGTCAATAGGATAGGCCGAATAGGAATGAAAAATAACACTTGCAATATGTAAATTCAAACGTGAAATTTAAGATCGAATGAAGTTAATCTGCAATTGTCATTGAATACACTGGCATGTTTGTCGCCGAACCCAAGATTGTAACCTATCAACTACAATTTCTCAAATTCTGTAACCAACCACGTATTTGAATACTTTGCCCGCGTTATAATTCAATACGCGAGCCAAGACAAACCTATCCAAGGGTACAAGTGCCAAGTGAACAATCGTTCACATATGCACGGACGTTTTTGGTATCCGACGTTTTCATCCGCGGCGCGGATGTCGGAAACGAAGGTGCCCGGGAGAATCAGATTCGAAAGTTCGATTTTTCGCCGCCACTGCCCCTCGTGACAAAGCTTCCTCTTTGAGACAGCAATACGAGCGGAGTCCGGCGCGCGCGCGCGTCGGGGGTGAAAGAGGCAACGGCGCGTGCGTGGAGAGAAGTGCTGGCGGCGGCGGGTGGGTTAGGAGGCCATGGCCCATTTCCGCGCGCGCGCGCGGGGGGATCCGAATGACGTCAGAGCTACGCCGGATCCGGGCGAGTTTCGCCGGCGCGCCGTGACCGACCCCCCCGGAGGTGCGTGACAGAGCCGGTCCACACAGCTCGGCTATCGACGAATCCCCCGCGCCACACACACACGTTCCTGCGTTGGCCTGCTTCTTCCGTTCGCGGAATGAGCCGTGTATGCGCGTTTCACTCGTTGTTTGCCGACTCTCTCGTCTCCTCGAGCGGCTATATACACGCGGGGGGACACGTTGATTCTCGCGCGCGCGCGAGCGATTGAGCTTTCTTTCATTATCGAGCTACTATTAATCACCGCTCAAGTCGTCGATCGAGGTCACGATTCGACAAATATACAAAATCAATCCGTGTCCCCTGCCAACGCAAGGCTCGACTGCCTTTTCCGCCCCGTTCGTTCGTCATTTTTGTCACTCAGCGGAGGTACGTTTCACCCGCCGTTCTCATATCGAGCGATCACTCATCGATAGATCCATCCGGTGCTCGGGTCGATTGGCGAGCACAACGTATAGGACGTATGCCTGGGGTGCTTCTTTTCAAGTGGTATATTGATGCGACGTTCTTCTTGTTTCACTCGATCAACGAAGCGCCGTATAGCAGATATTGGGGGTATATAGATTGGTTGTTATCAGAAGCCCGAGCGACACGAGATTGCCATTAGCAAGTGAGAGGCAGGGGCTCGTGAATGGTCGCGTGCGCCGCGTAAATTCTCGCGAGCTTGTTATAAGCCGTGCCGGGCGGCGCCACTGCTTGGAGCCCGCGGGGAGTCATTCACAAAACCCCCGCAGCTTCGACTCTCTTCTGCCCGACCGAGAGCTACGCTGTTTTTTTTTTGGTTCCCCTCAACTATCCGTCCCCTCCAATCAGTATACCTGCAGCTCCGCGTTATTAAAAAACGCTTCCGCTCGTTTAACGCTCGACAATGAGTGTATGGTATTGACGAGAGCCGGGGCGAAATTGATGCCTGTCAACCGGTGCGTACAGTTTGCCATGGGAAATTGGAAATTGGAAATTCGAGTATATCGATCTCCTATGAATTATTCAACGGGTTGATATTGAGTTACCGCGGCACAATCTGTTAGTGACCTCCTTGGGCAATATTTTTAGCCGACTGCCCGACCGGTTGATGACTATTCCGCACCAACTGTTCTTCCAACAATAAAACTTTTCCAATAATTACTTTTTTTCCTGTTTCATATCTGTAATTGATTCAGTTTCGCATTCTATAGCTGCGACTTGCTAAGCTCGAGACTCTCGCGATCCATCTCATTTTCGCCGAGAAAAATTCTCACCGCAAGAATAAACTGATTCTCAAAGTTCTCGAATCGTTTCAGAAATAATCGAGACTAACTCTCTGTCGGTTCGGGCAACCGTACGTCATTTGGGATGCAGGCAATCACTCGAACACGAATATCAAATTTAACGTCTCGAATCGCAATGATAATTTGAAAGCCGAATGATTTATTTTTTGTTTCGGAGAACCAGGACGAAGAGGAAATGAGAAAAAGAGAAGAATTGAGTCTACTGTGTAATGAGAAGGTATGAGATATCTGCCCATTCGAGTAATACCATTAAGACCTTGAGACATCTCAGAAAGCCACGTGTGCCTAGGGAATGTAGTAATTCGATCCATATCAGTGTGAGCGTGTGTGTGTGTGCGTGTGTGCGTGTGTGTGTCAAGTCGGCTAATTGATACGGTCTCTGTTATTTCTGCTGACTGACATGCGATCGTACGGTTCTGTTGTCTCATCGCCTGTTCTCTCATTGTTTACTTCTTCTCGTATGCTTTTTCTATTGCGCAATCACATAATCCTAGCGCCAGTGTACGTGGATTGATTGATCGCATCATTCTGATGTGTCTAAGTAGCTCAGCTCACAAAAACCCTGACATTTTTCTTCACTCGATTCGCGATAGCGTCAAAGATTAATCAATGATCAAACAATGAAATTGAGTTTAAGAGCATACAGACTATAAAGGCACTATTTTTGTATTTTTTCAATAATTCATCTGATGAAACAAACAGAAGTGCAAGAAAGAGCTTCCGATTTAGCAGTCCGTCTAGGCTCGGCTGTAACAAGAATAGAATTGGGTATATAAATATCCCCTGAAGAAAGTAGAACATCTTACCTACCTCCATTAATTCTTATTGAGAAAAGAATCGATATTTTAGGAGGTTGCGATCCGGATGAATTGCATTGTTCAATCATTAAATACCCTATACTCATGGCACCAGGTCAATTTCGCTATATTCACGCATTTTCTACACCTCGCGCTAACTCGGATTAAAATCATGCTGGATTAATTCATCACGGAATCATCATTATCCATTACTAGCTATGGGAACGCAAAATGACGGGCCGAAAATGTCTGAAAACTAAATTAGTAGGAAATGTAAATGGGCGTAAGCCCGTAAATGCCCTATGGTATAAGAGATAAATTACCGAATGATGAAAAATGTAAGATAAGGTACATAGATTTATAGAAAACTTCACCCCGCTAATCTCCCGAGGTTACTGGTGACAAATGAAATAACTACTCAATACTCTCTAACTGAACCAAGCCATATCTGGTTTGGACTTCTCTACGCTGAGTAATAGATTTTTCGAAAAATCGTCTTTTTCGGTCATTAGACTCGAGTAAAATCGAGAGAAAAATGAATGATTCAGGAGCTGGCGCGTATTAGGTACACTTGACAGAAAAGAAACGGAGGCCTATTGAAACAATTGATAACAAGGACGTATGATGGAAGACAAAATTGTATGATATATATGAGCGACATATGCCAAGAAATTCGATATTGGGTCATTCGACTATTATTGCCAGCATTAAGTCTATTAAGAAATTAAGAAAATGCTTACTCTCAGCTGAAGGAAATTAGACGAATTAAGCGCGAGTCGAAAGAAGTCGAAAGAAATAATGAGAAAACGAGTGCTAACAACAGCTGACGTAAACGTCCTGGCGACCTGCGGTCAATATATGTCTTCTTCCTCATTATTCTGCTGTAGAAGCGCGGGTGTATATGAAATAGAAAAGGCGGTGCATATTTTGCGGCTACTCCTCCTTTACTCATCATAATTAGAGCACAGTCTGAGACAGCTGTCAAGAACGCGTATCGAGGTACTGTCATCGATTAGAAATTCACTTTCTGTGAAATCATACCCCTTCCAATAATTCACCAAATTGCGAGCACGAGATAGAGTATCACATGTACCTATATAAGGGGTGGCGAGGATCGAGTTTTCAGCTCGACAATAAGTGGGTGCGCGCGGCTGAATATGGAAAACTTGAATTTGTCTCGCACGCAGGACCGACAGCGGGGGGCTGAGATAACTCGCAGCCCATCCCTGCAGTCCTATCTCGCTCGGTTCGTTTCGGAATTAATTAAAGCCGGTGTGCGGCATTGGCGAACGCGTGATTGGATTAGCTCCAATTACCTTGGGCCGCAAGCGTGGCCGGCGAATAGCGTCCCCGATGGATTGCCAGAGCCGCGCGCGATTCTTGTATGACTTTTGTCAGCGTTGATGTGTCCCGTGTCCAACTTCGAATCAAGCTCGCTTGATTGGATAGTCAAATGGCTGTTGTCCTTTTCTCCGTTGATTTATTTTCACATTTCGATATTTTCATAATTTGAAATTGTTGTATGATTATATTATCATGGATATATTATGAATCTTGGAAGCAACACTGCTTCCTCTATCGAGTGTACTTTGAATCATCCAACTTTGTTAATCAGAACTTCGAGAGACACGTGAAAGTCCTAATTGACGATTTTTAACCTAATTAAATTGAAATTCACTGAAATTTCGTAGATGTTTGCATGACGGTTCATCCGGTCATTCAGGTTCCGTCAAAGTTTTGATCCTATTTAGGACTTATCTTTTTCAGGATTTTTGAAAACTATAGTACATTCCATGGGAATTGATTGGATTTCAAAGGCATTATAGTCTTACGGCTTCATAATTGTCGGAACAAAATTTCCTAATTAACGAAACCGTTAGAATGAGCGTTCCGCGAATCTAAATCAAATCGGTGAGTTCATAGAGAACCTCAGAATTTTTAAATTTAACTCGAAAATAGTTTACTATTATAATTTGTTAACAAACAATTTGTTGTGCATAAATCATAATAGCAAGCTACGTGGAAATGGCTAAATAATATATCATAACTCATAATTAGAAATCGCAATTGAATATCTTATTAAAACAGAGAAATGTTAATAAATACAACATTAATTACACAATATAATATTAATGAACCGAACATTTCTTTTTAATACTGCCAACAAACTCAACTGTCACTGGTATACAGAGAGCACTGAAAATAAGAAATTTGAGAAAAGTGCCACATTGGGTAGAGGATTTATAAAAAGAGTCGTCGCCTTTTAATACCGTCGAATGTTTAATACCTCGATAAGTTTTTCGTTGAAAGAAAGATATAATTCATAGAAAATAATTTTATAAAACCACTGAATTTAATGTTCGTGGAATTATGATTTATTGTAACCTGCGCATATACAAACAAATGACACAATGAATTGCGAGGTAAATTAACATTGAGCCCAAGATAATATAGAGTTAGTCATTTAATTACTTCTGTGTATAATTGTTGACTCGTTGACAACTAGGCCATTCAGTTGAATCAATTAAAACTCCATCGGCCAGTGAATTGAAGTGATTTGTATGAATAGCCCGCGTGAAGTATAATAATTGCGATAGATTGAACTTATGTAACTCTCGGTGGCTGTTCCGCTTCTTCATCCCTGCTCAAAGTGAAAGTCAATGGCGTTCGTTAATGAATGGATTTCCGGAAATTGTCTTTGTCTGCTAACTTCAATGGAAACACTTGCGCGGATAAGCCTTTGGAACTCGCGTTACTTTCGGCCGAGCATTTTCCAACTTTGTTTCAACAACGACATTACGAGGATTGAATTCGCCGTGGAAACTGGATACCCGATACATATTACGAAGAAATACATCGTATAATTCACGCGTGACTCGGTAAGAAAGCGAGTTTGGGGAAAATATGATGGCCCGCTCGCGCGAGAGCAAAGTTAGAATAACTCGAAACGCCGAGGCGCAGTTGCGAGAGCGTCACGGGAATATATGTGGAACATTGGCGGGGGAGAATATGTTTGCGAGTTCCTTTGAAATTCAAGTAACGCACGCGATCGAGCGCGAGTTCGAAATTTCGAAACAAGACGAGAGCCGCGCGCGGTACAAGGATCCAGCTGAGGCAGCTCGGCCAGCTCTTTCCTTTCGAGCGAGCTCGAGCGGCAGAGATGCACATTTTTCACTCGAGCTGTAATGGAGAAGCGACGTTACACGCGTATCACCGACGTCTGGAGGATGAAAATTTAACAATGCCGCGGCATCAGCCGGAAGAAGGCGAGGAAAGAAAGGAAGCACGATGAATCGGTGGCATTTTTTACGCGACACGCGTAAAACGTGACCGAGTCAACGTGGAGAGCTGCAATCGTTTGTAAGCCCTCGCCGGGACCCCCCCCCCCTCGCGATACCATTTCTCAAACCGAAGCAGAATCTCGGGCTTTTGGAGGAACTGCACATTTTTCCTCGGCAGTCTTTTCATATATTTTGTGATTTTGTATACGTAACCCTTATTGATCGACTTGTTCTCGACTATTTCGAGTATAATCCTGCGATTGAAATGATTATTTTACAAAAGAAGTCTGAATCGTGAGTCAGTGGTAATTCAAAATTGAAAGAGAAAGTGCCCATTATTGTCGTTACATCAGGCGATTCGTATTAAAGACCATTGGCTATACGTTGAAGTTGGACTTGGCGCACTAACTTCCAATTTTTCTTTTAATCAAGGTTGTGGACTTCATTTGCTTATTGTATAAATGAGTTGATGCCCATTTTGGAATTATAAAAGTAAAACAAAGAAACGTTCTTGTCTAATTAAAAAAGTTATGGAGTGATGCTAAAATATTAATTGTGATCTTATCATCTCGAATACCCATTGGGCTGCGTGAATAAAAGATAAATCTGGCTCTACTAAAATTTCTAGGGAAAGCCTTTGAGAAGATTCCGTAAAGTCAAAGAGACGAGATGAAAATATTCAGTAATACTAGAATGAGTGATTATTCTTGAAAAATTGGTCTAGATAATAGGGAAAAGTAACGGAAAAAACTACTCGTTACCGAAAGATTTTACGTGAGCCTTAGGGTACAGATCAATCGAATGTCAATGAAAAATACGGTATGATTTATTGTTCCTTTTTTCCCGAGTTCGTTTTCGGTAACCAATTAGAAGAGATACGTATTTCCTTCTCTTCTTTCCGCCTTCAATTCGTCGGTGACGCTTCAACTCTTGAATGTGTTTAAGAGACAATTTATTGAGCTGCGTAATCGATGCGGAAGGCTGAACCAACTCCTATGTGCAATAAACTCGTAACGAATTATATCTTCGAACATACACAACAATGTAGAGCAATCTTCTGAACTGAATGAATATCGGCAAGTGTACGATTCACATAGCGTTTTAAAACAAGAAAAAGTGTACGTACTCGTATATCGATTTGAATAAAATTGCCCCCTCTCGAGTGTTTGATTCTTCAGCTTTCTCAATTCGAAGTTTCACAGTTGTTTTTTGAAAAAGTGAGATAATCAATCAGTACGTCCGTGCTCGTATAAAAGAGTGATTGAAGTTTTATAAAGTTACATGGGTTTCTCTCAAGTTAAATCAAGTGTTTAAAAGCAGTTATTCTGAATTCCTTCGCATTTTCGCGTTTCGGAAAATGAAAATGCTGATATTTTAAATTAAACACACAACTGCAATAGATTTATGGGCTTGCAAAAAGGCACAACTTACTTCACAAGATAATACAAAAGTCACAAAAAAACTCGGTATAATAACAACAGACTACCGCGTGAATTAATCGTAATTATAAGTCGTATATATCAGAACTAACGATTACAATGTAGCTGCGGCACAGCTCCAAGTGTATATGTAATTATGAAACCGAATATGGTGTACATGTATTATGGCTATGTAAGCTGTACGGTAGCCAAAGATTAAAGTTAATGAAATAAAATGCGTAAAATCAGTCTTTGTTTTCCATTAAATATCAATATATGAATGTAGCAGAACCAAATATCGAAGTATGTCAAAACATAATAGACTTTCTCCAAGAGGATTATAACTTACGAATATATGACAAAATCAATTGAAAATCAGCGTAAATTATTCAAACACGTATAAATGCGCAATAAACAATTCCTACACTGTACGTATACGCTAAAAAGAGGAGATCGTATATAAAAGTTGAACCAAAAGTAGAAGGTTATTATTAGCCACTTCGGTTATTTTGACATCTCATATTTCACAGTTGAATTATCGTAATCATCAAAGTTGATCGTGCGGCATGAATAAAACAGCGGACAATCATGAATTTATCGACGATTCCCCTGATTACTATCCATCCTCGTTTGTCACAGCCCGGTCGACGCAAAAAGTATCTGCAGCCATGTGCTGGGGGGGGGGGATAAAGTTGATCCAACGAGAGGTCAGCTTAATTATTGATACGCACGCACGGCGCCACGGTAACTGGATACGCGCATACGGGCTCCGCAATATCGAGACTCGCGCGTGCGCGCACTGTCCGAGCGAGCACTCTCACCCCCCTCCCCCCCAAGTTTAGTCTCATTCAGAGATCGACACTGGCTGCGCAAAAAGTAGGTTAACGCCGAAAACCACCCCACGCTCCCCTCATTCAACGCATCCAAGCGTATCCACGTCGACCCCCCGCCGTCCGAGTACTCGCATACCAAAGCACCGCCGCCGGAAGCTTTCTCTCTTTCGGCCTCGTAGTTATACGTGTCGAATCGCAAATGACGACTGACAGGCGGCGGGGCGGGGGGAGGGGGATGGAGCGGAGAGTACGTATAGGAAGTGCTTAGAAGCGCCCGCCACCGAATACGTGATACGGACGATGTAAATTCTCGCGACGCGCGGATCCGCAGATCCGGAAAGGAAGATGAACATTGTGGGCGAAAGATATAGGCATTTTTCTCGAACGTCGAGTTTCAAAGTTTGTTATAGAATTTGATCGAGCAGCGGATGCATATATAATACACTCTACAACTTTACAGACATGCGAGAGTGATAAAACGATACCCAAAGGGCTGGTATGGAGGAGGTTGCAAGTGCTTCATTCTGAGAAATTACTCGAATGCCTTCTGGCGTGCCTCCTCTCGTTTCAGAGTAGTTCTGGGAGGTGCATTATATTATCGGTAATTTTCAACACAATGAGGGGCATCTGCATACCAAATCCCCTGGAAATTGAAAATTGAAAATTTTTCATATACTCGCATGCTTAATATTCCGAAACATCTGGTTTTGTTGAAAAATATTTCACAAAAATAGTACATTGCTTGCCGAAGCTTTTTTTAACCTCGATCGACTTGAACAGCCCCGGCGAGCTCAATGCGTACAGAAATTTAACTTTTACTCTCCGAGGTCCCGGAGAGCCTCTTCACGTAGGCTCTCCAAGGCCAAGGGGCGTGAGAATGTTTTTCTTTCATGAACAATTAATTGTTTGAAAGCTACCAAATTTCTAACGTGTGCTGGAGTGATATGGAAATAATTTTTTTCTATTTAGTCATTCGCCCGAAAGCGTACTTTTGAAAAACTTCTTTTCATAACTCCTTTTGCTACTCAAGTTGAAGCCAACAATTGAAATGCGGATATTAGCGCCGAACCAGAGCGTGATGCGACTAATAGGGTGGAAGAATTTCTCACGACATACACAGTTTTTTCATGCCCATCACATAGAGTATGGAAAAATAATTAAGTCATATATATATTATTTAATAAACTATCAACTCAATGATCAGTGTCATATAGACGTTGAAAGTTTCCCATGATTTACGGTATAATGTCTACAGTGTATCTGACGTCACACGCATTTTATACCCTCGTATAAGTTCGTAAAAAATACGAACCTATTTCGCACGTGCTGCTGATGTCTGATATAAAAAAATTAGCGTATTCTTCCCTATTGATCGTTTTAGAAACTGTAGGATATATTGTGAATAAGCGGTCGAAATCATCGATTACACATTATAAAACGACGCGTATACTGCAGTAATGGGCAGTAATAAGATACAAGTATTTAGTGAATTCAAATTTTTTAAATATTTACATTTTAAACACAAGTATTTGAAAATACATATTTTATTCCGTAAGCATTTGTAACAAAGTAATGACGTGTATATAAATGAATGTATTGGATCACTGTATTCAAATATGATTCGTCCAAATACTTGGATGAAATGATATTTACTGTTTTGGATCCAATGAATTGAATACTGAATTCGCCCAACCATGCCTACACCAATGAACAATTGGATAAGCAATAAGCGGCTGCACCTCGTCTGCAAGACTCGAAGAAACAAGGAGATGAGGGCCGAATGTCATATGGGTTCGAGGGTAGCGCGGACAATGATGTAGGTAAAGTCGAGGAATTGATTTACACTAAGTGTCGCGCACAAAGTGCTCTCGGCCGCGGGCGCGCCGACGCGATTTCCCGGGAGGGCTGCTCGCGCGAGCGAGCCAGCGAGCGAGTGCATTTATTTCGGTGCGGCCATCGCAATGCACCCGGGGATTGGCGCGCTACCGAGTTATGAAACGGCGGATCCGCGGGGAGGTTTCGCTCTGCGCTTCAACTCCTTCATTTCGCTCACTGAATTCATTAATTTCGGACTAACGCTGATCAAGTATCTCTCACGGTCCGCTCCGAGTACTTTTACAAAACTCGCCCGTTCCAACTCGAATTTCGTGGGGACGAAGCAGATCGGATTGTCCATCGTATACGTGTACTCTGTGAATTTCTATATTCGTTTCTGTACTCGTGCTTAGTTGTAATGAATAATACGTCACAAATTAATATTCTAATGCTGATCAATAATACGTTTCATTTGGAGTCTAGTCATGATGTCGGATTGCACCTTTGGAATCAGTATTTTTCGGAATAATATATTGCATAAGTAAACGCTCGACCAATCACTGTATGAACAAGGGCAATCGGGTTGATACGAGGATGTCTCCCGTAATCCAATATAGTAATTTGATGAAATGGGACACTTTGCAATAACATTTTCCGCGAATATCATATTTCTAGCAGGAATAAAATGAAATTTATTAATTGGTTCCAAGTGCTCAGATATCTCTATACGACAAAAACTGCACGAAGATCGTAACTACTAGCAGTCGATACACCGAGAAAAATATAATGTAGTAATTTCTATTATGAATCAACTATACATATTATTTCAGTTTGTACCACCTATCGGTTGTAGTACAACGTCCAAGTACATTCAATACTTTTGGGTATAGCCACCGTTGTTGATTTTGCAATGAATTTATTGTCTAACAAGAAAATACGTTGCAACTACTATATTTAGTGAACAAACTTCTGGACGGTGTGATTGTTCATATCGATGGGGACTTGGTTATTTGTAAACCGTGCAGGCCTTTCAACAGCCTTTCAAATCTATTATACTTTGCGTGCAAACATAACTAAAACAATCTCGTGAAGTTGCTGAATTTCGTCGAGTAGGTTTCGCCAAAAACGTATCTAGTTTTCTCGTTTCCTCACCATACAACACAGTGAGAAAAAAACATACAGAAGCGCTCACTGTATTTTTTCGTCAGCTCGGAGAAGCGAAAATATATAAACAAACGGAGGAATATTGGCAGGACGGGTAGTGGGTGAGTCACGATGGATCGAGCCAGGCTCGGGGCGTATATATAGCCTCGGCTCGAGCCGGCCCGCACACGACTCGCCGGCCGCGCGGGGCTGCAACAAGTCCTCCCATTAACAAGCCGGCCCTGCGCGGCTGTGCCTCCCCTCCGCGCGCGCGCGGTGCGGTTCGGTCTAAAAATAGCACGCCAGCCGCGCTTGCGCTCGGGCAAAGTAGGTGAGCGGCGCCGGGAGGGATCCGCGCGCAGCAGGACTCGACGCCAGCATGCGTCACGCGGCGGCCGACTGGCTCAGCCATTGGCTGTGACGCTGGCAGCTGGGGTGCGCGCGCGACCGAGAGCCCAGCATGTACAATACTCAACTGGGCCGCGGCGGCGACGACGACGTTGATGCGCCCGCGGAGAAAGAGGGAGAGAGAGTCTCGAGACACGTGCGGCTATTCCGCGTCTTTACGACTCCGGATCACTTGAGGCGTGGCGCCGGGTTTCAGTAGTAATAGTCGGATCCAGTCTGACGCTTCAGCTGACGGCGGCGCGGTAGAATCTCGATGGTTTCATCATTACTGGCGATGCACGTTATATCAATGAACTCCTTCGGTTTGGATGAGTTCCTTTCGTTCAAAGTGGCTCCAGTGTTATACAATGCCATTATACAATGTGAGGCCCTGCTTAAGGCCCTCAGTTATTATTCAATATCTTACCTATATTCTATCTTTTTAAAGTAGCGTAATTATATCTTGGGCAACTCACAAATACTTGATGAAAAAAAACAGAATGTAACTAAGGGGTGTACAAATTTGTCAAAATGCATTATTTTGGATTTCTTGACCTTATTTCTATGACAACGTATGATTTTCTCAAGCATATTGTCATCTACTCATGATTTTACCTATCACCTGGAATTGTTTCATATTTCCCCTATTTTTTATATTGAAGTAATCAATCTGCTCTGAAGCCCAAAGAACCAATATAAAAAATACATCGTTTTCGTTATGGCAGCCGTATACGCCGTGAACAGTAATTCGATGACCCCCTGATTTTCTTTGACGAAATTTAAATTGTTGTGTAAATGATTGTGTAAATTTTTATCAAGTTTCAATTCAATATATAATTTTATGAAAACTCACTGAATCGCCTCCTTGAAATAATGTTTGCCAAATAAACGAGCACTTACGAATGACAGTGTTTATGGATAATTTGAAATTTCAAAATTTCTTTCCCGTACAATTCAATGACCAGGTTATAAAGAGACTCCGATAAAATGTTAATGTACATGAATATTTCGGACGTTGAATTTCAATTCCGACATTAATTTGAAATAATTGCAAAATTAGTTTCTGTTAATGATCATATTTCAGTATATATCCTTTTCAACCTGAAAAAAATGGGAAATCCCTTGTTTGCGTTATCCCGTGAGCACTTAGTTTATGAGATTACGAGGCAGAGATGCGCTTCGGGAGACTTTTAAAACGTTCTGAGTGAAAGAGTTCCTTGGGAAAGCTGCGTATATATATGCGTATCATGCATAAACTGGGTAAAAGACGAAAGTGCATCATTGACTTCCTTACAAAGTTAGCGACCCGACTCAGAGCTCAAAAGTTAAGTAACAAGCTATGCGTAGCAGGCGCGTGATGAGCGGGATTCGACGTCTCTGTTTAACCAAAGGTTCTCGCTCCGTACTTTGCAGCGTAAAGCTTTCGAAATTTTCACCCGGATAATGAAATTTCCCAAAAGCTATTCGTGCGCTACGAGAAGAATTTGAATAATTCACGATTAAACTCGTTTCAGACCTGTGCTCTCATTCTATAATCGATAATCCACTCACTTAACCATTTCGATTGCGAGCGATTAATTTCGATGGCTATGTGAATCCATGTATATATATGTGGGAATGTATGAAAGATGGAACTTGACCAATAAGTAATGAAATTGATCCGAGAAACTTTTCCGAACACGTGTGCTTCTAGTGATTGTTAGCTTTCGTTGTCAGATTCTCACCGACACATCCATTCAACCGCAACTTTGATTATCTTCGTCTGACTGACTTGGGTATCGAAGCTCACCCTATCTGAATTAGCGTGCCAAAACTCCTACTCTATTCAATCTTACTTTGATAGGATTGATCAAGCTTGAGCGGTACTCTCTTGATGATTTTAGTCTCGGTTGGATTCGGGTGACCTGTGACGAAAATAAACGCTTGTTTGCTCGTAATATACATTCAAATTTTCAATTTCTTCTTTACAGGTGAGAAAAGCTTCCGATAGCTGTGTGTTAGAGGATGCCTCTACCGTACTCTGTCTGTACGTATTGATTCGATTCAACATTTCTTGAATTTTACATGTCTTTCAATCCTTTTTAGAGCTATTCATTAAAACATCTCGATTGGAATTCGTAATAACCAATTCTGAAATAGGTCCGAGTGGTCTCGTAACATGTATTGTATACGAACGAACGCAGTCGTATGCCTTCCCCCCCCGAGTGTCTTAACACTTCAGAGCAGCAGAAAATCGAGTTTTTTTCCTCTCTATCAAGCTAGCCAAACGAGCCGCGGAAGCGTGCAGATCCATCAAGCAAGGATCGAGTGTCTCGTGAGCGTTCGAACGAGAGCAGCAGAGTGATATTGAGGAAGGGTCATACCAGATAGGTAACGTGAGCTTTAAAAGAAAAATAAACAATATTGCCCAACGTGAATAATATCGATTAAATCTGGGAAAAAACAAGTATTTGCGCGGCAATTTTTATCGCATCATTATCAACCAAATTAACTTCCAATATCGCGTTGATTTAACGTAAAGTGAGATTCAACAGCTGACGGGAATTACCGGGGTCAATTGACAATTGTTTACATAGTCCCTTTGGTATGACCCGCCCCCCCCCTCTTAACACGGAGGACAAGCGGCAAAGTTCGCGGGTTATCTGCATCGAGGCCCGCGGGCGAGTCGGCTGGCGCTTTTGCCGTGGGTTGTCCAGCGCGTTTATCGGGGCCGCGCGCGGGGTAATTAACTAGGATGCTGTTTTCGCGAACGCCACTACTCGCGCGTGGTCACGTCGACCAGCACTTTTGGAGCCGGTCCAAGTACACTCGCGTTACACCCCACGGGCCGTGTTTCACTTTGTCCTTCCTCTCGTCCGGTTCATTTTGATTCGGGTGTCACGCGCAGCTGAATCTGCATGACGTACGAGGATGGGGTTTCAATGGACGATCGGCAACAGCAAGTATAGGGCCGAGTATGATTTGAATCGCAAGCGCACTTAAATTGGTCACGCGGCCGCGTTTGCAGTTTTACGATATGCTCCAATCGGAACTGGAAGCGACTCGAGTGTGTCGTTAGGGAAGAGCTAGTCCGTATAGACTAAGAAACTTCGATACTTGGTACAATCGGAATAATCCCAATGATGGAAAAGGATATCTAACCGCAGTTGCTTGAATTATATCCATGAGATTGCTACGAGAGGAAAATAAATTTTCATCGGTGCCAAATCCACTTGCTTCCAGTGGAATTCCAATTCACCTTAGACCAAACATTATAAAATAATCATTAGAAAGGTTGTGTTGCTCAAGTTTTGAATTGTTATCATTATTATTATTATTATTGATATTATTATTATACGAGATATAATAATCAACGTAGTAGAAAATGAACTGGTTCCCAGTAAGAATCCGATTAAAAGAAGCGGCCTAGACTGCACCAAGTAATAAGCTGAACCCAATGCCAGCGGATAGCTATCTGCGAAGCAGCAAAGTCGCGAACTCAACCCACCAAATTAACCCTCAACGGAATCAAACGTTAAATTTGGAAAAGCCCGGGAAATAAATCGCGGGTGACTCTAACACGGAACAAAAGACAGGATATTAGGAAAATCAATATATTTTAAAACAAAGTACTTATCTGAGTGTTGGAGTGGCAAACTGATTCGTCGAACTACTGCCCCTGATGATGCCCTCCTCAGCTAACTACGGGATGGATCTTGCTGCTCGGAGAGGGAAGAGTGACTGATGCCCTGAGTTGCTGTAGCCTCACCCGATGTCACAATCGAAGGGAGGTCCAATGTATATCCAAGCCGACAAGACTTACCGATGAAGAGACGGAGCTACTTTAGACTTGGGTCAGGTCGCGGTGACGGTCGGTGGCCGAATGACGGGGGTCTCCACAGTCCAAGAGAACACTGCGATACCCGAGCTGAAACAATACCGAGCACTATAGAACTACTCTTTGGAATTCTAGTGGAGAGGAAGTTTACGGATCGTTGAAGATTTACCCCTGAATCTAATGCACTCGACTAATCCCACCCAAACACGTTACTCTACGGCAAATCTGACAACTCTACAACTTTCACAGACAACCCCTACTGACGGGAACGACCTCTTGTCCGTCTTACCGACTGACCGGAGTCAGACTGCACCAAGTAATAAGCTGAACCCAATGCCAGTGGATAGCTATCTGCGAAGCAGCAACGTTAAAATTAAAAATAAGCCCGGGTCATAAATCGCGGGTGACTCTAACACGGAACAATATAGTTGATTTTAGGGAAACGGATGCATAAGAACAGAAGTAATTTCCATAATATATTCTAAAAATTGAAATGTTAGAATGAATCTCTGTGTACATGGTTCATTCAGGTGCTCAAATTTGTTTCTTAACCGAATGAGAAGCCAGGTGACTCATACGAAAAATGTCAAAATATCCAAGATCTTATGTACGGAATATGTTGGTTTTTCTCCGCGTGGAAATACTTCAATATCCTGCAGATTGACCCAGTTTTCTGAATTATTATACCCATCGAGGTGCTGAGGTGCGTGCAAAGAAACGTTTAAGCACGTGACGATAAATCAAAAACCGAGTTTCTATTTTGTAACGGCAATCCATCATTCGAGAGCGAGGAGTAGAATGTACTTCGATTCCAAGGTATATTGCAGATGCCATATCACACCGGAATCCAGGGGAGTGCTGTTGCATGTAGGTACACTGAAAACCCGTTACTTCAGTCCTTCCTTCATTGAAGGGGTACGTTATATCCCAGGCCAGGAAAAGTTGACTAAGTAAAAACCCAGTATGCCATATACATAATGCTGGAAAGTTTTTACAACTTTTTCCCTGTTAGACGGAATAATATTATTGTTACAACGATATTCTTTTGCAGTTAAATCAACTTTTTTCTCCAACTATATGATTATCGTTAATAGTCGTTTAAAAGTTTTTTAAACCTACCATTATATAGTATGTTTGAAAAAGAGAAAGATGATCACATAAAAGCCACAATTTTTCGTTTTAATTTCCCCTCTCCTAGTCCACCATCGGGTATTTATCTATTTTTCACCCAAATGTGTTGTTTCAAAATAATTAATTCAAAATACGGTTTTGACTGACGAATATGCAGTTGCCGAATGGTTAGTTGAGGCGCGGGGAGGGGGGTAACGAGAGATGAGCTACACCGAGGATGTGACGAACAGTTGTCTTTCCGGTGGCGCCAAGTGGCAGTGCAACTGACCGGGATTCAGGAGGATGCTGGTTCGAGTCGTATCTGAGGAGTGTAAACTCTCGCTTTCGCAATCTTATTCTGTCAATAATTGGGATTGGTTTTCAATGTCCTATAAGTCAGTACTTATCGTTAAAACTCGTGAACGTAAAGCAATTAAGTAATTTCTACTGTTATCAAGCTTTTTGTAATCACCCAGAAGTAGGAGACTTTCATATAATCCTGATCAAGTTATGCAAAACAATTGGTCATAATGAACCGTCACAATTTTTTAAAGCAATAGAAGGTCGTTACAGAAAAAGACTGTTTCAATTTCAAATTCCGAATATCACGAGCTTAGTTTTTTCTGTACATTTCTAATTACAGAAAGGATCAAGTCATTGCGATATTTTGATTTTTACATATGTCAACATTAATATAACAGAATTTTTTTATTTAATTAAAGAGTAGTTTCATTAAGTACAATATAACGCTTAAAAGAAAATTATTTTATTTTCCTAGTTACTACTTACATCTCAGTAATCGAAAGCAAATACAATTTTATTCGGAAATCTCTTCGAAAAATGACGCTGAAATTTGCTGAAATCAGGAAGAAATCCATTCGAACGACGCGAGCACTTAATTTTCAATCGTTCAGTCTCGCCATGTTTCAACAAACGGAAAAGCATAGCAAAACTGTACCGCGGGTGAAATCTTGCGTAAATTCCGCAGGAGCATCTCAATCGACGCGTGTACGTCGGAATTGGCTTGTAAATTTTCGATTTGTCAAGCCATGTGGCATGCGGGCGAGCCGGTGCGCTCACTTAACCCACTGTCCGAGGAACATCGGGCCGCCGCAGCATTCCGCAGCCTCCAGCCACAGTCGCCGCCGCCACCGCCACATCGCTCGAATTCGTGCCCGATAAATTTCGCCCACGGAAAATTACCCGTTATTGACTTGGCTCGAAATAAAAGTGGGGGAGAGAGAAAGAGAGAGAGAGAGAGAGATGAGATGTCTGGATTGCGCATTTTATGTGGTTTTGCTGTGATGCCATTGCTAGCTTTATGAGCCGATCAGCCATTTCTCGCATTATACTTTGATAGTCGATCGGCCGTCGCAATTTAATTGGTCACATTTGCGATTACGGCTCTCGTTTTGTTCCCCTAATTGTGAGTCCATCTCAATATAAATACGAATTTAATTCGCAACTTGATTGGTTTAATCAAAAAATTTTTCTCTTATAAGGTTCACTATTTTATCGGTGCGATTACTCCACAATACATGGTTCCCATATTCTACAGTTTATACTGCGTAAACGTAACGAAAAACGTTAACATATATCTAGGTCTTTTTTTTCGGCTTTATTGACTCTGAGTAGACAAAAAGAGTGTCATATGTATTGTAAACTATTCAAGTGACGGTCATTCTGAAAGTTATTCCATTGACCAGTGTCAGTTTGTGAAATCGTATATAACCGTTGTACTTCAACTCCACGAGCTTTGAAAGCGTTTAAAAAATCCCGAGAGCCGTACATTGTCACTGACACTGAGCGAGGTAAAAATCGCCGAGCGAATAGGGGATAAAGCCAAAGGCCGGAGATTTAAATATCTCGCTTAATATTCAACATTCCCAAAGCTTTTTCTCCGTACCATTTTGTTCAATTGAAACTGTCAAATTCGCTTCATTTCTCATTTGGGTCATTTCTTCGATGGGTAAAATCGCAACCAGCTGAGGCCCGGATTGAATCAATAACCCGTGTTACCTCTTTGCTATGACTCCGCTTCCCTTGAATTTAAAGAAACACGCCACATCGATCAACGCAAGACCACGAAAAAAATCTCTTTTATATCTTTGAAGTTTGGTACTCAAGTTTGGTACTTTTGAGTGTAGCTTATACGTGGCCCCGCCTAATTCAACGTTCCGAACCGATCTGATGAAACGTCGATCGAGTAAGCCATTAGTCGAGGGAAAGGACTCCATATGTGCGGCCATTATCCGCACACCTTACTATACACCCGCAGCACCGATAACGGCCCGAATCCCGCGTTCTTCCGGTATAATTAATACGAGCGGTTCACGACAAAGACGTATCGCACCATGAGCCTCTCAAGCTGTTCGACGAGTCAGCAGCGTCAGCCATAATTTAGTAGACTATTGTCGATTGCGTTTCCATCGAGAGGCTAATCCGTGGATGGCGGACATTTAGATTGGGAATAGAATGCGGGAGCATTGTTGTTGGTACCGCTGCAATACGAAGATTGGAGTCTTGAAATCGAAAGTTGAGACTTGAAGAGATTATTCGTCAATTCGAATCTCGCGTCTATACGTGTGTATATCGCTTGGAAAATTCCACAAATAAATCATCCATATACGCCCTATAATACCTTTCGAAAAATCAAGACGAGATACCGCTTATAATAAAGGTTTAAAAACGAGAAAACCGGTCGGGTTGGAAAAATTCACGATTCTTAAACAAGTGAATTATATAAATTACGTATAGAATAGTAGATTTGCATTTAAAAAACTTGTGAAAAATAATATCTGGTCCTTTTTGCCTTCCGTAGTTCTGTTGAAGTTTCGTTTACGTTGGAGTTCGTGCGGCTCTCCGTGAAATTCTTTCCCTCTGACCAAATTGATAAAATTGTCTATTTTTTCAAAATTTCGTTTGCTCCAAAATGAACTTCTATAGTTACTGCATACGATTCCATGATGGACATGAAATCGATTTTTTCAAAATTCCAAAACTGTACAGCCCCTGCAGGTAACCCGATAAGCATGACGCTTCGATGTTTTGATGTAGATCGCGCGAGTCGTCAATAAAGAATTTCTTTCAATAATATTCTTCAGTTGAACGAAAAAACAGAGAACACTGTATACGAATCGTCGCAGCCCAGCAGTTTGAACATTGGAAGATAACCAAATTACATCTCGCGCCATGCGAATGCGTGAATAAAAAGTAAGCCGGACACGATAGTATCTAGTCCGGCGAAGCTCTGGGCTTTTTCGCTGGTAGATCGGCTCCATGGCATCCGTGCGAAACGCGGAAACTCTCTGCACCGTGGCATATCGTGAAAAAGTAACGATCGCGCTCGCGCGCGACACAGTCCGTCAAAGCGAGTTTCCCCATAGCGCGACGTCGATGGCTCCTAGCGTTTCCCACAGTTGGGAAACAGCTGACCCGTCGACCGGCCGCAATGGCACTAAAAAATCGAGCCTCGTGATACGTGAAAAAGGAAAATATATAAAAAAAACTGACGCTTGCAGCTATGATACACGCATTACGCATGAGAGAAAAACACGGCAAATCAGAGTTGCAGGGAGAACGGCGAGGCGAGCGCGCGAGATGATAAATATTCAGGAGGCAGGAAATGGAGCGATTCACGCACGCGTGTGTGTATACGCGAAGCTCCCCTCACTGCAGGCGTTGTACAGCTGCTCGGGAGACTGTTTGTGAGTTGTCGATGGCGTGCTCGAGCCTTGAATGTTTTATGATAGACGAGAGCTGCGATGTCGTATTTTTCCAAAGGAAAGAGAGAGAGAGAGAGAAACAAATTTTGTTAGAGCAATTCCAGAGGGCAATCCCATAGTTTCGTTAGCTACTCCGAAACAACTTAAACGCGTGCATCGCCTGAAAATTGCAATCATCACGGTAATCGTGTACCCGCGAGCGACATGAGCCGATTCTTTACAGGTGACGCGCTAATCGACATTTATCAGTAGCTCGACTCAATTTTCATGGTTTTCCACGCACGGTATAGTCTCAGTTGATACAAGCATCAAATGAGATAAAAAGAAGTAAAATCGTTTCCACTGAAACTTTTGATAGATAGTTTTTTGATGTAATCAAACAAGATCTCATGCATATGCAATATCTGTACATATTAGTCATAGATATATACAAATATACATTGTTTACACGAAGAGATGGCAATATACTGGGCAAATCGAATCACGTTTGGATGAATGACTGCATATATATTTCATCTATTTGGGTAACTACAATCCACTTCTAAAAGTTTCAGTGGGAACGAAGGCCACAAATCCCAAGTGGTTAGTAAGAGTACTCAAATAAATTGAATTACGGTTTATAGTGAAGGATCCCGACACCGAATAACTGCACTAACAACGTAGTCGATAAATCATTTTGAGCTGTTGTATCGGGTATAAGCTGATACATTAGCTGTTAAGCTGTATAGGTTTATCGTGAGCAGATCTGTAATGTACCGATAGAATTCAATGCGGCCCAAGTAAAAAGAGGTTTCCGCGTCCGCACAGTTAAAAGTATGAATACGGAGTCTCAAGTGCGGAATCTCTGTAGTCGTATTTTTGACTGGGCGGATGAAAACTCGGGGTTTCATTCTGTCTAACACGATAACTTGACCAACAAAATGAATGGATGAGTCGAGATCAGTGGGTCTAGCTGTCGAAACTATGCAAAATAACACGGAGTTTGAAATATCTTAATTCGCGGGCTACTTGATTATTGGCCCTCGAGGATTGTCCTAACAAGATTCGTCTTGGTTGTTCAAAATCACACACAAGAGAGGTACAAAATAGAGAGAGAGATGTACCGAATAAGATATCCCGGTTGTTCCCTCGCACTTGTGAATCTTTCAAAACGGCACGTATTTGCTCGGCGCATTGATCAGAGACGAAAGTTGAATTCCGCCCGCGTAATCGAAGGTAAACTCGTTCCATCGGCAGCAAAACGCAAGAGAAAGAGAGGCAGAGCGGGACTCGCGCGCGCAACGAAAACACAGCCCGATATATCTACGTTCGGTCAGTGAGCGACGTGAAGAATTCACCGAGGCATTCGGTCCGCGTTCGGTGTGCCGGTCACGCAGCTCCGGCCGGACGAGATTATCCGTGTTGCGAGTGCACGTGCGATCGGAATACGCTCAATTGAGGCGCGGCCGGCGCCTCGTTCCGTCTTGCGCCGTACACGGCCACGCGCTCCTGAATCGCCGCGATGCTCTGTATGAATCGTGCGCTTGTTTGCGTTAATTTGTTGATTGCGCATGTATATATACCTGGGGCCACGATTTTATCGAGAGCGGATGCTGCGTGTGGCAATTCAAACGCGCACATTTTTTTTCTCCCCTCCCCTCCCCTTCGTTACATTACAAACTGTCGTGTCTATATTCAAAACACGACTGGCGATGTATGAATATAGGGTATGTCGCCACTAGCCGATAACGACGACTCGTTATATATTAATTCTATTCATCTATAAATAAGTATAGATTATCGGGTGCATCGTTTATTCTGAGTTGGGAATGCAGGAAGATTGAAATTCTATCGGGTCGGGTCGAACCGATGCATAGATACATCCATCGAGCCGAATCCCGGCGCGCTTGCCTTAATTATCGAAAAAGCCTTGCGATATGTACAAGGGGCGAAAAGTGCACTTGGAATCGGCCGTGCACTGCATCCTAATGAGTTGCTGCATTGTTTCACTACACTTTCACTCTCTCTATCTCTCTTTTTCTCTTTCTCTCTTTCTCTCTCTCTCTCTCTCTCTCTCTCTCTCTCTCTCTCTCTCTCTCTCTCTCTCTCTCTCCCCAAACATCACAAAGTCAATACGTACTCGCAGCTTGAACAAAATTGATCTAGATGCTCTCTCTCTGTCTCTCTCCCAGCATATCAATGTCGCTGATTTGAGTAACATTCCTTCGCCTACATCTCCTACTGATCAATCCTCGAATTCGGCAACTTTCCATGAACAGGCTACTGACAATATTCAGGAGGCAGGAAATGGAGCGATTCACGCACGCGTGTGTGTATACGCGAAGCTCCCCTCACTGCAGGCGTTGTACAGCTGCTCGGGAGACTGTTTGTGAGTTGTCGATGGCGTGCTCGAGCCTTGAATGTTTTATGATAGACGAGAGCTGCGATGTCGTATTTTTCCAAAGGAAAGAGAGAGAGAGAGAGAAACAAATTTTGTTAGAGCAATTCCAGAGGGCAATCCCATAGTTTCGTTAGCTACTCCGAAACAACTTAAACGCGTGCATCGCCTGAAAATTGCAATCATCACGGTAATCGTGTACCCGCGAGCGACATGAGCCGATTCTTTACAGGTGACGCGCTAATCGACATTTATCAGTAGCTCGACTCAATTTTCATGGTTTTCCACGCACGGTATAGTCTCAGTTGATACAAGCATCAAATGAGATAAAAAGAAGTAAAATCGTTTCCACTGAAACTTTTGATAGATAGTTTTTTGATGTAATCAAACAAGATCTCATGCATATGCAATATCTGCACATATTAGTCATAGATATATACAAATATACATTGTTTACACGAAGAGATGGCAATATACTGGGCAAATCGAATCACGTTTGGATGAATGACTGCATATATATTCCATCTATTTGGGTAACTACAATCCACTTCTAAGAGTTTCAGTGGGAACGGAGGCCAAATCCCAAGTGGTTAGTAAGAGTACTCAAATAAATTGAATTACGGTTTATAGTGAAGGATCCCGATACCGAATAACTGCACTAACAACGTAGTCGATAAATCATTTTGAGCTATTGTATCGGGTATAAGCTGATACATTAGCTGTTAAGCTGTATAGGTTTACCGTGAGCAGATCTGTAATGTACCGATAGAATTCAATGCGGCCCAAGTAAAAAGAGGTTTCCGCGTCCGCACAGTTAAAAGTATGAATACGGAGTCTCAAGTGCGGAATCTCTGTAGTCGTATTTTTGACTGGGCGGATGAAAACTCGGGGTTTCATTCTGTCTAACACGATAACTTGACCAACAAAATGAATGGATGAGTCGAGATCAGTGGGTCTAGCTGGCGAAACTATGCAAAATAACACGGAGTTTGAAATATCTTAATTTGCGGGCTACTTGATTATTGGCCCTCGAGGATTGTCCTAACAAGATTCGTCTTGGTTGTTCAAAATCACACACAAGAGAGGTGCAAAATAGAGAGAGAGATGTACCGAATAAGATATCCCGGCTGTTCCCTCGCACTTGTGAATCTTTCAAAACGGCACGTATTTGCTCGGCGCATTGATCAGGGAAGAAAGTTGAATTCCGCCCGCGTAATCGAAGGTAAACTCGTTCCATCGGCAGCAAAACGCAAGAGAAAGAGAGGCAGAGCGGGACTCGCGCGCGCAACGAAAACACAGCCCGATATATCTACGTTCGGTCAGTGAGCGACGTGAAGAATTCACCGAGGCATTCGGGCCGCGTTCGGTGTGCCGGTCACGCAGCTCCGGCCGGACGAGATTATCCGTGTTGTGAGTGCACGTGCGATCGGAATACGCTCAATTGCGGCGCGGCCGGCGCCTCGTTCCGTCTTGCGCCGTACACGGCCACGCGCTCCTGAATCGCCGCGATGCTCTGTATGAATCGTGCGCTTGTTTGCGTTAATTTGTTGATTGCGCATGTATATATATACCTGGGGCCACGATATTATCGAGAGCGGATGCTGCGTGTGGCAATTCAAGCGCGCACATTTTTTTTCTCCCCTCCCCTCCCCTTCGTTACATTACAAACTGTCGTGTCTATATTCAAAATACGACTGGCGATGTATGACTATATAGGGTATGTCGCCACTAGCCGATAACGACGACTCGTTATATATTAATTCTATTCATCTATAAATAAGTATAGATATCGGGTGCATCGTTTATTCTGAGTTGGGAATGAGGAAGATTGAAATTCTATCGGGTCGAACCGATGCATAGGTACATCCATCGAGCCGAATCCCGGTGCGCTTGCCTTAATTATCGAAAAAGCCTTGCGATATGTACAAGGGGCGAAAAGTGCACTTGGAATCGGCCATGCACTGCATCCTAATGAGTTGCTGCATTGTTTCACTACACTTTCACTCTCTCTATCTCTCTTTTTCTCTTTCACTCTCTCTATCTCTCTTTTTCTCTTTCTCTCTCTCCCTCTCTCTCTCTCTCTCTCTCTCTCTCTCTCTCTCTCTCTCTCTCTCTCTCTCTCTCTTCTCTCTCTCTCTCTCTCTCTCTCTCTCTCTCTCTCTCTCTCTCTCTCTCTCTCTCTCTCTCTCTCTCTCTCTCTCTCTCTCTCTCTCTCTCTCTCTCTCTCTCTCTCTCTCTCTCTCTCTCTCTCTCTCTCTCTCTCTCTCTCTCTCTCTCTCTCTCTCTCTCTCTCTCTCTCTCTCTCTCTCTCTCTCTCTCTCTCTCTCTCTCTCTCTCTCTCTCTCTCTCTCTCTCTCTCTCTCTCTCTCTCTCTCTCTCTCTCTCTCTCTCTCTCTCTCTCTCTCTCTCTCTCTCTCTCTCTCTCTCTCTCTCTCCAACCTCGCCGAGGATTGCTTTAGCGAAAACCCATTGCGCCCCGAGTGCTGCTCGACGTAATCGCGTCTTCATCACGTTTCAACCGCTGAGTTTCTATTTCTATACGTTCCACCCCCACTAGTGGTAGCTAGTGTTTCTCGTTCGAATAAATTCAACCAAGGATATAAGCCTTACCGGATTTATGATTTATAATAATAGGATGATATATTGTGCATATTTTTTCCAATTCAAGGTTATAATCTCGCGATGTCGTTTCCCCGATGCCGATCCGTTAGAAAAATCGACATATTATGCTACTTTCCACACACGCCTGGGTAAGCGCAAACGTGACCGAACCCCGCCTGTTGGAGAACAACCGGCGCACTGGCGGACGATTTGGACATGAAAAATCGTCGAGTACTCTGGGAGAATTGTGGCCCACATATATGTACGAAAAACACGAGCAGAAAGAAACCATTTTAAATTTTTGAAACGAGCTTTGAATTTGAAAAATTCGCATTCACTGCGTGGCTCGGGTGAACTACTGCTGCGCTGCTCTTACTTCCCAGCTGGACGAGAATTCGCAATGAAATTTTCGCACGTCATTTCCATCAGGTGCACACATCGCTTGTTCCATTTGCCGCGAGCACGGCTACTCCGAAGTGACGATTTTAAAAAAGTAGGAAAATGGACGGCGTTCACGAAAAAAGCACATTTCACACTGACGAGCTTTGATGCTTGGTTCAATCGGAATACGATTGTTCCGTCCGGAAATTTCTGTAGAATTGGGGCCTATCGCATTTCCTCTCGCGGCTAGTGTAAAAAATCCACTGACAGCGAATCCGCTTATTTCAATCGGATTTCCACTGGCAGCCAGTCGATTTTTCATCGTATCAACTCTTGAACAACCGGAATGTCAAATATTTCAAAAGCTCATTGGAGCTTCATGAATATACTCGCATCGGTGAGAGTGGATTTTCCTCTGCTTAAGCAATATTATCAATACGATTGTATCTCCGTCTACTTGCGTCGCTCGTACGAATCCACTAACAACTGCAATCGGATCATTCCGATTGTTCGAAGCATCAAAGCTTGTCAGTGTAGTTTTTCAAGTTAAGAGAAGTACATCTCTCACTTTCTCGGTTGATAAAAAGAACACATTTCCGTTTTGTTCGCCTGAGAAACTGAGACGTGATTTTCTTCTCGGTAGATTTGAAATGTGCTCTTCTTCGTAAGGGCCGTAGCTATATATCGTCGTCGCACATGCCCGGAGAAGTTGCAGACTCGCTAGGCAAAAATGAGGGAGAAAAGAATTGGAGGAGAGCAAAAAATCCTCAGGAGACATTTATAGAAGACTGATTGATAGAGACGTATACTTAATATTTTCTACGATTATCATACGTACGTCTGGTTAATTTGAACCCATAATTCGAGAACGTGGTTGATTGAATGGATCACGAGGTAATATCGAAGACACACGACGCGAGGACGATTTTCGACTGTGATGGAGCGCAATCTTTGGTGATTGAATTTACTTATAAAATGAGGCTTCTGGATCAGGTGCAAAACGTCGATCTCATTCTCGATTGAACTTCAAGGAATTCTTGAAATATTCTTTGTCTACTTCTAGAACATTGCGAGGAATTGTTAATAGGATTCTTTCGATCTCTTATTCACGAGCTGGTGGCTATACAGGTATACAACCAAATATGCATCTATTATATTGAACCGCAAGCTCGACTGGAATTAATCAAGATTAGACAGGAAATTATACTCTCGGCGTTAATTTGATCGGGTGGTGGTATTGACATTTTTTATTGAACAATTTTGAAGAAAAATGCTTGAATAATACAGAATATAACACATTCGATTACGGAGTAACAACTGATTGTATTTGCTTAAAATACGTCATAATTTCAATTTCTATCTTCTCGTAATCACAAAGTATCCGCTTATACATAATCTTTCATCAGACGCACAGTCCTCATTTCGCCTCAGTTTCATTTTTTTCGAAACTATAGTTCGGGGACATCTGTTCCATTTTGAAAGGCATTTTTCTTGATAAGGAAGCCCAGAAGGTGGCGCACAGATCGAATAAACGTCGAACAATCGACTAGATTGCGGCGTATACCGAACAGGGCGGAGGGAAGCGATAATGAGCGAACTAAATAGCTCTACGTGACGGGACGGGAAAAATACGTCGGAGGCGAGACGCTTATGACTCTCACTCCACTCTCGTGTCGAAAATGTCTTTTCTCAAAATTTGGCCAATCAGCTGATTCATCTGCTGAGATCACCCAAGACGCAGGCAATTTACAAGCCATCAAGATGTAGGATAACGCAAGAATGGTTATTTCGCTCGTCGTGAACGGTTGAATTATTTTTTCGCCGATGAAGAAAGTTTAATTAGATCGTTTCAATAGGGCAAGCACTTTGTGATCGACTTCTCTCTTGCGCCATTTTCAATGAAAGACTGCGGATGTCGATAAATTTTACGGAAACTTTTTTTTTTCTTGCTCACCGATTGAAACTCGACGGGGTTCGACGACGAATGCCGTAGCTTGTTGGTTTCGTCAAACAGTATAACTGAAGGCTGAAAAATCACGAAGCTATGAATGAACGTCAGGAAAAGTAATTTGCTACAGCAGCATTGAACCGGAGAGAGGAGCTTATTTACCTGGGATGAAAAACATAAAAATTAGCCGGGAGCTGAGCCGAGCGGAAATAAAAGCGGATGGAAAGGGAAGGAAACACGCAAAAAACGGGTCGGTGAGCACAGCCAGCCCCTCGGGATCATCGATACAAAAACTATACTTAATTTCTTCATCTCGCATCGGTCGAGCACCAACAACAGAACGAACTTTGCTTGCGCAAGCGAATCAATCGGCGAAATTATATTCTGAGTCACATCACGCAGCCATTTGTCTGACCCCTTCGGATTTGTTTAAAACATACTTTTAGACTTCTTTGGTAATTTTCGTGGCATAGAACTCCCTCAGCATGACTTGAAGAATAAAAAATCGCGAGATATTTTGGAAAATTCGTTTTGAGAAGATTTTCAAACTGTCTCGACTGAAAGATCAAGCTTTTCAACCCAAAAATAACATTTTCCAAACAGTTTCTAGAATTATCTCGACAAGATATGAACCAGAGAACTTACGACTTTGCATTTTTTATGACTTTTTCTTATGGTTCGAAATTCACTGGAGTTCGCCTCTTTAAACCTTGGAAAAAGCATTCTAATAAATTTTGGAGAATCCGGTGTTGGAGTATGCGAACCAATTCTGAAGAATACATTCTTTCTTTATAACATTTTTTGTAACTCTTCGAGGTTTGAATCTGAAATCTGGAGAGTTTTTGGAAAATTGCCCACCTCTGTCAGAAAACTGATGGAAAGATGTACGTATGCTTCATATTTTTAACTGTCAACTCCCAGGCCTGTTGTGCCAAGCTCAAAGACCCATGTTTCGACTCGTCAGTTTCGAATGTATCATGAACACATGATGTAAAATCAATCAATTACGTGAAAGGCAAATCATTTTTATTTCAGCCATTTAATGAGTAAAGTCGCTCGTACATTTGGAAAGATCCATAGATTAACGACCCACCTACATTGATGAGCATACGGGCAGAGACACTTGTGTGAATTCATGCATGAATGCAGAGGATGACCGAACTGCGGCAGAACTGCACCCCTTACATACTTCCTCTTCCTTTTCAGTCCTTTTATAGCCGAAGTTGAATTAGCATTCGGATGCGGCTTACTGGGATTAGCTTCTAAGAAATTTACGACGGTCTCCGGAGAATTTTAATAAGGTTCTTTGAGGCTGGATTAAGAAAGTTGGCGAATAACTCGCAGCCACGTGAAGACACTATTCGCGCTTGATTATTTAAGCTGTGGACTCGGAGATACGCTCAAAGAGGGCGAGATTCGCAGGAGAATTTCGTTCTTGACTCGCAAAATATTACCTGCAATCGAGGAAGTTTTATTTTTTGTCTCGAAAAATGGAAGCTCCTGACTGTCGACGAAATAAGTACACACGGGTCAAATCAATTCGGAGAACTGTTTATCGTTTGCACGCGGCATTTCTGATCGAGGCTTGCCCGCACCTCAAAGTGCATTGGAACATCCGTTTGAAATACGATCTTCTTAGCAGTGACCTGTAATTGGATGGCTGATTCCCTTGGAGTTTAGTGCGCGATTAAAAGCAGTGTTATTGGTACAGTACGCTCGTATCAAATGCAATAAAGTTTTATAGGTTAGGTTTAGCGTAATTTTTGATAAAATAAGTTTTTACGACCTCGTTTTATCACGCAGGTTTTGAAGTAATTGAGGACACTCAGTACGTGCACAATAAATATTAAAAAGTAGTCACGAAAACTTTTGTCGTAAATAAAGCGAAGGTGGGCCACATTTCGCGATGTAATAATAACTAAGGTCGTCATAGTTAGACTGAAAAATACTTTACTGCTCTTTTTCTCCGAAGACGAGAGAAAGAAAAACATTTTATGTTATTCGATGAGTGGAACAACATTTTACACAGAAGTGCATTTTTTAAATGTCCTTTGGACTCGAGCACTCATAATATAAAATATCGTAACCGACTGGTGAGTAAAAATTTAAACACCAGCGTGAACGTGTGACACTCGTCACCTGCTTTGCTGACCATTCGTGAACGCGTCTACGCCAGTTTTATAAGTTTCACGCTCTAGTTCCATAACTTGCTATTATTTTTCAAAAAAGTACTTTTTTCGACTTTCTGCAGTGCTCGTAGTAAATAGCAAGAATGAGAACGTAAATGTTATATAGAACTCGATTTTTAACGGGTTTCTCCAATACACAGATTTTTACAGATTTATACAGATATAAAGATTTTTCTCAATCTTTTTTGGAATTTTTCTGATTAAGATTGTTATTTTCGATCGAGTTTAAAGAAAAATAAACTCAATCAAAAATTCAAATTCCCGACTGTCGTATTTTTTTCTCTCATAGCTAATAATTTTTGCACTCCACCAAATTGCTTATGGAGGGGTGTGAATGAGGATGAAAGTAGATGCATGAATGAATTCATAGATAAAGTCCATTGTCGGTCAGACGCGCGCTATGAATCCGGCCGGCCTCTATTTGGTCCCCGTTTTCAGTCCGATTCGAACGTTTCACGGGTGTAGAGTAAGTGCGATTCGGGGTGATTTAACAGCGGATACAGCTAGTATAAGGAGGACACGCAGGTTTTGAGAATTTTTGGAAATGACAATGATCTGAGCTGAGGCTAGACAGCTGTCACTCGAACTCGTATGCCGAGATGCAACACGTGGTTCTGTGATTATCCGGAGCATCGATCAACCGGGTGTCATCTCTCATTAGCATCCCTTATACGAATGCATCCGCGACGCACTCACTCACTGTTCCCTTACGTCAGGCAACGTTTCATCAAATGGTTGTGCGATTGTGAAGTTTTATTATTCATCAGTTCCTTCGGAGGTTATGAATTCTTATGGAAAATAAGAATTCATTTTTTGACATTGAATATGCTGGTTTTCATACGGAGTCGTAAATTGTATTTCTTGTGTTTTCTTATTTGCATGAAATATCGTGAAACGTGTTACTTTTCGTGAACAATTGCCAACCGTCTAGTTTTCCGCTATATTGCCGTGAAATATATTGTTTCTCGTGAACTGTTTCTAACGATGAACTTTGAATCATGTTCCTGTTCGTTAAATGTTGAAAAACGTACCTTTCATGAGAGGGACATCGATACAGTCTAGCTATATATATGTGTATATACCTGAAATGATTCTTTCATATCCAACACTCGTACGAATAACTGCGTAGAATTTGATACGAGTCCAGGCGGAATCGAAAGTCAGCTGAATCATTGCTGGATTGTGCACGAGTCCATCGTTGTTCACAGAATTCGAGGTGGCAATATTAGCGCGAGAAGCTTCTCTCGATCGGCTGAAGCTCGGATCTCACGTCCCTCTAATAAGCGCATCGCGCGTCTATTAACCCAGTTAGCCGGCATTTGGGGATTCGACCGGCTAAGCAAGACGAACGAGCAGTGCAGCCTCGGGCTGCACACGTACACACACATAGGCCAGTTTGCAGCAGCTGGTGCGCGCAGCCCAAGATGCTACAGACGCGATAATTCGGCCGGGATGAGAAACCGTCCAATGCGATTTTCCTTATGTGCAGCTTCGCGGAAATGAGTTTCGCCACGTGCAAGCACGAGCCCCTCTGGATTCGCGCGCCACCCAAATATCCCACACGGCTAATCCTTCGCGCCAACAGCAATTTCGTGCCCCGTGCTATGGGCACGTGATTATTTTCACATTTTATACACCGTCCCCCGCGCACGCGGACGAATATATGCGATGCCCTAATCGCATCCCAAGTATTTCCCTTTTTCGATGCCTGTCGCGCACCAGCTGTATTTGCCAGGGTTGTAATAATCTCACCGACACGTGAGAATTCCCTGTGAGAACCGTGCTTGTACATAAAAGTATATTACGCCAAAACTCGAAACTGTTTGGTATAGGTAAAAAGAACAATACATTCGAATTATATCCATGCAAATTATCCTGTGTTCTTTTGGTCCATTTCAATATCTCGATTATCAAATTAATCTTCTGGATGAAAATAATCTTCTTGGATAATTACGACGAATTGGAGAGGAGCAATTGGATCATCTTGAAAATTTGATGAGATATATCGAGGGAAAAAGAACGACGTACGCTTGCGGCTCTGTACCACCCAGAGAGAAAAATTTGTCTTTTTGCCGTGGTAATACGTGGCCCGTCTGTGTGCCGAGTAGTTTCGGGCTGCCACGCATCAGCCAAGAACTGCCCGAGGCCAGACGAGTCGGAAGACTTGTGTGTGCGCGCGTGCGAAAGTTTTGTTGAATGTGCAAACTTCGAGAGACCGGGGAATTTAGTTTGGCTCTGCAATATTTTCGTTATTAAGGACTGCTTTCTTTTTTTTCTCCCCAACCCACACCCTCCGAGAAAAGTATGCGGCGGGCGTTGCTCCTCGCGTATATACACCGCACTATACACAGGAGAACCTCGTATTTACTCTAGCGTCTCCGTCGTTTTTTTCTTCCTCTCCAATGGATAATAAATACTTGATCGCCGCGTCGAGTTGGATCGCCGCACTTTGGCTGAGAGTAAAAACGTCGGGCGGGCTGGGCGATCGATATAAAGTATCCCCCCGGCTAGCCGTATTCGGTGAGAAACAAGCTCGGTGGGATGACTTTCCGCTGTCTCTCTCTCTTCTCTCGTCCGGCGGTGCCGAATGATTCATCCAATAGACTTTTCGAATAGCTGGTCGACCGAGAACAGCGTGTTTTCGGGGTTTCGTCAATTCCACACGGTACATGTGATGCGCTATTCTTACAAAAACATCGTTTTCAACTGTAATTATATTCAAAGTATTATTTCGAATGATATTATATTATCCAACAAAGACGTAGTTTCTAAACTAATGCATTTTATCGACCACCTCGAGTTTTCATAACAGATAATCAAGCACAAAGTACGGTATTCTACCGAGTTCGAATCATTACCGAAGACATAAATATTCACGAAGATCTGCACTCACCAATCACCAATCACCGAGACACTCAGTTGTGTGATCTACACTGGTTTTATTCGGTGAGATTTTTCAAAACGATGCGTGAAATTCCTGTTTGATCACTATGTCATAAAACATTGTATGGTATTTGTGAATCAAGACTCCATACGCACTCGTTCGCCGGCTTGTCTAGGCTCGTCACGCTGGTGCGTGAAATCTCATTTCACGCGCCAGTTGTGTAATATACTTACTATTAAATGATTCTATAGGCCGATAACGACACGGCTTATTGGAAAAGTGTAATCAACGAACATTTAACGAATAAAGTTTTGCGTAACGTGCTGATGATAATCATATATTATGTATCGATCGTTAATCATTCGCGAGGGACTGCGTCGCGAACTCAACGTCTGCAAGCCCATGATTACAAGGTAATTTACGCCCGGTTGGACCAGCACGGGATAGCCAAGTTCTCGCACAGGTCATTACATTTAGCAAGGAAAATAATGATTGAATACGGCATTTCAATCACTGGGTTTATTCAATCACACGTTTCCTGTCACGTGCAACTGATTTCCACGTCGCCGAGGTTCGGGTGACGGTTGAAGGGCTGATTGGCAAGTCGCTGGCAAGTCGCGTGACGCGCGATTCGTGTCCAAAACTCATCGATATATCACGATAACATTTGACAAAAACACGAATAAAAATTGTATATAGTTTCTCAGAGCGCAATAACCCACACTGTCACACTTTCTAGCTCAAATTCTAAGCGCATTACACCGTTATACGCGTAATCGATCAACACCATTGCGCGAATGCCACAAACGAAATACCCGCGCGAAGTCCTGTCAATACCATCAAAGCATGTGTATATGTACTGGGAGTCAGAACAGCTAGCCACTCGCTCGCGCGAGACCACATCAAACGGAGCCATATCAAATCGGGAGAATGATTTTGGAAAAACTCTCGCAATTCCCCGATGTAGTCGATGTAGCGTTGCGGGAGAAACGTACAGTTACACAGTGGCACGCGTTATTTTTCCAGACCCCCCGGGGCCTTTCGCCAACTCTGGCCAAAGTCAATTTTGTTCCGAGTTGGCGAGTGGTAAGTTGGGCTCGAGGTTGTGAGTCTATATATATATATATATGAAATATACTGCACGGAGGTTAGCTAGAGGCTGCCAGCTGTTGGTGCGGCTTGACCGCGCCAAGTATTCCCCGCGCAGACGCGGCCGCGCTCGCGCTTGAGCGGCTTATACGCCTCAAGTGTGCGCGCACGGCACGCGGGGGCAACTTGGAATTTTGCAGCCGAGTGTGTGTGTGTGTGTGTGTGTGTGTGTGTGTGTGTGTAGCGGTATAGTTGGGGGTGTTCGCAGAAATGAGATTCCCCGCGTTATCGCGCGAGGGACTGCGCCACCGCGGAATGAGCTTCCGTTTTAATTATACGGCTCTTAGCGTTTAATTCGGGGACCTCCTTCCCCGCGACACACACACGCTTTCCTTATATTGTTTTCGTTGTGCGTTCTCGTAGCTGCGCGCCCGCGAATCACGGGATGATTCATATCTTTGAGGCAGTTATTTGCGCCGTTATGCGAAGCTTCTTGAATACACGAAGAGCTGCTCGAAGACGCTCTCGTAGCACTGCTATCTAGGCAGGTTCTTGAAGTTGAAGGAAGTTTGCCTAGAGAGAATCCGAAAATCGGGTTCCATGCAGGAGCTACGACACCATTTATAGGTTATAGACACAAGATGTCGATATACCGCGAAAAATATAATACATACAGTACAGATATAAGAGAGAGGATGGGGAGGATAAAACTCGACAAATTCCTACTCTTGCTCTGTATAGCTATCAACAGCTATATGTAGCATATCAACAGCTCACCATCTGAGGAATTAATTTTTCAAAAGGGAATCTCGTTACACAGAGAGAATCCGCTTTACAGAATTGAGTGATCTTCCTCCAAAACTCTCGTGAATTTTCGCATGGTCGGGCTCAGTGCAGGTATATATATTTTCGAGAAATCAAATTGCACTCTCCATCAAAATTCATTCAAAGAATGAAATATGGTATGCGTCAGTTTTTCCCCTTGCGTATCGTCGATCACGTGAGAAGTTTCGATGAACCGCTTTATCTATACATCTGTGTACATCCTTGCATCGCTAGAGAAATATTTGTACAGCCCCGCAAGCCTATAGTTGTGTGCGTGTGTATATATGCCACGTATAACTGTTCGCGATAAGAATACAAATGCAGATAATGGTTTGTGTGCATACCCATTCACAATAGTGGGCCCATCAGATACATACGCATAAATCCGATAGTGATTTGGAAATTGTGCATCTGTGCGCGTACACGAGAAATAGAGAGAGTTGGTGTGTATATCGCCTCACGAAATACGAGCCGCATCCATCGTAGCGTGAGTTTTTGTCTATACACATATTCCGAGTTTGCAACGACCCCAAATGTGCTTACGGTTGCGCATACGAAGCAACGGGAAGAGATTCGTCCTGGCAATTTGTCTGAGCGCTATCCTCCAATCCAAAGCCTGGGGAATGTGTGTGTGTGCGCGCGCGCGTGTACGTATACATACAGGCGTTCGATTCGAGAAATTCTCGCGGCGTTGAATTTTACAGTGGACTCGGGCTGAATTTTCGGTTGGCTTCTGTATACGATCCACACAGCCGCGCGGCTTGGTTATTTTGCGGCTGATTTTACGCGGCGAAACATGTATATACTAACGGATGAGCTTGGCTCACTTTGAAGGGATAAACGAGCCGACCCGATATAACCGCTTGAAAATTTCATATATAATTTGGGTGCGTTGCATCGTTAGAAATTCAATTAGATCATGCGTCGAATCGTTCGTATACTCAGCGACATGCTCCGCTTAGATATAATATGTATCACGCGTTAGCTGCAATATATATTTGTGTTGGTCGTACGACGAGACGCACATACCGAATCGCGCTTTGTTACAGCGAATATATCCTGGCGATGCGCGTTTACGAATATAGGGAGACGTAAAAAAATCCCACACACAGTTACAGCAAAAGATGATGGCCTTTTTCAACTTGAAAATTTGAATGCTTGATTATGTCTTGACTCGAGCGACAGAATGCAAGCGGACGAGAAATAAAAAGGACGTATTTGCAATGCAGAAAATAGTTGTAACGGGAAAGCAGAAGCCCGTCCGACTGCATCTCATTCGCGGACGCTTCTGGCGACGGAAATTTATAACGGCATATTTCCGGTACTCTAACCACAAAAGTGATCTTTTTTTACTTTCTTTTCTCCACCCAGTTGAAATTAAAAATTCTTCCGAACCACGGCGCGTCCTTACAAGGCGAACAATTCCCGAAGCGTTTTATCAAGCCGAAACTTTGAAAATCCTCTTGCTCCCGAAAAGTTGCACTGCGACCTCAGTTTCAGCCTAATACTCGGGTCAGGCCAATCTCTTAGTTTTAGAATATCGGCGACTCAATGGTTCCAATTCGAAATTTGCAGATATTTACATCATCGTCTCAACATTACGGATACAAGTAACAAAGACGAATCATACTTGGGATTCGGAAAATGGGAGAATCCAACGGTGAACGTTTTCTTTATTGGACAAGAACACAATTAGCTCGTAGCAAGTGGTTGAAAATCTTTTGTGGCTCACATATGAAAGACGTCACCAATATCGAATAAAATTCAAACACGCATATAAACTTGGGGATGAATTTGCCGTTAATTTTTCATTAGTGTATTCGCGTTGCCGAGAATATGATGGTACTTCTCGTGATTAAAGTGAGCATTTCTGCAGATTGGTTTCATATACGGAACATATGGAAAAACGAAAAAATGTGGGAAAAATAGTGAAGCGAAGTCCTGGAATCGACGAAGAAAAATAGTAAAAAAAGACGAGTTGGATATATCGGGATGGGGATACACGAGTGCGAAATATTTCACCCCATGCAAACAACTTTGCGTAAAGCATGAAGTATTTGTTTTTGCTGTACCTTTGTTTTTTCCTCATTTGCGAGGATTATGCACGAGTCTGCAAATTTTTCTCAACAGAATACGGATTAATATAGGCGTCGGACAGAGCAGTTTGTTTCGTGCGTCAGCAAAGCGTGGACTCGTTGATGACTTCATTTTTTCCATCGCGTTTAATTGCGTTTAATGAGAATGTACATGGAAACAATTTTTAAAAGCTAGGATTTCGGATTTCAACGGCTTCCGCTTCACTCACCGCTTGCTCGTTATCATCCGGACGAGGCGCAACGTTTCGAAAATGTTTCCACATAAACGTGTGAACATTTTTAAAAGTAGTATGAAAAACATTTCAAAAATGCTTATGTCGCGTGAAAAATGTGGTCAGAAAATGGAAGATACAAATAAAGGAGATTTTTCAGATAAATTTCCTGATGAAGAAATAATAAAGAAATTTTTCAAACGTTATGAAAGTGTCTATTTCACGTTGTCATTTTTAAAATTTGTTATAACATATTATTTGATTAGATGAATAAAAACGTAGAAGAACATTTTTCGCAGACATTTCGCACGTGAGATAAACGTTATTGAAACGTTACGTGCTGTCCGGTCAACATTTCCCAAACTCCCGAAAATTGTCACGTTGACCGATATAATCCGTTCGATCGAGGAGAAAGCAAATCTGTAAAAGTATACCAGCGGACGCGCGCGTTACGTAATGATCGAGAGTGTAGGCATTACGCGCGTAGCCTCGATAAACCGGTGCATAATTGCCGCGCAAACTCGAGTGTGACGGGGGGCGAGGGCAATTCGCGCGCCAGTGATTTTGGGCTGACAATAATAGCTCGCGGTGTGTGTGCGCGCATTGGTTCGCCGATAAAGCTCCGATCCACCGAGGCCACGTGTCCACCTCCGGCGCGCGCGGTTGCTTTATTAAACCCGAGCTCGGCCCGTGTGCATATATATATGTACCCGCGCAATCTCGCAAAGCCGAATCATCACCGCGGCTATTATGCGCAGTGCTAACGCGAGCGCGCGGATGAATAAAAGATAGGGTGAGCAGCCGGGTAATGCGCGAATTTACGGCTAGTTGCGCGCGCGACTATCGCAAAAAGCTCGGAGCCCAGCCGGGGCTGCGTCAGCTGGGAAGGCCGCGCGGCGCGCGGGGCTCGGTGTGCGTGCGCGCCAGCGAGATTCTCTCAGGCGTCTTTTTGCCCCGGCCCCTTTGTTCTTCGGACGCAGCGCGACCAGCTTGATTTATCGCCAGCTCGACCGTTCGAAAGTGTCCGCGACGTTTTCAGCGTTTTTAGCCCGGAGGTGTGCCGCGCCCCATGATTTATGTCGCCCCCGGCTATACACTGGCTACGATATACACCGTCTACCCGATATATACGCCCGTGCACGTGCGGAAGAGCATTGCTGCTCGATCTGGCTTTTAATTTGCTGATTAGCTATTTTTCTTTGTCCCGAAAGCTACACGCGGGATCGAGTCCGTATCACGTGAAATTCTCGCTTTTGTGTTGAGTCGGTAAATTCGATCCTGCTACATTTCAAATCTACCACGAAGAAAAACACGTTTCAGTTTCTCGGACGAAGGAGAGGAAATTTCAGTTTGCTTCGCCTGCCAAACTCTCGTGAGCGTTTTCTATGAAATGTGCTTTTATTCGGCCGTCAATTTTCAACGTTTGCGAACCGAAAATTCGAAATCTCCGTACTCGAGGCTTTTGAACCAATGTGTTATCCAGAGAGCAAATTGTGTGTGAACCAAATACAGTATGACACTCTGAGAGTGATTCGCCGCTTGATTAAGCTTGACGAGGAGGATAATCAACTCCTCGAAACGTTGTATCGGTAAACGATACAAACACCCGTGAAAGCGGTGATCAATAGATTGCTCAATTTCCAATTATCAGAAACAATCGAATGAGAATTGATTGCTTAGATCCACGATAAAAAATATCATAAACTGGTTCTATCAGCATCAATTCAGAGAGTTGCGATTTTTTGTTTATTTTTCATTACCAATATTAATTTCTCATAAGTAGCTCGAACTACACGTATCATCAAAACTTTTTCGAGATTTTTCACAAAACTTCCCCCCCCCCCTCCAGTACAATGACATTATAAATTTGTAATTGCTTGTGAATGTATGAATCAACTAAAAATAACAACTGTCTGGATTGATCATTAAATAAAACCAATCCTCCCGAACGTAATTTGTCCAAGCAATACATCCATATACATGTATATTGTACCTTAACAAACGATGGTATACAGTTGCCTTGGTAGTATCAAGGGCCAGTGCATCGGTTTATCTCTGAACGTGTGCCGTTTGACTTGTTTCAGTGAGCTCCGAAGGCGCGAGCTGTAGTTAAGCTGAGGAATGGAGGGCTCGTGGCAGTTGGAGCAGCGAGAGCACTGCCATAAATTTCTGCTCGGGCTCTTGACGCACGCCAACGAGACAGTGAAACAGGCTGCGAGTAAGTATCGTTCGCCTTTGACCTATCCTATACCTGTGCTTATTTCCTTTGCTCCTAACGAACGTGCGCCCAGATACGTATGTGCATTAGCGTTCTGCGATATGCGCAACCAACGGTGAAGGCTTTGACTGAAAGGTCTTCAGTGCCTTTCCCGAGGGCTCTATTATCAATCTCAACTGTTTGTGTTGCGATCTAGGGGCAAAAATTGACCTTGGCGCGACACATTTCGGGTGTCTTTTAAAACCCGCTGTATTAAAGTCACTGTATGAAGGTGGATAAAGTTCGATTTTTGCCCCGTGCGGAAGCATGCTTTTCAACAAAGCAAGATGTGTATTTATATTTATTTATATTTATGTGCGCAGATGAAGGGATCAGCTGCCGGAGGGTTGTGCAAGCCATGAGAGAAGTGCAGCATCATACAAAGCACGAGAAGCACAGGGAGCAGAAGAAGGACGCGAAAAGGGTGTCGGCCGGTGGGTGGGTTGTGAGGTTGACGGGCGCCGGGGTGGCGGCTGTCATGGGCCCGACGCCCCGCCACCGACTTGTGTACCACTGAGCGATGCGAGTAGTTGGGGCCGAGGCCCAGCTAGTGAGCATGTGGCTCACTAGAGAATGAAGAAGCAAAACGTCCGGACTTTATCGTTGATCGTCTGCACGTTTACCTATCTCCTCATTGGCGCAGCAATCTTCGACGTCCTCGAGTCCGAGACGGAGAAACGACGCAAGGAAGCTCTCGACGGTATGCCACACTTATTAATGTTCATTAGCTTTCCCTGAACATCTTTACTCTCCGTATGCTCATTCGCTTGGAGCGAAAAATCGTGATTTTTTCGCGAATTCTAGCTCGAAAAGCGCCAATGGTAGAATCGATAAGTAGAATATCCCGAGTTTGGTCAGACGGGTGGTTTGATATTTTTCTCAATATTTGATTGTGGAGTAATGGATTATTCTCGTAGCTTCATTAAGTGGAACGTATCGTCCGAAAAAGTCGGGGCATTTTTTCCTCACATTTTTCTGATACGTGGAGCGAATTCAATAATTATACGCGTGGGAAAACCAATCGATAACACGATATAATAGCCGTTCATCGGAATCTGGAAATGTTGGAAGAATTATTGAGAACGTTTTATGCGCAGCCGTTGAAAGAATGGTCATTCGCAAATACAACATAAGTATGGATGACTTCAAAATCATGGAAACGGTGGTGCTGAAAACTGAGCCCCACAAAGCCGGCCAACAGTGGAAATTCGCCGGGGCGTTTTACTACGCCACCACAGTGCTCACTACTATTGGTAATTATTCAGCGTTCCGACTTCATGTATCGCAGTGTTTCGTAATATATATTTATCTCGAAAATGCGGCAATGATCGGCATTGATTTTGGGAAGATCTGAGAAAAATTGATATGACATGTGTTTTACTTTCTTTACGTAAATATTTTTCGAAAAAATTTATCTCAAAAACTCTGCTGAGTTATTTTCCAATCAATAACATTTTCTGTGTACCCTTACTCTCTTAAATCTATACTATAAAATCACTGTATGATGGTGGATGACTCTATTGGGTCGAACTACAGTGAATTTTTCATGTTATACGAGTGAATTTAAGTTCAGTCCAGTGGAAATTCACTTAATTTTAGTGAAAAATTTCCGAAATATCGCTGGAACTTACAGAATTGAGTATAAGGCATCGGCAGATGACCAAGACTTAGATAAATGAAGCTGGAGTAAACAAAATATTCACTTGTATCACAGTAGATCCTCGCAGTGTAATTTTTCACTGCGAGGATCCAAGAGAGAGCTTCACAGCAGTCCTGGCGCGAGCTCGCAACGACCCGGCCGGCTTATCTCTGGTTGAAAACTGTCGTGTGGGTTCGCAGGTTACGGACACTCGACGCCGAACACGATAGGTGGCAAGCTCTTCACCATGTTCTACGCGATCATCGGCATCCCGCTGGGCCTCGTAATGTTCCAGAGCATAGGAGAGCGGCTGAACAAGTTCTCCTCGGTCGTTATACGAAACGTTAAGCGGATGTTCAACTGCAAGGACGTTCAGGTAAAAGCCGATTCACCACCCCCCCTCCCCCCCCCTCCCAAGCCCGCGCCCGGTTCAATGCCGACTTTGTCCCTCGCGCCTGCCGCGAACTAACGACACGCGTACGTGTAACGCGTGATTACGCGGCTCGAGGCAGAAACGCATGAAACTTTTGCTCGGCCGTATTAGGCGATTTGATTCTCATTTATACCTCGAGTTTGTTGGCCATCCCAACGCAAGTTGTATAATTTTGTGGGTTAATGATCGAGCTCGCGAGAAAAATCGTCGGCACGGATATTGCATTACGAGGATTCATGAATTGATATCGTTTTCTCCGGAGAATAGTGAAGCGAGAATCTCAACGATTATCGATTATTCAAAACACTCGTACTTTTCCACTCGCGAGAATTTTAATGAATCGAACAGGAAATCGTGTTGATCTTTCTTTAATGTTGTTCGCGGAATTCAGACAGGTAATCAAATGTGGGAGCATTGAATTACTCGTAAGAATCGTTGGAATCTCATTTCAAGCTTCGTCTCGTTGCAAGCGGTGAAAATTGTTTTTTCCGCGCTGGAAGCGAAATTACTCATGCAGAACAACGAAGTACAACGGCACCAGGGGTTTATTTTCTCGGGAAGCAGCCATCGAATGAATTCGCTGATTACTTCTAAAAGTTTTGTAATAAGAAAAAAAAAACTTGTTGCAGGCTTCGGAAATCAATCTGATTTGCGTGGTGACGACGCTGTCGATCCTGACGATCGCCGGGGGCGCGGCCGCGTTTTCCCGCTACGAAGGCTGGTCTTACTTCGACTCGGTGTACTACTGCTTCATAACTCTGACGACGATCGGCTTTGGCGACATGGTCGCCCTGCAAAAGGACAACGCACTCGACAACAAGCCCGAGTACGTCATGTTCGCCCTGATCTTCATCCTGTTCGGCCTGGCGATCGTTGCCGCGTCCCTCAATCTGCTCGTCCTCAGATTCGTAACGATGAACACGGAGGATGAGAGGCGAGACGAGGCTGAAGCCCTCCAGGTAAGCCGCAAACTCTCTCATATTCTTTTTACATTCTGCTTTTTCCTCGCCCGTTTCAACATTTTTCTTGGACGTTATCTTGCTTCGTTGTGTCGGTCTGTTTGTTTCTTTTCTTCAATTTTCCGAAAGGTTCACGCTGTACGAAATGCTAAAATCCATCGAACGTTAAAACATAAAGTAAAATGCAAAGAAGAGACTGCACAATATTTATGTGTAAAATATTAGAATTCATATTGACCTTCGAGGTCCGTCCATATTATAAGATTCACATAAGTTGTCCAATAAAAATGATAGCGCGCTGCAATGGATTTCATTTTTTGTCCCAGAGAGTAACAGAAGTTTCATCGACTATTCAATTATCTCGAGAGCCAGAGATGAGCAAATTCAATATTCAATTCAACAATAAAAAATACCAAACATTTCATCGAAGTACGTGGAGAATCGTACATACACATTTGATTACTACAGAGCCAGAGCTGAGCAAAATCAGTATTGAATGCAGATCATAGTTAAACTGACTTTGATGGAATTGCCCATACAATGACTGCTGAGTGAGACTGGGGAGAAGGAAGTTAATGTAAGGGTAATTGGTAAATGTCGACAGGCGGCGCAGGGAGCGGTGCGGCTGGACGGCGACGTGATAACGGCGAACGACTCGATCCTGTCGGGCCAGCTGGGCCCGGGCGGCGACACGATATCGCTGGACGACGACGTGTCGGTGTGCAGCTGCCGCTGCAGCGGCTTCTACAAGAAGCGCCGGAGGCCGAGGTTCACGGTGCGCCGCTCGCCCGGCAAGATATCCCACCTGCTGCCGATGCAGCCGCTCCAGCCCGGGGGCAGCTCGTGCGACGACGAGACGCCCGAGTACGACGAGTACCCGCACTACCACGACCCGGAGCTCGACTACGCGCACGACTACGGCCCCGAGCCCGACTACGGCCACGAGTTCGGCCTGCGCCCGCCCAGCATCGCCCCCCTCATCCAGCACTCGCCCACCAGCTGCGCCGGCAGCCAGCTGCACCGGGCCAGCATCTGATCGGACGCCCTAGGGCCCCGCACGCCCCAGCAGCGACGCGCCTCCATGTAGCACACCCCAGCCCCTCCAGCCCCAGCCCCTCCTCATCCTCCTCGTCCTGGCCCGAGCTTCTTTCCGCCCAAGCAGCCGCCTTCGTCTCGCTGCTGCCGCTGCTGCTGCCACCGCTGCCGCTGTTGCTGCCGCTGCTGCTGCTGCTGGTGTCGTCTCGTCCGGCTGCTGCGTGCCCTCGGCTCTGCCGCGAGTTTCTGACCAGCCAGTTGCTGCTGGTGCACGATCGATCGGCGTCGTCGAGCCTATGCTCGTTCACGCCAAGCTCGATCCTCGTTACGGATCGACCTTGGCAAAGGACCACCCGCCCGCGCTACACATTCTTCCGCATTCGTATATATTTGAACACACACACACACCCACCCACCCACACACACACCCACACACACACACACACACACACACACACACACACACACACACACATACACACACACATGTACTTGTATTTAATAGAGTGGAGAACAAAGAGCGAAACGACAAAGGATGTTTTTTGCCTTTTTTCCAATTTACCGATATTATTATTATTATTATTATTATTACTATTATTATATATATGTAGTTAAAACAAAGAGTAGATAGGCAATGAAGTTAAATATACTCGCGGGGACAACGGAGGACATTGAAAATGCGACTTAAGCACCGAAGACTAACGACGATAAACTTATTGCATGACATTACATTATATATATACGGATATAAAAGTGTCGAGGTGCGCGCGCGTCCAAGAAAATATTTATTGTCGACTCCTCGGGTAAATTTCGATTAGAGCGCGGCAACGAACGCGTGAACCATTGAACAAATATATATATCGCAAGGCGATCGGAGCGACTTCTTTCTGTATAGTTATTATAGTCTCCCCTGTGGTGCCTCACCAAAGTTCGTAATTAATACGTATAAATATATATATAAATATATATATATAAATGGTAGATTGATACTAGTTTTTTCTTTTTCGATTTTTTCTTCTTTCGATAATTAAAAGAATATCATCCATCGATCGATCGATCGTTTCGGCTAAAAAACCGGACGAGCTTATGTAAACATTATATATCGAGGAAAAAAAAAGTTAATACATAGAGAAAGGTTTTGAGGAAAAAAAATGTGAGAATGAAAGTGAGAGGTTACGTAAGAATCCGGAAAATTGATCACACGAAAATCGCCTTTTCCCCTAAAGATGTTCCACGATTAGGAAGAAGGTGACACAACTTAAGCTCTTCCTTCTTCATGTGAATAAAATGAATTATTATATAATTAATATAATACTAACGATAATGATAATTTTAGTCGAGACTCGAGAAAACAATCGAACAGAGCCGCAACAGAAGCGCAAACTTATCTTCTAATAAATTGTTGAGAGTTTTATGTGTGAGAGAGGAAAAATCGAGGAGAGAAAGGTGATGAGCGAATGAAAGCGAACCATTAGAACTCGAAACCGAACACATTTAGTGAAGGAACAAATTACTTCGAACGCCCATCATGTCATTATGTCTGAAAATAGTAGTTCAAAATCAAAATTCTTTTTAGTTCCGGAAAGTAGAATTAAGTGATTATATTTAATCATGTAACATTCAATCAACCCTTCTTTGAGTAATCATTATCATCATCATCTATGAGTTACAATTAATAATATTCTTTACAAAGTAAGCGTCATCGAGCTGAAAATATTGAAATCGAATACCGTCTGATTAGAGAATACTATAAGATTAAAGATCGTTAATTCTATTCCAATTCAGCTCATAAATGAGTGCAAAAATCATTAAGTCCACGGGTACATGAAGAAAAAAATATTATGATTCATGTCATCTCAGTTCATTAGATATTTAGATTCATTCTTTGCAGAGAAACGAGTAACATCCATCACGTAATTGATTTCCGGTTTCTCTTGAGGGATGTTCAGTACTAATGGACTAACTTGATTCTCTTTCACGATTATTGAGAACATTCAGTCAAGTATTATCAGTTTTGTTGCTCTAAGAGGGAAAAAGTCTTATGTACAAAATATTAAAATTAAATATCACCGTAAAACAACAAAACCATGAGTAAAAACCGCGCGTTCCATAAACCATGAAAATGTGTGAAAAAGGAGGAAAAGCACCAAGTGAACGAGAGGTATGAGAAAAAAGTGTATGAAAGCTCGAGTGTTTGGGAAAATCGTAGATTTAACAAGAAATAAACAAAGAAATTAATTATACTTACATCACACTGCTATTTGAATGAAAGAGGAGCAACTTTTACATAAATAAAACATTTTACAATTTGTACATATGAACTATAGGTAAATATATTAATAATTATTACGATTAGTCACTAACAATTACAATTACAAGTAAACGAAGGTAAAAAAGTGAACAAGTAAGCTGGGCGACACGGAGTGACCAAATTCCTTAGAACGAACGATGTACTTTATCATGAATAAAAAACTTCATTGTATTTGTCACTCGTGTTGCGACGACGATGACATGACACGATATTTGCCAAATCACATTCTCCAATTTTTCACTTCTTACATTTAACGACGAAATATAAACGAGATCAAAATGTGATTCGCATGCTGTTTGACAGAGATGACATAGTGAAAGTAACTTAAAACAAAAGATATTATTATAAAAAATTAATTAAAGAAATGAGAGATCGTAGATAGTATCGAGCCTATTGCAATGTAACCAATCGATTTTTCACGATAGAGTGAAGTGAAACTTGTTTCCATTAAAAAATTGATATTTTTTATCGAATAGAAAAATATGTGTATTTCACTTATTACATGATTCTGACGTCGATGTTCGATCTGTTATACGTGTCAAGTATGTGTCGTTTTTGAATTTTTAAAAATTCTCGACGAACGAATTTTATTTCAGTGAATCTTACTAATAATGTTACGAACCAAATATGAACTGAGTTATAATATAAATTGTATAATTTACTATCCACGATCTGCTTTTCACTCTCACCATCCTTAGGGTATAATGATCTCGTTTAGCGAGAGCTAAATTTCTATAGATTTTTCAGCATTTACCTATGAGGAAATCGTTTTTCGAAGCGTCATTCATATACTTTCGATTGAAAAAATAATATAGGAAAAATTTTTCTGATCATTATCGTAATTAAATAGAAGAGAATAAGGAAGTGGACTTTATCAAAATATTATTACAGAATATTGAGAATTTTTTCATTTTTCCTCTTCTTGAAATAAGCTCGTAAGAATGGCTTTAATGTGACATGTATTGAGTGACAAAATATATGACAAAGTGCAAGCATAAGCACGAGATGAAAAAAAAAAATGTAAGAAAGTACGTCGAAATTAGTTTTTTCGAACCTTCGTACATAATCATTATTCAATTAAGTCTCCATCAGTCGCGTACCTCGAAAAAATACACACGTAAATCGCCCTGTCGGAATTTAAGAATAAAAAATGCAGATATGGAGATAATAGTAAGAAGTGAAAGAAAAAAGCAGCTTCACTACATGTGTTTACATCTCATAGTCACGATTATAGTAAGAAAAAAAAACGAAACTTCCATTGTAAAATACTAGTTAATACATAGAGATTCTATATGAAAATAAAAGGTTTGAGTGGGAGAGGAATCGTGTATATGATTTTATGAGAGCATCTTCGATGTGATATATGAATATAATATAGAAACGCAGCTTCTTTCGTGCCAAAAATTAAGGTTCAAATAAAAGAGTAAAATAAGATAAGAAATAAATGAATGCTTGTTACGTCTCTGAATTGAAATTAAATAATGCTTCAAAGTCCTCATGAATTTGATCCAAAGATGATTTATATACGATTATATTGTAATTTTCTGTGATTCTGTTCTATTATACTATTATGATGTTATTTAATATTCCGCTATTCTGTAAGCTTTCATAATCTCATTGATCCTCATTGGCATTTTATCTTGGAACATTAGTTTGCATCTGTAAATTTGAACATGTGCATGGTTACAATTTAAAACGTTTGATGATTAAAATTCTGTTGTATATCGATTATGTTTTGCCGTGAGCTTTGTATGGTCAAAAAAGACTTTTGTGATTTATTTGTTCACCAATTGATGAATACTTTTCGCTTGCATTTATAAATTATCAAGTACCAATTGAAATTCGTCAATTTCTTAGTACGATATTACTGGATACAATACACTGCAGAATTTAATAAACGAGAGCCCATACTGCCGATACAGAGGCGAGAAATAAATAGTGTATGATGTCATAAAATTCCCATCCGTCTTCTTCCCTCCAATGGAAAATATATCAATATCCAATTCTTTTGTTGGGAACGTTCACTTTCTATGTACAGATTAGATTACTAATGAAACATTAAGTATGGAATCAGATCGAATTTATAATTTTTATCTTTCTTAAACGGAGCACTCTTTAGCAAGATCAACCGATCCGCTCTGATTCGATATAGAAAATAAATGTCTAGTCGTATTTTGTTTTTAGAACCAGATTAGGGTTTTTGGAAATCAAATGCTGAAATATTCAAAACATTTTCTTACAATTAGGACCTCGTCGACACATTTTTTTAATTACATTGTCATTCTTCGTGTTTCAATTGCTCGTAAACAGTAGATAACTGCTGAATACAAAGCCCTGGAAAAAAGATTTTTTATACAATATATATTCGTACAATTTTTTGATTTCTTTCTCATTATTATTTCACGCCGTGAACAGTCAAACTGTCGATAAGTCATATTACGAGTCAAAGATAATGATATACAGGATTGTAATGAAAACAAAGTGACAGGAAGCGGCGATGTGTTTGGAAACGATCATTGTCGGGTGTAATAAAATGGGGATAAGAAACATGGCTCTAAAGTTTCTAATTGCGATTGCTTATCTGTTAGAATAAGTACTAAGTTGGTTTTTGAGAGGAATGAAGAGCGACGTAAGACGAGAAACAAGTTATTCAATATTCGGAGATAGAAGTATGGAAAATAAAGAAAAAATCAGTACATAAGGTAACAAGAAATAAAAATAGCACACATAAATTCATAGGCGATACTTGATAGTTATGAATGCGTTGCAGAGACGTAGAAGGTATCGAACATTTTGTTATGTATAATTATGCATTGTACGATATATTGTAAAATAGAGCGAGAGCAACTTGAATGGCGCCCGTAAGCGATGATGAAAAGGGTGAAGAAATTGAAAAAAAAAAATATTAATATGTCCAGTTCTGTTAGTGACGATGATATGATAGGAATTCAACCCTCTTTTTTATCATTCATGCGTCCACTGTGGATGCAGTTATGTCATGTTTTGAGTTTAAATTTAATCGAATGATCGTTCCCTCCCTGCATTGTTTGTGCTGCCAAGCAATAGAGTAATCATGCAAGTTGAATTAAATTGGAACTTGTGCTATTTGGAATACCAACCAGTGATAGATTATTTTTTTCATCGGTTCAAACTTTTTTTTATCATTTTGGGAATCCCATATATTATAAATAATAGAAGCATATTCAACTTTGTATCCATTCTAATCTATCATGAGTACATCTCTTAACTGCACTGTAATTTCTTTTCGAGTGCTCACTCACTTGGAGTTCGCGGAAGAGACAGGAATCCTATCTAATCCATACGTTCGCCATGATAATTTCGAACTTTCAACCATTGATGGCATAAATGTAGATGAAGGGAAAGGAGTAAAAGAAGAAACGAGAAATTGAAAAAAAAAGTATAAAAGCCTTTTGACGTCGCTGCGAGAATTGACTAATGTATACGCTTTTGCGAAGTGCTCACGATGTAGAATCCATACAATTTTCGCAACATCGGTTGATTGATGTATTATCGTTTAGCTAGCTATATAAAAAGGGGAGATCCAACATTTGCGCTAACAAATAATCAAGCAAAGCAAAAATCTACACTGCACATACAAACAAATACGCATACATTCATATTATTATATATTAATGAAAGAGAAAATAGCGTGACCCTCTCTCTCAATACTTTCACTCATATTTCAATTGTCAACTGAAAGACTTGACTCTCAAAATTAACTTTGTTCATTCAGGTCGGCTGTCAGATTGTAGAAATTTGTGTCCGGAGCATTTCGTCCATTGAATCATGTAAAACATTTGAAATTTTGTTGGATCAATGTAAAATGCAACACCTACGAAAGTTAAGGAAAAAAATATCAATTCTCCCAACTCGTGTGTAAATTTAAACTGAATTCAGAATCAACGAATATCGCACTCATCGAGACAGAAGATTGTGTAAGCCAAGGAAAATAGTTTAATGCCGTGCATTTGATATAACTAACTGTAAGTCGCAACGATTTACAATGAGAACGATCAAAGCGTTCGGATAAAAAGACAAACTCACTGCATTTTGCACTTTGTATAAAAGTATACAAGTATGTAATACAATGGTTACGAAAATGCGAAATGAAATAAGAGTTATGCTTGTAATAGAATCATCATTAACAATAGTTGTATGTTTTTTGCGCAAGGTGAAAAATAATAACTGGATGTATCGTGATTCAAATGATTCGACGCAGGAACAAGAGGATACAAATTTATTGTGATAAGGTGTGAAAGCAAGTATGCGTATATAAAGATTTTTTAAAAATTCAAAACAGACCGATTAACTTTTTGCAATTGATTAATTAGATTTTTACGTAAATGTTTTTCTCTTTTTCTTGGTGTCATATAGATATATGGGTGTTGTAAACTTTCTTCTACAGGCGCGTTTTCAAAACAGCTATGTTGTATACATTTACATTCCCAATATCATCCAATGTCAGGTGTTATAAAGGTTTTTCACGAAACCAGATCAAGATCTATCCTACAGGTGTGGTCCACGAGAAAAAACTGATTATGTAAAACTCTAATTGCAAATAATGCATCGAATATAAACACGTCGATTACTACAGTTAAAATATAAAAATATGTCAACTCGACTATTATTGCGTTTTAACGATCTTGAAAAATCAAAAGAAATCGAGTGAGCGTAATTTCGTGGCTCTGATTTCTTGTCAAATGAACCAAGAAGTACACACGCTAATAAAATATGTAAGCAGCAAATAAATGAAAAAAAAATGAATAAATATCGAAGTAATAATCTACAACACATATCTTTTTGTTTTAAAATACAATGTTAAAAATAATGAAAGAATTGATGGAGAAAGAGAGAGAGAGAGAGAGAGAGAGAGAGAGAGAGAGAGAGAGCCGAAGAGCAAATTTGAGCCGGGGGAGAAGAAAAAAAAAATTTGGGACGATGGTCAAACGCGTAGGAAAAGTTGCTACTTGCTGGTAATTTATCTGGGTACAAACTTGTTTATTCTCCCCCCAAAGCTGCCTATGTGGATACTTCTGATGAAAGTAGTCGAGGAAAAAGGCGCGATGTTGCGTGAACACACGTTCTTTGTCAAAGAGAGCGCAGTCAATGTTTGTTACTAAGATCAGCTAATTGTGAGACAATTATGATCGGAGTATATGCGTGTACGCAGAAAAATAGCGCTTCTTGTAAGACGACATCTATGATTGGATCGTAATTTGTAAATTACCTAATGGACTTCCTAATTATATGCTGGTATATGATAATACATGTGTTCTGCCACAATAAAGCAGTTTTTTAAACTACACCGTGACTCTGACTTTATTCTCCCCACAGTCGATCAGCTTTCCATTAATTTTTTGTTAACTATTGATTGGTTATATTAGGTTTTCATTGAAGTCTATACATAATACGATTCGCAATAGTGAAGAATACGCTGTTTCCTTTTATCTTTAGAAATCGATAATACGATCCATTTGGAGTATATCTCTGTGTATATCAGAGACGCTGAATCTCTCAACGCATATGAAACAACTAGTCGTGTCGTGAGAAATTCTTCTACCATTCGTCAATCATAGTCTCTTAGGATTTTTGTCGACTTGAAAGGCTTTATCGTCAATAAGAAATATTACAGCTTCACCGTTGAGCTCCTCACGACTTCAACTTTGCAGTCGTTTCAATACTTTGATCTATTTGAAAAACGGGCTATCGTTCAAGATACGACTCGACACTCGAGCAGTCACGATTCTTCAAAATTACAATGATACAAGATTCACGTGGACTCGCGGAACTCGAATGGAGTACACTATGGGCCAGTGTTGACATTGTTAGAATGTTGACATATACAGACGACGATATTATCTAAAGTTCTTTCGAATTTGGCGGGACGGAAGTACGTTAAGGCTCTCGCGCGCGCGTGGCGTCGCCGGAAGTCGGTTAGATGTCGCTGGGAGTGGCGATTACATGTTGGCGGAGGAGGGGGGGGGGTAGTGGGGGAGAGGGGCGCGGGCCGGCGGCGCGGCGCTTGCAGAACGGCGTTGAGCGGCGTCGCAGGCGGCAGAGAACGGCCGGGCGTCACTGGGGATCACGGAGTAATATAGTGTAGCCGCGGGTCGCGGCCGCAGCCCTCGCCATGGGCACGACGATCGACTACATGGAGCTGTGCAGGCTGTGCCTGGAGAAGGAGCAGGTGTCGGTGCCGATTTTCGAGGACGACGGAGACGTCCGGCAGATCTTCCTCAAGATCCACGCCTGCCTGCCGGTCAAGGTAAGCCGCAGCCGCCATCTTGCCAGTTGCGGGAGCCTCTCCTTTGTCGTGCCCAGCGAGCGAGCGCACGCACACGCGCCCGCGCAGGCCCCCGCAATCGCGTTATACTCTCGCCGCGGCGTGTTAAGGCCGTCGCGCGCGCGCGTCGCTTCTTCCTCTGGAACAATCCTTCGTGTACACGACTGCTCGCGACTGCTATTGACTGCTATGATACACACACACATGGAGCGCCGGCTCGCTCGCGGCCCTCTCCCAACCCGAATTCCCTTTGTCCTCTGTCGCGCGCGACGCGCTCGGCTGGCCGTCGCTTTTTTTTACTCTAGCCCGCCCGACGCCCTCCCGTCCGTTCGTCCGACTGGCGGTCGCGCGTCCTCTTTTTCTCACATTTTTTTTATGCCCCCCCCCCGATGTCGTCGCTTGCTTCGCGGCTTTCTCCGCTGATAAAATTAGACGCTTCCCGCGACGTTACTCATCTCTTGTGCGCTAGCACTTGCGGGCAACAATAACATTCCGAGAAGAGAACGAAACAATTGAGCGGGCGGGGCGGGTGGAGGGGTCCGGGGCTCATAGTAGTTTTGACGTGTTGCATATACGTGTGTGTATGAATACAGGTGGCTCGATCGTTTCGTTGGAAACGGAGCCGGCAACACGTGGGTCCAGTATACGTGTTCTATACGAGCGCTGCACTTTCGACGCGGCGCGACGGCCTCGCGGCGCATCGATTAGGCCCCCGCGAGCGGCGCATTGATTCTCCGGCGGCGGGCCGCCATTTTGCGCGGCAACAACTCCCACCGACTCATGTATTATGCAGCGCTGCCGCGAGAACCGATAGCTCGGGAAACACACGGCGGCGACTAGCTAACGTTAACCGACACCAAACATTCGCAACTTTCTCAATATGCATTGCCGAGTTTTATACTCTCTCTTTTTTTCTCCCCCCCCTCCTCTCGTGCCAATATAACATTCCCATGTTGTTGAGCAATGCGTTACGTTCAAAACGTTTCGGCACTTTCTAGATCTCGTAATAGATTACATTGATGATGAGTTTCGATTATTTTTATTATTTATTCATCATGATTTTTCATCGCCCTACATTTAAATTGAAGAATGATTTTTCGACAAAAGTCATTCGAATCAAAATTGAAGAATAATCGAAGAATTCTCTCACTGTAGTAAAGTGAGATGGACTTTGAGTTCTAACAAAAATGAATTTATGAAGATATTAATTGAGCTTTCAAAAAGCCAAAAGTTTTCCTTTAATCTGTGCATGCATTGACTAAGAATAAGTAACTTATTTGGATGAAATTTCTTTACTTGTTTTATCATTCTTCAAACTTATATATTAGGCTAATTGATATTTAAAGGAAATGGAAACTGAATACTGAGGCATTATTTTAAATTCTTTTACAGGTTTCCCGAGAAGACAAATTACCTAAGAAAATATGCGATGACTGTGTGTATAAAGTAGAATTATGTTACCAATTTTGGAATACAACAGCAAATGCTGAAAAGCAGCTCCTTGAATTGCTTGGCGAGGTTGAAGGACTAGACGACAAACAGGGTTATGTAACTGAAGTCCTTGATTCGGTAAGTAATTGTAACAAAAAGTCCTATGATCCCACTGGAAGAACCAATATTTTTTGGCATGTATAATTGAAAATAGCCGTTCATCTGATCTTGAAAGTTAAATTGTAATATACTTTTAGTGATTGATAGGTTCAGTAAATCCATGAGAAGAGTAAATTTTTATATTTTTAAGATTAAAGTTTTCATAAGCCTCATGAACTTGATTTTTCTTTTTTCAGAATGTAATGGGAAATGACCAGACTAGCAGCGATAGACTAGAAGGTAGTGTTTTGCAAGTGGGAGATCAAACTAGTATGGATATAAGCATGGTGGACAATATGACTATCATGACAATACCCGCCGGTAGTGAACAACAATTCACCTCAGTTCCTATGAACACCAGTGACACTGTGCAAACAGTTCAATCAGTCGCAGGGCCAAGCACTCAAATACATGACCAAATAGCCCAAAGTCAGTCACACATTGCCGATGAAGTTGAAGAAAGTGAAGATGATGGATGTGATAATGAAGGTAAGATGTTGTTACAAATATATATACATATTTAATAACAAAAAATATATATTTTTTAGTTCCTTATATACTAATTGTTGATGAACAAAAAAAATGAATATGATGTTATATTCCAACTCATTTAAAAGATTGTGATTTCTATAAATGTATAGGTTTGCCTGTTAAAGAAGAGCATGAAGAGGATCATAGTGAACAAACGTTTGTTTCCCTGCCTTGTGATGAGGCTGGTCCATCGGGGCTTCAACAACAAAAGATTGAAGAGATTGCTGAGATGGCGTTGCAGCCAACTGTTGATCCTAAAACTGGGTAAGTTCCAAATCCAAATTTCATTCTGAAAGAGTCAAAGATGTTGTGGTATACACAAACAAATTGAATAATTTTATTTTTAATTATGTTTTATTTGATGAATATTTCCGGCAATTACTGTAGTGTAATTTTTATTTTATTTGCAATTATATATTTATCTTTGATTTTTTTATTTTTAAATTTCAATTGTACTATTGCAGCATTAGGATTTTTTATTAATTCTCGATTTAGTAGTAATTTGGTTAGAGTAGAGTTAGTCACTGATCAAATTTTTGATATGGTGCAAGATCGCACAAGGTAAGTGCACACATCTGAATCCACAACCATCTTTGACTCTTAGCATTCAGTAACTTGATTTAAATCTTATTAATACAAAATTTAGAAATACTGTTTATAATTCAAATTCTATTGAGTATTATTTGATAAATTGACGCATTATTTACACCAAATTACTGAATGCTTCATTCTTATATTAATGTGTACACATAAAGTAGTATGTAGTCTATAAACATTCCAATGAAATTATAAATTTTTATTGCAATTGCTACTGCATTTAGTGAGCTCTTATACATTCATCCTACAATATTCAATTTTACTTCATTGAAATGTTTATTAGTATTATATTTACACATGGACAGAGAGATTTTTTAGTTGAATAAGTAGCCGCAAAAGCTTAACTGGTTGACTTGCGTACTGCTATTTGAGATACATGAATCTCTCTGTTCAAACAACAATGTTACATGTTGTCGATATAACATTCCCACGCTTACGTAAAGGCACTAATGCCGCACTTGACCATTATTGGTCAGAAGACATCACTGACGATCGATAGGTTAATGAATTCGCTGTTGATAAATATAAGCTGTTCATTTCGCGTTGCGTTAATACAAAATCGCAGCCGACACATCAGATGTTTATTTGGAGAATGTCGAATGATTGAAATATACTTTCTATATTTTATTAAGTATGAAAGTACTTGAAGTATTGGCAATTATACTCTCTGACGTCAGAACTTCCGGATGAATCTAACTAATAATCTAATTTAAATTGAAAAATTATATCATGGTAAAGAAATAAAAATGACTTGCGACGGAATTTAGCAAGTTATTCGCGTATGAGACTCAGCATATTAGCTGACATGATTGAGAAAGGAAAAGTGAATCTGAAAAGTCGTTATACTTAGAAGAGAATGCTGATAGCAGCTGCAGATGAAGAATTAAATTTGAAGAATCTTTGAAGATTCAAGACTACAAAATAAAAGGCGAGTATCTTCTTTACTTCTACGTAATTTTAAGTTGCGTTACATATGTATAAGTTGATTTTAACATTTACCTCTATGTTAAACTCACTTGACTACATTGATCCATTCCATCCAAAAATTGCAAAATGTAATGAGATGGGATCAATTGAGTTGAATTTATGATGGAATCACAACAATAGTACGAAATCGGATACTACAGTCGGTTTCTTGGTTGTGAATATTTTTTATAGTTAGATCATTCGATATTTTCTTTCTTTACTCAATTCATTTAAAACTTGTACATTCTGTACAAAAAGATGAATTGAATATTTTAAGCAAGTTTAATTCTTATTTTTTTTTTTTTTTTTTTTCATTTATTTGCGAATGATCGATGTCAGTTCGGGATATACCAACTATTTTGCGAAAACCAAACGCGAGTGCAGTGTTCAATCAAGATCCAGATAAGCAGTATCCGTTGAAGACGACGATGTGCGTGTACATGTTCACCTTCTGGTTCCAAGAGAAACATCCGTCACCATTCACATTATTATTTCACAAGTCAAGGTGAGAACATTCATATTTCATTATTTCTAGATTAAGAATGCATACTTGAAATAAGAAAATTCAATACGATGAATGTATACATTGATATATATGTGTATACATATACATTTACCATTAATGATTACTTCAATTGCAATCCAAGTTAACTTTTATACCTTGGAAGTGAGTTTTTGATCTAAACAAAGAAAAGTATTGTTGAAGAAAGTACGGTATTGACTTTGACGCTGACGACTTTCTAAACTTGATCATTTATTCTTGTGTTGAATGAATTGAGACAGAGAAAAATGTTAGGTTTTAGACTGTGGGATTAATAAACAATCTCTGCACCTTGCACTCAGCCAACACATGCAAGCAAAGTTACTCATGCACACACAAATATATATTGAGTGCGTATGGTAAAGAGAAAAATGAATGGAATAAGAATGTTTCACTGTTATTTGTCTTGTGATCTACCACATCTAATGAATATTTAAGTTGTTATAATAAGTTGCACGATCTACCTGTCACCATCTCTATTGAACTTTGCTTTTGATAATTGAGCCTTGATATTATCCTTAAAACATGACCTAATTCTAAAGCATTGGAGCAAATCAAGTGCTTGTCATTCATGAATCACAAGTTTCATTCATGATTTAAATTTTCATGGTTCTAACTGATATACTATTTGCATTAGAATCAACAATTTGCATCTAAAAATATCAAATGTGACGAAATGATATCTTTTCTAGATATCCAGCCTTAAAATTATTAATCCAATCTATTTCTGTAATTTATATTTCATTTTGAATACTTGATTATTTCTAAAGAATCGTTGTGGGTTAACGTTTGTGAAGAGAAGTGAATTCTTTAAGAGTTCTTTCTCCATATTATTGATACAAAACTGAGAGGCTTTATTGTTTGCACTAACAATCACCACTTGACAAACGAAGACTTCTTAGTTGTTACAGATTGATATTCAAAATTAAAAAAAAAATGCGCTAACGAACGTTCTGAGGGCTAATGTTTCCCACAGATTGTTCTTAAAGTCTTGATTTAGAACGAGTCAATAGTAAACAGGTTTTTAATTTCAAAATCAAAGGTTATCCTATTCTTTTTTCTTCCATGTCTTGAAATGACGAGTGATGTATTGAAAACATATACAACTAAGCAAGATACTTCAAATGCTTTGCGCACTGTTTGAAATTCGATTTCACTGTTCATTTAGTCGCGAATGTATTCTGGGACTGTTGTCGCTTTACAGAGACGAGACCTTCGGCGGTCTCTCTGGCATGCTGCGCCAGATTCTCTCTCCTTCATCAGAGAACGACGAGCTGAGCTATGCTGCCACTAGCAACGTACTATCGCATCAGGCTTCGTCTCTTTATAATGTAAATGCGTCGTTCCTCAGCTCAAACCTTCAAATGCAGCCTAATCCCCTCAGTCACCATCAGTTAGTTTCGTTGCAAGAGCATCAGCAGCAGCAACAGCAGCAATCTATGTACCATGATCAGGTGCAAATACTCACAGAGACTCATTCGTGTCCAAACTGTGGTACCAAGCTTACTTACCATCTAAGAACGGGCCATCGTGTCCAGGTAGACCAGCTGATTGATGTCGGTGAGACTCAGTTGTTACGATTCACGTGTCACGCTTGCTCAAGGACTTTCCTGGCGCAGAGTCACATAAAACTGCAAAATGAGCAACCCCAAGCCCAGCCCCAACTCCAGCTCCAACCTCAACATCAGCAGCAGCAGCAACAGCAACAGCTTGTTCATATTACGCCTCGAATGCAAATACTTCCGGCAACAAACCCCGTTAACACGTCCAGCCCTAGTCAGACCCATTACCAACCAGTTAGTGGACACTCGACGCATCACAGTACATCTGGGCAGGACAAAGATTTCTCTTGCGAACGATGCCAAGCGAGTTTCCGTTATCGTACACTTCTTGAGAAGCACAAGAAGATGCACGAAATGGCTGCTGGCCAAGACAAACCTTATTCCTGTTCTCGCTGTCTAATGAGATTCGAGACGAGAAATCTCTATAATCACCATGCCAAGACTCACAAACCGATTGTTACACAGTCGGAGAGGTCAGGCTCTGCAAATGCAACTGCTGCTGGTGTCGGAGGAAAAATTAACAATGAAGTATTATACAATAAAGCAAACAATACTTACACCTGTGAAACTTGTGCCAAGGAGTTTCCCACTATTGAGTCACTCACATCTCATAAAGCTGTCCATCGGTCCAGGCCGCTCATTTGTGATGTGTGTGGCAAGGGTTTCACGCATAGAAAGTATTATGTAGTTCATCAAAGAATACATACTGGTGAGAGGCCTTATTTATGTGCCATGTGTGGAAAGTCTTTTACTCAGGCTTCAACACTAACTGTCCATCGTCGTTATCACACTGGTGAGAGACCTTACACTTGTACCCTGTGTGGTAAGGGATTTGTCACAAGAACAATAATGCTAAATCACATGAAAAAGCATTAAAGACTTGATCAATACTTTGAAAATTAATTTTTAATTCGTTCTCGTACAATCGGTGTTTCTGTACTTGAAAAAATTCAAAGAGCAATAAGAGCGTGATATTTTTAAATTATCAATGCGTGTATGATCGGATTATCAATATGAAAAAATTTCGATATAAAGTTTTGGAGATATAGTTAGAGACTTGGTTTATGATCCGAATTTTCTCGTTTTTGCAATAAAATAGAAAGGCAATCCTATAATATAAATACAGAGTTGTTGGAAATATAAGCCATTGAAGCCAAATCTAGCTAAAGGAGGTACAAAATGTGACAAAATAGCTTTAAATATTTTGAAGTGTCAAAATGAATCTTTCAGTATCAACACTTTGTCAAATGTAATCACTGTGATAAGTTGTTTCTACATAGATGTATATGGTATTAGTAAGCTAGAGCAACCATAATAGGCCCTTGCTGATATCAGATAGTCAAGTGTAAAGAGGAAAAATTATACCAATAGTATAGGTAGGCGAAATTCCCTAGAGTCGAAAGTGGTAATTTGTTCACTTGATAGAATTACTTTGAATCGACCAAGAAATACTGTGGTGCCTTTGATGAAAATTTGATGTGATACAATACTTGGTACCATGTGAAAAATAAACTAAACAAGTGCCATCAATCAATTAAGCTTTAGGACGCAGAAAAGCGAATACAATGAATAATATAATCATTACATATTAATGTGAATGTGAATCAATCAAAAGAACTACTTGTTCGAGATTATCAAAACTACAAAATAACGGTATTATATGTTAGATTTCAACAAAAATCATACGTGATTCAACTGTTTCTTAATTAAATAATGTAATTTTTCAATTCTCATGTCTATGACAAATATTTTTCCGAAAATATTGGGAATCAAAACATTTAAACCCATAGTTTGAGTAAGAAGCACAGTTTTGAACCAAATTGGATAAAAGTTATTCAGAATTGATTTAAGGTTTTGATATATTTTTATTTGTTGAAAATCATTGAAAAATAAGCTAGCTATAGGATACTTATAAACTAATTTGACTAGAAAATAAGTAGATTTTGAATATTTTCGTTTTTATTTTGTTGGGTTTTCTCAAACAAATTATATATTCATCAAGTTTCCTGATACCTACAGATTTTGTCAGTGCCATGTAATTATGGCATGCTAGATAAAGTACATAAATAGTGATAGTGCATCAAGCATACAGTCTGATTTTTTCATTTATTTCTGATTCTGAATTTAGTATTTGGTAATCTACCTTTTTTGATTTAGTATCATCCATATATTTTGCACATTTAGAGATAAAATCATTGATTATTTATCAGGTAAGAGTTATTTTATTGTAAACAATGTGTATTAACCTCTTGTAGAAATAAAACTACTGAAAAGCATGTGTTACAAATCGTCTGACTGCTATACCTAAAATCAAGATCGAATTTAATTTTTTTAATTTAATCTTGTTTTTCTACATTAAAAATCTAGATGCTATTGTATTTGTTAGTCATATACTTTTTCATTTTAATTTATCATTCGATTCTTTTAAATCATATGAAAATACTTGAATTTAATTTTTACTTGACTGAAGTAATTGAATTGCTTATCAATAAACTTATTCGGTAGTTTTTTATGTTCATTGCAAACTTTCAACTGATTTAAAATGGATCATATAAGGTTTCGAATAAAGAAATGACCATCCTTTTATAGAGTTATTATTAAAAAAATGTTGAACGTTACAGTAAACATTATCACAACTTCTTGAAGCTAACAGCCTGAAGAATGAATTTTTCCATGCAGGTAGGTTTCATTGGTGTAATAGAGATGGAAAAAATTGTTTCTACATAGAGCGATTTCAATAAAGCAAATGAGTATTAGTTGAATTGTATACCATTAATATGGAATATTTAAAAATATAACGAAGATGGTAACGAAAAGCTGACGTCAGACCAAGTAAATTGATTCAATTTTTAATAATTTTCACAAAAGAGGAAGAAATGCCGTTAATATATGTTCAAAAAAATTTGATTTATCTCATATCGTATCTAGGGAAAAATGGACAGTAATATAGACGAATATTCAAACATCAAGAACTTGGAATAATATCAAGGTGTTTTTCATTCAATCAATGAACTATTTCAATACAAGATTTATATTAATTTCACAAAATTTAGATACAAGATTTATTGAGTATACTAGCATAAATTTATTTGTTAAGCATATCATTCACAAGTTTTTTTGTAAGCTTAGAACTCTGAGTAAAAGAGTGATTGACTAGGTACCCTAACTCTGATGAATAAATTGCGTTGAACCAGAAAGTCGAACAGATGATAATCAAAGATTTCGCTTAGCGCGTACGTAAGGAATCAAATAGAACGGAAGTAAGCCCCGAATGAAAAATAAAAATCGACGACGAGCTGTGAAAACGCAGAACAGGGCGACTTATCGAATTTCGTGTGTTTATTTGCAGATACTTGGTGGCGCAAGGGCAAATGGGGCCGGATAGTGCGCTGCTAATGGCCGCAGCCCAGCAGCAACAGCAACTCCAAAGTCTCAAAGTTGAGCAGCAGCCTGTAAGTGAAGTGCTGGGAATAGTGTCGTCGGACGTAATCTTCCAGTGCAGCCTATGTTGCGAGGCGTTCGTGGACGAGGCCTCGCTCGAATACCACCTGAAGAGCCACGAACAGCAATCGGAGGAGGTGGTAATCAGGTTAGAGGACGTAAAGCCGCTGCTGTTTGCGTGCAGCATCTGCGACGAGAGCTTCGAAAGTGAGGAGCTGTTCAACAAGCACCAGCTGAGCCACCCGGAAGATAGCGTGGACAGCAGCAAATTGTACAACTGCGAGCTATGCAGCTACACCACCGAGCACCGACACAACCTGACGAGCCACCAACGCCGTCACAACTTCGAGTACAAATACTACTGCGAGATCTGTGGGGCGGGTTTCTACACGCGTAACAATTATTTGGAGCACCAGTCGGCTGTGCACTCGGAAGAGAATCCTTTCCGGTGCGAGATCTGCCAGGCGACGTTCCGCTACAGGCAGGGTCTGAGACTGCACGCCAAGCTTCATCAGCCCGACTACGTAGCTCCGCAGAAAAAGCACTGCTGCGAGCTGTGCAACAAGCGCTTCTGCAGGAAGCAGGTGCTCCTCGTGCACATGCGCACCCACGGCAACGTGCTGCCCCAGAACGAGTACGTGTGCCACATTTGCGGCAAGTCCGTGTCGAGCAAGACATACCTCACGGTGCACGTGCGCAAGCATACCGGCGAGAAGCCCCACGTGTGCGACCTCTGTGGCAAGGGCTTCATCTCGCAGAACTACCTAAGCGTGCACCGCCGCACCCACACCGGGGAACGGCCCCACAAGTGCACCCACTGCGAAAAGTGCTTTACTCAGCGCACTACCCTAGTCGTGCACCTGCGCAGCCACACCGGCGACAGGCCCTACCCCTGTACCTGCTGCCATAAAAGTTTCGCTTCGAAAACAATGCTCAACTCGCACCTCAAGACTCATGCAAAGCAGAGTGCTCGGGCCCAACAGGAGCACGAGACGCAAATTCACCTTCAGCAGCAGAACATACTCATGTCGCCCGAAGAAGAGGCCCTCCAGCAGGTCGCCATTGCCGAACCTGACAGCAGTGGTATTCTCATGATACCCACATAGACGTGTCCTTGAAGATAAGGGTCACGCAGCTGTTTTTACCTTCCAACGACTTGAGTCATTCACTTCGATAACTAGCATTAACCACCTCGATTGACATTTCGATCAAATTTGAAGGACAAACGATATTTGAGGAACATGAAATGTTGGGCTTCACACGATTACTCATGTGTGAGTTAGTTTTTGTTACCTATTTCGTGACTAGAAATGATCTCAATTTATTAATCAATGTCTTGGATTTCAACTTGAAATGAAAAGCCTGACAAAAATCTATTCATCACTAAATTTTACTATTCATTCTAATATGGTGCTATAAAAATAGAAATACCTAGTTCTGGTGAACATTTTGAAATGATCAAAAGCATTTGATTCTGCTTATTATTATGTTATAACTGTGTATTTTATTCTTAATATCCATTGCTGACACTTGGGAACTCAATTCAGGAGGTTAATTTTTTGTACTGACTTTGAGTTATTCTCATTGTTCAACGTAAAAGTGACACGCTTTTCTGTTTCGAGAAGATTCAAGAACATAATAAAGAGGAAATGAGTATCTTTGACTATTGGAATGTAAACAATCTCGTGACTGTAAGCAATATTGCAACTGCGTTATTTGAAGCATTTTGCCTTTGAAGAAATGAGGCCTTCAATTCATAATTTTCATACTCGAAATCGTCGTCAGTCCCAAAACAAGTTAATCACCGCAATTGCTTGAGTTTCGTTAGAAGAATGTCTAATATGCTTACATTACAATTTAAATTCGATAGAGTTGCTAACAGACTGATTTTTGCTTTTTATACGCCCATTTTCGTCACATAATTGCATGAAATGGTTGAAATGATTCGAGACAAATACTTGCAATATTGAAGAGACGTCATAGTTTATCAATCATCAACTTTTACATTGATTTTATGTCTTCCAATATTTTTTGCATCCTACCAGCATAAGATTATTATTAAGTTGATTGAAGTTTTGGAAATTCATTTGAACACATAGTGTCACTTTCAGATAGAAAAAGTTTCGTATTGATTAATGATGTATTTTATTGTTTGATACAGATATTTCGATTCCTTGAAACAAATGTTACCTTTTGAAATCGTCGATATTTAATGATCTTGACATTCATATTTAGCAAAATGGAGTCTCTTCTTTATTTGAGTATTGAACTTTTGAGAGGATCAGCTAATTATCATCCGATATAATTTAGTACCAGTGATATAGTTAATAAAGAATATAATTTGTTTAGCTGTAAGCTGTATAATAACTAACTCAATGTCATTTTGCATGGAACTTGGTGTGTGCGCATTGGTATATAATCTTCTAGAGATCTCACAACTGAAAGATGATACAAACATCACCATAAGTGCAATCTGTCTCTTTATGACAATAAATGAACAAATCATTAAAATATTCAAATTAAACATAAAATGAATCATGAGCGTAAAGATTGAGATTCAAAACTAAATAAATTCACAATTTTTCAGAAATCGGGTTTATTGTTGTGTACTTGACTAAAATATTGATAGATGACTTGTATTAATTGATATAATGTCGAAAGAACAAAATTTGGAGATTATGTTTTGTTCACATCATTAATGCTTTGGTTCTACGGCTAGAATGTAAAGTCCTGAAATCTATTTGAATAATTATTTGTCCATCTGGATCATTCCAAATAGGATTTATTGAATAACTCATTGCTCGTGGCTTGAGCAATCACTCCACCTATGATTGACTTGAGTAAAGACGATAGATTCGAGCCTATGTAGTTTCGTTGAAATGATGAATTCAGTTACTTAGATTTTAGTTTATCTTACTTATGATTCTCAAACCGTCCTTAATGTTCGATATTGATCAATCATATATTTGCAAATCTGCGTGTAGTTGTCGCTTTAATACTTATTGTTTATTCACGTTAAGAAAACATGTACACTTGAATTTGGAGTTAATCTTGTAATTCTACAAATTAAAACTAACTGTCAGTAAGTTATTCTGCGAAATAACAGTATTTAATTGAAGGCATACTTTGATAGAAGATCTTGTTTGTCTTACGTCGTTTTGTTTGATGATATGTAGATGTATGTGAAAAATCTCAAGCTGCAACAAATTTGAACTTTGGAGTCAGGTACAGACATTAGCAATAATGGAGAAAACTACTATCTTGTGCCTTAGTTCCTATCGCAAGGTGTTGAAAATCTAATTTCTAAGACTTGAAGGAATAACAGTTGTTGTAATATGCACTATTGCCTGCGTACATATATTAATCAATACAATGAATTTGAACGTACGTCACCTTTTGATCAAACGGTTCACTCAAAATCAAATTTTATATTTTTGTTCATAATGATAAAATCAATGACGATGTCAATTCAGGAAATCAAAGAAAAATGAAAAATAGATCAAGCTTTTCTTATAAAGATTTTTCGATCAAATGTGACCAAAAATGACCAAATAAATCATACTATCAAAGCCTATATATTCAAGAAATATAAATTACATTTTTACAAGGTTACTGCCTAGAAGTCGTTCATCGATTATGAATGTGATGGAATTTATGAAATGTGGTAGTATTTTTAATATTGATGCATCGAATTTTGCATTTAAGCATTCCGTGAGTTACTAATGCGTGTTAATGTAGTAAAATATCAAATTTATTTTACAGCAAAAGAAATGAAGTATATATATTGCTTAAAGAATATAGTTAAAAATCACTCGATATTATTATTATATCGATTATTGTGCACATTTTTAAAGATTTTTTAGCTTGTAAAGCACTGTTTGTGATTGAATTGTGTAAGCGCACTGTCGATGATTTAGGTTAAGTTCTATTTTTTACTTTTATTACTAAGAAACTGACTTCATTATTCCTGTCACAGTGCATTTGATGTAGCCAAGCTCGTCAAATTGATTTGGGTATATGAATTCATTCCGACAAATTTTTATACTTTTCAATTAAAAACATAGCTTTTATATTTTCTTCTCAAAGTGAGTTGAAGTTTTATTATTTTAGATGCTTTATAGTTAGTTGTATATTTTATCAACTTTTTTATCGAATAAAGAGTCAATCTTTGGGAAATGTTTTTAACTCCATGACTTTGTTCCCTCTTGATGTCCTATCTAAAGTCCTGATCTAACAGAGTAAATTTTGAATGATAAGAATAAAAATCACGTTGAGTATTGATGCAATATTTTATTCTTTCTCGCGCTAATGGTTGTGGACTCCTTACTGGAGCTTTGATGCCATAATTCAGACGTAGACTTGGCTCTATGTTGCAATACTTTATAGTTTTTATAAATTTCGAATACTCTCTAACAGGTGAGTAATAAAATGATCAAATCAACAATATATATCTAGGCATTTTCTAATAGTCCTTGGTCAACCATGTTTGTTGACGAATTTTTAGTTTGTTTTCATCTTCATTGAAGTTCGCTATGTGGACATGATACTTCGAAATTTTTCGTTACACCTAACAAATACTGCTACTCGATAGAAAACAATAGAACTTCGGAAATTTGTAAGACTTTGTTGTTTTCTGCTTCTAGTTCTATACTTACTCAGCAAGTACAGTTTGAGATGATTCCTTCTTGAACACTTATTAAGAGACGAAAAATATTAATTTATGATTGACAAATTAATAGAACAGAGCGTACGACTAAGAATTATATTTTCTTGTAGTTATGAGTAGAAATACAGTGTCTCATGTATATATACATGAAAATATATGCATGTGAGTATAAGACTAGTTGATTTATCTAGAGGCTATATTTGGTAACTGATTTCAATGTGAAGAACATTCTTCAAGCCAGTTGACTATTTCATCTGCTAGTTGGAGGTATCAATTACAGAATACCTCTAAGTGTGTGCTATGATTAATAGCATGATGATACGATTGCAACCAAGTGGATTTAGAGAATAAAAGGAAATATGTATAAATCAGTCATACACCCAAACGAATCTCGTTATTTGAGACTAGATACACTTTGCAAAATCGAAAATGAAACAAACAATTCAATCTCGGCCAAACAAATTGATAAAATCCATGAATCTTTGCTTGACTGTGCAGAGAGCCGTCAACAATGGAGGAGCAGTTAAGGGAAGTTGAGGAAGCCGAAGAGGAGGAAGATGAGATCAGCGACGAGTGGGAAGTAGAACACCTGGATGAACGAGTAAGCAACGAGCACGAGACTATGAGCTCGGCCGACGAGGCAAACTCGAGCATCCAGATAGCGTCGGTCGTGGCGGTATCGAATAGCCCAGAGCAGATCAACACGGAAGAGCCAGAGAGCTGCGAGCAAAGCAATGATCAGCCGATCCGCAGCCTGCTGGTGCGGTTGGTGTCGGGCGCCCTGAAACGGCTGTACCAGTGCAGCCAATGCGACCAGGTGTTCCCGAGCATGAAGCTGTGCGTGAGCCACATGTCGAGCGGCCACCCGCGCAGCCGCAAGTACAGGATAGCGTACCGCTGCAAGACCTGCCAAAAGCTGTTCCGCACCAAGTACGGCTGCGAGAACCACATCCAGGGCAAACACAAACAGCGCACCTTCCAGTGCCGCTACTGCAAGTTCACCACGGCCAGCGTGACTTACATAAAGAAGCACGAGCGCAACCACGTGGATGACTACGAGATACGCTGCGAAGTGTGCAACAAAGGCTTCGCTTCCAAGACGGTGTTCGAGAGGCACATGATCAGCCACACGGGGGCCAAGCCATTCACCTGTGAGATCTGCAAGGCGAGCTACGCCGACAAGCGCAGTCTTCAGCTGCACGCGACCGTGCACGACCCCGAGGGTCGGCCCAAGAAGTACACCTGCGACCTGTGCGACTACTCGAGCTTCTGGAAAAACGCGGTCAAGACCCATATGAAGACACACACCGGCGCCAAGGTCATATGCGACGAGTGTGGCCAGGCCGTCGCCAGCAATTACTACCTGAAGATCCACAAAAGGATACACAGCGACGAGAAGCCTTTCACGTGCGACCAGTGTTCCAAGGGCTTCAGGCAGATGAAGAACCTTGTCGTCCACATGAGGACTCATACCAAGGAAAAGCCTTACAAGTGCCTCGAGTGCAACAAGTGCTTCTCCCAGAACGTCTGGCTGAAGAAACACAAGTGCAACCCGTCTGCCGTTTGAATAGCGAAATTTAACTTTTTTATTGGATCACATTGGAGCTGCCGGGACCGTTGCTTGTTCGATTGTTCGATTTGAACTAATGATACCCGTACGCAGTACTCTTCTGATTCGTCCAGCGCAGTTGGATTTATTCAAAATCCATTAATATGCGATATGTAATAGTTTGTACAAACAATTTGTTATTAGTGTCATGCTAGTTTTAAATTTTGCGTTCAACAATGGTTAATGGTTATGGTGTATCTGAAGAACTCGAAATGTTGAGATTTGAAATTATGACCATCGTTTCCAATGAAAAGAAACACCAACGAAATTAATCTTTCGAATTATTAATAATGACACGTACGGATTTTTCAATTGCGATAATGAATACTTTTTTAATAAAAATAAAAGGCTATTCTATCGGTACATTAATTTTTCACTCGTGTTCTATTGTATCAGGCAATTTATGTAATTAAGTTTTACATAATGACCAACTCTTCTGAGTCCTCTCGTACGAAAAGATGAATTCGAAAAATACTTAGTCGATAAACAGCATGTGATTTGTTACAATCTATTAAATGTATCTGTTGATTTAATTGACATGTAGATTGAGAGTAAGTAGAATTTCAAAATTAGAAGCTCGGCATTCTGATGAGGAAAAATCGTATTTTGATTTCGACAGAGCAAATGGTTTCGAGTGATTCGACAAATTTGATAATTATTACACTAATAATAGCAGTACCTCAACGATTTGATGCCGGACTAATCCCAGCCTTGTTGTCAATTTCAGGATAAAGCGATCGAGAGCGAGAATACCGGCGATTCTGCAACGAAAAAGACAGGCAGAATCTGATAAAGAGGCTACGAATGCAGAGGAAAGTCCCACGATGATCATCGCTAGTGAAAGTAGTATTAAATCAGTTTTGCAAAATCTAGATAGAATAATAGTTTTAAAACCATTAAGTAAGAGCACTCTGGAAAGATCCCCAAAGATAACTATCATGCCCTCGGAAAAAGCAGACTCATTAACTCAATCAGAAAGTCAAGACGACTTGCAAGAAGAACAATTCGAAGAAGTAGAGGAACAATTCGAAGAAGAAGAAAAAAATTTCGAAGAAGTAGAAGAAAGCACAGATTATATGTCGCGAAGCACTTTCGATTGCGATTCTTGTGACGAAAGTTTTTCCGACCGATCGTCCTTAATAATTCACAAAACCGAAAAGTCAATTGTGCGAACAAGAGCTGCACTGCGGGAGCCAGTGGCGCAGTTCGCGTGCGACATATGTAAAAAGGTATTCGTAAACAAGAGCTTGTTCTTGAGACACTACAAAAATTGCGGCGTCGTGGAGCTGGAATCGCTGCCTCCGAATTTTCGGAAACGGCGACCTCGTACATTCGCTCCCAAGAGGAACAAAGAGAACGAGAGCGTGGAGGAGGGTCCTGCTGCCTGTAAGAAGTGCAACAAGGTGTTCAAGAAGGAGAAGTACCTCAAAGTGCACATGGCGACAGCCCATGGCGAGCACATACAGTGCCAGGTATGTTACGCCAAGTTCGACTCGATGATGCTGCTGAAGACGCACATGAACGATAAGCATAGTGGAGATTTTTGTGAGCTCTGCCCGATTTGCGGCAAGGGTTTCTTCCTGCGCCAGTCGCTCAAGGTCCATTTGACGGCGCACGCGCGCGACAACAAACCCGTCATCTGCGAAATCTGTCAGAAGAGTTTCAGGCACGAAGTGTACCTCAAAAAGCACGTGCAGCAAGTACACGTGGAGCTGAAGGGCCGGAAGAAGTACCACTGCGAAGAGTGTGGATATGAGTCTCACTACAAGACTTGTTTCCGCGACCACATGTACAAGCATACCGGCGAGGACCTAGTCGATTGCGAAGTTTGCGGCAAGAACATGCGTAGAGGCTACCTGAAGATCCATTCGAGGATTCACACCGGCGAGAAGCCCGAGGTCTGCGAGTACTGCGGCAAGTGCTTCAGTGCGAGAAAGTATCTGTCGAAGCACAGGATCACCCACACTGGAGAGAAGCCCTACCAGTGCGAAATATGCAGCAAAAGGTACACCCAGAGGGGCACCCTCACTTTGCACTTTAGAAAGCATCACCCCGGCGCACAAAATCCTGCCAGGAAGTACCAGGGCTCGAGAAGAAAGACTCAGCCCCCCGACAGGGTTGAGCAAGTCGTGGAAGAGCAGCTCGAGGCCGATGCACAAACTACGCATGACGTCGCAGTCGTGCATATCGTCAAAGACGAAGCAGACGCCATTGACGAAGACGACGAGAACGGAGTGCTTATTAAACTTGAACTTGACGGAGAAGACAATACCGTTATCAAGAGCGAACAGATGATCGAAGAGGGCCAACTGCTCGAGGAAGATTTGGAGCAGGTGGAGGAAACAGTGATTATACAAGAGATTCCGATCATCTAATCTGCTAACGTAATTATCCCCTTTTACGCGTCGCGTATTTAACTATTAGTTTAAGTATTATTTGTAAACGAGAGAAAGAAAACATTGACTAATTTATTGTATATTGAAGCATTTTTCATCAACGATGATTGTGAATAGTTATGGTGACACTTTTTCAGCGACTTATTGCTTCTAATTTGTATCATAATATTATACAAAAAATCTAAGACTTTGAGTAAATATATTATTTCATTTATTATCAAATGATTGCGAGGTTGTACAGAAGTAGTATGAAATAAAGAGAAACTTTCTATTGGTACATACGATTTATTGTTATATTGATACCTATTCAATGACATTTCTATCGTTACAAAAAAAAATGCAAAACCTTGATTTCCATAGATGAAATATATCAGAGAAAACTAAAATAAAATAATAATTCCAAACTTGATCCATTGTTTCATTCCATTGAAATTATTTTACCAAATTAATTTCCTATTAATTTGACTTCTTCACTCTTATTCAAATGGTCATAATATAGTAATTTACATAAGAAATACCATCACTGTAGATATGTTGAATTTTTGATAAAATTTATTTTCAAATAAGAAGCAAATATTTTGCTTTCACATTAAAAGTACTCAAACTTAAGATAAGTCTTCGACTATAAGTTAGATGTAAAACATCTTGCTTTTGTTGCTGGTTGGACTACGGATTTTTCTACTTAAATTGTAAGTAAGCTGCATCGTGAATTCAGCTGCTGTGAGCGGGTGTTGAAGGTCCTAAAATTATCATCAAGGTTATACCAATGGAATGAGTCGTTCTTATTGGAAAAACTCGTTTTTTAATAAACAATGAAAAATTATTTTTTCGAATAATTTTCAGAAGTTTGACGAAAAAGCTGCATTATTTTTATTCATTGGCTTTTTGTCAAACATCCTAATTTTTCACAGCCAAGATTACTATGTCGACAGATATACTTTTTATGTTAGTTGTTTTAAAAAACCCAAAACCTTCGATTATTTTCTCTCCCAATTTTCATTTTTAAATTCATTTTATTTTGCTTGCGTGATATGAAATTACGAATTAGGTATGTCATCGATCAAGTTTATTGAAAGGTGCTGAAAGGAATAACAGTTCACTGGAACGTTTCCAAGATATTTAACGGTTAGTTTTAAAATGAACTGCTTTCGCGATAAAAATGGTAATTATTCATTCTTACTCTAGATTAAAATCCTTGTGATTTATTCAATGAATATTGATTTGCATCTTCATTTTCATTATTTTTAGTTTGGATTCTATTTCTTTATTTCTAACAACGGGTATTTTGACAATTAATTCTCTTCCGAAAGATTTTATTTCAATTCTATTTTATATTTATACATTCAGAGGTTTTCTCCCTATTATTCTTGAAAATTACTTATTAAAATGAAGCAATAGAAGGTAAGTTGGAAATTTTCGTAGGAATAGCATAAATACTTATCTGATGACATAAACGAATCGAAAGTATGTTCGAATTTAAAAAATAAAAATAAAGAAGAGAAAATGATCGCTCCAAAGTTTTTTAAGACAATCGTGATCAGACTTTTTGAATTTCAATTAGGTTTATGTTGTAATCAAAGTTGCAAAGATTGCTAAAGAAGTAATCTGAAAAGTAATCCTGATTTTTTCTATTTTCAGATCATTATTTTCCGATGGAACTTTATTCTCTTATCTACTAAGTGTGGAGCTAGATATACCAAAGACAGTAAATCCCGAGGGGTTGAATAATGACAGTGAGAATGATAAACCTGAAACCAGTGATCAAGAAGATGGTTTTCCTGGTTAGATATTTTTTTCTTTGACACCATTATTCACCTAAAATTGGATTATTCAAGCACTTAACATTTATCGAAATTCAGAGAAGATCCTTGATAAACGAGGTGTAATGTAAACTGGCTCATGAAAACGAGACGATTATTTGATCTTTGATTGATAAACCTTTCCATTGCTTATCGAATCCGACAATGCAATGAGTTACAGTATTCTTATGAACGGAAACGAGCCTCAGAATCACATTTCAAGATCTTACTGGATTAAACTCGATAGCTATATATCTCTCTTTTAACCCATTAACGCCCAAACGGCCGCTCGACGGTCGTTTTTTTGAGCGATAGATTTCATATGGTTATAATGGTTCAAAAAATTTGGGAAGAACATTTTCTTGTGGAAAATTTTGTCAGCTTTCCGATTCCGTTACTTTTATCTCGATTGAATAAACGCCCTCATTGTTATAATAATTTATTGTGATAATAATTGATTGCAAAAAACACAAAATATCGAGTCAAAATTTTTTTTGTGTCAACCGTAAAACATGGAAACCGGTCGCAACAAACCCCGGGAAATGAATTTCGAGCGTCCATGGACCTTAAACTAAAAGTTGGCATAGTTGTAATTGTTCAAATTTATTTTTGGAAGACCCAAAATGGCGGCCGACCGAAAAAATTGTAGCTTTCAACTCGGCAATTGTTTTTTTCGAAAACTATGGGTCAAATCAAAAAATTCTCGAGAACAAAAAAATTTTAGAATCAGAAGAACACTTGAATTTTTTCAGAATTTTTTGATTAAATTTTTGATTTTTCAAATTCTTAAAAAAACGCAAATTGCTTAAAAACTTCTGAAAAAATTTCGTGCGTTTTTTTGAGAATTTGAAAAATCGAAATTTTGAAAAATTTGATCAAAAAATTCAAGAGTGTCCTTCAGGTGATTCTAAGATTTTTTTTGTTCTGAAGAATTTTTTGATTTGACCCATGGTTTTCGAGAAAAACAATTCCCAAGTTGAAAGCTACAATTTTTTCGGTCGGCCGCCATTTCGGGTCTTCCAAAAATAAATTTAAATAATTACAACTATGCCAACTTTTAGTTTAAGATCCATGGACGCTCGAAATTCACTTCCCGGGGTTCGTTGCGACCGGTTTCCATGTTTTACGGTTGACACAAAAAAAATTTTGACTCGAAATTTTATGTTTTTTTGCAATCAATTGTTTATAACAATGAGGGCGTTTATTTAATCGAAATAAAAGTAACGGAATCGGAAAGCTGACAAAATTTTGTACAAAAAAATATTCTTCCCAAATTTTCGAACCATTATAACCATATGAAATCTATCGCTCAAATAAACGGCGGTCGAGAGGCCGTTTGGGCGCTAATGGGTTGAAATAACAAAGTCTCTATTTGTCAACTGCATAATTACCACTCCGCCCAACCCTACGACGATCTATTCTTTACTGCACAAATTTTCCAGGCTTGAAATTAGCAAACGCACCGTAATTACCACACTTTCCCTCTAACAATTGGATTTGCTGGTTCTGGTGGGAACTAACTATTATTTTATTAAGTAGGTGTAGCACTTGGTTGATAGAGAGAGAGAGAGAGAGAGAGAGAGTATCTGAATGTACGACTGTCCCCAATCAGGATACGAGTGTACGCAGTGCCAGAAGCGATTCCGGGCGAAGAATCTGTACGAGGGCCACATGGTGGCGCACAGCGACGAGCGCCCGTTCCAGTGCGAGGTCTGCCAGAAGTGCTTCAAGCGCAGCAACACCCTGGCCGTGCACCGGCGCATCCACTCGCGCGAGCGCAAGTACATCTGCGACGTGTGCGGCCACGGCTTCATCCAGGCGTCCCAGCTGGCGACCCACCAGCGCCGTCACTTCCACCGGTTCACCCGCCACTGCGACCTGTGCAACAAGGGCTTCTTCACCAACGCCGAGCTGCACGGCCACATGAACATGAAGCACGGGGCCCAGGAGCACGTGTGCCAGTTCTGCAGCAAGGCAATGCCCAACAACCACACCCTCCAGCGCCACCTCAAGTCCCACGAGCCCGGCTTCGTGCCGGTCAAGCACCAGTGTGAGTTTTGCGGCAAGACTTTCGCCTACAAGAACTCGCTGGTGGCCCACGTCAAGTCGCACACCGGCGACAACAAGTACGCCTGCGAGCTCTGCGACAAGTTCCTGTCGTCCCGTGGCTCTCTCAAGGACCACATGAGACTGCACGGCGGCGAGAAGGAGCTGAAGTGCGACGTTTGCGGCAAGGCTTTCCACAAGAAAACCACCCTCGTCGTGCACAACCGCATACACACCGGCGAGAAGCCCTACTCTTGCCACACGTGTGGCAAGAGCTTCACCCAGCACTCGACCCTCGTCGTGCACATGCGCTATCACACCGGCGACAGGCCCTTCCACTGCGACACCTGCGGCAAATCTTTCGTCACCCGAGCTCTCCTCAACGGCCACCTCAAATCTCACTCTAGATTCACCCTCGAGTCGTCTACCACGGAGAACTAATCGATTATCGACCGACTTCTCAACTTACCGCTCTGCTGTTGCCGGAATGTTCCGACATAAGAGAATCCATGACTGCATTTTATACCTCGTGTATTGTTAAAGTTTGACATTTGCCGATGAATTTTATATAATTGTTTTCTACAAAGGATCTTCAAACTTGTTTCAAGAAGCTTACCTACCGATCAACATATTTTTTTATATGAATATTTACTTAGGATGCGTCGCGCGATCAACCGAAGAGAGATTAGAGTTATAATAATGCAAACCTCTGTGGGACAGCCTACATATGTGTTTATTCAGGAACTAATTCTGATCTCAACCGTATAGGATATTGTGGATACTTGATTTTTACAGTCGCTTGATTGACTGTACCTACAAACTTGTGAGGCGAATAATGAAATAATGATGCTCTCTAATTAGTTTTAGCAGTATAGGCTTGCTGTTCCTACAGAAGAAGTAACTTCATGATTGCCTTTGATGCAAGGAAACTGAAACATTCCGTTAACAGCATTCACTTGATAGAATTAGAAAAACTTGCAAATAATTAGATAATTAGTTGTGTTTCATGCACTCGCTCGATCTCAAAGATAAATGAGTCCCTGTTATACGTTGGTTAATTGTTGATCAAAATCCAATTTTGGAGTTCTTGGTATTGGAAATATATTCAGAAGTTTTATGAAAGTCAAATTTAAAGTATGTTAAAGGGACAACTACTACTTTTATAGAAATATTCATTTACATGATATGATCACTTATGAGCACGTTGTGATACTTAATACCACTTAGTAGAATTATTTTCTACAATTTACCTTCAATTTTGCACGATTGTGGATAAAAATAAACAAAATTTACCGCCAACTTTTATGGCAGAAAAATTTGAATTATGAATGTTAATTATCATTAAAATGATATTACATTTTTATGATACGTAATTTTAATCAAATTAACTTTACAGTATTGGAAATGGTGCGAGATTTTTAAAAAATTTAACCTTTAGTATATACATTATTAAGATTTATTTACACGAACTGACTCACGCTTATTTTGAATCATGTATTACTTGATTAATTGAATAAATATTTACAAAACGTATTTCCGATTAGTTCTTTTTTTTATCATTTGATGTATTTGGGATATGCCGTTGAATATAATTATTTCCTCTGTTATAGCAAATGAAGCCTCTTTCTTGAGAGAAAATGAACTGAAATTTCTATGATACCAATAGTTGATTCGTTCTGTTCACCTGTTCGAATCAACAAAAATCTCTTCTTCAATACAAAAAATATAATTTGAAAAAAAAAGTTGCAATTCGATTTCCATCCGCTGCAGCCAGACATGATTTAAAAATGTCGAACCCATGAAAAAGCAGTGGGGAAACGAGGATTAGAGCCCGATTAAATATGTAATAGCAAGCAAAATCGGTGAAGAGTTGAAATGCGTAGAGTGGCCGGGGACCCGATCGAAAAAGTAATATAGAGCGAAACAACGTGAGTATTGTTGTGAGAACCTGGGCACTTAGACGCTGTTTTTCACGTTTCAGATTCTCCTTTTGCCCGGTGGTGTTGGCCTCGGAACTCGACAGTAAAATCGGCATTAACAAGTTCCTCGATTCATCCCCGCCCGTCATCACGAAGAAAAAACAACAGATGCGAAAACTCGAGTTGGAGGCTAGTGCGAACCCGGCGGCGAAGGCGGCGCCGGTCAAGCGTAGGAACGAGATAGACGAGGACCTACCGCTGGCGTACCACTGCAAGCCGTGCGGCGTTCTGTTCGCCTCCCAAAAAAAGCTCGACGCACACTCGGCCGGTCTGCACAACCATCACAGGTGCGTCCACTGCAACGAGGTGTACAACACTGGCACCAGCCTTAAGGAGCACATGAAGGAGCACCGGGAGAACGGCGAGGGTCCGCTGATCTACACGTGCTTCCCGTGCGACAGGAAATTCCGGCACAAAAGCAATTACCTGAAGCACATGACTCGCCACGAGGAGGGCGAGCTCGAGTGCGAGCACTGCCCCAAGATCTTCCGGCTCCAGCGGGACCTCGCGCGCCACGAGAAGACCCACTTCATGCCCACGTTCTCGTGCCAGCTGTGCGACTACGAGACGACTGTCGTCGCCGCGCTGCAGATTCACATGTTCAAGCACACCGACAAGTCGGAGCTGGCGTACCCGTGCACCGAGTGCGACAAGAGCTTCCGCAAGCCGAACGAGCTGCAGGAGCACTACAACGTGCATTCGGGCGACAAGCCCTTTGCGTGCAACAGTTGCGACAGCTCGTTCTACCTGAGGCGCCAGCTGTCGGCCCACCGCCGCCGCGTCCACCCGGAGCTCAAGGCGCAGAAGGTAACGAGCACAACGTGCGACATATGCGGCAGAGTCCTCGCCACCAAGCGCTCGCTGTTCAGGCACAAGGAAAGCCACAACCCCACCAAGGCTCACCTCTGCGACTTTTGCGGCAAGAGCTTGAGCAGCGCCGAACACCTGAAAAAGCACAGAAGGATACACACCGGGGAAAAGCCCTACGTTTGCGACATATGTGGCAAGGGCTTTACCGACTCGGAAATCCTAAGGATGCACCGCAGGGTCCACACCGGCGAGAAGCCCTACAAGTGTGAGCAGTGCCCAAAAGCTTTCAGCCAGAGGTCAACCCTGACGATACACAGGAGGGGCCACACTGGCGAAAGGCCCTACGTTTGTCAGATTTGCAACAGAGGCTTCTCCTGCCAGGGCAACCTCACTGCGCACCGCAAGTCCACCTGCGTCTGACTCGTCTCGTCAACTCTCTCGCCTCCCGTTGGCTCTGTATCGTTTATACGCTTTTTATCAAGCCACAAGGGGTCTTTCGACATTTTTAGTCGTAAGCTTCTTAGATTCAGTATTTTAGTTAGGAAGGTGTTGACGCTGAGCGTTTTGAAAATAAGCATTTTCTCGTCTATTGAATGAATCTCATTTTACTTCCCGACTTACAAGTTGGTTATGCGCTTCAAAATGATATTACTGATATCGTACGTGATTTTTACAATTTTACGAAATAATGGACCTAAATGAGCATAATGCTTTCCCGGTAGTTGCAAACTTTATAGTTTCTTATTTTTATTAAAATTCTAAATACTCATTCAATCATTCATGTACTAATTTTTGTGTGGCTGTGATTGAATTTAATTATTTTTATTTTAAGATGTAGATCATTGAACTCGTTCATTCCTAGAATGTTGGTGCCCATTAAGACATCCATCATTTGCATGCTTTTGTTGTACTTGTAGTATTCATAAATAATAATTTTTATATTCTCATTCTATTTATAAGGATTTTTTCACAGTTCCAAAGTTCATACCGTTACTCATAATATTTTTTCAATATTTTCATATATTGATCAGGACTGCTGCGCATTGTAAATTGGGAAAGGTATTTTTAATCGAATGTATTTCACAAATAAAAATACTGTTTTCAGTATCTGAATGATTTTTTATGCATTTTAATCTGTGTAACGTGTACACACAAGAGTAATAGAACTACATCGCAGTGTCCAAGTCGGTATATTAATCTATAAGTCGGATATTCTGAATGAATCCACTTGTTAATATGCAATAAAGAGAAACTGTGCAGGTAATGTGTAAAACGTTGATTTGTTACGAATACGTTTCGTTATTAAATACATTTGTACATACCTTGTGTATTTTGTGAAAAACTTTTAAGAATAATGAATAAATTTTATATATTTCATGAATTTTTCATCTCATCTATGCTTTCTTCCTCATAACATCCTATGTCTCAATCATGGAGTATCTATACAATGATATTTATCTGATTCACGATCTCCAACACTCGATTGAAAGAGTATCTCGATAACATTTTATCGCTCCATTTATTTAGCAATGATTCTGTAGGTAAGTTCATGGATATCAATATTTAACTTGTGAACGATCTTTATGAGAAAACAAAATTCCTTCTGAACTTATTCAATAAGAGAAGAATACATGAAGAATCTAATTTTTCTGTTTTCAAATCTTTCGACCCATTTTTCATTAACCCCATCTACAAAACTCGAAAAACTTTCGTTCTCATTTCGTACTATTATTTAATTTAACACGAAAACTCTGAATTGAGAAAAGACGTCAGTGATTATTTTTCAAACGCTTGCATCTAACAACTCTTTTATGGATTCTCTAACACCTACTAAATCTCAGCCTTTGTATCATCTGCCTATCTAGAATAGAAGAAAGAAAAAATTGACAAGAATTGTGCATGCAGAGTTTTTGTCAGTTTGTCACTCACGATTCAGTCACTCATTCTCATTTCACAAAAGCAAATCGCCGCACACTTGTATCTTTGAGTGATTATTCATTGGAAAAAAAAGTAGAGAATCGAGTGACCGAGGCAGCGAACGAGGCCCACCACCAGTAGGTAGAGTAGTAACTCACACAAAGTAACCATTGGACAAGGGGTAGTCGGGCCTAGAGAGTAGCGAAATGCCGTGGGTCCTTGCTATAACCACATGACTGCTCGATGTTTCAGAAGCCCCATTAGCTTTGATCAAAACAGCGGCACGAACGGCGGCACGAACGGCGGCACCAACGGCAGCACCAACGGCAGCACCAACGGCAACTCGACCAAGAGCCAGAGCAACGGCAACAAAGACTCGGGCCGCGCGCGCCGCAAGCCCGGCTGGCTGAGGGACTCGGCGGAGGACTTTGAGAGCCTGAAGGACACGTGCCCGTTCTGCAGCAAGCGCTTCAAGGACGAGCGCCGGGTAGCGATGCACGTGCGCAACGTGCACAAGAAGCCGTTTAAGTGCGACCTGTGCCGCCGCCAGTACTACAGCGAGGAGACGCTCGAGAAGCACCGCAAGACCCACAACACCAACTCGCACTTCGAGTGCCGGGTGTGCCACCTGAAGTACAAGCGCGAGGAGACGATGCAGTATCACTGGGTGCGCGTGCACAGCAACATCGAGGCCGTGTTCAACTGCGACCACTGCGGCAAGTGCTTCAAGATAAAGCAGGACCTGCTGCTGCACATAAACCAGGTGCACGTGAGCAACTACCAGATGTGCCGGTTCTGCGGCAAGGCCGTGAAGAACGTCAAGGCCCACGAGTGGCACCACCAGCAAAAGTCCCGCAACGAGGACGAGCTGTTCCCGTGCCGGCTGTGCTTCAAGAAGTTCCGCAGCGAGTCCAAGCTGGAGAACCACCTGATGCGCCACGTGCAGCGCTACAGCTGCAACGTGTGCGGCGACACGTTCCCCGGGCCGGCCCAGCTGATGAACCACCGGGCCAAGCACCGGCCCGGCATCACCTGCCCCATATGCGACAAGTTCTTCAACGCCAAGAGCAACTACTACCAGCACGTGCTCATGCACGCCAAGGTCAGGCCGTACAAGTGCGACATATGCAGCGACGACTTCACCCAGAGGTCGACCCTCGTGCGCCACAGGAGGACCCACCCGGGGGTCGACTCGACCGCTCCCCTCGCCCACGTGCCCATAGCCGACCTCGCTAGAAAGGTCCTCGACAGCTTCAATCAGTTTCCCAACAGTGAGGAGTGACCTGTGCACGCGTCACGTGAGCTTCTTGTACCTCGCCCCTACCCCCATTCCTCCCTTTGCCTCTCTCACCTCTCCATCGTCGCGCGTGCTTTCATTCTGCTGCGTTCAGAGTGACAGCCACGCCGAGCTAGCTGCTATACGCATTGTTTCAAATATATACATTCCGTCCATTAGAAACAATTAACGGATCGCCGTGGCAGGCAGCGAAAGATTCCCGATCCGATCAGTACAGGGTTACTTATATACGCATTTGCAGTCAATGCGAATTCGAATTTATTTAGTTTAGGCAAGCACTCGATGCTTTCTGGTCTCAGTAAACAAAGATTATGTTGATTCTTTTTATACAGCCTTATTTTTTGTTGTTTTTCATTCTATTCGCCAATGTAGCCGAAGACGATACGACGATCTCTTTTTGTCAGTTCTCACTCGGGTCAGCATTTTATACAATTTTATACAGAGATTATGGCGATGCGCTGCATCTCCGGGTGCGATTTTTCGAAACGGATGCATTTAACGTATTTTGTTCTTCCATTTTTGAAGACGAAAGGGTATACAATTTATCTTCCATAGAATGAAGGTTCTATTTTTTCTTTGCTATTTCAATTGTACAACTATTTTATACGTTTTTAAAAGAACATATCATGCCAGTTTATTTGGAACAACTCATGTCCAGCAACAAATATTTTATATTCCAGTACTTGAATACGAGATCGTATATATTACCTACAAAATATATATTACCAATATTACCAATATGTCTGCTATTATCCTCTCTTGTCAGACGAAGAATTTATACCAAGTCAACGTATGTACAATCGTGTGGCTTATAGCCTAGTTAAGGAGCACTAATCAAAAAAGAGCGATGATATGTTAGAATCGTGTGAATTATTATCTTGTTTGCCAAACAATTTTCTTCCATGACACTTTTGAGATTAAATTTACCCGCAAATATCAGTTTGCGTATTTATATGGATATACACAAGTCATTACTTTAATTCTAACACATTGATCTTGCCATCGAATCTTGCCAAGAAATAATTATCAAGAGTTTCAAGATGATTTTACGTCAATCTTTTGATTTATGATTATGATCCAAATCTAAAAATAGAGTATGAAACATTGATAATCATAAGAGATTCTCTCCATTGAGATTAATCAACGAATGCTTTTTTGAAAACTATACTCATTATTTTTATATGCACAATGCTTTAAGCTTTTATACATTTATATACGCGTTGCTTTTGTTATAATTTTTCAATTATATCTCAATTATATATGATATGACTTGTTACATTGCGATAAAAATGTAATTAATGCATCACATTTGGGTCTAACTCAAATTATGTGCCAATCTTCATACCGTCGCTTCTTATTAAGTCAAACCTTTTTCTATATCAGGTTATTCTAAAAACATTCCAACAGTCATTTGATACTCAGATTTTCTCTCGAGAATAACCAAGTTGATTTTTGACAGCCGACTTGAAAAAATAATGACATTCATAAACAATACAAACCGAAGCAGCTCTTGGAATAGAATATGAAAAATGTTAGTTTTCTTGAGAAGCGACAGTATTTTAGCTTTAAAATGAACATTTGGATTTTGATGTTTCCATTCAGCTTTACAATTTTTTATACTGAAAATAATCTGCGATATTTTTATTGTTTTAAAGTGAGGTAAATTTTCTTAAGTCTTTATTATCGACCAGTCAATTTTTATTTCCATCGCTCAAGTTCGTAAGTGTACCTGCAGTGTTCATCTACAAACCGTGCCAAAAGTACAAAATTAACGATTGAAAAAGTACTTAAAGATGTGATGATTGCCATTACAAATCAAACTATTTTGTAACGTATTTAACTGTATACATATATATTATGATATATTGTATTATATTGTCATTATATTATCATTATACATTCCACCATTGTTTTGCTATTGCTTCTATACATTTATATAATCGATGTATTGAGATTATATCAAATAAAGATTCAATCAAAAACGTTGGGAATATTTGAATGATGCCCGTTAATATCCAACATAGAAATTATGGAATGTACGGGTACATTTCATTAATTTTAAATTTTATATTACAGTGATATAAAATTCTGAAATGTGCACTTCCTTTATTTGTCTTATACTTCATTCGAAATCCCCCCCCCCCATTGTTCGGTCACTCACCATTTTAACGACGATCAGATATTATTCTCCCAGCAAAAGTATGAAAATTCGACCACAGACTGACAAATAATAACGAATCTCACCATAACTTTTCAATCTCCATCGATAAACACTGCTCTCTCGAGATACACATCTTTGATAAAAATGTAAGTAATCTTCTGTGGAAGCTCGCAGTTAAGAAGTGTCCTTCTAACACTGTCCTTATGTTGCAGGTACGAAGAGGATAACAAGTGGCTGATTCAAAGTGCCATATCGAGCTTGACGAATGGAATCAAAATCGAAAACGTGTTCACGTGTCAAGACTGGGTGAAACTCGAAGCCGACGAGGAATCCAAATCCACGCCGAAATTTTATTCGGTATTCTTGCGGCCATATCAGAGCAACGATAATCAACATTTTTCTCTGAGCTTCAGAAAGAGAAATCCATTCTACAGGACTAGGAAGAAACGAGTCCTGAAGGATCCTCTGGCCGTGGATATAGACAACAAGGAGAATCGCCCGGAAAACGAGCAGAAACTCATGAAACTGCCAGCGAAACTTCGGAAAGAACTCGACGCGCCGTTGCCACTGCTGTTTTGCGAGCTGCCTGTGCCAGACGACACTGGCTCCTGGAAGAAGAGGAGGACGAAAATAAAGCAAGAAGTGGAAACGCCACATCGCCGAGGACGTCGACGGATGAACCTCCGGACTAGTCAAGTGATGAACGACAAGGTGAATCTAAGGAAGTTCTCCGTGTGGTACCCGTGCGGCGAGTGCCATCTCAAGTTTCAGTGTCACAAGCTGCTGGTCCACCACGTCATGAAGGAGCATCCACATTTTTACTGCCGCTACTGCTGCAAGTTCGTAAACAACACCAGCCAGCTCAAAGTGCACCTGCAGGAGCACAACAAGAAGAACCGCAAGGGCCCGTACAAGTGCGACGAGTGCTGTCTGTCCTACAAGTCGGTCGCCTCTCTGCTCAAACACAAGGAGAAACACGTCACCTACAAACTGCCCTCGACAATCGTCGCCTCGTACAATATTAAACTCGAGCTCGACGAGGGGAAAGACCCGTTCGACGACGACGCCGCCAGCACGTGCTCCACCACTCAACTCGAAGACGATTACGATCGTTTGAATTTACTGGATAAGAACGTTGATTAATTTTAAGTTCGTTTTGTTTCTTCTAACGTACAGCTTTGAGGATACACCTCGTATTGAACTATAGCTTTGTTACAACGATAATGATATTCCTCATCGTCGCGATTTTAGTTTTAGTTAGTAAGTTTGCGAGTGATACTACCAGGAGACGTTTTTTGGTAGTACGTGTATATGAGATTTTAACCCCATGAATGCGTGACTAGTTTAGGATAAGAATATATTTTGTGTATGTACTTCTAAGGAAAAATGATCATCAATTAAGATTATTGTGATATCTAGTAATTAAATAGATTAGAGTGTTGAAACGATATTTTTGCGCCTAATGAGACTTAGAGTCGCAGGATACATCACATGCAGAAAATTATATTTTATAAATTTTTAAATGAAAGAATTAACAGTGTTGTATAAGAGTTCGAAATATTATAATTGTGAATCAGTTAATGAAGTAGCACATGTTTTATGAACTACGGTTCTCGTTATACACGTTTCCAAATTGAAAATAGGAAACAGAATTTGTATCTTTATATTTTAAAAAACACACATTTGATACTTATTGTTTTTTTGTGTTTCAATTGTAAGATAGTTTACTGTAAGATGTTTACTTTTAAATTATGCTGGCTTGTTTTTTTTTAATTTTCGATGGGACATACAATACAAAATGGATTTTCACAAGAAAGAACAGAATCTCGTTGACTGTCATTTCAATACTGTCTGTTGTTCTGTTTGAAACATCACCTACACTTTATCATTTGCTCTAGTGTATATACAATTATAAGCATTTTAGCAATAGCTCTAGCTCCAAGTTGTAATTGCCTGTAGACATTGAGAAACACAAGAGTGGACCTGAAAGTAAAATAGAAAAGACTTGAAAAATGTTGCATCCAGAGCCAAACGATAGTACGTAATAAATTGTCAATCCAGCGGTGGCGGGGGTCATCAAAAATTAACCATCGAATTTTGCATTTTAGGTTACAAACTCTCTGTTTGCAAGGATCCAACGACCAGTTTATATTCATCAGAGTGAATAATGAGCTCGAGCGCCAACAGTTACTCCAGTTGCAATCTGAATTCGAGAGTCAACCTCGAACGCAGCAACAAGCGCAAATAATTTTTCCCGAACTGCTCGGAGGGTCATTGCTGGTTCTTGAACAAGCTCTTTCTCAGCAACAAGCGCAGTCAACGTTTGCTTCGCTGAGAGAGAAGCAGTCAGATCCGCAGAATCCGTTAGTGCATCAAGCACTGCAGCCGCAAGAGCCTCAGCAATCGCAGCTTCTGGTGTTTCACCATTCTCAACATCAGCAGCAATCGCAGATCCAAGTGCAACCAGAACACACGAAGCAACCGACTGAAGATGAGCTACGAACTACGGCTACAGTACCTGTAGAGGAGCTCGGAAAGGCGGTGAACTTTGGACTGAAGAAGTCGAAAATTATGAAAGCTGCGAAACAACTCGAGCTCTCGAAGTTTGTAAAGCAAAACGACTCACAGTTAATATCAACAGAGACAGCTTCGTCAAACAATGTTGCAACAACTCGTAGAGTAGAGAGTAGCTCATTAGACGAGCCTTCAACTTCGCAAAATCGACTCGACGGTTCGCAGGTAGAAGATTCGCCGGGTCTTCAAAGTACCGACGTGTCAATGGAAGCTGACAGTGATTCCGAATCGGACGAAAGTATGGAGGAAGATATCTTCAAAGATATTTTCACGCGCATTGATTGCGACACGTACCAATGCGACATTTGTCGGGTGATGAAGCTAGACAAGCGGAGCATATTGTCCCACATATCCGGCCAACACAGCCACCTGCGACCCTTCAAGTGTGCGACTTGCGAAAAGACTTTCAAGCGCAAGTACACGCTGAAGGTGCACCAGCGAGCTCACGGTGTGAGGGAGCCGTTGGAGACGCACGAGTGCGACAAGTGCCACTTCGTCACGTCGAACAAAATGTCCCTGCGCTACCACTACCAGCGGGTCCACGTGAGCGAGTACCGCTTCACGTGCGAGCACTGCGGCAAGAGTTTCAAAGTCAAGTGCGAACTGGCGGAGCACCTGGCGATACACAAGAACGAGCAGCACATGTGCGACATCTGCGGTAAGATATTCAGGGGCGAGCATCTACTCAGGTCCCACAGGAGGCTGCACCTCGACACTTACAAGTTCCAGTGCACCGTGTGCAAGAAGAAACTGTCCACCCGGGATAGTTTGGATAGCCACGTGAAGCTGCACAGCAGGACGTACGATTGCGACGAGTGTGGCATGAAGTTCCCGAGCAAGTACAATCTGATAAAGCACAGGAATGTGCACACGAGGGAGCAGGCCTTGCGTTGCCCGGAGTGCGGCAAATTGTTCGCCGACAAGCCCACTCAGAAGATACACTCGCTCATTCACGCAGGCTTGAAGCCCTACAGGTGTAACGTGTGCGGGCTCGGCTTCACCCAGAGAACTCCCATGATGCTGCACTGGAAGAAGAAACATCCTGCCGAGACGGAACCCCCGCCTCCGGTTATTCTCAAAAACATTCTGAAGAACATCGAACTGCAGAAGGGAAAAGCAGATGAATAATGAGTAGTTCTCACATCTCATTGCAACTCGTTTGTCATCATTTTTTTTTTACAAAACTACACATCGAACTGTGGTTCATATCGGAAGTAATGTTCAGAGATATATGTCTGTTATGTTTTTTATTTATTTTTGTTGGTGAAAAATTTCTCATTTGTTGTATAAAATCACGTAAGACTGATGAAAATAGTTCAGCGCGTGTGTTTGAGGATTCAGAATATTGCAAATTCTATTCACCGCTGAAAAGATAAAAGATTTAATCACCGGCCGCCAGGGTTGCGAAAAATTGAGAAACATATATACTTATATTTTTTTTTTTTTTCTTCCTAGGCTATAACCGCCGGGGCATGTGCCTAATATATATACTTATATGTTGACATAACATATATAATACGGTACACAATATTATACGGAAGATAGTGGCGCCTCCACTTATAGCGTCTTTTGTCTGTATGTTTTTTTTTTCTTCCAAAGACTATCACTGCAGCATTGGAAACCGGATATATGTGCCTTATAACTTGTCTGCATTTGTCATCGACAGTTTTCAACCAAATGTAGCGGCTCGTGATAGCATTGACGAATTTCGACAAATTTGTGCTGTGCAAAGAAAGTCAATTTTTGTGATCGAGCTTAGGAATAAGTGTGCAATAAGACAACCGATTTCGAAAACGAAGGTGCGTAAATCTGAAAAGATCTTGAAATTATTTTGTCATTTTGGTTTCTCGTGAAATCTTTGCATCGATTCCTCAAAATAAGTGTTACACTGCATTTTAATCACGTAGAATAGTTTTAAAACGAGAAAATATTCACGATCATATTGAGAGAAAATTCAATAACTTGATTTGCCCTCAACATCGTTTGATCTTTACCAACCAGAAATTGTTGAATTAAGTGAGGTTAGCAATAGTTCTATGTAGTGTTAGACTCATTACATGTTACATGTGTAAGTTTACGCCTATTAAATGAGGATGAATATATTTTCTAAAAGAAATGTTGAAACTTCGTGAGTCGGCATCTTTTGAAACAATTGACTTCTTTTATCTTTTGTGACAAGTAAGGAAAATGGCGTTTTCTTTCTTTGAAAATTCGTAACGAATTTTGAACAATCATTCTTGAATTACAAGGTCAGGATATAAATGATAGTGTTAGTTTTACGTTAATAAAATATTCTGGAAGTAGTTGAAAGTTAGAGAAAATATTTGTAAACAATTACTAATGTAACAGAAATGAGGTCAATTTTTCTTAATCATCTCATTTCTCTGAGAATACAATTCTGTAATCTTGAAGTATTACACTAATGTTGGAATCTAAAAAATAGTGCCACATGACCACATTTGTAACAGTAAATGAGTTATTGGAGAGAATTAAATCAAATAAGGTTAAAATATCATTTTATCATTTTAAAAGATATACAATAAACTTTGTTATATGGAAGTACGTTTTGGTCTGTGCTTTATACATTGTCCTATAATCATGATCACTCCACTTGTTGAATGTATAAACTTACTTGATTTGCTATTTATGTTTGAGAACGACTCAAGCCTAATTCACACTGTACCTCATAATTAAGGAAAACATCTTGACTCGACAACTAACACAATTAGAAGAGAGATGCAAAATCGTGAAGCTGATTCGACAACTGGTCCAGGCTACAATAAACTGTTAGTCGACTCAAGCAGTCCACCCAGCATCAAAGAAGTAGATCCTGAAATATCGGATTCTGGAACTAGGTACAAAATAGATGCCATAACCAAATAGTAATTTAATTTATTTATTATGAACACAGAGTTCCAAATTTTTATTATATTTTCATTCACTTGAACAACTTCTATTCTCTGATTTCTATCATTAGTCCAAAAAAAATGACACTTTTGTTATTGAAGAGATCACATCATTTGTTTTGCAGGAAAGCAAAGCCATTGATCAACCTAATTCTGTCTAAGAATAGTTTGATTGATGATCCAACGTCAAATTTAAGTAAGTGTAATGTGCAGATGAGATTGAATCCTATAAAATCTGAAAACCTACCCAATAAGAATATCCTGCATGCATCATCAAGCGAAGCAAATGAATTTATGGAAGTGGATTTCAATGAAGAAGATAAGGAAGACCTGATTAACAATCTTTCTGTCTATCGGAAAGAATTGAACGGTAGCTACTCTTGTAAGCTATGTAGTATCAAGAGCATTGAAACCTCAACTACTCAAAAACCTGCAATTGTTCGTCACATAATCAAAGCTCATTCCTACTGTTTTGACTTTGAATGTTCAAGCTGTTCTGATAGTTTTAAAAAGCAGTTGGATTTGGAAAATCATATGACAGTAATGCATTCAAATAACAAGAAGAATGACAAGACTTTTGAATGTTCCAAGTGTAAGCACAAAAGCAAGAATGAAGATCTTCTGCAATTGCATTTGCTAAGAAAGCATGCGTCAGCTTACAGATATGTGTGTAAGTGCTGTGCCAAATGTTTTAAGAGTTGGAAGGCAAAAAATGATCACGAAAAAGAAAAACAGAATAAGAAGAATTTCAACTACATTTGCGATAAATGCACTGAAGTGTCGGAATCCAAGGAACTTTTCATATTACATCTGAAGCAAGCTCACAAAGAAGATTTCAATGTAAATTTTTATTTCTCATTCTATCATTTTTTTGTACATTAGGGAATTTTGAAGACTGAATGATTTTGAGTGTTTTTTCTAAAGTGAATTCCGTTCTTTGAAAAATTGATTTTTTTTTTTTTCAAATAACCGTTATTACATGAAAAATTCGCGGTCCTAAATTCATAAACAGTCTTTTGAACTGTAACTGTCAGTTTGAAGTTCACTGATTCTTTATTATTTTTAGGTCACAAATACTTTGCATAGCTGCAAGTACTGCTCCAAACTATTTATGTCTCGCAAGTCATTGCGCCAGCACTTATTCAGTCATGAAAAGCCATCAATTCTTGATACTCAACTAAGATTATCCAATCCTAAGTCTACAAAACTATCTAAATTACGAAAACCACTCGAAGCTGTAGAACAGTCTACCATTGAGATGACAGGTTATGCATGTGACCAATGTGGCAAATACCTATCAAGCAAAGACCACTTAAAAAAGCATGAGCGTGTCCACACTGGCGAAAAACCATATTCTTGCCTTGAGTGTGGGCAAGCCTTTGCCCTGAGAACCACTATGAGAATTCATGCGCTCTCTCACTCAGGTATTAAGCCTTACATATGTGAATTATGCAATCTTAGTTATTCACAGAGATCAGCCTTGATGATCCATTGGAAAAGCAAGCATAAAGGCATGCCTGCACCACCTCCTATTGAAATCCATCAGTATTTTGATCATGAAGGCAGAGTTTTGTTCCCTTGTGAGTCCTAGACTCGTTTTTTAAAGAGCAAGTATTGTAGAGATGTGTATTTTACTACATACAATACAGGCTCTTATAGCAAACTCTATGTGTACTTTTTAATGATATAAACTTTTTCTTTCCAGATTGATTGTCCACTTCTCCCAACACCATTTGGATCCTTTCGTTTTTTTTTTCAAATCTGTTTATCAATTATGCATACTTGAGCTTATTTATCGAATAATGTTCTAAAAATCGGTTTTGAACGTGTTTTTCGTTTTGCTTTAAATTCTATTAATTTTTTTTTCATGTGTTAATGATGTGAAAGTGATCATCTTTCCAAAAAAAAATGTATTGCTCTAACATGCAAAAGTTGAATATGTAGCGTTAAACAAAGTAATAAATATTTTTTCAAATATTAATACGTTAATTCTTCTGAATGACACAATTCATTCTTGATAATTGTTATAAAAAATATACTTTTCCTTTGGTATATTTCGTACTAATACATTGAATTTGTGTTTTAGGGAAGCCCCTGTACGCTGGAGCAAGAAACAAAGCATTATCTCGAGGATACGTGTAAGGAGGGCTTCTGATCTCACTGATCCAGAATCTACAAAACCTGTCCTAAGTAGACCAAACATTAAAGACATGCCTAAAGAGAAAAATAATCTTCTCCCTTTCAAGAGGAGAAAATTCTTACCGGCTAAATTTCGTGACGAGAATAATGTTGAAGAAGATGCTATTACTTTCGAAGCTGTGCAAATGGAGACGAAACATGATATTACAATGCATTCGGTAAAGAAAGAATGTCCGAATGAAAGTAAAAAAGATCAACCAATATTGTACAAAAAATTGAAATCTGGCGGTTTTAGTTGCAAAACATGCGACCAAAAATTTAGCCATAGGTACAAAGTCAAACAACACTTCAAATTGAAACATGCTCCACGCGAAATTTTCAAATGTGAAGAGTGCTCTAAAACTTTCAAATCAAAGTATCACTTCAATGTGCACTCGCATGAGCATCGCCAAAACAGTAGTGACTATCTTTTTTGCTGTGATAAGTGCGACTATCGAGCAAAGTTTAAGCATTATCTAAAAGCCCATGAAATTCGAAAGCATACGGGTGATTATAATTTTGAGTGTGACCATTGTGGTAAGCGTTTCAAAGTGAAAATGGATCTTAAATTTCATTTAGGCACTCACAGTACTTCACAGCATATGTGTGATGCTTGCGGCCGCATGTACACCAGTCAAGATTCGCTGTCTAAGCATAGGAGAGTCGTTCATGTCAATATCTACAAATACCAATGTGAGATATGCCATCAGAAACTTCTTACACAAGAGAATCTCGATGCCCACATGTTGTCTCATAAAACTATGCATAGCTGCGATGAGTGTGATCTCAAATTCACAAAAAAATACTATGTAACAAGACATAAAAAACGAGTGCACAAAGTCGAAAAGACAAATCTTTGTCCAGTCTGTGGTAAAGCTTTTGTTTGCATGGCTACGCTTAGAGTTCACTATTTGACACATGCAAAAGTCAAGCCATATATGTGCAATGTTTGTGGGTACAGCTTTACTCAGCGCTCATCAATGATGCTGCATTGGAAGAGGAAACATCCTGATGCTGAAGAACCACCACCTCGCGTGATATTAACAAACTTCTTTGATGCAATACAGTCAGAAGTCAATAAGCTTGTTGAAACTACAACTGAAATACCTTCAAAATGAGTCCTATTAGTTTTTCAGTACACTGGCAGTTTATACTTTTTCATGAGTCGATTAAGAACAAATTTTGAAAAGTTCTGTATTGTGCTTTTCTAAGATTTCAATACTATGATCAGGAAATATGAAAGTCTTATTTTCTAATTGGTACATTTCATAATAATTTTGTCGAAAACTGGGAAAATTGTCTAATTTTGGAAAAAATGATTCATTTCCATAGTTTTGATAGTAATTTTTTAAAAAAACACAAAATCCTTGCTCTAGAACGAGCTTAGTGACTTGACCAGTGAAATGTTACTACATTCAGTGATTTTGATAATTCATAAATATCTATATGTTGTGAAATCTTGAAAATGCTATCCAACTGTGAGTGATATTTTTCCTTAGTTGCAAGCATCGTTCTCATTGTTTGCAAAATGAATTAGATATTTTATGAATAATGAATTTAAATGATTCCTAGTAGTGTATAGTTTTTTACTTTCATAGAAATCCCATTGTATTGAAATTTGCAAGAAATATGCAATGAAAATGCTTTAAATTGTTTTTGTTTTTTTCCAATTTCCTAATTACTTTAAGTTTGATAGAATGGCTTCGTACTTTCATAGGAATTCCATAAATTTAAAAATATTCGATTGTTTTTATTATAAATTATTGTGTAACCTTGTATCCTTCGTCTCAATAAAACTAATTTTGTACCAAGTTCAGAATTTGAATTGTTGAGTTGAATTTTTTAATCCTTGGACTTTGTTATGATGTTTGAATTAACTTATGAGGTTTGGTTTAGTTGGAGACAAGTAATAACGCCCAACATACGTAGGTGAGAAATCAAGTTCTGGGGAAATACTTGATAGTGTTTTTTAGGTTTTTGGAATTCTTTCGTTTCATCTATCCATCACCATTCTTATCACATTCAATACAAGTTAAAGCAATGTACTATTTCTATTGAACTCGTCACTCTTATTAATATGAAAATTGGTTAACAAATCATGTCAGAATTGAATTTTATATACGTGTGTGTATGTATATATACACACAATACTTTTCTATTCGTTTGACTTAGTAAAACAACAATTTTCATTCAAGACAATGGCTGAATTATAGAAATCCCACATTGTCTTTACATTCCCTATATACTGTATATATGTTTTTATTGTATGTATAAATACATCCAGAGTAAGTAGCGCTCGGTTGTAGTACAAATTCAATCGTACCGTAGCACTAATCAAGAATTTTTATTCTGTTTAAGGTTCATTGTCCCGGAAATGGAGATGGAGTGCACCGTCGAAGATATGACTGGATCCATCCTCCCCGTCAATCTAGCATCGAAAGATTCGACGTTGCCGATGACTGTGTACCAGATATCCTACGTAGATGGCAAGCCTACGTACTCAATTGTGCCTATTACAAAGAAACGCGAATTATCCAAAAAACAGATAAAATCCGACAACGGGTACACTTGCGAGGACTGTGGACTGACATTCGTGTCAGAGATTAGACTGCAATGGCATAGATCGACCCATAATCCTCTAAAGAACTGTAAAGGCAAAAGTAAAGGCCAGCAGCAACAGACTGATAGTTTGGAGTTAGACAGTCCAATAACAAAACTTTCTAAATCTCCTAAGAGGCTGACGTTTCTCTGTCCTTCCTGTGATTTCAGTACGAAAGATCGAAGCCTCATGGTTAATCACTTTTCCACTGTACATTCTTTGAAGACTCATGAAATAAAAGTTGAAAACGAAATTGAAGAAAGTAAAACAGAGATTCAATTAGTCTGTTCCGAGTGCGGTTTTTCTAGTGAGAATCAGGTAGACATCGACTTCCACACATGCCGATCTAAGCTACCGCCGACATTGTTTTCCTGCCACATATGCACTTATGAGTGTCCCACTCAAGCTGGTCTACATAATCACTTGACCAAGAAGCACAAGTTTGAGAGAGTCGTCAAGAACTTGGAGTGCGACATTTGCGAGTTTAAGTGCACAAACAGGAACACCTTGTACTCGCATAAACGAAAACACAGAATGGATAAGTCAGAAGAAAAAATCGGAACTTATTTTTGCAATGAATGTCACTTTTCAGCAAAAACTAAATCCTCTTTGCAAATGCATATCGTGAGGAGGCACAGGGATAAGGAGACCAAACAGGAGCGGCCGGACTTGTACTCTTGCGAGCAGTGCGACTATACCAACAAAAATAAATATGAGATAAAGGTACACGTGATGAGGAAACACTCAGACGTCTACAATTACGAGTGTGAAATATGTGAGAAGAAGTACAAAATCAAGGGTGACCTCACCAACCACATAAGGTTCCAGCACAGAGAGCAACCTATTATATGCGACGTTTGCGGTAAGACTTGCGGCAATAGCAATTCTCTCTATGTACATCAGAAATTTGCTCATTACAAAGCTGAGTTTGAGTGCCCCATTTGTCATCGAAGAATGGTTTCTCAAGCTAACCTGGATGAACACATTCTCAAGCAACACGAACAGAGAGAGGATGCTGTTTGCGAAGAGTGCGGGAAAAAATTCACCCGACACAGCAGGCTCAAAATACACATGAGAATCCATTCGGGTCTCAAGCCATTTGCTTGTAAATTTTGTGGCAAGGCTTTCACGAGGAAAACAGCCCTCCGACAACATCTGCTGATCCATTCAGGGCAAAGACCGTATGTCTGTGACATTTGTGGCAAGGCTTTCACCCAAAAACCTGGACTGATTAGTCACAGGAAAAGCCACCCGGGACTTCACCCTCCTCTACCAAGAGTTACTATCGATCACGTGCTATCGGAGCTACTAACAACTGAAGAATCATAAAGCACTTCACGTCGTTTTTATTTTTAATTTATGTCCAACTAAGATTTTTTCTATAGTTAATTATTAAATCGTGATACTTGTACGTCGTTTGATATTTATTTTTAGACTACTAATTTGGAACACCTACTTTGGAAGAATTGGTCAAGAATATTCAGCTAAGAGCTCGTATGAAGTCACATTCATTCAACCGTAAAGCAATATATATTTGTTTTATTCTTGTCTTATTACATATTCGAACAACTCAAGAAAGTGAAACTAAATTTATTCATAATAAATTTTTAATTAAAATTAGGAACATTGAGAATCGTCTGAAGAAAATTGAAACTGATGTGAATAATGAAAGTGAAACATTCAATGTGGTTATTTGTTATTGTCTTGGGATTATTCAAATTTGAATGAACGAATGTAATTCGAGAATGTTGTTATGGCGTGATGTATTTTGATATTTACTTGTACATAAGTGAGCGTAACTTTCCAATTGATGAGACGAACGGAAAAATTGCTCATTCGTCGTCATCATTATTAACAGTTATTAACAGTTGCGAATATTTCATGTCTGCAATTATAAAGTACTAAATAGATAATCATCTTTTTGTAAAAAGTAGGAAAATATTGTATAAGCTAACATAGACTCTAGAAACCTAGCACTATAATGTTAAAATCTTTCACAACTTATGTGGAATACGAATCAAGTTTGAATAAATGTACTTGAAATAGTTATTAATATTTGGAAATATTTGGTAACTTTTCATATTCCCTTTTTGATCCATCATTGCATGGAAAGTACCTTGACAAGTTGGTTGTAGTTACAAGTTGTTGCAGGATATTTATTATCATGTTTTTGTAATACTACTGGAAATTGCCACTCAAACAATCCCTCTTATGATTTTTTTCCGTGTGAAAACTCCCGTCAACAGTACTTTGAGATAATTTGAGCTAAAAGTCGATAGGTGGTGCGATTCTGCGATTACTCTTGTACGCAAGGCAGGATAAAAAAAGCAACTTTCCATAATTCCTAATACGAAAAACGTGGATTCCCAAAAGTTAGAAAAAAATGGACATCCGAATTGGTTCAGTACGGAAAAGAGAAATATAATCCAGCTCTCCACACTGCATCGTCGTGTACACTCAACCACCAAAGATGTAAGGCTCTCGAGTCTGATTGAACGCAGCGATTAACCAATGGTTTTTTTCATTTTCAGGCTGCCGCTGCGTCCGGCGAGTCGACGCTTCGTCTTCCAGCAGAGGCTGGTGAAGATACCAACTCTGCGCGCGCCTCCGATGGTGCACATAAAGATTGAGCCGAGCTTGGCCTCGAGAAGCGGCTTCGAGCTCGAGGAAGTAGATCAAGGCGATAAAGAGCCGTCGCTGATCGAGATACCGGCTCCCGCCAACAAGAAAGAGATAATCGTGTACATGTGCAAGCCGTGCAAGTCGTACTTCTACACCAGGCAGCTGCTCGAGGAGCACAACAACGAGGTACACGTGGTTGCCAGGACGCCGCCGCTCAGGGCGATTGCCCCCAAGCCCGCTAAGGAGCCCGCGAAAGAGCCCACGAAGGAGCCGGCGCTGGCTCGGGTCGAGAACGCCAAGCAGTACGCCGGCTACTACAAGATGAAAAACGGCATGTTCGCGTGCAGCTTCTGCGCGTTCCAGTCGATACGGCGCACGACCGTCGCGTCGCACTCGAGCCGCAAGCACAGCGCTCTGATAAAGATAAACACGGACCCATCCGAGTACAGCCAGGCCACCGGCGCCGCCGAGCCCGAGAACCAGGCAAGCGTCGGCGTGGGCAAGAGCGAGGGGTCGGAGGAGGACGGCGACGACGAGGACTTCTGGCCGACAGAGGTCGTGGAGGAGATGCTCGAGGACGAGGTGAAGGACGAGCAACAGTCGCAGCCGGACGAGGAGGCACTGCGCGCGAGCCTGGACGACCCGAGCGACGCCCCGCGACGCTGCCCCTACTGCCACTTCACCGCGTCCAAGTGCAGCACGTTCCACGCGCACGTGAAGCGCAAGCACCGCCAGAGCTGGCTGAAGGTGCTCGCGGAGAAGGTCGCCGCGCTCAAGCCCAGCTCCGAGCCCATAGTCCTCGAGAGCGGCATCAAGCGGAAGCACGAGCTCGTGGACGAGCTCGACGACGACGAGTTCGGGCCCGTGTCACCTGGCGGCGAGGTTCTCGAGGAGATAATCGTCGGCGAGGACGGCAGCACGAATGTGGTGGCTGCTAGGGAGCGAAATTGCCCCTATTGCCCGTTCACAACTGTCGTAAAGTCGACCCTCAACTCGCACATAGTACGCAGGCACAGGCCCGACAAGAGCACGAGGACCAGGAGAAAGAACCGCGGCCTCAGCACGCAGAAGTTCACCGGCTACGCGTGCCAGTACTGCACGTTCATCGCGGCGACCGTCGCCAGCATCAACAGGCACCACGGCCGGGAGCACGCCGGCCTCAACCAGAAGATAACCGAGCTGCACGTGTCCGAGTTCGACTGCGACCAGTGCGGCTACAAGTGCAAGGGCCGCAGGTCCATGCAGGCCCACCTCAAGAGCCACAGGCTGCAGTCCAACCCCGACGGCATGTTCTCCTGCCAAATGTGCTCGTACGAGACCCTGTCCAGAATGGGCCTGCAGAGGCACATATCCATCAAGCACCTGAAGGGCAGGAGCCGAGATTTCAAGAGCAAGATACACTTGTGCACCGAGTGCGATTTCAGCACGTACAATTTGAAAATTCTGGATTGGCACAATAAACAGCACGAGACGACGTCCAATGCCGAAGAGCCGGCGAGCAACTTTTTCTGCAACGACTGCAACTTCTCAACGTGGAACAAGGACCAGCTGTTCTCGCACATCAAGAGGAAGCACAAGGAAGGCGAGAAGGATGAGAAAGAGGTGATCGAGGTGAAAGAGCAAGGGGACCTGCTCACTTGCGATCAGTGCGACTACAGTACCAAGAACAAGCACGTGATGAAGGTGCACGTGATCAGGAAGCACACCGACCAGTACAACCACGAGTGCGAGCAGTGCGGCAAGAAGTACAAGGTCAAGGCCGATCTGACCAATCACATTCGGTTTCAGCATCGGGAACAGCCGATAATGTGCGACGTTTGCGGCAAGGAGTGCAGGAACAGCAACCTGCTCTATCTTCACCAGAAGTTCGCGCACTACAAGCCCGAGTTCGAGTGCCCGATCTGCCACAGGAGGATGGTCAGCCAGGCCAACCTCGACGACCACATCGTCAAGCAGCACGAGCAGCGCCAGGACTACGTATGCGAGGAGTGCGGCAAAACCTTCTCCAAGGCGGCCAGGCTCAAGATACACAAGAGGGTACACACGGGCGTCAAGCCATACACGTGCAAAATATGCTTGAAGGCCTTCGCCAGGAGAAATGGACTGAGGCAGCATTTGCTCATACATTCCGGTCAGAGACCCTACCTTTGTGACATTTGTGGCAAGACCTTCACCCAGAAAACTGGCCTAATCAGCCATCGCAAGAGTCATCCAGGCTCGCACCCACCACTTCCCAGGGTTACCATTGAACACGTGCTTTCGGATTTGCTTAATGAAGAGGAAGTTTAATCAGCATCCTTTATTTCGACGTATTCTTTTACCTTTTTTTCCGTGCATGTAATGCGAGTCCTCGATATTTTTCCATCGTTAGAGATTTATTGATAGCACGTAATATTAATTTTAAACTCTGATCGTATCTTTTCCTGATAATTGCAATGTTATGAATTATTCAACATTGAATGACTTGAGTCAAGCTTACATTCTTATTGTTGAACCAATCGTTTGAATATCGACATTTTTGTACGTGCAGTTTACAATTCATTATACATATGAAAAATAATTTATTAATTAATTAATAATAAGTTTCATTTAAGAATTTTTCTCAATTTTTCAATCAATGAATTCATAAATCAGTTATTTTCACCAAATAATTTTGATTAATAACATAGATGTTTCGTGAGATTTTTCAATATAATTTAAAGAAAAAATGAAAAGAGTATCATTACATTTTTGAATTATCAGTTATGATTGAATTTTTGGAAATTATATTTTAACACATGAGGATGTGATACTTTCTTAGGGACGTTTATTAGACAGACAATCTTGATCAAGTTTTCTCGAATCAATTGAGGGAATCGTAATTTATGTTACATATGAACGAACATGTGATGTTAGCTGATTGTAAAAACATTTGAGATCTCACAATTTCATGAATTCACTCGGACACCTTCATAATTGAAGAAAAACTTGGTAACTTTGATGTGCCAAGACTTTTTATTGAAAATCGTTCATATTCAATCTATTTAAGTAATCAAATTAGGAATGAAATCCTGAACCAATTTAGCATTAATGTTCAATCGAAGAAGTTATAAATACTAATTATTTTGTATAATACTTCCCATGTATCCAACAGACGATTGTAAAATAATGTGCTACTGTTTAAGTAAGTGTAAGTTCTTATCAGTACCTGTAAACTATGTAAAAAGAACAAGTTTTTGTTAAAATAAATGATATTCAGAATATTGCCTACATTTTCCTATAGAGTTAGCTAGCTAATAAGTAACATCCCAATAACATTCATCATACTTTCTCAAAAATTCATCGATTCCACTTGAACATTTTTCCCCAACTCTATGAGAATCTTGAAAAATGACAATAGATAATTTTATTTTTCATTTTACAGTCATTCACTATCCAACTTTCTACTGTGAGACTTCTTTTCTATTCCTCAGAAAAATGATGTAAATCATTCAGTCAGTTGTGATCATCGAAGAACAAAACAACTTACGATGAGTGTAGCATACAGTCCAAAACACTTTGTCTCATTTTTTCTCTCTTTTATATAATAGATAATTGTCTATTTGACAAATTATCACATAAAACATTACCAACAAAGGTTCAAACAATATGCAACGAGCAGGTCTCCCAATACACTTTACTAACCAGATTATTTTTCTTTCTAGGGCAAAATGGGACCGCAACAGGAGAATATTCAAGGGCATTAAGGTGCAGCCCCGCCAAGTGATTGACGACGAAGGCAATCTGTACAAAGCTATAGTTCCTACAACGAGCATCATACCAAAGCCCGAGCCTACGGAGAACGACGATTTCGAGGAGGTGACGATCGAAGGCGAGTCAGAGAGCAGATACGACCTGCCTTCGTTCTCACTGCCGACTCAGCATCGCCCGAGCGACACTGACCCTGTATTCATGTGCAAGCCTTGCAAGATATATTTCCCGCTTCACCACATGCTGGACAGGCACATGAAGACCATGCACCATGACAAAAAGCCAACGAGTATCCTGGACAAATTGCGAGAAAAGGCAGGTGGTTTTCATAGGGAGAACAACCTGAGGTTTGTGTGTGACCATTGCCCGTTCAGTTCCATCCTCCAAGTGGACATAATATCGCACGTCGGCCGCAAGCACGGCCTTCTCAGAAAACCTCTCGCCACGAAAACAGCCAACTACACCATCGGATCCAAGATTGAGAATAAAAATAAAATTATCACTCCGATAAAAGTCTCTCCAATCAAACCCACTCGATTGCTCAGAAATGCGAAATCCGTCAAGAACCTTAACAAGGCGATTATTGCCAGAACAGCTTCCATGACGATTGCACTCGAATCTAAACTGTCTGAGGCTAAAGTGACTAGTTTGAAACGTAAGCGTGTTCAACTTAGGAATCTTACGGCTAATAAAAAGCCTTTATTCACCGTCAACCTTGATTCTGATGAGCCTAAAGATGAAGCGTCTGAGCCTAAAGATGAAGTGCCTGAGCCTAAAGATGAGCCGGAGATGATCATATTCGATGAAATCGTGGAACATGAGGAAGAGATTGAAGAGCCAAAGGAGGAAACAGACAGCATAGACTTGGGTGCAAACAGCATAGAAGTTGAAACGGACAGTATACAAGTGGAACAAGACGGCATAGAAGTAGAAACAAACAGCATAGAAGTGGAAACAGACAGCATAGAGGTAGAATGCAAGGAAAATTCGGAAAATTTGAACCTGCAATACAATGATATTGCAGATAAAGAGGAGACTGTTTATGAGGAAACGCAAATCGAAGAGCCTCCGGAAGATTTCGTCGAAGGGCATGATACGATGACAATGTCGATACCTGAAACAACCTTCGAAGATGAGGCGTTAGAAGAATCTAAAGAGAATCGTGATGAGCCGGGTAAAGATTCAGAAGGAAACAACTCAGAGGTCGACAATGCTGAAGCAAAGAAAAAGTTTGTAGATCCAAGAACGTTGATCTGCCAGTTTTGTGAGTACACTTCAATCTCGCGAGCAGCCATGCGCGTCCACATCAACATGAAACACAAGGAAGAGTGGGAGAAAGAAGTGATACGTCGCGACCAAGAGAGGCGGCTTTGGCTCGAGGAGCAAGGACGAACCGATCTGGAGCACGTGTGCCACTTCTGCAACTTCGCGGCAACCAGTCGCTCGACCCTGACGACGCACACGAGGCGCAAGCACCCAGGGATGATGCAGCCCTATATAAACCAGAAGCCGAGGAAGCGCACTCTCATACCGGACTCGCAGTGCGGCGAGTGCGGCTACCGCAGCAAGGACAGGCACAAAGTCGAGGTGCACATGTTGCGGAAGCACTCCGAATTCCCCCAGTTCGAGTGCAGCTACTGCCAGAAAAAGTTCAAGGTGAAGTGCGATCTGAAAGCGCACATCCGCTACCAGCATTTTCCCAACCCGGTAGTGTGCGAGAAATGCGGCAAGTTGTGCCACAACGCTAACGCTCTGCACGTGCATCTGAGGCGCGAGCACTACAGGGCCGAGTTCAAGTGCAGCTTCTGCAGTAGGTGCATGGTGACCTCGCAGAACCTTCAGGACCACATCAAGAGGCAGCACACCGAGAAGGTGAAGCAGATGTGCGAGCAGTGCGGCAAGTGCTTCGATCAGCCTAATAAGCTCAAGCAGCACAAAATGACGCACACCGGGGAGAAGCCGCACAAGTGCCACATCTGTTCCAGGTCGTTCGCCAGGAGGGCCGTCTACAGGCAGCACATGCTCATACACACCGGCAAGAAGCCCTACATCTGCGACATTTGTGGCAAGGCCTTCACCCAAAAACCAGGCCTCATCTGCCACAGAAAAACGCATCCAGGTGACAAGGAGCCCCTGCCCGTCGTCCGCATAGACGGTATCCTCAAAAGCATGGAGAAGCAATTGGCGGTGCCGCAAGAGGTTGAAGAAACGATTGCCGAGGAAGATATGAATGATCTGATGGTAACTGAGATGATTGAGGGTCCTGCGATCGCCAAACAATATAATAACACAATCTCCGATACGATCACCGAAGAAGACTTGTTGTACGAGGAAAATGTTGAAGAATCAATCGCTGAAGAAGATGTTTGAAGCTACTTACGGTCATAACTTTTCTTTCAATTCACAAGTCTTACATCCACTCATCGATGTCACGACACTACCAGACTGTTGAGGAAGAAAGTAGGAAAAAATTTGTTGTGTCATTGATTGACACAGTGGTGTTCGAATTTTAATTATTATTTTTATTTATTATTCTAGCATTCTAAATCATTTTAAGCCTTATTTCTTATTAAGTTTAAAATATGACATCATACGAGATAAAACTTTTATTATTACAATATTTCATTGTAGATTCATGAACGCATTGCTGAATAATGTAAATATTCCATCGCGAAATTGGGCGAATTGTGATTTATTTACTACAAGGTTCTCTTATTACATAAGTTTGACATTTTTACTGTAGTTCAATGTAGTTCGACTATGAACTTTCTTATCCCGAACATTGTTTTTTTTATCAGATTACTAACGAATAGATACGGTATGTTTATGACAAAACTTTGAAATGTCAGCTGTTATGGACAGTCCATCTCAGAATGAATATAAATGATGCGAGAGCGAATGATACATTTTGACGTATTATCGAGATGGATAGAATATATATTATAAATTTATATTATATTATAAATTTGTAAATATATTTATAAATTTGATAATTCAAACTAGTAGATATCTACAATACTTGTATTGTTTTGATTGTTGGTGTTATTTCGTTTAAGAAACAATAATTGTCAGGAATCTACAGGTTCTTAGGCATTGATTATTAAAAAGTGTTCAATCAACACTAGAATGATTCGGTATTACTTATTCTTATGATATTTATTCTTTATCATTTTTGCATGAATCATGCCAAAAAATGTATACTTAATGATAATAAAGCAATGAAGAGTGTTTTTTATTCTTGATATAAGAACAGTCAATTCTCGTATCTAAAAGAATCATTATACGTCATCATGTGTTACCATACATTAAGATTATTAATCACGAAATTTTTTTTCATACAAATATATGAAATAAATGCGCCGGGATGTAAATATCCTCATTTATAATGAAATTCCATTATGAGTGACAGTGTTACTTGGAACTGAGAATAAATATTTTCTAATCAAATATCTTGATTGATTATTTTCAAACTCTCTTTTTGATTTCAGCTTTAATCCGAGGACTGCATGGTAAGTGCGAAATTATCGTTTTAGATAATATTATTTTGATATCTTTGTTGGGCTTAATGTTATTGCACATCCCAAGTATTCCGACAAAAATTATTGAACTGGATTTCGGAGAATAACGGGACAATTTCGTTGAAGTTTTCTATTTTTTCAAAAATAACTATATCAAATGGATAAAACACGTAAACTTCATTTAAATGTGGTTCACTTAAATGATTGGTGTGAAATGGTAATGTTCATCAAGGCACTCATATCGAGCAAAAGGCAGAAAATTGATTCGATCAATACTTTTTTACTGTAACTGAGAAAATGTTCAAATAATGAACCAGTGTGAGACCCACGAATCACTGGATCGTTGAAATACACATAGTTCCTTGACTCAAGGGATTATATCGCACCCGATTTTGCGTGAGAGTAACTATATGATTTGGCAAAAAGAAATAAACGTCGAAAGTGATGAGTAATAATTCGACTTTCACGGGGTAAGAGCCCGAAATTTCACACTGTCTCGTTGCGAGATGTTTCCTCTGAATAATCCTGCTTTTAACTCGAGAATTGTAAATGCGCGACGATCGAATCGTCAGTGTGTACGTAGTGCAGGAGTTGTTATATTAATGCGTAGTAGAAAAAGACACGACCAAGCTTGTCGCGTAGCGAATGAATGGATGTAATATCTAACAATGTCGTGCCGCTAATGTTTCAGGAACACGGCGGGCCGAGGGATCTTCATCTTCGAGAGGGAGTCGCTGGTGATGCGCAAGTGGCAGATCCTCGAGTTCGACGGACAGCCGTACTACGCGTTCGTGCCGGAGGACGAGCCGCCGATCAAGGAGGAGTCGATACCCGAGCTGTTGGAGGCCGCCGAGGAAGACGAGGAGCAGGTAGAGCAGGAGCAGTGCCACGTGGAGGAGGAAGAGTCGCTGAACGAGCCCTCGCCTGAATCCGAGGTCCGGGAAGTTAAGCCGGTGATCGTGAACGGCCAGGTGCAGCAGCCGGAGCAGCCGGAGCAGCAAGAGGGAGAGGAGGAGGACGCGGAGGAGGAGCAGAGCGAGCAGAAGGCGATCGGGGAGCTGTACCAGGTGAAGGTGGAGGCGGGCGTGGTGACGCTGGAGAAGCTGAGCGTGGAGCCAGTGGCGGGCGAGCCGGCGACCCTCCGGTGCAAGGCCTGCTCGGAGACGTTCGAGTCGCAGCTCGCGTTCAGGAAGCACGTCGCGTGGACCCACAAGCGCCGGCTGTGCATCCACGAGGCCGGCCAGTACGTGTGCGCGGTGTGCGACTTCAGGGCCGAGAGCAAGCCCCTGTTCGCGGAGCACCTACGGCGCAAGCACGAGACGTGGCCCGAGCGGCCGGGCGGCAGGCGGTCCGGGACCGGAGCTGGGTCCGCCGGGCCCGCCAACCTCTTCCCCTGCGACGCCTGCGGCTTCGCGTGCCGGTCCAAGCACTCGCTCCAGTCTCACTTCATCCGCAAGCACACCGACCGGTTCGAGCACCAGTGCAGCCACTGCGCCAAGAAGTTCAAGGTGAAGGGCGACCTGACCAACCACGTGCGCTTCCACCACAAGGAGCGGCCCGTCAGCTGCGACGTGTGCGGCAAGCTCTGCCTCAACACCGGCTCGCTCTACGTCCACCAGAAGTGGGCCCACTACAAGCCCAAGTTCGAGTGCCCGATCTGCCGCAGGCGCATGGTCACCCAGCAGAACCTCGACCAGCACATGCTCATGCAGCACGAGCGCCGCGAGAAGATCGTGTGCGCCGAGTGCGGCAAGACCTTCACCAAGAAGGACAGCTTCAAGAGGCACATGGCCGTGCACACGGGCAACAAGCCCTACAGCTGCGTCATATGCAGCAAGCGCTTCGCCAGGCGCTCCCAGCTCAGGCAGCACCTGCTCATACACACCGGCAAGCGGCCCTTCGTCTGCGACATTTGCGGCAAGGCCTTCACCCAGAAGCCCGGCCTCATATGCCACAGGAAGACCCACCCGGGCAACCACCCGCCCCTGCCCGTCATGCCCATCGGCGACATCGTCAAGGAGTTCACCGAGGGCGTGCTCGCCGGCAAGCTCAAGCCCGAGCAGGTGCCCGAGGGCGAGGAGGACTTGGCCGAGGCCGAGCTCGACGAGGACGATGAGGACGACGAGGACGAGGAGGAGGAGGACGACGAAGAGGACGAGGGAGTGACCTACGAGGACGTGCAGGTTGTCGAGGAAGAGGTGCTCCCTGAGATCGTGTGAACCTCCTCCTCCTCCTGCGTTTGTCACTACTTGTTATGCCCTGTTGGGCATTGTGACCGAGCTGATTTGGCGCTAAACATTCGTTCGACAATTCGATCTGGCCGTTTTTACGATCGCGCTCATACTTTGAGACAAAGTTGAGTACGATTTTTATATTATTCACGCGGGAAAAAAAGATTGGATGCATTTTTTGTACGAATATTTGACTATCTATCATGATACGATAAGAGGCTTGCCAATAAAACTGAGAAATCTCTTGACAACCAATTCATATCAATGGTAATATTCTCCTGAAGAAATAACTGTGGCTAATACTTCCAATTCATGTAATAAATGTACAATTAAAAATGCTCAGTCTGTGGGCTGATGTGAATTGTTGAAAATCTGCGTGGTTGAATAGTATTAATTAAGCCATAAGTAATTTATTTTAACGATTCTCGATTTGAAATGTCAGCAGATAGACAAAGAAATGTCACTTCTTCTGATCACAAGTCTTGATGACACTTTTTGAGGTGATTGATAAACAAATAAGTTTACACTTTTTGCATTTACTGCGTGTATACGGATTTGTGTACACGTCTGCGTGTCATATATTTCAAATAGAAACCATCTTGAAATGTTTCATAAGGATTTGTAACACAAAGCTGTGATACTATCTTTGTAAATTTGCTGAAAGGTTTACTCACGTTACTGTATCATCAGTTCGTTAGAATTTAGCTTCTCGGAATGTTTTTATAATATATCACAATGTTGAACATCTTTCAAATTGTACAAAATGTAAATCAATAATATAAAATATAAAATGTATTTTTTTCTACGAAAATCAAAAATATTATATATTACTGCTGTAATTAGACAACATTATTTTAAAAACCGTATCCCATGAACTATTAGTCGATATGTGTTGCTTGTAAGTACTGAGTTGCGTCATCTCTGAAATTCGTATCGAATAGATGATTCTTGATGTAAGCTATCGATAACATCGAAGGATTTATTATTTTTCAGATATACGATAAGCAATGCGAATATTACTATTTACGATAACCTAAGAAAATTAATTTTTTCTTGTGTCATGTTCCAGTACTTGAATATTTTTTTTTCTCGAGTTACATCTGTATACGCAACGTTGAAAAACTCATGTTAATACTATTATCATAATCATAGAAAATTACCTAGAAAAAAATGTGTCTACCTGATGCGATTTGATTTTTTTTTTATTCGATTAGTAAAAGCATTGCATTATTTCTTATTCTCATTAATACCTACGATACCATGTTACATTTAGCTGCAAATTAAAAGTATATGTTTTACACAACGACCGAACTTTTATTTCCCCTGTTATGTACATATTGATAATTGAAAAAAAGGTTTCGCATCTCCTAATCCTCGCGACAAGATTTCGCTAGTTGAGAAAGAAAAACCTCCAGACTCATTATTAATTATCGAAAAATCTGAAAAACCGTTCTCTGATGGAACGGTATGCTATTTCAGCGTGGTAGAATACAAATATTCTCATCGAGCCTCGCGACGAGTAAAACAAAATCTCGTGAGTCTCGAGTTCATTCATCCCAGAGTCGACGTTGCGGATGTAAAAACAAAACCGTTTCGAAGCGTCGACGGCCCTGGATTATTTTCAGCGAATCGCCCCATGCGCGCATACGAGTATATACGTGCACGCGAGCGTTCGCGGCGCGCGGCGAGAGCGCAAAAGTCCCGAGCGCGCGAGCGATCAGTTGACCCGACTAACATTTGACCTTGAATTTTCAGACGCTCGATGTCGACGCTGCGCCGGGCCCGGACGAAAAAGCTGGCGGGCGTGGGCCAGCCCTCCCGGCTGAACTCGAAGTTGCCGGAGCCGAAGGAGGATCAGCCGAAGAAGGAGAAGGAGGAGGAGGAGGTGATGGTGCTGGTGCTGGACGACGAGGAGGAGGTGGTGGTGGTGGAGGAGACGGAGGAAGAGGAGGAGTCGGTGCTGATGACGAGCCAGTGGCCGTTCCCGTGCCTGCTGTGCCAGACGGGCTTCGGCAGCAAGAAGGAGCTGCGCGAGCACTCGGCCGAGGAGCACAAGAAGCCTTCCAAGTACACGTGCGGCGAGTGCTCGAGCGAGTTCAAGTGCCGGCAGTCGCTGCGGGAGCACCTGGTGCGCAAGCACACCGAGGGCTTCCGCTTCGGGTGCGCCGCCTGCGGCAAGGAGTTCAAGATGAAGAGCGACCTGTACATGCACGTCCAGTCGATCCACAGCGACGAGCGGGAGGCGGTGTGCGACGTGTGCGGCAAGACGTACCGCAACGCGTTCGCCCTGAAGAAGCACCTGGCCCACGCGCACAACCAGCGCCAGTTCGCCTGTCCCGTGTGCAAGCGCCGGCTCGCCACCGAGGAGAGCCTGCGCCAGCACGGGCTGACCCACGCGCGCAAGGAGCGCCGCGTCTGCCAGGTGTGCGCCAAGGACTTCAGCGGCAACGACGCCCTCAAGAAGCACATGCGCATACACACGGGCGCCCGGCCCTTCCCCTGCAAGGTCTGCGGCAAGACGTTCCGCAGGCAGAACACCCACAAGCAGCACCTGCTCACCCACACCGGCGTCAGGGCGTACGTCTGCGACATTTGCGGCAAGGCCTTCACCCAGAAGCCCGGCCTCATCACCCACAGGAAGAAGCACCCGGGGCCCCTGCCGCCCCTGCCCGCCGTGTCCATCGACTTTGTCATCGCCGACCTCATGAACAAACCCGAAACCGACAAGCCGGTGCAGGCTTCCGCTTAGGCGACCCCCAGCGTCTCTTTCGTCTATTGGTCACTCGTGGAGTTGCTTACCAACGATTGTCCAACCCATAAGCACGGGAGAGAGCATTTCAACACAGTGCATCAAATCTTGCAAAGCTCTTTCCAGCATTGAAACTTATTTATCCCATGCGCGTGTGTGTGTGTGTGCGCTTTTTAGAACAGTTATTGTTTTAGAATCAAAATAGTATCTGTGTATGTTTTCGAAATTTTCGATTCTTTTTTATCGACATTATTTACGTTTTGGATGAATCAAAGCCTGTATTGACGACAATGAATTGGGATGGATATTGCTCTCATCCGATTCTTGTCCGGAACATGTTCGACGAGAAAATATACTCACACAAGCCTCGAGTAGATCACTCGAATGGAGTTTATATTTTTCTAACAACGAATGTATGTAAAACTGAATTGGAAAATTCATGATTTTGATGACAAATGATGCCGCGGTAAAGTAGCCTTAGTATGCTCAGCGTTATACCATTGTTAATTACGTTACATTGAATATATTTAAAATTGAACGTTGATACTGTGACATGGAAACAAGGGTTTGAGATATTGTCAAAAAGTTTATGTTATCCCATTAAATTCTTTTTTTTATTTCAACAGTTTTCTGATAGAACGTGAAGATCTGTGTGGGTTATTGATTTCTCTGTTGATAAAAACTTTTTTTTTCTATGATAGAAAAACTGTATCTCTAGACCATGAGTGAGCTTCATTAAATAGTATAATTATTTGACAAGGGCCAAATGAGTGTACCACTTCAAAAGCATATTTTTTATAAGTACAATAAATTGTCCAAACGTTGATAAAAATCGGCTTGATCTTTTTATTCAGACTTGAATTCACTTCCCCACAGGTACTGCATTTGTCCTGCAAGTAAGTAAACAAATCATTTAGAAAGCCAGTGGGAACTAATTTTCTGAGAACAGGTTGAACAGTTTATATTCCTAAGTTGTTGTTATTATCGGTTTTTATTTAGCGTGTTACAGCCCATTAGTCTACCCAAATATTTGTATTCGAAGTATTTGGAAAATTGTATTTAATTACACGTATTTAACGTTAAGAGGAGCGGCATCGATCTATGACATACGATTTTATTATGCATTGTCTTAGAGGGATATCACGAGCTCAGCTGGCTGTTCTCTAAGGGTTGAAATACATGTATTTCAAGTACGCACATTAGAAAAATACTTTCCCATCGTCGAGCGTCCACCGTGTACGAATGGCCGAAATATAGCACGAACAGAAACGACTGGGCAAGAGTCGAGCAGCGGCAGCAGCAGCTAGCGAGGAAATAAAAGAGGAGGAGGAGGAGGTCGGGGCTAACAAGAGTGCGTATGTTTTGCAGGGCGAGGAGCAGGAAGAAGAAGAAGACGGCGAAGCAGGAGAAGGAGGAGCCGCAGCAGCACTACTGCGGGGCGTGCGCCGCGTGTTTCGGCAGCCTCGTCGCCCTCGGCTCGCACCTGTCGAGCGTGCACAAGGTGGCCCGACCGTTCGAGTGCGAGAGCTGCGGCGCGCGGTTCGCGGGCCCGGCCTCGCTCAGCCGGCACCGGCGCTCCCACGACCCGAGCCGCCGGTTCCGCTGCGAGCTGTGCGGCTACTCGACGCCCCAGCGCTCCAACCTCACGAGCCACCTGCGCCGCCACGCCAACAACTACGCGCACAGGTGCGACGTGTGCGGCGCCGGGTTCATGCAGCGCAGCAAGTTCGCGGAGCACCGGGCCCTCCACCTCGGCGGGCCGCTGCACGAGTGCGCCACCTGCGGCCGGCCCTTCGGCTACCGGCGCAACCTCGAGGCCCACGCCGAGCAGTGCGGCCCCCCGGGCTCCTCGCCCCGGCTCGAGTGCCCCCACTGCCCGAGCAGCTTCGCCCGCGAGGCCAGCCTCAGGACCCACGTGCAGCGCCGCCACGCCCGGCCCCCGGCCAAGCTGCTCTGCGAGCTCTGCGGCGCCGGGCTCTCCTCCAGCTCCGCCCTGGCCCACCACCTGCGCAGCCGCCACAACGCCGAGAAGCTCGCCGAGTGCGACGTGTGCGGCAAGGCCTTCGCCAAGTGGGACAACCTCCGCGTCCACCTCAGGACCCACACCGGCGAGAGGCCGTACCTGTGCGCCGAGTGCGGCAAGAGCTTTACCCAGAGGACCAGCCTCGTCCACCACATCAGGGCCCACGCCGGCGAGCGGCCCTTCCGGTGCGACACCTGCGGCAAGGCCTTCGTCGCCGGCTCCAAGCTGCGCAAGCACCAAAAGACCCACGACAACCCGACCCCCCACACCTCGTCCACGACCGGATAAAGGTAAACTCCGCGACCAGCGACCCTCTCTGTAATCACTTCGAAATAAAGCACAAGCTTGTACATATTCTCACCTACACTACTCTTGTATGCGTTAATAAAAATTTACACCCCGCTCCTCTATGCACATACTGCAATGTAGCAACCACCATTAAATCACAGTAGGCTGTGAGAAACGCACTTATCTTCGACACTCGGCTAGCCCGATCACTCGTGCCATGTATATGTGTATACCAAACCCGAAGGAAGTAAGATTTAGGAAGCGCACAGATAAATTGACACCCTCATGCACTGTTTACGGACATTACGTCGTGTCCCGATTGTAGAAATGAAAATTCCAACGCTGGTAGAAACTTGTTACCTCGCCTGTATATGTTTGTGTGTACACCCATTAGATGTCGTGTTGTGTGGATCATCAAGATATGCGAATTTCTATAACATGTACATGTGAATTTCGTTTTACAGTAATTGGGGCAATTTCATGCAAGACGACACTTTCACGGCACTGGATAATATCGACCTCGTTAAAATCAAACAAGAAATAATCGATTCTTTCCGAAAGTGAGTTGTAAACGTATATTCTCGTAGACTCGAAGAGCAAACCCGTAATGGAATGCAAAAAGTATATTGTATCTCGTGAGTAGTTTGAAATCTCTTGCTTCGCCGTTTTTTTGCATTTGCCTCCTTTTTATTTTGCACAATGACTTTTTTGCTACTCAACGGAATTATGAAAGTTCACGACGCAGCACGCATTGTCGGATCTATACACGCTTTGTTTTTTTCCAAGCGACATAACGTCTTTATTATTTCGATGTTTATTTACACTTCAATGTACTGCCCTATATCGACCATTGATTGGGGAACCCAAGCTTTTGTGAATTATTTAGTGCATCATTGTCGTTGTAAAAGTATTGTGACATAGCTGACATTACAAATACGTTGTATAAGCAAACTGCGCTTCTTTTCCGTATATATGTTAAGTATATCAATGAGAAATGAATTTCCGGGTAAAGTGTCTGGTATAAATAAAAACCTGTACTTTTAAAGTAGTAACAGATACAAACGGGTGGACAAGCACTTTACTGATATATACCTAGGCTACGCTAATATACTATTCCGTTTTAGATTACTTGAATTCCGTTTCATTCCTGTCGATAATACAGAAGCCAAATTCAAATTCATAAATCTATATTTTTATCGTAGCTGCATTTCTAGTTGATTTGCAATATAATTGAACTGAGTGTTTCAAGATCATACTTATAACAAAAGTATATTCCAATTACGTTTCGTTTCGTACCCGTGTCCAACTCGAGGACTTTATAATATACTGCTTACGTATCTAATCTAGTGTTATTCAATTCTCACTATCCATAAATTGAAAAATAGTAGAAATAGCGTAACTGATGAAAATTAATAAAATTTCACTCGCTATTATTGATCAGCTATTTTTACCGTCTATCGTTTAAGGGGTAATATCCGGCAAATTTTTTTTTTCTTTTCATTTTTTTTTTATTGGCTTAAATCATGCTAAAACTATCCTAGAATCGAAATCTACAACTCCCAAGTACTGATCTAAACTCAAAATTCGTTTAAATCAATTTTTACTGAACAACTTTCGTATAAGATACATAGCATTTTGAAACTTTAAACGCGTTTTTCTCAGAACCATGTTTTCAAATTCGGCGAGCAGTAGAACTGAAAAAGTTTACATCTGATTGACTTGAAATTCTAACTGCAGCTTCTTCATTAGATTATCTAGTGAAGTACCTACCATTTTAGCGATTGATTGACAAAAAAAAAGTTATAAACAATTAAAGTCGACTTTTTTTGTCGAAAAAAAAAATTTTTTCCAAACCGTCGCCATTTTGCGAAAAAAAATTCTAAAAAAATAATGATCTGTACTTCACTAGATAATCTAATGAAGAAGCTACAGTTAAAATTTCAAGTCAATCGGATGTAAACTTTTTCAGTTCTACTGCTCGCCGCGGAAGAACTTTTTAAAAAAGCGGTTCACAGCAATCGCTGCACAGCCGCCATTTTGTAAAAAAACTAACAATAAAAAATTTGTTTCTATTCTCCAAGAGTTGCTCAATCCAATGATATATTATTTATATACCTTAGATCTCAAATGTCGTTTAAAAAAAATCATGAAAAAAGCTTCGATTTTTTGAGCATTTGGCGGATAATACCACTTGACTCGATTTGCACCCATCCGAATGTCTGCCTGTCTGTTTGTCCGTGTCATGTGTTAACAAAAAAGGCGAATGAAAAATGTGAAACGTGAACGGGACATTCCGCAGCACGGGCATCCCGGACCGCACGTGCGAGGAGTGCGGCGAGAGCTTTGCGTTCACGAACCGTCTGACTGCTCACCTGCGCGAGAAGCACGGGATCTCGCGGCCGTTCAAGTGCGCCTCGTGCGACAAGAGCTACGCCCAGCGCTTCATGCTCAACGCCCACGTGCGCAAGGCCCACGACCTCATAGTGCTCGCCAGCTGCGCCCACTGTCCCTTCTCCACCCTCGAGCGCGCCAAGCTCGAGAAGCATATCAGGCGCAAGCACTGCAGCCAGCCGCCCGTCTCCTTCCAGCCGGTCACACCGACTACCATACCCAAAGATTTGGATCTCTACGAGGTGAGTCTCTCTCTGATCCCCAATTTTAAATTGCGCAACCGATTGAAAAATCGGTGTAGGATTTTCACGCGATATGTGATTTTTTGTTATTTGGTCAACGCCATACCGCAGTAGAACATTCCGCGAATCCTTCACGTCTCTGGGTACGAGTAGATCAATGTCGGGCGACGAGTGCCAGTAAAAATGCCAGTCACAAATGAATAATTCTTCAAGTATAACAATGGGTCACCAACGCTAAAGAGTTCACTATTTATTTAGTTACGTACAAATAATACCGATCATCACATAACATACACATAGACATTGGGAACGGGTGGGTAGACGCGACGAAAAATGTAATACAACATATACAAACTCACGTTTTTACACTAACTAATTTTATCGGCCCGCAACGTTTCACGTGCTCTTCTGGCTTTTGAACTTGACTTTATTCAGATGCTTGTACAGATCGTATTGGACATTCTTATTGTGTTTGTTTCGCAGATACCCGACGATTTTCTTATACCTATCGTCGTAGTCCTTCACCTCGTTGGATTTGAATAGTTTCGCGGTGAGCAGAGCCCCGTAAAAGTCGTCGCCCTCGAGCAAGCCCTCGATCACCGTCAGCTTCATACTCGCGTAGTCCATTTCCCGGTATATCTTCTTGGTCATGAGGTTGTTCAGGCAGTTCGCGACGTCGTTTATCACCGACTCGTTCGCGGAGAACTCCTCGACGAGCTCGGCGGTCCGGACGGCGCACCGGAAGCCAAAATCCCTCGGCGTGTTGGTCATGAGGTACTCGTGGTACAGGTTGAAGGACAAGTAGGACATGGGCTCCTGCCAGGGCGACAGGACGGAGTTGAAGATCTTGAGCACGCTGTAGACGATGAGCGAGTCGTACTCGTTCTTCTTGCCCGACATCCTCTTGAGCAGGAAGCCGAGGAACCTCTGCACCGTGTAGTTGGGCGTGTAAAAGTGCTTGGCTCGCGGGTGCGGCGTGTCGAACTTCTCCATGACTCTGGCGAGGCTGGCCATCACGAAGCTCAGCCTCTTCTCGAACTTGCCGTCCCGCGTGAGGTAGCTCCTCACCACGAACTTCTGCGTCGCCTCGGAGATCTCGAGCGAGTTCGCGTCGAAGAAGTGCCTGTCCAGAATCATCCGGCACGTTTCCTCCGACACGTGCTGCGCGAGTTTCGGCTCGAGGCTGTCGACCACGAGGCAGACGCACCGGACCCTCGTCGCCTCGTCGAGGCCCGTCTTCGACAGCAGCTCGATCCTCCCCAGCAGCTCGTCCACGTACTCGGACACGTAGTCCACGTGGATCCACTTGATGTCGGACAGCTTGACGATGAGATCGCCGTCGTCGACGGTCAGTCCGTCGAGGCAGTCCCTCATCAGCTCCCAGCTGGGCAACTCGGGCAGCTTCACGAATATCTCGAATATCATCTTCGCGACGATCTGCCGCTTCGCCGCGTGAGTCTCGCTCTGCCACGTTTGTAAGAGGAACTGGCGGAGCACCGGCTTGCTCGCGACGCCCTCCACCATCCGCAGTCCGCACTTCTTCGCGGGGATCGGGCTGTCGGCGAGGCTCGCGGCGAACCCGAGGACCCGGCCGACCGGCACGTTGTGGGCTATGTTCATGAGTGTGGCCTCGGCCGCGCGGGCGTAGTCTCCCTGGCAGAACGGGCCGAGCGCGTCTAGCGACACGGGCGGGTTGCTGCACCTCGACGCGACGAGGATCGACCTCGTCATCTCGTAATTCTTCCCGGCCGCGGCGGTCTTGTCGTCCCGGGGCACGTAGGCCGAGATGAGCTTCTCGAAGACCGAGCCCTCGAGGAGGATGCCGAGGACGATGATACTGCCCCTCTCCCGCAGCTCCACCATGCAGCGCTCGACGAACCTCGTGGAGATGTCCGAGTTCCACTTGGTCGCGGCGACGAAGCGCTTCGCCGCCCTGCAGCCGAAGTACAGCCTGCCCTGGGCCTCCGCCAGGTAGTCCGGCCAGGCCCTCGCGATCTTCCTCGGGTCGCGCCTCAGCAGAGCCAGGGCCTCGCCAGTTTTGATGCTTCGCACGCTCGACATCTCGTCCAGCTTCGCCTCGTAGGCGTCGGGCGCGCTCCTCCGCAGGTACTGCATCAGCAGCTTCTTCCTGTAGCCGACCTCGGCTCGCGAGAAGAATTCCCCGGCCATCGACAAGATCCACGGATGCTCTTCCATGTCCAATTTGCCTCCCGCTCGACTCGCGTTTTCTTCGCCCGTCTTTCTCGACCTCGAGTGGGCGTTTCGCTTGTTGAAATCGCTTATCGATCGCACGACGCTCAGGCAGATTTCCAATTTGTCGTCCCTGTTTTCCCAAATCGAATGGTCTTCCGGATACTTCTCTGGTATCAACGAGAAAAACCTGTTCATGCATTCGCGCTCCTGGGCCGGTCGATTTTTCAACACGTTCCAATGCAGAAATGAATTTTCCATGTTCAGTTTGACTTTCATATTGATCAGCTTGTCCATTTCTACTTGGTTATCCTTCTGATTCGTCATCAAGTCCCTCAGAGCTTCTTCCAAGAATGTACTTATTAGCGACATGTACGAGTGCTCGAGAATACCGGTTTTCATGTAGAAATAATGTAGGATCTCTCGTATTACTTTCCAATGTCTCGATTTGAGAGTTTTCAACTCGAATTCTTCCTTCAAACAAAGAAGAAATTTATAGAGTACCAAAATCTCTTCGTTCTTATGCCAGTCTTTGTAATATTTCAACACTTCAAATAGCATCGTTTTGTTATCGTAGAAACTACAACTCTTTATCATTTTGCACAGCAATTCTAATCTTTCATTGGATTTGGTAGTGACGACGATTTTCTTTTGCAAAACGGGAATTGATTCTTTTGGAGGTAAATGATGAGTATACTCATTGTACATTGTCAAACTCTTCTCTCTTTTCTCTATCCAAAGTTTGGCATAATGCCTCTTCTCGTTGGCAGGAAATATTTTGAATAGCCTCGTGGAAGTTTTGATATTGTCGTCGTGAATCAATTCTACATTGTACATTTTTTTGTACTTGGTCTTCAACAGCTCAAACTTATCGTTGGGAGGATAGTATTGCATGTAGTCTAACATTTGATCCAAATTGAAGTCGTCTATACTTTTGGGAAATAAATTTTCGTACATCATTGCGAATTGTTTTTTGTTCAGTGTCCTACTTACTAATCGCAAAGGTAGGAGTTTTAAAAATATGTGCGGCTTGTCGAGCAGGTCTTTTTTCGATTTTTCCAAGAAAGCTACCGATTTAGAATGGCTAAGCTTTATTTTTTTGTCTGGAATCATCTCGTACAATTGCACAAAGTCAACTGGATATTTTTGAATAATTTTCGGCAAAAACATGTAGTATTTGTCGATTTGAATTTCAAAGATTTCGCGTTCCTTAGAATTTTTCTCATTTGCCTTATTGCCCAGCTGCAGATATTCAATCACGAGATCCGGGTATATTTCGTATAATGATTCCACGAGTTTCACAGATAAAACTAGCTTGTGATTTAAAATCTGCCGGAAGATAAAAGTTTTAGAACAAGATCTCAGTATAGGGGAACTAACTTCGACCCCGTAGGATTCAACAAAAGTTTCGAAGAAATCCTGGGCTTTGTCCTGGTGTCTCTTCAGGCTGTATGATAATTTTTTTATTATAACGGCTCTCGTTCTGACCGAGACGAACGGCAAGATATTTTTGTTGAAATTATTGGCATTTACACTCTCGTTTGAACCATCGAAGAACCAATCAGCTTTCAATGCCTTCTTTACAATGCTGATATTGTCCGATTTCAAACCTTCACAGATCAGGTCGCTCATTTTTAATTCCACCGCTGCTGTAGCAACCATAGTTTGAATGTATGGAATTAGAGCCATTGGGATGTCGTTTGGCGTCGTGAAATTCGTCGATTGTGCATTTTCTACGATTTCTCTGACTATATTGTTCAGGTACTTGTATTTCTCACCGGCGGTCCTTCCTCGTAGTGATCGAATCGAGGATATGAATGGAGATATTTCTGAACCTCCTTTTGAATCCAAATGCATCATTTGACTTAGCGTCTGGTGTACCTGGAATTATCGAATTTATTGAAGTAGCTCAATATGACTATTGAATTGCATTCGCTTTTGATTATACATTTTAGGTTATAATCCAACAGAGAACAATTATCTGTGTACTGAAAAATAATTTATCTGAAAAATCCATTTCAAGGATTGTAAAGAGGGAAAGTAAAACGCACGATAGTTCCATAACTCACTGAGGAAAACGACGAAGTACACCATTTCAAAAACGATGGGGACGACATCACGGATGACTTACACAGTTGTGCACTAAGATTTTATCAAACTCATCTATTGTTACATGATGCACTTTTTGAAATGGAAAGTATATTTTTGGTTAAAATACCCTGACACAGATGATTTTAGCGAAGTTTTGTGTTGACAGCCGACCGGTGCGGAGCAGACACATTGTGGTGATATTGTCAACATGCTTTGAAAAATGTCAACAAAGACTGAATTTGTCAATTGTCTCTTGTGCACCTGATTGAATACTGAACATTGATCGCACAGTAATTGAGATGTCCAATGATTCGTATGGGTTATTGTAAATGAGAAAAAGAAATGTAAAATCAAGGCAATGGAAAATAATTTATTTAATTACATATCAATGGGAATTATTCATGTAGATTTTTAGAAAAAAACACGCGTCGATTATTTTCAAAAGCTAGACAAAAACTAACCAAATATAATTTTATATGCAAGTTTTTCCGTCAGCTGCTGAGTCAGTATCGGTTGATAGCTGAATTGCCGCGCGAATCCTGTCATTTTTGCATGTCGATATTATTATTCATGCTATTTGCGGGTAGTATTGCTCGTGCTGTCTATAGTTCACACTTCACGTATACAATTGCCGATATTCAGTATATAATTCCCACCAACTGTCGCGAGTCTTGATTAATCAGCATTGAATAGTGAGCGAGTATCGCGAGTATCTCCCTTCCCGCGGCTCTTCGATGTTGTTGGGGCTGAAATATCTTTTAAAATGTCATATCTATCGTTACCGGTCGCGTGCCAGTATGAATGGAATCGATACGCAAAATACGATGGTGAATTGAACTTTCAGACTTCGAGCTTCCTGCGGGACTTTGAGGCGTACAGCGCGTGCGAAGCGGCGCCGCGGCGCCGTGGCCGACCTCGCACGGGCCGCCAGCCCCGGCCGATCCGCACCTACCTGTGCGCGACCTGCGGCGTCGAGCTCAAGACTTCGAAGGGCCTGCACATCCACACGCGCCGGCACACCGGCGAGAAGCCGTACGCGTGCGACCTGTGCCCCAAGCGCTTCTCCTGCGAGACGCTGCTGACGACCCACCGGGTCACCCACACCGGCGAGCGCCGCTTCGTCTGCGACATATGCGGCAAGGCCTTCACCCAGAGGTGCACCCTCGTCGTCCACAAGAGGTACCACAGCGGCGAGAGGCCCTTCCACTGCGACAGATGCGCCAAGGGATTCGTCACCCGCACCGCCATGAACAATCACCGCAAGAATTGCTCAAAGTTCCCGACCAACTAAAACACCGCCGCGGTGTACGTCTAACCCAAGCTACTCTCCAAATTTGAAACTAGTGAACAATTTCTAATCGACCCTGGCTATTCTCTATCGTGATTCTTAACTATTTCGAGTAGTGCATTTATTTCATTAAATCGGTTGAATTTCGCTATTTATTGGTAAACAAAAATGCGACTGTCTAAAATACCAAATACTTTGGTAATTTTTTGAGTGAACATTCACTATTACTCTAGAGTCATGAAATTTTTCCAAATTTCAACTTATTTTACTGTTTTCAATTTAGAGAGTAGCCATCCAAAGGAGATTTTCGATGATTTTACAAAACAATTATTCAGTCATACTGCAATCTGTCGACTAATTCAGTCTGTAGATTTATTATCAATGGATTCCTATAGAATGTCTCTTATCGTGCATTCAAACATATCTGTTTATCACGAACGTATAACAAGTTGAAAGCGTATTCTAGTCGTTTTATCGTTCGTGTGATTCAGCAATACAAGAAAGACTTGAAATAATATCATAAAAAAAATATCATTCAATCAAACATTGTAGCTTTTTACGTGCCGGCACGAGCCCACAGTACTTATTTAGCCGGGGAGGATAAACAAAATGTTTCGTTTAATTTTATTCTTTCGGAACGTGCAATATCAAATTCAGCACGGTTTCCTACTTCTTGTCTACAATTTTCATATCATACAATTAAATTTATTAAGACTTTTAAATCATATCAATTAGAAATACGTTTTATTATTAGTGCGTGAGTAGGCATTGCTCCGATTTACATTTTTTCAATGCTGATTCCTGAATATCATCAAGTATCATAAGTTTATCCTTAAGTTTCTCTAGTCAATTGCGATGGGAGACAAAATTTATCTTTGTCTATGGATCTCACTTTTCATATCAACAAAAGTAATATCAATCATTCATATGATGAAAATCATTCGTATCCTCTTATTAAGACAAAATACTATATTTTAATAATTATTTTGAATTATTTATTTTAGCACGTATGGCTCATAATTACAGAGCACATATATCTAACATCCGACTAACTTTGAGTTTATCGATATTGTGTCAATTATTTTCAAAAGAAATATAATTCAACTTGATGGATACAGATCAGAGGCGGTAAACCTCTGTAATAAATCACTATTGATTTACATTAAAATGGTAACATATCTCGACTCTATTTAAAAAAAACTCATGAATGATAATTATTTGTAAATTTATTCATAATTAAAAGTTGCGAATCATGCGAATTTGAAAACTGAATATTTTATCAATTCAGTCATGGAAATGGTCTTGTCGTAAATCAGACATCCAGTATCTTTTAATGCAAATTTTTTGATGGATAGTCTGAAATGCTTTACTATGGTAACGTCAAATGATTGCATTGAGCATAAACACCAATAATTTTCCATAGGTTGTAATGATCCAAACTAATCTGAAACGAAGTGTTTCCATTAAGATAGAGAAAAAAGCAATCAATGAAAGTAAGTATAGTATGATACTTTGAATTAAGAAAGTTTATGAACGTCTACATAATATTAATATAAAGTAAAATGATCTTACACAACAAGTCAGTAGAAGCCTTATTGAACAGTAACGAATGAGCTTTTGTTCAATGTAATCATAGAAAAATGTATTGAATAATAATGAGAGAATAACAGATGAAGTTGAATTAAACTATATTAGAAAATCGAGTTGCCATACAACATAAAACGTATGAACAACTAATTGAGCCAAAACATTGAAGAAGATTTGAAGACACTGACTTTTTTGGTAACGTTATCATCTTTCATAAATAATATTTCATAATTAATTACCGGCTCATGTAGCGGAAAATGATTTGCCAAATTAGCCAGTAAGCCAGCAGTATTAAATGTATAAGAATACTCAATCGCCTTGATTGGTATAAACAAAGCCTATAACACGTGCATTATGAAAAGTAACGCCTTGATGAAAAGCTATGTTGCCTTTTTGAATATTTTTAGAATTAGAATTATGTGCATTAATATATGTGTAGGTGCGGAGTTAACTGGCTTTTGATAGTAGTACGTGTGCCAAAATAATCGTCTATTCCTATATAAATGAGGACGTGCTATTGCAGCAGTCTAGAGAGAAAGTTAGCCTTATTCAATAAATCGAATAGCCTTATCGGACATAAAATTCTCATTCAACTATATTCTATCTATATATATATCTATTTTATTTGCTTACAAGTAATCAAGCCTTGAGTGTCTACTTCAAAATTAGCGAGTATACTATTCTCAAATACATGTACGTAAAACCGTCTTATAAAAATCATATCCGTTCATGTCTGTCCTTTCACAAAATGACAATAAAACAATGCCTCTTGATTTTGAGGGCCTTGCATCATTTCATGAGGAATATGGATTAAACGTCCCTGTAACAATATAAAATAAAATTATCTAAATTATTGTGACTAGACTTATGGTAAATAATGTTCAATAAATAATAACAACCCATGAAAGTAATAAAATAATAAACAGTTATGAACAGAAAAACTTGTTTTATTTCCACTAATGAATGGGTAATCATTGTACAAATTCTACTGAAGAATACACTAGTCATTATTTACAACCTCGACTTTAATTTAATACAGACGACGATAATGTTTACTGGAAAAAATTTATAACTCATCGTTGGAAATTAAACTATCATAATTATGAGGAATCCTGTTGATAAAATCGTAGAAATGATACTGCACAGTTTTGTGCAGATTATTTTTGAAAGTGTTGATCAAGGTATCATATTCTTGGCCGTATTCGGCAACCATCTGGTGATTCAATAATCTTATACCGACACATGAACCAATATTATTTTCATCCTCTATCAATCCTTGGATAATGGACAATTCCAAATCCGGATAGTACATATTCTTGTAAAGCGAATTCTTGATGAGATATTTCAGGATTTCAGCTATCTCGATGACAATGTTATCATTGCCGACGAATTTTTGCATCAATTTGGGTATTCGCTTGGCGCACTTTGTCCCAAAGTCTTTCGGTGACTTTGCCGACAAGTAGTCCTTGTACAAGGTCAATAACATGAACGAATTGGGTTCCTGCCAAGGGCGCAATTCTTCGTCCTTGAACAAATTCAAAAAACTATCCACCACATCACTCGCTCGCTTACTCTCGCAACTGGATATATCTACGACGGCTCTTGCGAAAAACTTTCGAAGATTGTGATTTGCCGGATAAAATCTTGGCTTTTTGGGATGCGGGATATCGAAACGCTTGCATACTTTTTTCAGGATTTCTATTATAGTTTTTAATCTCTCTTTGAAATTCTCACCGGCTGGCAGGAGATACGACGCCATGGCGAAATTCTGAACTGCCGTCGAAACTTCCAGCGAGTACACGTCCAAGAAGTATCTCTTCAGTAGCGTCGCCCCGATCTCTTCTGGTATTGAGTTCATCATCACCGCGTCGATGCTTTCGAATAAAAGACACACGCAGGTGTTTCTCGTTCTCGTGTCGAGGCCACTTTTCGAAAGATCATCAATTTTAATTGACAACTGTTCGACGTAATACTTTGCGAATCTTTTGTCGATCTTCTTCATTTTTTCCGAGAATTTCTCTAGCACTTCTCGGTCGTTAATCGTTAGGCCTCTTATGCACATTTCGACCAGCTCCCAATTTTTAAGGTTTGGCGACTTGACGAGCATGTCGAGCATAATCAGTGCGACGGGCTGTCGCACGGAAATATTCGACTCGTCCCACAATTGGCTCAACAATTCTCGCAGTTGAACCTTCGTCGCGACCCTCTGTATCAAACGGAAGCCTTGTTTTTTCAATGAAATCTTCTGATCCAACAAAACATCGGCAAATTTCAACATCTGGTTCACTGGTATTCGCTGGGCGAGGCTCATGATTGTCCCTTCGGTCAATGATACGTAGTCCACTTTGCAAAATTGCACCAGCGTGTCAAGGGAAATCGGAGTACTTGTGCACCTGATAGCCTTCAAAATCGAACGGATCATCTCGAAATTTTCCTCGATATTCGATTTATTCGCGTGAATGACTTGCGGAAAATAATGCAACAGAATCTTTTCTAGATCCTCGCCAGATACGATGATACCTATCACCAGCATACTTCCTTTTGCTTCGATCTCTTGTAAGCACCTTTCGATGAATTTATAAGAGATATCCACATGCCATTTGATGGCTGCAACAAAGTTCTTTGCTTCTTTGCTGCCTGCGTATAATTTTTCGCGGGCTTGCATCAAATAATCTAGCCAATTGTCAAGAACTCTTCGAGGATTTTGTTTTAGTAACTCTAATGCATCGCCAGAATCGATTTCCCTTATCCTACAATGTTCATCCATTTTTGATTCGTAAAATTCCAGTGCATTGCGTTTCAAGAGCTTCATCAGGAGATTTCTTCTGTAGCTTGTCTCGTATTCATTCTTGCGAAAGAAATCTTCAGCTAACTCTTTAATCCATGGGTGATTTTCGACTTTGATCAAATTTTTACGAGTCTTTGATTTTTCTGACGTCTTCGGACCTTGGGAATTTCGCCGATTGTATTTGTCAATCGACACAACAGCATTAACACAAATGCTCAATCTGTCATCGAGTTTCTTCCATACTGTATGATCTTTTGGATAGTACAACGGTACCAACCCACTCAATTTTTCAAAACAACTCTTCTCCAAAACTGGATCATCTTTGAAATAATTCCAATGTGGAGACGAATGTTCTACATGGATTTCTACCATAATAAGAAGAATTTCGTCTGCATAAGTGTCATTTTTATGTTGCACCCAATAATGTCGCAACATTGCCTCTAGTATTTTTTTTATCAAGGAAATACCAATCTTGAATAGTTCTTTCTTCGCATATGCGTAATGGATGATTTGATGTACAAACATCCAATGATCTTCTTTCAAAGAATCAAATCCAAATTCTCGATTTAAGGTTGTGAGAACGGCGCCAAGTACAGACGGTTGTTCATTCTTACACTTCTTCCAGTAATACTCTAAAACATTTGTCAACTCGTTCTCGTCACTGTAAAAACTGCACGAAATGATCATGTCATTTATATTGCTTATTCTATTCCGCGCATCAATCTCTATGACATTTCTTCTCTGCAGTATTTGTATTGATTCGTTCGGAGGCAAGTACTTGACGTATGAGTTTCGTGAACCTGAGTTTTCATATTTTCTCCATAATGAATTTGCTTCGATTTCTTTTTTATTAGATGGTAACATTTTGAATAATTTCGGACATATGAAATGTAATTTCTCTTGGAATATACATTTATTGTATACTTCTTCAAATGTATTTATCAACAGCTGAAGTTTGTCGTCATATTGAAAATTCTCCAAATGATCCAGAATGTTATTTATATCGAAATCTTTGTAGTTTTTTGGGAATAAATTTTTCACTATATTTTTACAATCTTCATTGCTAAAGATACTCCGGATCACTTTCAAAGGTAGTAATTTTAAAAATATTTTCGGCTCTTCAATGAGTTCTTTCTTTAGATGTTTCAGAAAAAATTTAGCTTGCTTATTGCTAATCTTCATGGATTTTTCCGGCATTAGCTTGTAAAACTGTAGAAATTCTCGCGAGTGATTTTTAATAATTTTTGGTAAAAAAGCATCATATTCATAGATTTGGATAGTATGTTTCCCCCTATCTACATCATTTTCATAGTTTTTGTTTCCTAGCTGAAGATAGCGAATCACCAGATCTGGATACTGTTTGTACATGGAATCTACCAGCTTCAAAGGTAGAATGATGTTGTGTTCTAAAATCTTTTCAAAAATGAATACTTCTGAGCAACACTCTAAAATTGGTAGGCTCACTTCAAGTCCATACATTTCAACGAAGGCATTGTAAAAATTTTCTGCCTTACATCCGTGTCCATTTAGAGATTTACTCAACTTTTTAATAATTTTATTCCTCGTATTGATCGAAATCATAGGCATGATTTTTTCTAAAAAATATTCCGAAGTTACTCTGTCGTTTGACCCAGAGAAAAACCAATCGGCGCGAAGCGCTTCCTTCACTACATGTTGGTCACACGATTTCAATGACTCTATTATGATCTCACTTAGTTGCAACTTATTCGCAATGATCGTCCGTACAATGGGTAATAATGCTGCTGAAACATTACTAAACTCATCCTCCAGGTTCTTGTCTCCTCTCGATACATTTTGCACTATTGTTGAGCAGATGATATTCAGATCTCTGAATTTATTTCCTGGAGTAAATCCTCTTAGAGCCTGAATAGCATCTGAATATTCCAGCGAAATTTCTAGTCCGGGTTTCGCATTGCTGGTAATAATATTATGGACCGATCGGTGTATCTAAAAAAAAATAATCAACTTGTATAGTATTATTATTGTTGTTTAAACTTTTTATTCTCGCATATTGCCAAACATTACGTTTTTAATTATTTTGCATAAAATATAAATGAGAAATTAAAATTACGTCAAAATGAGTTGATAAAAATAGTGGCAAAATGAGGTCAATAAGAAGTTTTTTATGCAAGCTGCATTACTGTACATTCAAAACGTACAATTTGAAAAGAGCTTAAAAATCATTCGCAATTTATTTTTACTTACGGAAGCAATTGAACTGGTACACCATTCCAATATTGATGGCGATGGCATTTTTTCTATTTCCAAATTTGATTGTAAGTAAGCGATATTTTAAAAAAAAATAAAGCTGGTCAGAGAATTACGGTAAATTCATTATTTAATAGTCGAGTGATTGATAATATGAATTTTGGTTAGGATGGATCAAAATAAATAAAGACCGAGAGGTGTGACAGCTCAGCTGTCACTCTAATTAAACCTCGACAACTGATGCTCGAGATGACCTAAGTTTCACTAGTATGCTCTTTATTATTAACTTGGAACGTATTCGATAATTCAGAAGTTTAATTTCAGAATAAAATACTTCCATTGCGTGATTTTTGAGACGCTATTCAGATTAATCATTTTCTTGTTCTACATGACAATCTAACTCAATTCTAAGTGTAATTGTACTATCAAGATAGTTGATAAATTCGAAAATTAAGATATATTTCGAATAATTTTAATTACTATACCATCGTTAGTACACTATATCACGACATCTACTATGAGCCATGCCTGTACATATTGAAAACGCCAAATTTTTCAGCATCCATGTATATCAAAAATATTAGTTCAAAGGAAAATTAAAAAAATACGACCATAATTATTTTTCTAATGTTAACCTTATGTACTCACAAAAAGAAGGAGTTATAAATAATTCAACTTTCCTATTTGATTGCAATACAAATATGTACAATTTATTTTTATTAGTAAGACAACTGTGTATAAATTATATTTTATGTGTAATACATCTTTAACATTCTGTCATCAAAACAATCACGAACAAGATTAATCACTTGTGCGACTCACCGTATATATATTGTTCGAGATTAAATCGATAAAACACAAATTTTACAGCAAGATCATCGATACTTCTCCAAGTTTTTATCAACCCAGAGTATTCTTTAACTTCAGGACTGTCGTTTGTAGCCGCGTGATACTTGAAAGCACAGTGTTGATTGACCATTTCGATGCCTACGAGACTACCAACTCGTTGATCTATTTTCATCAAGCCCTCCATTACAATGCGCTTTGAGATTATTTTCTCGATATTTTCGAATACCGACTCTTCGTCGAGTAGTCGGTTCAAAATTTTTGCAATAACAGCTACAATTATTTCACTACCAAATTCTTCCACAAACTGAATAATATTTTTACCGCACTCCAGGCCAAATTCCTCTGGCGTTTCTTCTTCCAAGTAGATCTTGCAAAACCGCAAAGATATATAACTTGACAGTTGATGCCATGATTGCAATAGGGTCAATCCACTATCAACGACTTTCAAGGCCATTCCTTTATCTTTGTAAGCGACTACTCTTGAAACTGCATCTGTCAAAAATTCTCCAACTTTGATTATCGAATCGTGTGGTTCATTGGTATTTTGGAATTTTCTCCTCAAAATCTCCATCAATGTACCGAGTCTACTTGCGAATCGAGTCTCATCGGCGGTTAAATATTTCTCATGTATGAATAGCGGAGAAATATTGAACAACATCCGCTCCACAATACTCGTCAACAAGTCCTCTGGAAGTTGGTTCAGTGCACGAGTATTGAGTTTTGTCCCGAGGTGGCTGATGAAATTCAGTTTATATCTTTCGTTGAAAGATTTATCCTGGATCTCGTCTAATTTCTTCACTACTTCTTCAATGTAAGCAGCAATAAAAGTTTCATGAACGAGATCGGAGTCTTTCAAAATATCAAGGACAGTCTTGTCAACGGACGTGAGATTGTTTATGCAGATCTTCATCATTTCCCATGTTTCCACGCTCGGCGACTTGGTGAATGTGTCGAAGATCATCTTGGCAATGACTTCCCGCATTGAAGCGTTTTTCTCCGAGTCCCACATTTTCGACAATAACCTTTGCGTTTCGTTTCCCGTTGCGACTTGGTAAATGAGCCGAATCCCGAGTTTTTTCGCGGCAATTTGCTTTTTCAACAGCAGTTCATTGGCAAATGTCAAAACTCGATCAGCCGGAGTTCTTTGGGCTATACTCGTCAGAGTCTTCGCGGCCAGTGACAAGTAATCACCTCGGCAAAATGCCGCTGCCATCTGCAGTTGCACCGGTGGATTCGTCAGCGCCATCGCACTCGGTAGGGACGAGGTGATTTCATAAGCTGCCCGCGTGTTATCGTCGTCGAGGTTGATTTTGTCGTCCTTTGGCAAGTAGCGTTCTACAGCCTTGTTGAATTCTTCACCCTCCAACAGGATCCCCAAGATAATCGCGTTGCCTTTTTCGTTGATCCGAGACAGGGATTTTTCAACGAACTTAATAGGTATGTCTTTGTGCCATTTGGTCTTGCGTATGAAATATTTCACCGATTTCAGCGACAATTTTTCCCTGCAAGTTTCATGGTAAATCTCCCACTTTTCCAACACCTTTTCTGGATTATGTTTGAGAAGCACTACGGCGTCATTTGTTTCGACGTCATTGCTTAATTCGTCGCAACCATCTATCAGATCTTGGTAAAATTCAGGATCATGAGCGCGCAGCGTTCTTTTTAGTATCTTCGCGCTTTTCTTTTCTTCCCTATCACTTTTCGATACGCTGTCGGCCCTGAGTATGTCTTTTATACATCTCACTAACCAAGGATAATCTTTCATCTGCAGCTTTGACTTTTCTGTGTTCACGACATCCTTTGGAACGATCTCTTTTGCCCTTCCTTTCTCGTTGTAATTATTCAAACTACGAGCAACGTTATTATCGTGGATCGCTTTCGCGAGATACGGAACAATCTTAGTCTTTATGTTATTCTCTTTCCATTTATCATGCGTTTCCGGATACCTCAGCGATATCACGGACAAAATGCTCCCCAAACACGGCGATGGGATTTCTTTAGCCGCGGCGCTGTACGTGTAATGCAACAAGTGGTTGTTACGTTCGAAAAAAATGTCCACGACAATACTGACAAGTCTGTCGAGGAAAATTTTGTCGTCGTTTTTCGCCGATGCCCCCTGGCACTGTTTGTGAAAATGATTGAGAGCAGCATTGATCAGTTTGGTCAACGCGGGGGATCGCATTCCCAACAATTCATTTTTAACGTGCGCCCTCTGGATTATATCCTTGAGCACCTGCCAGTGAGCGTCGTCGAGATTCTCAATGCCAAAATCCTCCATCAGATATTCAAGAACGCTGTACAAAATTTGGGCTTGTTCATTCTTGTGTCGGGCATTGTAATACTCGAGCACCTCGAGCAGATCCGTTTTGCTATCGTGGACCAAGCACGATTCGATCATCTTGTTGATCCAATGGGACCTCGGCTGTTCGGAGGGCTTCGATATTTCTCCCTTGAGTATTGGGATGCACTGTTTGGGGGGCATGAAGCAAACATTTTCGTAGTACTCGGGCTCGTGCAAGTGCTCCTCCGACAACTGCCTTCGCCATTTCTCTTTCACGTCGGCGGACATAATTTTACGAAAGATCAGAAAATATGAAGCGTCGATCGGGACCTCTTTGCCGTATGCCAATTGGTACTTGCTCGCGAAAAGCGACCACCTCTTGTCTTCCGGGTAATACTGCAAGATGTTGATCATTTCGCGCGTCCACGAACGATCCGCCATTCCCGAGAATAGATTCCCGAACATGGTTTCGAATTGCTGAGGACCGAGTCTTTTGACCACCAGTTTCGGTGGTAAAATCCGCAGAAACGTTTTCGGATCTCGAACCAACTCGTCGGGAGCGTTTTTCAGGAAAAACTCCGCTCGGGTATTGCCGAGTTTCAAATCCTGGCCGGATCTTCTATTCCAGTACAGTCTGTACAGTTGAATAAACTCCGTCGTGTTGTTCTTCACGAGGATCGGCAAGAAATTGTAGAGATTGGAGAGACAAGGATTGCCGAGTCGCTCGTTCTCTTTATCCGGCTCAGCGAAGAGGTGGAGATACCGGATAACCAGCTGTGGATATTTACGGTACAGACAGCGCAGGATTCTCAGCGGCAAAACAATTTGCCGCGTGAGAATCGCCTCGTAAATAAACGGTTCGCGGCAACTGGCTATGAGCGGCAAGGCTTGCTTTTGGCCGTAAACATTAGATAAGTGGCCGAAGAAAGCCTCGGCCTTCTGGGGTTCCTCCGCCAGGCAGTGCGCCAAGCTTTTTACGAGCTCGAGCCGCGTGCGCACCGATACGAAGGGAATCACATTTTCCGCGAAGTAGCTTACGTCGAGCAGGTCGTTGGAAGGACTGAAGAACCAACTGGCGTTGAAGGCTCGTTTGATCACACTCGCGTCGTCCGATTTGAGGGCCTCGATCACCGCTTCCTTCGACTTCAACTGGTCACCGACGAGGATCCGCAGCTGAGGCAGCAGAGCCGGTCCGACGTTTTGCGAGCTGTTTGTTTTCACGAATTCTTCTCGCTCCGCGTCATTTTCTATCAGTTGGTGCGTTATGGAATTCAGTTCTCTATACTTCTCGCCTGGCTTCGATCCTTTTACAGCTTGAATTGCCGAAAGATAGGGAGACGCATCCATCCTGATACGAATGACAATACAATCCGTTATTCCTGCAATCACATGTTTCATTAAGTACGAGATATTTTCTACCCGGCGAGGGAAAATTTATCTATGAGGAAATAAAATTTGTCCAAGTAATCGGGATAAAACGTTTGTTTTTCTAAAAAAAAATTCTTCTATATTCGTATCTTTGTATAAACTCTCAATTGACTTTCCTCCTCTTCTCAAAATACGAATCGAATTCAATCGAAACAACAACTTATTAGTCGTAGATTCGAATTTTTTTCTCAACTCTGCTTCAATTATCGTACGATAATATTGATTGATTGAAGTACGTTTTTTATGCGCAAGAAAATTCAAGAATTGCAATTGAAAAATACGTGTACGTAACAATTCAAAATTACTCATGAATACAAACGAACGAACGTACAGTGAACACAACTTCCAACGCGAGTTATCATATTATTTCGATAGCGAAGTAACGTCGAGAGTAAACAATCGTGACGATACAAATCAGGCATGTGACTGACGGACGTATTATTGACTATATAATTAACAATCGAGTAGTTTACGTTTTAGAAAATTCAAGCTACAGGATAGGATGAAAAGACAAAACACTTACTTGTCGCATGAAATTTCGAAGCATCTGCCTTACTCGCGTGTATCTATACTCGATATCGTCGCACAATATGTATACAAGCCAGTCGTTTCTCTCGCGCTGCACTTGACTCGATGCGCGCGCTCGCGCCCGTCTATAAGCGTATGCGATCGTGAGTCAATGATACCACCCGCCTCGATGACGAGTCCACGTAAACAACACACCCGGTGATTCAAGTTGATCGACAGAGTCACGCGTCTCGATGAAATTTAGGTTATTGTACTCGGGTACCACGAACAAACAAATCGACGCTCCAAAATCGTTGCAATCCAACTGGAATTATTCACATTTTGCGGCTCCGTCGGATTGTTCACTCGTGCTGCGCGATTTGGCGTTTATAGCGGCTTTACACTGTCAGCCATGTTGCTGTCGCAGCTGGATCTAGTTAGAGTTTCTAGCCAAGAGATCAAGTCGCGTCATAGGCATGTAGCGCTCCTATTCGTCCGTATCGTCGACCACCGAGCTTCAATGTCTCGGTTTTTCAAACTCTTTACGCGCGTGGAATATAGCGATATTTTACTGTTATATAGTGACAGAATAAGAATGAAATACTCGCGAGTGAACTAAATTTGAATTTTGATACATATATGTTGAATCCTCCAATTGGATATATCGAATAATATATTTTTTATAGGCTCATAAAACTATAATATGGTGAAGTTTACTATACTTTTATATAGACGTATAAAATCAAATTGCCTAAACTGCAGTACACAATTTAAAATTGTTCGAGTGTGGATGGATTACTTCATCATGAACGTTGAGACGCGAAAATTCTGTTTTTGGTACAGCAACTCGGATGACTTTCTCTTGCTAATAAACTACGTCGATACATCACGTCGGCTAGTTTGATTTATTGACATATTAGCAAAAATTTCAAGTAACTTTTGACACTGGTTCCCTTGACAAATTTTCGTATAAAATTTTGAGCGGTCTAAAATATCAGTGTGATGCTGTACTGGCTCACCGGCAATTCAAGATGATCTTATCATGTGTACGATAAGTAGAAATGAGTGATATAATTTCTTATCGATATATCGTTCCGACCACCCAATGGATTCCCAATTACCGAGAGACTAGAAAGTGTTGTGGAATAACAGGTTACATTTGTTTTGATTTATTCAAGAATATTTCCATCTAGAGAATATTTATTCTCGGACACAATTTTTCAGTTCTTTGGATGGGGGTGTTTATTCAAGTAAAATGCTCCTTCGGTTGAAAAATGTATATTGAAGAATAATGTAAGAAAAAAGCATATATAAAAATTAATGTAAAAAAATGGTGAAAAAGTTATTGCACTTCGTAAAATATGAGTCCAAGATATAAAAGTGACTTGATAGTTTATTCGACTGATGAAATATTATGCGACCATTTTGGTGTCTATCGATAATCTAGACTGGATTCTCGATACGAAAGTCAATTTCTTGCTCAATCATCTTTTGATCGAACTCGTGCCCGATCTCGTACAGCAATGCTCGATTGCGCGAATTGACGTTCCGCAGGGGTTTCAGATGGATCGATTGGAAATCTGCGAACAGATGAAGAACGTACATGTATATCGATTATCATCGATTCGTACAAAAATATAACAAACTCTTGCTGGCAAACTCACACGTCTTATAATTGAGATTCAGTTGGCAAATATCGCGTAGAGTTTCTAGATTTCGCATTATCCCGTCGTACTGTAGGTGCCTGAGGTGTTTGCAGCACGTCAGCATCGTAACTATCAGGTCGTCGAGCATTTCCCGGTTGTTTTTCGGCTGCAGCATGACTTCCACTAGAACAACGTTGCGACATTCTCAAATTGTCCGTAATTTTAAGACTTGAATTTCGCGAATAGATGAAAAAAAAACTACCAAGAGTGTCAGTGTACTGGGATATCAACAAGCCGACGGTACCGCGAAAGTTTCGCGTGCGGCTCTGATCCCACACGTTTCCACTGAACATCTGGAACTTGGCGAGTGGTACGCTTGGTAGCAGCAGGTAGCACATGTCTTCGTGATGCGATATGTTGACTTTGAGCGAAATCAAGAGCGTTAGTTTGAATGATGAACAATAAAAAATTGCCTGCAAGTATGAGAACGACCAATAGGGCGAGAATTTCTCGCGATGCCCAGTTTTTTTTTTCAGCTACATCACTCGCAAAATTGTCCACTCTCGTTACCAGAGGAATAGCATCTCGATGCGCGAGTAACGCAATCCCGGATGGGGTCTGTAATTCCTCCAGGAACAAGGGGATACTTTTACGGTTGTATTGGAAAATCAGCTCAAATTGAATTTTTCAAAAGACGAATGATCATCGAGATTTTCAACGGATTCGATAGGGATGTAATTCAAACATGAATGACGAGTAACTCGTATTCCATCCACTTGCGTATCGAATTCCGAATGTACGTAATTGTTGGTCCGTAAGAAAAACTAACTCGACGGATCGGCCTAGTGGTACAGGATCGGTTGGAGTACCTATGGAGTAGGAGACGGTGAGGCGGGGACAAGCGGTGACGAGGTTGTGCCAGGCGGAGTCCTCGATGTGGTGCTGCCTGGAGTCGGAGTCCCTCACCGATATGTGCAGCGTGTGCAGCACCTTGGAGGCGCCGGACGCCAGGGCGTTCAGAGCTCCGTCCGAGAGCGCCGGGTAGTCTAGGCTGAGGTGCGCGAGCGCGTGCAGTCGGCCCAGTATTCTCAGGTACCTGCTCGGCCCGTACGTTCAATCATTCCAGTTCTCTTCCTTTCTTTCGCGAATCGCTCATTGGTACCTGGCGTTGTTGTACGGGGGCTGCCACTCCCTGAAGGCTCCGCGCAGGTCGAGCGACGTGAGGCGAGTACCACACACCCTGGCGACGATGGCCAGCAGCCGGATCACGTCCGTCAGCCCGAGGTTCGCGTTCCACAGGCTCAGCGTCTCCAGGTTCTGCTGCGACCTGAGACACGCCGGCCAGTCGGGATTTTGCACAGTTGTCAAAGTGAGATAAACAGTTGATTTCATTGTTCAACGTGAGAGATTCTAAATTGATTTGGAGTGAAAACAATCCGACCGAGTGAACAATCCATTGCGAGATTTAAGCACGCGCATCACCAAACCTTCCTAGACTATTCCTATTGCGCCATTATTCTCAACTACTTTCTCGAGTTCATTGAAATATATTATACTTTTTGTAAAACCACATACATCCATTTTCCCTTTGCTCAAAGCGCAACATTCAATGCAACGAAAGAATGGGTTTCGGATCGCGACTGTACCAAGCACGTATAAACGAGGTGGTAACTAACGCGAGCAAATTGGCGAGGGCGCAGAGGAGCTTGCCGCAGTTTCCCCACTTGCTGCTGTGTATCCAATCGGTGAGTATGAGCTCGTTCAGCTGGACGTCCTTGGCGCGCAGCAGCGCGAGGAAGTCCGCCCCTGCCTCGGCCTGGGCGCTCCGGGCGACCCTCGGCTCCCGCGCCAGCGTCCCGTACGGCCGCGTCCACGCCAGCTGCAGGCTCCGCATGTGCCCGCCATACTTTTTCTGAAGGGCCACACCACCCGACTTCGTTTACAAAATACAAATGGCTGGGTTTTGGGGGGTCTTTGTTGACAACGAAACCTGCGGTATAGTTTGCTGATTTTTCGCGCCCAAACGGTTGAGAAAATCGAGTGTGTCGCGCGTAGGCAAGTTGTAGCTCGATTCGTAGCAGTGCCAATAATAGCACGTGAAAATCGCATACTCATTCCAAATTTTTCAACTGTTAATTTAACGATATTGAATAGTTGAATTTATATCAGTTTGAATGGATAATATGATGATTCAAATGATAAGACAGATATTAGAGTTTTATCGGAAAATATTCATTGTCTTCAAAATCATGAAGAACGTATGATAAAAGTAAATACGAATACTGCAGTCGAGGTCTGCAAGAGTAAAAACTATTATTCTATCGACCAAAAGTGTATATAGTTGAGCGATTATCTATATTCGTAGTTCTTTCATAGTCCGGTCGATTAGAAATTTTTCTCGGTGTGACACTTGCATCATGTCGTCAGCTAACGTTTTGATTTCCCGCGGAGAGATATTCGGGCATGTTTTTATGTCGTACCTGCACATACGTATGACTGATTTCGCGTATATAGATAAAATCAGCAGAAATTAGAAGGAGTTTGGATGTGACAGCTGTGTTGGGCAAATCAAACGATTTATCTGCAAAGGTTTCAGCCGAATCCAAAGTGCCAGCTCCTGGTGGATATAAAATATAGATATGGACGTGGGCGCGCGAGCGAAGATCGAGTGGAAAAAGTTGAGTGTGGTCAGCCGGCGAGTGAGCTCGATCGGAGAACGGACGTTTGAAAGAGTCCCGCCGCGACTACTGCACTTTCTCCCGGTAAGAATGTATCGCGCTTTGTGTAAGGCGAACGATCGAGGCAAAGTTTCCCGAGTCGGTTCTCGGCGGTGATGCGTACGTTTCGACGTGTCGTTCGGTCGCAGGTGCAGTAAACGAGATGTACAGGGCAACAAACAGACTGACCTAACCTGACCCGTGGGAACGTCTAACCTCGCGGGATGGGGAAGAAAGGGTTGGGAAGGTGGACGAACCGCGAGCTCGGTGACTACGGAGTACTCGGTGCCGAGGTCCCGGTCAATGTGGACGGTGCAGCGGCGCCAGAGGCAGGGCGACGCGAGGCAGCTCTCCCAGTGGCGGCAGACCCGCGCCGCCGAGGCCCGGTCCGCCCCGCCCAGCAGGCCCAGCACCTGCGTCAGCACCAGCTCCGGCAGCTGGTCCCACATCGCGCCCGGCTCCCGGCTCCGCCCAACGGCCCAGCACTCCTCATCCTCGTCCAGCCCTTCTCCACGACTCGCCTCCGCCCACCGGACTACACCAATCTTACTCTCTCCCGGCTGATCTCTCCGTACTCCTATATGGGTTGCTGAGCCCCGCTCAGTGCAGCTCTCTCTGTGCGATCGCGACGTGCGCGCGCGCGGTGTGCCCATACGGCTTTTGTTTTATTTGCCGCGCGCGCCCGGCTCCGGTCTCCAACAATTATTTACATCTCGCTTGTTTGTTCATACGTTCGCGTTCGTCACAATTTCAAAACTCGTGTGGAGGATAAACAACGTTTCCTCAAGATACAATTGATACATTTTCACCGAATGGTTTCTCTTCGGATAATAGGAAAAACTAACCTGAAAAATTGGTAAACGCGCCGAAAATGTATAACCTCCTATGTATGTATGTATTTCCACGCGTAAAATAGGAAATTTATTAGTATACGTTATACTCGAGTCATCAAGTTACATACATTCATCATATGAATCTTGGTACTTAACGTAAGATTTTTTGTATAGGACGTACATTCAATTGAAATGGTCAAATATATAAAAAAAAAATATTTCAAACCAAAAAAAAAGATGACTTTTTCTTAAATTTACAGTGACCAAACTCCTTGAATTTGTAGCCCTCCGTTAAAGAACATGGGTCATTGGTCAAACGATTGATGAGAAAAATAATTTTCCACCGGCTCTCGAATAGTCAGCTCTGGCTTCGTGAGGACACGCACTGGTGTTATGACCATGAAAGTGGGCGCTACGTCCAGCTGGGAAATTTTTGCGGATGTGATTTTTCGGGGGGTTGACGATAAATTGACGGAGGTAAACTTGGTTTTCAGTTACGTGGTAAATTTATTGTCCTGCATATTAACAATGAGTAACACAAGAGTAAATTTCGAGAATTGATGTTCCTCTGAATTGAATTTCAAATCCGATTCTCAATAACAATGTTATTTGTATAATTCATATCGCATCTACGCTTACACAGATACTTAATTACTAATTAAGTACATTGTATTTATTTACAATAAAATTTACACGACGTCAACATCACGTTTGGTTTTATTTGATTCTATATAAATTTTATTTTTTCCTCTTAAAACTTTACCAATATATATATTGGTTTGTAATAGAGAACTGGCAGGGTATCGAAATTGGGATAAACATTGATTTTAAATGAAAGTTCACACTAAAAGAAGTAAATTCTCAAGACAGTTTTTTTTAAGCATTATTCGATTTTATCCTCGCGATTGAAATTTTCTTCGAATGGCCAGAGTTTTTGAACGCTGCTTACGTCACGTTCTTTTTCGCGGGCAAACGGGTATGTACGGATATATACCTATATATCCGTTTGCCCGCGAAAACGAACGTGACGTAAGCAGCGTTCAAAAACTCTGGCCATTCGAAGCAAATTTCAATCGCGAGGATAAAATCGAATAATGCTTAAAAAAAAACTGTCTTGGGAATTTTCATATTTTGATATGATCTTTTAGAAAATATTTGTTTTGAAATTCATGCCAGCTCTCTATTGTAAAATAGTTCATAAAAATATCCGCACACATTTCACCGTATCTATTAGTAATAACCACTCGAAATGGTATTCCAACATTTCAAAATCTTTCTCAAATACAAAAATTTGATATCAACAATAAAACTGTATATAAAAATACTTCAAATATTACCATCTAATAGTTTACAAATTCGGAATGTTTATCTATCGTCATAATACATTATTTGAAGGATATCGAATCACGAATGTCCTTTCATGAATACTGCTTCTTCATTATATGAGGTAAATTATTTCTTGTACGAATGCTTGGTAGTCTCTATATTTCAAGTGTCTAATTATTCGCATTACACATTGGAGACGTCGTACGAAAAACTTCTCGGTATACGAGGAAATCTAGTAATTTTTCTAACTTCACTTCACGATAAAAAAAAATGAGGTTTTACGTACTCCAAATTTTCTGACTCCATCCATTTAGCTCTTATCGAATTAGCAATTCCGAGCAATTACACTGCAAAGAAGCAATAATAATTTTTCGAACCAGAAGAACGCAATGAAAATTTTTAAGAAAAATATTCAATCATTCGAATACAAGATGAATTCACTCATACCATTCACTTAATCGCCATGAAAATAATTTTTGCTTCTTTGACGAGAATTTTTCGTAAGCTAATTAGACACTTTCCATACAGACACCACCATTGAACATAGCTTATTTGATAAAGCTCGAATTTTTCATAAAGCATCTTTTACAATTAAATAGATTTTATATAAATATATTTTCTTTAAATAATCATTTTTCTCTACTATATCCATCTTTGAAAAATCTCACTCTCTCTCTCTCTCTCTCTCTCTCTCTCAAAATTCACCAAGAATCGGAGCGGAGATGATTTGCGATTGAAAAGGAAGAAAAAAACAAAAGAATACCCACAGCTCATATCTAACGTGAATTAGATCTCTATAAATGAGTATCCGTCCACGTAATAAAAGTTGATAATTTTTTTAAGGCACTCTCGGCTCGATCGAATTATCCGTGTACCCGTCGCAGGTCGATTGAAAACGCAAATGATCTTCTCCGCTCCGAGCCCACGTGGATCACGCAAAAATTAATCCGGGCAATCTGACCCAGTCACAGCTGCAGCAGTAGGAGGGAAGGAAAGAAAAAGGACGCGCCGCAGGTTTTGTCGGCCGTGGAAAGCTCGGCGTTGTGATATTTTGGCATTGCGCCGAAGCGCAGGCAATTTTCGCATTGTGCATATCGGCTACGGCGGCCGCGGCGACGACCGCCGCGCCGCAATCACAGTTTCTCCGACTCGAAGGCCGCGTTGTCGATGCCCGTGACTTCGGCCGCCCTCAGCGTCTGCCCGTTCTCCAACTTGCTCTTTATCCTCTGCTGCTCGCGCTCCAGGGCGTCGTCTTTCTTGTTCTCTATGTACAGCCACCTGCGAGCGGGACACACGCGGCAAACTCTCAGTTATTACAAAACTTTTCAACTCCCCGTCTTTCTTTCGATTCACGACTCGCAAGAAATATCTGCTCTTGGTGAGCCCACATTATCCCAGCAATGAATTCGAAAGCGAAATCTGAATCACGAGTATCCCTGTCCTGCGTCAAAACAATGTATTTTTAGATCCCATACACTGCAGGTGACGCACAATAGTTTCTTAACTGGTATTTTTCGAAAGGATATAATGGGAGGTTCTATTTGACGATTGTACTTTTCGTGTCTTTCGCGCCGCGAGCATGGCGAATGATGGACGCGTCCATGATAACGGCAATCATAATAAATCGCGTTTATTATGTTCTGCTCACGTGTTTGCGAAACGAGTAAATCTTTGTGTGCTACGTTGCTTCAATCAAAGTAGGATTTTCTATGGGCCATAATTTGTGACTATGAATTAATTTGCATTAGTCATTATCTTTTCAGCGCAAACTGTCGAGGAAATGATCGTTAGTGAAAAAAATCGAAGGGAAAACGATTCACCAACCAATTATATATCATTTTCATCAAGAACGACTCTTTATGAATCGTTTCGAAATTATATTTCGAGAGGATAATTATCCTCGATAATTAATGATCAAAACCGAGGTTAATCATTGGAAGTTTAGTTGTATGTACAACAATAGACCATTAAAAATGATTTATCAGGAGAATAATTGCTCGCCGATTGTGAATGTCCACGGAACAATGAACGAGAATTTGATAGTCGAGGAAATTCGATAATAATTAGGAGAGCGTTTTATGTCCATGAAATTCAAGGTATTTTAGCATTGAGAACCTAACGAGCGTAAACCAAGTTGAAGTTCGCCGTAATTCATGTTTGATTCATCGCGACACCAAAAGTATATTCCCTATCCGTGGTGTATGCATCAACATTCCCGAGATTATTTTCCCTCATTGTTCGCGTTGAGAAAAAAAAGCTATAAACTAGTTATTAATTTCATCAATTTCTTATGCTCCTTATCAACTTTGGCTTTTGAAAGAGAATCAATTGAATCGAGGGACGATTGCCTAATACGAAAATCACGATAATGTGTAAGAAAGAAGTAGACTTACAAGAAGGCAAGAACTCCTGGAATCATGAGGCCACCGCCAACGAGAAAGAAAGTCCCAGGAAAGCTATGGAAAGTCGCCCCGTAGATGGAGCTGTACATAGGCCCGTAAACCAGAGGAACTATTGCCTCACACACTCCGAACAGCGAGTTCACCTTACCTGAAAACTTGATTTATCTACCAGCTTTTCAACTTCGAAATCTCATCGCATATGAATTACGACACCGGAATAAAACACAAACATCTTCGGTCCGAGCGGATAAGAATTATTTCACTCGAATACGCGTCCGATTTTTGAAAAAAAGAAAATTTGACACTTCAATCCACACGCGCGTAAAATAATCCAAGACATGCCCGGTAAAATTGAAATAGTATAAATTGCATTACTGATGAAAATCGCGAATATTCAATTAAACATTGGTAGAATTTCATTAAAAACTAGAACATTTTCACAAAATTCCCTGAGATAGAGTAGAATTTTAGTAAAAACTGATTTTCCAGCATTTCAATCAGTTATACAAATTTCTCCCTTTCAATAATGGTGTTTCACTATTTTAGACGTACAGCGTGGTCGAGGATACTTTGAGGATCGCGAATTCGCGCGCGTGCGGTTCGGTGCGGTGCAAAGTACGCACTTCCGGTCAGCTGATGGATTATATACGCAGGGCCTGTGCGGCGTTCACGCAGCCGGCCGTCTATTTCGGGCGCGCAGTGCACTTTACGCAAATTTAAATCGCGAGTATGATCGCGTGCGTGCGCGCGCGATTCGTCGGCGATATTCGAGGCCGCGGCCTCGCGTCCAAAGCGCGCCAGCCGCCAGCCAGCCACCCAGTGCCCACTTACCGAGCTCGTCGGGAGGAACCAGCTTCGAGGTTATCGAGCGCATCACTATGAACGACGTCCCGTTTATGAACTCCACCAGAGGCGCTGAAACATTCATTCAAAACTTCATTACTCAAAACCCCCTTCGTTTTTGCCTAGAGAATTTTCGCGCTCGGCCCAAAACGGATGGTCGCGTCTTCGACACTTTTGTGAAATGATCACTTCTTCTCTCGGTGACGCGCAATTGTCGTACTTTAAATAGTTGAAAACAAATGTTTACAGGTAAGAATTGCACAACTCGTATGAGTTATAGCGAACACTTGCTCGAAAATTAGTGAAATACTCGGATTATTCACTGTTGATATTGAAAAAAAAAAATATCATCGGATAGTTAATGTTCATCGATAATCAGTTATGCAATCTTTATCAACGAACTGTGAATATCCACTATTAAATAATAATTTTGAACTATGCTCAAGTTCGACGGCAGAGATACATAAACCAAATACTAAAAGTTGACATTTTTTTTTTAATTCTCGATTACTTCTTTTGTAATGTTTCCCAAATGTTACTGTTAAAAGTGTCGTTATGGCCGTCTGTCACTGCGCGTTACCGAATAAAATAGTAATCTATAATGATAATTTTGTAAAGATATATCTTCACAAAATTATTTCTCCCCGTGTACATGCAAGCCCTTGGGATTCGTTTGTCAAATGAGTACACTGGAAATTATCTCGTATGGGTCGCTCGATAATGATTTTTCATAGTACACGCACGACACAGCACATTGATCGGAAGGAGGAGGATAGAACTATATTCAACAGGTGAACTCGTTGCGGAGAAGGAAAAATCTTTGCTCGAGTGTCAAGAGTGAAACAGTCGGCACAGTTTAGCTCAGAGTAGATGATGATAGGCTCGGGTCAAGTGCGTCGTTAATACGTGTAAATGAAATTCCCCATTGTGCAAAAACATCAATGAAGTACTAGCGTGCATATGGCCAATGACAAATTCGTTACGGATTACAATGTATTAAAATTTCGAGACAGATTGTAGCGTTGGTAATAAAATAATCAAGTGTGTACGTAACATATTTCAACGGATCAAAATCTCACCTATATATATCATCCAGTCGGTCGAGGAGAATGCGTAAACGAAACTAGCGAGTATTTTACTTAGGCAGCCTAGCACACCCAGAAGCGCATCGTCCATCTTGAGAAGGTGACTGAATACTCCCACGGTGAACAAAGTTCCTGAGGAATTTACCCATTAGATCAGTGATCCGCATAATTAATCGTATACTGTTTAATTATCACTCATCCGTGGGATATATATTTGTATTCGCGAGTATTCGTCTACGTCTTCGTTCGTAATTTTTGTTTCGAAGAAAAATTTTCAAAAGTTTTAGGTAAGTCGAATTTTAAAAATATTGCTTGGATAAGTCGGTAATCCGAGTACAATCGGTAAGATAGACAATTACTATTTTAAACTCACCTATGAGATTTATCACCATACCGTAAGTTGAAAAGAAGCTGAATTGGACTTCATTCCAATGGAATCGATACCTCGCAAACAGGTACATCACTGCCATTTCACCTGAAAATCGAAGAAAAAAGAAAAATAAAATGTGATTTTCGTGGAGTAAAACTGGAAACATCTGATCTTTGAACATTTTAGCTATGACACAATATTTTGTAATTAGAGCAATGGGCTTTGAAAGAAGCGGAAGTCATCACAAAGGTAGCAATCAATTTCCCTCTCTGAAGTGACTTTTCGGCTCTCGCTCGTTTTCCACGTGTATGCGCACCATTGGCTTGCGTAAGGATGAAATTAACGCTCAACAGTTGCACAACAGCTCTGCTAAATTATCGGGACTGTGTTAGTATCAACTTCCGTGACGTCGTGTGTTATATGCTTCGTTTCGTATCGCGCTGTATATACTTATTCGATGCGTCAATCAACTTGGATTCAAGATCCTACAAGATTCAATGCCAATATAGAGAAGATCCGATTCGGGATAGGGATAACGTTCGATCGCGGGGGATTCAATTATTAGATTTAAATTGATTTGCGTTGAATTTTGAAATCTTATCCACCGAGGTATAGTGTGTCTTCCTATCTATGATTATTTCAAAACTGAAAAGTCACAGTAAGTAGAGGGGAAAAAATATTTGCCAAGAAAAAATTAATGAGAAGTGATCTTGAATTAACTGATAATCACAATCAAACTTCACTCAAGGTAGATCGTTTGATTGTATAATTACAAGCATTGATTGAGAGAATCTTCTCGTCAATACAAATTTCAAAAATTTTAAATCAAATTATATTTTATGTACAAAATATCTAAAAAATTTACAATATCTGATGTACAATCTCTCTGAGAAACAATAATTATTTCTCACTTCTTTCATATTTTGGAGAAAACTAGAAGGAACTTTCGCTCTCTCTCGTACGGTGGAATTCGTTGAAAATCTGTTCTCTCCATTTTCAGTGGACGTTTTACAATGGCCGCGTAACTTTCATTAACAGGGAAATTTGTTGATTCGTATCAGATCCCGGAGGATTGCGTGCTGTTGTCGTTTATAAGCACTTCCCGTATTTAAAATCGTTTGGATGAAACTTCTTTCGCAGTTATTACTATTTTTTCCTCGTTCCTACATGCCGATAATTTGACTAGTTTTTCTTTTGTGATGCATTTTCTTTCAAAAGAACTTGTTTTCGAATTAGCTATTTTGATGATATGTTTGATAATTAATTTTCCTTCAAAAAAATTCAGGATAGGGAATTATCTATTACGTAGAAGCAGTTGTCACAGATCCTTTGTTGTTACCACGACCCTCAAACACATGATCTGAATTTATAACGTGCTGAATTTATCTGTACGCACAATTGATAATTATACGTACAGGAAATAAAATAACAGGATTGCTTGGACATCGTATGTCGCAAGTAAAGTCATTAACGGCATAGCATTTCAAAAGAGCTTATTCAGCGTTCAGTATCTTTCTTTATTTTTCAACTCACGGAAGTACACAGGAGATTTTCAAAATGATTATATCATCAAATTTTTCCTCATTGTTATTCGGTTTTCAATTCAACTGGTAGCATGAAACGTTGGTAAAATTTAATACCTCGACAATCGTGCCTGCAGGATTCCTATAATAGTTGCATGATCAACGGCGATTACAGTTTGAATGCGAAATTTCACGTTGCTGTCTGGGTAGTCGTGTCGAACTATGCATAATGCAAGTATACTCGTTGGTTTTTCGTGAGAAACGATTCGAAATTGATCGAGCGTTCTCGCTTTTAACTTTGTAAGAACTTACCTCTCGTCGCGAAACGCACAAAAGAAATAATCATGTTAATAGACTCTATGGTTTAAACTGAAGATTCCTTACAGCGATTCCAATGAATAATGTGTTGTTTGGTTAATATTTAATTCTTATTCTGCTTTGAACGTTCACGTTACCGCATCCTGAATCGTATCTCTACAAGTTCGATCGAAATTAATCCGATCATCGGTCAATAGCTGTGAAGCTTCGATGAAATTCTAATCAAAAGTCACGCTAGGAATGGAAATTTCAGTTGATAAAATCGAGAGAACGTTTCATTTAATTTTCGATCTATTTCATGCTCGAAATGAGATTCGATAACGAACAACTGACGTTCAAATCTCCACACAATTATATCCACTCTCTAAATATGAAACAGTTGAAAAAACTGCTATTCATTAGAAAGAAAGAATGCACAACTGATGAACATTGAACATTGAATAATCACTCAAAAATAAGTAAATATTCATGATACTTTGGACAGTGAATTTCTTGTCCAGCAATGAATGGTAAAATCGTCATTGAAAAGCTCAACCAAAACGGCTCATCCGTATTTCGACACCGAGAAAATAAAAAACTGTATCTTTAGAAACAGTAGACGTTGACAATCGTTCGTGTAATTTTCACTCACGAGCAGCGAATAGAGACTTTGAACTATTTCTAGTAGTATCATGTGCTATGTGACGCGAAACGGAGGAGCTCACCGTACTCGAGTAATACGCGCGGTAACCCGATTTTCAAGATCAGCTGGATAGCCTTGACCCTCGGAGGATGCGGCGCGTCGGTGCAGCACGGCTCGCTCGGGCAAACGTGCGCGCGCGGCAACAAACCCGTGTTAGCGATGGGAAGCGCCGCGCCACACGGGTTGTATGGAAACAGTTTGGTTTGGTTTTTTTGGTTTCAAAGGCTTTCATGCTCAAGCTGGCGATTCGGCGAGTTCTTATAAAATGGTAGGATGAGTTGGAACTTTCACGGAATGTACACCTGATACGACCAAATTTATATTACCTCAAAGAAAATCACTGACTTCATTTCCATATATGACAGCTAAAATAAAAATGACATTTTCTTCTTCCGGAAGTGAACTTTGATAAATTTGACGTTTATGTGCACATCTCGACTTAGTAACAGTGTATTTTTTCTCTTAAAGCATCCATAAGAAGTCCATAGGATAAGGTCGATCTACTTTGCCCCGGTAGGGCCACGGGTTGGCAGTTGGCACGGCACCTGACGTCGAAGCCACCTCAACAGGCCGAATAGGTGCGAGCATAATGAGGCTGGACTTCCGAGTTCCGGGAGGCTGTGTCGGAGGTGCGCGCGCGTTAAACTCGCCGAGAGAGCTCCAAGCTATATAGATATACTACATGTGCTTGTTACATCATCGCGCGCGCAGCCGCCGCTTAAGGTCGTTATAGCGGAATCGTATATATATATATACACACTCGTATATATGTATATACGTGCGAGCAGCATCGCACCGTAGAAAGTTGCGCTCACTTTTTCCCTCGAAGCCTCCTCCACGCGAGTTTGCCCTCCCACAGTTGCCGACGGTCGTCCCGGCGAGCCCTACAAGTAGCAAGTGACGGGGGGAGCATACCAAAGGGGTTAATGTGAGTTGTGAAAAATCGATATTGCCCCGAATAATGCCAATGATCGAATCTACAAAGACAAAATGATGCCCGCGTTGACGATTGAATGTAGATTCGAGAAATAGAAGAGAAGTGACGGTTCCAATTGCAAAATTTCGAATACCACGAGCAATGTTTTCTGTACTCTTTTAAACACAGGAAGGGATATGTCATCACCATATCTTCATTCTTATCCACATAAACATTAATATTACAAAGAGGTTTTGTATAATCAAACATCAAATACACAATGCACACTCAAAACAACAAACATATTTTCAAACTACTGTTGCATATTCTCAAAATGATGATATGTTTCTATTTGAATCTGATATAATGAGTCAAACAAAACTAAATTCATAGTTGACCCATAGTAGAATTGATGATGTACTTCTCTCAGTATCGGTCCTTGACAATGTATCTGAAATACCACGAATAATCGATTGGATGTGTTAAAATAAAAACATTCACGTGATAATTCAGCTGTAATATAATTATCAACCGAATTAACTTTTGACGCGCATTGACGATTCGACGTAAATTAAAACAACAGCTGACGGGAATTAGTGAGCTCTTAATAATTATCTTAATAATTAAATGCCACCCATTTGGTATAATCCCCTCTTAAGCCAAGCTGACCTTGACATTGGAGATGGATCGGTTCGAAACTGCGACGCTTTGATCGCGGTGATCATCTCAGCTTTTCACCACCGATAACGGCTCAACATAATTTTGCAGATAACCCTCGATGTTCAATTTTTGGGTATCGAGAGTGTGTTATTATCTGTCTTGCTTTGCAAACGCGATACGTGAATCCCTTAATTTCATGGCGAAGAATTCATTTGTCGTTCGGATATTGAGACCAATATCCGAACTTTGCCAGAATTGTACAACGCCTCTTCCAACTAACTAGGAGGCATTGTCAAGTTCGGCTGACCAATTCTAACGGAACTCTCCGGAATGTTTTTTGGGTACCTAAATAAGTCACATATACGATCATTCAGTCTAACGTGATTCAGAAAATAGGAAATAGAGTCACGTTCGATTGAAGGGCTTTATTATACGACTCATTTGGGTAGCCAAAACTCATTTTGGAAAGTTTAATCATGATTGATCACCCAAAGTTGACCATGTGTTTCCAGTAAGTATTTCCCATTTGGTAGGAAGCGCTTTCCAAATTCATCAGAACTCGCACGGTAAAATTTGTCAGCGTCCCGCGAACGTACTCACGCGCGGGCGGCACACTTCCAATCGACGATTAATTATTCTTACCGAGCTCGAGAGAAACATGGAAGAATCTGAATTGTCAAAATTCGCGATAAACATATCCGGCAGGCGCGACCGCGGATACACGAGCCCAACTTACCCCCCGATGTGTGTTTTCGAGCTCGCGAGCACAAACAGCCTTGTATACGCACAAACACGTATATGTTGTACGTGAATCGAAGAAGAACGAAAAACACGGCTAATGATCCGCGTCGCCTGAATGAGTATATTGAGAAGAAAAGGAAAAAGTAAAAAACGCGGACGGCCCGTGACGCAGGGAGGGACGGAACACGTCGCAAAAACCTACGTGTCGTACGGGCCGCGCGCACACCTACGCATCGCCAGCGCGCTTTATGAATTTTTCGCGGGGCACAATTTTTCACGAGATTACGGTTGTGGGTACGGTGTTCGCGTATAAGCCCGCCGCCGAGCGCCCGAGCGTCAACCGGTTTGTCCGGTCGCACGCGCCTATATATATATGTACACACATAAAAATATATATGTATACACGGGTGTGAGAGAGAGAGAGAGAGAGAGATTGCCCCGGTCAAAATACGCGGCCGGACCCCACGCACACACGCGCACCACACCACAGAGTAGGCGCCTCCTGCGGCTTGTTTTTCCTGCTTTCTCGCAAAACCGAATTTCGCACGCGAGCCTCGCTTATCGGGGCTGCACACTTGCCTCCTCTCTCTCTCTCTCTCTTCCTCTGGCTCTCTTCCAACCAGCGGATTCCGCGGCCCTCCGTGTGTTTTGCGGATTTTCGGGAAAGACCCTCTCGTCGTAATTTCCGACCGCGACGACGACGCGCTTCGTTAACTCCGCGAGTGAGCTGTTCTTTCTTTTTATTCCACGCCCGACGTGCGTATGCAGACTCGAGTTCCGTAGTCGGGGGATGCCGGGTATTCGGGTTTCAACGAGGGAGGGGAAAAAAAGAGGAACGCGCACGAAACGTATTTGTCGCACGTTATACTTGGGATAAAAAAACCTTTGCTCCCTGTCCGTCGGTCGGCGCCGATTGACAAAGAATCGATCGACCTGCGAGTTGTGGTAAAAAGTTCAGCGTTTGTTACGTTTGCATCCAATTTGTCTTATCATTTTTCAATTCTTATCGCTGTATACTTTTACGAATTCGACGCGTACATCGTTCGCCGAATTTTCCGCGATGCGCAGTTGGATCGTCGAGGAATCACTCGAAACTTCGCCCGAATTCAATTATCCCCTCGATTCAGTCGCAATTTTCACCCACGTGTGATCGTCGAAGAACCATAGAACGTATACACCGACACACGTCCCAATGAATCCACAGAATCTATAGAACGTAGAAACGTGAAGGACCGAGTGGGAGGTGCGACCTTTTTTATCCTCCCCCTCCTCCCCAACAGTTCAACGGCCGTAGACTAGCTATATCTTATTTTCACGTATCGGTGTTTCGTCGAATGCCTGTCGGACGCTTGTACTCGCGGCAAAGCCCCTGACTGTTCCGCTGCGGATGTTCCGTGCACGGCTATAATTAATACGAGTGAACTGTCGTAAATCTAACCCACGGCGGGTCCTCGCGCGGAGCGATCGTTTTGAAAGTGGTCCCGCGGCTCCGTTACGTCCCGAGACATTTACAAAAAGCCCGATTACGAAAGAAACCTCTCGTTCATAGTCGACAGAGATACATATCGTGTATATCCCACACGCATTGGAGAAAAAAAAGGACGGGACGTTTGAGCGATCGAATCCCACCGGTAATGATTCGATTGTGAAGAGAAAAAAATCCGAGCAAAAAGGAGGTTACCTTGGGGAAAAATGCGACGAAACTTCCGCGGCGAGAATCGCAGAGGGAAAACATTCGAGTACAGCCGCGATACGACAGCCAAAGTCACACGCGCGTGTAATCGGCGCGTGAGGTAATCGCACCGCACGAGTGAAGAGCAAGAGGAAAAGGGGTTCAAGATCAAGGACTCCATACGGCACGCTTTTCTTCAAGTAAAAACCCGCGCGTTTGGACCCGCGATTATTAAATTACGTCTTCGGCGCCGCTGAAAAAGTCATTACTCGCATTGACCCGTTTGCACGGGGTTTTTTTCTTCCGCTTCGTCCGTCGACACGCGCTGGACGCGCGCACACGAGGAAGAGCCACGTTGGTGGCTGTTTTTTCTCCCGGGGGAAGGGAAAGTGAGAGCATTCGAATGCCACGATCGTTTCGTCCATGATATACATACGCGCGCCAAGCGTAATTGTTTATCGGATTACCCTACCGGGAGAGGAGCGACACACGATCGATCCAAACTCTTTTTCTCCGGCGAAGCGATCAGGAGAGATCGATAAACAGAGTGCGAGGACGATTGTGTATATACGCGAGCCGATCTTTCTTTCCCCCTCCCTCCTTGTGTTTTAATTTTCTTGGTCGCGCGATTTCGATTTGGCGGATACGTGTTTTTCAGCGTATCCTTGGACCATTCGTGCAGCCAATGCGCGCTTCGTCTGATATTTGCCGAGTCGGCTTAACAGCTTGAAACGCGCGCGCGTGTGTGTGTGTGTGTGTTGCAACTGGTCGCTCAATTGATTCTTATCTTTCAATTTTATCTCGCTTGTCAGTGTCAATTTGAACGAGCCCCGTGTATTAATTTGAATCCAATTAAGTAGCGCGCGAGCGTGAATTCGTTTTGCTAATTAAAATATCACCAGGCAACGTTTACCCGTTCGCGTGCGCGCGAGAGAGAGATTTCTCCTCGCGCGCGGCAAGAAGATTTATTTCGCTTTCGAGCGTTTTTTTACACCGACGATCGGCCGCTTCGCGCGGAAACGATTGGACGGTTAATTCGGAAAGAAAAGTCATTCCGATTGTGTATCTAAATAGATATACGAAGAATCAAAGTCATCCAATCCTACCTTCGAATCTGTTGAATAAACAATCAATCGAGTATCTCATCTTCTTATTTTCTTCGAAAAAAGATCGAATTTGATGATGACAGTGTAATAATGCGACGTTCTTTTGTGTTAGACACTTTGACAACTTTTACTTTCCAAATTTCACGAAGAATCAAAAATCGATAGACCTATTTGACGATCTCAATATTGTGAATATTGTTTGCCGAAAAATCTCCACGTCCATTGAATTTTGGCTGCACGAATTAATAAATATTCGTGGGGTTATTGGCAAAGTCAAAATTGTAAGAGAATAAGCCAGATTTCGCCAGTACAACGGCCATGCACACGTATACATGTCGCATAATGAACGGTCAACGGTTAACGTCCGAGAACAATTTCATCATTGGAATGTATAATTCGTACGCGATTTGAACAAATCTGAAGCCCAATGTAATCGCGCCCATTGTAATTCGACACAGCAATTAATAGATATGTAATTGGCGGGTGATGATCCCGGTTACAAAGCATAATTTGGTAAATGCACACACACTCGCGCAAGTTTTGAAGATCGACACAATAGCGAAGCGAAAACCTAGTGGCAACAGGTAGCCGAGTATACGCTCTGTCGCGCATTTTTACGCGCTGCATCGTCCCTTCCACTGGGGTTGCTACTTGCTATGTTTTTCGTCCGATCGAAATAGTATATTATGCACCTGAGCGAGGTGCATATACTATTTTTCGTCTCCAGTGGGAGAAAAGTACCATTCTTCGCGAACGCCAGGGAGCAAAATTGACACTTTGCTCCCGCTGGGACGAAAATGGGCATTTTATTCGTTGGATGACCTATACCGAGTTTACCTCGCGGAGTATTAAAAAAATAATTGGAGTACCTTTGACATTTTATAATTGAATTTTAAAATTGAATTTTATATAGCATTCGATAACGTCAGTCGAATCAACCGTATGAGCATAAAATACCAAAAGTTGCCGAGTCTGTTTTCCAGAATGATCAACGAATGCGTTCGTATGGGGTAAAGTCTCGCCAAGGACCATGGGGGGTTGGAAGCCTCGACCCTCAGAGCTCGCACGTCTCTGTCGAACGTGACCTCTTTCGTTCGTCGCGCGACTATATCGCGGTCACTCGAGTATATACGCGACGAAAAATGCCTGAAGTGCGATTCCACCCACTCGTTGCATAATACATTGTTCGTCCCCTCCCCCTCATGTGACTTTTGTAAATGTTTGCCAATGTATACAAATTGATTGGATAATCGATGCATGATTTGTGATACTTCAACTTTGGGTATGGTAGAAGGAATATAATGAGCTGAACGTTTAGTCGAGTGTCGAGTCGATCGAGCGAGTGGAATTTGACTGTTCGTACTCGAGGTATGACTAGGCTATACCAGAGATACGGACGGGGAAAACGTGAATTTTCCGAGTACAAGCACACGTGATAAATTGGTTGGTTTCAGCAATAGCATACATAGAGATACGGCAAGGCAAGGTCGCGATCGAGTGTAATTGGGCGTACAGCCGGTGCAGCTGGAAAGTCGTGGGTAGAATCGAGCAAGGGTATATACTCTCTTAAATCCTTACAGTGAAAAACCACTGAATTGCGGTGAAAAACTACTGTAAGAAGGTGGACGACAAATTGAATGGATTACAGTGAATTTCTAATGTAACTAGAATGAATTTTCCCTTCAGTTCCATGAGTTTCGATAGAAAACATTTTTACATCATTATTTGCAGTAAGTGTGGTGTGAAGTGAATTTTTACTCTACTTTCTGTGAATTTCATGTAAGAACGTTTTCTATGGAAGCTGATGAAACTAAACCTTGTTACAGAGGTATTTCACTATGATGCAGTGGTTTTTCAAGAGAGTAGGATTGGTTTTGGGAGCGGTGGCGTGGACTCACCGTACATCGGCCCGATGAGCACCATGACGATGAGCATGAGGACCATGACGCGCTTGCGCCGGTTGCGGGGTCCCTGCTTGAACGCGACCCTGAACGTCTCCTGCACGTGTCGGAACGCGAAGAAGTCGGCGAGGGCCCTGAGGCACGTCGGCCCGGGCTTGAGCTCGTCGGCCGCTGCAGCTTGGGCCGCCTGTTTGAGGCCGTTGCGCAGCTCGACCGAGCGGGGCGCCTCCTCGATCACCAGCAGCCCGTACATGAAGCTGAACACGTAGCAGAGGGCGGCTATGCCGAAGACCCCGTAGTAGCCGAGCTGGATGTAGAGGACCCCCGAGAGGGCCATGCCCACCGGCACGCCCAGGCTGAGGAACGAGTTGACGTAGCCGATCCTCACGGTCCTCGACTCGACGCTGGTTATGTCGCCGATGTAGGAGAACGTGCCCATGATCATGGTGAACCAGCCGCCCGTCAAAGAGGGCCACAACGCCTCGAACACCCCGGCCGCCTCCATGGGCAGCTGCTCGAACCAGTAGACGCACGCGATGAGGCTGAGGCTGGTGAGGAGCTCGCCGACAATGGGCAGCATCATGCACGGCTTGCGCAGCCCGGTGCGGTCGCTCCACGCGCCCAGGTACACTATGAGCACCGAGGGGAACAGGCTCTGCAGGGCCGTCTTCCACGTCTGCATCGAGGCGACGAGCTGCTGGACGGCGGCCTCCTCCTGCTCGAGGCCCGAGGTGTTGCGGGCCCCGAGGGCCGAGCACACCGAGTCCGGGTACGCGAGGTTCACCCGGCACGCCTTGTCGAGGTTGAGGTTCTGGGTGGCGAGGGCCGCGAGCACGCTGGGCATGATGTAGAACGCGACCATGGGCTCGACGGTGACGTTGCCGCAGACGTGGCGCCACTTTTGCCGGGGGCCCATCCTCGACCAGTCGTTGTCCTCGCCCGACCCGATCCCCGATCCCGGCCCGTGATCCTCATCCTGCTCGTCCTGCTCGTCGAGCTGCTGCTGCTGGCGCCGCCGCCGCCGCTCGTCGCCCATCGCCCCGTCGACTGCCGCGCAGCCGCCGCCGCAGCCAGCGGCTGCACACAGCCTCCCGCTAAGCGCGCGCCGCCAGCACTGCTGCTCCCTCGCGCGCGCGCGAGCCACGGCTCGCGACTCGCTCGCTCTCTCTCTCTCTCCGCTCGGGCTCGATCGCGAGCCGCTACTGGCCCCCGGTGCACCTCTCGCCGTTTTCTCCTTTTCCCTCGGCTCCTCTCTGTTTTGCTCCGCTCTCCTACTCCTCCTACCGACCCACCATCCGCCCTCCCACCCCTCCTCCTTGCCCGGCTACGCGCGCGCGCGCGCAACCCAGCCGCCCACCCGCGCGAGCTTTCCCCCCCCCCCGCCCCTCGCACGCTTGCTTTTCCCGATTTTTCAAAGACCCGATCGTGTGTACGTGAATCTTGTGCGATCGGAGCATGCCGGGCCGATGTGCGATTTTATGAAATCACGTGGATGCGGCCGATGTGGCACTTTTCTTGGATTCGGTATTTACCCGCTGCTTTCTGGACTCGCTGCCCTCGGCTCTTATACGTTGGCAGTATTAAAACAACATTTTTCTGTCGATTCCTTGCTCATTTAGCCCTTAACAACCACTCTTTTACAATACTTTCACTTTCTCGTTTAACCTTTTCTTTTCATTTCACTGTGCTCGGGTGTAATTATTTTCATTTTTTTACATGATGACTACTCTAACTAAGAAAAACATCTCATTTTTCGATTGGTCACATCACTTTTCCCTAAACTGAAAGTGAGTTACTTCATCAGGCATCCGAAAGAGTCATCAGAAACCATTGTTATAATTATTATCAGCCCATTCAAAATGTCAAACCGCATAAACCAAAGCAACTTTAAGGGGTCGAATATGGTACACGTGTGACCAATGTGACACGTTTTCATAATCACTTGTTACAGCCTGCACACGCCAACAATGATATTAAATTGGGATTGAAATAATCTCAAAATCGTGTTTCCATGGATATTTATTGAAAACTTTCAACGACCAACCAGAAATACGTATTCAAATCATTATGACAACAGGTCTGTAAACACTTTATTTCTTGAATATTTGTACATTTCACTCAGTTTTTCGATTCATAATCGCCCAAAACTACACCCGATCATTGTGATCGATTTAGCATAGTGAGGCATAAGAAAAGAAGGAAAGAATCAGAAAGTGAAAGTATGAAAGTGTTGTAAAAGAGTAGTTGTTAAGGACTAAACGAGTGAAGAAGCAAGGGGAAATGTTGTTTTAATACTGCCAACATATGACATTCATGTACAATCTCGATGAGAAAAGAAGAGTCCTTCATTCCAAGAATATTCGGTTTGGCAATGGCGGCTAGAGATCCTCGCGGAACCAAGAAGAGGCTTATGCGAATCGCGGCGCGAACAATAATCAATGAGACCTCTATCCCCCGTTCCACTGGGTTAATTATTTTTTCCTCTCTTTCCCCCATCGCCTGCCGTCCCCCGGTCTTCCCCGCGAGTTCTCTACGCAATTTCCCTCCGGTGTTCCCCTCCGACTCCCCGCGCGCATATCTCACCGTGTGCTGCTCCGCGGCTATGGCAATTATACACACACACACACACACACACACACACACACACACACACACACACACACACACACACACACACACACACACTCATCAAGCTCCGGATTCATTTCCTTAATTATTTTTCTCAATCTGCGCCTCCTTCCTATTATCATGGCAGCTCGGGTTCTCGCGTAAGTTATATTCAACCGCGGCTCTCGTTCCCCCCGTGCGCACATCAATCCCACGTGCCCGCGTTTCCCTTTTTCCTCCTCGTGCCCTCAGCCCATACACACACACACACATAGGCCGCCGCGTCTCGCAGCGCGAATTCTCTATTTCGCGTTCTCGACTCTCTCTCCTTCTCTCTACGTCTATACGCGCGCGTGTATGCATTAGGCCGCTCGCGGCTGTATATACGCTTTCTTTGTTTATACGCTCGACGCAGCCGCCGCGCGGCATATAAGCGCTCGCTTTTTGCCCTTTCCTCGCGAGCTCTCGCGCGCCCGTCGGGCCCTTCTCCCTACTCTATACACTACGAATCCCTCCCTCTCTGTGGCGCGGGCCCACAGCGCCGCCGCCAGTGCAGCATTCATCTTTGCCTCCTCTCCGTTTCGCTCGGGCTTTTTCCCTTTTTACCGGGCCCGTTCTGCGCAGCCCATCGAAACAAGAGCATTCTTCGCCGCAGGAGCGAGTGAGCGATTCCACCGCTGCAGTCTCTCTCGCTCGAGCGAGCTCGCGCGGATGAAAAACAAGCGCTCGGCGCAGCGAAGGAGAGGAGCGAGCGCCAACAGGTGGATATACATGTTCACACACACGCGCGCGCCAGCACGTAGAGCTGTGGAAGGCGAACGAAAGAGATCGCGGAGACAAAGAGTACGTGTGCGTGTGTGTGTGGGTATAGGAGCTGCATTTGAAAAGGGACTGCTGGCTCGCGGGGAAAACGCGCAGCGCGTATACGCCTCTCCCTCTCTACAAGATCCCGTCCTCCGCGACCCTTTTCCATTTTCTTCCTTTCTCCCAGTCTCTCTCTCTTCGTTCATTCTTCTCCTCTGTTTTTCCTTCGGGCCGATCGGCAACGATCCTCCCACCCCCCCCCAGCGGCTCTATGAATTCTCTGTACCGATTCCCTCCGCGGCACGTCGGATGTCGAGTATTTTCACTCTCGGGTGCAATGTTTGCCGACGATCCCGTCCGTTTTCCTCGACTCGGACCAAGTTTGCCCGTCTTATCTCGAGGGGGCCGAGCTTATCGCGAAACTCCCGCCCGTTGAACAAATTAACAATCACGCGCGTATGCGTTTCGCTACTGTGCAAGAATCGAAAAGGAACTTTCCATTTATCGCTGCATTGATTTCATTTACGCTGCAATTTGTTTGTTGGCTCTTGTGGAGGGCGCGATTTCATCCCAGTGTGTGTGTCTGATATATTCCTCGACGACTCGCGAGAGTTGCGAAATTTAATAAATTCTCCGGCGCGCGCTGCATCGAATCGACGAAGATTTCACACGGTTGTTTCGACGACGACGCAATGCCGGGGAGCGGCTGATACGGCTGCTGTTTGATCACTCGAGCGTATCTCCCCAGCGAGTCCCCAGCTGAATCGCGCGGGCTAACCCGTGACAGATGAAATCACAGCGTCATTTTATTTATCGAGCCGCGGAAAAAGAGTTATTTTTTTTTTCCTTTCTTTATCTGCTCAATCAACGGTATGATCTGTCGGATATCGTTTGCGATATTTCTCGTCTCGTGTCAGCCTCGAGGTTGCGCCACTAACCCGCGGTACCAATGACATTGTCCGACGCAGCGTAGACTCGATTCACCACGTCCACGCCTGTTTCGACCTCTCGAAATGATCCTGGGTGAAAATTACTCCATTACGCCCTGACCTTGACTCGGTGAAAAAGTCGTGGGAAGAAACCCACGCCCCTGCGCACACTTGTGTACATATATCCGCAGCTCGCTTGTGTGTGTATATACGCGCGCGCGCGGCGAGATGATTTATGTAACTAAACGGCCGGGAGAAACAGAGCCAAGACAGACGGGCTGCTGAATAGGCTCTCAATTCGCGAGCGACGCAATTACTTCCGTCTCGCGGAACGAACTCGCGCGGTTCGACGCGAGGTACGCGCGCCGCGTCGGCCAGCTGCGGCTCTCTCGTTTATAATTGGGCCACGAGGAGAATTGGCCTCACGTGCGCGGTGCATGTGTCGCGCGCCGCCTCGTGTCGGTCGCGCCCGACCATCACTCCAGATCCTGCGTACTCCTCCTCCCGGAGGCCCGATGGCTCGATGGCCCGAACCAACAACAGCACATTTCAATCTTATGTCGAAGAAAAACATATTTCACGGTCCAGAAGAAAAAAAAAGCATATTTCAGCTTCTCGGACGAATCGTGCTTTACTTCGTAAGGACCATCGATACTCTTTGGTACGGATACCATCGGTACGGAATCATCTTCGTCCGAAACTTGTCGTTTCCAATCAATAGTACATTTTGTTTAAGAATAGCGGAAATTTTGGATGTTGACCCCAGTTACCCGGGGAACGAATAGACAATCTTCTGAGTGTGTGTGTTTTATTGTATGTTTATGGATTTTTCATTGCGTTTCACTCTCTTGCAAATTGCCTCCCGAAAATGTACCGTTCAATCGAATGAGTATTCACTATATTCTTTGGTAAAATCTGCACAACCTAATATTCAATTGATTTAACACTACATTGTTCTCTCAATATTTACCAATAGTCAATAATTCGATTTACGAACAAGTCGCACGTTGGCCAACTTTTCAGTGACCAAAGCAGCGAATACCTTACGTATTTCTGAGTGATTATACCCACCATGTCGCCCATCAGTTGTGTAATTCTCACCGATAAACAGAGTACTCTCTTTAAATTGTACATTGTATGAAAGTGAAAAATCATTGTACGTAGATCCGGATAAGTGCAATGCAATCAAGAGTGAATTTCCACTCTAGTTGTCCATGAGTGTTGATAGCAACAACTTTTATATCGAATTCACAATGACTACAAGTCCAGTGACAAATTAACAATTTATATTCTTGGAATATTGGTCCTTATGTAAAATACCCGAATAATAACTCATGGATAACCAAAGTGGAAATTCACTTTTACCACACACGAAGAATTAATTCGCATCTTTATACGTACAGTGATTCTTCACTTTCACACACGACGCGTCTTTCCCTGCGAGGCCTCAAGACAGTATACGCAGCTTCTCAAACCATTTCAAATCTTTTCCGGGTGATATCGAGGGTAAAAGAGGGAAAGTTCCCGAAGGAGCAACGCTGCGAGGGCGTATACATGCCTGGATGGAAGGCAGGCGCGGGTGGGAAAGGCGAAAAGTGCATCGCGCTCCGTTATATATATTTATCAGCGGCGCACGAGCTGCGCGTGTGAAAAATCCCCCGGCGTGTAGCTCTCGGGCGATGCATCTCTCGCGCGCGCGCGCACGGCCCTCACCTTCACTTTTCATTTCTCCTGCGCGGCTGGCGCGAGCGAGCGAGCAACAAAGCGAGAAACACCAGTGCGCGCCCGCAAATATAGTCGTGAGCCCGAGAGAGCCGGGGGAGCCGGCTTTTAAAGAATGCGTTAAACCTGTTTGGAGGGGGCCCCTCTCTCGCACGCGCAAGAGCCGAGCTCTCTCGCGCAACAGCCCGGGAGCTCGCCGCGAGCTGCTGCACACGCTCTATGATTGCGCGCTTCGCTTGCTATATACTCGAGCTCGCGCGTCTAAGCATTGCTTAGGGCAGCTGCCATTTCGTGCACCCTCTCGTGGGATCCGATGCCGCGGACCAAACTCGTCTTTTTCTCCAACTCTGGAATATCGATGGCTCGCTTTTTTTTCTCTGCTTCACTTCCGATTTGCTCGATCGACAAGAATATCATCCGACACATTGCAAATTCGGAACGGGAGAGGCGATTCGTTGGGCGTGTTTCATATGAGCGCCATTGAATTTCACAGATGATCAAGCGCCGATAACCGACATATCGATATTCCATATCTGTTTGCCGTGTGGCAGTGACACAAACACACGGACGTGCCGAGATTAACCGTAGACCCATCCGACGAGAGACTTCCAACCTCAACGATCGAGTCTCTCGTCCTCGCTTCGGCTTCACCAAAGACAAACGTTGATTGTTACATATCAATTTGATCCCTATCGGATTTCGCCTCTCCCGCAAAATCAACTGCACCCGCGAATCGGTTTGATTCAATCGGATTTAAACTACCACCCGGTACATTTCCTATTGCGTCGGAAGTTTAAGAAACGGAAGATGTATTGCTCGGATGGAAATCAACTTTAGATAACTTTTAACAAAAATTTTATTTCAACCACACAATGAGTTGTCGATATCAACGTAGTAAAAAACTCATTCGTCATCGGTTTCTATTCAGTATGAATGGAGATATGCGAGTATGACCATTTGCCTGTCACAAAGCGAAAATTTAGAAATGAACGAAATTTCGTCATATCCTTTATTTTGAAAAATGTGTAATTTGAGAAATAGTTCAGTATACTTGGGTAACCTGCCACTATTATACCCGCCACCAACTCAATGTCGATCTCCATCTCGTCACAATCGCATTTTCGAGTCATCCCGATAATCTTTTGGAATTTTTCGACAATTGTTTCATTACATTTGGGCTATTTTGATTATTCCGAGGTGAACCGGAATCACACTAGAAGCAAGTGGATCACTTGCATCGGTGGAAATGTATCCAATTGCGGTTCGTATATAAAAATTCGTCGACGGCGACCTAATTTGCTTCGATCGAATCGTCCCTGCTCAACTTGAAATGCATCAAAATTTCTCAGTGCACGCACAAATAGGTGTGGACGCGGGGGAGAAGCAACATCTATATCTATACACGTACACACACACACACAGGTTGGAACGTGTGATTGACGATTATTGCGCTCGGCTGAGAAATGAGCTTAACCGCGTCATTAGGCGCTCGTAAAATTTCGAACGACGCTCGAAAGAAAAGGGGAAAAAAAGCGGCCGCGGCCGCATTAGTGCGGCGCAGCTCTCGAGCTACCGAACAAGGTCACGGCCATTACACGCGGCCGCCCCGGCGCGACGGCGGCCCGAGCCTTTTTCACGGCGCTACGGCCCAGCTGTCCGCGCCTGATTGATTTTACTCTCGTTTTTTTTTTCATTCTTTTTTTTTTACACGGATTAGAAAGCGAGAGCCGATTGACCCGTCGACCAGAGTCGAGGGGCGCGAAAGATTTTTAGCTCGGCCGCGAAGCTCGTTTATTTATCGGTCCCGCAATTGTGGCCAGTGAGGATTTGCTAATTGGTCGCACGCGACCGCACTGCTTATACGCTCTGATCTCTTCAAACTATCGATATCGAATCAATATTGATTTTTGATGTCACATTAAATCAGTCCCAAGACGCTTGTGCTGATTCAATATAGAGTGATTCAAATGCGAAATTGTCGTTTTGGAACGAAAGAAAACACTTTGTGAATTTGAGCTTCTCTCAGTAAATTACCATACGGTTAATAAACACCCAAATTGGAGCCTCAATATAACATTATAGTCTAAACACACAACCTGAATTTCGTAGCACTTTTCGAGGCACGGGTCTACCCAAATTTTCTTGGCGTAACTTGATTTCCTGAAAAGGATTTTCTTGTGGGTAGAATACCCGAGAGTGGCCGAGAGATAGCGGAAAATTAATGAAATACGCTATTTCAATCTGAAAAAAGTTTTTTCGTACTCTTCGGCCAATTTTAAATAAAGAATGATCACATTATAACAAAGTTTTAAAAAATGATAATTTTGCAATTTTCAAAACTGATTTTACATGAATAATTTGCATAATTGCCAATGCAGCGAGTGTAAAAATTATCCTTCAATCTTATATCTATCGCGTGAAACATTTATACCTTGTCATTTCTTACGTACAATTATGTCATTTTTTATGCTACTGCAGCAGCTACTTACCTGCACCCTGCAACCGGTAGCTGGTATAGCCGTGCGCGACTTCCAAAACCGATTGATGATCGATTTAACCATATCATACCGTCTTCATGACACCGAGACCCAGCTGAAACGACCGTCACGCGCAGCCTCGCGAAAAAACGTAAAAAGGCGCCCGACCGAGCGTGTAATGCGCTACACGTCGAATGGACAGCTCGGAAATTGCAGCCTTGAATTTCTTCCAGCGCGCTAATGTCGCTGCTGCGCTAAGGAAGATTAGAAGACGGAGAGAATCGAGAGTGTAATCCTCGGAGGCTGGAGGCGCGAGGGCAAAAAGCGAAATCGTCAACGCGCGACCTTCTTCGTGTGTGTATGTGTGAAACGAGCCCATCGCGATTGTCCCGCGCGCGAGCAAGATTTCACCTTCCGCTCGCTCGCCGAAGGATAATCGCTTTCTGCTTTTTGCGCCCGGCTGTATATCCCCTTCCGCAACGTCCTCTCTATCTCGCATTTATCGCCGCGCGCCATCTCACTCGCACACATGCTGTGTATATACGTACCGTCGGACCAATTGCCAGGTTGGCCGCGTGTATTTGTGTTTTCCGTTTCGCGCTGCGCTGCGCTCGGGCTTTCACTTTCGATGTCTCGAGCGCCGCGCGCACGCGTCTGACCCCCTTTGCCGCTCGCACGCGCTTTTCTTCCTCGGCTTACCCAATTTAATTGATCGATAGACGCGCACGCGTCTGTGTATACACACTGTGGGCTTCCGTCTAACTCACTGCGTGCTCACTTTTCTCGCGCGAGCCATATATCGCGTAATACGCCCGTGTGCTCCAATTTCGATCGAAGCGTATGTTGGCGATAACGAAAGCGAAAAGAACGGGCTCCGTATGTGTACGGCTCGATCGTCGGAGGAAAGATCGAGCTGTGCAATATCGCTATTTTTTCCCAAGAGAAAATCTCACGACGAGAGTGAAAGTGGAGACGAGCGTTGAAGAAAAACGACAAATCGTTTTGTATTCTGGGAAACGAAGAATCGACGCGCTTGTATATATATGTAGCTTGTTGTTGTCGCCTGGGCGAGATTTTTAAGGACGTTTCGTATGCTAATCGATCGTTATCCATTGCACGGATGACTCCGCATTTATAAGGAATAATCTTTTGGGCTGTTCGTTTTTGAGCGAATTGCGGATATGCGTCCCGAACTTCCAACTGGATTCACACGGGAGAATATGTGTCATCGCGCGCGCCAAATAAGGCCGAAAAAATCTAGCTGTGATAATGAATTACGCGACATTTTGACTTTCAGCTCTTCCCCACATACACACATCTATATATATCGAATATTACAATATTACGCGACAATATATTCCTTTACTTTCTCATGTATCGTACGAACTGCAAAACGATTCTTCGATGCGCAACTAAGGATTCGACATTTCCTTATTTGATTATTTTTCATTCTATTCCAGTTGAGAAATATGCAAGTAATAATCCTTTTACAAAATAGATAGAAACAGTATTTTCCGATGTGAATCGAATTTGTGCGATATGCTATGTGGCTTAAAATATAGTATGTATAACGAAGTAAGAGTACTTACAATATAAAAATATCATATAGTGTATCGGATTACTGTATGAAAGAGTGGAATATAATAGGTCACTCGGAATCCTCACATCGATCTACTTATTATGTACTTACATTCAGTTTCGGAGTAGTTCAAAAGTGAAAAAAATGTAGCGATGGGTTGAAATGGAATTGCAATACTACAATCGAGTGCAACTCGCACATCCATATATATGTGTATCTCCGGAGAACTCGATAAATTTATCGCTTTGAGTATTTCTTACCAAAAACAATTGCGAAACTCACTGAAGCTAAATAAACCTGGCTTTTGTCGTCGACTCCAATTGTAAGACCGATGGTACCCGAGGGCTGCGACATTTTCGAGAAATCGTTTTTGTCGCGGCGTTCGCGCCGTTATTCGAGGATCCGAATGAAATTTAGAGCGACGCTGAATAAGTGTGCCAAAGCGATCGGGCGGACGAGGAGAGGAAGGGAAGAAATAAAAATGCTGAATCGCTGGCCGATCGTCCAATCGGCGGAATTACTTTCACTCTTAGACTAAATTATCCATGAATTATCGGCTGCAGGGGGGAGGGCCGCGACAAAAAAAAACGGCCCGATCCACATCGCGAGAAACTCGCGCGCGCGCGATATCGGTTCGCTCGCGTTTTCCAGCGCGGATAAGCCCGCGCGCGCGGAGAGACCGGGCATTTTTTCTCTTCCGAATCGGCCGCCGCTGCAGCTAAATACGAACGGGAGAAATTGTGAAAGTCGCCCGGGTATAGGTATACACGTGCGCGGGCACACAGTTGGGCGCGTGGGATTGAGGCACGCGCAGAAACGCCAAATCGGGCGGCAAACGAGTTTCCCCTCTGTCTCTTCCTCTTATACCTATCGTATCGCGGGACTCGTGTACCCGGCGGATCGGATGTGCTCCACCCCTCTGGGACGCGATTGTTCCGGAGTGTGGGCGCCGCTGCTCGAGGTTCGTCCCCGACTCAGTCCCGATTCAGTCGATCGAATTCACGCTCCTGATGCTCTTGAACGAAATAGATTGACTCGTCATCTCCGTGAGATCGGATTACTTCGCGACCTTCGCAATAGGTATCTGGGTTTATTCGATTTTTCAAATTGCTTGTGATTGAAATGTTCTAAAGTCAGTTGAACATATAATTGACTGATCATCAGACTGGAGGGAGTTAATCACGTTTGAGGGTGTTTATACGTCGTGGATAATTGTTTAAAAAAATTCCAATTTGTCAAGCTTGTATTTCGAACAATGAAGAATTCATGAGGTGCCTATACGTATGTAATCATCGTAACCACCGTCGGCTACTCTATTTTACATGGAACATTCTTTAGGGGGAAATAAAAAAAAACAAATCGTAATGACTGCTTATTTCGGGTTTTTTGAGTTGGAAATTATCAAAGATTACCGGATAGTGAATATATTTGGGATTTCGTAATACGTTACGAAAACCGAATGCAGATATCAACTCGTCATCCGTTTGACATCGATATTGAGTTTTGCCGTACAGTAGAAAGTGGTTATTTGCATACATAATTACATAATGTTTGTTTAGCTCAGTGAGTTCAAATTCCACCTTGGACTCGTCTCTGGTGCATCAAGGCTTCTGGCCTCGAATCACGGGCTGTTTCATGCAAATTTCGCGCGAGCCTTTGCCAAATACACGAGTAATCGCGGTGGGATAGATCGGATATGTACACTGTGAATTAACTTAATTTTGTTTTCTTCTTGTTTTATTAAATTGATATCAACTTATATTTTATCTTAGAAAACTGCTGTATCATTATAACTGATAAATTATATAAATAATATTCTCTCTGTGTGTCTGCCTTGCTATACTTATTTATAAATTCTTCGAGGAACGGGTTGTCGAAAGTGGAATATTACACGTCGGCGCCAACGATGAGACGGTCAATGCAACACGAGGACCTCGTAGTCCCTGAAGGAAAGCTCTTCGCCGCCGAAGGGAATGTAGAGGCAGTGGTGGCTCTGTTGTATCTGTAATGTCAATGTAATCATGACTAATCCATCCTTGCAGTGTATATACCTCTGACTCATATATAATTTGTTTTCATTGTAGTATTCAAAGTCGAGTGGTGTATTATCGCGCGTGCGAGTGCCCTTACAAACCGGCTGCGTCTAGTCGTGAACCGCGATACCAGTTTTGCTAGTTACATTCCGTATTCATTTATAGCTTTGTCAATATATTCGAGCAAGGCTCGATCAACGTATCATCGAGTTCTTTTGCTCTCGCCTCGCTGTCAAGAATTTGGTGAAAAGTTTCTCACGAAAGAAAGAAATTTTTCTCGACAATTCGACCGCGCGCGAGCTTGTATTTATGGTTTCTACGCAGAAAAGCGCATTTGGTGATTCCGCGATGTTTGAAAAGTTCATAAGAATAAAAGTGACGAGAATCCAAGGATTAGCACGAGTAACCTTTTCTACACAGAATTATTCAAATTTTCAAAAGAAGAATCATTCCAAAGTTTTCTGTGTTATTTTTAACGCGCCGATATGAATTGGAGCACCCGGATAATTGTTGAAATAGAAAATTCGATCGGTCGAGCGATAGATGCATACCTTGCCAATGGTCTGGGATCCTTGGTGGATGACGCGGCCTACGTACAGGGGCTCACCGTCTTGGGTCTGGCCACCGATCACTGCATCTGGGGGCACGTGTCCGTTGCTGCTGAACTCCCAGGTGAACTCGCCCAGAGTCAGAACCTGTGAAAATTCAACGTTCAACCATCAGTTTTGGCCATTAGCTCGGATTCGAATAGCCAAGTCGCGACTGACTTAACTTTCGAATTTCTCCCGCTGCATCTCTCTCTCTCGAGTTCGACTAATATATATCATCCATCGCGGACGAGTATACACACATATACTTTGGACATCCGTCTCTGACACGGCGTTTTCTAATTATACAAATGATGCACGAGCTGCTGATTCACGTGTTTTTTCTTTGCCGTCGGTGGCTTTATTTTTTCGTCGTAAGCCGCGTGTGTTTGGCGAACCACTGCGCACACGCACTTGTAAAAATAATACCGATCAAACACGGCATATTATGACACGTGCGCGAGCTCATAACCGGCGCGCGGCAATGTATCGAGGATCGCGCGAAAAGCGACGGCTTATCGGGGCGAGCCGCGAGTTTCCTCATCGCCGCGTCTTATCCCCCAACATCGCTCGCGCCGCGTCCGCGACTCTAATATCAATGACACATTGATAAGATCCGGCTCGGCGGGCTGGCGGGGAGAAAAAAAAACAAATCCAAAAATCAGTCGATCGATTCTCAACGAAAGAAGAAGAGGAAGGAGATGAAGAAAAAAACAACAGCCGTGTGCAATCTGGCCGATGGATCTCGCGAGTGCAAAGTCGAAAAGCGCCGTGTCCGGCTGATTAAACCGTCCGAGCTCGTTGCCGTGATAAATCGGCGCCGTTGGTGTATATATACACGCGCGCGTGTACGCATATACATATACGTACCGTTACGCAAGCGCGTCTTCGCGCGGGAAGGATCGCGACGCGGGGGATTTTTATCAAAGGCTCGCGCGCGCGCGCGGACGTATTAAACGAGCAGAGCTGCCCCGGGACTAGTCTTTCCTTCTCAGCTGCAGGAATTCGCGATTTTTGCTCGCACGTTTAGATCGGCGCCGGCGCGTAATTATTTTGTCGTTGCCAACGATTTGTGTGCGTCGATGTCGCGGCTGAATTTCTATGGATCCCAAAGAGATACGGGGTCGCGGCTCGTTTAAGTACGGTACGGGCGGGCGAGCGCGAAGTAGATAATGACATTGTCCAGTCAGACGCCGCTCCGACGGGGATATTTCTACTTGAAACTGGTTGCCATCGTCGAATCGAAATGAAATCGTCTCGCCCTCGTGTTCTCGCTCGCGCGCCCAAGTCTCCAACAGGGCAATCGTTGCCGTGTCTCTATGACGATTCTCAAAAATGCGCCGCGATATTTTTTCCAAGCGTTGCGGCTGAAGATAAAACTCGAGCAGACTGTTTGCTCGTCGTATATACGTGTGAATCATCCAACGAGAATTGAATCGAATCCTGGGAAATTACGATTGTATACATCTTATCTCGCGCGTTGACGCGTGACGATGGATGAAATTCCACGGCGTTTGACGGACGTTTCACCGGAACCGAAATTATCCGGGATAGAAGTGTGATTGGGCGCAACGTTGATAATGCGCACCGGTGGTGCGTGCCTAGTAAAACGTGTGTTTGACAGAGTGGAACGTTACCCGCGACTCGCAATCAACGCCGCAGGTAAAACACTGTAGAAAATCAATTGTAAATGTACACGCCGCTAATGCTGCGTTACCGCGCTCGGAATAGTGATTTTAATAGCTCTAGTAGAATCGCGGTTCTCAATATAGGTAAATCTGCGACACTTCAACCATACTGTCGCAGATTTCCCTGCGATTTTTTACAGTGTATTTATATAGCTAGTCCAGGTACTAGGGCAGAAGAGTCTGTTTATGTGCAGTGTATAAGAGAGAAAGACAGGGTGAAAAGCGACGGCGGATATAACTAATGAATGATCGCGCCGGTTCATTTGTCCCGAAGCGGTACTTGGACAGTCATGCGTGCGGGTTAAAAAAGAAGGGAGAGAACAAACGGTGCGGAGTACTCACCTCGAAGGTGTGCTTGGCGTGCTCCTGTCCGCCGTGGGCGACGTAAGCGACGTCCTTCTCGGGGATGACCTTGGCCGGGAGCATGTCGCCCTCGTGGTACGCCCTGCCGACGTATATCTGCGAGCCGTCCTGGTCCCGGCCGCCGACGACTGCGGTGTGGGGCACCGGCTCGCCCGCCGACCTCCTCAGCCACTTGTATGCTACGTCGTCGGGAACATGAGGTCGGGGATTAGGCACAGGCGGCTGACTCGGGTACTGGCTGCACGGCGGGGGTACCACCGTCACCGGGTACTCCGGCTCCTCCGACGAGCAGCAGCTGCCCATCGCGCGTCTTTACCCCCGTACGTGTTCCTACGTGTGTGTGTGAGTGTTCTCGCGCGCGCGCGCTCGACTTTCCGCGGGGCTCGACGCTTTATCGATTGTTTTATTGGCTTCCGGCTAGCCCGACACCTAAAAATAAAATTCACCACTTTCAGTTCAATCCAGTTGGCGATGTGTAATTACTCTCGCGGATTACCCGCTGCGGCTACTAGTCGCAGCAAATATTCACTTGTACGGCAAACGTAGTACGCCAGTGGAATGTTTCGCGGTGAATTTACTATATGTAGCTTCACCGCCCGCGTCAGATTGAACTCAATGGCAAATTCTACTTTGAAGTGTCGCTGAGTAGCCGACTACCCCCAAGTCGGAAATACGACACTGCTCGGTTAATACGCGTAACTCTTGGGAGACAAGTGCCGATCGCGGCCGATTTTGGCCCTGGGCGCGTTCGCCTTTGTTTCCCGATATATTGACTCTCGGTTCGAGCATCGATAAGCTATCTGTCGATCTTCCGCGTGTGGGTATGATTCATACAAGATCCTCTTCTACACATTATCTCAGCTGGTAAAAGTGTGATTTGTTTCACGCGCGATTGAGCAACGCTTTGGCTCACTTTTATCAACACACGTTGCCATTACAAATATTATTTACCCATCGCAAGTGTGTGTGTGTGTGTGCGTGTGTGTGCGAGTGTGACTCAGGTGATGTTGTATTTAATCAACCGCGACGACATTGGGCTGAAGCGACGAGTCTACTCTTTCGATTTGATTTTTCCACGTAACAATTACCGCGAACCTTGTGATTTTTTCGCATACTTTCGCAATGCGAACTCAAAGAACGCGAAGCTGTTGATTGTCTCTTGATCCTTCAACTCGTTCTCAAGCTTGTGACCGAGTTAGAGGCTTGATCGAGCCTAGTCCAAATTTACTTTCATTTCGGATCGTCATTTTCGATCGAATTTGTTCACGGGAAGCATATACCTTTGATGTATTGTCAATAATTTTACAAGATAACGAAGAAATTTGAAGTTTTACCAATCGTCGTGCGAGTATTTTTAGAGAATTTCTGCCAAATCGAATGAATCGAAGATAAATCAAAGTCAAAATCGAGTTTGAGATAAGTAAAGAGTGGAAACTTTTGTGAAACCTACTCATCGGGAATTTTTTTTTATTCGACCATTAGTAAACAGAAAAACATATGTACCCAATAATTGGATGGGATCGACATTCATATTGTTACATGAGTAAATCCACAGATCTTTCAATTTCTCAAACTTGTTTATATTATAACTCGAATACCGACGACTATATGAATATGAACAATTTTTCGAGACAACTTGAAGTCTATTAGATTATAAAATAGTCTACCTAGCAATGGGCCTGCCGTATAAAAAAATAATGCATAAATACTTAATGCCAGATTTTGGAAGATATTCTGCAGATAAACCCAACAATACCTTGTCGATGAATTGACGAACAGATTCATTTTTATTCACTTAGACATGTAAAATTTCAAATAAAAGTAACTCTGAGAGGTGTCAATGCAAGAGAAGAAAGAGCAACATCAAGTCCCGCGGATTTATTTATATACTTTTGATCGAAGAGTTTGCATCGGTTACCGTGCATAGTTTGTTTCAGTACTTTTCCTTATAATTTATCGAATGAACTATCGATCAACAATGAACCATAAAACATTCTACACGAATGGTATATTCTAAAGCAAAAGTTGGACGTGACTCTTTTTTCTACCCGTAAGAATAACTATTCACGCAATCACTGACTGGAAATGCAGCTATACAAAACACTTTCGTTCCCCCATAGCTCAGCGTCAGCGACGGGGGGGAGGGCGAGAAAATAACGACGGAAAAGTGAAAAGCAAAAACAATCAACAGCTTCTCGTATACGAAAAAGCGACACGTCACCACGTGATTCGCACACTATACGTATACACACGTAGGTACAAATACGATAACCGGCGGCGCTCCAAATACACTTTATCACACTCACCTGGCATTTTGTTTCGAAACTGTCTTTCTCTCTCTCCCTCGAACAGAAACTACGGGATGTCGGGCTGCGAGTGATGCGCTCACCTAAACTGAATCCAGTTAAAAACGAGGCGCGTTATCTTATCGCCCAGTGTGCGAGCGCGTATGTGTGACGCCCTCCCTCGTCCCACCGTGCCCCAGACAAAAAACGAAAAAGGTGAAAATAAAAAAAAACAGAACACACAATGACGGAGCCGATACTGGGCACGCCTCTTTTCGAAATTCTGATTCGAACATGACAATTGGGTTTTTCGAATCTCGCTGGGACACGCGCACACCCGTGAGTGGGGGGATCCCGAGAAACGGCCTATACAGATCAAAAGTACCAATAGCCAATTTCTTTTTCGAGGAGAGTGGATTGGCTAATCCTCGTTGTCTTTTACGGGAGGGGAGAAAGCGTTTTCGAGCGGTTCAATTTGTCATTTTTTTTATTTTCAGTTTCGTGAATCATACATACATATGTGTATACTTAGGAGCTGCGAGTGGAGTTTTCAATGAGTTTCTATTCATTTTATTCAGTGATCTAATTCATTCAACACTTCAACTGTGGTATACTAACCGAAAGCGTGTTGGTGTGAGGCCCAGGGTAACATTGTTATTGTGAGGGACTTGTCTATAAAAAGATTCACACATTCACAATCTTAAGCTTTGGAATAGACATGGTAGAGATTAGAGGATTGAATGTAACATTGAGTATCTTGAAAACTTTGTTTTTTTTCAATACTGTGTTGTGAATAAATGAAATGAAATAACATGAATATAGGTTCATTCGTTCATGTCGATGACAAATCATTTTCTATCTGGAAATCAAGTCAGCAGTAAAGAGTCGAAGTCGACTTACCTGAGGTCGTTGAGATCAGTATTGATATAAACATAAGAGAGTTTCAAAATCAATGCCAACAAGTAATTTCAACAAATTTTCGAACGGATAAGATATTCTTGTTCAGTTTTAAACAAAAATATTTTTCTATCAATAACCCATAATAAATTAATAAATATTGTACGAAGATAGTGAATGAGTCATCCGATAACACAGTGAGTGCTTATCTAATTTTAAATCAATGAAAGGTGAAAAACATGGAGGAGATACCAAGTGAAGTTTGAAAGAATATTTTCCATCGGCAATTCGATGTTATTTATTTGTAACAACAAACACACCGATGTTGGTTAGTTTAAATATAGTACTAATGGCGAGTGTTTGGATGTATATGTACACACGCGCGCGAATGCTGATTTTCGCAAAATATACAGTGACCCTAGCAGAAATGTAAGCTACAATTAAGATATAATGATACTAAAATTAACGCCCATAGCAATTGTTTTTTGATAAGATAATAGATAGAATAACTGCACCGACAGATTTCACATACATATATTTATATATTCTACAAATATTGCTGCAACTACTGTATATTTTGTAATGCAGGCAATCAGTCCAGGTAACCTAAATTAAGGGAACTGCCAAAGGTGGACTTTTATCTTCAATATTTCAGATCTAACAAGGACTGAGTGGCTACACAACCTTTGGGGAACCAGAATATCAGCGGGAAATCGAAAAAGAGCTCATCAAGATATCGATCGCCCAAAAGTTATGGATCTACTCTAGCCAAATAAGTTTACTAATGGAACAAAGCCTTGTTCGTTTTTACATCGGGTACTTTGTAATGCATCCAATCGCTGATCTTCTTATTTGCATTTTCCCACGCGCATAGAATAATCAATAGGGTCATTGTTTCCTAGCACTACTTGTCCGAGCAGCCGATACACCTGTCGTCTGATAGTCCAATTGGAACTAGTTTTTTCCAACGCTGAATTTTAATTCTCATATTGTAGCGTACGCCAACAATCATCATATTAATTCCACTGGCAAATGCGGGTAGGAGATGATGCGCTGTTGCAACAGGGATTTGCGATTACGTTTCGCGTTTCGAGATCGCACGCTTCTCTTTGCGGTACGTATGCAGGGAACGGAGCAGAGAACATATAAACAGGTACGGTATGCACGAGATTCGGCCCTTATTGTTTTTCTGACTCGTCTCGTTTAAAAATCCGAGGTATAAAAAAATTAACGCTGCATGAATTTTCATGTTTACGCGAACCATACCTTGTCATGAATAGCTCGAGTTATTTTTTTTGCGCCACATTTCGTAGATTCGAAGAGTAGAAATTGACAAGCCTTTGTACTTGCTACTCGGTAATTCATCATCGTCACTCTCTGTGGCCTGGGAAGAATCCAGAGTAAAATAAACACCGCATATGATTAATTTCTTCGTAATAAAATTGTATTTATCCGTGACGTAAGTCGATAACCCAACGACTCGAGCTGCAGTCAACGAGGAGAGGTGGACAAATCCTCTCGATCAAAGCACCGAGAAACTGGGACCTTCTGCAATTGCGCGTATGCGACATTTCTCCTTCCGCGAGTTGAATGTAGCTTATCAGGCATCCTAATATCATTCCTGATTTTTTTTTCATCCAATCTGTACTCAGTTGTGGAGTTTTATAGACCCCGTGTCGTTTCCACCTTGGTTCACTTTGAAGTTGAAATTTTAAAATGAGAACGTCGAAGATAACATTTTTAAGATGCACGAGATTGAGTTGAAACGCACGAGATTGGCGCGGTTTGACTGAACCTGATAAATATATTCGATGATAAATCCACGTCATCGAGAAAACTGATTTGATCGAGAAAATATGGTTTGTTCGCTCAACTGGACATGTGTGAACAAATTGGTGATCTCTTCTTGGCATATTCATAAACGCGTGTTCAAACACAATATATAGGCAGTGTGGAGAGACGGCTGCCGAATCCATGTAAGAATCAACTACTTATAATCATTCGGAGGAAGGTATCGAGCACTGTCAATTAAAAATGGAAAGTTAAGTCGGAATCTGATCGGTACACTTGAAATTCGTATTGGAATTCAAAGTCATTTGTCATCTTTCCATTGATTCGAATACTGTTAAATATTCACTAGGCTCGCTGGCGCATATTGTTCTTTGGTTTATTTTACTATAACGCATTCAGGTATTTCTAGCAAATTCACTTCAATCTTTTCAAGTTCGCGAGAGTATCCAGTACTCGCGCGGTTTCTGCAGATAGACGTTACAAACCCGTAGAAGTTCAATCGATTACACACTGAGTTTTAGAAATTTCCTTTGGATTCTCTTTTTTTCATCCGGTCCATCATTTGTCACAGGAAAAGTGCTATTACCCCGAAGCTTGAAATACTTTTGCGATGATATTCTTATTCGATGCGATCGATTTCATCGAGACCGTGGCCAATTGTCAGCTTAATTTGAAGATTTTCATATTTGTATACGCTATGATTTGTCGGGCTAATCGTAGTGTGGATTCCAAAAATGGATAAGGATTCATCAATCGCCCCATAAATTTTCCGAAACCGATGTCGACCCGCACAATGCCAAAAAACTGTACAGAAAATGTATTTCTCGCATGAATCAAGTACATCTGAAATCACGCTCTATAAATAGATATTCGTCAACTTGATAATCAATTGATAAAGACTTTGAAAGAATAATCAATTATTATCAGTACTAGCTACATTCAGACGCGCTGCGCGCGATCTACATTCCTGCGTTTCAAAATTATACTCCAACCATTCACCTACGATAATCTTTTCCATTTTCTTATCAATTCATTCACAATATTCGCATTTTTAAACCCTTCATTCATATTTCATTCAACTTTTATTTTATTTTCATTATCCGCAAATTTAAAACCTACATTTGGATTTTGGAAACATCTGGCAAGGATTTGATTGTTACAACCTCAAAACTTATCGTTCTTATGTCTCTTGCTTGCTTGCATTCACTATCTATATCTATATTTTACGCGACTCGTCACGTGGTTAGGTCTACACCAATCAAATCACGAGTTAAGACGCTTCACTTTGACCCCCATCACTTTTTATATAAGGATAATGAGTCAGTCAGCCAGTCAAAACGGAGAGCAAATTGATTATTGAAAGATGAGCGCCCCATCATGTATGTGTGTATGTATGTACGTAGAATATTCTTGTTTTAGATTCTCAAATTTTACTCTGTAAGACATTGATAGGCCTTGAGAACAACAATTTGCCTTTGAACAATTCTTGAAAATTAACTCAACAAACTCTCAACAATTCTTCAAAAGGAAAAACTCATCTTGTTAATTGAATGTATTATTAAAATGTATATAGCTCTACTTTTGCTTCATGCATTTTTTTCAAATTATTTAGGAGTGGAAAATTTCGTACCAAAGCATAACTCACTAGAGTTAGTAAAAAAGGAGGGTTTTAGCTCTGAGATATCGACAGTCTCATTTTTTTTGTTGATTCTTCGTTTCAAGTTATAATATCTCTTCGTAGCTTTTGAGTATTCATATCATTGATTTATAATTGCCCGCAATTCGATCAAATTAGGGGCGAGAAGATAATTTTTTTTCTCGTAAAAATTTAAATCAAACATATTTTTATTTATACAAAGAAGCTTACAAGAAATAGCACTCACAAATCGGAGATAATTCGATGTAAGGAAGATCAGTCACAGATCCATACTACCCTGATATCCATGACATGGACATTAATGTACATTAAACATAGAAGCAATGTTTACAGATCAAGTTCTCATCGTTTTAATATGAAATTCTTCGAATTCAGAAATAAACCCAAGTTAAGATAAAATAAGTTTCAAATTCAATTGAAAAGAAAAAAAAAGTACAAAATGGGTTACATTAATGTTTTAAACAAAAAAACTGTGTCGCTTGAAAAATGCATACAGGCGATTCTTAAAACATTGTATTGTGCTTAGAGCATGTAATTAGTTATACTTACAATCTGACAGGATTCATTAAAATGACTATTATTTGCATTTCATACGTTCATGGAAGCAGGCCTTAGTTATTATGTACAATATTATTACATGACTTCTAATATCACACGTAAAATATATACAGTTTCATGTTCATATTACGATGATTATTGTAATATTGATTCATATTAGTCTTTGGTTGCTTAAAGGTATGTTAATTTAAATCTGATACATTTTTAATTTTGATCAAATTATTCAAAGTTTTGTTATCCAAGTAATTAAAAATTCTCTCTGTGCATGCATCAGGTAATCCCATTTGGATCAAAAATTCTAATGACTCATTAGCTTTTCTGAAAAGATTCGCTCTTGTGCAAGCATTTGTGTATCGCAATGTTAACAAATAACCAAAATGAGGAAATTTTTGTTTGAAATTTTTCGATAAAATTATTTTCCTGAAAGTCTTGTTTTTTGCATAGGTTGCAACTTTATCTATGTCTTTTATCAACATATCGTATACACTAATATCTACAATTTTTTTTTGTTTCATGACTTGTAATTCTTTCAGATATTGTTTCTGTAAGGTCTCATCACCATTGTTATCAAAACAACTATTGTGCATCGTTCTAATACGATGGATGTAGGTTTCGTTTTTCTTGCTAATATAACAACCGATTCGCTTCAACTTATTAATGTGATCGTCAAAGTAAAAATAAATCTCGTGAAACGTACCTCTGCACCGAAACAGGCAACATGACAGAGGATTTTTTCCAGAATTATCTTCAATATTAACGTCGGCACCATTTTGCAAAAGATTGTAAGCGCCTAAATGGTGCAGATTATAGCAAGCTATGTAGAGAGGCGTTTTACCTCTGTTGTCTTGCGCATTGATATCACAACCAGCTTTTAGAAGACACTCCATGATTTCTTTCACGTACTTTGCTTTATAATCATTAGTGTCGAAATTAAAGTCTTCGACGAGAAGATGAAGCGGAGTTTTTCCGTCTCTATCCCTCGCGTCAACGTTGGCTCCATTTTCTACAAACATTTGTACAGTGTCTTTGTAAAGATATTGAGCTGCATAGTGAATGGGAGTCATGTGAGTTACCGGATCAACAGTATTCAAATCTACATTATGCTTCAGAAGAACTTCCGCAACTCTTGTTAGACCTTTCATGGCAGCTAAATGAATCAGGGGTATTAAAGTTTTTGCATGCACATCTGCGCCTCTCTCTAACAATTTTTCCACAATCTTTGCTTTGGGCTTGTCAGAGAAAACAAGACTTTCATTTATAGCAATTAGATGACACAAAATTGTTTCTCCTGTATATATGTTATACAAGTTAGTGTTTGCACCATACTCCAAAAGAACATCAACCATTTTATTGCGTGTATCTTCTAACTTACTCTGGATTATGGCAAAAATTTTCATTTCAATTTTATCAAAAATATTTCTGTCAATATTACTAGCAAGGTATAAGGGAGTTCTATCAAAATGATCTCGGGAATTGACGTCACTTTTATGATTCAAAAGTAATCGTATGATCTCAATATGATGATCACGATTATTGAACCATGTTTCAAAAACTTCTGCTTTTTCTTCAAGTTGGTAACTATGTAATATAGTTCTTTCAATAATATCTTGTTGAATTAAATGGCTAATTTTTTCAGCAGTTTGTTGGCAAGCTATGTGAAGAGGTGTAAGCCCTTCAGCCTGTCTAGCTCCTACGTCACTTTTCCTTTGCAATAAAAGTTCAGATATCTCAAGTCTCTCGAAATACACAGCTAAATGTAGTGCTGTGTAACCAGGGAAAAACGGTGATTCGTTGTCTATAGAATCATTTATTGATACACCAGCTTCCAAATATTTCTTCACAATGCTAATTTTGTTTCGTATACAAGCAATGTGAAAATGAGAAAATCCCCATAAATCAATAGGATTTTGCTGTATATTGACCAATTTATCATCCAACAACATATCAATAACTTTCTTGCTGTTATTCTTGAATGCCAAATGAAGTGGAGTCAAACCCCTTGCTTCTTTTGCAACTAAATTAGCGCCATGAGATATCAATGTTTCTATTATCTCTTCAGCATGAAACTGAACTGCCATATGAAGAGGAGTGAATCCACTATATTCCAAAGCATTGAAGTTCACAGTTCCATTGACATCAGCTCTACGTTCAAGAAATTTTTTGATGAAATTCTCATTATTCTTGAAACAAGCAATATGAAAATGCGACAGCCCTTTGTTATTTGATGGATTGTTATTCTGACCTAATGGGGGATCTTTTTCACAAATATGTGATAAAAGCAGATCTATCATTGTAAAGTGCACATTCATAAATGCAATGTGGAGAGGTGTTGATCCATTGGCGTCCTGCGCATTAACGTCTGCATTATGTTCTAAAAGTAGTTTTGCTACTTTATAATTGTTATTATCTGCGGCAAAATGTAATGGTGTATATCCAGGCCATTGTGGCGAATTGAAGTCAACGCGTATATCAACTGGAGCACCATTTTTCAAGAAGTATTCGGCAAACAGAATGTTACACGAACTCTTGATCATACACACTATGTGTATGTGACAGAAATTTCTAGAATCAGCGACATTCAAAGTCCTTCGATCATGTCTTCCAAAACATCTACTAATCAAGATATTCTCAATAATTTCATCACTTCCTAGAGCAGCTGCTATATGGAGTGGTGTTTCATCGTCATAATTTTTAATGTCAGGAGAAACTTTTTTCGTCAGAAGCATTCTCACTATCTCCAATTCTTCATTTTGCACAGCATAATGTAGTAGTGTTGAGACATTTTTATACTTGGTGCTTTTCCTCAAGTCTTGCCTGATCAAAGTATCCACAACCTCTTGACGCTTTTTCTCAAAAGCATTACTGAAGATTTGATAATCATTATAATCATTTCTTGGACTAGCCATTTATGTATTCCACAATAATCTGCTATGAAAAAGCAGTCCAGCAATAGATCCACAATGACTTTATAGAGGAACTATAAGAATAAATTTATAATGAAAAGTATTGAATGTAAGGTTTATCAAAAATGACCTTCTTAATCTCACCTTCAACTCTCATTCTGAGCATTAATTCATTTGTCTCATTCATAGCCTTCTACATTCTGTATCTCTTTCGATTGAACCTGCAATGATAATCAGAATTTCTCCTACTCGTCCATGCATATTTTCGCATTCCTTATCAAATAATTAATTTATTAAAACTCTATATTATTGATGTAGAAGTATATGTACCAACAATCTTGTACATGAAGTCATAGTATTATAGAGCTCAGAGAATATAACACACGTTCTTCAATGTAGTACAATGAATAAAAATCGAAATTCAAACGCTACAACTAAGAGATGATGATAGTATTCAAGTACTTTTGCTTACATTAGTATAAATATAAGTACACGTGAATTCCAATGTGTTATTTCCCTGAATTCTCTGTTTACAACAAAACTGCAAATCACAGCTTTGTAGAGAGGTTAGAATCAAATCGAATCATTTCGAATTTATATCGAAGGTCGAGAGGTAAAGATATCGACTTTACTTGCTGGCATGCGGCGCCTTGTTCGTGTTAAGAGAGCCAGCATCGGATTGGTCCAGCGAAATGTCACGTGACGCAGGAGCAAGATGGCACATAGTCGTATCAGCGGAATCATAATAAAGTATACACGTCGCACGTGTTAAAAAATGCAATTCCACTAGCCTTCAAAGTTATAAGCTGATTCCACCTAAATTGTCACCATGAAGGTGAAAGTTTTAACGAGGAATCCAGATGATTACTTGCGTGAGACGAAACGAGATATTCACAAAGGTAAAACCTAACATGCAGATTTCTAACCTATCGTTTTGTCAACAAAAATATTGGGTAAAAGTGTAGTTTACCTCCACCCAGCACAGATTTAGTCAATTTTGACGCGACTTCCTACGTGAAAAATCTATAATTTTTCAATCACATAACAATAATTGATCAAGTTTGATTCACATACTAATTCATTGATTTAGTCCCCAGGAACTACGATCCTGTATTGCATCCATTTGAAGCTCCAAGAGAGTACACACGAGCTTTGAATGCCGTCAAATTAGACAGGGTTTTTGCGAAACCATTCATTGGTAATTTAGAAGGCCACAAGGATTCAGTATCATGTTTATGTAAGCATACGGAGCGTCTCCCAGTGCTGTTAAGTGGATCCTTTGATGGGGAAGTGAGAATTTGGAATCTACCTCAGAGAACATGCAACCGTAATTTCTTGGCTCATGATGGAAATGTCACAGGTATTACAATCAGTTCAAATCCCGAACAATTCATTACAATTGGAGACGACAAGACTATCAAAACTTGGAAATTAGAAAAACCTGATGATGAAGAAGAAGAACCACTAAATACAATCATTAGCAAGGTATGTATGGATCTATAGCTAGAACTTGAATCGTACTTAAATTGAAATGAATTGATGGTTGATTATTGGTTTATAGACTATTATAACTGGAATTACTCACCATCGGTCTGGTCCTTATTTTGCCACTTGTGGAGAAACATGTAATTTATGGGAAGACACCAGAAATGAACCCGTTCGCACTTTCAAATGGGGTGTAGACAGCTTACATGATGTTAAATATAATCTTGTGCAAACAAATTTACTTGGTAAATAAATATTGTATAATAGAATGTCACAAGAGATTCTCAATATCATTAATTCATATTATTTGTTCTCAATTTTCTAGCTGCATGTGCAAGTGATCGCAGTATAATTCTGTATGACACGCGAGAAGTTGGTCCACTGCGACGGGTTGTCATGAAGTTACGTATCAACAGACTCTGTTGGAATCCTATGGAAGCATTTACATTCACATGTGCTAGTGAAGACTACAAGTAAGAACTTTTCTGGCAAATTGTATATGAATGAAGCAACGTTGTAATAGAATCAAAATTGTTAAAAGTATCTACCAAGTACCAAAATTATTAAAATAGTAATTTTTATTTTCAGCCTCTACACTTTTGACACTCGTAAATTGAAAAGCCCGGTCAATGTTCATATGGACCATGTTGAAGCTGTTACTGACATAGATTACAGTCCTACAGGCAAAGAATTTGTGTCTGGTAGTTACGATAAATCAATTCGAATTTTCGAAGTCAACAGAGGTCATTCACGGGAAGTTTATCATACTAAGAGAATGCAGAGACTCACAAGCATTGCATGGTCTCTTGACAATAAATACATTTTGAGTGGAAGTGATGAAATGAATATTCGAGTTTGGAAAGCCAGGGCGTCAGAAAAGTTGGGAGTGGTAAGAAGCAATTTCTCTATGTAGTCTGCGTTCAAATTTTTTTTTTTCAATACGTATGTTTCATAATCATTTTCAAAAGAATCTTTCAATCCGTGTGTCTGATAATTCTGTATCTTCCTGTTACTTTAATGGATTGGTGAGGTCATTTTAATAATCAGCCAATTTAATCTAAATTTTTTGCTTTTCTAATTCTCAAGCTAAAACCAAGAGAGAAAGCTGCTCTGAACTACAGCGAAACATTGAAAGAGAAATTTGCAAGTCATCCACAAATCAGACGAATTGCTCGCCACAGACAAGTACCAAAACATATCTTCAATGCACAATCAGAGCTGCGCAACATACGAGAGAAAACGAAACGCAAGTACGTACATACTTTGATAATTTGTGTAGATTGGAAGACTTTAAATACTGCATATGATTCTATAATGAACTACTCTATTATTTTTGCAGAGAATCCAACCGGCGTGTTCATTCAAAGAAAGGAGATGTACCTTTCCTTTCAGAAAGAAAGAGACATGTTGTTCGAGAAAGGGAGTAGATCAAAAACAATGTGTCTGGTTTATATACTGTATAATAAAATCATTAACTTTATACTAGAAAATTTCTCAGTAATTTCATTACACACTAATTAATCATGTGAGGTAAAGGATTGTAGGATTGTAATAAGAAGAGATAACGTTTAATAAATAATTTTATTATTTAAATTATACGACGCAACGGCATAATGGTTCTTAGAACGTTACAAATCTGAAGCAGCAATGAATATCCAGTTTAGCAGAGACTTTCGACAGGCCTTGTTATCAGCGTAATTTTCGATCCTTTGTTGTCGAAGTAGTTATGTGATTATTTTAGCGCAATTAGATAACGACGTTTTGAGTAACTGCTATGTTTTTCTTTGATGAGGTCTCTTACCCTTAGTACTACTGAACACACTGGTATCTTACTTTTACTCTAGAAGTCATGAAATTGTTGCTAATTGAAGCGATTTAGCATGTCTTAGTATAAAAGTGGAAAAGAGGCAGTGTAGTGACTGTTTGAAGAAATAAATTCGATATCCAAAATTGATTAGATTTGATTTCGGTTGTAGGAAAACTATCTGTTTTCCAAAAAAATTTTACTGGCAGTAATATTAGATAAACCAATTTATGAAAGAAAATTATTAACCATTTTACTCATAATTTTCAAACTTAATTTTCTGGCATCGTTCCAGTAGCTGTGAGACTAAGGGCGTTGAGACCCCGATATATGTTTTATTTTACTTCGCTCGTTTTGTCACGTTCAAGCTTATATCGCGTTTGTTTGTTTTTCTATTTTCGACGGTTCTCTTTTCGTTCTCTGTAATTTATTCTCTAGTCTAGTATGAAAAGCTAACATGTTCACCTTGTGTGCTTTAAAACTCATTTATCATCTTTTCTTCCGAAACGAAGAGGCTATTCAATATTATTTTTTTTTCTCGAATTACGAAATGTATTATCTACCGAATACTTATACAAACTCGAACGATTCTTTTGGTCAAAGTCGCAAGGCGTTTTATAGCACAGCAGATGAATATCTTGAGCTTAACATACTTTCTCCCTGCTGATAAACTTAAGCGCACGACTCTTCTGTACAAGACTAGGTTACTCGAGCGATCATCGTCAAGAGTTGCCATCCAGCTACTTTGAGACTCAGTCCTCTCACTCTTAATTAAATACAATCGACATCGCATAACAGTATACATAATTTATATACAATATCAACACATTTTGCATTTGTTTTATCCATTTATCGTTAGCATCATTAATTTTTTTGTTTCTTTTCTTTACACATCAACGCTTTATTTTGTTCTCGTTCTATGCAATATATCATCTCGCGACGCTAAAACTTGATCGAGTTTTTCGCGCGAGCGCGCATCGACGTTACGAGGAATCAATAATAGTATCGATAATAGTCATATCTATATATATCAATAAGCGTCGGTTGAAAAAACAATTTTCCACCGACGTAAACGAGAATCGGTCAGTATTCGCAGTCTCTCCAGCGGTAACGAACAATCCTCCATTCGCCAATCTCACTTTGAACAACTATATACGCGTCTTTTCCTTCGGCGACGCTCGCGGATCGCAATCGAGAGGGAAGGGGGAGGACAAAAATCCTACGGTCCAACGCTATTCATTCGAGAGACGGACAAACGCGCGCAAATCGGTCTCGTTATTTCGAAACGAGACTATGAACAAACGTCGAACGTTGCGAAAGTTCGCGCGTTGCACGAAGGGTCTCCCCGGCGCGGCGACGGTACAATTTTTTCACTCGCATACTCGAACTGCGTGAGATATGCGCGTCGCCTCGAGTCGGTTTAGTCCGATCGAACAGGGGGGGGGGGGGAAGACGCTCGCGGCATCCTGGGCTCTCGTACTTTTATACCGACTATAAATAAACTATGTAAAACTACGATAGTTCGCTTACACGTCTAAGCAATGACTTACGAGCACATATCACCGAAACGGCGGCTTCTCCGCCCCTTTTTCGAGAGCGAAGTTTGCGGGGCACGATGCGAGCGCGGTTTCGTTATCATATATATATATATCCTTTGTAGTTCGTTCATCTTTTTTGCCCTCCTACATTAATGCTCTTACGCGATTCCATCAAATATTTCACCTCGCTTCTCCCTATTTCCCTCGTCCGATGCAGCTGCGCTGGCGCGCGCGCCTGCACCTTTTTCTACCCCTCATCCGCTTATACAAACGATAACGAAATTGAATTTCGACGTCGAGAGTATTTACTATTCTAATCAGATCAAGTGTCGTACTCTTGTTTTTTTCCTCTCCCATAATCCGACTGGCAGTGTCTGAAATTCAACTATTCTCGTCGTACAACGATACGTTTTAAAAAACGGGCTCCCGATCGAATGAACTCCACGGGTTCTGGATGATAATTCGAATACATGTACAGGCGATTCGCATGATACGCGATCTATGCAGGTGCCGCCAACGGGACGCCACGTGGCTTACATTTTTTCGAAATCTTCTCCGATGCCGATCACACAGAGCTTGAAGTATTTGTAAAATGTCCCAGCCGTATTGCCAAGATGGAATTTTGAAATATTTTATAAATCTTTCACTGAAATATTTCTGTCTCCGGAAAGAGAGGCTGCATCGAGATATTTCATGAGAAATTTGTGAAAGCTTTCAGCTACATGAATTTGAAATATTGCGTTGGAAGATTTCTGAAATGTTTGTGCAATATCTTATCGACATCCGTAGAATCTTTTATGAAATATTTCTGAAATATTTGAAATGAAGTCTTTGGCGAAAGATTTCTGAGAAGCTCCCAGCAAGTACGTGCATTTGAAATATCTATGAAAGATTTATCAAATATCCACGAAAGGATTCTGAAATATTCCTGAAGTGTGGCAGGCTCAGGCAGAAATATCACGCGAGAGATTAATGAAAGATTCGTCTGATGTAGAATTGAAAAATCGGCTTTAGAAAGCTTTCACTCAAATAATTCAGGCTCTGTGCTTGCGGTTATTATTCGTTCGCAAGTGTGTACATTCGTCGAGAGGGGGGTTAGGGGTTGGGGAGAGTAGAAGGGCGGCAAGGTGAATCACGAGGAGCTGGTTCAGTTGGGTCGGAGGCCAGCGGTGGTAGCGGCGCCGCAGAGTAAGAAGCGCCTGGCGGCGCCGAGCCGGGGCAGGACGAAGCAGTAGCGCAGCTCGGCGAGGACGTGGCGCCAGGTGTAGCCGCCCGGGTAGGGGGGCGGTGGGTCGCCCGCCGGCGCCATAGGCCTGGCCTATACGTTGAGGTCGGCCATCATCTTGCGAAAGTCGGCGAGGGTGTTGTAGTCGGGGTCGGAGTCTATGTCGGCAAAGTCCCTGCTCGAGTCGGCCTTGGCGAAGCTCGGGTTGTACCGGCTCAGCGACAAAGGGCACGGCAGCAGCTCCGGCATCACCGAGTGGTGCGTTATCAGCGACGTCAGCGTCGTGAATTCCTTCGTGAAGCCCTGAAAAATAACACGCATTTTGTAAAATTTACTGTTTAAAATTCATTAATCAAAATTCACTGTTATAGTTACTGTGAAATTTCACTGTAGCCCAGTGAAAAACATTTCATTGAATCTCACAGTGAGATGTTCTTCGCATGGAATTTCGGAGAGTATACAAAGAAAATCTATTATCCGCGCAAGATCAGCTCTAGGAGCATTGCCAGTATTTCGAAAGATTGCGGCTCGATAATATTCTTCATTTCAATTCAATCGACTCGCGATGAAAATGTTATTTCGAATTCGCTCGCGTGGACACGATGTGTACCAAAGTCGTCGTGCGTGGGAAACAAAGTCGTGTTTACGTACGGATTATTTAGCGGAGATAAAAAATTAATTTCGAAATGATTTACTCGAGCTGGCCGTATACGGGTTAGCGTGCAATAATTTATCCGTGTTTTGAGAATATGAATATTAACGAGGCGCGCTGTGCTCGGCCGGCTCGAATTCATCATTGGAAAAGCAATATTTGACTCTGTTGCGAAGTATACAGAAGGGGGAGGGGGGGGGGACCGACCCGTAGCCAACGTAGTTTCTCTCTCTCAAGCTACATTATAGTATATTTACAACCGGAGCAACGCAACGTGTATACATGGACGCCCGCTCACGGGCCATATGCGCGAGTCCAGCGGGGTTCAACGATTCTTTCGGAATCTCTCGAGGGCTTGTAGAACGCGAAAAAAAATCGAGCCCGTCGCGAGCGATCAAACTTTTAGCCCCCCATATATACACACTCGGGCGAAAATAGGGTCAGCGAGAAAAGAGGCAATGTATAAAGGAGACAGCCTAGGCACGTGGGTTCTAATTAAAATCTCCATACGCTTAGAAATTGCGTATGGTGCGCGCGTGTAGAGCGCTTTGCTCCTAATTAACGCGCGATTGATTGCGTACACGCACGGGCTAATTAGTCCGGGCTCGCGGCGGCAGTGAGCCGGCGCGAAATATAGGGCGCTTTGATTTTTTTTCTCTCTCCGGCGTACGAGAGGCGCGATGGCCCGCGTGCTCGTGCTCCCGTTTCCCCAAATAGAGCGGCGCGCGCGAGCGGCTCAGTCCTGCGAGCCCGCGGAATTTCGTGGAAGAAATTGCCTCTTACGTGCCCGCGTTGACACACACACACACACACACACACACACATACGTACACAAAGCCTACCTTCTCCTCCCGGACGTTGGATCAACTAATTCGAGCAGCCCTCGGCCCGTATGCATTTTTTACCCTCCACCTCCTTCTTTTCTTTCCCCTTTCGTTTTTCATTCCCCCGAGCCGTGCCGCGACGTTGGATGGATTGGCTCGGGAACATTCTGCGATTCGGACAAGCGTGTTGAAACTACCGCGGAGGATTGATCGGTCTTTTTTTTTTAGTTCCGAGCGATAAATTCGAGGATAGTTTGTATATCCCTCGTTTTCTTTTTCCGAAGCGCGTCGCGTCGAGTGTGAATCATCCTATAAATACATCGGACTTTGAACTACGTGCTTTACTCTCTTAAATCCCAACTGCGTGAAAAATCACTGCGCGATGGCGCGGATGAGTTATTGAGTGAAACTGCTGTGGCGTTTCACGTATAATACAAGTGAATATTCACTCGAGTGCCAAGAGATTTTATAGCAAAAATTTTTACATAAAATTCACAGTGTATTGCTGGAGCTTCAGAGACTGAGTATATTATGAAAATGATTTCTTTTGAAACTATATGATTACGAATCATGATGAATTCTCTTCATCTGAATCTTGGTCATCTAGGGTAGAGCCATAAACTCAGTTTCCTGTGCTCCGACGACACTCCGGTGAATTTTTACTCGACTCTTTGCTGATTCAAGATACAGTTTGCTGTCAAATCTCATGGAGCTCGAGTGTTAATATTCACTAATCACCCGGGTTCAACTCAACAATGTACATTGATTTTTCACTTTCACACAGTGAATTTTCGCTGTGAGAATTCGAGAGAGGCACACTTGTGCGATTCGCCGAGATGCTTCCGGCGATTTGAGAGACGATGCAGTGAAACCAAGAGAGTAAGATGGCGTAACGAGCGAGGCTCGCGTGTAAAAAATGTGCCGGACACGCGTGACGGACTCTTTGATGATGCAAGGCGTCCTCGAGCTCAATCTCGGAGGCTCAGAGCTTGAAAATTCAACAGGGCGCGAAGTGAGGGTGGCGAGGGGAAACAAGCTCGCGCGCGGTGCTCGTCGTAAGCACTGTAACGCGGACTTTGAGCCGCGCCGAAAGAGACACGCCGAAAAAGGGCCAAGCGTACACGCGTTGCGCGCGACCCTAATCCGGAGTATAAAGCGCGGCTCTGTATGTACGGGACGCCCGGTGCAAACACGGCCCCGGGAAACTCGCTCTCGGAAAGTGTGTTATTAGGCTGGCGAAATTCGCGCGGAAAGACTGGGGGGAGGGGGGACCCTCGGGGGAGACGCGCGGCTACACATACACTTCCTTCTTGTCGTCGCGCTCGCGCAACTTTGCCGAAGGAAATTATACTCGGGCGGGTCGATCGAGGAGAGCCGCGCGGCTTAATTGAGACGGATTCAACGGTGTCTAATTGGCCGAATTCATGCGGCTTCTTTATCCTCGGGCTTTTCGCGGCAAGCCGGCGCTTTCGCTCTCCGTTCAACTTGGACTAACTTTTCCGAATCGCGGCCGGTGCGGGCGAAACAGTTTCGCGGTGGCGGCCGCGCCATGTATAATAAGCGCCTTTTACACCGCGGCAGAAGCAAAAGCTCTCCGAGAGCTGAGAGACCGGATAAAAGTGTTGAGACGTGTCGAAATTTACACTCGTAGCTTTACGAAGATTTTCGATTTTCGAAGCGTTACTTTTTTTTTCATGGATCTTCTATACCGATCACTGCTGATTCGATGCGCGTAAAACGTGTGAAACGTATGTAAAATCAGCCGCACGCGTACATATAGCGATATAAATGCTTACGGATGAAAAAAATGATTATATCTTGGGTAAATGTTATCATCGAATCTCCAAATAGTGCATTTCGCAAAAGAGTCGAGCATCGTATTTCGGACCAAAATCGAATGCCGCGACGAGACGCGAGTGTGTTACAATGCGAGGCGATGTCGACGGTCAACCACACGGAATCGGTCGAACATTTGATAAGTCGGTTCGTTACCCATGCGCGACTGTAAAAAGAGGTGGTTACCCGTGTGCGAGGAGTACGCACCTTGATTTTGTAGCCCTTGTTGGTGCGCATGATGAGGTAGTGGGCGATACCGCTGGGCTGGAACTCGCGGGGCACCCGCAGCGACAGGGCGTAGCAGCCGGGCTTGCTCGTGCTCTCGCGCACCATGAACGCCCCCTCCGGCTCCTGGCTCAGCACCTCCAGCGTTATCTCCCTATGAACCAAGACCGAATGCGTTACTTCAGAATCCCTTGGCGTGTCTGTCTCGGTTGTACATTTGCGCACGACACCGATAGTCAAAATCAACTTGACATCAACGAATTTTAGCCCTGCCGTGTAGTGAAAATTCGACGATATCAACAGGTAAGATAGTTTTACAAATTCAGTCATTTGATAATATATAACCCATTCGTCGTCGGTTTCTATCCAATACGAATAACGTGATATCTTTCAAGCTTACAAATAAATTAATTTTATAGCCAATTTTCAATTATAATTTCACATTTGGTCTATTTGGATTATTCCGTGGCGAATTGGAATCGCTCTAGGAGCAAGTGATATTGGCATCGGTGGAATGTATTTTCCTCCCGAAGCAATTTTATCAATATGATTGAATCTTCGTCTAATTGCGGCTCCAGCAAATTCGCCAACTGCAATCGAATCATTCCGACTGTATCAAAGTTTCTCAGTGAATTTCTCAAATTCCTCAATCTCAAGACGTTTTTGCTTTTGTTACTCGAGCTGCCCGAACGACGGATCGTTTTCATACCCAGCATAGCATATATAAGCACAGAAATCACATTGTAAAAAAAACAGAAGAGGAAGAAAATTTACTTTGTTATAGGCATTTTTATCTTTAAAACGCGAAAATAATAATTTATACACAACGATTTGTCTCTGTGTAATATCTCGGAACTATATAATTCTGTATACTTAGAATCCCGTCCGAATTCGATTTTTGTAAGGAACTGGAATCACATTGATTTTCGCGAATAGCCTCGGGCAGGAGAGAGTTGGCTTGACGAGCAATTTTTGCCATCTGGCGCACGACTGCACGGGAGGATTCATCGTGCCAACTCATCCGGCGTATTTGTTCAAGAACATTTCAAGACTATTGAAAAGCCGAGCGCCAGGAAGATTGGTTCGAGAGGGTTATCGAATTTACAAACAGTTCACTCGAAAATCAATGAAATATTCGATATTCTGTGTAGACAATTCACGTTCTACCGATAAATAGGTGTTATTTCACCGGAAAGTTACCCAAAATGACCATTTCGTGCACCACGCGAAATATACATCGATTTGTAAGAATTTAAAAAACTCTAAGAGCAGTGTGATTTTGCGTACCTGGGTATACCGGCCTGGAACCAAGGGGCCCGCCTCAGCTCGCCCTCCTCCGCCCGGTTGTTCAGGCTGTCGTGTCTCTCGGGCAGCGGCGGCGGCGGCGGCGTCGGCGTCGACCCGAGCAAGCTGCCGTCCGCCGGCACCGAGCTGCTCGACGTGCTGATCTGCGAGCGCCGCTTGCCGCACTTGTACTCGCTGTCCGTGTTCTGCGCCAGCCTGCCAAACACACACACACACACATCTGTGTAACCAGGGGCTGTCATTTATCATCGGCTGCTGTGCAAACTCTCCGGATGTATGGATAAGAGATTTCACTCGCAACTTTTGACTCGCGTGTTTCATTTAATCCGATTTTTATCAACTTTACTCGGTTGGACTTTATAATAAATATATAAACTATATAGAAACCTCTGATTTAACTCTACAAATATGCCAAATTCAGAAAAAAATGTATATTGATGTTGAGTTAGATATATATATGCATGCACTCGCCATTGAAACTATTCGCATTTTCCATCGATACATCGCTAGTGCGTTATCAATGTTCATAGAAATATTGCTCTCTTTTCTCTGAATTTAAAAAAAACACACACGAAAAAATTTCAATAATTCCAACGTTAAATTGATTTACTTCAATCATTGAAATAACATTTTGTTTCATTTCCTTAAAAAGCCTTGTAACAAAATAAGAGGCCCTATATTTTTCGCGTTGTTATGATTTCTAGGAATATACTCTCATCCAATTATCATCGTTGTGCTTTCAAAATAAATTTCTCGTTTTATTTTTAATCCAGGAGTAAAAACTTTTATGGAATACCTCAGCTATACACATATATAGGCAACTATAGTTCATGGAAAACTCGCTCGAGAGGATGTACACGTTGGGCAATGCACCTTGAATTTGCGAAATTCCGACGAGTCGATGAAAAAAATTCACCTCTCAATTTACGGAAAAGATTGGAAACGGTGGAGGAGGGAAGCCCGAGAGCGGGACTTTACAAGCCCGATAAATCAATAGGACAAAAATCGAATGAAAAGAACCGCGAGCGCTAGTGGAAAAAACAGCAGCACGCCCACGCACCAGAAACAATGGGGGCTTGCTCAGGTGTGTACCGTTGATCCGCGGGATATATATATAGTAACTCGCTGGTCTCTCTCTCCCTTTCTGGGCATATGCTCTCAGAAATATAGGATCTTGGTTCAAGAAGAAAAATCAGCTTGACGCTACAACAGGAAGCTTTACTCTAGTACCAAGACAATTTTTTTTATCCTACTCTCTAAATTCCTTACAGTGAAAGATGACTGTACTACAATGAATGTCACTGTAACTTACAGTAAAACTCGGTAACTGATGTACTTGCAGTCAATAACAAGCGACTGTGAATACAGAAAACTGCAAGTAGAATAGAAAAAGTTTCACCGAAGATTGCGGTGAGATTTTCCCTGTACGGAATTTTGAGAGCAAAGGGATAAAATGTCTCGTTGCATCTGATCAAAGTGATTTTTCTTACGGAATCAAAAGGTACATACCTGTTGTTCTCGATGTTGAAATTCTTGGAGGTGTTGATGGTGTTGTCGAGGCTGTCGCTGGTCGGCGGCAGTTTGCCGTAGTGCTGGTGCGGCTGGAGCCTCGTGTCCGAGTCGACTATCGCCTCGTTTATGTAGCCGCCCGAGTGCGGCCTCGTCGTCGTGGGCGAGGTCGGCGTACTGTCCCCGCTCACCAGTGGACAACTGTCCTCTTCCCCGTTAAGCCCCAGCACGTCTCGTCCGCCTGCAAAATTCCCGACAACCCGTCAATTCCACCCCCGATTTCACTCCTCTCTAGTCCCGATTCCTGTACGGCCCTTTGTCGAAACGTACATCTTCCAACTTGCAAATTTACATCCCAGCGAGTATAACGATCGCTGTTCTAACGAGATGGGAAAAAATAGTTTGCTTCTACTCTACATGTTTTTTCAAAGTTTGTTCAATTCGATTAGATATCGTGTTTTCAATAATTGTTAAGAAACATTAAGTTGTCCATATATACATTTTTCAAGGATAGTCCGTGCTTTATCACATGTCTAGTGAAAATTTACCCTTGCAGTCAAAGCTGCCAAGGTAAACTACTCCCATCAGTTTTCAGTACTCCATGGTATAGTAAAGTTAATGGCATATTCGATGTTTTTATCTCGACGGCATAAACTTTTTGATGAATCATTATTAGTTAAAAGTGAGTATATCTATTGTCAAGAACGAAGAGAGACATGTTGCACAGCGTGACATTGTTGCCTAGCGTGAGAATGGCTTCTCGAAAAAGGATAGTATATAGCGGATGAAAATAAATTCAACTCACTGGTGAGGCCCATGGTGAGGCGTTTTATGAGGGGCGGCTTGTCGGTGAGCCGCTTGTAGGAGTTGAGCTCGGTGGGCGAGTTGCTCTCCTCGCTGCTGGGCGTGCTCTGCTGCGATATGCTCTTGGCCGTCCCGCAGCCGTCGTCGCCGTGCAGCGAGCCCAGCACGTTGCCGAAGCCGTGCGGCCGCAGACCGGGTATCGAGTTCGGCGCCTGCTCCGTCCCGACAACAAAAGAACGCCCCCCGTCAAAAACAATGCTCCAGCACAGCCCGATTCTACACCGGCAGCGGCACAATGCCCGCGAAAAATGATACGCTAGCCCAATTCCAAGGATTACCGATCCCAGCACAGCCGGGGGTGAACGGCCGCGAAAGCGTATCTCGTGAGCTCCTTACACGATATTACTGGGTCACGGGGGGAGAGAAACGCGGCTGATGTGTTCCTACGCCTTATTAGTAGGCAAATTCGATTTTTCCGTAAATGCACAAAGGGAAGAATTTGGAAATCATATAACGCAAAGTTCGATGAGGGAAAAGTCGATGAAAAAATGCTTTAATGTATGCGGAAACGAGGTTTTTCCGATATAGCGAGGCTGGTATTTCCCGATCAAACTTGTGATTATACACAAGACGAACAAAGTGAACCGTCGTATATACAGAGGATGAAAATTGATACGGTACCTTGACGCTGGTCAGCCGAAGTGTGGGCGAGTTGCTGCCTATCTGGAGGTTCATATCGCCAGTGGGACTAGTGCAGCTTCCGTCGTCGCTACAGCTATTGCTAGACGAAGTTGTCTGCTGGCGCAGCTGCTGACTCGCCTCCCAGACACTCGATGCCGGGCCGCCTATAATCGCGTTCTTGTTGTTGTTGTTGTTATTGTTGTTATTGTTGTTGTTGTTGTTATTGTTGTTGTTGTGGGACGAGTCACAACCGACTAGTGATTTATTCTGAAACAATGAACATTTAGGTTATCGAATAGCAAAGAATACCCTAGTTTTTTTTTGGTATATTTCAATATATAGTATTGTGCGGAAATAATTAGGTTTCATTATTCTGTTCATCGATCCGATCAGGATCCGAGCTAATGCGAGGGAGTGAAATCCGCGAGATTTGACAGTTTGACCTGAACTTAAGGTAAGTGTACCCAATATGCGCCACCCTTTGTATTTCATATATACGCGCGTCTAGAGCATCGCCGCGGCACAGGATCTTGTCGGTAATACTAAATAATGAGGAAAGAAAACATTTTCACCGATCGGGAACCCTTACACCAACTTGTTAGAGCTCGTTTTATCCATTTTTTCACCAATTTTCATTCTCGATCTAATTTTGCTCAGGTACGTGCGAATTTTTTTAATACCCTTAAACTGGGCCAAAAAAATCGAGCGATATATCATTCGATTCCTTGACATTCCATCTATATCATCCAATTTTTTTTTTCATCTTACGCCCTTTTCATCAACCGTTTCAATAGCTCTTCGTTATTTTTATCAAATGTACCCAATATGCGCCACCCCTATTTTCTCGTTCTAGCTGCTACAATCAACCCATTGATGGTAAATATCCGCCAAATGGTCGAAAGAAAATTTAGTGTAAGCTCTGGAGCAGGTCAAGAAAGGTGAGATATCGCAGAGGATGGCTTCGACTATATATAAGATACCTCTTCGAACATTTCAACGATATGTTAAGTATCGTTACTATATTAAACAAAACATGTATAACTAATTTTGTAATATATAACTTTTTTTGTTATTTATTTATAGTATTAGTTATACAAAGTATTAAACAAAAAAAGTTACATTTAGTAAGAAAATTGTATTTTATTCATTTCAGACATGCTTCATGCTTCAAATCGGATGAAAAGAAGTATTTTCAGGGTGGCGCCATATTGGGTACACTCAAAATTTTCAAAACGCTGCATCTCAGCGTAAAACTGTTTAAATTAAATAAGACTTAGCTCATTTTGAAGGTATTGAGTTGACCTTTCATTTGACACCAATTACGTTAGAAAATTTCCATTTGACGCGGTGTAGTGACCTTTCTCGCTTAGGTGGCGCATATTGGGTACAGGTACCTTACATAATTATGCTCATATGCTGAGAACCGCCGTGTGAGTTTCCCCACCCGAGAAAATTTTTATGATTTAACGAACCCGAACGATTTGCGTGGAAATCACTTTGATTTCAGATGTAATTATAAATTGAGAGACTCTAGACGTTCTGTAGCGCACGAGAACATTTTTATATTTCTCTCGATTCGAAATAACATTTTCTTCCCGCTCGGAGGGCGCGCATTTAGTTTCGAATAATTTGCGGAGTTGAACGAATCGCTCATCTAAATTCATCATACACTATCGAGCTGACTTTTCAACCTGAGGAAATTTGCGAGCATAACGAGCAATATAATCACAAGGAGTAAATGCTTTCCTTCGAATTGATTTATCGAATGGATAAAGCGCGTGTGACGTGCGAGAGTAGCGCCGCGGGCCAGCTCGAGAGCTCATTATTGCGCCAAACACTTTTTCGTATATCTCGCGATCCTGTATAACGATACGAATACACAGCAGCTGTTGCTGCCGTCTCCTCCAGCGACAATGTATTCGATAAAGTAATATATGTTGCTTAGCGAGCTCGATTCTGTATGTTTTTCTATATGAGCGTGCGCATATATCAATATGCAATCGTGCTACGCGTATATTGAATCGGGAGCCAATTATTTCGATCAGACGATATCCAGGGGGTTTTCTCACTCGAGTATGCTGTCCCAGGGGAAGTAGCATCGAGTTCTTACTGAGTGCTGCGCTCTCTTAAATGTTTACAGTGACAAACCAGTGTATGGAAGTGAAAAATCTTTATGTGAAGGTGGACGAGTGGTCGATTTGAATCACAATGACATTTCACAGTATGTAGCACTCGAATGTCATGAGGTTTTTTAGTAAAAGTTTTTAAAACTATCGAATAATCATACGGCTAGAAAGCGAATTTATTCACTTGCTTTATATAGAAAACGTTGCTCCATCCTATTGTTTATCCGCCTTCATTCAGCGATTTTTCTCTTTTCATATATACAGCGGTTTATCAATGGGGTATTTTTCACTCGCACATACAGACTTTTTCCACAAGCATCCAAGAGAGCGGGCTCACGAATGAATAAATACTCTTCATTCTTGCCAGTATCAACCGCGAGCTAGTCGGTTCAGATTAGAACGAGCTCTGGCAAAGCACAGCAAGCTGTAAGCTGACGAGATAAAAAAGTCGAATGCCATCGAGTTTGACGCGTGTGCCACGTAGTACCAAAAAAATATGGAGTAAAAATCCGTGTATTGACGCGCCTGATAGTCGTGGCGAAAAACTCATCGTGTATTTTCGCGCCGAAAGATTTGGGCAAAAATTCGACAGGCGGTCGATTGAAACATCTCGACGCGCGCGCGCGAGCAGCTCGGGGAGACGATTCGAGCGGCGCAGCCGTGCGGTTGCGGTGGCGCGACGAATGCGGCTATAGTGCGTGTGTGTATGTACACAGAGCACAGACTTCACACGGATCGTCGAAAGAAAAAAGACGCAAAATCCACACACGAGACCCGCTCGGCAATTTCCAAGACGCCGCGAGTCGTATAAATTACGCGTCGCGCGCACGTGTGTGTATATTAATAATAAGGCGCGTCGTCACGCGAGGTAGAGACTCGAGCTGCCGAGCTGAGGGACAACAACGCGGCCCTTTCACGCGCCTCGAGCAATTACACGATTCGCTAAGTGAACGCTTTCTCACTGTTTGTACGTGCGCGGCTCGCTTCTCGCGGATGCGCCATTTGAAAGGACGACTCTGTCGACTCAACGGCGGACAATCAGCGGACGTTTCCTGCTGCTAAATTATTCTTTTCGCTTTTTCGTATGTATATCGTTCCTTTGAGTGTTTAAACTCGTCGTTGTTGTTGCTATAAACAGATCGGTTGGTTAGCCAAACGTTTATCCCGATTTTGTGTGCGATTATTTGGTGCGCTATGCGACTCGCGGGAAGAGAGTAGTGATATCAGGCTCTCGGATCTTCTACTGAAACTTCTTTGGATAGTTTTTAGGGGACGGGACGTTTGGCTTTTCTTCAAGATCATTTTAGATTATACATGCGCATATCCAAAGTATACCTACGGGCACGCGATCAATCAGAAACTTCCGGTAAGATTGTCTCCTTGTCAGTACTTGTATCGAGTTTGGCTCTTTCGTATTCACGACTTGATTAAAATCGAGAACGTATCTCCGAGCAAAAGCGCGCGGCGAGGGGTGCTGACATCCGCACCCATATATTTGTCATTTTCTTCCTTCGCGAAAATCCGATAGCCCACACAACGGCGCTCCAACCGTTCGCTATACGCAAGTTGAGCATTTGAATACCTTTCATTCAACATTTGTACATCGTTTTCCGTTTTGAATTGCCGATGTTTTTTTATTCTATGTCAATTAGAAAGAAAAACTAAAAATTAGTCTTGGCTTGTTCTGAGTCTCTGATGAAGTTTGAGTCGCTGATTCGAGGGAATAGCAGATTTCACAAAAGTGAAAACAGAACCGAATTCATGTTTTCCAAAGGATGATTTGAAAAAAGCTCACAACCACAGAGGGTAAAAAAGGCGACGAGAATTTCAAAGTTAGACGAGAAAAAAAGTAAGAAAAAAATTTCCCTAGCAAATCTAAAGAGATCAATCAAATGACCGGCCTATTAGTTTCGAAATACTTCGTACACGCGGAGCGAAGTTCGGAAGGCAGAAAAAAAAACAAATGAAAAAAAACCCGACGCATGTGACAGGGCATTGAAAGAAACTGGGCGGGCGCGTCGCGCGCGAGCGACATGGAAAGCGGGAGCCGGTGGGAAAAGGATAATAACGATCGAAGGCGTTGGCGGTGGGCTTTTAGCGGGCTTTTCTAATTGAAAGGCGAGCGCGCGTGTGTCGGTGCGGTTGGCGTGCGGGCGCGCATTGAGCAGCCGCTCAAAGCTGCAGCAGCAGCCTGGGAAACTTCGTTTCCGATTGAAAAGCCGAGCTTTCCCTCCCTCGCATCTCGGCTTATTCGTCGCTCCGAAATTCGGCGTGTGAATGAGACCTACCTACCCCTTTCTCGGCTGCACGCGCGCGTGAATCTATAATTAGTTGGCGCAAGGAGCGACGGCGAGAGAGAGAGAGAAAAAGTTGGCGAGAGCTGAATACAAAAGAATCGCGGCTCCTTCGAGACGACGACGAGTTTTTCGCCGATATAAGCCGTGCGTGTGTGCGCCCCGTGGCTGCTGCCGCGCCCTGCTGCTTGTAAGTACTCGTGACGCTTTCGCGTGGCAGCTACCAACGACGCGTTGGTATTGTCGATTGACCCGAGTAATTGCCCTCGACTGCTTCGAGCCTCGCGACCTCGTTGCGTCGAATCGTCGATTCGCGTCTTCCATTAATTCGCAGCTGGTAATGATGTGGCACAGCCGTGAGTACTTTTACTTCTACAGACCTCGCTGAAAATCCGATCTCGGCTTCGTTAGGTCGCCAAAAAACATGGAGAATCATTTTCCATTTTTTTTTTCAACTCTTGTATTGAACATTGTAATGCCATTACAGCTTTTTGCACATCCAATCGATCACCCATGTTATTTGGCCAATATTTATTGTTTATTTCCAATAGCTCATATTACAAATACATGGGCTAACCAGTAGTCAACGCGATGATTACCACACGAATGGTCGCGCGAAATTGAATCGACTGACCACGTTGTTCGGTCACTATTCTTCATTTTCCATGGCTTACGTTGCCCCCATTTGGTATCTGCACCACCGCTCAATAGTGTCGACGATCATTTCCCTGCGCTGCACCGCCAACCGAACAGCACACAGCTCCGATTAATTCGCGCGGTTACCGTTCTGGTTACAGCAGGACCGTTTCCCCCCACATTCGGATTCCATCGGCTTGTCATCCGATTTATTTTATCGCCGCGCGAAAGCTTTCGGCTCGCCGCACGATCCGGTGGTCCCAAGACCCGTCCGGGTGAGAGGTATTCGACGTACTCCCGCGTATATATGTACAACATCATTGGAAAGTTATAAAATATATATATATATATATATGCACACACATATCGAGTATATCGGGACGCGAGTCGTGTAATCCGAGAGAACATTAACACGAATACAGGGATATGCGTTGCAAGTGCGCGATATAGGCGTTTCTCTCTCGGCCAGATCGTTTTATCAGCCTCGTAAAAACGCAATTGCCGGGCCAAATTGCACTGGCGCGCGGCGCAGCTGCGAGAGCTGGGGAAAAAAGATGATCGCGCGAGGCGAATAAAAGGATTGGCACACACCCACGCGGCGGCGGTCCTGTTCTCCTGTTGCTGCTGCTGCTGCTGCTGATGCTGCTGATGCTGCTTGTCCTTGCGAAAGTGCGAGCCGGGCTTTGGGTTGATCACATCGTGGAGCATCGGCTGGCGCTGCAGCTGCGCCACGTACGCCATGCGAAAAGCATTGCCGACGATCGTGTTCAGTTCCTCGGCCTGCAATCAAACCAGCAAAATCACCCGTTAAACGAGCAGCTCGATATAGAACGTATATATGTGTGTGATCCACGTGTCGACGGCCCTCGAGCGGAGAGAGGAGCACGTCCTCCCAGTTTCTTGGGTGCGGGCGAAAGCACATAGCTGTATTTCGAATGGCAGCAGGATATTATTTATCGGTATAGAAATTGCACAACTCGCGATTAATAGGTGAAAAAATCCACTGATTCTCGCCGGTTGTGTAATTTATACTATTTTACAAGTTAGACATACAGAACGATGCAGCAGCTACTCTCTTAAATTTAGAGTAGTATTAATTGCATAACTCGTGAGAATTCACTGTTATTCGTCAGTTATGCTTCAGCTGAGAAACCGATACGTGCCCTTGTTAGTAAAGGCCGTCGATGTGACAATCATCCTACTGGCTGTTTCATTCGAGCGCGTCGTATATGTTGATTTGAGTATACGTATGTACATCCAGGAGAGTTCCCCGAGCGCTATGTGTTTGGGTGAAAATCAAACGAAGCTTGTCAAAGTTGCGAGTGGATCATCGCCAAGAGTTCGCAGCTGACTTCAAAGCTATTTGCACACGCTCTTTATCGCTAATTGCACGGGCCCGTGTACGCGCGCGCGCAAACTTATTTTCGCACTCTCGTCGGCAATTAAAAATCGAGTCGGTTTCAGCCGCGAGTCTCTGAGTTAATTATCCGAGCTATCAAACTCGCCCATGCACTGTTATGTCGTATATGACGAATTGTAGCCAGCACGGACAAAAGCAGCGATCGTTAAAGAGCCGTCTTACACATATCAAATCAACTCTCGCTGCCGCGCCGATATATACGTATTGTCAATACAAATACTCGTGGGGGTGTAGAGGGCGACCCAGATTCGATCGGGAGGGTCGCCACCATCGCTCGCGCGCCTAATGAATTAATTAAGCTGGCGCTCGGCCGGGCCGTTGCTCCGTCAAACCACGCCGCATTCGGACTCATCGGCGTTTTGCATCCGCGCGCGCCAGCACATAGCCGTAATGAGTGTCTTAATTAAACCCGGCTCTCTCCAGGGGTATGCAATCGTCCCGTACTCTTTGAGAAATCCGTATCCTCCGTTACCCCAGTGCCAAGTCCATCGTTATTTATATGATCCGTTTCTTGGTAAACTGTAGAAACGATTCCTATAGATTCAAATGTGAAAGATTGTTTTATTTGAGATATAGTATAACAAAGTTGACGATACGGCTAAAGTGCTCGGATTGAGAATCGTTACGTTGGCTCATTAAATTGTGTTTTCACCCGAGGGCTTTGTCACTCGAGTCCTGTCTCAGATAGCAGTTGTTATGGAATAATGCGAATTCGTGGGCGAATGCTATAGCTCCTAGAGATTTTGCCTCAACATTAACCAAGGGACACATTGTACGCATCGGCACTTACAAAGTCAGCAAAGATCGGTTGACGTATCTCAGCGGTGAATCAAACGACGTAATAGCCGTGGCCAACCCGCGTAAACATCACAACTGCGTTGGGCGAATCGAATAAACTACCTACAAAAGTTTCGGTCGAATCGGCGATCCAAACATCCCAAGTGCCAGCTCGACTGGTGAAAATTTCGCTTTTCCGTATATACCTTTATCCGCGAGCACAATAGACTTTTCAGTATATGTATATTTCCAAGGGATCTTCTCTTCGCGATCTCGAGGCTTCACAATGCCCACGTCGCGGTGCTCGCGGTATTCGTTTTGCCCGCCAAGTCACGGTCAAATGCTTCCGAAAAGGAGGAACTGCGGCACCATATATAAACACACACAATCGATTTATATACACTTATGCATATCGCGTCGACCAGTTTTTCTCCTCGCGCAATAAAGCCCGCGGTTGGATCGCGATCGTTATACTACTCTCTCTCGTTACTCGCGCGGGCGCGCTGATCGAACAACCATCGCATCCTCGGCTAATTGGCTTTCGCGTATATTTCCATAATCGTATTCAGCTCATTAGCGCGCGCGTATATAGAAGTAGCCTTATCAAAAACGTATATATATATATATCGCCCCACTCGGGCGTCATCTCATCTCGACGCCCATACTTTTGCCTTTTCAATTCGTCATGCAAATGGCGAGCTCTGACAGTCGCGCTGGATTTATCGAAAGAGCGAGCGAGAGAGAGAGAGAGAGAGGGGCTTTGAATATAACGGATACGTGGCCTGATTCATTATTGTGTGTGTATATACGCGAGCTACGGGGTAAAACAACACGCGCTTCGGAATAGCCCGGCGCATACGGCGCTCCGAAATAGAAGGGCCGCGGCCGCGCGTGTAAATCCGATTGCCTCTCTCGGCCGCGAGAGCTAAAAATATTGACGCGCGCGCGAGCGCACGTAACCCGCGAAACGTGACGCGACAGACCCCCGAGCTCGGTTCGACGCAAACAGGTTGGATATGCATCTCTCTCTCTCTCTCTCTCTCTCTCTCTCTCTCTCTCTCTCTCTCTCTCGTTCAATACGGCATTGCTCGATGGGTAAGATGGGCGCCCCCTTTGTGTTTCATAACATGCTTCATTCTACGCCGGTGTGTATTTATAGAGGACGAGGGAAGAAAATATTTTGATAGGTTTGCACCAACTGTCAAGTTAGTTTTCTCCATCCTATACGTTCTTTTCATCAATTGTCTCGATGCATAGTCCTTCGTTTTTAGACGTCGAGTGTACGCTCTCCTCCATCCCCCAAGTCCATTCATTTTCTTCCCGATCGCACTCGAGTCCAACACGAGCGAAAAGTCAAAGCCAAACGCGACTTGGCTTAATTCGAACGTACCGAGGTAGTCCCTGGTTTGTCACGACAAATATAGGTTAATTGCTGGCCCGCTCGAGCGGCCCACCTTGACTACGCACACCAAGCCCGTTACGATCCATTTGGATCAGCTGTGATTGTTGATTCCTCCCCGGTGCGATTGACACAGCTGATCGACGCGACGTGCAGAGGCGCGAGCGCAGAAGAAAGCAGACACGCGGCGTGTGCCGGCGACGGAGTCACGTACAACGTCAGCTACATCCGTTATAGACACAATGGGCGACAGCTTCCGCTGGACGGTGGTGGCAGCGGTGAATCAAATGCCAGGCGCGATCACGAAAATTACACGTTTATTCCGAGCGCGCCGGCTGCCTGCAAGTATGTATGTGTGTGGGTAAGGCTGCACGCGCCAAATGTGTTTTGTGCGCGGCTTTCGAGTTTCGGATATCCGGCATCGGGCGCCAAGCTCGCGTGCGCCTCACCGCAAGCCGTATCGCGTACACGTCCCATGTATCCTCTTTGTCCTCTCGCGGACACCTATACACACATTCACACATTTTCGGCTTTTTTTCTTCCGCACTCCGTCACTCGCATGGTACGCGACGACCGGTGGATCCCGTACCATCCCTCTGCAGGCTAATCCCAACTTTTGCCCGACGATCCTTGTGTCATCATATATAAGCATGTACTGCCGGCGGCGGCGGATTCCTCGTGCCTCCGGCACTGTTTAATCTCTACTTCTAGTGAAATTTCACTTTTATGAAAATGTAACTGCAGTTCCACTCAATAGTTCATCCACCTTTATAGTAACTTTTCACTGAAAGCTGAAGAAGGCAGTGGAAAATTGGGCGTACAAATAGATTGATTAATTACGTACAAAAACGTCTCGGCTCCGGGGATCGGACGGTGTTTACCGTAAGTTTTTTAGGTCGTTGAATCCAAATTCAAATTCAAATTCTATTCTAACACTATACCACCGTAACGGCCGAGTGCCACTGGTGCGCGGACCAAGGATCAGTGGAAATACTAAATGTGAGAAACGTGCCACATTGGCTGCTGCAGTCACCTTATTTAGACACCTTATATAACTCCGCGTGTCCTAAAGTGAAACGTACGTTAATTACATTTATAGACGATGTCAGTCGATTCTCGCATCCAATATCCGCACGGCAGAAAAATGATGGCAGCAAACGGTACGTATACTAGACTGCCCCGTCCCCGGCGGGACTCGAGCCTCAATCTTTTGCTATTTGGCCCGCGGATCCTTTTATTCCTGCGTCTCGGTATTTCTCATTTCATCCGTGCGCGGGTATATATACACACATTCACATATATATATACCGCAGTCGATTTGTCGCGCGCGGTTGCCACGTTACATACAACTCGGCAACGCGTCGTCGGAGTTTCGTTGGACCGCCGACGGGACGCAGCTCTCTGCAGTCCCGCGAGAGACGGAGTATAGCCAACTCGCGGGTAAACTAATTTTCGGCAGCGACAATCCTCCGGCTGATTCGGTCAGGCTCGCGCGCGGACGCAATCACTTTCGCGGCCGCGGACGACGAGACACAGCCCCGGGTGCGCGGCCCCGGGCGCGTATACGGAGGACAAAAGCCCAACGATGACAGCCACCCCCTGTTTGCCTCCCGAGAGATATAGTCATCATGAGCGTCGCGGCGCGCCGAATCGCAAGCCTAACCCCCCCACCCCCCCGCCCTCCGATGCTCGACGTTTCATTTTGAAGGCAGCCGCGCGCGCGCCACTATCCGTATGGGGCTCCTCCTTTATCTCTTCCCTCATTTCCCCTCGCCCCCCTCGCCCCTCGCCACCTCCTGTGAGGCGGCGCGCGCGCGAGTCAATCAGCGAGTGTTCAAGGGCTCCCTATTCTCTCGCTCTCTCTCTTTCTGTTCTAGCGCAGTGGCTTCATACTCCTCGAGATTAATGAGCGCGTATATATATATAGACACACATGGATGTGAACTTGGGCGCAGCGTTTATGCCAATGGCCGTTATCTCGTTGGCGTCCGTGTCTATTCGCGTCCGAGCCTATGTATGTATGGGTGTGTGTGATATGATGTGCCGTGAGATATACGCTCGACTTTGAATAATCTTCGTTTTTTTTTTTAAATCATTGGGGGGGGGGGGGCTTTGGCTTTAGAGCTCTAGTCTTAGTCTCTCTGGTTTTAGAGCTTGAGCGAGATACATCGCAAATAAATTTTCATCCGTTTCGTCTCACTCTCGATTTCGAACGCGGACGGGTCGGAGTGTCGGAGAAAAATCCAATAAGGAAACGCGACAATTATTAAATCGAGTACTTGAGTACTCAAGTATTTATTCGTCAAATTTTTACGAATGAATACTTGATATTTTGATGTGGGTGGGGAGGACGAAATGTCTTGCTTGAATTTAAAATTTCATATACTCGAATGATAGAATCGCGTATAGCAATACATAATATATACCTAGGGATAATATCGCGCGTTGGGGCTGAGTGTCTGCGCAAAGTTGGTCCGCGAGACAGTAAGGATACTCCTCGGGAGGACGAGAGGCCGGATCCAGGCGCGCGCGTGTGTGTGTGCGAGTGCATAGTGGGGTGCGAATGATAACGGCTTCCTTTCTCAAGCGCGCGCGAGCAAAGAATACACACACACACATTGAGGCGCGGCGCGGCGGGTTCGTTTCTCTCTCACCTCTCTCTCGGCGCTTGTTTCGCCCCTTTTTCCGGCTGCGCCGCTCGTATCTCGATCCAGTCTGGTGCTTCTCGCGACCAGCTTTTCCACAATGCGCGACGTCTTCGCCCGCGACTGTTTCGATTGAATAACTCTCGATCCGCGACGACGCTTTTTCCGCGTCTACTCCTCCTATATACTCTCACGCGCACACACACACACAGCTCGGCTTTTGTCGTCGTCGCCCCCCCTCCCCCCCGCAAGCTCGGGCTTTTATACGCATACGCATTACCGAGCGAGGAGCCTCGAGGACTGTTAGGAGATTTTAATACGAGCGGATGTATATATACGCACGCATAGAATAAGTCGTGGAAGGAGTCGATGGTAATGAGAAGCGCAGCTCTCGGATATACTACGATCGACCGGCCAATGTATATACTCTCCCCGAGAGAGATAGGGAATATCGAATAATTTGCCATCGTTGACAAACGATTTGGTCGTCGGTTTTTTTTTCCTTATCCACGCGGGTATACAGTTGGCGGAAGTACTTTTTCCCTTTTCTTCCAGCTTCCAGCTTCCAGCGCCGGGGCAGCAGCGGCGGGCTCTCGAGTATTTGCCGCGAGCAGATGAAAAGAATTACACGAGATGCGGCGAGTGAAAAATGAAGCGAGACCGCATCGAGAGAGAGACTCGCGAGCTTTGTGATACACTTTTAATTAATCTTTGCCCGAGAGCCTGTAGGGCGATGCTGTCCACCTGCCTATATATACACGCGTACACCATTGTAACACTGTGCGCAAAGTTTAATTATGTGAAGTTGTTAATACCGCCGAAGCAAAATAATGGACTGCGAAAGCCGAGAGAACATGAGGAAAATCCACGCGGCGCTGTTCCGAAGAAGAAGAAAAAAGCTTGAGCGCGAAGGCACTTGTGTGTGCTTATACGGGGCCGGATGGCGAGGTTCCGGGAAACCGATGACAGGTGGAAAAAGAAAATAGAGACTGTATGGTATGGGAGAAATCGAACGATCGATCCAACCGCGCGCCGAGCTCGATCTTATGTACGAGAGTTGACGTAAACTCGAGAGGCTGTAAGAGGTTTGATCCACGCGCGAACCAAATCTTACGGATGAGTAGACTATCAGGTGGATATCTTATGACATTTTTCTAAAACATGACTGAATGTAAATTATTCAAAAGAAAAACTATGAATCTGATTGTCGTTCAAATTGAGAAAACATTCAATCTATAGTGATTTTGATAAGCTTCAATCGATCGATAGCTTCAAAGCTGCTCAAATTGAAGATTCATCGAGCTGTTCTTGAGATATCGTGGCCATGACGATGTATGCTCTGAGAAATTTGATGTTTTGTATACGGGCACGATCTCCCCCTGACATTTTGATCCTCCAAATTCCTCAATTCAGTTTGCGTCAGAAACCATCTCTCGCCGATCTGAGCTAGCGCGCGAGGAGTCCCGATAATATACTAACTATAAATGGGGAGTGCGCCGCGGGAGCAACATATAGCAAAGCGGAAGCGCGTGCGAGGATATGTATCCCTCGTGCGCGCAGCCTTCAGACGTCTCTGTCCGATTCACACGTGCGCGCAAAGGCCGGAGTAATCCCAGCCACGGCTGCGAGCGCACGCGCCCAAAGGGCTTATGCGCATATACACCATACGCTCTGTAACGCACTTACACTTACACACACACACATACGTATGGTATATAGAGAAACGGAAGAAGCCGAGAGCCACGCGCGCCGCTCCATACGGACGGGGAATATTTATGCGCTCGCTTGCTCGCGCCGCGGGACCTTTCTAAATGCAGACTAGCCGCGCGCGCGGCTAGTGAGAGAGAGAGAGGTGTTGCCGCCCTACCACCATATACACATCCTCCTGCTCATTACGCATTCGCGAGCTTTCGCGGCGCGATTTACCATTCGTCGCTCGACGTGCGCGCGCCCCAAAACCACTTGCTCCTATAACACCATACCCAATGTGCCGATGCGTCGGAAATTTCTGACGAGCTTCGTTGTATATAGCAGCACACTTTATTTTTTTTGGCTCTACCTCCCTCCGCCTAGCCGTGGGTTTTCACTTCCGGTGTCGATCTCGCGAGCACTCGAATCGCGGCTTGGATTTTCGCGCTGGGTGACGGTGGAGCGAACACGTCGAGATTGTAGGATTCTTTTTTGCTCGAGGAATTTAACGAGGCTGTTCGGGTGGGCCTCGTGCGCCGAAACAGTCTTGCGTGCGTGTATATTTTCAAGATACACTTTCGATCAATGACACTAACCTATTGTATTCGCCCGAGCTGCCGTGGGTAAGGTAAAATTTGTATCTTTAAGAACAAAAAAAATAGTACAATTATCCACCATCAATTTCCAATGATAAGAAATTCGAAGAAGCATGAGAAGAAGAGGTGACCGTATCGCCCGCAGGAACCTCGCGCGATCAGGAACAATCCAAATTAGACGTCTTCTTCGGCGAACGACAAATCAAATGTATGCGTTTTTCTCGATCAAATGATTTTCCAGCCGACTTTCCGCTTGAAAAGCTCACGTTAATTGGCAATTAAACAAGCGCGAAACTCGTCCATCGCGAATCAGCTTTTTTTCCCGTCCCGCTCGTCGTCAAAGCTCGTTGGCATATAGCTCGAGAGTGGTGGTATACAGCGCCAATAAACGGCCGAACAAGCAATGGAGGCGGTGCGCTTGCAGCTATTCGTATCTCAAACTTTTGCCGCGGAGCTGCGGGCCAAACGAAAGAGGGACGAACGCGCGTATCTCGTCGATCCGTTGCGCGAGCCCGCGCAGTAGAGTCATTGCAGTTTCGGGGATGAATTTCCCTAGGACGCGCTTCGATCCCGACCACCTCTGCCATAATGGTGATCCACACGAGTGTGTTTTTATCTGTTTCTCGCGATTAAACACCGAGGAGTTGAATGAGACGGGGCGTAAGTTGGGCGGTTTGGTTTACGGGCTCTCGAATATAGCTCTCGAGCATTATCGAATTTCCAAAAACGCCTATCGCAATAATAACGAGACGCAAGTGCCTCTCATTCATCTTTCTACTCGTGCTACACGGTGGCCCACGCGAACGTCTCGTCCAATTAGGCGAGCGCGGATTCGAGAGAAGACGGATTAAACCGCGACTGTGTATATGGCGCTTTATGAGCGACGTTTGATTGGCACGCGGTATGCAGGAAGGCCGAAGTCCTTGGTTCCGGTGGGAAAAGTTCGGCGCGTTTGTATTTCTGGCTCTGACAAAGAGGAAGCTCCGTGGCGGTGCAGAAATCGATATGCCCAATCGGAATTCCGGACGGATGCCTTCGTTTTCGTGAGCTACGGCTCGAAAAACGTCGAATCCCGAAAATGCCAGCAACGCCCGTTGTTTTTTTTTTCCATAACGACCGTGGCTGAAAGAAGCAACAAGTTCACATAACTTCCAGTACATTTATTGGCAAAGTATTCAAAAATTTTGGGATCTCCCATAGCAACAAGGGAATTAAATATTAGTTGAGGTTCATTCCCAGTGCTTTTGATGACAAACGATATACAATTATTGTAAATTCCCGTAGCTACCGTTGTTGAACTTTTACTACTACTCCTTTCTTTTTATATTATCCAATGAAAAATCATCAGCTAATAATCAGTTAAAAATGAAATTTTTTTCAAAGAATAGCGACATATCACGTTATATCATTTTTCACGCAAAGCCTCTTTGGCAAAGCTCACAGCTAATACACTTGGCAACGTTTGTTTTTTTCCCTTTTCAACGTTTCCTGCGATCTCAAGACGCATATATACTCCGGCGACTCCAGGAATAGAATGTAACGCGGCTAATTCCGAGATACACAGTCTTCTCCGGGAAATATGCCGGGTCGGATTTAATTAAAAATTCGTTTGAATGTTCATAAGCTAGAATTCGAGAGGAGTTTGAGGAGAAGCTCTTTCACTCGGCTCGCCTCTCTCTCTGTCCGCGGCAACAGTACAATGCGAGCTGTTTTGAAATGCGCGCAACACGGCCAGAGCGTGTGTTGTGCACTTTTGAAATTCTCCCGTGTGCCGCACATTCCCGCATTTCCAACGTACTTTTCCACGTTTCCCAGGCAATACCCGTGAAAGTTTCCCCCCGTCCCGCTGAGCCGCGCCTCTCGAAAACAAATCCCGCGCGAGCCCAAAAGGATCTTTTTTTTTTCACGAACGATCCGACCGCGTCCGAGTAGAATCCCGCGCGCGCAATCCCGGAGATTCGGCGCGTAATGACAAAGCGAATTATACACGTGGAAGAATGAAGGGAAAAAAATGGATTGCGCGCGGTGCCGAAATTCGCGTGGCTCGCTCGGGAGGGGCTAATTACACCGCGCGATTCGCGGAATGCGGGAGGCCCAAAGCGGGGCTTATGATATTCGGCGCCGTGGGGGAGGAGAGCAATTACCGCCGGCGGCGAGATGTCCGCAAACCGCCGCCGCTTTTGTAATTGAAATACCCCATCTCCCGCCGAAAGCCGACGGCGCGCCGATTTGAGCCCGCGCGCGATCCCTCGGCTGTGGCGGGGCAAAAAAAAGTAACAGACGAGCCGCGATGTGTGAGACGCGAGACGCGGGTATGTATACACTATTTTGGATCCTCACTAGTGGCGAGAAGCGTGAAAGAGGAAATGTCGCTGTGCGAAGGTGAATGAGCGATGGCGGTGGCATTTTTCATGTGATGCAAGTGAACGGCTTTGAACTCGATATAGCTTTGAAATTATGCTCGCTATCAAAACTGACGGATAACTAAAGTGGCTGTTCACTTTGATTACACATGGAAAATTCCATTCACTCGCTCGCATCCACCTCCGTACAGTGATCTTTCATTTCCGTACTGAGATTTTCCACTGTGGGGACTTGAGGGGTGTCTTGAAAATCACTTTTCTGGAAAATGTTTAATTTGAAAGTAGAAAGTCTTGAGAACATTTTTCCGCAAACTTCGTGACATTTGGAGCAAAACTCATTGAGATAATGAGCTCAGCGGCCGAGAGCAGCCTCAAAAAGGCAAACCGAAACTTTAAACGCACTTTTCTCGAAACATGTTTTTTGAAGTCGGTGCTCACGGCGTATTAAAAATTTCTCTACCATTCCGGCTCATATTGAACATTGTTGCATCGTTTTGCTCAACGGTTCTTTGATTTTTTTCTCAGTTTTTTCGTTTGAGAGTATAAGAATCACATGTATATATACCAAGCGGCTACCGGTTCGAATCGATCATAATTCGCTTTCAAGGATCATGAAACCGTACGAAAATGACCAAATGTCCGTGGTATATAACTGCATTTCACGCGCCAGGTGCATTTTTGTAGACGGCCTTGGAACCCGATCTATAATAACACGAAATATGTATATATATCAGTAGGTTAAAATTTGAACACTTACACGAACGTGTAAGACTCGTCGACCATTTGTGGAGTGATTTTCCGCACAATTTGCATAATATACAATATACGCAACGCATATTATCAAAGCGAGAAAAACATTCGTCTCATCCAAGAACTCAATTTCAATTCAACTCGTTTGAATTCGTTCGAGTTAAATTGCGCCACGTGCTGCGAATCAAAGAATATCGTGTTCGCGCGGTGTCGCGAAAGATATACTTTACACTTTGCGAAATTGGATGTTAATCATATAGGGATACGCGAAGGTATGCCCCGCAATGTACATCGCTGAATTAATTATCGCACGGCTTAACGACGCGGCGCTCGCTCATTTTCCCATGCTCGCACCAACTCTTCCGCGCATAACCGCGTGAATCTCACTCATTTCTCAACTGCCAATGATGGATTAGCAATTTAAAAGTCCGAGCACCGATTCGCGCATCGAGATTCGCGCCGCATAAGTTATCCGTAGATTCGGATCTATCGGCACAATCGTATTGTACCCCCCTAATCAGCTACTCTGATGTATGCTTTGTTTCCTTTGCTCCGTGGCTTCCCCGTGTGAACTCATGCACCACGAGATTTTTAAACGTCGCAATCGCGCGAGACAAATACTCTCACGAACACGCGCGTATATGGTGGTTTCTCAATGTATCGGCCAAGAACATTTATTTTCTTTCTAAACGTTTAGAAATCAATAGTTTTTCTGTTCTGTTAGCTTTAATTTCACGCGTGTAAGGCCTCATCTGTGAAATTTAAAACATTAATCAAATTATTGGAGTTTACACGACTACGAAAAAAATATTATATACGTATATTGAAAATATTGTAAATTTGAATAGTATTTTATAATGTACACAGAATTATGTAATGAGAACCGTGTTGAATTGAGTAACAATAACGAACAGCTCTTGGCGCTTAATTCTGTGATACAAAATTTACCTGCATAACTCAATGCATACTTTCATAACTTGTAGTTTTGATATATTATGAATGGAATTTCCAATATTACATTCAAAGTAAAAACATAACTTTTTTTGAATATTTCTATGGATTTCATTTTTTGCTAATTATATTAGCCAAAACAATCAAATGTCGGAGGTTACGTGTAGTCAAATTATATTTCCAATAAAAGTAAACGTGCCATTGATAAGTTTCTTATAAAACATACATTGAAACTTTATTCATTTTATTTAGACTGTAGTAAATTGGACTTTGAAACTATTTTCATTTCGCGTGGAAAACATTTACCGCCGATATGAAAAAAATCGCCACCGTTCCAATTAATTTCTGACTTTACAGATAAACTTTCCAGAGTCGAACGAATGTCAATTAGGCGTTGTATGTGAACAGTAATGAATTTCCTATTATGCGCGGGGAAACTAACGGAGCTTCGGAAGATTCATGTATACAAAAGTGAAACAGTTTAATATTTTTGCCGAGGAACGGAATCGCGGCCGATAATCTTGAGAAATCACCACATACCGACTCGAACTGTGCTTCGCTCGAGAAGAGACAGCTGATCGGGACTTTCGCCGCGCGAGAGAGAAACGACGACGTGCCGCACCTGTTTCCAAATCAGCGCCGCTGCAGCCGCGAATCGAACGTGCGCGCGCGCGTGTGTGTGTGTGTGTGTGTACATATATACACGAGCGAACATACCGATCCGGGCTTGAGCAGCTGCGCGCGCCAGCCGATTTTTTGTTGCTCCCTCCCGCGGGCTATCTTCATTTCGCCCCTTTCGCGCGTCTTTTATTTTATCCTCGCGCGCTGCAGCTCTCTCTCGTATAATGACGCTTTGGCGTGTTTTGCATATATCGCTCGGGCGATTTTCAATTTTCGATACTCCCGCCCGAACTCGAGGCGCGATCGATGAATCGCCGAATTCCGTGAGAGAGAGAAGCGGATGCGTACTTTTTCTCTCGGCTCCAAACGTCAGTGTGTGTATGGACGCGAGGAGAATCGTTTGCGAATCGATTGTCAGTTTCCGCGCTGTAATATATCTCAGGATAAGCGGAGAGAAAATAACACGTTGGTTATTATACACACGCTGTTATGAAATTTTCAATCGCTCGACAATGGTAGTACACAATGGAGTAGTAAAACTATAATTGTATTCGCGCCAAAGAGGCTCCACATAAATACGCCGCGTCCAGCTCGAATTTGCATATACTCGGGACTAATAAAAATTCGTCGACTGGTATTGGTCGACTGGTACCCACGCAACTATCGTGAAATTTGCTGTCGGGCACATGCCGTCGCGAATTGAGTCGACGCAATAATAAAAAAGCCATCAATCTGTATTTGATTGTGGTGGGGCGCCTGCGAGCAAACGGTGCGCGCAGCGGTAAACAAACGGATCAAGTCCCTCCGTATAGCGTCGAATTACGCATCGTTGGGGATCTCTAGGAAAAAGCGCTACGCGCTCGAGAATTTTTCAAGCTGCGCGCGCGAGCTCGCGTGCTGAGAGTATGTGTGTGTGTGTGTGTGTGTGTGTGTGTGTGTGTGTGTGCTGCGTATATACGGGCCATCACCGGATACTCCGAGCACGATTCGTTTTCTCCGACTGTCGTCGTCTCCTGTGTGCACTTGAGCTTATTGTCTGCAGCCAACTGCTCCGACAGATCTTTCATAAGGTCGATTCCGGGAAAACTTGTTAGACACACACACACACATATACATTGATTTATACTCTGCGCTCTGATTTCAATTGAGCTGCACCAGACGGAGAGTCTGCACGCGATTTCGTACTTGATGAACCGATTGCTTGCGGTTTAGAAAAAAAATAGTCGAGACAAATTCATTGATACTTACATCCTTTGCCATAGAGCAACTAATACCTGGGATAATAGGGGCAGATCTGACTCGTGGAATATTTTCTCAATTTTTGCATTGATTAGATACCGCGAAAGAGTTGGAAAATCGGAGAACATCGAGTTGAGATTTCATTTCGTTCTTATTACGTCGGAGTAGTTGACGATTTGTTCATTTAGCATCCCGAACATCGTCTGTAGCTTTTTTACTTTGTAACGATCAAAAAATCGGACACTGTCCAGCTTACTTGACGTGCACTTGAGTTCGATTTACATTTTTGTAATTTTTCGAAAAATCAATCAGAAATATCATTTTCCACACATCTACACTGGATACGTATTGAATTCCTACGAGAGTCATTAAAACGCGTGTCTTCGTGTGGGACGCCAAGTCGGTGAATGGGCGATTCATTAAAGCACATATGCCTGCGGCCTGGAATCCGGTGCGGGGAAAGTCGTTGAAAAAATGCTTTAACGCGCGGAAACACAAGGTTTCTCGGCAGCACTATAGACGAGGCGGGCGTTTCTTTTTGAAAGAATATTTCCCGATGAAAGTCGTGGATATCGACAGGATGGAGTTTCGATTCAACCTCGATGGTTTATCAACAAATTATCGAATTAGTTCAATATGCATGCTTTCTAAATTTGAAATAGTAAAAAACTACTCCTATATAAATTGCAAAACTGATGAGTAACGAGCAAATATTCACTGGTAAATCGGTAAGATTTTACTTATTCTCGTCAGTTGTGCAATTTTTAATATTTCAAATAACTTTGTAAAATACCGTTTGTCCATGCTGAAACGCGACCAGTGTAATATGCCGCGCGTAGCTTTCAAGGATAAGATCGCGCTGCAGTGTCATTTGGAAGCCAGCTGCCACGGCGGCGGCGGCATTCTTCAGGGGCGCGACGGGGATTCAAATTCATTTGGGATCGATTCGGCTGGATCTGCTCCTTATCGCGCGGCGATAAATCCGTGCTCCCATCGTCACGCGCTCCCGTGCCAGCCGAGCCGCACCCCAGCGCCGATATATATATATATATATATATATATATACGTATACATACGCGCACCCTCGTAAAAGTCGATTCTATTCTTTCTTTTTTTTTTCCTCTCGTTCAAAGGAAGAATAAGAGCTGACGCGCGATCGCGAATGTTCTCTTCTGCCGCACGACGCACGCGGATATTATTTGCGTGACTTTGCGCCGAAAGTATGGCGTCCCGGAACGTTTGACGGATGATCCTACTTCGAACCGAATTTCTTATTCGAGACTTCGAGAGAGAAGGAAAAAATTTGCCAAAAGTCCGCTTGTGCGTATACGTATATCGACCGCGAGCCCAGTGTGTGCACCGAGTGTATCTTCGAGTGATATTACACGAGGCGAAAGTTCGTTTTGATAAATGAAACATCTCGGCAGAGGCGGCGCGCGCGCGCGAAGGTAAAGGGACGTCCTTTTATTTGCTCCCCCGCGGGTATAGTACATTTTTATAGTGACGCATTACGGGAAATGAAATGGCGCAGCGTATAGTACGAGGAGAGAAGGGGGTTCTCTCTCTCTATTTTCCTTCCCAAAGACGATGTGCATTTTATAGGACAATTCTAATGGCGTAAAATTTGCGTTAAATTTACGGCCCCCTCCCCTTTACCGGCTGCAGCGTTTGGAAATTCGAAGCGCAGTTTTCTCGGGAGGCTTTTGGCCGTCTCGTTTTTTCCTTTTTACGGGTAGTCGATCCTCGTGGCGCGCTGGATATAGACTCGAGAGAAAGGAGCGATAGACGCAGTCCAACTAAGCGATGCTCGATATATACGAAGCGCAATTCAAGAGCCATTTCGAAGCCTGTTATTCAATCGTATGTGCATATAAAAACCGGATGAAGCAATCCCCGGCGTATTTAAACATCTCACGCGGCGAATCGTCGATACAGGGGGTAAGGCGAGTGTAGCCGAAGTGAGATTAAAGGCAATGTGGCCCAATCTCTGATATTTTGCATTTCGGATGATTTCTGCCACCAAATCAATGGCATGCGGACGTTATGTTGGTAGTATTAAGATAATTTTCACCCTTGTCATTTAGCACTCAAGGCTCTTACAGCAATTTCAACTTTCATTACCTGATTTTTTCAGATTTCTTTCTCATGCCTCATTCTGCTAACTCAATTACTATAAATAAGTATAATCATTCTCGTTTTTTTACGCGTGAATATACTCGCTATCTCATGTAAAGACGTCTCGCTTCTTTCGATTGGTCCTCAAATTGTTTAACAAATCCTCTTTTTTCACGGATGCAATAAAAGAGAGTTGCCAATGTGGCTTGGATACGATTTATCATAATGGAATCCTCGAGAATAATCACGATTGCCATGAATAATTATTAGATATAGATAAGAACAAGTGTTTGGTTCATTAATTGATTTTGAATGGGTCAAAATGGGTAAATGGTGGTACAGCGATGGTTCCTGATAGCTCTTAGACTAGCTCCTGACTACCCTTTTCGAGAAACCATTGGAATATTCATCAAATTATAATTTTACCATGGCGAAAATAGGAGGTGGCACACTGGCCTCACTCACCTCACGCGTGAAGCGCAATGACAGAACCGTACGTATTTTTGTCAAAGCGAAAGATTTGCGAAACGGCCAAACCTGTTCGACACTGGCACGACGCTTCGGTCAGCACGTGCAGCGCGAGGAGCTCGTGGGAGGGCGCGCGGCGTTTGCCCTTTGACTCTGGCCGCCGCTGCCGGGGATATGGGGTTACCGTTACCGCTGCGCCTGCACTCCAGATGCTCCGACGGGGCAGAAACTCGATAGTAGACCCGCCGCCGACGGCGGCTAGTCAATATTGTCCCAATGCTCGTTAGGGTTTCTTAATCCGCCGCGCGAGGAGGGACGAAACGAAGAAGAGAGAGTCCCGACCCAACTCGACGAATATTTAAAAACGCCGCCGCAAAGGTTTCCGTGCGACCGGCTCGTATGCCATATAATACAGACCAACCGGCTGGACCTTCGGTGTAAGATTCACTCGCCCACTGTATAGCGTCGCCTGTGCGCTATTGCGCTGATGTGTATAATGCCACGCGAACACATGGATATCGAAAGATTTAAAATGAAGGAGCTTAGATATTTGGACAGCCTCGGCGTCGAGTCTACAATTTGGGACAATTTTTTTCACGCAATTTATAAAAAGCACGTACTAATTGTCTGAACTAAACGAGGAGAATAGGACATGTCTGGCGTGCATTTATTTAAATCGAGGCTCACAAAAACTTTATTCTGTGTCATACTCGCGTCATATTCTATCGTGAATGACCGTGAAATCAGTAGCACAAGGAAAGAGCTCGTATTTCCCGCTATACGTATAATTCATTAGAAATTGATAATAGGTAAATTAACATAGCTAGTACACCAAGTTCATACAACTATAATATAATCTTCTCTCGCGCAAGGGGAGTGGATCAGTTGGCTGTGGGTGCCGGATCTTGCTGGAACTTTGTCAGGGCTGGTAATCGGAGAGCCGACCAGTTAAAATTGAAATCCATTCAATTTTACGTTTCATTCTTTTCCTCAGATATCCACGAATCATTATATTTTTTTCACGCGTGCAAAGTGCCCTCTAAAACTGAAATAGCAGGAATTGCATAGCCGATGGAAATAGTAAATATTCATCGGCTGCCCAATTCATCTACCAACAAATATATCAGTGTCGAGTATTCAACCATTCCCTATTCACAGATAACACCGTACGTTTACGGGCTGCACTCACGAGTACAACACGCGCTCGAGCATGAAGTCAATAATAATTCCGGCATATCTCAGGCGGATAACGAAATGTTGCGGCTGGGGTGTCGCCCAAAGAGCATCGGAGAAAATTCGAGAGCGAGACGTGTCGGACGGCCAGCGATGCAATGCAGAGCTCGAGCGGTGCGCCGCCTCGTGGAATCCCGGCGCGACCAGGGCCCTTCGCGAGTATATTATCGCGTCGATATATCGCGAAAGTGAAAAAGGGGAGGGGGGGCCGGTCTATACCGCGTGCCACGAGATTCGCGCATACAAGCCCATTCTATACTTTGCACGGCTGCATTCCCCGGCCGCCTCTCGTCAAACATACTGCGAGCATACATATAGAATGCGAGCACCTCCGCGTGGGAAATTTATAATGCTTTTGTCAAGCCCAGACGTCACAATCCAACGTCGCAATTCTTTCGCTGTGATATTTCAAACTTACCCCGGCAAGAAGCGAAAAAACATAAGGTTACGCGTTTCAAGTTTTACCTAAAACGTAACTGTGGCGAATCGGAGTTGGCGATGAGACAGCGCACCGCGAATACAGCCTCGAGGACGAGAGGAATATCATTTGAATCCGGAAATTGAATGCTCCTTCCAGGGCGAACGCCTGTACTACACATACAGTTCAAGTGTCGTTAAATTCGGGGACTGCAGCCTGCACACTCGACTGTGGGAATCATCCTGTGCCGGGCGTAGCTTTGGAAGCGCCGCGTGCGCGCGAGCGAGAGAGGAGAAAAAAGGATGAAAATCGTACGCGAAGCCGGTGTTTAAATCCGAAAAAGAGCGGCGGCCGGCACCGGGAGAAATCTCATCGCGGGCGGCAGGTGGCGACGGGGCCACGCGCGAGAGGCCCGTCCTGATTGATTCGAGCCCCATATAACACGCGCAGCTTGCCCGCCTATATGTGCACCTGCCTAATCGGCTATACCGCGCTCCCACGGCCTCTCCACGCGTCATATATACATACACGTGTATGCCATATATACCTGCTCCGCAGACGGCCACGCGAGGTTGGGTCGACTTTTTTTTTCACCGCCAACCTGCCCTCGCGACTCCTCTACACTGCGAGACGTTTTCAACCATCGAGGGGAGCTCTTTTACCTTGGTATACAGGCTGATTGCAATCGCTCGAGCGGAGAGACAGACTAGTTCGGTATTTAATTTGGTGAATACGACCCGCACACAAAATATGTGTATTTGATTGAGAAATTTTGGAGGGAGGTGTTTCAATACCGTTAGTAGGTGCACGCGTTTTAAATGCTATAATATTTGATAAAAGAAATTTGCATTTCTGCCAATTAAAATACTCAATATTTGGAATTATGTATTTAACTTGTATTTTATAGTAAAAATATCTGCGTATTCAAATACATCTACGTGTATTGTGACAATTGCTCGTACGCTATTACCAGCTGGTGCGCGGGCGGGAGTATTACTTATGCGGCAGAGCTCGAAGTGCGTATCCAATGCGACACTTACCTGAAACAAACAATGAGAAATTCATAAATAATGATGCAATAATCATCTCGTTTCGATTCAATGATTAAACCGATGGAATGATTGACGGGGCAGGGAAATCCGGCGAAATGTATTTGTGCTGAATGTAGGGCCCGTTTCGCGGCAGTTTTCATTTGGAATAGTGCTGCACGAAGCAAATCAACTCGAACTGGGGAGGACTGAACTTGACTGACAAGCTATACGGCGGGTAAGTGGTATATATCGGGTTTCAACGTGATTGGTGTAAATATCGAGTAGACAGATGTACCACCACTGCAAATAGCTGCAGACTGCACATATAATCAAACGGCAACTCATAGCGAAGAAACGTCGCGCGGATAAGACGACGTCTCGGAGAGTTTATCATATACCGCACCCGGACAATATCAGCCGGTTTAATATACGAGGCGATTCCGAGCGAACCCGAGGAATTCCCAGCTGGGCCCCGCTTTGGGCTGGCGCGCGCGCGCGCGTTTAGATGGTATGCGCCGATTAGAAGCGCGACGAGAGAAGCCATACAGCGATCGAGCGATAACGCGCACAAAACTGTGTACGGCCATCACCCCTCAAGTATATATCACTGCTCGCTTTTCCCTAAATCGCAAAAGACGCCGGGCATTTTGGAAAGGGCGGACTATAACGGCACTCGCGTCTCTCTCCTTCTCTCCGCTGTATACCGCGGCTCGCGCGCTCTAATCTCCCCTGCAGCCACTGGCATTTGCATAAACGGAAGAAGTCGGAGGAATGGGGGGGAATAGTCGCGCGCGCATATGTATATCCCCTTTCGCGGCCGATCGCAAACCGGCCGCGAGAGCCGAGCGCGATGCACATCGCGAGAGTCGAGAGAGAGAGAGAGAGAGAGAGAAGAGGAAGGTTGGGGAGGGGGAGGAGGAGGGCAGATGATGCCGCGCCGGCGTGACGGGCCGCATTCCCCGCGCATTCCACACGGTCACGGCCGTATCTCCCGTTTCTCCAGATTTTCCCCTCCTCGGCGGCCGCCGCGACCGACCGGCGCAGCTTCGCTCCTCTTCTATACGTACTCTTCTCGAGCGCTTTTATACACACCGAGCGCGTCCCCGGCGATCGCTACACTATATACGCCCCGTTGTCCCTTTGATTGAGAGGCCAATAGTTCGAGTGGTCAACTGCGCCGAGACGAGAATATACCGAGAGGCTAAATTACTGTGTCCAAGGTTCGACAAAATCACAAGATGCGCAACTGCAACTTGCAGCTATAATGAGCTCAAGTTCTGAGGTTGTTCTAGTGCATAGTTCACAGAACATATACTAGGATGAATTGAAATTATGTCCGGTAGGCGTCGCCACTGGAAATAAGTCAATTCACGCAATCGAATTTCGAGTACGGGTGTGTTGGTAAAATGGGAGTGAATGATTCGGAGAAGGAATTGAAAAGGAGAAATTCTAGAATATCACTGGGAGGAGAAAAGATCCAATAGATTAGGTTATGTGCGTGAGATTTGAACTTCGCGCATTCATAATTCAGAATTCAAGAAAATATCGACATGAATTCCATTACAGATCATTGTACTATGGCGAAAATAATAACTTTGGTGAAGTTTCAAAAATTGAAAATCCACACAAAGGCACGAGCCGAGTTGCTGAGTTTGAATTTAATGAACGTGTGATTAAATACTCCAAAAAGTTCGATAAAGACAGAGTCGAGCCGCTGAAGATATGAACATTGTCTAATAACAATGTCGCATTTGGACGCAGGCCATCGTGAGATTCGCAGATATAGATATTCACAGGCGGTTTGATTGTGCTAAGTTGACAGTGGCGCCGCGACGCCCACCGGCCAATACTTGTCCCCAGCGCAAGATTTTACCCGGGGAGCAAAGCATTGTGTATACATAATGTACTCGGTCGACAAGTTAATAAAAGCCCGTCGCAAATTAACACTTGCAGCCGAGTCGATTTATATAGTGTGCCGACTGTGTTTCTCAGTCGTCGGCGCGTGTCTGAGAGAGAGAGAGAGAGAGAGAGAGCGCGCACCAAGCAATATTGCGCAATAAATCTAGCCGCGAGACGTCCCGTGCGAATAGCAAACGCACAGTCCCGAGATATGCATGATATAAAACCGTATAAGTTTTACAGACCCGCGCGTTTATATACATATACGAATACGCGCACGAGCCAACGCGAAGGTGCGTTAAGAGCCGTGTAAAGGAGAAAGCCCGCGAGGAGTAAACGGACGTGGAGCGACGTGTGTATCACTGAGAAAAATAGTACGGGATCATACCGAGCGCCACCCAACGGTATAATTCCGTACCGTCTCACTACGGGAATATATCGTCAAATTGACGATACAGTCTTGTGGCCACTACGCTATTATCCCGTATACTATGCCGAATATATGCATATGCTAACTCATATATGTACCTATGTACGAAATTATTAATGTATATTGTACCATACCTATCGATAAATTTTAAGTATAGTTTTAAAAAAATTGATTCTTATTCGCACTAAAAGGGCTATTTACAATTTTTAAATGCCTTCAGTTACATCATGTTATGGACGTCAATAAAAAGTGAGGGTAGCAGCTAGCACAAAGAAATTGCAGCACTATACTCGAATGCTGACTATAACTAGATATATTCTTACACACACTCACGCATGTACGCGTGTATCCAAAGCATACACACTGAATTTAGTTTCAGTCCTTAGATCAAAAATATACCAAATATATTTTGGATCCTTGAATTAATGATCTTGTCACCACAAATTTATCCGTGCTTGAAAAGGTCCTTTTTATACGAATTAGAGTACCTCTTGATTGACATCGGCACAAATCAAAAGTATCATTCGCCTACGGACCCTCGAAGTACCCGAGAGAAAATCCACGGTACTGGAGTGACAAAACCTCTCGGGACGAAACGTACGACTCGCTCCGTTACACGCGCCCACGGGGGGTCCCCGTGAAAATGCCAAAGAGCAAACGCACCGCTGACTGACTTGAATATTTGTTTGCCCCGAGGTTTTATTGCAAAAGCAATTGGGTCCAGGGGGGTCGGGTGAACAAATGTAGGCTCTAGTGTGGGGTATAGGCAAAAAGTATAGTCAATAGCCGGCGGGAGTAGCAGGTGGGGGGATACGTTGCACCGGCGCCAATAACGGGCGCCGATTTTCCGGGCGGGTAAACTTTAATTTGAGCGCACCAGGCTATATATGCACGTCCGGGCTCACTCGATCGCGTTTTTCCTCGCCGGGCCGCGCTCGTTCATCAAGCCGCGGGTTGACTCGAACGCTGACCCGTATCAATCGCGCGGCGATTTTTCCCACGGGATGTGGGTATATACGCTCGAACGGATATGACGCGTGTACACCTAGTATCATCGGTATAAGCACCATTCCCAGCTCCCCCGTGTGATAATTCGGCATAATTCCCCAACTTTACCCTCCCCTGACGATGCCGAGATATCCTTTTTTTCACGCGAGTCTTTGTATATCGGACAGCGACGGATGTGTATCGAAGGCGAGTATACTTTCGCTCGCACACGAGAGGGCAAATAAAAATAAAACGAGCGTGTGTATACATACATCTCACCATAGCGCTGCGTATACATCCGACTTTCTCCGCGCCGGGTTCGAGAGAACCGAGAGAGTCGAAAATTACAGTCGGCCGATAAAACCTCGTGCAATTTTCGACCTTTCTTATCCGTCCGAAATAGCTCGAGGGGCGCATCCTCCGCTTGGCCTGTAATACCCCCCCCCCGAAACACTCGAGTTGGGGGCGGCTCGCGCGAGAGTCGAATAATGCGTGGGTGTATAATCGCACTGCGTTTTCATAAAGTGTGTTTCGCTCGGATTCTCGCGCGAGCGGATGTAAAAATTGGAGGGTATCGAGAGCCGTGTGTGTCGGTGGTTCTGCCTTGGGTGTCGCGCGCGAGCCTCGTTCGAACCGACTGCGCCAAACCGTCCTCTACTCTCAAGATTGTCCGCGCAGTGGAAAAGTCATTGTCGAGTAGTCGCCGGGTCGAGTTGTCACTTGAGATTTGGGTCGCGCTCGGATTTCGCTGAAATTTTCCCTATTGGTTCATGATATTACAATCAAATAAGTTGTATTTGCCAGCTCACCTTTCAATTACCCCAAGATATGAATAAATACAGGCGTATGGTTAAAAATAATATGTATACAGAAGTTTATATTACATCAGGGTTTATAAAATCAACGATAACCTGTTAACATCTCAGGGGTGAATCAAATTACGTTAGCCGACGAACGGATGCTAGTCCGTGTGTTGGTCGAAAAGCTTCAGTCGAGCCCCATTCCCATGTGTGGCAGGCAGTCTACGAATGAACTTGACGAGTCGGTATAATAGCCATAACATACTTGAGTATGCGAAAGTCAGTTAAGTTGATTCGTTAACCGTAGCGACGCGTATCAGCCAATATTCCGATAGACTTTTCAATATCGGGCCGGGCTGCTCTCGAGAGTCGCTGCCGAAGCCCGGCCGAATCAAAAGACAAAGGGATGGGCGCAAACGAGCCCCGTCAATCGCGTCGGTCCTCGTGAAAGCGTACGTATACTCGTTGTTTTTCACCGGCCGAATGTGTGCGCGTGTGTGTGTGCGAGCGAGCCACCTGCAACGCTGGGCAGTGCTTAAAAGGTGGAAAATCGTTTGATCGGCCGCTCCACCTTTGCTCGACCTTATGGAAAGCTCCGTTGGCCGGCCACTTTGATCAGCAATTAGCGCCAAGCTCAGCCACGTATATGTATACGCCGAGGGAGAAAGCCTCCCGTGCCCGATCGAACATCCAACCGGAGGTGGGTAGTTCCGCGATTGCCTCCCCCCCCCCCCGTTGTTACACGCGCTATTTCCACTCGTTTCCCGATACAACTAGATGCCCCGACCGAGTCGAGCTCCGTAGCGTAGATGTACTCGGGAGCACACGGCCACCGATGATCGAATACAGGGCGAGAAAAGGGAAGAGAGGCAGATATACGACGGACTGGACAGTCGGAGGAAAAAATAGCCGGCGGTGAGATTCTCGAAAATCCCTCGCGAGCTTGTCACTTTCATGCCATGTGCGAAAAGCCGGAAGGTATGCGTGCTAGTGTGCAAGTACTTAGCGAGGCGAGCAAGAAAGAAACGAGCCGGCGATGAGGATCGGGAGGAGGGCGAGCGCGTTACGCGATCGATGGGGGGAATTTTGAATTTTTACATACCCCTATGGGTCTTTTGCTCCCTCGTCGCTCGCGAGCTATTCCACCGGTCACCACTAATAGCCCGGTTTTACGGCCGCGCGAGCGCGCCTCCGATATCCCATAAATATGCCCGCGGTATATAGCCGAGATCGCTTTTTTCCCTCTTTCTCGTTTTTCCACGGATCACCGGAGCTCACGAGCCTTCGACGTCGAGAGTGTTTCGCGCAAGCGAGCAGCTGTGTAATCGCGATACACGCGCCCGGCAGATTCTCGTCTACGCGTCGGGCGGAGCGATTAATTTTCCTCGATCTCGCGTTTGCCTTTTTTTCTCACAGAGTTCGCTTTAATTAGTACTTCTTCTGGGTCGGCGTGGAAAAAGTTGGTCCGAGGAACGAGTGTGTTTCAACGGCCGAGTGAATACACCCACGGAGAGAGGAAGAGCGGGTTAATTCATTTATATTGTGTAGAATCAGCCGAAGAAAAGATAGCCGAGAGCCGGGGTTGTATGGGAGCGAGCAACTTCAACTCGGCATATAATACCGCGGCCCCTCTCGAACGACTCTATAACTCGATCAATTGAAAAGGTGTGTGTGTGAGGTCGCGGATTCTCGGGGAGCTATCGATCCCTCGCGGCCCGGCATATATATGTAACAAGAGAAGCAAGAGCGCAACTTCTTCGGTGGATCGGCGAGTTAACCCACTTGGAGAGAGGCTGTCGAGGGCCGCAAGAACTAATATACATTCCATTAAGCCCGCCGTAATCAGCTGTTCTTTCATCGATTTCAAAGTCGCGCTCCGCAAAATCGCCCCAATTTCCTCTTTACGTTTATATATCTCTTTCTCCCTCGAATAAAACCCGCAAGAAGCCCGAGTTAATTTACAATCCATTTATCTTCGCGCTGCGTATACCACTCGACACGGCTAACGCTGTTTTTGCCTCGGATGAGCCACGTACCTATATATATCGCGGGCTGACGAGGCAACAACAACGACTACTTTGGCCGCAAGAAAATTAAACGCAACTCGCCTAAGGATGGGGTCTGTCGTACCGAAGAGACGACACGAACAACATCTCCAAGCGGCTGAATCTTTTGCTTTTTCAATCGGTCCGTATTAACCCGTTCGATAGTCGTCTTGCACACGATTACAACCGGGCACACGGACGTATACGAAAATCAAAAAACGCGCGCGACTCATCAGAAGCTCGAGACGGGCGAGAGAGGACAAACACGCATGTTCCAGCTGCTGTAGAGAGATCGGATATAGCGGGAGCGACATTCGTCTCTGTCGACGTTGGCCGCGCGGGCCGCATCTATCAAAATTAACGCGCGTTGTATCATCGATCAAAGGCTGCGCGCGTGTGTGAGCTCGAGCGCGCGACACCTCGACCCGTATACTCTCTCTCTGTGTCTGGTAAACTGCGAGCGTCATATCGCGAGGCCGCACGAGCGATTTCACCCTGCAGTTTACGGGGGCCGCGTTACGTAATGCACCCGCGCAACGTCGAGCCACCCGCCCGCACGCGTGTGTGTATTACACGACTCGCGGACCAAAGTTGCGGCGCATCCGCGGTTGAATTTGCCGCGAGAGAACGAGATCGCCCTGTACGGCGGAGAGAAAATCGAGTTGTGACAATCGTTACTCTGGAGATGAGGCGTCGGTCGGTAAATTGTTTTTGGGAGAAATCACGGAGGGAGAAGTAACTACTTTATTGCCGTCGTTTTGATTTTTTCCAAAAGTCGCTAACACACAATCTTCCTCTGCCGCAGTGCCATACCAACCTTCAAAAATAACTTGAACTTTTGACATTTGGCCGAAATATATTTGCAAATGCCATGGCGAGGTAATTTTTCCGGCACTCAATCACCTGGTGGAATCTACAGTCGTCCGTCATCTCTGGAGCTTTGATTTCTCACTGACATATTGACCGATCTCTGCTGGTTTTATGCGCACGTGTAATTTATATATTTGTCATGCGGATATACAGCGTGTTGTAGAAAAACACGACAGTGCTTCCGGGAAATATCAATGACTATATATATTTGGATAGCCGTATCCAAGAGCCGAATAACTCGAGTGTTCTTATGATGAAAAGAAATTATTAATTTTCACAATACGATTTCTCTCCTCGTAACACGTGTTCGCAACTTATTATGCGCTCGAAGAGAGAGTGCACACCGAGGTTTACCCGGAGCTTCATCAATATTGGCAAAATTTCAAGCGGAACGAGAGATACGTTAGTGGAGTTGAGCCGTCGATGTCGAGGGACGATTGCGCCTTTTCGCCCAACCACCAACAGATATTCGAAGCCGTGTGCGACGCATGACCCAACCCGAATTCACTTTTTCGCATTCACTAGTTTTCAACGCTCTATGAATGAGCTTTCGATGAGCTTTTCAAAACGTTCGAAACTCCGCTCGTCCAAGGGTTGAAGTGTAATCTCGAGACGCATGTGCAGTTACAGCGATGTACAGCCTCGACAGGGGGGGGCCCGCGGGTCATATACAATCATCGCAATCGCCGGCCTCTCCTCCGCGCGCACGTTCCCATCGAGACACATCTCGATTCGACGTGTATATATAAGTATATACTTGCGCGCGCGTGTCGCTCCTACTCGGGAAAATATATAGCTGGCGCATGGCCGCGAACGGGATCGACACACACACACATACATACACGATATGTGTATTAATCGAGCGTGGGGGCCGTGTCTTGGAAAGGAATTGCCCAGGGGGTGTGGGTCGTCAGCGGCCGGGATCCTAATGCATCGACCTCGTTATACCCCCCATTGGAAAGTCGAGGAAATGCCCATTAAGCTCGCGCAGCTCGCAAGGAAGAGGGGGAAAAAACAGGATTACGCCCAGGGCCGTATATAGGGGTAATCAGACCGAGAAAACTTTTCACGCTGCTGCTGCTGCTGCTCGTAAATATATAGCAGGAGCTTTGGCTCACCAGAGCCTTGTCTAAAGTCGATCTCAATGAACGCCTCTAACGTGTATAGTGTTCCAGCCGCCGACGCGCGCTTTATTCTTTCGCGCGTCTATATATATAGATATATACCGTTGATGACGCTTCATTCCGACGTTATTTGTCATGGCAAAGCTGCTTTCGAACGAGTTGCCCCACAGATAAGGACGGGTCCGTGTAATTAACCGTCTTCCCCACACCGTCCACGCGAGATTTCATTTTCATATTATGCGCGCATCGAGTTTCCGATCGAGTTGCGGAGGAACAAAAGTGACGCTTGGATTGTGCGTAGGAATTGATTGGCTAATCGAGGCATAAAGTTTTTACAGGCGCAATTTTACTCCGAATGCCTTGCGAACTTTGTTCCATTGTCGAGGCACCATAATTGATCAATTGATACATTTGCCATGTCTTGCACTCGACTTTTCTATGATTAGTGGACTCACTCGCATGGGATCTCTATATAGGTACAACCGATACGCATAGCCCTCTGTTAATGTCTAAACTGTATTAGTCATACAGACTAGTTATACCCAAATAATCAGTCCATTTCAACGCGTAATCTATGCGTGATTTCATATTACTCGATCGGCAAAGAGAAATAGCCGGGAACTGACGAGTGATTCACGAGCCTCCCTACGAATAGCAAAGGTATAAAAAAACTCGTGTGGACGGACTCGCGAGAGCAGCGGCTCGTATCTTTCGCGCGTAATGAATCTTATTAAATAATCACTGCTCGACTCGTCGGCTAATGGCGCTCGAATAATTACACGTCATTAGCCGGTAGAGGGATACATCGAAGATCGACCGGGGGTGTATGAGCTGCTCGGCGCAAAAATTTCACCCGGAGCTGTAACGATATCCGTTGCGCTGATACAGCTTGGAGATATCGAGCGAGACGAGCAACAGCAGCAGCGGCAGATTAGAAAATCTATTATAATGCTTTTAGCAAATTGCAACGATTATACGCGGACCCTCGTTACCTCGAGTGCTCGCGCGCGCACTAATGGCAGGATGCGCGATGAAAACCCCTCGCTTTCCGCGGATTACTTGTACAACGCGCGAGCACCAGCGCGAATCCACATGTGTGCAGTATTCCTTTTTTCTTTCCCCGCAGGCAGACGTCAATCGCGACGCGCACATTCGGCCGTTTACGAGTGCTAATTCGATTTGAGGATGCCAAGGGCTGCAATATATGTATATATATATATATATATATATCCGAGGATGGACTGCGCCGAGAGCAGGTTCGCTCTGGTAGCCCGCGGCTGTACACTTGGATATATATTCATTGTCGTGTCGTAAAACGCAACGTCGATAACATTGTATACTCTCCCGGCATCGAGTCTCTCTTTCGCCCGGGAGGCTGAGGTTCCGAACGGATTCATATACGATTCACGTCTTTTTTTTTCGAAAATTGTTTTTTTCTGGACTACCCGAGTCCTTTCCAGTGAGACTAGTGAGAGACGGGCTTCTTACTCAGGTACTCCCCTCAAACTGCCTTCATTTTTTACTACTCCACGGTACGCTCGACTCTTTTTTTTATCTTATCGGCATATATTTATTGACTGTTTCAGTGAAGCACCCTACACGGAGTAGCATCTCTTGGCTATCATATCGGCTAAAATAATAGGTATATTATTCACCCATAAATCCGCAGTACCGGCCGTAAGAACTGCCGCGGCGGAGTACAGCGGCGGAAAAGTCCCTCTAGTAATCTTATCGTCACCAGCGATCTCCTCGGGGCTCATACGACGTCGCGACGTCGAAAAATTGAAAAAACTTTTCTCATCCGTGGGCAACTTCAGCCCCGCTCTTCTTCTCGCGCAGCGATGCCGGAGACGCGCGACAACACGTGGCTGGACTTTTCCCGCGCGGTTCGATCCGACGTATACAACGTACATCGAATCCGCCAAACCCTTCGGTCGGACTGCAGTTCTCTCTCTCTCTCTCTCGCTCTCTCTCTCTCTCTCTCTCTCTCTCTCTCTCTCTCTCTCTCTCTCTCTCTCTCTCTCTCTCTCTCGAGGCGGCGGCGGCGGCGGTAAACACAAGCTCCAACAGTTTAATCCCATACAGTAATCCGGGCGCCAGCTCACGAGAGCTTCTTCAGCCGAACGCAATTTCAGATCCGGCGTGTGTTGCACCGGCGGAGACGCTGATTGCGAGAGACGCGCGCGCGGTAAAACAAACATCCTCGGCGGCCCGCCGACTTTGATGTCGCAGAGAGACGCCAAACGAACGAGAAAGTATATACACACACGCTACGCGCGGGGGAGTCCTTAGCTACATCGAGATGAGAACAGGAGGGGAAGGAAAAAACTCGGCCCTGCAGCTCCGACGTTTGGTTTTGTAATTTGCGCCTAGGATGCACCGCGCCGCCTCTCCTTCGAGACTCTCGTCACTCGAGGCCGCCGTACCCAATTTGCCAATCACTTTTTCCCCGTCGCCGTCTATCTGTTACGCCACGACCGCGAGTCTCGCGTTCCCTGTATCTACAGATGTTTTCTCGAAGCAGATGCGAAGCCGATAGTGACGCGGGAGAATTAACAGACACTGACGAAATCAAAAAATGCAAAACTGCCACGCAGCTTCTCGCCCGCAGTGGACTCGAGTTGAAACTCGGTTCCCCGGGGTAAAATTGTGATGTAGAGGCAAAATCAAATCGTCCACGAGTAAATCTGTCAAAGTATTCAATTAAAGTTCATCCCACCGTGACAGCGCTTGCGCTTGCGCGTCAAACTGCTTACTCGCGGCTAAACGGTATAGGTATACGCGGGTAACAATCCACGTCGCGGCGTGTCGCAGGAAACGCCTGTGGCAAGCAAATCACACTCGAATCACTGGCGCATCCGGCCCATTACCTACACGCGCCTCGGCTCATTCCCGATGAATCACTTCAAATATTCGGGCTCTGTCTGTCTCTCTTTCGACTCATTAGCTAAGTGCAGGCGTGCACGGGCCAGCACGTGTGGCTCCTTATCAGCGGCCCATAAGAATCCCGGGACCAAATCCCCGGCTGGCCGAGCGCGCGACAAACGAAATTATACGTCCCGCGAGTAATCTCTCCGCGGCCGCCCTCCTAAATTCAAAGGAGCCACTTTTCGGCCGGCTCGCAGCTGTTGAGCCGGCCACCGAGATAAGCTCTCCCGTTCCGCTCTCGAGACTTCTCTATTCTATTAGTGGGGGTCGACGCCGCCGCTCGCCCCATCCTTCTTTCGACCGAAGATAACCTATACCTTTAAACTCGCGCTTTCAACTCCCTACGTGTATGCGCAGGTATATATAATCCGGGTGTATGGGAGCGGCAGCGATAAACACCGTTATCCGAAGATTTTACTCCATAAATCCGATCGGTCGCGCTTCACCGGCGAATTAATCGTCGCGGCTCGTTGTCGATTAAATTCTCCCGTCTTCTCGCGGCTCCGAGCCCTGCGACGCTTGAATTCCGCCCAAAGCATTTTCCCAACACCTGGCTCAATCGTGGAAATGAGCCACGTGGCGCGCCGCGTGTACCTGGTACCATGTCTATACCTATATATAATACTCGCTTGGGAGCCGTCAGCTGTTTCTGGCGCTCGTTACCTTCCACATCTTCAAAATGATTTTTAATCGCACACATTATTTTTTACCAAGATATAGATCCTTTTCGTTTTTCTTTTTGTTACCTTAACTTGGCCGATGTTTTACGATCGATTAAAAAAACGAACTTTGGTCTCGTGGGGAAACTAAGAGAGTTTTTCCCACACGATGCTTCGATAAATTTTCACAGCTCAAAAGCAGGATATCGGTTTTTCGAAGCTCCGCGAATTTCACCCATCGTCCACCCCTTGCATTACCAACGCGAAGCCTCACGCACACGGATGATATACTTATGTTTGAGCGAGGGGGTAAAAGCTCGCGCTACCGGATTATTCCGAGGTATAAAATTGCAAAAGCCGCGGCGGTGTCTCACGGGTGTGCGCGCGCGAGCCGATCGATCGCACCCGATCGGCTTATCATAATGCGACGCAGCTGGATTATCGTCGCGGGGCGACGACGCGCATTCCACCGAGCTCTATCGGCCGCCCGTATAATAGCTCGTTATATACGCGAGCCCCGGCGTAATGAGCGATCGCCGATATACATACACACACACACACACACCGATAATCGACGCTCTTTCGTTTCTCGCTCAAGTGGATATATGTATATTGCACGAGCAACTTGTCGGACCACCTTCCGATCGTCCCCAAGCGTCCCCATACATATACGATGAGTATATCGCGATCGCGACGATTATGCGAATATGTATCGACGTACCACCTGCGCGAGGAATGGCACGTTTCAAATTTCGAGTCGAGGAAAGACTTGACGGGGCGTCGTTTCCCGGGCTAGATTATGCGAGTAATGGACGCGTGCTCGATTTTACCCCAAGCCAATCACGTGGATTTTTATATATACTTTTCTCGAATGACACTGAATATCGGTCAAATCTAGCCAAAATTCTCGGGAAAAGCGACATTTAATAAAAAAATAGAAACGAAACAGACGGGATTTTTCACAAATTTAATTTCACAATTTTTCCCCCGAATATTTAAATAATCTTGAATAAAAGCGAGTTCTTGAGGAAAACGAAGCGTTCGTTGGACTTTGCGGTTTGAGATACGAGCTATTATAGACTTCCCATGAAAAATCTCACAAAGTTTCATCATGATTGCATTTATACCCGGACGCCTTGTCAGTCCTTCATTCATAGGCTGCAGTCACCTCATACACCACGAGTATTACCGCCGCAAAGATCGCGCGCACACACCCATATAATCTTATTTCATACGCATTCGAGAATATCAATTGGGTCGTAGGGGGTGGTCTTACATACATATATATATAATGATGAGAATTGAGTTTGCAAAGTGAAACTTACGCGTCGCTCAAGCGCGAGTTTCCGCGCGCGCGCGCAACGAAACTCGATTTCGTTACTTCAAAACAAGTTGGCCAAGTTGCCGTCACTCGGGAACGCGCGCGACAATTACTTTCCCATCGAGCCAGTGTAATTTTTGATAGAGACACCGAAACTCGCGCGCGAGCTCGCACCACGTGGTGTATTCAAACCCCCTTCAATTTTCGGCGCATATACGTGCTGGGTTGGGTCTTTCATGAGATTTTTCAAAGTATGCGGAAAAGCGCATATCGAGTCATCGAAGAGAATAAAGAAACGAATAACACTGTATCCTCGACATGTAAAAATTGTACAATACATTTACGATTCGTAATTTAGCTCTCCTGGGTACCATCCCACGCCAGTGTTCGAGAGAATGAGGACGCTGGCAACGTGGCTAAAAAAAGCTACGAATAAAGTTACCCTATGTTATACAAGCACGATTCCATTCGCGGCGACACGTGTGAATCTTTCAAAAAAGCAGCGCTTGAAAAAACGAAAAGACGTCACCTAAAGTGTATGCCTCGCCAAGATAGCAAAAAGCCGTGGTATCCTCGTGGTAAACTTTCATCGTCAACAGAATTCGTTGCTGTGAATCGAATTAGAGCTGAGGCCGCGCGAGTCACTTGCCCGTACAGGAGCAACCAATAATGTAAATTGAATGGCGAAACTGAAAATATCCATTGCGATTCCGAGTGTGATCAATCTACAATTGGCATTGAATATTGATATATGCTCGACACCGAGTATCGTAACCCGCATACATCCAATACGTATAACGAAATTCCTCAAATACTACGTGGTCCGCGCGTATTTGAATATGTAATCCCGCGTATTGTAGTCTAATATGCAAATATCGCAGGCCAGAATATACCTCTCGAGCGTTGCCCATTGTAAAAATGCACAAGAAACCCGAGGCTCGAATGACTTTTCCCTTGCCGCAAAGATCGCGAACGCGCGACAATTCGATCGGTCACCCCCGAGTTGCCTTGACGCTTCTCCGAAAGAAAAAAAAAGCGTAAAAACGGCGGACAGAGTCCATTAACGGTAGGGCAGAGACGGTCACCGCTCGGAACACTCAAAATTCACAAAGCGCACTGGCTTTAGCGGCCACTCGACGCTGCAGCCGCCGGTGCATTATTCGGCATACACATACAGGCGCGCGCGGAGTCAGAGAGTAGGGGCCGCCGCCGCCGCCGCCGCTAAACACATTGGAACGAGCTCGGGGGGCCGTACGAGGATTTTCGAAAAGCGCCCGTTCGGGGAAGGCTCCGCGCGGCGGCGGGCCTCGAGCCCCAGCACGTGTGTGCCGCGCGCGCTCCGAATTCCGTCATTGTGCCCCAAAGCACAATAGGAGCCAAGAGAGAGGGACGGGGGAGCAGCCGCTGCCAATTATTCTCTCATGCGCAGTTGATTTTTCGTTTTTACGCACACACCGACGACGACGACGTGTGTTCCCTCGGGTGCATTGAGTGCCAGTGGTGTATAGAGGCCACTCGAGACGCACCGGCGACACGCTGTGTGTGCGCGTGTGTATGCGTGAGAGGGGCAGGAGAAGGGAGACGATTCGACGCCGATTCTTTTCTCGTTTGGGAGATTTTTGTTTACGGCTTGATGCCCGATTTTCCTTATTCCGCTTTCTCGTCGCACAAAGCTGTATACTTACACGACCGGCGGATATAATACGGTGCGCGTCTCGTCGCCCTCGAGACGTCAGACTCGCTCCAAGGATCCTTTTAACGAACGCGTCGAGTATATTATACACGAGTTTCGAATATAGTTTCTTTCTCTCGGCTGCACCCCCCGACTACTGCAGCCTGCTGCTGCGGTATTTCGTCATTTTTGTTCATTGATATGCGCGAATGCCAAGTGAGAGGGGGGGGGGCGAAGAAGGAAAGTCGAAGCAGGCGCGGATTATCATATTACACGTCATTGCGATATGTATCGAGTGAAATTCCGCATGCAAATATGTCGCGCGCGGATGAATTACACGATTTCGACGTCTGTGTCTGTCTGCTGTGTGTGTGTATATGTTTACGCGACGGACGCGATTCAAAAGCGGCGCATTCGTTTTCATTAAAAAACCACTGTAAAATACGAGGGATATGTTTATGCCGGCGAGCGAACGAGAGATGATTTAATTTATACCGCCGGCTGAATATAATATATTCGATACGTAACGTGATTCCCACCGAGGACGAAGAAAAATAACGCCGTCATATATGTAGCCGGCCGCGTTCATCGCGAATACCCGAGTCCGCGTGAGTCGTCGAGGTTGCGAAGCGCCAGGATCGTCCCTGGACCGACACGCGCACACATTCGTATTTTTTCCAACGAGAGAAAAAAACCATAGCGACTCCGTCAGAACTCCCCCCACCCCTGGAATATGGCTTTGTAAATGTATGCGCGTATGAAATTATACAATGATATTGTACACTCGAGTTCGGTGCTGTTGGATCTTCACATTGTGATATTCACCAGACAAGCAGGAAGCAGGAGGATACACCCCTCGGTATAAGTAGAGTCAAGTGCTACTGAGCCTCGCGAGTACCCAAGTCACTCGTGTTAGAACAAACACGCAATTGGCGGTAGGAAAAATAAACGAATAACAAAAAACAAAACAGCTGCTAAGTAAATTAGCAGTATGCCTTGGCGAAGAGGCTTTGCGTGAAAAATGGTTGACATGTACAAATAGACAAATGGAGATAGAATTGTCTAAAGTTCCTAGCAACGGTTGCTGAGTAAATAAACAACAAATGTTGCTGAACAACTACTTTTCCACGACTAACCTGTATGCAAAATTTCAGGATGATCGGACGGTTTCTCTTCAACAGTTATCGCGCGTAAAAAAACACCGTTGCACACTTGGATATCACGTTTTTCGACCTGTAGCTTACGAAAATCGAGGTGTCCCAAAGTTAGATTCGATGAAAATTCGATTTCTGCCTCGTCACGAGTCTTTCAATTCGAACAAGCAAAAGGACAGTACACGCAGGAATAACATTTTCCAGATGTCTCGCGTGAGGTATCGGTGTGGGAAAACGCGCGCGCGCGCGAGGCTACCCGAAAAATTCCACACACGCGTGTATCCGTAAAGTCCGATTCCCAGGCAGCGAAATCCGAGCGCGATAAAAAAAACCAGCTCGCCACTTGCGCGCACGTGTGTCATACGCATATATACGTATACACACACGCACACGTCGCGCTTGGCTCATAAAAGTCACGGCGGTGCTCATATACACACGCGCTTGAGCCGGGCCTCGCCGAATAAATATATAAAAGTGCAGCTGCGAAAGAATGCAGAAACGCGCGGCTCTCGAGCGACGCGCCATTAAAAGCGTGTGTATAAGTGTATATGCAGACACTGGAGCAGTGAGCGAGCGAGCGAGCGGCTGGGCAACAAACTGATGATCATTGAGAAGCGGCTCTCCAGGTGTGACTTACACTCGGCCGGAGGACGACAATGGGCTTTGTGCGGGCCTCGAGCCCCGGAATGTCTTCGTTTTCCAAGATGAACTCGTTATATTGTACGCTGTGGACGCGCGCGTTTTAATGCACTCGACGCGGCAAGAGAGACGAAGCCGCTCTCGGATTTGGGGCCGCGCTTTCGATTCCGGGGGAGAAAGGTGTGGTGTGGTGCTGGCTGAAAGGGCATCGGGCCATGCACTCGATGATCGATGCCCCTCAATGGCCTCTCACACTCCGAATCCTTATGCCCCGCGACTTGTTTTTTTTTTTCCCACCGCGGACTCGATACGCAGTCGCGTGTCTACGATGTGGAAGCGATTCGATTCACGGGTGTGTGTGTGTGTGTATATAGGGGAGGAGGAGGAGGCGAGAGCTGCGAGTGTGTGAACATTATTGTATTGGGTCGTTGGCGAGTCGTTGGAGCGAGAATTAAAATTGAGACGTGGGCCCAGGGCGACTGGGGTGTTGAATTCAAATGTCGATCGGAGAATTATATATGCTTTCATTGAGATTCACCGCTGCTGAAGCCTCGTATTCTCTTGACCCTCCCCGTTTTCGTATATGTATCTGTCTCTCCCTCGAGAGAGGATATCGCCGTACGAGCTTCGAATGGCCCTATCGAGTACGAACTGTTACCGAGCCTCGTTTCGAAGCCGGAGCCGCTTGACTCGGAGGAATCAATCGACGAATTATGTACGCGACGATCTCAAAACTATATTTAATCGCCATTTCCCCATAAAAAAATCCAACGATCGGAATATATGTGTATATCAACAAATTGATTCACGCTGATATCTCGGGGGAGCGAAGAAAAAACCTGATGGGCGTTCCGCAATTGGGTTGCCGCCCGCGTTATTTACGCATTCGACGCGGCCCGATCGAGAAGGGAATCGAGAGCATCTCTTTCGCTGGTCGAGATCGGCTCGGAGTGGACCGCGGGCTTCTGCTCCCGGCAATCGATCGGTCCGATTCCTCCCCAGGGTCTATTAATAACTTTGCCAAAGTGTAGTGCGGCCCCCTCCGATGGCACGGCTCTTCAGTCGGAGAGAGAAAGAGAACAGGTGCATTCTTTCCAAAGTCCGAATCGCGTCAAAGCCGAGAATTCGTTATCCGTTGCGCGATACGTACCACTGCAACGAGCCAGAGGTAATATTAGCCAATGGCACGCGCGCGTACATATATGTGCGAGCGCAAAACAATCCCGGAACGTTTCGGGAACGAAGTGATTGCGCGGGGCTGAGGGAGATTTCGAATTGCCCGCAAACGGAAGCAATCAATTAGGGGCACAAAAAAGCCCCGAGAATTCGCGCACTCGCTCCGTTGCAGCGGCATTCCAGCTGTCAAAGCGTGGAATTTCAAATTCGAAATGTGAAACGGCCCGCCGAGCTTTCCTAACTTTTCGCCCCCTCCCACCTCCTCCCGTTCGATCGGACCAAACGGATATGGACTCGTGCCCAGAGAAAAATCGAGTTTGTCGGGTCAACTGTAGTTCGATTGAGTTTATTTATATATACGGTGGTGGGATGTAAATTATTGCCGAGGGAAATGGAGATAATAGTGAATACAGGAGAATAGATTCGCTCGACACATTTATACTCGTTATCGAAGCGTTTTCACTGTTTACCCGACAATATTGAACACTTGGACGTATGTGTCAATTTTAATGAATAGGCGTTTAGACTAATTATATATTGGATAAAGTTTGTCAGGAAATGTACATTCTTTTTAAAATAGTGAAGAATGTGTTATGCAAGTAAATATTGCGAGTGCAGCACTCGCGGAGAGAAAAACTCGGGTGAAAATTACCATATCCGATGGTGACGTAATCGCAGACGGACGAAACCAAAAATGAAACAGCAAGTCGCAGAACGAAAATATCTGAAAGTTTATAAGTAAATTCGACTAATTTTTCACGCGAACCTAAGCTCAAAACTGCTCCATTCATTTTTTATACCAACGATTATTACAGCGAGGATAACAAGGAAATTATTGTTCTACCAACTGATAGACGTATAGTTGCGAACGCTCATCACCACTATATTGTTCTTCCCCAGTTGGGATGACACGTACACATTTCGCTCGAAGTGCAGCCGAGTAGGCAAACCCGATCGATCCGGTATGCGTGTACACGAGGCTTCGAGGCGACCATAAGACTTGTCTCGAACACAACGTGTACAGTTACATAAGTAGACGCCGGCGGCCCCGTGAAAACCTGGCCGTGTGCGTTTCAGAACAGCCAGAACAAAAATCCAGAGGGGTTTATAACGATCCGCGCGGCCGAGGTCGTCTCGTCGTCGTCGGCTGCAGGTATTGCGCTTCTCGTTGCGTGCCTACCATACTCTCCTTCTTATACCATCCGCCCGTCCCACTCGCTTCGTTTCAACGACGCCGCGACACTTTTTTTTATCCCTCCGACGCGTTATAGACCGATCCTCCGTCTTTTCGATTGCGGAATTACGTCGGGAATACGCCTAGTGATTCGTCAATGAAGAAAAATTAATTTCTTAGTGAATATGGACCATACACAATTTTTATCAACTACCAGTAGTTTTTCGTTACAACCTTCAATTTCGAGAGTATACACGAGGGTGAAATCATGGAAAAGTCACACAGCGTATCGATTCGACGTTTGTCACTCGATATACATATATGAACCGGCGAGCCGATACGTTTACCCGACGACATATGGTCTCCGCGCGTACACTCGAACTTTCGCCGTTACGCGTCATGCTCTGGTCTTTCTGGTGCCTCTCGCACACCCCTGTAACCCCCCACGTATACGTGGCTCGAAAAAATCGTGACGCGCCATCTCGGATTTCGGTAACGCTATATAGTCGGGCGAGGCTGCGCGGCAACGTCCACCCGAGTCCCCCGTGTAATCCGTCAATCGCGGCTCCTCTTGTGCGTGAGAAAGTGAGTTTTCCGAGCGATTTCACCGCGGCATCTGATGCGCCACCTGACAAGATAACGGCGACCACGACGCGCGTATATTATGTATACCATGCCGATCGAGCCTATCGATTTTCTCAAGTTTCGGTGGCAATCGAATTGAATGCGATTATCCCGGGTGAGAGAGGAAGCCTAATCTATTTGGGGCGCAGAGACAAAGCATTGCTCTTCTTAAAAACAAACAAAAAACTTGCGCGCGAGTGAACTCTATTTGAAACCAGTGTGTACGAGAGTGAAAAATCTTGGCAATATGATTTATCTGCGTGCGTGTGTACCACCCGCGTTTGAATCACCCAGGAGAGCGTGTTGGAATTTAAGTTGGAAGAGCTTGGACTTGGTGCGTCCGACGTGGTGGGAAAAGCCGATCTCTCGGTAAACTCACGCGTGTATTACAAAATTTTAGCATCGGCGTGCGATGAGTCGCGTATCGTCGGCACACAACTTGCCGATTCATTTTTATCGAGGCTCGATGCCGCGCGCATCTATAGTTTTCGGCCCTTTTCGGTCCCTACACATACTAACTCGATTGTTCGTTCCCACACAGAGAGACGCGCTAGCGAGCGTTATTACGTGCGAACTTGCACGCGGATAGACACCGTCTCATTATCCACGCGCACATATACACCCGGGACTCTGGGTTTCGCGCCTCGCTCGCGCGAGTTTATTTTCTCCCTTTGCGACCGCCCCGAGTCTATACGCGTATCAACACACGCGCGTGCGCACCGATTACCGGATTCCGAGGCGCGTTTCACCATCTTCCCACGAGGGTTTTTCATATTCCGCTCTGGGATTCGCGCTCGCGCGGGCGCAGCTCCTCTGGCTCGTCACGAATCCCTTATTAGCCGCGAGTCTTGAAATTCCGGTAGCCGATCGATCGATCGCCGCCGGCAAAACAACGAGTAGCAGCAGCAGCAGCAGCAGCCGTAGGCGCAGGCATCGGGCATAGTGAGAACTCCGTGACCCCAAACGCGAGAGCGAGCGAGAGCTTCGGCCGCGGCTTCGCTCGTATATGCCTATATGTGCGAGAGCGGGGTCACGTGCGCGCGAGCCAGAGAGAGAGAGAGCGAATCGAGAAATCCACGATCGATTCGCGCCGCCGCCGCTGCGAAGCCGTAATTCGACGATCGGCCACCGATTCGTCCGCCGATCGACCGTTCCTCCGAGTGTGTGTGTCTGTACAATGACGCTGGGAAATCACCCGGGAGGAAAGTTGCCTGGGCTGAATCGGCTCGAGATTGGCAGCTTGTGGCAGTTTCGTCGTTGGGGGTCTGTCGTCGATCGGCAATTTCCTCCCAGCCGCTCTTCAAATTTAAAATGGTGAAAAACTACTGTATTTATAAGTGGGCATCGCGAAAACAATGAACAATTGAATATGTTCGGCAGGAAATCGGTAAAATTTTCCCGATTCTCATGGGTTATGCTATTTATACGATTTCATAATTTTACGATGAATGCAACATAAGCACTCACAGCAATTGAACACACGTACAGTTCAAATCGGCACGGGTATCAGGGATAGGCGTTAGGATGCGTTGTACGTGGAAAAAAACGAAGCTCAGGTCGGAGCTGCGCGGAAAATGTACACACGCTGCTATACCCGGGTGCAGCGTTGTCGCACAACCAAACTTGTAATTGAATCGAGCCGGCCGCTCTGAACAATACGACGAGTTCGGCTGATGCCGATTTCACACTGCTCGAACCGGCTGAGCTGTTTTCGTCGAGAATTCGGAGATTAGCCATGAGGATCGTGAAAGTTATTTCTGCATATAAAACAACGTCTATTATATTTGTTTTTTTTTCACCACGAAATCGCATTTCCCGGGGAAACGTATGTTGGCGACTTGTCACGACCGTTCCGACAAACACAATCGTTCACAGTGTATACTTTGACTTTGTCCCGGCCCCGGGACAATTCAGCCCCGTAAAACGTCGGTCCTCTCCTCCGTGCCGCGAGCCGACTCGTGCTCTCGTTCGCGGGCGTACTCTAGCCATGACAATCTGATACAAATTGGCCGGACCGAATTATCGCGGTACCGGCATAAAAAAAGTCTCCATACGTGAGTGTGTACGCACCCGGGTATACATACACACACACGCATACATCGGCATGTGGGCGCACGAGCCGTGCGCGGGGCGGCAGAGTAAGGAGGAGGTGGGGGGGGGGGTCTCGAGATGTGTTTTTTCGCGTGTCTCGCGCGCGCTCGGATCGGCGGCAAGTATATAGCGGCGGCGGCGGCGGCCGAGCGCGCGAGTGAGCCGAGGAATGCGCTCGTCCGATCCCACGGCTTTCCCCTCCTCTCTCTCTCTCTCTCTCTCTCTCTCTCTCTCTCTCTGCTCTGTCTCTCTCCTGGAGGTGGCTCGCGGCCTCGCTGTGCGCGGCTCTCCTATATACGGCTTCCGCGAGAGAGCCGGGGCTTTGCCCCTACCCTGCTCGACACGGCGCACACCGGCGCGCACGTCAGTGCGCGAAAGTGAAAGTCTCCGGTGCGTTTGCGCGGCTGTGCGGCTCTCGATATCGGTACTCGATGTATTTCGGGGACCGGCGCGTGTCCGAGATGCACCCAGATGCACCGGCAAGTCTAGAGAGAAGGTGTATGGGTCTTACTTTGAGCTTGTGCTGGTGGCCGCACCTGCAGCAGCAGTAGGAGAGGAGCCGGGGCTTGGGGGGCTCGGGCTTGTTGGCCGCCGGCACTATGGACTGCTCGTCGTCGTCGTCGGTGAGCTTGGAGTAGTGCACGCTGAGGAGGGACGGCCTCGAGCCGTTTGACGAGGAGCGCGAGGCGAGCCGGCCCATTATGGCGGTGAACGCGGCGAGGCTCCTGCGCCGCCTGGCGAACCGGCGCGTGCCCCGCTGCTGCTGGCGCTGCAGCCGCTTGCCCCCGTCCAGCCCGAGCTCGCCCCCCCCGGCCAACGGCCAGCCCGACCCTGCAGCCGCCGCCAGCCCACCTACGCACGCCTCCCCCGGCCGACACATCCACCGACACCCACACACACTCACGCACTACTCGATCGCCCCAACCGACACTGCGCCACCACTACATGGCTCGAGCGATGCGATTACTCTGATACAGTCTCTCTGTCTCGATCGATCGATCGATGGATCGGTGCAGCGCGTCTGGGCGCGTGTACGGCTGTGTATGCGTGTACAGGAGGTGCGACCGGCACCGGCCACCGACCGAGACTGCCGTGCTGCTGCTGCTGCAGCGGCCAGCCCGAGAGCCGCGCCGGATCCCCACCACCACGCCGCGCACCGCTCGCAGAGCAGGGGGCCGCTTTCTTATACACGTATACGTGTTCAGCTTCAGTATATACCGCAAACCAGCTGCCCCGCGAGCTCGCCGAGCTTAGATCGCGCGCGCGGCCCCGATTCACTACTCGACTGTGTGTTCGCCGCGTTCTTTCACCCCGGTTTATACAATCCGCGCACTGTATATGTCGCGAGCCGCTACGAAAGTCCGGGGGATGGCCACTCGCGCGATCGGTTGCACCCGAGCCCCGGATATCTCTGCCGATTTTCCCCGAGTGCGAAAAATCTGTAGGCCGGGGGACTCGAGGCGTGTACATTCCGTGTACGCGGATGGTGTGAACGCTCGGACATTGGGACTGTGAGCATCGGTTGTAGCTGCGGTTGGTCTCGCTACGCCTGGATGAATCACGGAGATTCCTTTACGGGAGAAATTTGTCGATCGATTGATCAGTATGTTTCGGTGAATATCGAGGATGAGAGTTAATTTGTATGATCAGAAAGGTGCCGATTGTTTGCTTTACATAAATTATCAGTTGTATCATCAATTATTCCTTAAAATATGTCTAACGTTTACTGGGCAGACAATTCGACCTTATGAATCCACACTTATTTCTATGATTATATCTTTCCAAAGTGAGCCGAATTTTTATCTATCTACCTATTGTCATACTTTTTTCCTACGATATACTCATCGCCTACTCAACGATACATTCAGAAAAAAATAAGTCCAGCAGAAAGTACAGGTTCGTTCAGCAGTCTCTCGGCGAGCAGTCTTCTCCGAGTCGACTTTCGCTGACACGAGTGCAGTGATATATACATGCGCGCACGTGTCGGTGCAGGACGAGCGCGCGCCATTAGATATCTCGCGATTTATATACGGCCCGATCAATTCGACAGTCGGGCAAAGTTTGGCAGCGGGTGTTTTAACGGTTATATGCTCGCTGATACACACACACATATATATGCAAACCGTACGCGAAGCTCGCGCAGTTTAGATAGTGGGTATACTGGCGCGCGAGAGACGGTTACCGACGTTATATTTTTTGCCCGCCCGCAATTATCATTTGCAACTTGTTCCGACCGAAATGAGCTCGTCGCGCGCGAACCAAACGACGCCCGGCGTATCGTTCGAATTGACGATGGAACAACGCAAAACGGGAATATAATATTTCGGTAATCGGACACGTGCTGCGGCGTGTCGGGCTGTTTCGGAGGGACTCGTTGACGTACAAAAAAATCTCTCGCGGCTGCAAATTCATGTCGAACGTAAAAAACAATTGCACAGTTTGGGCAAAAATCCGCGTTGAATCGAACTTTACAACTCATCGATATCACGGATAATCCTGAATTCAATATCTGCACTGATTCATTTGTTTCCTTGACAGTATTACTATCGATATACTTACGAAAACGCACTTGAGTATGTGATTTATTTAGATAGTAAAAACGATTCTTTAAAAATGTTGCATGACTTGAATAAAGTACAAGAAATCCTGATTTCTCCAGCATCAGTGTGTTTCATTCTTGAGTTTAGTAATAATTACTTGGATAAATGAATTCATCTTATCAATTCCTGAGATTTAGTAGAAATTCACGCGAATTTATATTCATAGTGTTGTCATTTTATTGCATCCCACCGCTATGCAGCAGCACAATAAAACAACTGAATCCATTAGAGAAACTGTCTACTTTATCAATACACACATATCCACACGTCAATCTGAAGCCACTCAGGCACTGACTGCCTCCCACTTCATTAATGTTGTCTTACACTCTTGTCAACGACTTCCATATCTTCGTTGACTCGAGCATAAAAACAGCTTCAGAATATCTTACGACAGTGGGATTAAAAGTATTGTGCCGTTGGCCATCCACACGAGCTTATCTTCAACCTCGAATTATTGCCCGAATCACTTTTTCCTAATCGCTACAGTCAATTATATACCAATTCAACTGAAATTCAGTACGATGCATACTTAATTCGAGTGCTCGAGTCGTACGTTTAATTTTTAAAATTCCCTACATGGGCCAAAGAATCGTTTTAAAGGTTTTAATACATATAAACGACCAGTTGAGCAACGATAGAATATTCGGTAAAACAAACACAAACAAACAACGGAGCGCATTATCGCGAAGAGACGTTCTCGAGCACACACACATGGTGCTCGCAGCAGAATTTCCAAAATCTGCCCCTTTGAAGCGCGTCGGATCGCGTCGATAAATTAAGGGCGCTATCTCACCGACTGGCAGGTATACGCGCATATATATCCACGACACGCGGGCCTAATTTTTCGAGGGCGAGCCGATAAATCGCGCGCGCGGCGGGTCGGACGACCCGAGAGCGGATTAAGAGATAACGGAGCCCTGGGTCTAATCGCTTATGCAGATTAGCGGTTGAGATTCGCGCGGGGGAAGACCCGCGTCGCCTCTCGTCCTGCACCGACGCAAATCGCTTGGAAACAGGGAGAAAGAAGAAAAAAAAGGCGCAACAACAACGGGCTGTGCCGGCGTTGATTTTCTCGACGCTCCTATGTAGACTCGGATTATCCAATGGGCTGGGGGGTATACATACTCTAGCAAAAATCTTGGTCGAAAAGGAAAAATTAGCTTGACAAGACATACAATACATTCACAATCACAAGTTTACCACGTGATTTGAGAGCCAGTTGGATTGATTATCGATTCAAAATTATAACTCTCTGGATTAATATTGATAGAATAGAATTTCAAAGATTTCTGAAATTTTTGTCCATTTTTTAATTTACAGGTATATTGATCGGGTAAAATTTACTTGAATCAAGGGTATTGCATCTTAAATAATGAATGAGATATTCATTGGACACATTTATACATAGTAAGAAGACTTAAACTCTAGGAGGATCAACAGTGTGCCTAGAGGAATATACATCGAGCAGCCGAGAACAAATTTAATCTTCTCGTCGCAGTGTCGAGCGGATTTTTCCTCTTGAACCAACGTTATTGTGAGCGTAGCTAAGAAAATATTGTTTCTTCGTGGAGTATTCTGTATTTTCGCAAATGGTCGCGTGTCAAAAAAAAAATCCATACTCTTTTAATCCTCTCTCTCTCTTTTTTTTCCTCGTCCCAACGAGCCGCGGGGCTATTCGTACCTTCCGGCCAGATGTTTCAACCCTTGCTCGGTACATCCGGTCATCGCGGCCCCGTAGGAGAAAAGGGCTTTCGGCCGGTACGCGGGAAAAAACAACACGAGCCGCGCGGCTACGGGGTAGGTGAGTTTTTACGACCACCAAGAATTTCCTGCTGGACGAGAGAGTGAATCACGCCGGTGTGTGCGCCAGCGCGCGTGTCAACAATCGCTTCCTGCGTCGACGATGACTCACACCGTAGATCGGTAATTTCGCTGTTCGATTCATCAAATGCAAAATGCATGATACATTTGTCCGATTGAGATGTTTGGGCGAATCATATTAGAATAAATCATATATTAAATACATGTAAGGTACCTGTACCCAATATGCGCCACCTAAGCGAGAAAGGTCACTACGCCGTGTCAAATGGATATTTTCTAACATAATTGGTGTCAAATGAAAGGTCTACTCAATACCTACAGAATGAGCTAAGTTTTTTTCGATTTGAACAGTTCTACGCTAAGATACCGCGGTTTAAAAAAAAAAAAAAAATTTTCGGGAAAAAATTTTCAGTGTACCCAATATGGCGCCACCCTGAAAATACTTCTTTTCATTCAATTTGAAGCATGAAGCATGTCTGAAATGGATAAAATACAAACAAAAAATTATATTTCTGATATAATTTTATTGGAAAATACATTTTGTCTTTGATTAAACCATAGTAAATAGATTATATCGACGTGTCTTACGAAGAAAGACACATCTCAAACTGTCCGCGAAGAAAGACACAACTCGCAATCTAGCCACGAAGAAAGACACAACTCGCAATCTAGCCACGAAGACAGACACAACTCGCGTCTGTCTGCGGAAAAGACAGTTGGTGCACATCCCACAATTTTCCGAGGTAAAAAAATATATGGAATGAAAGCTTAGAATGAGTAGGTTATAATTGACAAAAAAAACAAGCCTTTCCTACAGTTTAAACTCTTTTTTCGTTAATATTCGCGGGAGAAGAATTCCGACATTTGTCTTTCTTCGCGGACAGATTGCGAGTTGTGTCTTTCTTCGTGGCTAGATTGCGAGTTGTGTCTTTCTTCGCGGACAGATTCGGATATGTGTCTTTCTTCGCGGACAGATTCAGTTATGTGTCTTTCTTCGTAAGACACGTCGATATGAACTTCTAACAACCTAAATCAAATCAAGTTTTCAGTTAAAATTCATGAAAAACCGTTGTTTTTGAATTAACAAAATTAACTTATGCAACATCTAATTCCAATATTAATCTCTCAAATTGATGAACATTCTTATTTGTGTAATTTTAAATATAATTGAGATGTTCTCACTGAAATGGAAGAGTTCAATTTAAAAAATGTCCGAGCCTACTTGGGGCTAGCTATTGTCATGATGGTAGAAAAATTCTGTCTGATGTTTTTCCCTAGACAGTACTTATAAACGCATAACCTCAACATTTTTCTGGTTATAGGATAGCCAATATCTGCTAAGCATTTAATTCGACTACATAATTCTTCGTTCTGTACTGTCGTTAACGCATATGGTCGACTCATTTTCCTTTTTTCGGATATGTTTTGTTTGGCATATCGTTGAAATGTTCGACGAGGTATCTTATATATAGTCGAAGCCATCCTCTGCGATATCTCACCTTTTTTTACCTGCTCCAGAGCTTGAACTAAATTCTCTTTCCACCATGTTTGGCGGATATTTACCATGAATGGGTTGATTGTAGCAGCTGGAGCAAGAAAATAGGGGTGGCGCATATTGGGTACATTTGATAAAAATAACGAAGAGCTATTGAAACGATTGATAAAAAGGTAATACAAAGAAAAAAAGAATTGGATGATGTAGATGGGATGTAAAGGAATCGAATGATATATCGCTCGATTTTTTTGGCCCAGTTTAAGGGTATTAAAGAAATTCGCACTTACCTGAGCGAAATTAGATCGAGAATGAAAATTGGCGAAAAAATGGATAAAACGAGTTGTAACAAGTTGGTGTAAGGGTTTCCGATCGGTGAAAATGTTTGCTTTCTTCATTATTTAGCATTGCCGACAAGATCCTGTGCCGCGGCGATGCTCTAGACGCGCGTATATATGAAATACGAAGGGTGGCGCATATTGGGTCCTGGCGCATATTGGGTACACCTACCTTATATTTGATTACTTCATATTAAATGGAATATCTATATTTTCAAATGCTTTGATTCATGGTAATCCCGTTAGATACAATGTCTGTGGGCCGCAATTAAATGGAATAAAGAAAACCAAATTGTTGTATCATTGTTATTTTAAAGGAACAACAATGATTTTACACATGAATAAGATTATACTCATCATAAAAATAGAAAAAATGAAAATTCCCCATATCTAAGCATATCCCGTGCACGTGATTTTTGAACAACGGTGCCTTCCATTCGAATTTCCATTCGAAATCCACGCGTTCAAAATGGGAATATTTTAAAAATCAGCGTGTACCAATAACCGGTTTGGAATATAATATAACGCGCGTCAGGATAATATCGGCGAACTGGAGTCGATCGGTATTGTAATACAAAAAAGTGCGCTAAGTACTCGGAGAGAAAACAAACAGCGGGGATGCGAGAAATCGGGAAATAGAACGGACGTGGGCCGGGGGAAGCGGCCGGAGGATCGGAGGACAAAAGAGAAGGTGCGAGAGAGGCAGAGGCTGCGAAAGGGAGGGCCAGCGGCGGGGGGTAATAAAAGGTTAGAAAAAGCGCCGGCGGTGGGCCGTGTACGAGCTCGCGCATACCTGATGGCATAGTCGCACGCCTCCACGCGACTCTCTCCCTCTCTCTCTCTCTCTCTCTCTCTCTCTCTCGCATATCATGCGTTTCCCTTCTTCTTCTTCTTCTTCTTCTTCTTCAGCATCCTCTTTAATGGCTCGAGCTTGTCGCCACCATCGTCGTCGTCGTCGTCGTCCCGGGGGCGGGCCCCAAGGGGCGACTCTCCGTGGCTATCGCGAGCCAAACTACCCGCACCAAACGAGCCCCTTTGTTTTTGCTCGTTCCACCGGGCCGATACTCATCGATTATTGTTTCGAAAATTAATCCCCCGTACGCCCGCCCGCCCCCCTGTTTTTCGCAGTACTCGCGCGTCTCATGGGGAGGGAGTCCCGTGGCGTGTGCGCCTTCGCCCGACGGGACTCTCATATTCGCCAGCAATGAAAATTTGCGGGTACACGGGACAAAGAGAGGGGGGAGGATGATCTTAATGTTTGGTCGTTCGACGAAACCTATCTGCTTCGATGGGAATAATTATCGAGTGAAAGTATATGCATAATTCACCTATTCGACAATGATAGTCGGATAAACTATGAACAGTAACATTGAAAAGTTAATGACACTGCTCTTCAGTATGATTAATATATTATCATATGACCAACTGTATCGGCAAAAATATCCCAAAGACACTTGTATTTTCAAATTAATTTTTTAGTTTCACGATTTTTAATGTCAAATATTGATTTATCGGGTGTTTATATCATAATTAGTGAGTGGAGCAATTTCAATATGATTCAATTAGTATTCTCAAAGAATATTGCTAGTATATTAATTTATTTTATGAAATAAATCTTTATCCTCTGGCTCAGAAAATGCGGAGGGGTATCCTTGCGATCGTGTGAATCGTGGAAGAAAAAAATGTTCCGTGTGAGATGCATCTGATTCATCCGAAATCACAAAAATGTACACTCCCACCCGTAAACTTGGCAGTAAAATCAGCGTCAGAAGATGAGTCTCCTTCTCTGCCACTCGTGACATATTTAAATAACACTCGAATAATTCGGTACAATCTGGTCGACTGATTTAATGAGGCCAATAACAAGCTCGAGCGCTGAATGCAGTGTTTGGAGGAGGAGGAGGGTTTTGTCGTCCCCTTCAAATAACACGCGATAATTAGTGAAGCTCTTTATCGACCTATCTAATGAGCCAAATAACAACAACTCGCGCCGAATTACGTGACGTTCGGGATAACTATACGATTCGCCTCTCCAGCGACACTCGGTCATAATAATTACTCGGGAAATTATTCGTCGCTTCGTGGCGCATTGCCTCTTCCAGCGCGCCAGCGAGCGGACGTGCATTTCACTAAACGAAGCTCTATACTCTCGAAAATGGAATCTTGCATCGAGGAGAAGTTTGCTCTAGAATTTAGACACTTTTGTTGATCCCAGACTTTTCGTCAAACTGATTACCTCACTCCTCTTCTACAACAAAACTCGACTTTTCAGCGAAATTTTCATACCGACGATGAGACCGCACGACGAGACCGGACGACGAGACCGGCGATCCAAACGACCGAATCCACGAGTCTCATCGCCGCGGCTCGGCATGATTTACGGATCTCGTCAAGATCGCGGCAGCTTGAACAAACCGCAGAAGTCTGCGATCGAATTTTCAATCGACTCAATTCCACCGACCGCGACGCACGACGCTGCATACGCACCAGCTGACTTTTCGTTTTACTCAACCCCTCTGGTCTCTCCCGTCGTCACACGCACACGCAGCCATTAACGAAATCAGCCCGGCATTATCCAATTACACTCGGACTACTCGGCGCGCGACGGCTGCGGAGACAGAGAAAAAGTGACGCGTACGTAGACCCTCGAAACTCAATATCCGCGGCGACGTCGGCCGCAAAAGACAAACGTCAACGGGGCGTCTCGGGATTTTTCGGCCACGTTCGGGGGACGCGAGGATATAGGTATTTTCGTACACGTACGCCAAGGGCGTGAAGTGCGAAGTCAGGTTCGTGGGTGATCGGATCGGTGCCAGGGTCACCCTTACGATCTGCCATGGGACCGAGTTGACTATCCCTATAGCGACGGCTCACTGCGAACATAATTGTTGGTCACACCAAACGTATGATTCTGGTGCGGCTTGTTTTTGGGCGTGAGCAATTTGACGCCCAATTGGTATGGTAACAACGCTAAGAAACTACGCTCAATCGCGTACTACTGCTTGGTTACCATAGGCCAATTGCCCAAGGCGTAAGAATAAACTTTTTTATTTAATTGAAAATGTATTCCTTTCCTGCATTTTTTCCACTGATGAGAATTAGTAAAATTTTGATTTTTACCAATTTTCCAGTGAATATTTAATGTTTATGGATTCAATTGATATCGGAATCAATTGATAGGAGTACATGAATAAACCAGAATGGTATTACGAACCGCTAGTTCCAGTGCAGCTAGATGTTTTAAAAGGAACAACTGGAATGTCACGAGTGTTTCGAGTACTCGATCGGCGATCGCGCAAGCTCCTCCGGCGTCGCCCAAAACGCGACCTGGATATATTCTCGCACTGCAAGATGCACTTTGAAAAGTCTGCTCAAACGCGCATTTCAAACCTCGCATTTCAAACCGACGACTTTTTCGAATAAGCTCGCACTTTTTCGTAATCACACGCGGTCGATCCAACATCAAAGGGCTGCACCAGACGCGCTACGCAGGGCTCGAATCATACGTTCCCGCCAAATCATCGCGTCGCGCTAACGTGCATACGTCCAAATGGATCACGTTCCCCGAGGATCGACGATCGACTTAATCCCTGGCCGAGGATCGGCTGTGCGTATGCGCGGGGGGTATTACGCGCACGCGATCGCACACGCATTCCACGGGACGCAGGGGGAAAAGTCCGGCGGAGCATTTGGAAAATCTCATCCGGCGCGCGATCGGCGATCGTCAATGCGCTGCTGCCGTTGTTTCCCTCCCCGCGGCGGCGGTGCGCTTCCAATTTGTCCAATTACAACCAATACGTGCAGCCAGATTATATTCGCAGCGAGCGAGTATACACAGACGCGCGCGAATGGGAAAACCGTCAAATTGCTACCGGCAACCCTGGGATGAGAGAGAAAGGAAGACAGTACAGACGGGCTGGCCGGTGCGCGAGCGCGAGAGCCTGGTATTATCCTGTTTGGCGCGAGCAGAATGCCAAGGTCAGCTTCATTCCGCGAGCGCCCAGGCGACACGCTCGATCCGCCGCGCGCTCGAAAATTGCCCTGCCGCGCGCGATAAAGGCCAAACGGCCGTGGCTCTGTACTCGCGTATATACCGGTGCAGGGGTTGAAGGGGTCACGTCAACCCATTGCGGCCGTGTAATCCGCTCTGTATATATATGTGATGTGCTCGCTCGCGTTGTTCCCGTGCCCCGCGCGACTCTCCCGACATGTTCCGTGATGCGCAGCTTTGCCGAGTTTGGCACAACTCGATTACTCACCGCCGCGCAACTTCGCTGCGGCTCGCGTTTTACAAGCGAGTACACCGCGTACGTGTGTGTATATACTCACGAGGAAACGAGCCCTGGGATATTGTCGAATTCGGCTGGAGTGTGTACTAACCTGGAACAGAAGAAAAACATTTGATCAAAATCAATGTGATATAAGAAAATCGTTTGGTGGGATAGTGGGATTGTCTATGCACGTTTGTCAAATGCAGTGGGATTCAATGATTTCGAACGAACCCTTCGTTTTTTAATAATACTTTAGATACGATGTTCGAGGGCCATGTGCTTTGGAAAACTTCATATTGCTCTCGCCGGCTTCTTTCACTGCGGCAGCTCGTCGGCTGCTGTTTTTGATAAATACTGTGCATTTTTCTGCGCGTCTGATCGTGATTTTGATCACAGAATTCACATTTGAAACGGCCGAAACAACGGTTATCCCAACTGCACAACCAAAGCTGCGACTATACAGCGGATGACAGTAGAGTCGGATCGAATACTCGAATGAAGATGTCAAGAATCGATATTCCGTTGCGACCGTAGTAGTATGGGAAAGTGAATGTAATACATATACGCGGCCCTCGAGTATAAGCTCGAAGCGATACCCCCGCGGCGCACAAAGCCCGGTGAAAAATCCAGTCGCGCAGCCCGACCACCTCCCGAATCAAACCGAATCCCTGTCGGACACACGCGGAACAATAGACCGGCCATAAATCCGTCGCCATAAATTAATTCCTCCCGCACTGCAGTCCCGAAAAAAAGGGGCCGAGTCTCAGCGACAAAGGCCAGCAGCAGCGGCGGCGGCGAAATTAAATCGGTTCCGGCGCGTGGAGGGGAGCTGGGGCGCGAGCGACTGCCGCCCAGCCAGTCCCTAATCCCCGCGGGGAATTCGTAACAGGTAGTTTTTACGGAGCCTTGTCGTCACCGCCATGTCCCTATCTCTTCGTATATGTAAGCACGCGCGGGTGGGTACGTGTACTGTAAAGACGATTCTGTGATTCAAGTTTGGAATTTTACTTTATTTGAGATGCAACATACTCCTCGTACGGCTCGAGTGCTCGAATTGAGATTAGTCGTATTTTGTCGCGTGTTAAATGAAGTTTTCATCGTAGGGTGATTTATTTCATTTTATTCTGGAAAATATGCTGGTTCTTTCCAGAATAGAAAGGAGAATTAGTTAAATTCATTGATTTGAGTAATCTTCAAACTTTAGGACTGTATACTGAAACTGAAGAAATTTGTCTTTTCTGTACGTCATTCAAGGACAATATATTCAATGATTAGTGAATATTCTTACTCATGATTGTTGTATCAATGTTACTGTAGAAAGAACAACATTGATTTTCCACGCGAATGAGATGGCTCATTAAAAAATTCAAGTACAATAGATTTCAAGCACTTCAACATTTTTAAGAAGTCGCTTTAACGGCGTGTATACCGATCCCCAAGGCCGAGTCCTTGCGCTTACGATACGACCGGATCTGCCTCGGTCGCTCTCGTGTACATACATACATGTATGCATATATATATTTGCGTATACGTATTCCTTGGTGGAAGCGTTGGCCGTGATGTGTGTTTTTCGCTTGTGGGCTTACGTCGGATGCGCGACCGAGTCGTCTCGACCCGATGGGCTGCATCAGCGGCGTAGCGCGTGCGAATTCACCCCCCCCCCCTCCGCCGCGCTATTGCCTGCGAGCTTTATTCTTTTTTTTTGACGTTGATCGGATCGCTCTAGCGTATCGGTGTGTATGTTTGTGTATATGTATCTGTATAAGCCGCAACGAATCGGGGCTTTGTTTTTCGGGATTGATCGTTGGGAATACAAGCGTGTTTTTCCTCCCGTTGTCGGGATCAATCAGTGAGCAGGAGGTCAGCGATACGAATGAGATTTGCGATACGGGAATTTTTATTCAAGTAAAAAAATTGTGCATAATTATGCGTGGAAATGAACCGACTAATTATCTACAAGCATAATTGAGGGATGGTCACGTGTTCTCTACGTCTTATAGCTACGTTCGAGGATTTATATAGTGCGCACATCGATTATAATTTCATTTTTCCTGTATGTTGATATGATATGAACTACGCATTGACAATGAGCCAGTCAATTTCTAAACATAATTTTCTACGGATCTTCTCGATTGGGTAAGTCGGTTCACCGACCGTATATCGAAGAACGACGTGCAGTGCCCACTCGGTTTATCAAGTTCCCAATGTTTCGTCACAGATGCGCGTTTCTGAACAATTGAGAAAAATATGTACGAACTGCTTGTTTATTCTACGATTGGATTGTCCGTCTCGTTCATGCAGGAGACGAAGATACCAACTTCGATCCGTGAAAACACCGGAAAAAATGATAGATTCAAATGAATATTCCACCCAACATAGGTCTCTGTCCCAATGAGATGGCATAGCAACACGTATCCCCTGAAAATCAGGAGAAACACGAACGCGTGACGGAGAGCGAATTCAACCATCAGAGCTTTATACGCGGATGATGGATCGGCGAAAGTGACGCGGACGAGGTGAGGTTTTGGCGGTGGGCAGCAAAAGGGAAAGGGGTTTGTGTGCAAGTAACCGGCCGAGGGGCGGCTGTACATATCGGCCGATGAGCCGGCCCGATAAGCCGGCCGGGCTTATGCATATACACTCGCGCGCGAGCGAGCGGGGAAAAGCCCGCACGGAGAAAAAGACGGCGCGCGGACGAGATAAATGCGCGGATAAGGCGCCGCCGGGCCACGTCGCTCATATATATATACGCGCTTTCGGCGGTGCGCGCGGCCGCGGCGAGGAATTTCTGAAGAGGCGGAAACCGCCCGAGTGTGTTAATAAGACGAGAGCTTCCCGTATCTTATCTGGCGGGGCCGTGTGTACACGCCGCCAGATACCGATCTGCCGCTATCTCGCGCGACGGATTGCGTGCGCGCCGACCTCAACCTTCCGTTTCTTCCTCGCCGCCGCGCCGTCGTCGTCGTCGTCGTCGTAGGGGCAAATTGGCTTTTCGTTAGGAGCGAAGGGTGATTATACGCTTCCCTCCGGTTGTCTCTCGTGCCATTGATTGCCGCCCGACAATTTTGTTCCTTAAGATTTGCCAAACACGCGTAGATGTCGAGTTTTTAAGACGAGGTGACAATGTGGCACTGTTTCTTTATATTTAGTGCCGCGTCTGAGTTTCAAATAATAGAAAATGCCACAATTGTTAATATTTACGATTTTTATCAGATATGCAATTTTTACTAATAAATAATAGTTTTGTACAATTTTAGGTTCGAAGTATATTTCTGCATAGTTAGGTGTTGTCTGGGCACCAGTGGTGGTTGGCCGTTATGTTGGGAGTATTAAAACAAAATTTTTCCTCGCTTCCCTCCTCATTTAGCGCTTAACAACCATTCACTTGCGAAACACTTTCAACTTTTACACTCTCGTTTTCCTTTCTTTTTTTCACATCACTCTGCTAACTAAATTACAATAATCAAATGTAATCATTCTCATTTCTTCACATGCACGACATTTCACATATGAAAACATCTTACCTTCCGATTGACCAAGTCACTTTTCCTCAAATTATTTTCTACCTCGAACTGAAAACGCTGTTTTTCGCGGATGCAATAAAAAGGTGAAATGGTGTTGAAGATATCTGAATTACTGATGAAAGTGAGCTTGGACTGGGACACGTTGAGAGGGTTAAATTACAAAGGAGGTATACAGATATATTGGCGTAGGCAATATTGACTAGACAATTTTTTCTCTAACGTAAGATTGAAGAATAATTTCTCGAGATATCACGTCCACTCGATCAGTAAATTTCTCGTCGTAGGAAGTACGCATGTCGCAGGAAAAAAAGTTCATGTTCCCTGGAAGTATGATTCGACTTATGAAAATTCAACGAAAAATGAAATTCACATAAGAGAAGCCCGATCTTGCGTTCTCGTGTACATCTGCAAATAGACGCGCGCGCTGGGGATTGCAGTCGAACTTTTGCTCTTTCTCTATGCAAAAACTATAATTACTCGGTTGGAAAGCATGTTTTTCGAGAGGAAAAGAAGCAAAAGGAAAGCGGTCGCGTCCAGGTAAAAGTCTATCGGGCGTGTTTTGATAAATATTTCACGGGAAACTTGGCCAGGTAACTTTGTCCTCTTTGCCGCGTGAAATTCGCCATTCAAGCGAGAGTTTTTTTCCCCGAAGCCTCGGCTCTCGCTCGTGAAATTGTCGCCGCGAGCGATTTTGAGTAAGAAGTATAAAACAGAGACGGGATAGGGCGAAACCGCACGCATGAAAATCAGCGTGAGCAAAGCGAGGCGCGCGCGCCGAGGCTTGTAAAACCGCCAGCTGAATTATGCAAGCGCGCCCGCCGCCCGTCGGGGCAAAAATGCCAGCAGCTGAAAAGATGCAGATGAGCGGGAAAAATGAGAGAGCGAAGGAGAGCTAGGGTACTTACGACCTACCCAACAGACGCGGGAATAAAATTACCCGCGGCTCGTTCAAATTCAAGTTTACGGCTAATCCAACGTGAGCTGATAACCCCGTACCGGGAGAGCCTCGTCCTCTCGAAATACCTGCTCACTACTCTCGCGGTCATCGCGAATGAATTTCAACCATTTCTGTATAGACACGTGCACTATTGTGAAACACTTTGAATATACTCGGTCAAAAATATATGAAGGATTTTCGAGAATATTGATTAACATTCGGTAAACGATTGGTGCAGTTTCATCAGCAATTATCGTACCATCAAGTAGAATTATAAGGAAAAGCCGAGAAACCATAAAAAATTTTACTGTGGAATAATTGTGAGCTCTGCTGGGAATCGAGTAGTTTGACTGATGAAATATGGTATAACGACTACCATGATTTTCCCTCTACTATGTCAAAATATCAAAGTCTCGTAATCTGCTCTTTCACCGTGTGGAACAAAGAGACCTGCCGAATGTCAGGATTAGTTCCCCAGTTGACTCGGCTGCCTCGGTCCGCTTGTACATCCTCCTAGTAGCATATCGGGGAACATTCGCTCGGTTGAATTTTCGTGAAAAATCCACCGGGAAGTAGGAGGGGGGCAAATAACAACCCAGTGACCCAAAAGTGGAGTATGTCCATATTGTAGGACGGCGGGTGGGAGGATCCCGGCCGACGACGCCCCGCAACGGCGAAGCTCGGGCAGCTGACTATAGCTTTCAAAGCTCGCAGCCGTAGACAATAATAATAATAGTTGGAGGGGGGGGGCTGTTTGCGGTGGCTTCGCCGCGCGGAAGCCGCGCAAACTACGTGACTCGTTACATTGTAATGCGCCGCACGCGTGTCTCGTACTCTCCGGTGCAGCCTATACCGCTGCTCCTATACCTATATGCGAGTGCCGTTGTGTGTTCTCTCGAGTGCGCCAGCGTCTAGCTGGTCTCTCGCGTGTCTCGATTCTTCGAGAAGCCAGCGCGTATATGCATATGTAGTTTGCTTGTGGATTTGCAGAGCGTCTCTGACCGAGAATCACACTTTGGACTGGCCGGGGGGTATTTTCGACAAAACGACACACGGGAACCTCGAGGAAGAATTTGTCGATTGGTGTATGCGTTATGGATCCAAGTGCAGTTTAGAGACGCGATCTCGAGCTCGCAGTAATTATAAGCGCACCGCGTTTAGTTGGAGTCGTGCCACTTGGTTGTTTAATCCGCGTTCCCGTTTTATAATCCATGTCATTCGCGGCAAATCGTCCGGCTGACGTTCAATACCGGATTAGCCGACAAACTCGCGAAATGAATATTGCCCCGCGTGTGTATATACATAAATATAAACGTTTAGCGATCGCTAACGAGTCGTTTTCTGTTTGGATTTCGGTCGAGCCCGATGCCGCGACCACGTGTGACAATCAGTGTATTTGCTCAGAGCATCCATTCGATCCTACATGGAAAAATACATCGGTTCGACAAAATCAATGGGATCCGGACGTATCCGAAACGAAACATATATGAGCAATTCCACGGAACTTTAGGATTTTGAATGAAGAAAAATCAAAGAATTAATTTTGAAGGCACACCACTGAAACTTGTTCTATAACATCCTAAATAACCATGACAGTATAAAAAATATAGGAACCCTCATTTTATCCAACAATGTTTTAAGGAAAAGTGAAAAAAAAAACTATTTATATGGAGAAAAAAATTTAGCCAGTTCAAATTGTAGCTCTTGACCTCCTCTTTCGACCCATCATACCGAATATTCTTCAAATCATCATTTTCCAAGTTGTTTATTACTTTAAAATCTTTCGTATGACGACTATGCATAATTTTTTATGACATAGATTACGCCCCCGCGTCTATTTTTTCGGACTTTTCACCTCAGATTATGAAAATGCTCAATCCCTCTATAAATCTGCAAGATCAAATTTCGAATAGATAACCCATTTATATTATTTTGTCAACGTTTTTCTGGAATCAAACGTCAAATAATTGTTTTTATGGTCAATACGCCCCCACAATATCAATTTTTCCAACACATAGCCAGTTCAAATTGTAGCTCTTGACCTCCTCTTTCGACCCATCATACCGAATATTCTTCAAATCTTTATTTTCCAAGTTGTTTATTACTTCAAAATCTTTCGTACCATGCATAGAATAATTTCGCATTTCTTAAAAATTTTCTTAAGCCTTTCTCTCACTGCAGAATGCGAATTCTGTCTCAATCATCGGGATATATATGAGCAAATCTCTGGAAGTTTTAAATTTTGAAGTTTAAAATTGAAAATTGTCAAATTTGAGAGCACACTCATGAAATTTTGGGTAAAGCCTCTTAACTAAGTCTATGAATGAACAAATTATCGCTGATCGTTTTTTAAGATATGCTCCAAAAGTTACAGAGGAACAATGTCTTCAACAGCATACGTGCAGAAGTAAATAGGTCTCAACACTGATTTTTTCGAAGAAAAATGCTATCTTCTGAAGATTTTACCCCTTACAAGTGCCGCTTCTCACTCCTGAGTAGTGCTGAATTTTTTCAAAATAAAAAGGCCTTGTTCCGTACCTTTTTTTGAAAAATTCTCGCTCCTAGTAGATATGGGACAGTGAAACTTCTGGAGAATATCTATTCTTTGGAAAAAATTGTTCAAGTTTTTCTGTACAGTAACGTGAAGTAATGTAAAGGAAATATGACCAAGGTTTAAATTATAAATGATGTTTTAATTCTCAAAATTATTACAAATAACAAAATAAAAATTTTTTTTCTTATCGAATATCCACAGTGTTATTCATAGTGTTATATACAAGAAGATCATACAATGCTTCGAAAATTACTTCATTTTCATATTTATTATATGAAAATGAAGTAATCTTCGAAGCATTGTATGATCTTCTTGTACATTACTTAGTCCGTTTGTTTCATCCGTTACTCCGATGCATATTCGCTTCAGCTTATTATTTTGATTAAACAATGCTTTCCTTTTCTATTCTTGCTCTTTTTTTAATGCTTCTTCCAAACGCTTCTGTCTCATGTACAGTTTTTTTTTCTCAAGTTTTTCTGTACTTTTAGCTGTAGATATCAAGTTATGTAATTGTAATCGTAACTTTAATTTTCCATGATTTAATTATATTGTTTCAATTACTCACGCATTTTATGGAAGAGTTTCTTGAACGTGTGTCGGGAGATGTTATCATAGCGAGTTAGAAATGACAAATGGAAAGAAAACCTTGTCAGAGCACTGAAGACACTGTCAACATTACCACTACCTTATAAGCCGAACCGTTTTTCGAAGAATTATTCAACAACGCTAGCTCTTATAGAATACCTAACGCACGTGGGCAAGCGAGAAAAGAGGAGGGGAGTTTGTATTTATATATGCGAGGATTTATGCGTCGGTATTGATGAGTGTTAATAAGCTATAATATTCAGAAAATGAAAAATTTTTTATAATTATTTTACTTCTAGTGATTACCCCCATTACCCTTTCCTTGAAATTTTTCACAGAGTGTTGGTGGATATTTCAAATAATATTCAATTCTTATTCTTTTATATAGTCCGTTTAGAAATGGAAAAATTTTCATTTTTAAGTTTTCTCTCAGTTAAAAAGACTTTTTTCTCAACTTTTAATACCATGTTACTCGTTATGAAAAAGTCTTTGGAATAACCATTGAAAGATAATAACTAAGAGATACTTTTCATCACGGTTTGAGAGTTCTTGGAAAAAAGTCACCGAATTTTAGTATGTTTTTAAATTTTGAAACGATTATTTTAATAAATAGTTACATGGTTCAAACGATGCTGAGGACGTTTCGAAAAAAGAGCTATTAATAAAAGCTTAGATCATCATATTTATAGAGTTTTTTACGTTGGATCAACTTAGCGGACGGGCAATATATATTTCACATCGTGCTTATCAATTTGCAATGATTTTTGGTAATATGTAATGGAAATTGAGAATGTGCTAGCAGTAAATAACAATTTGAAACAGCATTGGCGCAACCTTTATTTTCAATCGCATTGCTATTGTGAGCATATGAAAGCAAGCACATGCAATTGAAATACGTGGATTTGTTTGTTTTTATGTTTAGTATGAGAAAAAAAAATCATTTTCTCGATTTTCAATATGCTCCGAGCATGGCAGGACAAAATATTGAAAAACTGAAAACCAGTTGTAAACTAGGGACACCGAATTGAGAAGTCATTATTTTCTCCTAACTGGAAGCACATCAAAATTGATAAAGGTTTTCGAAAGAGCATATCAAAATGTACATTCTCACCAAATGTTGATTCATTAGGAGCAATGCTCCTAATTTGACAGCGTGATGAAGAAACGAATTTTTCAAAAAGACATTCTAATTTTAACATTTTTGCTACTTTTTCTCGCTTTTATGCTCTCTCATCGTAACAAAAATAAAAAAACACTACTTCTTCGACTCTGACAGAGTAATATCATCATTTATACAATAAATCTGATAGTTTATAGAAGAAAAAATCAGTGATAAGATCGAATATTTCGGCAGAGACCGAAATTTTAAAACTTCCAGAGATTTGCTCATATCTTAAAAGGGATGGAGAGAAAAGAGCCATCGGTTTGAAGAATGTGCCGAACGTACCAGCAACCGATAAAAAATGTGAATTTTCCCAATGAGGGGCCCATGCGACTACCTAACTTTACATCAATATAACTTTTTTATCAATTGCGGCATACTCATTTAAACAATGGCATATGGTTCGCTATCAAAAAATCTACGATATACAGTATGTTAACTACATGTGATCGAAAAAAGCTTTTTCTACAGAGGCAAAAGCGAAACATTTTCAATTTTTTTGAAAAGTAGTTGCAGGTTTTTTGAAAATCAATGAAAATGCTGGATATTATAATATTTTACGTGCAGTAAATGATTTTTTATAATAATTATGAACATATGATCTTATATTTTATGATTTTTAGTATACAGTCCTATTGCACAAACTTCATAAAAATCATCGAATAGCCATCAAACACGACAGGTGCATGGAATCCTAAGGTTTTGTGGAATGGCTCATATACGTGTATGATTCGAACGCGTTGAAGTTTCGACAATCGAAATCGTTCGTAACCAAACTTTGGTTAGACGATCGAAATAATCGGGCCGAATTGTACTGCAGTATATGATTCAGAAACGATAAGTATAGCCATTGTGAAGTTGAAACAGCTCAGCTAACTGAAATGCCAAGTTTGAACAACTCTATGCGTATATAATAATGGACGTGGAATTGGCCAATCGAAGCGTAGCGCATAGGGAAAAATCCCATCGCGCGTATATATACGATATTAGCCGTATGCTTCTGCCGCATGTACGGACGGTCACTCGACGCGGAACTCGCCAACTTTCGCGCAGCTTTGTTCGCAGCCGAGTCGTCGCGCCCTGCCTCGTCGGCAATCACATTATCCAAATCAAAGGGCAGCGACAATACACGCCACAGCCTCGTTCGCTTGCTCAATTCGAGGGCCACTGTAGCGTATTATTACAGCGTCCCATTGGTCATAGTCGGGAAATTAGTTGGCTCTCGGCTGACTGACCCGAGCCCCAACTCGATCGGCGCATTTTGCACTAATCGATTACGACTCTAGACCCGACATTGTACTACACTTCCACGTAACGAACTTTTTTAATCAAAAAAGTTGCAGTCCACTACTAAAATTGTCTGGATCAAGTACGATATTTTCTTTGTTTTCGCTACGTTCCGTAATATTAAGTCTGATCAAAATCAGTTGAAATAAGAAATTCATGTAATTAATCCCTGAGTTTCAGTACAAATTCACGCGTATTAAATTTTAGTGTTGCAATTTTATTATATCCAATAACCATTCAGTAGCACAATGAAACAACGCGGGAGTAAAACTGCCATTAGTAAAACAAGAACTAGTAAATATTGTATACATGGTCGATCTTTGAGGGCCAATCCAGTGTGAAGTGGAAAAGGAAAAATCACAAAATCCACCACATATTTAGTTGGCATCAAATTAAAACGGATCAAACGGGAACACTCGTGTTAGAAATCTGACGACCGAAGCTTTTTCTTCCAATTATCGTAAGGGAACTTGGTATCGTACACACGTGCACGAGATTCACATCTCATGCTTTAGTATTGAAAAATACAAAATATACTTGCAATAGTTATAATAGTACGCAAGAAAGATCAAAACACATTTCTCCACTCGAGCGGCCGCAAAGTGTCAAATTTACGTCCTGGCATTTGCGGGGAATGCCACTTTTCTGCCCAGGCTTACGAAAAATAGTACATATCCACCTTGTGATTACATCTACGCGATTTCTCCACGAGCAAACGTTTTCTCGTAGCAAAATCCCACCTAATATCGCTCAAGTGCATAATGTACTGTTTTGGTGCGGTCTGGAACAAAAGAAAATCGCGTTTTGCACGTAACACACTATCACGAATGGTATATACTCTGGAGGTGTGAACATTTTTGATGATTCCCTGAGCTTGTACAATTCGCACAACTCAACAATTCGATGGAGTGACGAACCATAGCTATTCGATCAAAAGTTTATATCTCACATTACTACATGATACTCCCTCTGGAAGTACTCGAGTGAAAAACTCCTCGTCATGAACGCATGGATCGAGAAAAATAAAAGAAAAAAAGGAAAACATCAATTCTGATCCATAAAGTATAGTTATCGTTCTTTTTTTTCCTATTAACCTTACGTTGCTGAGCCACAAGGTCCAGGACTATATTGTATCAAGATCTTGAAAATAAAAAAAAATAAAGTATGGCTAGATCCTAAATTTTACATTTGAGAATGTTTTCTCTTTCTCTACATTTTGATACTTATTACTCCTAAGACTTATGCCTAAGGACCCATTACTCGATAAATCTCTCCATATGGCACAATAAGTGAGTGAGCTTGTGGTATAATTGAAGATAAAGGGATGAATTATTAATCTTCTATATCAAGTGAAAACGCACGAAGCCATGATGGAAATTTCACGCGCAAGATTGGTTGGTAATTATTCAAAACTGAAAACAAACCCGACTTCCATCAATTTCTCGTTCAAAAATCGTGCGATCTCAGCCGTACAGTCGTTAGCTATACTTTCAACCGTATTCAACTCCCCACAAAACTTCGCGGCAACACCAGTGACAATCGCGATCGCGATAAAATCCCAACGGACAGGAGCCATTGATTCCGGCGTTGAAAAATCCGTTCATGATTTTCCCACGTGGTAATTTGCACGCGGGCGGCGTCGGTGGCGGCGGCGAATTAATACATTGGAATCGCGCAAACGCGGAGGGACTGGCATTGCACGTAGAGCAACGTAGAGGTCGTTGAAGCTGAGCTGCGAAACGTTGAATGCCGCACGCGCTATATACGTATAACCACACGGCGGCGCGTTTGCAGCTCTGTAATGGCCGCGCCATTTCGAATCTCGAGCCGCGAACTTTCGACCGCGAAACTAATCGCGAAGTGTAATAATATGCCGCTTAGCGCCGCTGCGGCGGCCCGTGTGTATATGTATATGCACGCAATCTCAGCCCGCTCGAAATAAGAAACCAAAAGCAATCTACGCGCAATACAGAGCTTCTCGCAGTTTTTCACCTCGCCGGGCCGCCAAGATAGTTTTCATTAATCAGTGCGAGCAGTCCGGAGCAGTGGGTGTTCGGCCGCCTCCCATTCCCGGCTGCAAAAAGTCTAGGTAAATTGTGCCTAGAAATGGACCGAGTGATTTTTCAGCCGAGTTCTCTATCCTCTGCAATGTATACAGTGAAGTTTTTGCGGCGATAAAAATTCAATGGCGAGGATATAAGTTTGAAGGGAAAAATAACGTTCGGTGAATAATGGGTAACGTTTCATCAGCAATCGTTGCACAACCAAGTGGAATTATAGCGAAAAACTGATAGAATAGTTTTTTCATTAATTAATATAGTTGACGATATTATCTAGTTTCACTGAAGAATAATAAAATTGAAAGCTTCACTGAAAAAGAATAGTCTGAATTCAAAATATAGTATAACTACTACCATGTTTTTCTCTACTATGACGAAATATTAAACTCTCATAATCAAATTTTTCTCAGTGCAATATTTGCTGAGAAACATTAATTACATAGACCATGCTTTTTCTATATCTAGTGAATATTTCCTCTTGATTAAATTGAATAGATATAACCGATGCACAGTTCTAAATAAATGTTTAAACGTTCACTAGACATAAAAAACTCGTTTCGATGTCCAAGCTATCCCCTTGATTATACCTAGATAATCAGTCAGCTCATTTCTATAGGGATAATTTTCTACGCATAATTTTTTCTTTTGTTTAGGAGCTGTTTATTCAGCTCCAGTTCAAACTCGGCTGGGCCGAGGGTAAAAGTGAGTTTATACAGGGCTCCAATGCTATATACGTGTACACGCAATCAGACGTCTGTCTGGCTGTCCGTCTAGCACGAGCTAGAAGACGTCCAAATATTTTGCGAGAATCTACAACAACGGCTGCAGCAGCTCCGGAGAAGCGAGCGGGCGCGCGATTAAGATCGCGCGCGCGACGCCAGAGACAAAACAGCAGCACCACACCGGCGGAATGAGATCGAGCTCGTTGGCTTCGAGACCAGCAGCGTCGTTCCGCCGATTGTTCCTACCTTTTTTTTCCCCCTTTCCGTATTTGATTCTCGTCCGGGGTTAATAGCTGAGAGCCGAGTCCGTTGGTTAATGGCGTGTCTCCGTACCCCGAATATGTAATCTTGTTTTTTTCTTTGGTAAAGTATACATGTGTAAGATTAAAGAATGAACTCCTGCTATACATAAACAGTGATAGGGAATTCGCGTTATTGCGTATTTAAATAAGCAATGAGAAAATAATCATGTCGTACTCTCTTAAATTCTTACAGTGAAAAATCACTTTAAAAAGATGGATGAAAAATTTACTGGATTGCAGTGAATTTCTGATGTAACTAAAGTATAACTAAAGTGAATTTTCACTTTACTTCCATGAGTTTTGATAGCAAACATTTTTTCATACAAATCGCAGTATACTACATCACCCTACTTATGAGTATGGTGTAAAGTGAATTTTCACTTTAGTCACTATCAAAACTTAAGAAGCTAGAATGAAAATTCACTTTTGTTACATATGAAATTCACTGTAATCAAGTACATTTTTCATCCACCTCCTTACAGTGATTTTTCACTAAAAGGTTTTAAGAGAGTATTTTTTCTTTTTCGATCCAATCAAAATTCGAGACAACACGAAACGTCGAATTCGTGTGATTTCACATCTAGTTATTATACCGATGAGATTTGTCACTTACACTTGGAGTATATCCGTAGTATAAATCGCAATTGCATAATCTTTCAACGTTCATATCTTTCGGCACAATGAATTTCGACAAAAACAACAACGATCATTTTTGGGTTTGGATATCCAGAAAACGCACGTATAAAAAGTGACAGTACACCTATATGTATCCGGGGGAAATGTGTGAAATCGGGGAGGGCCGCGCAGAGAGTGCCAAATTTTTCTACGACTCCCCTGCAGTCCCGAATGAATATCTATTTCGCCTGTGGGAATGTCATTAATCAGGTAGTAAGTAGAGAGTTTTGGGTAGGGGTGCAGCGCAACTGGCGCGGGCGAGATAAAATATTATACGCGTCGTCGTTCGCCTCTTTTCAAAGTCAAGAAGACGCGCGGCGGCCGATAATTTATGAATTCTGCAGCAGCGGCGACGGGGCCGCCATGCTAAACCAACTCTACTTCGCTCCGTGTACACTTTTGATATACTTTCAGAGCCGAGAGTAAAGGGAGAGAAGGAAAAAAACGAGGCGACTCGCGAGTAAAAGGACTTTAACGTATCGCCAGAGGATGTCTGCTTCTTCTTTTCTCTAGTGTACATATTAGCCCGCGCCGAGGAGTATTTTGTTGTTTGTACACTCGTAGGAACGTCGAAAAAGCCTTGACGAGCAGTCGGAGCGGCCCGAGAGGGATAGCAAACCGAATTATTATCGTAGTCTCACCAAACGAATGAGAAGCCAAATGGATATGGTTGTACAATTTTCTTAAATTTCAACTGCACCCATTTGAGCTCACTTGACAATTAGGACATATACACACGTAACAGGTATGATTTTTAGAAAAAGCTCCGGCCATAGTCTAGGGAAGCTACGTAAGGGAACGAGACGACTCGTGAGCCCGGGGATACATACCTGTAATACGCAGCGGGCGGCGAAAAGTATGCGCGTCGATCCACACAAGTGGATCATTCAGCTTTTCACTCGCGCGTATACCCGTGACTCTGTATATTAACACGTATAGTACATACACAAAGCTCGGATAGATGAGTGCGCCGCACACCTATATATATATATATATATATATATAATATCAGAAGAGCCGTCGAGCCCGAGGCGGGTGTTTCTCGGTGGCTAGGGCGTCGCGCATCCTAAAAGCCTCTTCCTGTTTGTCTGAAAGAGATGCCGGCGTCTTTGGTTCGGTGTGTGTGTGTGTCTGTATGTGTGCATATATATATACGCAGTTGTTGGGCGCCGCGTCGAGGCCCTCGGGCCACCGCCCAGTGAGAAAAGCAGACTTTGCACTCGGCAACTTTATGCGCGCCTCGCTGGACTCTATATATACACTCGACTCGTCTATATAGTATATATAGAGACGCGCAGCGCGACACCGACCGAGTCGATTGTTAATGGCGCGCACTACCCGGGATTAAAGTTTTAACGCGGCCATTGAACGGTTTAGAGCTGCACTCCTCTCTTTCTCTCTCGTCCGCGTCCTATCCTCATTGCGCGCGCGACACAGCCCCCGGTCGATTTCAGATGTCTCCGGTGCTCTTTCCGCGCATTGTCTCGTCCGCAAATCGTTTTTTTTTCCTTTGCCTCCCGAGCCGCGTCCGCGCTACCTCGGCAGGACTCGCTGGTGCAAACTTCCACAGTCCCAATAACATTTGCGTTCTCTAGCCGGCACCTCCCCGGTTCGTTTGATCCCGCGCGTAATGCGTGAAAACTCGAGAGGGGCAAACGCCGGGTGTATCAGCTAGACTTGCACTCCGCGGGGTTATCTCGGACGGAACTTCTCGCGAGTCGTCGGGAAATCGCGTGGACGTACTGAGATGGACGAATTCGGAGTTTAATTCGAATATCTGCGTATTTGCAGGGTGCAAGTATTTTGGACAATCGTATGTGAATATACAGGTAATACATGAGTATTAAATGATTTTGCTGCCAAAGAGTAAAATATCTTCAAATACTTTAATTTGAAACAGGAATAATCGAAAAATTTACCAACCACATCGATGACTGTCCATGACTGCAGCATCCGCATCAGCCAAAAGAGGCGGCTGACGTGCGAAAGGGAGAGAGGAGTGCGGACCAAATTGCCCAGCCGGGAAAGACGCCAACCACGGCTGATTCAATTAGCCGGAGACCCCCGCGGACGCATTTTCCGGGCCCGCGGGCGAAACAAAGCGCCTCTCTCTCCCCCTTGTACGTGTATACGTATATATACATAGGCGCGGCCGTCTGGCTGTGGACCGCGCGCGTGATAACAGCTACGTAACAGGCAGCGGCCCGCTACTCATTGTCCGCCTCGCGCGAGCCTCGTATTTTACTCGGCGCACTTTGTTCCTCGACCGCGCGCACATTAAAATTTGGCCCGGCGCCGGCCGCGGGGGCCTCGCTGATTTATCGCGGGCATATTTTTAATTGCGCCGCGAGATACGCCGCGGATGTCCCGCACCCTCCTCCACGTGTCCCCTTTTAAGCGCGTCTGAATTAATTAATCCCGCGAACTCCAACCCCGGATTGGGTGGCTCGTCCATTCGCCAAAGAAAGATGGTTTCTTCGACAGAGAAATTTCGGCAACTCGATACAAGGTAACATTGTCTCCCGATTTTGATCTGATGTACTCGAGACGATGTTGGAATTCGAGAGTCAAACTCGCATCTTCACGCGGCCATGGGATTGTATAACTGTATTTGAATGTATACTGATCCGAAATTCAAACACAGAGAGAAAACTGACGGACTGAACCCATAGAGTTGCAGTAATTGCGTACGCGACGTTTCGTGCCAAAATATTGGCCGAATTTGACCGATTCGTCGCAGCACGCATTACGCATCCATTGCACGTTGTCGTGGCAAACTTTGTTTCGAACCCCCCAAGGGGTACGTTTGTATGCATATCAGGTAAAGCTACATAGGTTATAGCAAAATATTGCAAGATTTCGCAATTCTATCTTTATCAGTTTTACGTTGGGTATATTTAAAAGAAACTCATCTTGTATTAGAAAAAATGATCAACAATGTTTATGAATTCGTTCCACCCAATGGAAGTTGATATCTGTATCTCGACGCATAATACGACAATATAAATAAACTCCAAACGGAGCATGGGAAAATCTCGGGCTGCCACTGCAATCTCTAATTCGAGTAGAGAGATACGTCTCCTCTCGACGTCGCGTCGCCCTGATTTGAACAGATTAATCTGACTACAGTCACTGTGAGAAATCTCTGTAATATTCATTTGAATTATTACCGACTGTATTTTTGCAGGTGAAGAAATTTCAACTGAATATCACAGTGAAATTCCTGTTTAGCTACAGTGAATAATTGACGCGAGTGCAGTGAAAAAATCTCCGACCGAAGCTCACAACAAGGCTATCTGCGTACAAGTAATTTTGAAAGAACGAATTCGCGATGAGACACATGGCATCAAATCGCGCAGTGTTAATATACCCATTTAGGGTATTCGATAGGTGACATGGAGGATAATCGCGACGAGGTGAGTCGCGGGCTATAAGAGAAGGAGGATTCTCGTTTTAATAACTCGCCCCCGGGAGCCGCAAGTCAAATATACAGCCGCGCGCGGCAATTTAAAGAATAATCCCCCGGCCGCAAAACGAACACTCGAACCCGATTCGTATTGGTCGCGCGCGGTATAAATACCCGCAAAAAAGTCGCTCGATCCTCGGCTGTAGGATTCAATCGAGAAGACGACGACGGCCAGCCGGCCGTAATTTTCCGGGGCGCGTCGTTGGAAAAATACGCGCGCGGCTGCAGAGGTGGAAGCGCGGCCGAGAAGAATGATCGAGGGGTAGTGGATCGAGGGGAGAGCGGAGCAACCTGTTGTGCCCGCCGATACGCCGGGCCGCGATGAATAATTCAAGGTGTGATAACCGCGAGCCGCGCCGCGAATAATCGACGCGACGTTTTATTTGTCGCCCCCGCGCGAGCCAGCCTCGTGTTCTACAGCATATACCACATTATACGTGTGTGTTTGCGTATGTGTGCGAGTGTGTACGAATGGGCAGAAAGTCTTCTGCAAGGGCTTTCGGAGGGTGGGCGCTTTGCCCTTTCGGCGTGTAACATTGTTTTCGCCCGCGCTTTGTTTGAGTGTGCTGCAGCTCTCGCTGTCTCACATACACAATATGGCCTGGAAAAATGCCGGCCAGTCGTTTGTTCCCACGCACGGCTCTTTCCGACTTCTCTCTCTGTCGTCTCCGGAGCTTTTTTTGTACATGAATTTCGACGAGTTCAGCAAAACACGAGGATATGTCCCCATCGCCGAACCCATTCATGCCGAGTGCAGATCTATATGTGCAGTGCACGTTCTAAAAATTAACAGCGCGAATCCGTGTACGATGCTCGAGGTTGTAGAACCATTGTTTTTCCTTTCTCGTAGCCAAGGTTCTGCGGAACTATAGTCGCAGTGTCCCTGTATATTGTAATAATTAAACTATCAACCCAACTATTTGCAGGTGAATGTATCACTCACAGAACTATTTGTCTTTGAATCAAGGCCAGAAATATAAGAATTATGCTTAAAAACTTCAGCCATACGCATAGGTGACATCTACTCATCATCTAACCCTAAAACCTGAGTATTTGTATGGTTCGAGGATGAAAAGTGTCTTTCTCAAGTTCATTGCTCCCGCCTCGTTTCGCATCCGAATTCGTCGCATATCGAGCGCTCGGAAAAAAAGTACAAGGCGCGCATTTATACTCGCGGTTTATCTAGTCGCTCGCACATTGGCCCAAGCTCTCGAGGCTCACGCGCGCTCTCGTCTCTGCTCTCGTACGGAAGCAGCAAAGAAGAGCAATGCCGTCGCGCGTCTCTCGATCTCGATCTCGCTACGGATAAAGGAGCGTGTATATATCTACAAGAAGGCCAAGTTTGCCGAAGCTCTCGGCAGCGGAACTCGTTTCCCTGCTTCCGTCGGATGAAAAAGTGAAAAGAGCACGCGAGAGAGAGAGAGAGACGAGCGGCTCTCGGCAGATGTTTGCACGGAGCATTAGGAGCGCGGTCGAAATAATAACGCGTTCGTCCGGCTCTTTCGATCCCGATTCAGCGTCCGCTCGAGTCTCCACCACGGCTACAATAATCCCACTCGATCGAGTATTAATGTGCCGATGCGAGACGTCGTTGCGAAGTTTCCATCCCAACCTCGTCCTCTTTCGCCGCGAGGATTCGTTATATCGAGGAAAAGCATATCTCACAATCTACAGGTGAAGAAAAGCACATGCAGAGAAAGGTTCTTGGGAAAATGCGACTACGATCGATAGCAACCTTATCACGGGCTGACGAAATAAAAAATCACAAGTTCTATGGAAATTTATTACCCGTATGGCATCGAAAAATTGGCGGACGGTAACATGGATAGGGTCGGGAATTAGAAGATCAATATTTAGGACATTTTTGTCACAGGAGCTGCGTAACTTTTCTGATCTTGTTTCGTGGACGTTTATTTTCACGCCCTAAGGGCATCAGTTACTATGTCGAGCACGTCGCCGTACACGGTTCAGTTGAGCTTTTTAGCGACGTAAGCAGCTTGTTTTTGCATTGTCACCATAGCAACTGCAGCCCTTGGGCATGAAATTGTCTACACCCGTGAATAAGAGCAAAAACATACACTCTCCGCTTATAGTGTGACAAAAAATTATGTTCGCACTGAGCCGTCGCGTAGGGTAGGCAACTTAGTCTCATGGCTGATTGTACGCGTGACCCTGGTATCTTATCTCCCTCGTCCGACCAGCCCACTTTACGCTCCTGGTATACGAAAATAGCTGTTTCCATCCGACATTATTCAAATTTTCAGAGAAAAAGTTATTTCAAGGTGAGAAAAAAAACGTTCTTTTCACCTTGGAATAACAAACAAACGCGTGACGAGCTGCCCACTCGTTTATTACTTGCATATAGCAAGATCGGCAAACGACTCCTCGTCAATTTTAGAAATGTGCTGGCACATTTTGAAATGTTGTTTCGTTCGCAGGAGCCATCGATACATCCCGGAGTTGACTCGTCTCCGCGCGAGGGAAATCGATAATTTTCAATTCAGCTCGCGCTCGATCGGCTCTCCTACACTACATACGCGCCCTTACCTCATTTCCCGGCAAATCCCCACTCGTTTCGTTGGCCGCGCGCAGTTGTTGCGCGTAAGCCTGCGCAAACGCGGGGGCCCTAGAGTGTCTTCTAATCCAACGCAATATCGTCGCGTCACACGGCGCAATTATTTCCAGGAGCCGAGAGACGCCAACACAGCCAAGCCACCGCTGCTCTGCTCGCGCGCATACAATACTCATCAAGACAATTCCGGGCCAATCACGAATTCCAGCTTGGATATGTAATACCGCGGCGTCGCCGAGCCGTCGTCGCGCTCCAGCGCGCATACACACACACACACACACACACACACACACACACACACACCGTACTATATGGCAGGCAAATTTCATCGTGCGGTGACGCCACATCCAACATCAAACGGAATCCCGTCTGGCGCAATGAGATTATGCGCCATTCCCCAAAGTCGATCCGAATATATGTATGTATATCATCAAAGCTATACGTATGCCACCGGTCAACCGACTAATATCCCGAGAAGGACGAGCTTGACCTCCCGGTGTCCACTTCGTACGAGTGGCGTCGAGTGATTTTTGCGACTGTGCTGATTTATTGCTGCACAGCAACGAGTCCGATCTGATAATTACTCGTCCTTCGAGGAGCTCCATCAGCTTCGAATGAACATAGACGGTATATACGCGCGATCGAACGAGATTGAAGAACTTTTCGAATTCAATCGTTTCGCCCGAACTCAGACGTACAACTAACCTATTCCCGAGTTAATCTTACGATCGAGAAATAATCTCGGGACACGTGAATCAAGGGAGATTGATCGATTCGGGCTTTGATCGAGCGAGGTTTTTCACGGGCATGAATATATACTCGGATGCAGTGAATCCCTGATGATTCAGTGACTTTTTTTACCTTAGAAATCAATAATACAAAAATCAAGTAACATTCGCTCGTGGTAACGTGTACGTTGAATTAAAAAATTGTTTTCCAGTGTACGGGAGAAAATAATTAATTTACGATTTTTTCAACGATCCATTCGATCAAAAATCGATTATTTCTGTGGAGGTCTCGTTAGAACTCTCAAACTAGGGAGACCAATGAGTCCCTCGATAATCGATGATTACTCGTCCGCTTCGTAAAGTCGACCGTAAATTTGTCGAAAATTCGATAACGTATCATCACATACATTATATAAGGTAACTGTACCCAATGTGCCCCCCCCCCCCCTAAGGGTTATTTGCGAATTTGACTATGATAAACTTCGAATTTTAAAATTCTGCGAACGGCATCTCTAAGCTTAGCTTGATACCAATTAGAAACCATCTTTATAATCGTCATTCAACTACTTTAACCCATTGAAAATCGCAATTTCAAAAAAAAAACGTAAATGCGCCAAGTTGGCTACACCTGTAGTCAATTTGGCACAATTTTTCAATCATTGGTTACAGCTTATATAGGCCTACAGGGACGATCAAATTGGTGTTGAAATAAAATCTCAATCATGTTTCCATTGATTTTTATTAAAAATTTTCGCCATTCAACTGAAAAATACATATTTAAATCATTGTAACATGTTTATAAAAACGTAACGTTTATCTCTTAAATACTGATTCATTTAACTCAGTCTTTCAGTTCATAATCACAAATTAAGATCGATTGAATCACTCGAAATAGCCGTTAATCCTAGTATTACAGGAGTACTATATAAAAAAAGGCCAGTTCCAACCACTAGAAGAATTGTAACTCATAATAGGAACAATAAATGATAATTTTGAATTTCTGCTCAATGAAAACGTCTTGAGATCATTTGAATTCATTAAAACCAATTGTATTGACAGTGTGGAGAAATAGTTGAAGGAAAACTAATGAGACCAATCGAAAGATGAGCTTTTTTGCATGGAATTGAGTAGCCACATTTGAAAAAAATAGTTAATACACTAATTTGGTAGAGGAAACTTACAGTGCGGCAATAAAAGTTGTAAAATAAAATAGATAATTCAACGGTGTTCCACTTCAAAGTGTTCTAAAAACGACTGGTTGGAGTGAAAAATGACCGATACTCTAACGCCTGGAACCAATCATCTTGTTTCAATACTGAAAACTTGATCTGAGCGCCTTTATGCGCCGCTAGAACGATTAAAACGCGCGAATTACAAAATATCAAAAAATGTGCCAAATTGGCTTCACTTTTTTTTTATGCGAAAAGGAGCAATGGGAGTGGCTTCAAAAATAATTTTGGGAAAACTGATGAGACCAATCGAAAGCTGAGATGTTTTTACACAAAAAAGAGTAATGACACTTTGAGAGATAAAAATTATTTACTCCTGTTTTTTTAGGTTGAGTGTGAAAAGTGAAATAAGAAAAGGGTGAAAAAATGAGTAAATGAAACTTCAAAGTGTTGTGGGAGAGTGGTTTTAAGGGCTAAATGGGCGGGGAAGGTACCGAAAATTTTCTTTTAATTCCCCCAAAATAACCCAAGAGCGACTGATGCTCAGAGAGCACCGGAGATACGAAATCTGACGATTGTGCCAAATTGACTACAGTGCCAAATTGGTTACAGTTACCTTAGTTATACCGAAAATCACGAAAACTTCATATATTTCCTTGATTAAGTTGGGAACGAAATAAATCGATACGACCTAATTATTCCCCTCTATCCAACGTACTGCACATGATGGCTGATGTGAGAAATTATTATACCCTATTAGAGTCCAATGCTCTCTATTGGCAAGTGACATAGTCAATAGAATATAGGGGTAGAGAGAATATCCATCACGGCGACATTACTGAATGCTGAATCCAGCACAGTTTAGCAAAGGCCAGGATAGCCGATGTTGACAATCGACAGTGCAATTGAAAATTCAAAGCTTCTCTCACGTTTTTGCAGCGGAAAATTCCTCAAAATTTACGAAGAATATTTATTGTGCAGTTGCGACAGTGAAAATGTTGAAAGTGCGCGTCGCGTGAGTGAGTACGGAGCACTTGAAAGATATCTGCTTCGATCAGAAGTGATTTGTAATTTTATTCAAATTTTTCAAGAAGTTTCTATGACTTGAATCTTGAACAACAGTTGTTTATTCATGAATACGATTATTCGCTCGACGAATCATACGAGAAATTCAGTAGAATAACTAAGGTAGGTGTACCCAATATGCGCCAGGACCCAATATGCGCCACCCTTCGTATTTCATATATACGCGCGTCTAGAGCATCGCCGCGGCACAGAATCTTGTCGGCAATGCTAAATAATGAGGAAAGAAAACCTTTTCACCGATCGAGAACCCTTATACCAACTTGTTACAGCTCGTTTTATCCATTTTTTTGCCAATTTTCATTCTCGATCTAATTTCTCTCAGGTAAGTGCGATTTTTTTTAATACCCTTAAACTGGGCCAAAAAAATCGAGCAATATATCGTTCGATTCCTTGACATCCCATCTACATCATCCAATTTTTTTTTTCATCTTACGCCCTTTTTATCAACCGTTTCAATAGCTCTTCGTTATTTTTATCAAATGTACCCAATATGCGCCACCCCTATTTTCTTGTTCCAGCTGCTACAATCAACCCATTCATGGTAAATATCCGCCAAACAGGGTCGGAAGAAAATTTAGTTCAAGCTTTGGAGCAGGTCAAGAAAGGTGAGATATCGCAGAGGATGGCTTCGACTATATATAAGATACCTCTTCGAACATTTCAACAATATGTCAAACAAAACATATGCAAAAAAAGGAAAATGAGTCGACCATATGCGTTAACGACAGTACAGAACGAAGAATTATGTAGTCGAATTGAACGCTTAGCAGATATTGACTATCCTATAACGAGAAAAATTTTGAGGTTATGCGTTTATATGTACTGTCTAGGAAAAAACATAAAACAGAATTTTTCTACCATCATGACAATAGCTAGTCTCAAATAGGTTCGGACATTTTTTAAATTGAACTCTTCCATTTCAGTGAGAACATCTCAATTATATTTAAAATTACACTAAAAAGAATGCTCATCAATTCGAGAGATTAATATTGGAACTAGATGTTGCATAAGTTAATTTTATTGATTCAAAAACAACGGTTTTTCATGAATTTTAACTGAAAACTTGATTTGATTTAGGTTGTTAGAAGTTCATATAATCTATGTACTATGGTTCAATCAAAGACAAAATGTATTTTTCAATAAAATTATATCAGAAATATACTTTTTTGTTTGTATTTTATTCATTTCAGACATGCTTCATGCTTCAAATTGGATGAAAAGAAGTATTTTCAGGGTGGCGCCATATTGGGTACACTAAAAATTTTTTCCCGACAATTTTTTTTTTTTTTAAAACCACGGTATCTTAGCGTAGAACTGTTCAAATTGAAAAAGACTTAGCTCATTTTGTAGGTATTGAGTAGACCTTTCATTTGACACCAATTATGTTAGAAAATATTCATTTGACGCTGTGTAGTGACCTTTCTCGCTTAGGTGGCGCATATTGGGTACAGGTACCTTATTTAATTATAGAAGCGCGACAAAACGCGACGAGTTTGTAATTTGCGTAATGGAGTCTCCCTGTATTTGTTGCTTCTCGAATCGATTAAAATTTCGTACTCTTATCAGACGCGACCTCGCGTCCCTCCCGCAGTACTCGTCGCAGTATATGACACATAGAAGGCCCAGCGGTGTATGCACAACAAATGGCATATACGCTTTATTGTGCATAAAGTCAGGCTCGCGGGAGCGAGATCGACAATGCGCGCACGTGGGTACGCGAGCACTTGGCCCCCGAGCTATTAGCCGCTCAATTATCCGTACAGCAGCTCGTCTCGTCCGTGGCAGCCCTTTGAAGCAGGTGCGCGCGTCTGGGCGAACGTACGGCCCCGATAACGGACGGATGTATACGTAAGCCGTGGCCGGGGCTGCAGATTTGTTGCGGGATCGGTTCGTTAGCGATTGATTAAACGGCCAAGAGCCACTGTATGTACAGCCCCCCCCGCGGCTCTTTCGACGGGGGCCGCGATTATATACCCGAGCATCGCGGATTACGCCGCGCCTGATTATTACCCGGAGAGGCCGCTGTAAAACCGCCCCTGCCCCCCTGAATTATTATGCGAGCGGCAGAGAGACAGAGCCTAATACTTGCGAGCGTAGTGCTTTGGCGGATTAGCCGCGGGCCAAAATTTTCCGGGCGTTTTGAACGGAGCCCCGCGTGCGAGCGAGCCTCGGATTAACCGCGCGCGCGTCCAATTTTCACCCGGCAAAGTCGTTAATGGACGAATTATCGAACGGACGCTTCACGCGCGTCTCTTTTATCCCGCGCCACTCCAGCCGAATTCACACCGTACGCGAATATCAAATTTTTAAAGGGGCGCTAAGTAGACGGAGGTGACGCGATATCTCCGGGCCGGGTTCCGGGGTGAAAACATCGACGGTGCTACCCGAGAAAATGCCTCAATGAACCAACGCGAGAATATTGCCACGCAGGTTTTTCCAGCATTTCACTCAAAGCCAAATAAACCAGGGCAAAAGTTACCACAAGGATCGCGTCGTTCATTATTCTCATCGTGTGGAACGCGTTATTGAGAATCCGCGGTGGGAAAGAGTCGGATAAACAACATCTAAAGATACGTGAGTTCTACATTGACGCGTCAACGTGGTTTTTTTTGCAACCCTCGTGCAGCAGTTCATTTTTTCGGGCTGGTAAAAGTCAACGAGGCCAGATGGGAGCCGAAATCGATTTCAATCGTTTTTAATGACTTTTTAGGTGAACGATTCAACGTTTTCTGCCGTGTTCTGTGACCCGCTGAAATTTTGTGTCTTTTCACAGGAGAAATAATCCAGTCCAATGGATCACAGGTGAGCTGATGGATAGATAAAAGTTTTGGAAAAATACGCTTTCGATGGAGTATGTTCGGAAGGTTTGGAATATAAAGAGAGTAAAAAAAACATGTCAATATTTAGTTACAAAATATTGCGAATTGATCTCGAAAAAAAATACGTTCTATCCCCGCGGGGACAGAGGAAGTCGAGTAAATCGTTACAATGGACGACAGGGTGAATGGGTGTTGAAAAGTTATTTACCATCCCTACAACGCGTCTCTATGAAATTCAATTTCAATGAAAAATCTAAGTGACCAATATATTTTCCCCTATTGTAGTGAATTAATTTCAATGTTATTGATATTATTTTGTATACACATTATTGTTTCTATAGTGAAAAGTTTTCGCAAATTGTCTTCAATTGGTTCATCCTCATTGCACTAGTTTTACCATACATTTCACTACGTGTAGACTATCCTGTAATCCTATATATATATATATATATATATATATATATATATGATGTTTATAAATTAAGATGATTTAGACATTTGGACAGTAAGGTTTACTAATATATATGACCGCTAGCCGTGCCAGCAAGTTGTACTAAAATCCATATGAAAAAAAAGTATAACAATGAGAATATTATCTATCAGTATAAAGAAAGAGTGGGCAATGAGCGAGGGTAATACGCGAGAGGAAGCGAGTCTCTCAATCGCAGTGGCTCGGCCTCTGCATACCTATATATAATAAGTTTAAAGGAGCTTGACGCTGCCAGCTTGGGGTGTTTATCAGAGCGGGCGCGCGCGGGGCTAGCAGCCTGCGGCGTCATTAAGCGCTGGCTAGATTACATTGAGCTGCCGGCGGGCCTCTGGTAGCGAGCGATCGGCAGCAGTAGCCAAACAGAGAGACTCGCCCGTGTGAATTATCGGCTCGCGATAAGGGCTGCTCCAAGCGCCAATAACTGCTGCTGCTGCTTCTGCTGGAGACGTGCTCCCGCGAGTGGCCTACTTTTCCCCGAGCAATTACTGTGAGCAACGAGGCTCCGTGTGACCAGGCGGAAATCAAGCCAGAATTATTTTTTCACCTGCCGAGACTACGTTTTCGAAATCAACGCATCAATCGATAAACAGTGTGGGTATTGTCCGTTGATACGTTGGTAAGGATACGCTTAAAAAGCTCGTTGGTTGGTATAGAAAACCAATGTTGTCTGAATGATCGAGGAATTTCAAATCAACGGTATACTCACAGATGGGTAAACCAAGTATTTGAATACGAAGTACCAAATATTTGTATTTGCTTGAAAAATTCAGAAGAAAGGTATTTAACCAATATGGGACGCTTCAGAGCGAAAAGTCACTACATCGCATTAAATTTGCGAACGTTGCTGGTGAAAAATGAAAGGTCTATTTCAATACTTCCAAAGTCAACCGAGCCCTATCTTCTTCGCTCATTACACTTGTAAAAATCAAGAGGAAAATCAATAATCAAATAAAAGTTATACGGTGTGTAGGTGAAATCTGCCAGTTTAATAAAACGATATGACGTATCGTCTATTTGGCTGCATATTGACGATACCTATGCTTAAAATGAAATATCCTTATTTTCAAATGTAATTACATTTGGAATACGTGCATTTGAAATATTTGGACAACGGACCACCACCCCAATAAACTGACGAAAATTCGTCGATTCAATTCGAAAATCGTGAATCGGCGTATACGATTGTATAGTGTGCTTCTGGAATAGCGATTCCAAAGCGATCACTTTCGGCAGAGGAACGGCCGGCTCGGGGGAAAAAGTTTTTTCGTTCAACAGCGAGATGATCCGCTTATTAAAAAAAAAAAAACAGGAAAAACGGTAGGGGCGAATCCGAAAAGTTGAATGCCCCTTGAACGAGTGATAAATCAGTCAAAGCGCGGAAGAACAGTTGCCGCAGTCGGTGCGCGCGCGAATTAGCGAGCGAGCGAGGCAAGAAACGACTTTAGCGAGCGATCGTAATCAGCTGGAGTCGCCGCCGCTCGCTAACGCGAGAAAGACAGGCCCCGGCGCTTCTCATCGCGCGACCCCCGAGCTTTTCGCGGCAGCTCCAACTTGACGCGCGGCCTCCCCGCCCGAGATAACGGCCCCCGAGATGCGCGCCTCGTCTCTTCTTCTTTTGCCACTTTTTTTTCTTTGCCTCTTCTTTCATTTCCAAACCGCGCCGCTGCAATGCCACTGGATTAATGTGGGGGATTACACAGGCGTTGTACACGCGAGGAAAAAGCCATTACGCTCTCGTACAATATTAATTTCGTGCTTGAATTAATCCCCGGGGATGATGTACCGTTTTTTTCTTCTTCTCCGCAGAGGGACGCGGGGCTGCGCAGTTTGGAGGAGCCGTATACGTAGCCGCGGCTAATTTAATGAGCTTTGTTTGGAAGATGCTCCGCAACGCGAATGCGTTAATTTTCATTCGTGCAATTTTCGTTTCTCGGCTCATGGATAATTAAACCGTTTTTTTTTTAATTACAAAACTCGATTCTTTCACTGATTCATCGTGTGTTTCGGCTGTCAATTTTGTGAACTGTTCGATCAATCAATTCGTCGCGTTTCTAATACAAATCCACCGTCTGAAAATTGAGAGAAAATGGATGGAAAAATTCGTGATTTCGTATGTATAGGATCAAGGTGAATATGAGTAAATGCAGCTGCAACGACGACATTATACGCCCGAAGATTTGTGCGACTCCCAACTTCAAGACGGTAGTTTGAAGATTATTTACAGCCATGAAAGTTTTCGCCCCTGCGCCAGCAGTACGCCCATAAAAATAGCGCACGTCTCCTGGCCACGTGAAACCCTCCGCCCTTAGGCTTCGCAGGAGGCTGCGAAAAAAAATCTGGTGAATGGAGGTGACGAGGCGAGCGCCGAAAGTCGGGGAATTCCACAGAGCCGACGTGGTGGTCGCGCGCGATCAAGCTTCGTTCACAATGACTCGAGCAATACTAGAGTATCCCTTTTCCAATGTGGCCCAAATACACCGATGTTTTTATTAGTCTCAGTCGGAACTTCATGATATATGATTTTTAATAATTAAATCATTACAACATTTCATTCGGGGCAATATTCCAATCCTTTAGAAATTTTCGCTAATATTAATTTCTGCTGAAATCGTACAACTGCAGTTTCAGCAAATTGACAAAGATATATTGTTACAAATGGCATTGAATTTGATGGATGTCTTAATGAAGAGCTCATGTAGGTAATTTAACATGAATTTTGATATGACAACGTAATCCAGGCAGATCACTATTCATTGACAGTGACATTACTTGTACGATAAATTTAATAATTAGGTTATCACAAAACCCTGACGAAATTGCAAATCAATATTCGTTATCATATTTGTACAATGAATATATATTATGCCACTGTTAAAAATATGATGATTAATTTTAATATTCATATGTGAATATTTGCAGCACATTTTACATTAATTGTAATTCATGATTAATGTGAAGTACCATGAAAAAAAATCCGAATGTCCGAACGAACAAAATTCATCTCTAATTTTTTTTCTCAAGGTCTGTTCATTACGTCTTTATCAAGTTTAATGCGATGAATATTGAAAGTTCACTGTATCAATTGCCGATAATGTCAATGTTTATCTTGATAATGAAGGATTTCCCGTCAAAGCACATTCAACTCGATGAGCGGGCATATGGATAAAATGTACAAATTAAGAACGATCGAGTACTTGAAAAAATGCAGAATTTGTCATACACGTGCAACGCTCGACATATCGTTGAATGGGCTGCGAAACACACTGCGAACACAAGCGCGTGAGTGAGACGAAAAATGTGCATCGAGCTCAGGGTTGCTCGGCGGAAGCGTGGGTCTCGTGCGGCAGTGATTGTAGTCGCGGCGACTTCCCGGAGGTGTCTCTCGGTGAGCGGGCTATTTTTTTCTCTTCGAGCAGCGCCTCCCCGGCGCGAGCCAGCCTCGAGGTCGGCTTCGCAGTACGGCGGGGTGACGAAAGTCGCAGAGCCGGGCCATATATTACGGGGCAAACGGCGCGCGCGCCTGCCGGGCCCCATTTGCCAGGACAAAGCCGCTCCGTGGCGTGAGATCGTCACGGACAAACGACGCGCAATTAGTCCTTTTTTCCTTGCGCTTTCTCGCCGCTCTCTAACGGCCGCCAAAGCCCGGCTTTACACTCGAACGTCCTCCGGCTGATTTATACACGGCTCTGATTAGCCGAGTAAACAAGTTCGCTCGTTTCGGCCGTGCGCGGCCCACGTGCTACCGTCGTTCTGCAAAAGCACCCGACCAGATTTACCTAGATTTCATCGAAGCGCCGCTGTATAAGCAATTCTTTGATTCGATCGTGGAACTTTACACTTCGCTAATTTAAGATTCGTCTTTTTGTCCCGCATTGAGTTGAGTATATTCAACGTATTCCATTCAATTACGACTAGAGAACTTCAATTAAGAATGTTTACATTTCCTTATCAGATCATTCTTCATTTCATTTTATTTTCAGAAATATACAGGCGATAAGCCTTTTACAAAATAAATATACAGTGTAATTTCCGAAGTATCAATCGTTGATTAGTGACGTAATTAGTTTGAATTTAATTAACAATGTAGATTATAATGAAGTAATAATATAATATAATGTGTTTGTGGCATCTCTCCAATATATTTCAAGTATTCTCTTCTCTTATTTTTTAAAATATTCTCCTTTGAATGAACATGCATCTGACAGTGTGGGGGAAATATGTTAAACATCCAGTTCGTAACAATCAAAAAGTTAATGAACTCACTGCATATTTTATATAAATTGGTTGAATCTTGTGAGCGTGAATTTGTACTGAATCTCGAAAAATTGGATGAATTCATTACTCCAAGTCATTTTTATATAGATTTACTGAAACGGAAATGTGGTGCAAAATTTTTGAGAAATCGATTTTTGTGTTGAATAAATTCGGTCAATTCCATAAACATCGAGAAGTTGACAGGGAAAAATAACATTTCATTGCATGTGATTCCTTGTATAATTCATTGAAAAGAATCATATCATATGAAGAAAACAACTTGTGCAAAGCCTGCGGGGTGTATGAGATTGGACGAGGATCAATTTCACGTACTGTTGTTAAAGATTGAAGCCTCGCAATAGAGACTTCTAAAATTCTTAATTAACAAGAACGAGACGATTACAGCGTGAAAAGCTAAATGAGTGTTGAAAACGAACAATTAATAAAACGACGACGGAATAAAGCTTCTTAAAAGTTTATGAGAAGTCCTTCCTTTGTTCTCCTGTGAATTAAAAGTTGCTCGCAACTCGTTCGGTCTCGAAAGGGAAAAAGAGAGCACTGCAAGACGCTGTGGAAGTAGAATAAGGAAGAAGAAGAAGAAGAAGAAGAAGAAGAAGAAGAAGAATTTGATGAAGTTGAGCTCTGATTATGTGCGGTACGCCCTATCTTCCCTCTCTCGCGGGCGCCACCTGTGATGTATTCCAATGGATAGCATTGGCTCGAGGAGGTGCGCCAAGTTTTTAGCGCAGCCCCGTATTTGAGTTGCAAAAAGAGAGCAGCAGCAGCGGCAGGGCGTAGGATCTCGGGGAAAAATCAATGGCGAAGGGGAAGAAATGTAAAAAACGCAGCTCCCAGCCGGCTTTTACTCGGGGATACAACGGGGAGAGACAGTGAGCAGCCGCGGCTGCAGACCGGTCGGCGCACATAAATTTTGAAAAGTCGATCCGGCAGCGGGCCGCGCAAAATCCGGCAAAAATCCCTCTGTGGAAACGCCGACTTTCCGCATCCGTTCAGCGGGGATGAGCTCGAACGATTTGCGCGATCGTCGTATATCACCCGCGCGCGCGACCGACCGGCCCCAGCTCCGTATATATATGAAAACTTTTTTTCGCCCCCTACTTTTGAATTGATACTCCACTGTCGCGATATTTCCCGAGATTATCTTCGTGAAATACTGAGAGAGAGAGAGAAAAAATTAATATGTCCCGAAGCACGAGCTCGGCCCCCCGGCGCAATTTATTCTTCCCGCGCACGCCGCACGTGGAGAATATTGAAATACAGTCCGCATTGTCGCATTGTTGCGCGAGCCATTAATCTATAAACTATTGTGCGTTGTCTTTGCGATGCTACGAGGGAATATCAATTTTTCCATCGGAAAGAATAGCGAATCGAATGCGATTCGAGGGAAAAAAGGAAGAGCCGGACGGACTACGTCTCGAGCAATCGATATTTCTAAATCAGGATGTTCGTGTGATTGATTCTGATTAGCAATATTACAGAGAGTTCATGTTTGATTTGAATAATCAAGTATGACATGAGTATCTTCCACACTTGTAATGTTAGATTTCAAAATAATGAGATAGTGCCGAACTAAATATTACAGTTGGACGTGTTTGAATGCCAAATCTGGAATATATGTTTGGCATGTGTTTAGCATTGTGAGCTAATACCGGACTTTTATCTATCGATAATACAGTCTGACACTTATCTAGACTTTATAATAGATAATGAATAATGTATGGCCCAAAAGTATTTTTTATATTTCTGATGAATATTCTACTTCATTTTCATAAATCCTAATACCGTATCAGTACCTACAGGAAAATGACCTCATTGATAGTGTTAGGATTTTTTTTAAATTGAAGTGGAATATTTTCATCGGAAATATAAGAACAAGATTGTTTGAAATCTTGACTTTGTCAAAATATCAAGCTAGATTGATTACCGAGAATCAACTACAACGAATTACTCTGGAAAGGCTAATAGAATCAGTCACATACCAGAGGATAGAATCAAAACTTTTGTATATTGTTATTTATGTTTGTATTGACTATCATCATTAATTGGATATTATTTCTTCAAATTGTTGTTGTTGGTTTTTAAAAGATATGAACGATGATATTTATTAGACAAACACTTTGTATATTGAATATTGTCAGCTCTCCAATTATGGATGAAGCTATGAGTTGGTGTATTTGGAGTATCGTGGCGTCAGACTCGCGGGAAATCCGAATATACCCAATCCATCCAAAAAGTCACTCGGCGAATCCCGATCGCGAACAACGCGCGGTTGATTAATCACCTCCCTCGCGTGCGCTTGCCGTCCTGTTCGCGTTGTTGTCTCGATCGTCCACTGCGCAATTAAGCAATTTGCTTAAAAAATTACAGCAGTCCCGTGAAGTTGCACTCGAGTTAATAAAGACTAACAACTTGCCGAGCGCTGGGCATCTCCCCCCGGCCGCGTTGCGGGGGAAAAAACGCAGCAGCAGCAGCAGCAAATGGACTCGAGCACCCGGGTGAAATTCAGCCCGGGCGCTCTGCGTATATTGCAGCGCACCCCTGCAGCCACGGCTCTAATTGAAATTAAACGAAACTCGCTCGCGCTCGCGCGAGCACCTACTCAAGATAGCGCTTCGCGAGAGAGAGAGAGAGCTGCGACCCGCCAAATCCCAAGAGCAACTGCGCGCATCGCCTTTTCTCGCGCGGGCCCCCAGCAGCGCCCGGCGAGCCATTAATTGAAAAAGTAGAAAGAGATACCGAGTGGCTAATCTCCTTTGATTTGCCATTATAATTAGCTGGGGCGTTAACTACCGAGATCCTCCGTAACTAAGCTGCCCATTGTTGCGGATCGCCCTTACGGCAATTCTATTTCAATTTCAACGTCGTCTCATCCCGCCTAAGCCCTAACTGGGATCGGAACAGAAGAATTGCATGGAAAATAGTAAACATTCAACTAGGAATTAGTAAATCGTTGTTAAGGCAATGATAATTTAGTTGAGGTTCGTTTCCTTCATATTTCATGACACTCAGAATCTTGGTAATTTCTTTCGGAAAGCATACTGTGAATGCAATTGACGGCGGTTTTTTTTTCAATCTGATCAAAATTCGAGCTAACACGAAGGGATGAAATCATACTTGCGAATATCGCAAATTCATTTTTCTCAAAGTGGATGAGTTTTCCACTTTCATAGGGTGGTTTTCCACTGTATGTAACCAAGAGAGTATCAATTAACTAAGCATCATTTATGCATAATTTTTTTACTCGGACATGTGTTGCTGGCAACTCTTCCACCCTATTGTGTAATTCACCAAAGCGTTCTTTAATTGACAAACTCGCGAGACGAGGGGCGAGAGACGCTCGATTTCGAATGTATGTCAAGTGCATCGGTGAAAAAGCTTTCGGCTACTATTGCATATATATGAGAAAAAGCCGATGCTCGAGGGCAAAGTTTGGCAGTCGAACAAAAAGATTGGCTAATGAAAAAATCAGCAAAGATGCCGGAGTTTGGAGTGAATATCAAACACACAATTTCTCGGGAGGGTGATGGAGCTCGGGTCAAATTAAAAATTTCCCGGCGTACGGATGAAGTTTCGCTCGAGAAAAATGAACCGGGAAGCCGGCCGGGGAAAAAAAAGAAGTTGGGCGCCTTGAATTTGTATTACTTCAACTCGCTCAACTCAATTATCGCTGCTGCTGGGGAGTGAGGATCTTTGTCGAAGTTAACACGCCGTGTCCCACATGAATATTCGCGTGTGATAAAAAGGGAATATCGTCATGGTAATTACGAATCGTCCCCGGCCGCCAAAGCAAAGACGCAAGCGCGCCGCCGCGGATAAAAGACGTTGGAGCTTGCTTTGCTCGCCAGCGGCTCGATATTAAGCTTGGGCTCGCGCAATACGGCTGCAGGAGAGGCGGCGGCGATATGAACGAGCGGCACGCAGCCCCCGGTACAATTTACCACGGGGCCGAGGGTGTAAAAATCCTCGAGGACAGATCGCATTAGGTGTTCAATTTATGCCGTTATTGCCCCGCTCTCGCTACCAGATATTTCCTCGAGGAGAGAGAGCTGCACCGGCTCCCAGCGATCGCAATTTACTCCGACCTTCTTTCAGCCGTGTCGCCATCGCGGCCTTTCCAACATCCAATTGCCGAGGGGGCGGCTCGCGCGAGCAAGAAAAATTAATCAGAGCCCCGATAAAAGCGCCACCGTCGCCACACTCAAAGAGATCTCCATCCCCGATACACTCGTACTGCTTCGCTTGATAAGATTTTTAATTTTTCCTCGTGCATATATGCGCCCTTGTCTTTCGAGCGGGGCTTCGATGCATGACGTAGCGCGCAAAGTTTCTACCTTTTGCCTTCTTTTTTTTCCAGAGAAAATTAAATACGTCGGGGAATTGAGGTGGTTCTCGAGTCGCTTTCGAGTTACATCGTGGAGTGTGAGCGAGCTCGATTGAATTAGTTTATACGGAATCGTATAAAAAGAATTGCAGCGCGACGGATTCGAGTGAGTTAATTTTTACGAAATTTTCAACTTTCGTAGGGTGAATTTTCCAACGCAGTTGGCGTTGCTTTTATTTTACGAATCGATCGAGTTTGAATTATTTCGGAAACAAACGGAGGTAAACAAACGGAGGGAAACGTTCAATAATTCAAAAGTCTTACATTTTTCACGACGAATCATATTTCCTCGTGTAACACGGGAAAATTATTCGAATCGAGTGCCCGGCTGCAATGCATTTCTCATAATTATTCCCGCTCATCGGGACTGCGCAATATTGCAATGTACGAGTAAATTTGAAAAGAACGAAAGCAATCGCGGGCGTCGAACGTTGAACTGGAAAAAAGTGCGCGTAGCTTACTTTCGTCGGGAGCATCCACTTTGTAAAACGAAAATCGAAACAAAAATGGCAAAATTGGAGTAAACACGAATAACTGAATGGCAAGAGTCGCACGAAAATACCGAGTAAAAGAGGGGAAAGTCCCAAAGGCGCCTTTCCTAAAATACGTATAACATGTGCCGACGGCGAATAAGCTCGGTGAGAAAAACCAAAGGGCAAAAAGTGTAAAAACCGAGGAAAACAGAGCGATGATGATGATGGAAAAAAATTAATTCAGCACAGGGCGCAATTTAACGCGCGAACAGAATTTTTAAAACAAATGAATTTTTTCCCGTCGAGTGCGCGTCTCACTCGGGGGCGGCGCGGGCGCGAGAAAATAAGGATACAAGTCCTGCATAATGCATGAAGGAGCCCCGGCGAAAGGGTGAGACAGCGACGGGGAGAAAAAGCGGGACGAGAGGCCAGGTTCAAAGAGCACACGGCGAAAATGTTCATTGACTCGGACTAAATTTGAGGCTCGCGCGAGCTACGGCAACTCAATATTTATAAGCTTGCGATATTAATTTCGCGCGTGTCAACACATGCAGCTGTGTAACGAGGATCGTGTCCCAGAAGCGCGGATCCAACTAGGTCAGCGACATTTCATCTCCGATCAGCGATTTTCTTCCAATTCCAAGCTTCGAATGAGTAAATAAGATTACTCTTCGATCGATTACTTTTCGACGTTCGACTTCGTACGAATATCCCTGCTGTATTATAACCAAATTTCCAAATTCTATGACCCAATTTCATTCATGCGCGTGTACATTTCGAATGACATCAGCGAATCTGCACAACTGTTACATGGTTGCGGCGCGGCCTAGAAATCTATATACCACGAAGTAAGCGCGGAACATCCGAGAATTTCAATAATCTTGACAATACTTGAGAAATTGCAAAAATCTCATGAGCACTCGCCTACACTGCGAAAACAATTCTTTGATTAGAGTGTGAAATTTTACTCAATTCAAGATGCTTCAAATAAAGTACTCAAATCAACACTCGTCATTTTATCTCGCATTATATCGAGTATATGGATGGATTGATGGAGCCATCGCATTTCCTGTATAAATTAGATTGCCTTCGACACCAAATAATGGTGGGATGCGATGAAATTGCAACACTATAGAATTCACTGCACTGTATCTCAGTGAAATTAGATGAATTTAATAATTTGAACAATTTTTACCAAGCTGAATATCAATTCTGCTGAAACTGGCCGTCTTTTTTGCACTTCCTCCAAGTAAAATACATTTTAATTAGTGCAACATTTTTGAGAAATAATTTTCAGTGTGTGTAATCCAATTAACATCCGTTGCATAAACGATACGGACGAATTGTCGTTCGCCTTAATACTTCCTATTGGCCGGAGAAGGGAGAACGAGAATTGACATAGCTCAGCAGCGGCAGCGGCAACGGTAGAAAATCAAATAGCTCGCGCTCGGCTCAAATAAAAGTATCATGAATTTTAATGGGCGAGCTATTGAGCAGAGCACACCGATAGCGCGCGAACAGTTGTCAAAATGTAATAGCCTCGTTATATACTCAAACAAGAAACTGCACGAGGCGTCATATCGTCCGTTGTTCCGGGAGGTGGGGGTGGCTTTAGCATAATTGCCGATTATTCTGCATGGCAACGACGTCGACGGCGATGATCGCGCGTACGTTAGTGCACGTATATGTATCTACCTGGGGCAGCTTATCGCGGTAGTAGCCGGGCTCGCTCGTGAATCAGAGATGCAGACTGACGACACGCCGACAAAAAGCCACGTGAATAAAAACGGGTAGGATGAAACAATCGTCAAACTGTTGAGTCTCGATCGTTACGTTGGAATCGACAATGCACGTCTAAAGTTGATTCGCTTATGTAGATAATATATCCTGTCAATATTTGATTTAGCTCAGAAAAACTGGCAACTGAAACTATTCCTTCTAATAAAGAGAATAACGACGAGAGAATGAAAATTCACGTAAATGTAGTGTGAGACAAGTTAGATTTATTATGAAGGATCAACTAAAAATGCAACTGTCTGGAAATGCTGATAGCGTCCGTACGAAACTTTGCTTTTTCTTTTGAAATTACTACTCCAGTTCGAATTGCCCAATTAGATCTACTTGGAGTACTAAATCAAACCACAAGTCAAGCCAAGCAATGTATTCCAACAGTAACAATAATATTTGCGTTTGGAAAAAAAGTGGTGAGATGTTAGAATTAAATTGGTCAAGTTAACCATTGCTCGGAGTTTTAAATTGGCTCTTCGTGCGAATACGCTCGTTCGTGTTGCCGTTAGTGGATCTAACGTGGACGCGGAAACGTCGCAATACCGATATCTGCCGGCTCGAGCGCGGGGAAAAGGAAAAAAGCGAGCCGCGCAGCGAAGCTCGACCGATGCCAATCGAGCCGTTTAAAATCGAGGACGAAGCAAATAGCGGCGAGAGATGTGTGTGCGATTACTCGCGTCCACGAATCGAGTTTAGACAGTTACCGGCTGCGCGCGCGGCCAAGTGAACAAAAGTAAAAAGCCGCTAATTATCCGCATCCGTTCTTTCCAACTCGCGCTCTGCAGCTGCAGGCACCGAATTCCGAAGCGCGGCTAACTCGATTAAACGCATGAGAACAAATAATTGAACTGCGCCGTTCGATTATAGATAACCGAGCGTATACATACAGATTTATTTATACAAATATATGTTTACGGGGCATATTTTGACATCATATCACTCAGTCAACGTATTTGTTTGGCAATTCTTTTTTGGACCACTTTTGGTCTAATTTGGAGCCTAATTTTTTTTTGGAATTCTTCACCTTCCTTTTAGCTATTTTTCTTTTGTATCGTTTTAGATTGACCAAAGTCTTTTTGTGAAATCAGGAACTGGAATGGCGTATGTTCGCCGGAAAAGTAGGGTAGGCCGAGATTAATTTATATTTTTTCCATTCAATATCAAAATTACAAAAGTTCACAAAATTGAAAAAACTGTTTCTTTTTACATTTTTTTAGGAAAAAAAAAACAAACAAAATATGTCACGGTAGATTTTGATCTTTCTTTCATATTTCGAGTGTAGAACGTGAACAACATCCATTGCATTGATTGAAAATAGGGCGGAATTGAAGTTTTCTATAAGATGATTGGAAAAAGCTGAGTTTTGGAAGTTGAAAGGACGGCTGAAAATTTCGAAAAAAAATTGAAGCGTCTAGTTGGACTCGAAAAGAGTGTAAAAGAAATTTCCTAAACAAATCCGAAGAGCTAGCATGTTCCATATACATGTCAACATATGGAGAGTGACACTATATACAGGCAGGTCGCGGGTCCACCCGTTGTTGGAGTGTGTTGGAGGCACCGAGGGGAGCAACATCTTACATATATACACATATGTGTGTGTGGGCGTAGAAGCGGAGTAGGAGAGCGAGGGCGGAGGGAGGAAAGAGATGAAACAGGGTCAGACAGGGAGCAATACTAGCGTTGGTGGTTGGTTTCCTAATGTTCCGGCTGCTTACACGGCTCGGCAGCAGTGCGCGACTCGTAACGTCAGCAGTTGCGCCGACGAGGTATGTGTGGTATAGCGCGCAGCTCCCGCGACACGTGAGGTTACACGCATACGGCCTCGGGTAATGAAGTAAGAACCCCGTGAGTAATGGGATTTGCGGCTCCACAAATTACATTCATTTCTTTCGATGTGCGCAGCTCCTTCCATCGATAGATATTCGCAGTTTCTAGCGCCAGCTCCGGCTCGCGTCGTGATGCATTTATCCGCAAGAGACGTGGCGCTTTTCCCAAACAACCCTGCTCCCGCGGTGCCAAAGCAAAACAAGAGGTATTGGGAACAGGCACGCAATTCGTGCGTGTTCTGTCGGTATCACAAAATCGAAGTCTGCTGCGGGTTTTGCTACAGGCAAAATTGGAACGAGACTCGCTGCCGTTGAAACTATTTTTTCTACTCGGTATATGAAAATTGCTCGAGAGAAAGTTCGCGATCCATATGGGCACTGCAACAGGATCGTCCGTTTGAGAGTATCGAGATTTTGGAAGTTAGACACTCATACTCCATACACACGTGCAGTTATGGAAAGTATACAAATACGAGTATTTGATAATTTTTCAATCATTCGTATTTCATGTGTTTGAAATAAAAAGAGTAGAAGGGGGGGCAAATTTCTAGACTATTTGTTTAGTGTCCTTATCTCTCTCGCTGGCCGGGTGCCTTTTTTCCAGACTCCCCCTCCATGCGGTCCGTGACGTCATGGGCCTCTTGGCGGAGAGGGGGGCCCGGGGCGCTATTTTTCCGGCCGCTCTCGGCGGTGTGGAGAGGGGGGGGCCCGGGCGGTATTTTTCCTGCCGCTCTCGGGGAGAGGGGGGAGCGGGGCTTTCTGCCGCTCTCTGCGGTTCGGAGAGGGGGTACCTCCGGGCGGTATTTTTCCGGGCGGGCGTGAAAAGGGGGAGTTGGGCGGTGGGTGAGGGGGTGGCCCACCCACCGAGAAATTTTGAATGTGAATATCTCACGTTCTAATGAAGGTATTGGGATGGAATTTTTTTCTGTGTTCATGGCTTGAAACTCGCTAACGTATAAAGATTAGAATTATTCAGAATAAACTAAAAATGTTCTTGAGTGAAAGATATATTCGAGTGATGAGAGGTGCTTCGATAGAAAAAGTAGATATTTTGAGTAGAAACTTTTTTTCTTTATTTCACACAGTTATATAAGATACATATGGTGCTTACATACTACATATACTCCTTAATACTACGAATACCCGTGAGGTAAAAATGATTACATGTATGTTTTTCTGGGTTTACAATATTGCTTACAGCTACTACAAACAGTCTTACTTCCCCTACAATATTTTCTATGCCTTATGATATTTTTATAAAGAGATACACTCAAATAATCATTAGTCCTGGTATTGTTTGAAAATATTGTACAAAAATCGTTGAGAGAATGACCAGTAGACATGTAATACAGAAAAGCGATGCAATAGTGACCGCAGACATCCGAATCGATACTCTGCATCCGCTGGATGTTCCATTCGTAGACGTTACAATTTCTTCTAAGCCTGTCGATATGATGTGAAACGGCTGGTGGGAGTCCATAACTATCGAAGAAAATTCCTTTACCGTCTGAGTCAGCAAAAATCGCAACCCAATGCGAACCAGGTTCAGAGCTCCCATCCACATTAACAACAAATGCACACGGTTTCGTCCACTGGTAAGGTATTTTGTCCGCGGGAAACACCCCCACTGTTTGAGCCGGTATGCTTTTGAGAGCTTGTAATATTTGGTTCGAATCCATGAGAATCCTTTACGGAAATAGGGGTAGATGTCGAGTTTCCTTCTATACTTGAAACAAACTCTTCTGTTTTTTCATTACCATTAAATGAACACTCTTTCATACACTCATTCCTCTTTTTTTCGAGATCAATAACGTCTTGAGAGCCTGCGACTTTTATTTTCTGAATCGGTTCTGCTTCATTTTTTAACCAATTGCGTAGTTTGTATGCAAAAGACAAAGCACACACCATAAACTCTTTTATGCAAGTATGATGAAAACAGCTATGGCTATTCGTGTATGGAAGATTTTTGTATGACGGACAGTGTAAATCTTGAAGGTTTGTAACACGTCTTGAGAGCACTTGTTGAAGTAACTTCTGGTTCGTTGACCCCCAAGCGTAAATCTGTAATGCGCGTCGGGCTACATCCCGTAAAGTTTTATACACATCTTCGAGATCGGATTCACCATCGAACCATTCTATTCCATGTTCGTGACATGATAAATATGTGTTAGCCGATGAAAAAGCATGCCCCAACTCACAAAAACGGTAAGGCGGTTTGATGATCCAGTGAGCCACTACAGTGTAGTCGACACCCACTACAGCGATTTCTTTTGGTAAAAATTCTCCGTTTCTACCGTGAAACCCTTGTATATCTATAACGAAGCGGAGGTCGTCCATACTGACTGAAAAACCGAGTACCTAACGACCCAAAACCTCAGATAATACTGAGCCGGACAGTATGAGAAGATTGCTTTATCTCCGTTATCAGGCTTCACTGAGCAATGGCGTCGGTAAATCAACATTTTTAGGAGTTAAAATCGACCATTATCTGTCGTGTGGAATCTATTTCTAGTACATTGTCGAACTCTGCGTAGAGAATGCAATTTATAGTCTTGGTTAGCGCTTGACCAAAACGTACTTCAATCCTCATTGTACCGTTCTTGACAAGGTTCCAATGACCTGCATAATGTGCGGAGAGATCTGGCGTTAAATCAAATGCGAATAGACAATATCCATTTGCATAAGCGAGTCGGCTTATGTCATTGCCTTCATTCATAAAATGTATGCCAGTCCCCGAAAACAGAGTGTGATACGCTTCAATGTACTGTGAAGGTTCAGTAAACGATGGTTGTAGAGGTTTGCTCGGTATCTGTACACCATCAACGTACAACGATAGAAAATTGATGCCGAAGTTTTGAAAATTGAAAGGATTGTATTTTCTATCTCCATTGAAAGCTTTGTTATCTACAAAACCTCCCTTTTCATCGTAGGATATGATATTATTAATTTTTAAGCTCATGTATGATGAATGGGCCTGTTTTACAGCTTGAACGAGATCTTTAACACTTTTATAATTACCATGAGTAAAATAAACATCGGGTTCGCCCTGTGGTGAAATTTTAGAATCTTCACGTGAAATATGCATAGTTGTACACGGTATATGGATTTCGGAAATTCCAACACTCCATTTCCCATTCAATTCGATTTCTTTCGGTAAATGAGTAGAAAAATTTGTTGTTGTATTTTCAGGAAAATATTTCAAACTGCTATTACTCGGTAGCACAATCGTAAAATCATTTTGGCTCGCGTTCATTTTTCAAATTTTCTTCAATTCAGACGCAGGAATCCACGAGTTGAATTTGTCGTTGTAACCTTGCCAGCTAACAAAATATTCTTTTTTCTTGCCTTTACCCTTAGTTTTCAAAATTTTATCGATTTTATATTCTTCTCGAACCACTCGTTCTTTGTGAACTAAACTAAGTTCTTCAGGGTAGAAAAATCCTAAAATATCTTCGCCTTGCAAGTCCGTCAACTTGTAGATAAACAATTTTTGTCTCTTCGAAACTCGTATGACTTTGAAAATTTCGTCACTCCAATTCTTTTCTGCACCTTTTTCGAAAACGTTTTTCTCCCTACTAATTCGAACGTAATCGTCAACTTTGAATTTAGGTACTTTTTGATGTTTTTGTCTTTGCTGCGCACGCAACACTAAATTTTTTCTAGCGATGTGTGCGTTATGTATAGTAACCGCAGCTGGTGGCATTTTTATCGTTGAGTGCGGTGATTTGTTGTAAGCAGATACAATTTTTTGAAGCACGTCGATATAACGATAAGTATTACTATACGTGAAATATCTATACATGCGCTCTTTCAATGTTCTATTGAAACGTTCAACCACTGCAGCTTTCACATCGGGATTACGAACAACACGAAAGATTATTCCTCTTTCTTTAAAAACTTTCTGTGTAGCTTTTCCTAAGAATTCTAATCCAGAATCTGTCTGAGCCATAAAAGGACAACGTCCTTGATTCAATATTTTTTCAAGTGCTGTTGCAACTGATTGAGAACTTTTGTCTCGGAGCGGTTCAACCCATACATATTTGCTAAGGACGTCGATCACTACCAATATATATGCGTATCCATCATTATAATTTTTGAAAGCTGTTAACTGAATGAGATCTAGTTCCCAAACATGATCAATTGTACCGACATCATAAAATAATCTAGAAAACTTTCTTCGTATAGGTTTGTGTAACGTGTAAGCATCGTGTCTCGTCAGCCAGTTTTTAATTTCGCGAGCAGAAACTTTTTTCTTGTTAACTCGAATTAGATTTCGAGCCCCGGAGAATCCAGCTTCATGCTCAGGATCGAAATACTGATTTTTAATAATCTTTGAAGACATTTTTATCTTTTAGGCCTATCCAAAATGACGTTTCTTTATTTTTAGGTGTAGACGATTTTTTAAGCGATTTACCTCTTAACCTTTTTGGCGTCGAGTAGTTCTCAAGCACAGTATCGTCTATTATTGATGAAATATTTTTGTCTGTATACTCTGTAAGATCAAGTTGGGGAGACAAAAACTTCTCCGTCCCGTCATCAGAATCGTATTTTTTTTTTCGATTGTTGTGTGGAGTTGTAATATTTAGCAGATCCTGGTTACCGATAAACTCTCTTGGCGTGTCTATCTCGCGCAAGACTGAGGAAAATTCTTTTCTGCCTACAGCTTTAACGTTCTTTCTGTTCCTGCTCGAATCATTTATAAGATCAATTATGTTAGAACCATCTATTTTTTCGTTGTCGATAAACACTGTTCCTTTTTCATTCCAACGAATACGATCGGGATTAGCTTTCAAATGCTTTATCAACAGATGCCCTTTTTTCTGATACAATTTCGGTAAACTCTCGATAATCAAATCATCACTCAAACTATTCGAATTTATCACATTAGTTTTTGGGTACGTCGGTACCCTCTTCTCATCTATGAAAAATAAATATCTCTGTAGAACTCGTAAATACTCCTTCAATCTTGTAGCCTCGTCTTTATAATTATTCAATTCGAGAATCTGTTTCAAGTCATTATCCAAACGGCTCAAATTATCACCTACTGTTTGGGACGATTGTAGGACCGGTAGTGTATTAGTGTGATTTGGAAACGTATTAGTCGGAACAGGTAACTGATTCGTCACTTCTTCATTCTTTTCTCTCTGAATTCTGTCTAACTGTTCTTTTGATATAAGTATCATTTTTTTAGCTCTCTCCATATTTTTAAATCTTGAGTAATGTAGAGATCAATGCTGATAATACCGGTTCTATTAAAAATGGCAAAAAGCTACCACCTCTTTGTACGATAACACGTTTTTTAACTTTCCAAGAATTTTTCTGACCGGTGTTTTTAATTAGCTTTCTCAAAGTTTGTTTATGTCTTTTCAATTTCTGAAGGTTGTTATTTTTCAGAGATACAACACCTTTAAGTACATTCAAAGCGCATTCACAAATGTAATTCACTAATTTTTTATCAGCAGTTTTCAATAATGCAAGACGTTGCTCTTTATTACAATCACGCAAAGCTTTCAAGAGACTAATGTATTTCTTCTCGAAAGGGAGACGATGATGTTGAGATATCTGAGGTGTGCTCCCGGCCATCGTAGAGAATGAACTAACTAAAAAAACTGTTCGAAGTGTTATTATATTCAAACGGCCACTATGTGCTCAGAGTGCGTATATTTAGGTATATAGACAAATTGAAACTCTTCATCAGGGAAGATGCAACTTCTAAATCTAAATTCATCCAGTGTAGATTGCTTACAATCAATCATTAAATACCCGTGACCTTTTGTGGTAGCATCTTGATATGCTTCTTGAAGAAATTTTGAATTTTCGGGATATATTTGACGGGCCAAATGTTGAATCTGTGCTCTGTCTCTAGGATTTTTGAACAGTATAATATAGGACGAATTCAAACTGATATCTCGGGAATGAGCGCCTTTATGGAAAATATTTTGCGTAATGAACATGACGCTTATATTTTTATGGTGACTACCTTTGGTGAAAAGATCACAAATCACACTATTGGACGATTCTCTCATCAAGTCATCGATGATAATAAGTTTTTTTGAGTGTGGATCGCGGGAGTAGTCTTCAGGTTTTGGTAAACCTTCTCGAAACTCTATCTGCTCCCCATCGTCGACAAACTCTGAGCTTTTGTAACCATCCTGCCACTCAGCGTAATAGAATATAATTCGGTCAAATATAACGTCTACCATTTGTTGTCGAAATTTTAAAAACTTTTTAACAAATACTGTTTTCCCACAGCTTGTTGGGCCACAGATCATGGATGTGAAAGGGTGTTTCCAACGTGTATCCATCCTTACTGTAGAACGTCTAATATTAGACTGAAGTTTTTTTTTTCTAAATTGTCATTTATATTATACAAATTTCAAAAGTAAAAATTTTTATGCTAAAGAGTAATGGTGATGAAAAAACAAAAAATTGTATTGAAAAAGAAATTCGGGAAACATTTTTTTTATTTTACACAATTTACACAATACATATGACTGTTACAAGTTATAAATATTTTTACAATCTAATAATACATATGATGCTTACATGCTAAAGATTGTCTCTTACTGACTACGATTACATATCTTTATATTAGGTAGTGGGTCGGGCGTACAAAATGTTTCACGCAGCAACTTTCAATTCTGTCGCGAACACTATACTCTCTTTGAATACTGGTATTAAAATCAATCTCAAGAACATCCTCTGCGCATATAAAATTTAGCAATGCCGGCAAAGTTATATTTGTGAAATTCACCTCGAATAACTGTTTTGAATATTGACATACACAAGGTCGTACGCACTCACAACTTCTACAATATTGTGTAGCATATAGAACCTGCACTCTTACAAGTATTAACAGTCTTACTTCAATTTTTATAAAACTATTGTCGATGCATCCGTGTGCGTAAGCTTCTACCCACGAAGCAAGATTTTCAATCTCGAGAGGGTCGACTTTTGCTTGGTCTTTCATTTCTACAATTTTTTTACAAAAATAATAAAACGTCTGGAGTTGAAGACTGGAGCGATAAGGAGCGATACACTCAATCGGGTTACATGTACCTGAAACTAATTTTTACAATTTTTATATCCGTATGGGTAGGAAATTCGTTCATTAATAAACCGTCTCTTAACTAAAACCGGCCTACACATTTTAACCCCTTGACGTGTTATAACTTGATGGAGTTTATTACGGGCTATATTTTGATTATCGACCATAATTTTATTTTCCTCGGTGTCGCTCCGATTTTTAATTAAATCAACGATTGATTCGAAATTTATTTTTAACGAATTTTTGTAATTTAACCTAATACCCTTAACCTTGCATGTATCATGCGTTTCACCTAGAGGAGATATTACTCGGTAAGTATAAAATTTAGGACCTCCAGAAGCAAATTGTTTAATAAACGAACCGCGGCCGTACACTTCCAATTCGTCGGTCATATCACCTAAAAATGAACCTACCCGTGGTTCATACAAATCGCTGGCTTGAGATGTAAAAATAACTGAGTCTGTATCATAATACAAGACTCTTTCCCCTAATTTTTCTAAATAGCTTAAAAGTTTTAATCTCGCCTGCGCGGTTGTATACGCAGCTATAGCTACGTTCGCGTGAGCCGTAGTTTGTGTCGCCTGGTCCGTCGTATGCCATGAAGCATACGCAGTTTGATGGGTCGCGAACACAATACTATCTACAATTTTTTCGGAACTATGTAATAGATTATGTAAACTTGCCGGATCTCTAATAACTGTCGTTTGTGGCAAGTTATCCCTCTGACCGAATTTACCCCAAAATGAATTGAGACATAACTTGGCAACGGCGCGCATACCTGGATTTTTTTCTATATTCTCACGATCTAATAATATTCCTTCACGCGCTTCATATTCCCGAATGTAATTTTCTTTCTCAGTTTCGTTTCGAACATTAGAAGGCCAGCCACTTGCCTCCTGTTTAATTTTTAAAAACGTATCTATATACTCGTTGAAAAGTCCACCGGTTTTACTATTCGAGTCATAACCTGTTACTTCATATTGCCAAATCTGGTCAATATTTGTGATTTTATATCCCTGCCGGAGGGCCTCTGCTATTTCAACTGATACCCATGTCCCATGAATGATCCGTTCATTCACGTCGTCGTGTGGGCAATCGCTTTGTACCTGATTTTCGCAACAACTACGACAGAGCGGGAAGAGCAATCGTGAATCAACCCTGTAAGGAAGAACAGGATGAAAAAGAGTTCGCGGAGGCAAAACACTACATTTTACAAGACCCTGGACTTTTTGAGAGAATAAACTAAAATCTGCACCGGTTATCTCAACGCACTCGCTCCCTGTATAAATTTTTGGATGACCTACGGGAAAAATGCCTGTTTTGGAAATGTACGGATATAACGAACAGACATCTACGTACTTTATTTTTTCATTAGCCTCAGCCTTATAATATGTCGCAATGTTTCCGGTACGACCGCCGTAAAACGCATCACGAGGATTCAAATTTAGGTTTTTATTTGCCGAAGGCTGTGTATTTATAAAATTCCGAATTTCTTGATTTTCGTTAAGGATTGCGTTGAATTTACAAGACCAAATTTCAATCAACCGGTAACCGTAAGACTTTATACTGTTCGAACGAATTAAAGTATTTTCATAACGAGTTTCGAGACAAACACCGTTATGAAGACTACTTCGGCGATCGCGCGGATAGCAAGAACGACAGCCATGGTAATAACAACCATGATATTGGTACACAGTACCTTTATCACCGGGGTTCTGTGGCTCTAAATACCCGTCGACTGCATACCCCTCGGTAAGGATATGCTCGCGTCCATTACCCGCATGTTTAATGATACGATTATCCGCGATTTTTGATTGCTCCCAAAGGAGCCACTCTATACATTCTTGCGAATGCTGACCGTTTCTTAAATAACCGTTACTGGGGATAAGGCCTATACTATTTTCTTTCAAAAAATTTCGCCTAAAAACTCTCGAACAAGCACTAGCGATTGTGCAGGTTTCAGACAGCGGATCTACATTTCCTACCCTTAAGAATATTTCCCTAAATTGCATACAGGATTGACGCAGAATATTTACATCCTGTATACAATATTCTAACATCTCTTTTCGGAGATCGAACACGGCATTATTATTTTTGGTGTCATTGTACCAGCTTAAAAACTCCGTTCGTTCTTTCGCGCTCATACTATCCGGACCATAAAAACTGATATCGGGAAGATTTTCAAAATTATTTTTCAAATAATTTTCACGGGTATTGAACATATGAGGAAAGTAGCCCTTCTTCATATGTTCACCTAAATTGAATGTTTTTTGAAATTCCGATAATTTCATCGGTAAATAACTAAGGCTATCAATAAATATGGTCCGATTGACCTGCATCCTAACAATGCTTCTACCATTCATAATGACCTGAGGCTTATAATCGCCTTCATGGTCCGCAATATATTTTAAGATAAATTGAGCATCGAAACCTCGCGCGTTATGTGCTACACATATATAATTTGAGAACGCGCCCGTGAAACCTAACACAAAATCCACGAATTTTCCTACACATTCTTCGCCTTCAAAAATTTTCTGACGCATACCGCATGCCGAACAGAAATTTATATTTTCTAAATTTTTACAGTTATCACAACAGATTTGCGCTACGCATAATACGGGCGTATGCAAAAATGTTGTGTTCTCCTCGTCAAGTGGCGTGTCTTGACGAGTTTCGAAATCATAAAAAATAAAGCAACTCTCCGGCCGACCCTCAGTTTTTTTAAGGGGCTTTATTTTCTGAATAAAACAATTATCGTTAGGGTTATGTATTCTTTTACAACTTGCGCAGAATGTCTGATCGCACGTGTGTTTATGTTTAGTTAAATCTACAGATTTTTTACAACCGCGACATATTTGGTAACTAGCGCAAACATTATTTTTAAAATTTCGTTTCTGGTCTGGATTTAACGCGAGAGACCCCGGCTTCTTATGATGTTCGTAACACTCGTTACCGAAAAATTCTCGCGAACAGTCTTGACATTTAATTTTATTACTACCACGATTATTTTCTATACAATTTGTTTTGCCATTGCAGGCTCCACAGACATTTAAACACGTGTGCCGCGTGGCGTTATAAATTTTATTACAAAAATGGCAAAATAATCTCGATTTTACCGCTTGTAGACTTTTTATTAAATTAAAGTGATTTACATTCCGATAATACATTATATGAATAAGAGTGGGATTTTCTAATCCAGCCGACCCGTCGAATTCTAACGCTTCCCCCGAGCCAAATTTTTCAGAGTCATATATTTTTAAAGCTATATTTTTATGATTAAAATATTCTTGAAAAATCCTAATCTCGGTCAGTCCACAGCCGGAGTTTTCGTCTAATTCTATTCTACATACTTCTAATAACTCATCAACTTTCTGAAGCTGTACGCGCTCGTCTGTTATCCGCAACCAGTTCTTCATCCCTACAGAACTATTATCTTTTTCTAAATGTGCCAGTCCACAAACTATTGCCCGTGGAAGGCATTTTGCATCATCATTTATTATTCGTAGAATGCCATTTTTAGGCAATTTTTTCAATAGCTCAAGATTTGGGTTTCCACGACCTATCACTGGCTTAATATAAGTGACAGTTAAAATAAAGCTGTCATCCACGCATAACTCGCGCTTACTTTGAGAGATACTCTCAAATAACGCAGTGAAATCACGGAGAGTTAGAGTACGCAGCGGTCTAAAATGCAAACCCCCTGCGTATTCTAAGCTCGTATGATTGAAACTTACACCTACGCGGAGATTCGTATCCCGACCTACTGTAACAAAATTGAATACTTCCCTAAGCCCTGATTCTATACTTAAAATAGGATTACCATTAACACACGGGTCCGCAAACTTAAATTCTACTACCCTAACCTCCGAATCGAATCGCGGATGAAAAACGGTTTCATCTCTTAAAATACTAACATGAGGTACATTACCCTGTTCACTTTGCGTATCCTCTGCGTTGATACTATCAACACTATCACTCTCACTATGAGCTTCACGCTCCACACTATTCACAGACATAGACTCCAGAAGTTCCTCATTGACAGGAACTCGCTGCGGTGCCAAAGCTGCGTCGAAGTCATCTTCAGACTCAGATGTCGGCTCACCAGAGAGAAAATTATGCGGCGGGTATGCTGTAATGTTAGAAAAGTGAGAATTAGAAAAGTTTTAATTTCGGGGACATATCTTCGCGTTATTCAGAAATACAGTATAAGTATTTACCTCTCGAGGCATTTTGGCACGTCGACTGCATACCCGACGGTCCGGGGTGTGGTTCTGAAACAGTCTGCTCTCCGGAGTTTTTCAATCCAGAGCCAGTCTGGACATCATCCTCAGAAAATTCGCTCTCTGAATCTTCAAATATTTTCTCATCAAAGAAACTGTCTGTCGAGGAATCTGAAATTTGAAAAACATAAATTCGTAAATCAAATGAAAGAAGGTGATATATCCTCTTTATTTTAAAAAACAGAAGCAAACACTTACGTTCTGGGTCGTGTTGGTGTAAACCCGATGTTCCTGGTTGTGGCTCGGACACAGCATCATTTCCGGAATTAATCAAGTGACACCCGGTTTGTGCCTCGTCATCCGAAGAATCTGAAAATGGAATGATAAAAAATTAGTATTTTGAATACAAATACATTTTGAGAAATATTCATTGATTTCTTACCTTCGTAAGCGACGAGTCGACGGCGTTTTGAATCTCTCGGGGCAGATTTAGGCGCATCATTTTCACGCTTTCGAGGATTTTTCGCCTCACAGCGCTCCAAGGATAGAGGTAAGACATCTCTGTCTACACTCATGAGATCGTGGACTGAAACGCAAAAAATGTTAAGACACAAAATAAAAATGAATATGAATTAGTACTATTTCAGTAATTATTTGTAATAAAACTTACCTTCATTCAAATAATCATCGACTATTCTACGTAGAGAATCGCCGATTTTCCTTGTTTTGTCCGTGAGGACCGCTTCTACAATTATATGCTTGTAGTCAGGAAATAAAAGTATTATTTCGACCAAATTATGGTCGGCAACGGCTTTTATGAGTTCGCAAGCCGCGAAAAATAAAGAAACGCGCGGAAGCGCCTCCCCTGCTCTTCTTACGCACTCCATCAATATGGTAATCAGCACATTGATAATTGCCATTTTGATGAATTAATTTAACGAACTAACGCTTCTACAAATCGACTGGACTAGTCAAAAGTTTGGGAGCAAGTGATGTTCTCCGGAAAAACTCCCTCCAGTTTTCGCCTGGTCCATCTCCATAGTCTCGAAGGCTCAAGACGTAGCCAATAACGAAGAGGAGGGCTTTCCGGATATTTCCCCTTTATCAATATTCAGATGTGTAACTCAGATTTTGGAACGTAAGTGTCGTACCTTCGATATGTCACAGACTTGTTTATTCACTCAGTGATACCCAAAACATCTACACGTATCTTCGTGAGAGTATGCGCGAGATATGTATCCCCGAAAGTACATGCCGATAACCAAAATCTTATCTCTCTCACGGTAGGCCCTTTAGGTGTTCATTATCGCAAGAATTAGCGCTATATCGGTGTTTACAGAACGTCTTATAAGCTTACCTGTCTCCCACGGCTAGGGCGCTGTACGCAATCGCACCACTAATCAGGGCGGCGCTTGAACGGCCACCTCGCTCTTGTCTAGACCTACGACCGGTCAGTTGAGACTCACGAGCCACCAGTAAACGTCTCTCACTTGAGCTGTTAAAACGATACAACTGCCTAAAGACATCAGTGCCGAGGGCATATACGAAGGCTTCATTTCTTACAAGGGACGTCTAGTGTCTCAAGATATGGCTAAGACTATGTTCTTAGAACGAGCTATGTCTAACATGGATAGAGGAAAAATTAGTTCTCGCGATAATAGGAGAATCACGCCAGAATTTGTGGGATCTAACGCCCGAAAACAAAAATTCCATCCCAATACCTTCATTAGAACGCGAGATATTCACATTTGAAATTTCTCGGTGGGTGGGCCACCCCCTCACCCACCGCCCAACTCCCCCTTTTCACGCCCGCCCGGAAAAATACCGCCCGGAGGTACCCCCTCTCCGAACCGCAGAGAGCGGCAGAAAGCCCCGCTCCCCCCTCTCCCCGAGAGCGGCAGGAAAAATACCGCCCGGGCCCCCCTCTCCACACCGCCGAGAGCGGCCGGAAAAATAGCGCCCCGGGCCCCCCTCTCCGCCAAGAGGCCCATGACGTCACGGACCGCATGGAGGGGGAGTCTGGAAAAAAGGCACCCGGCCAGCGAGAGAGATAAGGACACTAAACAAATAGTCTAGAAATTTGCCCCCCCTTCTACTAAAAAGATTTGAAAATACATGTATTTGAAATTCACGTTCTTCGATTACAGATATTTAACCGATAAACATTGATTTATCGGGCTTGCTGAACCATATTCCAATTTATTGAAACAGTGACACGGGCATCCTCTTGATATTTCATTAAATATATGTACGTGACAAAGTAATTGCATACACACATACATTCCATCACTGTATTCAAATACCTTAATCAAATACAGATGCTTGCAGTATTATTCGTAGAATCAAATTTTCAATCTGCCCATCTCTGCGCGCACACACGCGTCGGGCATTGATCCGAGTCTCGGAGAGGAGAAAAATGACGAGCGGCACAGTTACACTTCCGCATCATCAGGGGAAAAGAAGTCGCTTGGCGAAAGATAAGGAAGCTCATGTCTGCGAACGACAGGCGCGTGAATATCCAAAAGCCTCGAGAGATCCGCATCTCGCGGGATACGCCGACCGTTGGGTGCAGTACGCACTTGGGGGGCGTATCGGTGCGCGTCTCAACCCGAGTTATCGCGATAGTTGGGGGGCATTACTTCCCGAATTAGCCCGCGGGAGTCTTATCCAGCTCGACTCTATGTAGCGCGAGAGTAAAAAGCGTCGCGCGCAATTGGCCGCGCAACTCTAGAGCCACGCGATGATGAAAAACTTATCTCGCCGTCGTCGTCGTCGAGCGTGCGTTAGTCAAGATGCGACCGTTGGGGAAAAACTCGTGCGCCCGAATCACTTTTCTCCCCCGCGCTTCTTCTTCTCCAATTTCCCTCTCGACTCTGCGCTTACCTCTGTGTATCTCGACTCGGCCGAGTCCTCGAGAGTCTCCGTGCGGAATTGATTATTATTTCGGCAGGCAGAGTCTATTTGAATTTTTCAATTCAATTTTGATTACATACGGCGCGTCGGCAACGCCGACAGCTCTCTAGATTGCATATGCGCGAGTCGGCCGTGCGGTAGTAGGCCTGTCGCGCGCGTTAGCCGTAACTCGACTAGTACAATGCTTTCAGCCGAGCGTGGTATTGTTCGAATGTAGAATAATATTGCACTACTCGTGTTGCATTGCAGCTCCCAGTACTTAGTTGGAAGTGGACGTATATGTATTATAACGTTGTCATAATATCAACTTCCACGACGTTGAAACAACGCAGTGTAGTCTATTTAAATGGGTTATTATATACACCTTCCATCCAGCGATGTTGTTCAACTGGTGCGTTAAAATTTAAAGACTTGTGGATCCACTCGATCAACACATAAGTGAGTTGAGTTTTGCAACGCGTGCATCAGTCGCGGATGTTATATTATACGCGTTACGATTAACGAAAACTCAGTGGCGCATAAAGTGGGCTGCTTCACGCACCGGATAACATGATATTATATACCGTGCAATTAGTGCGTGAAAACTTGAAGACGTCTGTCCACGAGTGGTTGTCGAAGCCGGCGAGTGCCACAAGCTCCATACAAATGTTTCAATGAAATAACACAGTAGGAAGATAACTTTACAATATTAGTCAAGCTGAATTATCGGGGAACGCTGAATTTATCGCAGCCTCGTACTAACAATCACGATTTCGCACGTTGAAAAAGCGTTGCTCCCCTGGAGGGGGGTGGGGTCGTGGCAGACGAAAAGGGAGGTACACTAGAGGATGAAAGAAGAGCGAAGGGTTCGGCGAATGAGGCTTGTTAACTAACCTGCTCGGGAGATTCGGTGATGAAGGAGTGGCAGTACTGGATGCTGAAGTGGGCCCGGGGCTCGCGGGCCAGAAAGCTGAATTGCCCGTTGCGGGGCTCACACGTCGCGTACGAGATGCGCCTCAGCGCGTGTGCCATTTGCACCCTCTGAAACACAAAAAACACATATTTCATCTGCCGCTCCATTCCGCATACAAACATACATGTATACATAGATTTTTTGGATTATTTAAATGTGGACTTGGGGACCACTTGGGATTTGGGTCTCTGATAACCTTTAGATTTCTCGTAAATATTGTCATTTTTTTTCTACGCAAATAATGTATAATTATACGTGTGACTTATTTCACATTCATATTACTCACTGAAAAAAACCGAGGTCCACTTGCAGCATGTGGATCTCAGATGATGGTCGAATGTTCGTTGCATGCAAAATGAATAAAATTAATTTTCGTCAATGGGGATGAAACACATAATTTCATCGCAGTGTGCTTCCTCCATTGGGTAAATTTGTTGCGTGGGGTAATCCTTGAGTACAACTTATTGAATACTGCGCCTATGTATTCGGGGTGTATAACGGAAGAGAGATTCGTCAGTTGATTTGAAAGAGAAAATTCGAGGGTATATATATTTTCTTTTTCATTTCATCAAGTGTTCTCGCAGTGTGAATGACGATACAAAATTGAATTATATGCTCGGGGAGTGTTTCGTTTCGACTCTTGGAACTAGCCAACTGGCAAATGAAACTGCTCCGGAGAATTGCAATTTGCGGAAGTGAGATTCGCACCGGATGGTGAAATACGTAGCGTGACCGGCCTGTGTCTAGTTTTATCCTCCAATTTGCCCGATTCTATTTGATTAACCGCAAATCGAGTCCGTACCATCTAAATGACACTGCGGACTCGAGGAAAAATTCAACAAAAGACGCCCGCGAAAAGTGACATGCGCAAGGATTTGCTCCTTCTTTTTTCCCTCATTTATACCAGAATAATCGTCTCTAAGGAGACTGTATATCCAGTTTGGCACTGTAACCATTAAGAACCTTTTGAATTACTTTGGTCTATTGAATTTTTGAATGGATTCAAGTTTCTCAAAGATACCGTTGGCAGAATTTTCAAATTCCAATTTCATCATAGCCGATTCGTGAAAAACCCTCAGCGGTGGCACATTGGCTACAGTGTGTGTACGTGAGAATTTCTCACGCGAGCACAACGACGATACACAAAGCTCCGAACAATTTCCCACTAATCTATCAGGAATTAAATAAACTTCAATCCGGCCGGGGCTTGCGCGGCAGTTCGAATGAGAAAAGCAATTTACATGGGAAATTTTCTCTCCCCCCCCCCGCCAATCAACAGCTCGTTCGATGAATTTCAATCATACAGCCGCTAAGCCGGAGCAGCTCCGAGGCGAGCAAAAGAACAACATCTTTTCAATCTAAAATAAAGAAGCAGCGCGCGCGCCTGTCTCGAGTGAAATTTTCCCTCATCGCGAATAAAAGAGAAGCGGAGGCCGAGAGAGAGCCGGCACACTTGACACGGTTACATTTTTCCGTGGACGCCCCCCATCCCGAAGATAGTTTCTCATTTGAATGCAATTCTTCGCAAAGTAGTCGAGGTAGAAACAGGATTTAGTGTGTATATATACAGCTGGAATCTCGGCGCGGAGCTACAAGTCGATTATTGCGAGCACGCGACGTCGGAGCCGGTTACTCGTGTGCGTGTGTATATATATATATTGGCTGCGCACACTTGCCGCGGATCGGGGAGGCATTTTTCAAATGTACCGCGCGTGTATGTGCGGTAGCTGGCCCCGCGCGATCCCGCGATAATTCACCTTCGTGTCGGGCGGTAACTCGAAATACACGGTATAACCCTGCGGATAGATGCCCGATACCCTTGTGATTAATGGACACGCGCTTTGACGGACAATATTAGCGGCGACGCTCGATCTTCGCCTGCTTCCTCCGCGAGACTCAGCTTTGGTTTTTCTTTCGTGACACGAGGTTTCACGGGCGCAGCTGCTTTATATCCCCCCTTGTTTTTTAACGAATGTTTTCGTTCGAGTGGGATATTGTCCATTTTCCACTTTGGAGGCTTGAAAATCAGAAGCGTTCGGAGAAGTAGTATAGAGTAGTCGAGTCAATGACTGCGGCAGAGTCGCGAGATGTACTGCGGTTTGGATTGAAACACATACGACGCTCGAGATCAAAGAGCGGCAGCTCTTCTCGCGCCCCATGTGTCGTGAAATGCCGTACGCCATTGCGTCTGGCACATTTCAACAGGATCGATGCTATATTTAGACGAAAGGCATGTTTTATCAATGTAGGTGGTTAGCTGTACAAATGTGGTTGAATACAAATCAACCCTCCCTATTCATAAGGACGTATCTCGGAGAGTCCCGAAATAAGGACGTATCTCGGGCGGCAGAATAATAAAGACGTATCTCGTGTGAGCGCAAAGTAAGGACGTATCTCGCGTGAGCGCAAAGAAAGGATATATCTCGGACGAGCGCGAAATAATGTCGCAGCTCGCGGAGAATTGCGACTCAATATTGAATCTCTTATTTGATTGACAATTGAATGAATTGATTGAAACGCGGTGGCTCTGTGCTCGACTGCGCTGGACTGCGCTAAGACTACAGTCACAAGTCACGAGCGCTTAGCAACTAGTAACAAGACGCAGTTTTTTGTCTCTCGTTATTGGCTTGTAGTTTACATTCAAGAAACCGACTAGCCAGAATCATATGATACTCACGGCGGAGCGTGTTCTTATTTTTGGTTTCCATATAAAACTGGCCCTACAGAGGTGCATGCCGGGAAATCCGGGAATCGAACCCCGAGTCTTATCCACGAATTGAGCCACCGGCCGCGGCGGCTCATTCCACAGTTGATCACTGCAGTAGCCGCTGTCAGACTCGAGCGCTACCGTCAAATTCTTAAATCAGAACTAGTCATATCGTCAGTGTACTACAGTGCTTATTATGGATGTTATTAATAAACTTGCAGTGAAACGTGTACGGTACTCGAGTGGCGACTATAGTGATCAGAATTGATCAAACTTCATTAGTTGATTTTAAACCGCTGAGATACTTTCTTACTTCGCAATTCTCTGAGCTACGATATTATTTTGCGCGTCCCTCCGAGATACGTCCTTACTTTGCGCTCGCGCGAGATACGTCCTTACTTTGCGCTCACGCGAGATACGTCCTTATTTTCCGGCGCTCCGGCGCCCCGCGAGATACGTCCTTATTATTCTGACTCCCGAGATACGTCCTTATGAATAGGGAGGGTCGAAATTACAAAGAACAAGTTTTCTATGTTAGTTTTTGGATTCCCTTACGAACGATGACACGATATTTTTCGGCGACTATAGACTATGGAAAAATCGACGAGATTCAATTGTGTTTGAAATTTGCAACTGCTCTCGTTCTTACACGTTTCTTAAACGCAAATGAAAGACAATGCAATACGTAAACGAGTTTACATAGAATAAGTTATCCGTTCATACGTAATATTGTGTAGGTCGCCTTATTGTTGTTTTGAGTACAAATAAAATTGTATACGAATACTAGCTACATATTCAGACGCGCTACTCGCGCTGGCGATCTACACGCGCCAGACGTTTCTCGACCATCATCCTTTTGAGTTCCTCACACTGTACACCACGTATCTGAACCAATCAAATCCCGAGCTAATCACACGACAAGTATCTCGACACCACCGCGACAACATCTTCGTTTCCGCACGACCGTTCCTCGAGCAGAGCCTCTTCGGTCTCCTGGCGCGGGTCGGTCCATCATCAAAAATCAACACGCTTCGGGGTGGAGTACGAGGATATTCGGTGCGGTTTACTTACCGAAAAAGCTCGAGAGCGGGTAAAATGGTCGCGTGAAAGCCGGGGAGCTGTGGGGCAGCCGCTCATTTTTCTTCGCCGGCTGCGCGTTGATTTTTTCGCGCTTCATCGTCCCGGCTTATCCGTCCGCGGCTGGGCTGTTTTTGCGCCCTCGTGCACGTCGATCTCGTGCTCGGCTACAAGAGGCCGGCCCGTGTATATACATTTTTCTCCTCGCTCTCTCGCTCTATATATGTGCAGTACGCGCGGCAGCACTTTCCTGTCGCGCGTACTCCGGGGGGAACGGGCACCAAGTGAAAAATTGGAAAGGAAGATGAGGATCGTGCGCTCGAGTAATGACGCAGTTCCGCCATGGCCTATGATAGTCCTTTATGGATTATGCCAGGGCGAAAGACTTATCGGCGCATGTTCCCTTTTTTGTTATGTGTATCGGAAATCGGTAGACGTGTATCATCCGAGCTTATATTATGTATCCGATATATTTCCGAGGCGTTCGGGTGTAATGGATCCCACGATCAAACTATTGTTCGCTAACGTTGGCTTTCATTTCACAACAAATCATTTCTATATAGGAATGAAATCCTTATTGCGTATCTAAATTTTGCATAGTTGATAACCACGAATTTTCGAAACGTTAGGACGAACGGCAGATTTCATTTTTCTTAAATTGTATCATTAGTTCGTGTATCCCACACGCAGTCACTTTCTTGCGATTTCACGACCGAACGATGAATTCACAATAATAACTCAAGAGCAAGTCAAAGCTATTAAATACACTCGAAGTAGATTAATGAACGGCGAATCAGTTGAAGCTTCGTGGTGCCGGATGTCATCTGTTCCAAATAATAGTTTGCGACTCGGTTTTTCCACAAAAGTCCACAATAATATTCCTTATAGATTTGTACGCGTAATAATCTTCGCTAATTTGAGGTTATACGTGGGCTTATTAGCGCGCCACGAGCAGAAGCCACATTATGTCATTCGTGAATTAAAAATACACACCGTGTTCAAATCACGAAAATACATCGATTCCGTATAATTATTCAACGACGACTTCTGAATCATCAAGATTATTGGCACGTAATAAATGCAAACAATGCGTTACCTCTCGCAACAGAGCGTTAATTTTGCATCAGCCCGAATCTGGCATTATATTAGAACATTGTACAACGGATGCGATACATTTTCATTCCACAAAGTTTGTGTTTAAGTATACGAAAATAGATTCTCATCTAAAGACGGGAATTTCGATCCGAAAAAAAATAGTGGTGTGAGATTTATTCGTAACTGAAAGAGCAATCACTTGACAAAATTGAGTCTGCCATATAGAATTAATTTCAGTAACTAGGAGAGGTTATTCACTCGGCTACAAAGTTATTCATGGGTGATTTTATACAGATAGTCAATTACAAGTGTAGTGCAGCAACTGTTGCTGATTCAGATGTAAATCTGACAATGGTAAAATAACTGAGAGATTGACGTTCAAATATGCTGTAGTTCGACGCTTCATAGAACATTTTTCTATAAATAGGAGCGTGATATTCGAAAACATTATCATTTAATATAAAGTATCGATTCCACATGATCCATAATCATATACGTTACCTTCAGCCAGTAGAGATGACTCAAGTGAAAAGATACAATCAAGCTTCTATGGAAAATATCTTGTTAAATCTCGTCGATCCACGTAAGTATTCGAGCTCTAATTATCATTTATGAGCATTCATGAGAAATTCGTCTAGAATCTCATTAACCTATAACTTAGATAAGAAGATATTGTAATGTGCACCCTCCATAATTCAAATATGTGTAAATGGTCGACTTTTGAGAGCCAATCCATAAGTTCTGGATTGGCCCTCAAAGATCGACCATTTACACATATTAGATAAGAAACTTATATGAATTATAGGTAGATAAGAAACTTATAGGGAAGAACTTGTGTAGGGATCTAAATTATAGAGAAACTGGACGATCTTTAGAGAGTTATCGCAAAAAAAAGCATACGCCCATTCAGACAACTTTGGAATTCTAAGCCTATGGTAACTTTAAACCACTAGTTTTCAATCAAGTTTCCTGACATGTATAAGTCTTCAAATCAATCTTACAACCGTAATATTATCATCAAAAATTCAGTATGCAAGCTTTTTGAAGATCATAGATGGAAATCCGTAACACTGAATATCCAATGACTGATTGAGGAAGACAATGACTGTTGTGTGACCAAGGAATAATTCAAAGTGTGTTTAGAACATTTTATCTGGCGCTAAATTGGAAGTTCAAGAAAGCGGTGAGTATCTATGCTATCGTGGTCTGATAGCTCTCTAACTTCATATACCGAAAACAGTGAACTTGAGCAAAATAACAAAACACCTGAACCAACATGTTATCCGTTCAAATTATAAAATCGAAAACTGAGTAGTAGTGGGAGAAAAGTTTCGGTATAAAAATATAGAAACATTTAATATGAGTTCAGTACTAAGTCTTGATTCCATGATTTCACAAACATATACATATATACTCTTTGTACACTGATATGAAGTTAACGATGAGTTTTAGCATATTTGCAATAGTGGTTTTTACTTCTGCACTTGTTGGTGCGAGGGTCAGGCGTAAGTATGCATTATACCCCAAGAAGAAAATGAATTCCTCATTTTCTTATATTGCTTATAGAGAAAGAATAAACATCTAACTTCATTGGAATATAATAAATAATCAGAAACATTGTATTTCTCATTATCCATAGAAAATCCATGTAACAGGGACGAATGCATGGTGGACTGCATGAACATAGCTGGCATGAGCTCTGGCAGATGCATATCATCATTATGTTGGTGTTATGACTCTAATAGCGGAGAAGAAATACCATATACTCAAGCGCGCCTGGATTATTGGCCTGATTTTGATATTCCGTACCGGAATCATGGAGATTAATGAGAATGTTTTGTACTATAACAAGGGAAAACTACAGTAAAATTTTTATGAAAGTCAGAAGAATGTGTTACTCGATTCATTTACAACAATTATAAATATTTCTAAATTACAGATTTTAAGCCACTGTTGTAATAATAATAATGGAATAATATTGAAAACACATCATTGACTTGAATAATATTTCATGATCAGAACTTGAATATTCTGGAATGAGATAAATTAAGGGGCAAAAAGCTTTCAACGGTATTGAGAAAATTTATTTTCAACATAAACTATTTGTCATGAAATGATTCAACCGAAATATGTATTTATTTGCGTAAATTATGCATGTATATTTGCGTAAGTTAGTCCAATGAAGATACAAGCATCAGGTAATCAGTCACTGCTCTTTCGTCGCAAAACACGACCTGTCAGACATTTCCTTCACGAATATAATTCCAAGAATGAAAAATGTCACCTTACACGTGAACTTCGTAAACTAAGAATTTCAAAAATGATAAAAAATTACGAGTGTCGACTCGCGGCGCGGATACGACATTTTATATTATAAGAACGCATTGCTGCCTGAAATGGCGAAATCGCGAAATTCTTTTTCTCTAGTTTTTCTTCATTAAACAATGCAATTTTATCAAATTCATGAATTCACGAATTCATGAAAAAGGCCAATAGATCGTTGATACCCCTTGGCTTTTTTTCCCAAGACTATACAGTGAAACGCGCGCCTGTTCATAAGCGAGCGGCTCGCGAGTGCATCATATGAAAAAAAAAAAACGTTCGACCAAGTTGTGAGTAACGCGGAGCTTTCCGGAGACGCGTCAGCTATTCCGCCTCGCGCGTTGTGAGCCTAATTTTCGCGCTCGCGATTTGGGCGGGCTCCGTCGCGACGAGAGATGTCGCTTCCATTTTCTCGCTTGAATAAGGAATGCCAAGCCGCACTTTGGGCACTTTGGCCCTTTTTCGCCACTCAACTCCCCATTACTCGGCGACAAATAATTAATGGACACACAAACACACCGTTCGGCGTTAAAAAGCCGGGGATTAATTTTTTTCCCCTCGAGTACTCGGTATATTTTTCAGCTGGTATAGTCTCTCTAGGCCGCGGGACAAGGGAACTCGGCACGTGTATACACGCTCTTTGGATTATGAAAATCAGCAGCGATAGGAAAGAGATTTTATAAAACCTGCCTCGACTTGTTTGCACGAGTGCGACTTCACACTTGTCGCCCGGAGCTAATCCAGTACAATAACCCGAGAACAGCTCTGCTATCAAAACGCACGCGCGGAACAAATTAATCAACGGTGAATATTAATCATCTCGCTGATAAGCAAACACAGGGGAACGGGGGAATCGATCACTCCCCGATTGTACCACATCACGCGGATAGACGATGCGTCGGATCGGAAGGTGTAGGAGCGGGGCTTTTATTAATATACGCCGGGGTAAAGAAGCCCGTCGCACACGTACAATGGGACGGTGCTCTGGGAGAGAGAGGAGGCGCCCGACGCGAGGCCACCCGTCTTACCGGCCTCTCGCCGTCGGAAGCATCGATACAGGAGCCTCTCGCTCTGCAATATACACGCGCACACGTGCCTCCCCCCGAAATATATTGCACGGCCCGTATATACGGAGGGCCAGGGGCATTAATCAACCGGGGAAAAATATCACGGCGACCATAACGCCCGCCCACCCGCGCAGGTGCCATTAATGGCGCACTATTTATTTATGCGATCGCGGCCCTCATTAGCCCCGTAATGGCTGGCGATCAATTTAGATCCGAGGCCCAGGCTATGCGCCGGGCTCGCAGATTACCCGGCTGCGGCAACATTGTTCGCGTTATGATTGCTTCGATTGATTGCCCCCGACTACGGCTCAACAACACTCGCACTCTATCGCTTCGATTCAAAGTCGAATGAGTAGGTTTTTGCTTTCTGCTTTGCTTTGCTTTTGACGGGCAAAAATCGAATTTCCGATCAGACTTACGTCCGGACGAACACCTTCATTTTCATCATCTACGCCTCGAAAAACGTCGGCACGCTCGTGGGGGCATTTGCGAAGCAATAACTCTCCAAGGAATCGTATACGATGGCTTTTTAAAATTTTGCCGTTATTCGTGCCAAGATGTGGGTCCAGGAAAATTTTGAACAAACTCCGTTTTTTCCTGTCAACCGTTACTATGGGTATCGAATCATGGTCGAATCTTGATATAACGTTGTAGGTATTTTCATGGGAACCTGGTGTGTTTTATTCCAATGGAAATGCTTGTTTACGTATCTAGCAATCATTGCTAAGAAATGGAAAATCAGTCCCCACTATACTTAGCTGGCATTTTTATTCACTCTCGAAAAAACCCAGATTGCTTTTTCAAAGTATATATATTCTGATTTTGAATAATGCGACCTGAGATTTATACAAAAGAATGTACAACTGCTTTTGAAATGAAAATCATAAAAATGCGAACGATGCTAGTTTATAATATGTATACTGGTAGATGTGGACAGGAAGGTAAATAGTATTCATTATACTACCACATTCTAGCAGGCGAAAATGCTCGATTGATCGCACGTAATATTTCAATTGTTTCCCTCTTGACGTTGGATGATTTTGCCAGCCGATAACGAGGATCGAAAAGAGAGCAGTAGTGATTGGCATTTATTATTTCAACGTGCTCTCCGACGCAGCATCCGTATTAAAGGCGAGGCCATAAATATCACTTATAACTCACGCATCCGTCTTGTCGTCGCGAGGAATCACAGCTCGTTAAGAACATCCTTAAATCTCGCAGAAAACATCCGTTTAACGACCAAACGATGAGAGGGACTCGACAACAGTGAAATGATAAATTTCCATCTGCACGAGAGAGAATAGCTCTTTAAAATATTCAATTCGCGAGTGCTAAAAAGTTTGAAGACTTGAATAATTATATATACGAATAATGTTTCGGTTGAATGCGAGAACTGCTCAAACGTTTTGCCACGAGATTAATGGAGCTTCTGAATCATATTAAAGAAACTTTGAATTGAAGCTTTGAGTTATATGGATATTACTATATACAAAAGAGAATCCAACTCTGGAGATTTTTTAAGAAAATCACCTTTTCAAAATACAACTGAGAATCAAAATTACTATCAACATTTATGATAAAAAAAACTCGAATTCCTAGATAAAGTGAAGCTGAGCAGTCAAAACCATAATACAACTGTCAAGTTCATCCATCAACTATTTGAATTGTTTTCCTTATGAAAAATAAGCCAATACCGACCAGACAATTAATCGAAAATCATACGAGTGAATAGTCTCGGAGCCTAAACGCCCGCACTGAAACGTACACGATGTCACGTGTCGAGAACGATACTTATTCCACATTCGCAACGAAACACAGCTAATCCATTATGTTTTCTCGGCGAAAACCGAAGCGAGACGATTATTCGAATAATTAGAGTTGGGAGTCGTAGAACAAGCCGGGCGCCCATCAATGTGTCGAGCCGCCGCCGGGCGAGGAAGAGGGATGGCTTTTGATTTTTCGCGCACTAACGAACGACTCGAGGGTATACACCGGTGAAAACACTTGCGCTTGTCCCCGGAGGAATGAATTTGCCGGGGCGCGATCCGATGCGGCTCGAGGAAATCCACGACGAGCGGCCCTCTCGCGTACGTGCGCAAGATATAAATGACCGCGCCGACCATCAATAACGGCCGGCCGTGTGCTGTATACACACACACACACACACACACACACCCCGGCTTTGTAGAGGGGGCTCCCTGACTGGGATCGCGCCACGGCGAATCTCGACTGCCGCTAGCTCCTTCCCAGATGCGCTGATTTTCCAGGCTGGGCAGCCTTGCGCCGAGGTTCATAACAAGTGACCGAGCCTTAACACGCGATACTCCTTGCGCGCCGGCAGAGCTTCCAACCTGATGATTGAAAGCCCCCGCGCCAATGAAAAGTCACGTTGTCAACGTAACTTCTTGAACTATGCGACTTCGAATTACTTTCCCTCGGAAATACTCATCGTGTATCCTCATCTCGAGGCAGCTTCTAATTTATTCTGCGACTGTGTTGGGTTAATTTTTTCCAAATCGATTTTCAGCACGATTGGGATATTGAGTTAAAGGGATAGGACTTTTAAGATTTATTCAAAATTCTAGAATGTCTTTATGTTTATTTGGCAGCTGTATACTGAAAAATGATTGAGTCTAATTTTTAATCGAATACACGCCTATTTAGAATAATCACAAAGAAAAAATGAACACACATAATCTCATAGAATGACGAGTGAGCTGAAGAAATAAAGACACGACCAAACGTGTATTTAAGTTGTATACACCGATCAGAATCATCAACTGTACAAGTAATCTGTGTACACGTTTACCCGTGCAATTGAAAGTTGCAGTTTCGATCAATCGTCGATATTTGTGCACACAGCTTGTGTACACGTGATTTCACCAACATTTTAATAATCTGTACGTGCAGCAATGAGCACAGATGAAGCAATGCAGCAGATCAACTCAACTATATATTCATGGGATCCAATAACAATAATATGAGCAAAGTAAGTAATGGCAACAATTCAAAATTCTACCCATCTTCATTATCTTCTGAAACATCAATATTTCATCTGGGTGGTATCAATAAATTCGAAGGGAGCCGCTAAAGAGTCGAGTGTCGCAAGTGATATTGTTGAGAATTTCAAATGTGAAGTACCAGAAGAGCTCCTTCTAGAACCTAAATCTAATATTTAATTACGGCTAATTATATTAAAGAAAAAAAGTGTATTTTTAACGGATTCGGAGTGACTTCCCGGTGGTGAATAGTGAAATTGTCAAAACCCACTGTATCAACATGAACATACATCTACATATTACAATGAAAATCACACGCAGTATGTAAGTGAACTACCCTTATACATTGTTTTTCCCTTGTAAGTAATCAGTTGTCGAGAAGAGATCGAATTTCAAAATGCCACACCCATTGGCTTCCGCGCGCGCGTCTCATTCAGCCAAATTCCCCAACGAATCTCAAGTTGCGGGGTTGTACGGATTACCCGGCAATCCCAAAGTGTCGGGAGGTAAGACGGGATCGGAATCGCGACTATCCAATGGGCGAATCAATTAATATCGGTGCACGTGCTCGAGCGATCGAGACGAGGGGGTCGCTCGCGCACTCGGATTATAATAATTGCCGCGGCGGAGTCTGGCCGCGTATATACGCGTCTCGAGTGCCAGTCGGCAAGTTTTTAACGAGCCGCGGCGAGTTCGATTCCCCCCCGCGACACGAGGCCACGATTTTGACGGATTTTCCGGCTGGTCGCTCTCCTCCTCCTCCTCCTCCTCCTTCTTCTTCTTCTTCTTCTTGTTGGACAAAGTTGGACTCGCAGTCAATATTCGCAAAGACACTCGCCGAGTTATTAGCTTTTTCCAGCTGTTCTTCCCTCTTTTTCTTTCTACTCTTCCAAATTAGTATACGGCCTCTCGGCGGCGCAGCGTGGCCCGGTACCCTTGCCACGAAACTTCCAGCCCTCCGCTCTCTAGCTGCCCTCGCGATTCGATTTCTCCAACGGGCCCCCCAGCTCTCCCATATTTCACAACGCACGCGAGTATCCGTTGAATGGCATTTTTCCCCGACCCCCATCGCGCGTAATTTGACATGCGCGCGTGTAATACGTCGGCCGAAGAGGAGACGCCGAGCGATAAATTCGCGTCCTCGTACGTCGCTGCGCGGAAAAAAAAGGCGGAAGAAGAGCGGTTAACCCGACAAAGAAATTTCTGGCGACTACACAGCGCGGCTCTCAACTTTGCTCGAGGGCTTCTCGGCTCGCTTTCTTTCCTCCTTGCATCATCCTCGGATGCATATCTTCGCTCGGAGATGCAAAAATTCGTCGGCCTGGGGGAAGAAGGGAGGCTTGGATAAAATCCACGCGGAATTCGCGGAGCGCGACGATAGGCGCCGGCAATCCGTGACCCACATTCCCCCCCTCCCCCCCCCTCTGGGCTTGGCTACTCCTCCGCTTATATTATAGGTACGTATGAAGATGCTAGCGGGGAAACACGTAATGCCCCCGCGAACGTGTATATACGTATATCCATCGGACGAAACTTATCCCGCAAAGTGTATACACATGATGATCCGCTATATATATATATATATATGCTCTGCTCGGCCTTCCGTGTTATTAAAAAGTTTTCCCGGCGTATATATACATATACGCGTGCGCGCGTCTCTTCAGCAGATTCGAGAGGGAGATTCGTTATGGCGATGATTTTGTGCGTCGGTTCGCGAGCTTCCACGGCAAGTCGAGCGCAATTATTTTTATATAAACACCCGGCTGGCTGCTGCCTGGTGGATTTTGCCGCGTCGAGTTTATGGAGTATCTGTTAAAATTTAATGGCCGCATGAAAATTCTGCCGTCTTCTCCGGTCGGAATGGTATTATTTTTGCGGTGGCATATTTCAACGGCGGCGGCGGCCCATTGGGATTTATGGAATTACCAAAGTATATCGAGCATGCGCGGCGTCCCTCGGATAATGCCGCGTCGTAACTCATCCTTCGATTACCTCCTGCTGAAATAACGCGAGTTCGACGCGACGCCGCCGATGACGCGCGAAAATGTTTGATCCATTGTTGCGCGCCTGCCTGAATCGGTGTTTTGGTCAGGCGATACTTTTTTCCCCCCGCGGGAGTCGAGAAAGAAGAATTGTGGGGAAATTTGGGGAATCCGGGTTGAAGCCGATCGAGTCGCAACGTCCGGACGTGGCTCGTCGCGACACAGCTCGTATATACGCGGGGGAGGGCATGGACGCCTCCGACATGAACGTGTCGAGCACAAAGAAAAGCTTCGCGTCGCCGAGTGGAAAAAGACTGGCGCGTCTTGGAGAGGTGTGAGCAACAGTCGGGCGCGCAGCTTTGGCCCATTGACAAACAAAAGCACGAGAGTACTCGGCACTCGAGTCTCGGCCGCGTTTGAATTAATCACGCGGCGATGATCGGCGAAGGTGGCGGCGGGTGAATTTGGAATTGCCGACGGGCTCAAAGAGGCGGCCGGGAGAGAAAAATCCGTCGTTTGACGGGCGCGCGAGTAAACGTTTCCCGCGCCTCCTCGGATGTGCGGCTGAAAGGAAAATTGCTGGCTGCTTTTCATATCGCGCCCCATTTCCGACACGTTGCGCGAGAAGAGGTCGTGACACAGAAACGAAAGATACGCCCGCGCGCACCTGAGCTTTAATCAAGCCGAGCCGAGCGCCACTCGCGAGGCTGCGCACCAGAGAGAGATCGCAAATTTGCACCTTCGGGGGGGAGCGAATCATCGCAGCTGGTATGCAGCCGAGTTCCCCCCTCGGCGCGACTCTAAGCGAGCGAGTAAAAATTCAAGACGCCTCTCGGCCAAATGGAGATGACGAATTTACAGACGCAGATGTTTGCCGTTCGGCCAACGCACGGCGGAATAATGCGGAATCCGCGACCGACTCGGGACATGGTATGCGTTGACCTTTTTTGAAGGAACACAAATCATCATACGGAAACGATTTCCAATAAATTCTTGCCGGAGCAATGACGCGTGAGTTCGTGGTCGTTTTGTCCTCTCACAATTTTCGTGCAAGAATCCCTTGAGGTTTGTGCTAGTATCGAAATGTTGAAATATCATCACGTGTTCGATCTCTCATACGTTCGAATCTATGATCTGACTCTGAGGGCAGTGCTACAACTGTTGAAAACTTTTAACTGGAAAAATAGTGAGGAATACTCTAATTTATCATATGTTAGAAATTAATAGTACATGGGAAAATAATTATGCGCGTGAGAAAGACGGAAGATATCGGCCGCCTCGTTTCCGCTGGCAATCCATATGTTTCACTGATAATAAAGTTAGGAGGAAACTGAAAAAAACGACCCAATTATTTTTCTACATTCTAAAAAAATCGGCATCGCGTGAAATTCTTCTACCCAACCGTAACAACTATTACTATTTCTTTTTCTAAATTTCACTAATGCTCGCACGCAAAGCAATCGCACAGAGGGCAACGCGCGCGTTAATTTCGAGGCGTATACACAGGGGCCCGGCAAAATAGTGCGCAGCGCGAAACGCGTCGCATCGAGGCCGCGGCGCGAGCTTAAAATTAAATGCGGCACTGCCGTTGATTCAGCGGCTCTCAAAGGGCAATCCATCGGCGGCGGCCGAGGAAATCGCATGCGGCCCATAATGAAGGCAGTTGTGAGCTCGGCTATGACAATGAGCGCACGCTGCGCCGCGGCTCCAACGCACGGCTCTCGTTTCCTCTGTGTCCGCGTGTTTACGAGAGCTTTGATACTCCGACGTCCTCTGCCACACACACACATACGCACTACCGTTGCAATTTGCCGGGTATTGTAAATTTTACACGCATCGATCCCTGGCAAAATATACGCGGGATCAACAAGGTGATTTCGCGCACGACGAATGAGGAAATTCGATTTTTCGAATTGGATCGCTTCGTTCGGAGGGATTTCGCTGTGACGCGATTTATCCACGCGAGCACGAAACACGACTGGGATTGATTTGTTCAATTCTTCATTGCTCGACGAGGCGTTCGAAGGAATAGAAGCTCATTTACGTTTTTTTCCCCATAAGATTAACTTTTCGCGAGGAATTGGAAATTTTTTCGTTTTGACTCCTCGTTAGATTTTATTGGAAACCCAAGAAACGCGAGTTTTCCAAACTGTCGCGCGAAATTTTCGACCACTTTTAATGGACTTGGATACTCGGGACACGTTTTTTTCTTCCCAGCATTATTCCCATAAAAGCTCGCGCGCATCAACGTTAGTTTGTGTTCTGCCGAATGAAAAAGGGCGCCCGGGGGCAATATTGCCCGGCGTCGGCTTTGAGGGAAAAAGCTCGACGCGGCGTTGGAGCTTTTTGACGAGGGCCGACGCATAATTATACCGGCAACATCGATAAGCCCGGCAGCGAGGAGGAGGACCGGGCGAATAGAAGCAGCAGCCGCGGCACGAGTGGCACAACAGACGCGAGAATCGGCCGTCGGGTATGATTCACAGCAGCAGCAGCAGCAGCAGAGTCGTCGCTCACCCTCCGCAGGAAACATTTGGCCCCGGCTACGTATGTCACTCAGTGTCACGCGGGCCGCGCGGCACGCGAACCAACCCCCCCATCAAATATCCACGAGTCCGCTCGCGCGCGGGCGTTCCTTTGTTTTTGCATCTGCGCGAATTATTTCCAGATGTATATCGCTGCTTGAGAATTGCCTCGACTACGTAGCTGAATTATTTGCGCCCGCTGAAAAATTACCGGCTGGTGTCGATGCTGGTGTGCATGTTATACACTGTGAAAACCATTCTTCCATTCAATTATGAAGTTTCATTCAGTTAACCCTTTCGTATGTACACTCGAGTTCAATTCGACCCCAAGACGTTTTCATGGGAATCAAGTTTCGAGAAAAAAAGACCCTGGAAATTCCAGTCCTGTACGTAAACAATTGACGGGGCTATGACTTTTTTTCAATATGAACCCAAATTTTTCGGAATCGTATTTTGGGAATATCGGTATGGAAGCTTGTTGACAAATGGTCAAATTGTGTCTGTGATTATTTCGAACGAAATTATTCGACTACAGCAGATTTTGAGTACTGCAAAATTTTTAAGAAATCACATTATGATGCTGTACTAGGTTTTGGCTTTGAAATTATTTATGTTGTTCTCGTTCTACAGACAAATACATTTTTTTCGTTCTCGGAGTAATAATGATATGGCGGTTGAGTATACCGAGCTTTGAAACTAAAAATATATTGGTAACGCTGGAGGTTTTACAAGACTATACGGTGATGCACGTGTTAACGTGATTTGAAAGCTCATCCCCAGAAAATAACCGCTTTTTAATGTGATATAAAAACCTGTAATTCATTGGTCCCAGGGAATAACATACCTATAATTATCGTGAAATTGAGATAATGATACTTGTACACAAAACATTAGGTAGTACCATAGAATTAAATTTATTTCCACATAAATTCCTCTGGTTGAAAATATATATAATTATGGGATAATTTGATTTTCGGAGTCAAATTTGCTTAATCAAACGAAATGAGTTTCTCAACTCGTGGACCTGAAGCATACGTTAAAGTAAAATGTCAATTCTCAGTACGTGATGTAATGAGGAAAATGTTATTGTTCTGCGAACGAGAAAAGTATTTTGGGGGATTATAAATATACTAGTTGAACCACAAGACAAATGGAGCGTTCAAAAGATCACCTTGTTCATAACTAATTTCATATTTCGTATAATGGCGCGGTTAAATTATTCAAATCAGTATGGTATAGTTGGTTTTTGGCTGTCTTGAGAGCTAAAGTTACCAGCTCTTAAATTCCGCTAAGACCTCACTACTTAGTATAATTATGATGCAATTATTCACGAGGTGGAAGAAGGAGAGGAGATACCTCCTGCATAATTCCGAAATAATTTTCTCCCCGGTTGAAAGATTCATTTACTTTTAAATGTTTTCTTTGTTCGGACGACCGTCTCTCGAGCTTTACACGAGACATGGAAAAAGAAAAATCATCTCCCCAAGATTGTAATTCTCAATGAATTCCTTCTGAATCACTCAAGGAACAAGTCGAGTTTCCGGCAAGTTTTTCTCCTCAGCTCCCCGGCGAACCGCTATCTAAACGCATCTAAATCGATTCATCAATCCAGCCGAGATAAATCGATCCAACCCTTTCGGAGCATCGCTCGAGCATCTCGTCGGAACTGGGGGGAAAAAGCAGATTAGAGCTTGGAATCAGGGGCGGTTGGTGGGAAGAAGTAGTCTGGCAAAAAGCCGATTGATTCAGCGGAGTCAAGAGTCAGCTGGCTGTATAATCCGTTAACCTTCGAACCCATCTGGGCAACCTTCGAGTCCCTGCGACGTGTGTGTCTGTGCGTTGCGAGCCAATGTTAAACGGCAGATCAGCTTCGTGCAGAGATGCGCCGCCGCCGCCGCCGCCGCGGCGACCGAGGCTCTGAGTGGCGTTCCGTGTATACCCGCGCATGAACAAATCCCACCGACGGGAAAGAGCAAACGCACCCTTCGATATATACATGTATCTTTCCGGGCTACACAGACGTATATACGCGGTGCTCGCGACTGGGCTTGCCCCCTATACACCGAGAGAAAAATCGAGTTTGTCGGGTCGACTATGTCGCGTACACTGGATCCCGTAACTTATAGTTCAATCGAGGGAGATTTATATAGTAGTGCCCGAGTAAATCATTGCCCAGGGAACTATCGAGATGATGGTAAATACATAAGCATAGGTTTGCTGCACACATTTATACTTGTTATCGAACTATCTTCCACGGTTAATTTGACAATATCGAATTGTGCTTGGACTGCAGTATTGAGAATCCGATAAGTTTTGTAAACGTTGTCAGGAAATATTAATACGAATGTGAATACATACGAGTAAATACGAATACTGCACTATTATTATAGCGAGGACATCATGAAATTTATTGTTCCATAATCATATGGTTGAACGACTTCACCAATACGAATTTACGGTTTCTTTGTGGTTGGGATGACTATGATTTTTCCTCTGTGTACATATACGGGGGGAGAGATATCAGCCGCGCGGCGGAGAGTAAGAGGGAGCAAATCGCAGATAGAGAGACAGGTGGAACGGAGGGTCCAAATTAAGACGGACAGGGGCTGGGCCGGCCGGCAACTCGAGCAGGGAGTGCACAGCTATACACGCGACCCCTCCGCCGCAGATTGATGGGCTTTGTTCTAAAAGATTATGAATGTTTGACGAGCGGCGCATCAGGCTTCTTTTTTCGCGCTTTCATCCGGGGAGCGCCGCGCGCAAATTGCGGTGGATTTTTCCGAATCAAAGAAACGCCGTTTGAGCAAAATGATAAAAGCGCGGACGGGAAAAGGCAAAGCCGGAAATTAATGCGCGCGCACTAGCCAGCTGAAAAGAAACAGTGGTGGTCAAAGAAAAAGACACTATTTGATATGTACGTAAGTGTGTGTGTGTGTGTGTGTGTGTGTGTGTGTGCGCGCGCCAGAGAGAAACCGAGCTCAAAGAGGTTCATGAGCAGAGTATAGAAAAGCGGGATCGTATCGCAGTCAACCGAGTTACTTTTGACAAGTGATTGTTGGAAAGAATAATTCTATGCGACCAAGGACACTCGAGTTTTATTTTTTCGTCAGATATTCAAGTCTTCGTCATTCGTGTTTCCCCCATTCATTTTGCTTTCAAAAACTCAAGTTTGAGCTTCCCTGTATATTTTCGCGTTTCACTCTTGTGAAAGAACAAAAATGTTCCAAGCGAACGAGCAATTATCGATCGGAAGAAAAATGAGACGAGGACGAGAGCAGCTGATAATTGGTATTCCGCGAGCAATTAATTTAATAAATTGTCGCATGAATATTCATCGTATTAACATATAATTACGATGTGCATTTCATTCGAGCGCGATGATATACGTAAAAATAGATCATAAATGATTAATGCGCAACAATTTTCCATTACAATGAATTCAAATTGAAATTCAAGTAGTGCACACCGGGCAAAGCGAATGGCTCCGATCAAGCGCAAATCTCGTGTAATTAAAACGCAGTTTTACGCGTTAATCCAGCCGGAGAGCTCGCGAATCCCCCATATATTATGCGTATAATTATTATTATCAATTATCGGCGAATCACGGGAATGAGCACGACGTGGAGCATTGATCAAAAGGCAAGCCGCGCTGCAGTTGGGCCTAATTCGCATTTAATCGTAAAGAAGCGTGTGGAGCAGAGCCGTGTGTCGCGGGACGACGAGCCCACTCGAAAGAGAATAATAAAAGAGGGCAAAGCGAGAAAGAGACGCGTCGGCGGCCCGGGTAACATCCGAGCTTCCAAAAGACCCTCTCCATTTTTCAAGAGCACGTCTGTTTGCCTTTGGAGTTCGTTTGGCTCATGTATTCCGAAGCGCTCAACGTTCGCGCATATATATATAATATTACAGGTATACATACACATACGCGAAGATTCGACGATTTGAATCGCCCGCGCGCAACGGAGTTTTGATGCGACAGGATTTCCCCCGATATACACAGTAAAAATGAGTTCCTAAGAATGTTGCAGTACTTAGAATCTATTGTACTTGTATGAAATGAAAAGAAAACCGAAATTTACATAGTTTCGGTGAATTCCTTACTCATTTTGGTGAAAATTATTTTAAGTAATAAATTACTCCACACTGTCAAACTGCATTGACACATTAGTAGCTGCTATTATTTTCAGGGGAGAGTATTTTGAAACTTAGAGAATAGTTGAAATATTAAAAAAAACACTTATTATATTTTATTCTTATATACTTTACTGTAATCGAAATTACTACTTCGGATAAAGATAACAATTGAAGTACTTGAGTCTTCCTGAAATTCGTGACGATAGAAACGATAATTTAATGCTCCAAAAAATAACCCGAGTCTCGGTTGAAAATTGGTTGGATCTTAAATTGGATAAGATTTTCTACCGAAATCAAAGAATCGTTGCCGCAGTGTAGGAGCCGGGATTTTTCGGCCCCGGGCAGAATCGAGTTTCCCAGGCAAATTGGGCCACTGCTTTGTACCGACTACCCGTAGGAGATTGATAATGGAACTCCGTAGCCTCTGGATAAGAGGCCGGGAGAGAGAGAGAGAGGGAGAGAAGATTTTTGCCTCGTTTCCCCGGAGCCAGAGGAGCGGACGATGCGCGAGATGCACACACGCGATATTCGAGCTCCCGTCCCCTCCGAGCGTATATACCACGGGGTATATATATCGGGTTTGAGAGTGAAAAGTTTCGGCTCACTATATATGTATGCATGTCGGTAGCCAGGGGCTCGTTTCGGCGATCATCACTTTTCGATCTCGCGTTATAAACTTGCAAACATTGAAAAACCTCGCGAACTTTGCGTTTTCTCCGAGCGAATTCATCTCGGTGGGGGTGGAAAATTCGAGAATAATACGTGTCACCGTGAAAAGTTAGATTCGTTGCTTCCAGAGTATATATAGGCTGCACGTACGGACAGGTGAAGGAGTGTCGGCCGAGCAGATGTCGAAACCAATAAATAATCTCAATTAAATCAGTCGTGGCCGGGAGGCAAAAACACCCGAGCTCCGCCTACGTGAGCATATACCCGACCCGAGAACCATAACTCGGCGCGAAATCATCCGTGGGTCGATTGCGAAACCCCTAATCAAGACTAGGAGCCGACGCAAGAGCCGAGAGCAAAAAGCAAGCGGCTGCAGCTGGAGGCGATGCTGCCACCGAAACGTGTCGACGTCCAACCAGCGCGTGCCAATGCCCCGGGGGCAATATATATACCGACACGCAGCTGCCCGTCTGCAGATTTTTTCTGATGATTTATTCGGCCTGAGTAATTCCTTCCTCCCTCCTCTTCCATTGGATTCGACCAAATTCAATTGTCGTCCTTCTCAAAATCTGTTTGATACGATTCTCCGCAATAATTACTCACGAAACGTCAACTTCAAGTATTCGCATCCAAGTAAAAAATTATTTGGAGTTGAAGATTATGTACATACAAGTGGACTGACTGATTATCTAGACATTATATCATGGCATATAGTTAGTATATGGACACGAGTTCTACCTACGTCTTGCAAAGTTTGTTGAGTATTCAAAGATACAAAGTGATTTTCATCATTAAAATTAACCCTGGAGTTTTCAATTTTTATTAAAAAACATTTATTCATCAATTAATACATTTTCCATATGTATTTTGGTCCATGTCTACGTGTATAGTGAAAATTTGACATAATATATAACGCCTAAACATTTACTCCATGCATAATTTCCTAGTAATAATTTATGCAAAATTTTCTTCACTCGGGCAATTTGATCCAAAATTGACGAGTGAGCGGTGATTTTTCAGCTTTCGTATCCATGTTATACATGGCTCGCGCAGTCAAATAGCGGCAGTTATCAAAGTTAAACAGATTGGAGCGTTACACGTCGGACGACACATCAAACGGTATGAGCGTTGTCAATTCTTGATACCGATGGTGGATGCATCAAAATATTTGTGAAAATCACCAACGAGCCTCGCGTCCCCTCAGTCCCATGTGATTTCGGGAGGGCTGGAGGGAATCGCCCCAATTCGTCCGGATCGATCGATCCATCCACTCTGGACGATTTTCAACAAACACACATATACCAAGCAAGAAAAAATAGCACAGTTGATTATACCATCCAAAGTATCATCCAACAAAAATCAAACTGAAATTTGCATCCTGTAATAAACATCTCTCCCGTCTGAATTTCATATTAGAATCATCTCCGTGGACGCATCGACAGTTTTTTCCCCATAATAACGTACGAGCGAGCTAGTACCACTTTTTCCTCCATCAGGCTCGAGATAATGACTTTCCTACAATTACCCTGGGAGATCGTCGAGGAGCTATTACTTCCTCGGCTTTAAACATTCTCAATTTTTTTTTTTTTTCGTTATTCTCTTGCGTCGCGGCGGGCGATTCGTCGGTGGTTTATCTCGAGCGCACTCGCTCGCTCGCGGAACCGCGGGATTTTACGACGGTCCCGTGATCCGATATGTATACTTTTATACACTCGAGGAAGAAATTGAAAAATGTTGTCCTCGGCATGCGTGAGCCGTATATCGTCCGCGCGCGGTGTGTTCCCCGCGAGAAGCGTTTTCGCGATATCGCATATCAAACAGTACTTTCCAGCTTTGTTTTTCGCAATTTTCATCCTACGCTCGAGAGCGCAGCAACCGTCGCCTGGGATTCTTCTTCGCTTTGACGAGTAAATTCGCCCTGTGTTTCTTTTCAAAATAGCAGAAAATTGATACTCTCATTTGCGAATAGATTCTATACTGTCTATATTCTCGCGAGATTGGCTAACTCGCCGCAGTGGAAGGACGAATAACGTGTACGTCCGACAAATGTGGGTCGCAAACGAATAGGCAGCCCTCGATATCTTGATTACGACGCCACTCACTCGACTCGTCCAACCAATTTCCATACCTCCAAAATCCGATGTGTGTCTATACACGTACTATGGCTCTTCGTGCCATCTCCCGCGCGTCCACCCATTTGCCGAATGAACATTAATCGGCGATCGATGGCTACAGAGTCCCCGGACGTGCGGATTGGGAGTAAGAGTCGGAGTGGATGGGTCGCGCGCGCAGTTTCAATCGGCGAGAGCTCACTTTTGTCGGGGCGACGGGGGAGGTATCGGGTGACGGGGCGGCGGGGCCGCGGGGCTTAACGTCTGCGCCACCTGCAATAAACCTGCAAATCCGCAAATGGACGCCAACTGCGATGACACCGTATACTCGTCCGCGCGTCATTCTTCCTCTCTGTATACTCTTTTTCCTGTTTTTTTTTCCAAAGCTCTGTCGAGAGGTGCTGCATAGATATATACGCGTTAGCTTTTCTTTTTTTTTCTCGCTTGATTGATCGCTTTGCGAGTGGGTCTTTTCATTTGGAGATTAGCGTTTTGGCGGATCTGCTGTCGCGACTAGTCGATCTATCCAGAATCGGTATATACAATTGTTCAGTGTATCACGAAGTCCAGCTCGACGAGCCTGCGCACGCGTCGCAGTTGCGAATAACTCGATCGTTCACACGGAATAAGCCTGTAGGTGATTCCGGGGATTCCGCTTCTTTTTTCCTCTCTCTCTCTCTCTCTCTCTCTCTCTCTCTCTCTCTCTCTCTCTCTCTCTCTCTCTCTCTCTCTCTCTCTCTCTCTTTCTTTTCAAGCCAATTTACGCGAACTTGGCTTCGCCAAAGTTGAATGAACCACGGCCTCGTACTCTCTCTCGCGCGCGCCTGCCCTCGTAAAATCAATCGGGCGCCAGTCAATCAACGCGTAGAAGTACGCAATCGCGCGTAATTATGTGTGAGCTGGCATCAATGACGCACGAAAAAAGAGAAAATAAACCGGGGCTACGTCTATGCCTTTTATCGAGCGATCCCCTGCGAGAATATATTACCGAGTGCTTATTCAGGCTGGCCCCACCGTGTGATTTTTTTCTCTTTTTCCCTCACGCGCCAAATATAACGGGGCCCGCGCGAATCACGATTGATTCTGCCTCGAAAGTCAAACGCTCATTGAGCCGCGGCCACCGCGGCCGATAGTAGAAAAGGCTCGAATTCGCGCACGAGCGAAATATTATTCGAATCATTCCGGGGAAAATACCGCACAGTGATCACAAAGCGTTAGCGATTTTCGAAGCGTCCCTCTCGATATTTGCGCGAGCCCAATAGCCGCACGGGCTTTTGAAAAATTCAAAGGATCCCACTCGCGAGCGCCCACTCACCTGCACGTATATTTATTTTATTGATTCCGCCTGTCGACGGACGGATTTTTTGTTCCTCTCGGCATTCATCCGTCCGATAAATTAGAAAAGCATTGTGAAACATCAATACTTTCGGGAGGGAAAATAACACGAGTACTCGCATCAACGTCGTTTCGACGCTTTTCGGCGCGTTTTCACGGCCAATACTTTGTACTTTAGGATTTATTACGATTCGATCTATCGTACTTTTTGCATTCGAGGAGAAATCCGTGTAGACCATGTCTAGAGAGAAGTTTCGCATTGAGCGAATCATTAAAATCACGAGGAAACTGCGGATGAATGGCCGTTTCTGACGATGACTTCGATTCACCGGGTTCAATTCCCCCCGTTCGATTCACACACAGAGTCAATGCGCGATCGATTGACAATTTGTTTTTTTTCGCTCCCCCGGGGCTACAACGGAAATCTTTCCGGAATCGAATCGTTCACGGGCAAAATCTCATCTTTCAAAGACACTCAACAACGGGGGAGGGAAAGGGTTTGCGCGCGCGCGACGTTTAGCGCGGCACGTGCCGTAAGTCGGCAATATAACACATCAAAAAGACTTACCCCCCCGAGGAAATAATATCGACGAAGCGTGGGCGTAGTAGAGGGGGAGAAAGCTCAAGGGCCCGGAAAACACGCACTTCACCAGGAGCTTTCCCCCGCCTGCCCGTCGAAAAAAGCCGCGCGAACGTGTTGTGTGTGTGTGTGTGTGTGTGTGCCCCCCGATACACGGGCCGATTCTCGCGCACGCGGCGTTGTTTTTAAGGGGGGTTTTCGCGCTGCTTTGGCCACTAATGAACTGCCGCGCTAGAGGTCCCTTTCGGCTCCGCCGAGGTGTGCCACGAGCTCTTGTTCCGCCGGTTTTCACGGCTCGCTCTGATTTTGGCCCCCGGTGAAAAAAAGCCGAGCTACTTTGCACCCGCATTGTACGCCGGACTTTTATCAATGGTTTCACGCCGCGGGATTTGCCTGAGGTAATCGAGTTTTTCGTTGATTACCAATGTGTACATGGATATTTGTCATTCCCCCATAGAATTATTTTTTAGTTTTAGAAACATGCGAGCGATGAATTTTTCGCAAAATAAATAAAAAGAGTAATTTTTGGAAGATCACTCCTCTAACCACGGATGAACTCAATTTGTCCGTCATTCGAACTTATCTTCTTTTAATTTTATATTTGCGTGAATTTATTTTCACAGGAAAATTAGGTACGCTTATTAATTCGAGAAATTTTTATTTTTTGCCAAACATTTCTACTTCATTCAAGTAAAGCAGATTTTAAACACTGCAATATTTTTGAGAAATTGTTTTCATCTTGATGGATACTCGAGAAACACACAAAGATTAGTCATCCAATCATCGGTAACGGTAGTTTGATGGTTATTATGAAAGTTTATCAAAACATTGCGTTTATTTTGAAGTTGCGAAGACTGGAGGGGCGCCCGCGCGCGCGTTAAGTCGGGTAAAATTAATTAATAACAGAGTAAATAGGTCGCATTCTCTCATTTACGCACCGGTACCCTCGAAACAGTCCTACAAACTTGGGCAAACGAAATTTTTAATACTTCTGCACCAGATGCCGCTATTTCATCACAACTAAGTTCTGAGTAGAGTACGAAAACTGAATTACACTTTAGAGTGGGAAGATGCTCCTCAAGTCATTTAATATTCAAACTTTGGCAAATTAATTTGAAGATTCCTCGGCAGATTTTATTCCTCGTCGTAATACCTTCCCGAGATTATTCATTTGAACAAGGATTTGACTGGCGCACCAAGTCAAAAATTGCTCTATAACACCACCGAGTCCTCATCTTCCGGTATATTTTAATATCATTAATTCTCGAGCGTTATAAAACTCATCGAGAGACATCCCCTTCCAAACCGAGTTTCAAGTGGGAAAACAGGCTGAGCTCGTTTGAATTTTTCAAGCCACCCATTCAGACTCTGTATTGCTTTCATATAGTTTTTGAGTTCCTTTGAAAGAGTAGGTATATTTTATTCGAAAGAAATTTCGTCAAGCGTAAAACATTTTATGTATGCCGGCGCACGCAGCCCAAAAGTGCAAACTCGTTTTCAACCCACGTTTCTTTTTAATGATCTCTACTATGTAGACTAACCCTTTGCCCTTCATGAAGAATTTCGAATGATGTACACCGCAACATTTTTCGATTGTCGTAAGGGCAGTTTTCTACTAACAATCCTCGCGAATTTCACTCGACACAACGGCGCCGTTTACCAACATCAAATCTGTCATGTATGGTTCGATGTTTCGATAGTTTTGAATCCTTACAGTGAAAATTCACTGTATGAAAGTGAAAAAATAGGGGAAATCCCACTCAGTGTGGGGTGGATTTTCATTGGATGAATTCGAGTTGCTACGAAATATCATGGATTTCCAATGGTAATATTCACATGGAGTCAACTCGTCCACCACACTTTGGCACAGTGAATTGCCACACTGCGAATTCGAAGCGATTGTCAACGTGAATTTTCCGGGTTAAACAGCCGGTGTGCCCCAAACGAGTCAAGAAATTTCAATACCTCGAGGATATTATTGTCGCGGGTAAATTTCACGCTGGCACCAAATCAAAGTCGAGTCTCGAGTGTGCCGCAACCCTTGCATCTCCGTTTGAATGCGGCATTTCCAAGGGTACAAACACAAAACAGGCGCATCGGCCAGGGAGGGTTGAAAGACGAGCGATTCTCAGTCGAGAGCAGTGCAGTCGGCGGCTACAACAACCCCTATATAAAATCGCGGCCTCCGGACCGGGTGTAGGGGCAACGAGGGACAAATGGGGGGGGGGAGAGAGAGATTGAAAAATCACAGAAAGCGCACTGGCATCAAAGTCGAATCGCACTCTGGTGGCAAAGAGAGCGCTTACCCCGTTGCATATACGTCGCGCGCGCGCGGCGATGATGCACTCGGGCTGCCATCGACACACGTATCCCCAAAGAAGTCGCGGCTCTCCCGAAATTATTTGCACTCGGTTGGAGCTCCCCCACATTTCGCGCTGACACGCTGAGCTGCTTTGACTGCCTGCGAGTACACACACACACACACACAGACACACAGAGCGAGCCAGCTGGCAGCTCTTAATGCCTGTCTCTTCAACAACCCTCTCTTTCTTCGCGAGCCTCCGCGGGGGGGGGGAGGGAGCGGCGGATGCTCTTTGCGCAAGCCACCCACGCCGCGACACGGTTTACTGCTTTCATTTCGCCCGCGTTTTTCCGCCTCTCTCTCCCCCCCCCCACCTGTTTGACATCTTTTTGACTACGGCTTCTTTCTCCCTCGCGTATATACACATGCCTGATGTGTGTGTGTGTGTGTGTGTGTGTGTGTGTGTGTGTGTGTGTGTGTATTATGCGCTCGCGCACTAACGAACAGCCAGCGACTCGCGTCGCGGCTCAAGCTCGCGAGCAAATCATAATTGCGATTCGTTTGGACTCGCTGGGATCGTGCGGCGAATTTGAAAGCAGAGGATCTCCATCCTTCCGTATACATATACGACGTGTATATGGATAAAACGGACCGGACGCACTTGTACGCGGCGAGCTCGGCGAGAGGGGGATAAAAGGTGCCGGTTTCCCCGAGCGACTGCGGCGCAAAAAGGCGCGATGAAAAAAGGGGGGGTGGGAGAGAGTAAAAAAAACAATGGCCCCGAAGTGGGCGAGCGCGCGAGCTGAGGAGATGGCTCGGTCGGGGGAGCCGATGAAAAGACGGCTTTTATCGGGCTGCGGTTCGCCGCCGCCGCCTCGATAGCCGTGGGGGGCGGTTTGTCCGCGAGGATTAGAAGTACGCGAGCCGAGTGAAAAGGGCTGGACGTTGAAAGGAGGACGAGCGACGGCCGGTCCGTAAGGAATCGGCGAATTACCTCCGCACCCCCGAGAAAACTCCGAGTCGGGTTTTTTAAGCCGCGAGTGAGTAATTGGAGTCGCGGCCGAGTCGTTTTCCACCCGTCGAACCGAGCTTTATTATGCAGATGGCGCGAGAGCCGTTTCCGATGCGGAGGAAAACCCCCGACCGATTAAACGAGCCTCGTTACCCGCTAATGCCTCGCCATTGAGAAGCTGGTTTATCAATTCAATAACTCCGGATCAATGGATGGTCGAGCGAACGCGAGAAACGTCGCTCTTGGCATTTGGATCTCTGATGTCTCCCTCGAACTTTTCACGCTCGTCTTTACGATCGAACTTGAGCGTTTTCTCCATTTTCCCACCAATTTTGATTCTCGATCTAATTTTGCTCAGGTAAGTGCGAATTTTTTTGATATCCTTAAACTGGGCCAAAAAAATCGAGCGATATATCATTCGATTCCTTGACATCCCATCTACATCATCCAATTTTTTTTTTCATTGTATGACCTTTTTATCAATCGTTCCAATAGCTCTTCGTTATTTTTATCAAATGTACCCAATATGCGCCACCCATATTTTCTTGTTCTAGCTGCTATAATCAACCCATTGATAGTAAATATCCGCCCAACATGGTCGAAAGAAAATTCAATTCAAGCTCTGGAGCAGGTCAAGGAAGGTGGGATATCCCAGAGGATGGCTTCAACTATATATAAGATACCTCATCGAACATTTCAACGATATGTTAAACAAAACATATCCGAAAAAAGGAAAATGAGTCGACCATATGCGTTAACGACAGTACAGAACGAAAAATTGTGTAGTCGATTTTAAACGCTTAGCAGATATTGGCTATCCTATGACGAGAAAAATGTTGAGGTTATGCGTTTATAAGTACTGTCTAGGAAAAAACATCAGACAGAATTTTTCTACCATCAAGACAATAGCTAGTCCCAAATGGGCTCGGACAATTTTAAAATTTAACTCTTCTATTTCATCTCAATTATATTTGAAATTACTCTAAAAATAATGCTCATTAATTTGAGAGATTAATATTGTAATTAAATATTGCATAAGTTAATTTTGTTGATTCAAAAACAACGTTTTTTCATGAATTTTAACTGAAAACTTGATTTGAGTAGGTTGTTAGAAGTTCATATCGACGTGTCTTACGAAGAAAGACACATCTCAAACTGTCCGCGAAGAAAGACACATCTCAATTTGTCCGCGAAGAAAGACACAACTCGCAATCTAGCCGCGAAAAAAGACACAACTCGCAATCCAGCCGCGAAGAAAGACACAACTCGCAATCTAGCCACGAAGAAAGACACAACTCGCAATCTGTCCGCGAAGAAAGACAAATGTCGGAATTATTCTCCCGCGAATATTAACGAAAAAAGAGTTTAAACTGTAGAAAAGGCTTGTTTTTTTTGTCAATAATAACCTACTCATTCTAAGCTTTCATTCCATATATTTTTTACGTCGGAAAATTGTGGGATGTGCGCCATGTATCCTTTTTGCGGGCAGACGCGAGTTGTGTCTTTCTTCGTGGCTAGATTGCGAGTTGTGTCTTTCTTCGCGGACAGATTCGGATATGTGTCTTTCTTCGCGGACAGATTCAGTTATGTGTCTTTCTTCGTAAGACACGTCGATATAGTCTATGTAATATGGTTTAATCAAAGACAAAATGTATTTTTCAATAAAATGATATCAGAAATATACTCTTTTATTTGTATTTCATTCATTTCAGACATGCTACATGAGACAAACTGGATGAAAAGAAATATTCTCAGGGTGGTGCCATATTGGGTACACTAAAATTTTTCAAAACGCTGTATCTCGGCGTTAAACTGTTCAAATTAAATGAGACTCAGCTCATTTTGAAGGTATTGAGTGGACCTTTCATTTGACACCAATTGTGTTAGAAAATTTCTATTTGACGCGGTGTAGTGACCTTTCTCGCTTAGGTGGCGCATATTGGGTACAGGTACCTTATATGCAGTAATACTCTGTACACATATTTGGATAGATTGTTCATAACACAACAAATACTATTTTTCCTTAGTACATCTTCAAAGTTACACGTAGTTGAATCGGATACCGTACGAACTGACGCACGAAATCTCGACAAAGTTACAGTTGAGTGAATCAACTGTATAGTAAGTAGTATATATCGCGCGAAAAGTTGGCAGCATGTTTCACCGCGTACGCAGATACCAGCAGTAGGCGCAGAGTTGTATTTTTGTTGCAGAAACAGTAGAATACCTGTCGTCAGCTGGCGACATATTATGTAAATGGTGCCTTCACGCATTGCCCTTGAAAAATCAAAATTCTCAATCGATCCAAATCTCGACAGACGATACGTCGAAATTTAACTCGGCGGGGCATTATTACTTTATGAAGAATAGAGGGAACTATACGTGTACTACTGTACGTATAATTCATTATAAATCGAATGAAACAGCCTGGAAGGTGCGTATACGAAAATACACACTAGACGGATATGAGCCGCGGAGGGTAGGTATGTATAAATATATCGTTAGCGGAAGGGAATAAAAAACAATCGACAGCGCGAGTGTAGCTGTCGGCGCGAGCGTTAATCAGTCCGGAGCAGCTCTCTCGGCCGCGCCCATACATACACACCATGAAGTAAGAGAGAAGGAGAAGCAACTCCAATGGGTCCCGGACGTCAAAAGTGGACCGACTTTACGGACAAAATTCGGTGTGTACGCCCGGAAGAAGACCGACTCCCTAAGTCTCACTCGCGCCCCCAAGTGGCGACGTCAGAAGCTGAATATCAAAATGTGCCTAATATCAGGCAAAGTACGGAGGGCTGACCCCCCACCGCGGCGGCCGCGCCGCTGTCCCGCCGAGCGGTTTGGCGATTATGCCGCGCGTCCACAACACAACGAGCACGTGCCGAACACAATATTTTTGTTGAAATTATGATTAGGTGGGTGGGTGAGAGTTGTACAATGAGCACTTAGTACTCATTTTCAATACTTCAGGCACCGCACACAGCCGATAAATAAGTAAACCCCTTTCAGGGGTCACGACTTAAATATAACATCTGAGATTTACATTGTAAGAGTACGCGGTGGTCTCGTGGCAAAGCTTTTGCTCCGCGACCCAAGGATCGGTGGTTCGCGCCCGACCTCACGAGTTTTTTTTTCTTTTTTATCCAGTTGTATCTGATAGAATCATCTGATCAGGGCACAAGGAGTAATTTATTCTGCAGGTAGAAATTGATACAATTTTAAATAAATAAATTTTCAAGGCATAGTAAACATGCCAAATTACATATTTTTTGTTTATTAGATTGATTCTATCCAGAAGTTTCATAAATTGGTGAGCCAGAGAATATATATATACATATATATATATATATATATATATATTTACTTATTAAATTTACAAATTAAGTGAATTCAACAAGTGTATGTCATAAATCTTATGTCATAAATCTTCTGGATAAAATGAATATAATGAACAAGAATAGATTAATTCACCCGATATAATTATCTACTCAACTTAAAATTCTATCAACAATATATTATAATTTCATGAGTAATCATATTCATGTGTAAAATCATTGTTATTCTTCTACAATAACAATGATACAAAAATCCTAAATAACATTATTCATCAGGGATAGATTCAATTATCTTTTATGAAAATATTCATGTAATTGCATCTATCAGCAATTAAGGAGATTATTATTTTTACACGTGTATCATACATATTAACGTAGATTTTGTATTCACATTTCATTAAATTGTATTTGAGTGATTTGGCATGTTAACTATGCCTTGAAAATTTATTTATTCGAAATCGTATCAATTCCTACCTGCAGAATAAATTACCCCATGTGCCCCATGGTCAAGTAACCTTAAAGAAACTTTGAATATTATTTCTAAATATAAAAGTTCTTCATTAACCAAAATGTAGAACTTTTATATTTAGAAATAATGTTCAAAGTTTCTTTAAGGTTACTTGACCTCAGATCACATGGGGTAATTTATTCTGCAGGTAGGAATTGATACGATTTTAAATAAATAAATTTTCAAGGCATCAGATAAAGGCAAAATATCAGATGATTCTATCAGATACAACTGGATAAAAAAGAAAAAAAAACTCGTGAGGTCGGGCGCGAACCACCGATCCTTGGGTCGCGGAGCAAAAGCTTTGCCACGAGACCACCGCGTACTCTTACAATGTAAATCTCAGATGTTATATTTAAGTCGTGACCCCTGAAAGGGGTTTACTTATTTATCGGCTGTGTGCGGTGCCTGAAGTATTGAAAATGAGTACTAAGTGCTCATTGTACAACTCTCACCCACCCACCTAATCATAATTTCAACAAAAATATTGTGTTCGGCACGTGCTCGTTGTGTTGTGGACGCGCGGCATAATCGCCAAACCGCTCGGCGGGACAGCGGCGCGGCCGCCGCGGTGGGGGGTCAGCCCTCCGTACTTTGCCTGATATTAGGCACATTTTGATATTCAGCTTCTGACGTCGCCACTTGGGGGCGCGAGTGAGACTTAGGGAGTCGGTCTTCTTCCGGGCGTACACACCGAATTTTGTCCGTAAAGTCGGTCCATTTTCAGTACACGCAGTTTCCTCTCCTTCTCTCTTACTTCATGATACACACACAGACACAGCGCACGTCGGGCCGGGCGGCACGCGAGCCCATTCATCGACAGCCCCGGGGCGCGTTAGCGTCTATCTATCCGCCGGGACTCGTATCTCCGTCGATGCCCTCGCTCTCTATATACAGTATTGGGATCTGACCACGTACTAGTAGCACCACCTGCTGGTTTAATGTCAATTACATTCTAAGCTATATCTATATATACGAAAAAAGCCTCTCCGAGCCCCCTCTCACAGCCTCCAAAATCGACCACCAGGAGTAATTTACTTGGGAATTTTGGCGCCACTAGTACATGGTCAGATCCCAATAGACGTCAGGCGGCTGCTTTACGGCTCTCGAAGCCTTGGGTAGCGCGCGAGATTATCCGCACCTGCAGAGCTGCCCGATAAATTCATAATTATCCCCCCGAATCGATCGCCACTGCAGCCCACGGGACTCGTGCCCCAAGTTTTCCCGTTAATCGGCTCGTCCCGAGGCTGCGGCGCCAAACTTTTTCAATAATATCTGGGTTAGTCCGCCGATTGTATAATGAGCTTTTTAATCTGGCAGCTCCCACGAATCCTTCGGACGGACGGTGGGGCTTTAAATGCTCGGCCCGAGTGATAGTGTAATTGAAATTTGTGGCCGAGCTCGTGTCCCCCACCCCCGCATCCCCGATGGGGGACTCCGTTGTAATTCAAGCGCCTTTAATAATGATTCCTCTGATTCGGCGAGCCACTGTGCGGCCCAGCACCTGTTCTATCGTTTCGCGTGTACATCCAAAGACTCACACGGACTCTCGCGGACAGTTGAATGACGCTGAGGAGGCCCCGGGATCGATAATGGCGGCTCGAGTTCGAAGTGTGTACTCGTATACCCTGCAGGATCACGAACTCTCGAATGATCCTATACGGAGCCCCTCTCGCACACTCTCTCTCTCTCGTCGGCAACTCGCTTAACCCACTTCGAGCCTGTGCCGCAGCTCCGCACGCGACTCCGTAAGTACTGCAGCGCAGCTCGCCAACTTGGTTCCGCGGTGGAAACACCGCCAGAGCCGGGCGTGTTTTCCTTTGTACACCTTCTTATATGCCACTTGCAGCGTGTGCTGATGTATACATATATATACAATAGGGGGTATACTCTACTGGAGCCGACAGCGTCAGATGCAGGGGGGCACACGCGGCCTTCGATATGTAAACAAGCGAGCGGATTAGCCTTCGGAGGACCGGCATTTGGGGCTCTCGTGGTCCCTCGGATAACATCCTCCCCGTATATCGCAGATTGATCATAAATCGGAAGCCTGTATGTTTGATGCATAGAGGTATTTAATTAATGTAATGAAATACTTTGTTGCGCATAGCATACAGCGGGAAATATATGAATTTTCAAAAACAATTTGTCCAGATACTTTGATCAGATATGAATATTTTTACTGGATTTTTCCATTTTATTACGGAAACGGATTAAAAATGCATTTTATGTGACAAATTGATCATGAGAAAAATGTCGATCATTGGTCAAGCCAGTATACTGGCTTTCCGGTTCCGAAAGAGGCACTATAATGCCAAATTTCACCACTTCGGAAGAAATCGTCATAGTAAGTTGTGACATTGCTCTTCGAAAACCAGTTATCAGAAGTTTGAAATTCGAAACGGCTGATACGCAAGTCGATACAGCTGCTGAATTTTCAGACGCCATAATGGATTAGCCATCGTGAATTTTCAACTAGCAACCCTAAAAACCTCTCGTAATAATTACATTTAAACAAAGACGAGGAAGCTTTTTTCTCCAAGCCAATATACTGGATTTACGGTGCACCGAAGGCTAAAGCCCGGCCCTGCGGCCGACTTGAATGCTCAAGCGGCGTGTGATCGGGGCATTAGCGTGACCCGGCGACCAAATCAAGTGAGCTCGGAAAAAAAAGCCTCTTGGCGGCCCGACTTGTTAATTATTTCGTGCTTAAACGATCTTACGGGATCTGGTAAACATGCTCCGGAGTAAATGCGGCGTTTAGATTTTGCTTCGGCATGAAATACGCTTCGTATCACTCGTGCCTCGAAGTTCGGCCCGAGTTTTATCTACGTTCGAAAGCCGAACGGACCAAAAGACTGATTTGGAAGTACCGCAGACGAATGTACAGAGGATTTGTACCAAATTGGCTTTTCAAATTTACTGACGTTGTTGGGAATTTCGCCGTACTCGAGTTGGATAAAATGATTGTCCCTGGTCCTCGTATGAAAAGCGATGGCAGCTGTAGAGCGAAGCCATTAACACGTGATTTGATTGGTCTATCCACCGCGGCTGGCCTCCTAGTCATGTATACAGAGCGCGCGAGATAGATATAGCCATCAGAGAGCATAGGCCGCACAGTATGATAAGGTAAGTGCAGCCAATGGGCCACTCTCTAACGCTTTTTCGCAAATTTCACCAGGATCAAATTACAATTTCGTAATCATTTTGCAAACGGCGCGTTGGAGGGTAGTTCAAGAGCTATTAGTCGAACCATCGCTATAACCATCATTGACCCACTCAAATCGGGAATTATCAAATTTGTGTTGCCAATGTGCCTGTGTGACGTTGAAAATATGAAATCATGTTGAGAGCTCTGGGGTCAAGCGGTAATTTACGATTATTCAAATAGAACTAGTTGTCGCAGTACTCAGATAGTTATTTTCTAATATTCATAGAGCTTCCAGACGTGGAATCATAAGCGAATGAAGGATTCAGTTATTCGTTCGAGTTTTGGAAATTCACAATATGGAATGAATTGATAAGTACGTGAAAAAGATAATCGCCAATGAAATGTAAGAACAGTAATTAAAATATAATTATGAAACAGTAATGTGAATGTAGATCGCCAACGAGCAGTACGTCCGAATATTATCTAACATTCGTTTGACAGTGCATTTCACAATCATTTGACTATACAGCCGAACTAAGAGACGATATGCCTACGATAGATCAACCAGACGAGACATAACATTCAGCCCAACGCTTCGATTTCTGGGGAGATATTCGTGAATCATTATTGGTTTTATGCATGGACGCAGTATACCTGAATGCATGCACGCGCGACCTATTCGGCTGCCCAGAAACTACCCCATAAAGTTTGATCATGACCGGTGACCTACTTCCTAGTGCGCATAAATTAAACAAAATGATATACATCCTAGTGGCTGCCACTGCAAATACTCGACTTTAATAATCTCCCTCCTCCATTTCCACCGATGCTCTTTTTCTGTAATTCATATATGGTCATTGAATGTTCCCTGATGTAATATACTATTTGATAAAACTCAACTCGCAAATTTTCACTACTCGCATTGTATACGTTGTAGTAAAAAAAAACTACATTCTCTTTCTCCCAGCGATGCGCATAGTTTGGAAGTTGCAAAGAAAACGTGAAATCTACGCATTTTATCATTTCCCAACGGGGCTATTCTCCAAGATAAAAATATAGCGAGGCTAATTTTCCCCTCGTCACAAAGCCTTGTCAAAAAACTCTATTTCGCTGAACTGGAGTGAAAAGAACAATGCAATAAATCGAGTGTAGGAGGCTATATATGCGGTTGAATATTGCTTAAAATTTCATTTGTCCCCCCCGCCCACTTTTAAAGGGCGTACCTGGCCATTAACAATTCTAAGCCCGCGTAATGTACAGCAGCTCGCGAAAAACCCCGGGACGGTACTTGGGTTGTTTGACTCGACAGCTTTAACGCAGTTGTGATGCTCTCCCGTACATAGCTTTTCACGCGGCCATTATTGTAGTGTCCTCTAACGCGTATACTCTTACACCCTCTTTGCGCCACACTCTATGTGCAGTTCTCCAGGTCCACACACACGTGACGTACACCCAAGCACTACAGCCGTTGAGAATGTTTTTTTATACAGATACACGAATATATATTTATCACGAAATATTATATTCACATTTCAAATTTGGGTTAAGAAGTTTTGTCCGAGTTGTATACGAGTATATATAAAAATAACGATATCAGCAACAGCGGGTCGGGCGGAATAAGCGAAGCCATATGAATTCAATCAGGCTTTGGAATTGGAATGGATTGAATACGTTCCATACGAACAATGCCGCAAACAGGTGCGCGCACAGCTCGAACATCATTCAAAGCAGTGTACATAATGGGCGTTGAATTCAGAATTCGGAGGAGATGTAACATGTAAATGAACGCGCGTTCGGCCTTTGTCTTCGATACACGTATATATCACGCGTTTTCCCTGATTGACGCTCGGGCAAATTGAATAGCAACACACCTCCAATCATCCGAGTGTAATATACACGTAATTTTACGTTATTTTCGACCAATCGCTCGAGTGAGAAAATGAATGAATGAATGGCTTTTTCAATTTTTTTCGATTCAAAGCTTATTCCAGAATAGGAAAGTAGATTGGTACTTTCTAGTATTCAAAGGAGGAGTAGTCGATAAACATGATGCTAGGAAATAATGCTATACCAAGTTGAAATCCCCGTAATCAAGTATTTACTCGATTAGACGGTTGTGCGCCAGACTGAATGAAACTCGAATCTCAAGCGAAAAGTGTTGACTTTGGAATGATTCAACTTGCCTTATCATTATTTTCAAGCGTGTAATTTTCGAGTGAACACTTTGGGGATAGAGAAAATTGATGGAAAGCTATGTAAGTGTGTCTAATTTCATTTATAAGATTTCAAAGATTAAACCTCATTGATTCGAGTTAATTATTCCTAATCAATACAGTCAGTCAATTAAAAAATGAAAAACGATATATCAAAAAATTGTTGATTCTATCCTCCGGCTTGATTAACAATTCATAAATTGAGATTTCATCAGCATTAAGCCAGAAAATTGTATTTTTAGTTGATTTCATCATGTGAGTGGTATATTTAGTGATATTTTAGAAAAATATTATTATACAAAAATTATATTCTGAAAGTTTCGCCCTAGATCCACCTGATATATCCAACTCAATGTTAAGGTTTCCAGCAGGTAGATCCAATCTTAGACAGAATAAATAATATTACAAATAATCGAAATGATTAGTTTTGCTCATAAAAACATTTCAGTTATTGTTCGAACAAAAATGATAAATAATATACACACATTTATAATCTCGCACACACACTTTTCCTTACAGACACCCATTCGCAAATTATTACAAATCTGCACCATGTGATTACACAGAGGGCAAAGAGTCGTTGAAAATCTTGACACAATCTTGAATTTGTCGATAATTGTCAATCAACTAAAAATTCAATACCATGGATTGACTCTGGTAGAATTGGTTAATAAACGATGAATGGGAGCGCAAGTGTATATATAGAGCGAAACGTCGCGTCGCAGCGGAGGGCGGCCACATTAGCCGCGGCCAGGCGTCACGGCCGCGTATATGCACGCGCGCACTGCCGCACAACGACGTCGGCTCTCTGCAGGCTCAATATAAATTCAAATACCATCTGGCCATCCGGTGGACTGAGCGGAATCCGAAGAGGGGCTTAAATGAGCAGCAGCAGCAGCAGCAGGCGAGCTCGCGAAAATTTAAATTGAACTCCCTCTCTCTCTCTCTCTCTCGGCTCGGCTTTCCAGCGCTTCTTTTTCCATTTTTCGCCTCGCCCGAGCTTCCGCACTTGCTCACCTCGTTATTGTCGAGCTACAGGGGCTGCCGAACATGCCCGCTCGCCTTTTCAAAACGCGCGCAACCAGCCCAATAGCTGTATTATCGAGTCGGCCGCGTGAAGGAACAAAGAAAAAAATTACTTTCCAGCGTCGCGCGCTCGTCTAGTTAGGTTGATTACAATTTTCCCCTATATATACACATATACGTCTGGCACGGGGTCTCTCGAAAATGAAATGTTATCGGGACATCGATATTCGGACTTCGTTTGCCTCGTCCCCCCCCCCCCCCCCCCAATCCGACCAATTTTCACGCGTTCGAAGTCTGCGCGTCGATTCGAAATTCCCCGGGACACCCGCCAAAGCGAAGAGAGGAAAGGAAAGCAAAAGAAGGAAAAACATGTCGATGAATCGGTCTGTTCGGATCGAGAGGCGACGCGCACGTGTGCAGGATAAATTTATCTATTGAATAAAAATCCCTCTATCCTCCTCGGCGCGCGTGCATATTCATGGGGCTCGATATGAAATTATGAAGTATCGAGCCGCGCGCGCGCGACAACAGCCGACGTGAGACCCCGCGCGTACTTTGAATCGCAAATACTTGATTGCACGGAGATATACGATTAAAAGAAAATATTCAGCCGCTGTTTTGTGTCGGCTTCTCCTCCCCCCCCCCGCGCGTCTCCATCAACCTGGCCCGGTTGTTTATTTTTTCCTTGTTTTTTTCATGTCCCCCGAGCTCATCCAGCCCCGGCGTATACGTCCGTTCTTCTTCCGAGCGCCGCGGCACATAACGACTTTTATCCCGGCGCGCGGCGGACAATTAAAGTGCGGTTTGACGAATAATGCAATTAAAATTGGAAGAGCCATCCTCTCCCGGAAGGTCACGTACGACGCGCGAGCTACACCCCATCCCTCGGCTCGTTGATTAATGTTTGTACAATTTTCCTCCTCCCTCCCTTCTGTCTACGGATTCGTCGTTATTGCCGAAGGAGGCCCGCTTGTTTCTTTTTCTCCCTTTTATAAATCCCCGGACGTTGGGTACACGTGTTTATTACGCAGTCGCGAATTCATACGTTCGCGTGTCTGTTGTTTACTGCGGGCACATCGAACAACTGCATCGTGTATTATTTATCAAATATCAAACAGCAAAATTAGTATATATATATATATATATATATATATATTGGCTTGTGGACACGTTTGGTTTGTTCGAGATCGTCTGGCCCCCGGTACAGCCAATGTCAATACGACTCACAGTTATTAAATAGTGGATATCTCGTGATTGAACGCTTGATTCAATATTAGTTAATGCACTCGTTGTATTATTAAATGGTATTACTCACATCATATCGTGTTGATTGCAAGGCTAATATTGACTCACCTGCAACAGAAAAACACAGAAACATATTGATTAGAAAAGAGACCGAAACAGTCGTCGTGGTCGTAATAATTGATTCAACGTGCAAAAACAAAAGTATATTGGTACGAAAATTCAACTATGATGTCGTTATCAACCGAATCAAATTTGGACGGATCGACGATTTAACGTGAATCGAGACAACAACTGACGGGAACCACCGGAGTCTCGACACTTATTTATGATTTCCTTTTTACAGTCTCTCGACGCATTCGCGATGATGTAACGCTCGCGTGCGTTGGTCCGTGAGATTTCCAGATGATAAAACCCGTCGTCGATCGTACAGGAATCATCAATCCGATTCTCCCCCTCGAACGTCGATAAAAAAAAAAAATTGTCACCGCGATAAAGCATTTCGCAGACGCTTGTTCGGGGATTATTACGAGCGGGACACCCCGCCCCTATCGAGGCGGGGAAAATTCGCGTGAGAGAAAAAAAAAGGAAGCTCGCGTCGCGTGTGACTCCTCGAGCGGGATGAAAAATCGCGACGATAAAAAAAAATAAAATGATAGAGACGACGACGATACAAACGCGAATGAAAATCGCGCGACGAAGTTCGCGCGGAAGACGCGGAACCGATGGATAACCGATGAGTCACGGCGAATAACGACTGCCGCCAGTTTCGCCTCCTGCGACGTACCACGGAAGCTCCGAGGGGTGAATTGAAAATTGCTCTGTTTCGCGACGTGCCGCATACCGGGATTTATGGTTTCGACCGGGCCTCGATATACTTTCCAGCTCGAGCTCGACATTTGCGCTTTTGACTTGTACGTCTTTTTGCTTCGGGCTTTTCACGCCGGGATAATCGGACGAACGAAGGAGAATAGACGACGAGATTTGGTAAACGAGACGCGCAAGTCTACTGAGCAATCGGCGAGTCGAGGATCGAATATCGGACGGATATAATGATATAATGGTAGTACAAAAAATAATTGGTTCGAATAAGTATAAATTGCGATTTCACCACTTGATACTGCGCACCTGCAAAGTACAGATGCTTTCTTAATTATGTAGTAAAGTACTTGAAATTTATTGCACTCGAATGAGGTTAAAAAAAGCAAAATTTCCTTAGCTTCCGGACGTTTTACACTCGAGCTCAGTGAAAATTACTTGGAGTATTAAACTTATCAAATTAATTTCTAAGATTCGGTACGAATTCACGCGTAATAAATTATACTGTTGCGATCTCATTGTATCCCACCGCTATAAAACAGCACCATAAAACGACCTGGTGCATTACTATAAAACTGCCTACCATATCAATGTACTGCCTCCCGCTTAATTTGTTGTCTCACGCTCGTCTCAACGACTTCAACAACTTCGTTGACTCCAACGTGAAAATCGCTCTAGTGACATGAGTGTGATTGTAATTATTGCGTCGTTCGCCATCCGTACGAGCTCATCTTCATCCTCTCATTATTGCCCCAATCATTTTTTCTTAATCGCAACTAAATATGAACAATTGAATATCGAGTCACCCACTCCAGTCTAATTAGTTGCATCTCGAATCAAACGAATCTTGGAACAAAGAATTCGTTTTTGCAGTGTATCACATCGGAACATTCAAATATTCTCGCCAATACTGTAGCGCGCGGCGGTCGATTCGAATCAGCCGAGGGACAAACTGGTGGCGATATACCGGGAGGAAAAAGCTAACGCCCGCGCGCTCACGGCAGACTTTGGGGGGTAAAGGGGGGGGGAGAACGGCACACACGTCGGAGCGATTTGTACGTAAGCCGGTGGCTCGCGAGCGCCTCGGTTAATTGACGGTTGGCTCGCGGCCGGCCAAATGGCCGGGCAATTTAGCTTATAAATCACACACCTCCGCCGATAATGACTATCAATCGGGGAAGCGCGCGCGCGAGCCGTGTCGCGTGCGCTCCTAATTCCGGCTCGCGCCCCCGCTGCTGCACATTCTTCGTCTCTCCTCCGAAAGACCTCGTTCGCGTTCCGTGCCTCGAGCTGTTATTACTTGGGGAGGGGCTCGCAAAGCGAGTCATCGTTTTTTGCTTTTTTTGGGCTGGGCTCGCGCGATGATTCACGACTGATTGATGTATCGTATACGGCTGGGCTCGTTCGTCCGCGGCCGGGCGTGAACAACTCGTAAAATTCGCAGTTGTCACAGTTGAATGTTTGTACGGAGCCAAAAGCGAAGGGCAGATGTAGTGATCGAAGTGAGAAGGGGTCTGATATATATGTACTTTCTTAAATCCTTACAGTGAAAAACCACTGCATTACAGTGGAAAATCACTGGAAGAAGGTGGACGACAAATTCACGGGATTACAGTGAATTTTTCATGTAACTAAAATGAATTTGCACTTTAGTTCCATGAGTTTTTATGGATAACATTTTTACATCACAATTCACAGTAAGTAGAGAAGAAATTTACTTCACACCATGCAAATCGTGAAGTAAAAATGTGAATTATATGTAAGAATGTTTTCTATCAAAATTCATATAACTAAATTGAAAATTCACTTTAGTTCCATGAAAAATTCATTGCAATTTTATTGAATTTATCATCCACCTTCTTACAGTGATTTTTCACTGCAATGCAGTAGTTTTTCACTGTAAGAATTTAAGAGAGTATGAAACAGCTTGGAAATCAAGGAGGAAACGTTGGAAGAATGAAATTCGCGTATAGCTACGAAGTTTCTGCGTTGGCCCGGTATCGTGAAACAATGATAAATATATGCTTGTATAGTTCGGGATTAATGAATAATGGTAAGTTAGAGCTTAGCGTGTACATATATATCGCTGAACTTCGGAGAGATGTAAATTCTTCATCGCAGCTCGATTAATGGATTCCTTTACGGCTCTCCAAACAGGACCTAATGGCTCCTGGGTCCATTGATTGTGGTAACCGATGGGGATCCCGCTGAATGCGCAAGAGCCCCACTGTGGAGCCCTGAATCGAAACTGCCTCGCAATAGAATATACGCCTTTCACCAAGTCCTCGCGCTATAGGTCGAATCCGACGGAAGCACACTACTCTACAAACCAAATTAGCCGCGCGGCATTTGAAAATTTCACTCGTTGAATAAGTTTCGAGCTTTGATCAGCCGCGTTATACACAATGCACGTGGCAACTCTGCGCTCGCGCGTGTTTGTATTGGGGCATGGCTCAACTCTTTCCCGTAAATCCACAAACTACACCCTATAGTAAATTGCTTCGATTAATCCGTCTCGATTCTCTACCAAGTTTCGGCCATTCGTTCGCAAAAGTCGATATTAATTTCCAACGATAATTCCCACGTGAAAATGTCACACAAAGTTTTTTTATCCCGTATCCCGTATATGGTTCCGTGTAAAATTTAAAGAAAAATGATTCTACGAAATTCGTAGCCGGTCCGTATATGCAATTTTTCTTTGGATTTGTCAGAAAAGAAGATTGGAGGATGGATAAAAACGAGATAAACAGGTCGTACAATTAGGTAAAGTTAATTTTCGTCCAACGATTACATTCAAAACTGTCTGCCTAAGAAAATATAGATTTCCTCTAGTTTTCCATGATTATTCGGAGGCACACACGCGTGAAATCGTGAATATTCGAGAACGTATTTTACGGGCAGTTTGCTCGGATACAATGAGTTTCTCCAACAGCTGACAAATCGAATCATGACTCTCGAATCATAATTCAATTTCGTCTGTTATTGTCGAGCGGGCTACGGCAATTACGATGTATCCCCCGGGTGGAGAGGACATGCGAACGAGAACCCACACACGTATCGAATCCCACGAATTATTGAAATCATTCCGTGCTCGTTTTAGTTTCATCCATGCTTTCATCCCAGCCGAAACATCCGACTCGGCAATCAGTAGACGACACACCCACGTAAGGATTAGGAGCGGACCCCCAGCAAAACTCGAGCATTGTAGAGCATAGCAGCACAAAGCCGCGAGGCCGCGAGTAGGTTGGTGGGCATTAGAGTCGCGGGGCTCGTTAATCATCCGCTCGAATATTCCCGGGCATAAAGAACTTTCCCGAAATACTCGGCTCGAGTGCGCTTTCTCGCGGGCTCGCGAGCCCCGGGGCTAATCCTCGGTCTCCGCGTATGGGGATCGCGACGATTGCACCGATGCTGCGCGGTGTCATCGTCCAAACTTCGCCGGCCGCCCGGGATTTAATCCGTGGGGGAATTACCCTCGGCCGGTGGGGTTAAAGTGTCCGGGGCCGGCGTCCCGCGAGCAATATGTTTGCGCGATTTCAGTCGCGCGCGCGACGGGCTTACGCGATTAGGCCGTACTCTCGCGCGAGCGCAGGCGCCATATCGTATAATCCTCCTTCGCGCCGACACAAGCCCGCACCGATCCTTTTTTTCCCCGCGTTTCGTTGTGCCTCCACAGCTTTTTACGGCCTACACGTCCTCCTCCTCCTCTTACTCTCTGTGCATTCGTTTTTTGTCGGGGAGATTATAATGACGCGGGGAGGGTACTCGCGCCACACGAGCCGTAATTCACCTCTGCTCCGAATGGACGGCTTCCTCCCGCGTTGCGAATATCCGTTTTTGGTTTCGTGCCGCCGGAACGCGGTGCAGGTGCGGCTCCGGCTCGAGGGGAAATGTAGGAAACAGGGGTGCAGTCCGAGAGCGGCCCTTACTAGACTAGCTTCGGGGCAAAAGCATACGTTTTCAAATCTCGGCGCGAAGAAGATCTGTGCATTCGGACGAGTGTTTTCCTCGGCACGCTATGAAATTAATTGAGCTTGATAGAAAAGCTCCCCTCTAATAACCTTCAACTCCTCCAACCTTACCATGTTGTTAATTTTTAAACTGATTACCGAATTACGACTTCCCCCAAGAAACAAAATGTGCTTCACTCCGCTACCCCGAGGATTGGATGCGCTTTTATTCGGATAGTCGAGCCATCGATGTGTGCAGTCCTCGTATCGAGTTTCTAACTCGAGTATTAATTTAACAAAACGAAAGTGAAGCCGTTTGATTGGGGGTGGGGGGAGACACGAGTTTGTATGCAACTCTCGTAAAAGTTTCTTACGACGTTATTAAGCATGTACGTTCGCCGCGATTAAATTATTTTACACCCAAGCGCTTCCTCCCCTGTAAGCTCTATAAAAGCTTTGTTATTCCGTTTTTGCCGGGAAACTGCTCTACCGCCTTTCTGTCTCTCTCACTCTCTCACACACACACACACACACACACGATACAATTGTTAAATTTCACTCGGTTCCATTGTTCCACGAACGCTTGCTTATTTATATAAATTAACGCCACAACAAGGGTACACATAGTTGCTTCAAGACAGTTTACTTTATTGCCGGAGCGGAAATGTTTCGCGATGCTCCTCTCTCTCTCACTCCAGAATTGAGTCGCCCTATCAAGTATCTCATAGATATAGACATTTGTTTCGCACAAACTTCCGCGTAAAAACTCTTCCAATAATGGACTATTCGTGGAATTCGTAACGAACTGAAAAGCTCATTGAGGTAGTGCGCTCCATGGGAAATGAAAATCATTACTTCATAATTAACTGGGAATCAGTCTGGTTATATTGTACTGTCAAGCCCAATTAATCAACCCATTCGCACACCAGTCGCTTCATCAGTTGTATATACTCGAAGCATCATTGTAACGGATGGCATGGCTATTTTCAGACGTTTCCACAGAAGAGTTGATTGAAAACTTCAGTAAAGAATGGATATAAAAGCTCATTGTCAGCAATCATAATGTGCTCTTACCAAACTATACTTCAAAGCTCACTCCGTTACACGGAGAAAAATGTTCCGGTGAAATTTAAAAGAAAAGATATTCATTCTTACTAGAACATCCTCAAATTCTCTCACTGACTGAGACGCTCCACCTATCTCCACCTCTCATACGCTCACCTATTTTCCAAAAGTTTACCTCTTTTATTGCGACGCGTGCTCCGTACGATTTGAACTCGATAAATATATCATCCAATCGATTGAACAAGTCCAAGGGGGCGCTAATAAAATCGATAGCGCATTTGGGGTTTAGGTTTGCGTGCTGTAAATAACTATAGTCACGCTGGTATGAGCCAGAGCAGATACCGTCCGAGCTTTCGGACCACCTGCCAATGTTCCACATTAAATTTTCAAACCCATTTACAGCAAGCATCCATCGAACTTTCGTATCGTTTTTCGTATCGACTACGTTAACTTAAATTTTTGCTCTCACCGTGTGCACCCAAGACGAGGTACACTTGAACTGGCGTACAATCGAAAAATGAAAGGTGCCGAGTGCGCCGGGGAAGCCGCGAGGGAAGGAGCACGGACCAAAGAAACTGCAAGTTTTTCGGCCCGGTGTAACGAAGAAACAATTGAACCCGTGACTGCTTCGCGCCGGATTGGGAATTCCACGTCGGTCGCCGGCTGCATTTAGCGGGTATACGTGTATATACAAGGGCACCGCGGCAGCTCGCGCAATTTCGTGCGCGGGCCGAGCCTGAGTTATTCGCGCTTCTCGAGCGGCGCGGGCTGAATAGCTGATGCGCCTTGGCTCCTCCAGCATAAAAGTACGTGTATGTGTGTATACACACACACACTCGGGCACGCGAGGCTGCGACTGATAAATCATCCGAGTGCACTCGGCGCGAATTTCCGCGACGCTCCCGGCGCATTTTTCCTCCCTTGGCTCCTGTGCGTCTTTCTCTCCCTCTCTTCCGCTCGTCATTGTGATCGAGCGCATTTTTTAGTCGCGGCGGTACTCGAGAGAGAGAGAGAGCCTCTGCCCGCGCGATATTGCACGGGGCAGAAATCGGTACATCGCGCCAATTGATATCGAGCCAATGCGCGTACGCATGTGTTTATACACGACCGCACACGCACACGGACACACGCACACACGCATGGAGTTGATGCGGCGCGCATTCTAGCCTGATTGAACAGCCGCGCTCTTTTGTTCCGCTCTCGGGCAGCTTTACAGCCCTTATATTATGTCGATAGATATGTATACGCACGCGCTTTTTCATCGCGGATCGCCGCACGTGGAAAGACTTTGATCGGGAACCGAAGCGAACGGCGGAAGTGCTTGGAGAAGAGCCGCGATAAGATGAAAAAGAGTCTAGCAAGTCGTGAGTCAAGTTATTTCAAGCTGATAATCATCCAATCTTCGTGAACTAGTAGATCTCTAGAAATGAAAATAAACGAGACGCCGTCATTCGCAACGGTCAACACGTTTCGATTTCCCAGTGATATTCTCATTTTTAAATGCAAAGAATATGTTTATCTATAAATACGACTGATTCCGGATTTATAAGTACACGTTACATGGTATAAAATGAACAATGACCGGTTGATATCTCGGACAAATCGAAACGTTAGCTGGCGAGCAGATGCGGATACGACAGCTGCGTCAGCTGAGGTATGGCCCAAAACATTTCACGTATTTCCATAATGATCGGCCACCCGCTTGATTCCGATTCTTCTAGTCACTGGATAGCCATATTACCAAACTCATTGTCAAACTACCAATGGTGATTTTGGCTCAAGTACGAGAGAGAGAGAGAGAGAGATTCAGATTCAGATTCAGATTCAGAATAATTTTATTGTCTGTACATTATGTTGTACAATTTACAAGATTTTTTAAAAAGTATACTTTATAGTTTATATATGTTGGAGTAGGTAAGAGTAGAGCTGGGTTTTGAAGGAATGGTATGAGGGGGCGTCAGTGATGAGTGAAGGGAGCGAGTTCCAGAGCTGAGCTGCTGAGATATGAAATGATTTTTCGAATGACTTGGTGCGGGAAGCAGGTATGACCAGTGGCGCGCGACGACCACCCCTCACAGGACGAGTAGACGTGTTCTCATAAAATAGGTCAGCCAGGTACTCTGGTCTGCCAGATCTGAAGATCTTGCAGAGCAGAGTAGCTTTGAAATAATCACGTCTCAAGTCAGTGGTGAGCCAACCGAGTTCTCGCCTGTAAGGGGTGATGTGCTCATTCCTCCTTACACCATAGACGTATCTTATACCAGTGTTGACAAGGCGCTGCAGGATAAGATTCTGCTCATTTGAGAGATCGCAGTATACCAAGGAGCAGTAGTCAATAAGTGGAAAAAGGAGTGCTTTGATGAGGTGTTTCCTGAGGGCCAAATTCGCACAACCGCGGAACCTATGGAGCCTATACATCAGGGCGTTGGCTTTTTTGCACACCGACAACACATGCTCCTTCCAGGAGAGAATCGAGTCAAGAGTAACCCCAAGACTGACTACCGAGGATTCAAGGTGGATGGTGGAGCCATCGAGGTTCAGTACCTGATCAGCCTGCTCACCGATACCACTCACGTAATATCTACTGCCAAAGACTATCGCTTTCGTTTTGGATGCGTTTAGCTTGAGGCCATTGGCAGCAGCCCAAGCTGAGATTGCAGCAGCATTTCGGTTGAGTTTTAGTAGCGTCGGTATCAAGTCTTCGGGTGAACAGTAGATGTAGATCTGTAGATCGTCTGCGTAGAGTAAGTAGTGTACGTCAAGGTCAAGCCACCGCCCCACATCTCCAATGTACAGAGCAAAGAGCAGCGGGCCAAGGACTGATCCCTGCGGGACGCCTCTGTTCAGGGGCAGAAAATCAGTGAAAGATCCATCATCTCTTTTAACACACTGCTCTCTGTCTGTCAGGTATGACGCTATCCAGCGAATAACCTGCATGGAAAAGCCAAGTTTGTGAAGCTTGCGAAGTAGGGCAGTATGCGTAACGCGGAATTTTATGTAAAAAACAAAGCGCGCGGCTGAAAACAGAAGGAGCACGAGAGGAAGAATGGGGAAAAAACGCGGAGGAGTGGGAGGGGTACACTTGTCTCGTCGACGCGCGCGCAAGCACACTCGTGCCTCTAATACATGCTCGGCGCGCGCGGGCGCCTAGAAAAACAACAGAGTAGTCCATCCATTCGCGGGCTGGCGCGTCGTCTTAATTAACATTCAGTTACCCTGATTACTTTGTCGGCCGCTCGCGCGCGGTTATACACACGCCCGGCTCATACGAGCCAGCCGGGCGTGTGTAATTTCAAGCTCGCACCACCGCCACCATATAGCTGCAGCGAGAGATGACAAAAAGAGCCGCGAGCGCTCGGTGGAAATTAAAAAAATATGCGGGCGAAGGAGGAGGAGGAGGAGACAAACAACAGTGGCCCCGCGTCTCCGCGAGGGGGAGGGAAAACAACAAGTCTCCATGGCCGTACACGCGCGCGCGCGCGCAGCTTTGACTCGGCTATGCTTTTTGCGAGCGGCGGGCTGCAGATGTCGCTTCGTTAGCTGTCGTTTGTCTCGTGCGCGCGACCAAGTAGCGCTGACTCCTGAGGATATGATACGAAGAGATCCCCCCTTTTTATACCTCCCCTCGACGCAAAGGTCTTCGCGCGGACGAACAGCAAAGCTCGCGAAGGAAGCCCGGTCCGTTGCACTTGTTTTCGTTTCGTTTGCTCTTGTGGAGGCATCAGCGCATGTGCAAATTTGTCGTCTCGCGTCTTGATCGAACTTGCGACTTTGCTTTTTCGTATGTTCGCTATAGGTGACTGGGTGATTATGGAGTATGATAGTAGAGTGCACTCTACTATCTTAAGAGAACTCGAAGAAAAAGGTAGAAACGAAGTCTTCATATACCAAAACCATCCTCATAGCGTTGGATAATCGAATAAGAAAAAACGATATTGTTACGTTGCTCCACGCTCGATCGGCTCTTGTCAACTTCAATTGTGTGGGATTAGCAACGAGTCCAACGTTTTCTTTCAATGAATTGAGCTTTTTCATAGATCAAATATTATTATCAACTGTCACGCATTTGCATCACGGTATGTATTCCAGTGGATGATTAATTGATTAGAGGTTTAATATTTAATTTGAATTTTGTATGATCTGCTACCCAAAAGAGAATCTTTTGTTGTTCTAGTGATGCGAAGCTTCTTATGAATGAATAATTTTACAATTCAAAATATTTGCAACGATGGTTATGAATAACATTTTTGAATTTAGTCAGAAAGAGAAATTATTCTTCTTAGATACAAAAATGAAAATGAAACTCCAAACCTGTATGCCCTGCTTATTTACCTGAGTGACGAATAACTAACTAGGCAAGAGCAAATTATCATACTGATAAAAATACAGTAACGGTTGAGATTTCCGTATAGTAAAATCTGGTGATTCCGCGTTCACTATGTGAATTATTATTAATTTCGCGGGACTAAATTTTTTATCGAAGACTGTCAATGTATTTCGTTCCCTTCAAAACATTCCAAACAATTGCAGACCGTAATATCATATGACTCGTATGAATATAATAATTTTTTGCAGTAATAATTAGTATGTTTGTACAGTAAAGTCGAGTAACGTCACGCGTAGCCACGCGAGCATATTTTACTTGGAAACGCGTAGTAAAACATAAAGTAACCATTGCGATATTTTTCCCTCGGTGGAAAAACACTTGACGTTGGAGCTTTTTAGTACACGCCTCGAACCAGGGCCGTCATTCTTTCTTTGCGATGCAGTCATACAGTTTGAAATTGACCGAAACGCGGTAGATTTTCTTCTACACGCATTACACAATAAGAGCGGAGGCTACAGCTGTCACCGAGAAAATGAGTCGCAACGCCGAGTGTCCACATTTCTCCGGGCGATCATATACGCGCAATTCAACGCAACGTGTCGCATACACGGGGAGCCGCGAAAGAGGGGAAAAAGCGCGCGAGGGCGAAAGAGAGAGAGAAGCAAAAAAAAACACGAGCAATCACTCAGGAATGAGGAAACGCGTTAGCCGTTTTTTTTCGCGCAGTAATTAACGGGAAACCAGCTCATCTGCGACAGGAACAGAGCGAAAGCGCGACATATGAATCGCGCGCTGCAGTCGCGTTGTATAGCGCTGTGTGTGTATATATGTACACGTACACAGGGTATAGCTCTCGCGAGGGAAGCTCGAGCTCGCGGAAACTCGTTAAAAAGCCGCGCGGTAGCCTGGTAACCTCGATACAGCCCTCGGCCGCGATATATGCACGTTTTCACGGCTTTTAAAAGCTCGCTCCGCGCGCAATTGTGTGCGCCCCGCATCGAAAATGGCCGGGTTCACCTTGCGCGCCGGAACACATGATCCGCTCGTCGCGACGACACAACCGGCCCAGCTTCACCGCAACCGAGCACGAATTATTTTAATGACGTATAAACAACCAACTCGTCACCCCAATTTTTTCGTTTCTTCCTCACTTTTCAACGCACTCGACGTCATCCGTCCCGATTGTCAATGCGCGCCAGGCGTTATTTCGACTCTGAACAAGAATGAAGAAAAAAAGGGATGTCGAAGCGCGCGAGTCTAACTATGAAAGCTACACGTTGAATTTGAGAACGCGCCGTTGGTACGAATTTGGGACAGACACTTTTCCAATGGCTCGAGCTTTTCATTGAAGGATAAACGCGAATTTTTAGAGAGAGAGAGAGAGAGAGAGAGAGAGAGAGAGAGAGAGAGAGAGAGATAGATGGATATGTTTCATTGTATGAAGTATACAAAAACGTTTTATTATACAGAGTCATTTTTCTCGAATTATTTTACATATCATCTGCACTACTAATTATCACGGATAACGTGTCAATCTTTATAAAAAGTGTCTAGCTCATTCGGTCGATTTAAGGACGGCAGAGAGGGAGAGAGGAGTGAAAAGGGAAGACGGCGACTCGAATAACCCTACTAAAGATTCGCCCAAGGAAAATCCGTAATGCAGTAATAAGCCCCCGGCTCGCCGTAAACTCGAGTATTTTATTTTATTCCTCTCGTATTTCCCTCGTCGCTCGTCAGCCACTCGGAAGTAGATAATGAGCCGCGAGTCGCGCGTATAACGGCAAAAATAACAGTCGAAAGTGAGGCGCGGCAAACTATGATGGACTAGCTCGTAATAAGGAATTCCCAATGCTGCGCAGACCCTGTCTCTCTCACTCTTTCTCTTGGCAAACTCGGCTGGCGCGCACAATGGCCCCGGGTAAAAGTCGCGTTGTCATTTGGTGGCGCGTCTTCGCTTTCGCGGCCCAACCACCGTTAAATAATAATAATCCGGGTATTTGTAACAATGCGACGTGGCAGGCTCGGGAGAAAGAGCCATTGTATAACGCGAACCCGGAAAATCACGAGCGAGTTTGATTCTCGTTTCCGCGACGACGTTTCGCAGCGGCTAGAAACGAGCGCCGAGCCTTTGGGGAGTCCGCGCACGAGAATCGCGACGGTCGGGTTATATCATATTCCTCGGTTTGCTTCCTTCCCCCCGCGACCCAATCGCATTGTGAATTTCACCAAGACGTGATTTTTCGAAATGGAAAATAACTTGGCAACGCTTTCGGAATTTTCGGTATGCCTCGAGTGAGCTGTGCCCCCGACGCGACGCGACGGTATTCCCGTGACATTCCCTCCGAGACCCTCGCGACTTTTCCATCCCCGAGATCTCTCGCCCTGCAGGTCTCACTAGAGGCGGACGCTTACCAGTTGATACGCTTCATCTGTGACGGCCGCAATTTTGGCGAGTAATATGCTCGGAGTGGCACGAGAGGCGAATATTTGTCCGATCCGAAATTGGATGCTTATAGTTTTCAACTCTCGGAAAACTCGTTAAGCTTGTTAATGTTCACTGTACACGCTGGCATGGACAGTAATTGCATCAAAGTATTTAGCAGATGTTTAATAAATTGAATACTGAATTCGACCATCTCAGGCTGCAGTAATGGATAATAATTAAATACAAGTATTAATTCATAGCAGCGGTTGTTTACAATCTTAGCATTCGTTGCTAAGGAAAATAAAAGCTTACGTAAGTTCCATTGCCAATACTTCCAACAGCAAGTGATGATTTAATTACAAATTTAATGATTTTTTTCTAGCAATCGTTGCGATGCGGAGATTCACCTGATAAATTTTTCCACACAAAGTCTCTTTGAAAAAGCAAACGCAGTTGGTAGCGGTATTTTTTAATTAAGTAATTCCATGCGATTTTCCAATTACTTTACTCGAATAAAAATAATTGAAATTTTGCATTTGATAAATTAATCTTTAATATTTTCCATCTCTGATCGTACGGGAATAAAAGCGAGATCAATGATTTTTTCAAAACGTCTAATTCATATCGAATATTTGATGATGTCCGAAGATATTCAGACAATTTGAATGCAAATCTAATATCCGTTGGAATTATAGTAAATTTTCACGTGGATGCGAAGATTCCTGGTTGAATTATTCGATAGATAATTCCGAAACAGTAATACCCGGGCGAGAGCCACAATCAATCAAGCAATCGGTAATTCCGACGGCCCGCGCACTATTATATTTTCATAGTTATTTCGGATTTCAAATTCCCGAGTGTGATTCCCCCGCGTGGAATACCCAAATTCGAGCATATCGAACGTGCCGTCGAAGCATAGATTCGACTAAGAGCTATAATACAACAAGCGAGCAGCGAATCGAAGCTATTCGTATTATGGCAACGCGTAACCTTGATATTCAGAGTGCACGTCACTCGGACTGTACGGCGCATCAGCTGTACGGCGGAATTTTAATTAGCGTCTTCCGGCGTAAATGTGCTTGCGCGCGCGGCTGCGTGTGTGGAGTTTCGGTATCAAAGGCCGCGCGCGCGGCTCCACTTCACTTTCTCCCCCGGCATGTTTTCCCTCTCTTCGGGGGCCGAAAAAGAAGAGGGGAAAAACCCACTCGCGGCAGCCCCGCAGTCCGCGGGGGAGCAGGAGAGAAAAAAAAAGCTGCAGCGGGAAATCCGCCAAAGGAGCCCCGGCCCAGAGTGAAACGAGACGTATTGTTATTACCGGCTGTTGAAAAGTCGTACAAAAAGAAACTTATTGTTTTCCTTTTGCGCCGGATCTTTTTATCTCTCGCCTCGGTTCTCTCTCCCTCTCTCTCGCGCGCGGGGCCCGGATGAGAACGCGCCGGTATATATATGTATACACACACTCGTGGGCGAGGCAGCAATCTTTTCACAAACTTGCCGGAGAGCAGAGCCCCCTTGGACATCGCTCAAAACTTGCGCCCGTTATACTACGCGAGTGTCGGCGAAATTTTTGGGAGGGGAAAAGTCAAACAACGCCGGCAAAAAAGGGAGAATAGGGAGGCACACGTGGCCGAGGTATGAAGAAGTACGGTCAAGTGATTTTATGCCCTTCTCCTGTCGTATTTGAAACATAGGCGTTATTATTCTCCTTCGCAACTGTTGGTCGAAACTTGGTAAATAATAATGGCCGTTATTCGTTCGAGGCTATACACCCAACGTGCTGGGCACGACAGATTGATCGAAGTGAGGGTGTGGGTTTTTCCAAAGTCTCTCTCTCTCTCTCGAGAGAGAGAGAGAGAGAGTCACCGCGACTGCAAATGTCACTGGATCCGAATCCTCGATCGTATACATTTTATTCGAGCTAAATTGGTTTTTTTTTCTCTTCTTCTTATCGAATACTCGATTTTCGTTACTGCAATACTTTATTCCCGTGAATTTTCTTCGGGGGTCGGGGGGTAGTAAAACTCTTTGTGCGCTCCTGCGTTCGCATAACTTTCCTTGTACTGTCATCTGATTGAAAAGAAACTTATGCAATACAAAGTTGGCCAAGTTGAACTTTTGGAGAATGGAATCTCGGGATAGCAACTTAAGGCGACTTAAGGTGTAAACCCGACCGTATACTTTGAATTTCAGCTGAAGGCTTCTTCACTTTCGAAACGGGTCGTACAGGTTAATACAACTTTGATGGGTGAAAAAGTTCCCAGAAAACGATTAACGTAAATTACGCGATTATATTTTGATTCGATTGCAGTACGAGTGTGATGCGTAAATATAATCTATATTTTCTCAACTGAAGAATATCTCTAATTAGGGAGACGTTGCGTCAACTTCGGTCAATCAATCATGACAAAATGCTATTTGGATGTCGCAGTAAGCCGTGAAGTCGACCGTGTCGTTTACCCGGAGATATTCTGCCGATTATTTTTGATCTCGTGCGTTTACAGTATTTATACAAGAAATCATAGATGTGGATATTCTGTACATAAAAGAAATAAGATATTATCGATCGAATATCTCAGCGGGAAATCGAATCACGTTAGATTGAATGGCTTATTGGGATATCCAAAAAGGATTACTCACCCGAAGTCGGCAGTATCTCCTAGTTAGTTCGATATCGTCAGGAAGTACTTTTGAAAAATCATCTCAACCGAAAAGAGCTGTATCTTTATACAAATCCGGTTTTGGTAAATATATTTTAAAATGTACTTCAAATAATGGATTGTGGCGAGCTGTACAAAAGTTACAATGGTCACTTTTCAGGCACTCGCAGATACGGTCATGTGTAAAAAGCGTTTGAGTACGTATACGCATAAATAAAAGCACGGCACACGGTGTAAATTTAATTTTCAGGAATATTAGATCAAATCTACGAAATGCTTCTTGGATGTCTCTGGTTAAACATTGAACATCAGACAACTTTAAACTGAAAAACATGTTATGTTTTCAATGTAATACTCGCGAACGTCTGAATAATTTCTCGAAGGAAAGTACAAGAGTTAATAACTGTGTATATTCACTACTCAAACATACAGCGTTATTATTGATCGGCGTGACTATTTCTTGAAGCGAGCTATATTTTCCACATAAAGGCAATGACATCTTCTAAAATAGGAACGCCGCACACGCAAGCAGAGTGACGGAGGGCTTTCGGCTCGCGAATCTCTACACTGAGAGAAGGTAGCGAGATCGGATGCCGCTATACAGGCACCGGGCGCGCTGACAGTAGCGACAGCGCGAGCACGCACATTAGCGAGCGCTGCTGCCGCTAATTTGAACGTCAGTCGTTCAGAGCATGCGCATGCGTTGCCCAACGGTCGGTTGACAGCGTCTGCCGCCAAATTATAGAGCTGCGAGTGCTACGACGATCGCGCGACCGTTATCTCGCGCGGGATTCATATATATCCGTCGATTTCGGGATATTATTTGTGTTGATCCTGCTGCAGTGGTTTTTATTTATCATGAACGACGAGGCTTCGTCAAGCAAAAGGATGAGGATCATCGAAGGCAAGTACCGTAACCTCAAACGTCCCTATATTGAGTTAAAAATTATTAAATCTTGCCCAGTCAATCTTGTTTACAAGGGATAAAGACACTTGAGCAGATTACATTGATTACTAAAAATCAACTGAAAAGTAAAAAGTTTTGCCCCTCTCACATGGTATATTTGTTATGAATGTGTGTGTGTATAATATGGTCAATTATGTGAAGTACATTGATGCATGTTTATATATGAACTAAAATAATTGATCCTGACTTCATCTTATTTCACCTCTCGTCAAAGTATTCACTTTTCAGTTGATTTTTAGTAATCAATGTAATCTGCTCAAGTGTCTTAACAATACACTAGTGATCAAGATTGATCGAGTCCAGTTTTCAAAAACATTTCCCTTTTACATGGTAGTTCATGAATGTTTGTGTGTAGGGTGAATTATGCTATATTTTAGAACATTTTCAACTAAGTAATCTGGACACTTCCTTGGGTATTATTTCAACGTCCACGGGTTGGCTTATATTCCAACTGCAAGTCATTTATACATAAAATTAGCTAATATGAACCAATTCACACCAAACCAGTATCGCTAGGTGCACAATTTCATGACAAACTCAAATATATAGAGTTTGCCTGTCCCGGAATGACTAAGCTACTTTGAATACATTTGACTTGCCTAAACTGGAGGTTTATACGATACAGCTTTGATTACAAACCATAGATTTTTATACTTACAAAGCCACTTTGGAAGCTGAGAAGTCATTTTTGGATAGGCAAACAATATATGTTTGAGTTTGTTATGAAATTGCTCATTTATTGATAATAGTTTGGTATGAATAGGTTCATATTAGCCAATTTTATGAGTAAATAACTTGCAGTTGGAAATTAAGCCAACCCGTCGACAGCTGTTTGAACCTTAGTTATGCAGTCTACACCATGTAAAGAGATGCCAAGAAAGTGATCTATAATATTTTCTTACTAATATTATAAAAATTATGGGAAATTCTTTTTCTGTCTGGTTGTGATTTTCTGTCTATGAATGAGATATTCATTAGACATATATATAGGCAATTCTCTGTGGGATCTAACATGAAGCACATTAAGTACTCCACATTACCTTAATTGGAGCCTCTATTTTTGAACCCTGGGAGTTCGCTCGTCAAGCCCCACACTATATGGGTACTAAAAGTTGTCACAACTCATACCACATACAGCCTATATAGTGAAAAAATAGGCCTGGGCTCTGGAAGCTCTCAAAAAAAATAATATATTAACTAAAATAGGGGTAAAAATTGGCTAAAATGACTATTCAAGGGGAGCCTTGTACCGCCAACACTTCCAAATTTTGCAAACACTTGTCTGTGGTATTATTACAATTATCCACTGTAAAAACTCATATTCTATCATGCTATTACATATCCTGTCTTATCAATATCATATTTATATAGATCAAGCATTACTAATACTTGGCGCCACCTAACTTTCAGTAGTTACATGTATTGATGGTCAATATATTGTCTCTATTGTGATAAAATTTACAAGAAACTATCAATAAAGTACATGTGTCATGGATTGCATTTACTCGATAAGAAAGATGAACCCAAAAAGTAAATTATAAGCTGTGCATTACATGTACACCTTATAACACACTAGGCAATGCATAGATGTCATATGATTTTTTAATATCAACTAGAAAATGTTGAAGTTCACTAAACATGGGTAATATTTATGAATATTAGACTCATGAAATCCACTCATATTGTATGAACTGTATAGCTAAGGTCCAAGCAGCTATTGACGGGTGTGTTCAAACTACAACCTCAAGTTATTTACTCATGGAATTAGCTAATGTGAATCAATCCACTTGAAAGTATGATCACTAGATGCGCAATTTGATGACGAATTCAAATATATATAGTTTGCCTGTGCTTAAATGACTTCATAAACCACTTTGTGAACGTTATACTTGCCTATACTGGAGACTTATATGACCCATGTATGGCAAAGGTTGGGATACCGACCATAGACTTTTAGGCATTCAAAGCCACTTTGGTAGCTTCAAACTCATTTCCGGATTGGCAAACTATATATATTTGAATTCCTTATCAAATTGCGCATCTAGTGATAATACTTTTAAGTGGATTGATTCACATCAGCTAATTCCATGAGTAAATAACTTGAGGTTGTAGTTTGAACCCACCCGTCAATAGCTGTTTGGACCTTAGCTATGCAGTTTATACAATATGAGTGGATTTCATGAGTCCAATATTCATGAATATTACCCATGTTCAGTGAACTTCAACATTTTCTAGTTGATATTAAAAAATCATATGATATCTATGCATTGCCTAGTGTGTTATAAGGTGTACATGTAATGCACAGCTTATAATTTACTTTTTGGATTAATCTTTCTTATCGAGTAAATGCAATCCATGACACATGTACTTTATTGATAGTTTCTTGTAAATTTTAGCACAATAGAGACAATATATTGACCATCAATACATGTAACTACTGAAAGTTAGGTTGCGCCAAGTATTAGTAATGCTTGATCTATATAAATATGATATTGATGAGTCAGGATATGTAATAGCATGATAGAATGTAAGTTTTTACAGTGGATAATTGTAATAATACCACAGACAAGTGTTTGCAAAATTTGGAAGTGTTGGCGGTACAAGGCTCCCCTTGAATAGTCATTTTAGCCAATTTTTACCCCTATTTTAGTTAATATATTATTTTTTTGGGAACTTCCAGAGCCCAGGCCTATTTTTTCACTATATAGGCTGTATGTGGTATAAGTTGGGACAACTTTTAGTACCCATGTAGTGTGGGGCTTGACGAGCGAACTCCCAGGGTTCAAAAATAGAGGCTCCAATTGGTAATGTGGAGTACTTAAAGTGCTCCAATGACCTTGGAGATAATTTTTCTATAAAATTCAGCCAATTTGAGACAAAAGTGTCCCATTCGTTTTTTGCCTCAGAGGTCATTTTCAGGGTGTAAATTAAGGTTGAAAATGCCTCTGAAAATGCAAAAACAGCAAAATCAGCAACTTTGCCTATTTATTAAACAGGGTTAAAGTGCTCACACACACACACATATATGTATAATATTTTTCATTTTCTCTTCAAATATTTATCATTGTGGAAGTGTTTGTCCTTCATCTTCAATTAACAATTTTTTCTTGAATTATTAGTGCATGGAATGGAAGTTGATGAAAACATGGGAAACATGGATTTAACGACAGATGTAATTGAAGTATTGAACTTATCAAATGCTGTAAATAATGACAGACAGACTGTATGTCTGAATGCTACTTCCATATCGACTAGCTCTTCTGATAGAATTCAGAGTAACTGCATAAGTTTTAGAAAAGATAACAACTGTGAATATTTGAAAAAAGGTTTAATTTCAATTTCCTTTACTTATTGATACATATTCTTCTCTGGTTTCTATATCTATTAATTTTTCAGAGTATGTTAATAATGAACTCTTCGAATTGTTGTACAATACTATGAAAGGGAGAGTGCTTCTTAGACGATACAAAAAAGACAAGAGTCTTGATGTGAAATCGTTGAAAGATATCATTATTCATTCTTACATAGATAGTGAAACGATAACGTAAGTCATTTTGCTAGTATGATTCCTTTTTCATTGCATCAAATAGTTCTTTTTTAAAATTCTATCAGATAAGTTGATTATGTGCGTGTGAAATTTTTTGCATGGTATAATTGTGTGTATAAACTTATAGTTCTGTCATTGAAATTCTAACAGTTGTTGCATATTAATATTATGGTGAAATCTAAAGGCAAACAACAAATTACTTTTTTCAGAATAACGACAGCAGAATTTCTAAGGATAAAGGCGCAAATTCTTGAATTATTTGAGAGTGAAAAGGATTCTGTTGTATTTGAGGCACCGTACACAATTTCCAAGGAACACGTAGGGCCTCGAGGATATTTGTACAATCACTACAGAGTAGTTAGAAAAAATTGTCGCTTAGCAGGTTTCATAGTTGGGAATGATGTCGAATTGGACTCCAATGAGCTTTCTCAGTTAGAAAACGTAGAATCAGGTTCGAGATATTATATAATATAATTTCAAAATCAATATTCTTTAGTAAAAATCATTGAAAATAATGATTCCAAAATGGAAATTTCAGACTTATCTCAGTTCAACTGTTTGACTGATACAAATAGACTATTATACAATGATGTAGATATTATCAAACAGTGGAGCAACAGTTTTTCTCAGCGTATGGATCTTTTAACGAATAAAGGGAAGAAGAAACCTATTTTACAAGAGCAGTACTTTAATAGTTTTCCTTGTTTGACTGGACCTTTGGCAATAGTCTTGGTAAGTTTCCATAAAGAATTCACATTTCTATAACTATATTATATATAATATAATATAACAATTTATTTTTAATTAGCTCGAAGAGGATTTCAAAAACTATATTCTACAAGTTATTGAAAATACAACAATAACTTTGGATAGGACATTAGATTACAATTCATTGTTCGTTACTGTTTGGCCAGAATTTGCTTCAAAAATTGTGAAACATCTGAAAAGTAACAGATGTGACGAGATCAAATTATTTTTATCTGATAATGAAGAATTGGTGAAATCTGGTTAGTTCTCCTTTACTACTTGAAAAATACCATGTTCATTAATTTTTGAGATGATTAATAGAATCCATTTTTATTAGGTGACCACGATAGCATACTAGCCTTATTTCTGATATCATTCAGTCCCAAGGTTCCAAAGAAAATAAAAATTGACAATAAGTCGAAGATTTTCACTAAACAGGAGATTTCTAAATGTTTTATTCTTCACGTTGAGGTAATAGACTTTGATACTTGAAATTTTTCTTTATTTGTTGATGAAAGATAATAGTTCTATATTTTATTTGAAAAAAAAAAATCATTGCTATTTCAGGACTCTAGAGAAAAGAAACAAAAACAGTCTGCGCATGAATTGTGGCTTAAGACCCTTGGCCTGACAGTCCACCCATATCTGGTTTTTTGCGGACAGTTACCAAACGTCGAAGCTAGTTTACATTTCAACTCAAATCAATATACTTATAACGACCCGCTAAGTGCTGTAGAAGCTTGTTACAAATGCTTAACAGCATTACGGAGTTTTCCTATTGTTACAGAATTTGCATGGTCGACAATTGATACAGTTGTTTATAAATTACAGCCGTATAAGACTGTTAATGCACATATTAACAACTTTGTTCAACAAGTAAAGAGTGTTTCTTTGGATGCTAGTGGTGCAGAGGCTAGTAGAATAGATTAAGATTAAATTTCAATTTGAATTTATTCTGTTGTAAATGGCTTTAATATTGAATATTGAAACGATGTTTCAACTAGTGTTATTTGTATATTGTTGTATTCTATTGTAGAGTGATTGTCCTGTTGATCAGGAACTTCTCATTAAGAGACACTGAACTGCTTACTTGAGACTGATTACACTGTATGTATTTTGATTAAAAAGTTTGAATATGGATTACTTAGTCATTATTAATTATGTATTAACATTCCTACTAAAATTGTACGCTGATCCTGGCTTACCCAGGAATATTGTAGATTCACTAGTTTCTTTTATTAACAATTTTCTATGTAAAATCTTCGTGCCTTCACTAAAGAGAGACATTTTGAATATTCTAAAAGAAGAAAACATTTCTCAAGCTACACTCGAAAAATTGGAAAATTGCTTTGCTCAACATAGTTCTATTGTCGATGAAATAGATAGCGAGAGTAAACGTTTTACAATTTTTAAAAAAAAAGGTCTTTTACAATCAGAAGAGTTTAAAATAGGTACAACTTTCACATCGAAAATTGTGGACAATAAATCTGTATTTGTACCTCAGAATCTTGTTGGAAGATGTATACCTCTAAAAAATAGTTTGAAGTTATTTTTACAGATTCCGGGTATTTATGATAAAATAATCAGTCACGTACAAAAATTGCGTTCAGAAACACATATCATCTCAAATATTATGCAAGCAAATCTCTGGCAATCCAAATATAGTACTTCTTCTACAGAAGAGACAGTTTTACCTCTTTACATTTTTAGCGATGATTTGGAATGTGGGAACCCTTTAGGAACCCATGCTGGAGTTAATAAATTCACAGCTATTTACGCCATGATAGCTTGTTTACCATCGCATATGTCAGTATTGTTGGATTGTATAATATTTTATGGCCTTTTCCGCTCGTCTGATAAGAAAAAAACTAGTAACAAAGAAGCATTCAAAACTTTGATAAATGAGTTGAATTTTCTGAGTCGTATTGGAATAATAATTAATGTAGGAGGAGTGATAAAAACTGTGAAATTCAAATTAATTCTCTGTCTGGGAGATAATTTAGGATTAAATTCAATGTTTGGGTTTAATGAATCATTTGTGAGCCATTATTATTGCAGAATTTGTAAATGTTCAAAACAAGAAGCTTCTCTGTTGTGCGTAGAAGATAAATGTAAATTACGAACGCGAACAAATTATGCAGAAGACTTGCAAGCCGGTGACGCTTCTAAAACAGGAATCAAAGAAGAGTGTGTTTTCAACCGTGTAGATGATTTTCATATTACTGAAAATGTTACAGTTGATCTAATGCATGATTTTTTGGAGGGAGTTTGCATGTTTGTTATGAATCGGTTGATAAATACATTTATTTTTAAAAAACAATACTTTACATTACAGTTACTGAATGCAAGAGTAGCAGCTTTTGATTATGGTTTTACCGAAACATTGAACAAACCTCCGAAAATCACTCCTGATCGTATATTGAACCATACAGATTTGAAAATGTCAGCTTCTGAAACGTTATGTTTTACTCGTTATTTCGGTCTAATCATTGCCGATCTCATTCCCGACGATGATGATTACTATAAACTATATTCTTATTTGAGAAGAATTTTAGATATATTGCTTTCTCCGCGATTTATTAAATCTGATGTTACAACTTTAACTAACTTAATTGAAAAACTGAATACCTTGTATATAAAAAAGTATGCCCCACTTAAGCCTAAAATGCATTTCTTAACACACTATCCTTCAATTTTACTTAATAATGGACCCGTGATCAATTTTTGGACCATGCGATTCGAATCAAATCATCAACCCATTAAATCGGTAGCAGAATCAACTAAAAATTCGATGAATTTATTGAAAACTATTTCAACTAAGATGTCTTTGAAAATGTTATATACGGCAAACTCAATGGATTTTTCTCAATCTGTAGTGTTTGGTCCTATTGATACAAGTTGTGAGCGAAAACCATATTTTTCTGATCCAATAAAAAATAGCTCGTATATATGTTATAAACAGCTGAAATTCGATAATGTTTTCTTTAAAGTTGGAATGTTTCTGGTACTAGGGTTCTTAGACCACTGTGAAGCTGAATTTGGTGAGATCTTACAGATAATTTCTGTTCAAGAAGATGTGTTTTTTCATTTCCATATCTTTCAAGAACTATATTTTGATTCGCATTTTCACGCTTATGTGGTGGAAGATTCCAAAATACAGAAATTAGTTAATATAACTGATTTACCTGACATCGCTCCCGTATTATCTGTTAAAAAAAGGAATGAGCATTTTATTTCTACACGATATGGATTATAAGTGTAAAGATAATTCTACTATGTACATGTAAAGTAAATCAATGTATTTCACCCAATCGCATGTAATATTAATGTATTAATAAACTTGTATTATCCAATTGACTGTTTTCAGAAATCCTTTCATCACAAAAAATTATTAGTATACTTTCATCAAAGATGTATATTTTATTAAAAAAATTGTACTTTTCTATTGACAGACAAGTAGTACAACCGTATATGCTCTAAAATCCAACAGTATATGGTGTAAAATACATATGTAGTATAAGGAATACTAGGAGCAACGCAAGCCACAGACTACGTACTCCGCCTGCCCGTAACACTCGCGGCAACGGTTGCTCTATAGTTCGGTACAACGCGAGCGCGTAATTAGCGAGCTCCGCTGCCGCTAGACGCTCGGGCGCGCGATGCCTCTATGGAGGGGGCATCTGAGCTCGCTACCTTCTCTCAGTGTAGCTGCAACTCTTATTTACGTGTATATACTCTTGACACATAACCCTATCTGCGAGCGCGTGAAAAGAGCATGTCTAGCACGTAATAACTCACAACCAGAGCATTTTTACGGAGCAGACTTACAAGGAGAGGCGCCACACCCTACGGGTGACCAAATGAGCTGTGCTTGAAATATAAGCTCTCTCACACTACGAAAAAAAAGAGATACGTGTGTCTTGAGTAGGCCCTTTTAACCTGATTTGGCTGATGCGTTTATTATATCAATTTTTCAATTTTTAAAATTCGATGATTCGCAGACTGATAACAAAGCATTTTTGGGAAAAATAGTGAAGGTAATTGTTAATGCACACTTGTAACTCTCTATCAACTCGAAGGTATCTTGTTTTCCTGAGACTCAGTACAAATTCATTGCATCTCATACAACAGCACAATAAAATAATGCGGTGAGTTAGTAAAACTGCCTAGTTTGCCAATTCACACATATAGTGTGAAGTATAGTTTTAGAATATTTCACAGTATGTTAAAAATAAGTTCGCTATCCACGGGAGCTTATCTTCATCCTGCCATTTGTCCAAATAACTTTGTTCCAATCGTTACAAACGATCAAATATCAAACCCACTACATCAGTCTTCCTGAGCTTCAGTATAATAAATATTTAATCCAATGTTGATTCACAAATGTAAGGAAGTACGAATGTTGATTAGATCATTGAATTAGTTTCATCCTGAGTATGTTTTACAGGGTGGCACACTTACTTCATTTGACGACTACATCCGTGGGATGGAAAAAATCTGCCCTATACAGGATAAGCGCAACCGAAACCGACACTGCCGTGCGCGCGCCATTAGCACGAAAACTTCGGGCAGGCCGCAGGAGCCGGTTGGCAAAAAAGAAAGAGGAAAAACTCGACAGCAGCGAGGAGGAGGAGGAGGACAGAGGAACGGGGAACAAGAGAAGTTGTAAGCGGCAAAATGAAAAAGGACAGCTTGCGCTTCTGCCCAAGATCGAATGACAGGGCTGGAGTGTGCGGCGGCGGCGGCGGCGGGGGAGACAGGGGCAAGTAAGAGGTACAATCTCGAAAGGAGGTTGACGTCTCTCGCGGACGGACGGACGGACGGACAGGGGAGGAGGGAAAAAGTTTCGCCCCGGCCGCAGACTGGAGGCGCGGCGGCCGCTGAAATCCGCCGGGCGTTTGCCCCCAAAGCCGTGCATTGTTGCGCGAGAAATCGAGCCGGAATAAAATATATACAGCCGCGGGAGCGACAGAGCCGCGGCTTGATCCGCCGAGGATTCGGCCGCGTTTTCCTCAGCGATATTTTTGCTTGCTCGCGCGGGCCGGATATATACCTCGTCGGCCCGCTGGCTCCTCGATAAACTGATGGGCTTTACGCCCTCCCCCTACCGACCAACCAACGAGTCATTCGAACGGCCGCGCCTGTGTGCGATGGATTTTTCCCACAATATACACACGCGTCCCGTTTCGCGCGTTTGTCCGATCTATAGTTGCTCTGCCCTCCTTTGCGGGCACGTTCCTTCGATCTAATACCCGAATATGATCGGGAGGGTAAACATCGCGTTGCACCGGCCGATCGTTCATCCAGTTCCGCTCGATTCGGCCCGCGGTTGGAAGGACGCGAGTTTCAATCGAATAATCGGAGCCGTTCGCTCGGAAACAGGATACGCGAGTCAGATACAGCCAGTGCCGACACCCCTTACCCCCCCCCCCCCGTTGGTGGGACAAAAGAGGCATTTTATGATAAGGATATACATGTATCGTTGGGCGCAACCAAACGAAAAGAATTGATAACGTCGCTCGCTTGTTCGCGAGCTGTTTGCCAATTATTGCATTTGTGAATGTATAGCCTCCCCGCTGGCTAATTAGATCGATCAAACTGTATGTACACCCTGTGTAAACATCCAATGTTATATCTGATCCGAGCCGTACAAATTCAATAGCGGTATTCAATACCGATCCTCTATCGTTATACTACCAGCGTACGTACGACTGATGAAATATCGATGGATAATACATTTCAATGTTGATTCCAGCGACAATTGGATGCACAAATTAATCGGCCGTGTGGGCGTCGCGATTCCAGCAAATTTTCGTAAAGTACAAAAAAATGCAGCGATTGGATTTGCCGCACTATCTATCGGTGAAGGAAACGTATTAAGAGGGAAATATGACATTGCGCTATATACTCGTGGGCGTAACACGTGGCACCGAGTGGCCCGAGTGACGAAAGTAAGGAGACGAAGGAGAACGGAGGAGGAAAAAAAAATCGTTCCCCGACAATATTGAAAAACTCCAAAGATGTATATACACGGGGCAAAAAGTGAATTGGCGCGTCGATCACGAACGGGACGGCGGCGGGCGCGATGAGCGAAATATTAGCTTGGATATGAGATCGAATCCAAACACGGGAGAGTGGCTTTTTGTTCGAGGAAAATATACGAGAGCGGCTGGAATTTTCACGGGCGGATCGCGGGGAATTCGCGCATCCAACTTGGGCGAGATTATTTTTTGTGTTTGAAACAATGCCGCGCGAATCTCGTTGGATCTCGAGAGATTGCACCGGGGGCAAAAAAAAACAGCTGCTAACGGTGTGCTCTCTCGAAGGAGTGGACCTACTAATATTGTACAATTTACTTTATTTTTAATGGATTACAGAAAACCTGTTCTCGAATTTTTTGGGGCCCTCGAACCACACACTTTTCTCATTCTCGCAGTTTAAGACCCATTTTTAACCCCAATTTACGCTTATACAGATGAATTAGTTATAAATTTTATAATTTCCGACTCGTAGATTATATACTATTTACTAGTAAAGTCTACTGATGTACACTAGTTGAAGCTTTCAAAAATATAGCAACAGACATTATATATTTACTATAGTGATGCCGTTTACATAATTTGAAAATAAACAGAAGTAGTAGTAGAGTTTGCTGAAATACAGTCGATTTTTGATATCAATCTAGCATCATTCACTATGTTGTTTTTCCCTACACAGTATATAAAGATTCCCGCACCACTTTTTTCCGGAGTGCAGTAATCGAGGAAAAACACATCAAGCTTCGGATTCACCCCCGTGTGTTTTCCACATCATACGAGCGATCCAACAAGGAGAATTGGCTGGCGTCTCAATAGGGCTTCCGCAAGACGAGAAGAAATTCTCGTCTCGTCTTGGCCTCGTCTCCATTTTCGAAACGAGACCAAGTCAAGATTTTCGAAAAAGTTTCGAGACGAGATGGGACTTTCCTCACCAAGTGTACGAGATTTTCAAGACTCGAGATCTCGAGCAAAAAAATGTTTTAGCGAGTTAGTTAGTAATTTTTGAGCAAATAAAAAAAATGCTGATTTTTTAAATGAAAACTGAACTGAACCCACAGAAAGATAGTAAGAATTTTTAAAGAAATAAAAATTGTTGTGTACTCGTGAGAGCGAGTACTTTCATATAATAAACTTCAATATTGGCTATATTTTGATTTTCTTGTGAAAAAAAAATTATTTTGTGAAAACTCTGCCTATCTGCCCCTCTCTCCCCTATATTACATGGAAACTAGTGTGCGATGAGAGACAAATATTATAAGGTGTCTATAAACAAATACTTATATTCATACATTGGTAGTTCCGTTCAGTCTGGTCTTCTAGATCATCGTGCTATATTTGAAAAATCAGACAACGCAACTGTACTATGTTTGCATCTATTAGTGAAACCGATAGTTACTGTTGTTGATAGCAATTTTTAAAAATAATAGTTCAGTTCATTATAATTACCAAGATTTTTCGAGACCGAGACGAGACAAGACAATATTTTCGGCGGAAGCCCTGCATCTCAAGTTGCCCAGACGTCAATGTAGCTGCACGTAACGATAAATTTGGAATAGCGTTGATTGTCGTGGCGCAAAATAAGGCTACAAGAAGGAAACGCCCGCCGGATGTGTATAATATAAATTGGGAGCAATTTTTTAAGTGCATGCAAGCGCGGCCCGATCGATTCATCCAGCCGTGCGCGCAAAACAAATCAAACTGCAGGCCCGGCCGGCAAGGGATTTACCGCAGAATGGAAAGATATATAGAGAACAGAGAGAGAGAGAGAGAGAGAGAGAGAGAGAGAGAGAGCGATGCACTGCGGCCGCACGAACTTTACTCGATCCATTGTTCCAACCTCCTACGTTTCGTTTTACGGCTCGATAAAAAAAAGAAATTACAGCCGAAAGTATATAGGAGCTGCCGCGAGAGCCGCGAGCTACAGTCGCGCGCGCGCACCGCATGAGGCTCGAGCGAGGTGAAAAATCGGGTACAACGCGCGCGAATCCGTCCGTGCGTCTGCCCGAATATCCTCGACGCTGTTGTCCTCGCGGCCGATTGGCTTTGAAAGCTAAGCCTGTGTACTGTCGATTACCGGTTCCATGCTCGCCCCGGCATCGATATACTATCGTGATGAAATACTACCGGCCGCCACAAATACTCTTTCCGTTCATATATATATATAAATCGCCGAATCAGGAAGGGGGCGGGGGCGCAACAATACCGCAACGCGGATGAAACGACCGGCTGAATTGGCCCGCACTCAACCCCCAATGCAATATTCGCTTTCAATGCCGATTCCGTGAATCACTCTCGAGAGTCCGTCGATATGCAAATAGCCGCGCCCGGTACGTACTTTAAATCTAAACTTTCGTTTGAGGCTTCCAAGTTATTTTGAGAGAAAAAAACAAAGTCGAGCTGATAAATCAAAGCTCGAGGGCGCAATTTTTCATCCCGACCGGCCGCGTTCGACGTGATTTTTCCCCGCAAGGAGAATAAAACTGTTCGCGGAGAGTAATTGCCTCGTTTGCGGCTATCTTGTTCTGGAAAAAAAAGATAAATACGTACGCCGGGAAAAGCCGGGGGAAAAATGTTTTCCGCCCTTTGGGCAGTACCTTGGAAAGTCAAAGGAACTGGGCGCGGGGACGTACAGCTCGAGTGGGACGCGTCCACCAAGTATACGTATATACATATCCGCGCGTAATAAAATCAAAAGCACACAAACGCTGGGTCCCGGGGGGGGGGGTACGAGTGGCGCGGCTCCTCTGGGAGAGCCGATTCAGATACACGGCCGCCGAGCCACGCCGCGCACTGATAATTTGATGAGAGCTCACCGGCCACACTTCGCTGCCGATAAAACTGCCGCTTTCTCCGGACACTTGCACCCCCCCCCCCCCATATTCAATGCTGCTAATGAAATCGACCGCTCGAGTGGAGGACGATGGGACGCGGAGAAACAAGCACAGTGAGTCACGCTCCGAGTTATCGGGAGAGTCGAACGAAAAAATGGAAGGGCTACTGACGACGGTGAACGAGCTATATCGATATACTATATCGTATGCGCCAGATTTCTTTACGTGGATTTTCAAGGCGATTCGAATGAAACTTTTTCTCACTGTGTGTGCTCGAATTCATAAAGTCGATGTGGCCGTGCAGGTGAAGGTCGCTAATACTACAGAGAAAATTGTAATTAACAAATTATTGCAAAATCCGTAGATTAATGTTTATTCGCTTTCTTCCAAGGTTCTTCGTACGGTTTTGAACGAAAAATTTTCACAAAGTTTTCTCATTAAATGCATCGATGTTGAGTAAAGAAAATCGAAAATTTTTTAATTTTCCAAGTTCAATAGCAATTTTTCAATACTTTGGAACATACTCAGGGCTTGAAAGTAACCTTAGGCATCATACTTTAAATGTAGAGGCAAGAATAATGACCATTCCTGGTCAATATATCATTTTTTGAACATTAAACATGCTTCTATTTCGTATACTGATGTCCACGTAGTTTACACACGAGTCAAAATAGACGTGCGTTGGATGTTAAAAAAAAAATTGTATAATAGTCGCTGAACTTGCATCTATATTTGGAGTATGATGTATTGTAGTAAACTTTTTATAGGTCCAAAACATAATATTGCAAAATAATATCATTACGGCGAGACCTAAGTGATCTAACCTCGAAAAACCCCTGATTTCTGTAATCTGTACCCAAGAAAATCGGTTTCCAGAAATCCAAACACACAAATAAAGCCATTGTTTCATTCGGGGTCACCTTTAAAACCCACGAAAAAAGAGCTAACGCCTATATACGGATCCATAATAGTGTGACAATGTAGCGATCGGGGCGAAATTCAAGTTAGCTCGCATGCCCGAGATAAGATGTTTCCTCGAGGCTTTTCATGAATAAGCTGATGACACGGAGGGGGCCGAAGTTTTTCGCGCGCGCATCATAGGGTAACGCGCGGGCCATCCGTTCAATCGTATTCCCAGGGAAGAGCCGCCGCGGCGGCCCTCGAGCCTCCGCAAAGTTGCGCGAACTTTAATCCCTCATCAAAGTTGCGATAGACACGAGTGGCAATGGGGGGAAGGGGGGAAGCAGAGCCGGCTCATAACGCAGCCGTCGGGCGTTTTATATTTGCGCTGCGCGAGAGCGAGTTTGCGGCGCGCGGCCGCCGAGCCGGAACGAAAGTACAGTCGCAAAACCATCTCTGTTTTACCGGCGCGGTTTTTTCGATAATTCGGCCGTGTCTCTTCCTTTGACTCGGGGGTCCCGCTTTTTTTCGACCGAGCGACTCTGGGGCGCTTGCGCCTATAGCTAACGCAATTTCGAGGTACGCAAATGTTGACTCATCTTCATCTGATACGGACCCGCTCGCAATTTTATCAAGACTGCGCATATTTTGACGTGTGTTTGTCCGCGGCAGCCACATCTCCGAGAAGATCGCCGGGGCAGATGTACGCGCTTTGATCCTCGAGAGGATATTTCGCTTTGACAACGCGGGGCAGAGAACAAGTCTCGTGTCGCAGCGCAATAATATCCCGAGTGCCATGTGGCAAGTGTCCACAATCAACTCGCGTTGTCCTTCGCTCTCGGGGGCGAAAACCACCTAAGATTTCCCCGACTCGGACCAACGCGCGTGTCTCTCGGCCCCGATATAAAAAACGAGTGGAATGGATGTTTCGAGGATCGAAGAGCGAGTGGTGGTGTCGCGGGCCGCAGGCCATCGAAATCAGCCGCTCTGTAGCTGCAGTCGGAGCTGTCTGGTGCGATTGATCATCAAGTATTAGTCAGACACGAGCGTCCCTCCTCTCTCGCCCCGGCTCTTTGGGTAATTTGTCAAAGTCGCGGGAGGCGCGCAGTTTCGCACTTTGGCAGCTTTGCCAAACGGAGAGCAGTGTCGGCGCGGGAGGGGGAGGGGGGGATATACATCCAAAGGGTACACTCAAAGCAGCCCGGCCGAGCAGTGAATGACGGCTCGTCTCCTGACCGGAGCGGCCTAATCAGTCGGCCGCCTCAGAGCCCGTGTCTTGAGCACACAAGCTGCCTCATAAATTGCGGGGATTAGCTATGACACGCGACCGCGGCGCTTAGGGACGGGGAAGGGGGGGACAGTCTCTCCCCAGCGCCGACTTTCGCTCGATTCGCTTGTGTTGACCGGTACAAACCGATAATGCACGAGACACAATTGATCGGCGTAATTTATTATTATAGATGGAATGTCCCTTGTAACGGCCCTCGAGCGCCCCAGTAATTGAATGCGAGTATTCGACAAATACACATTTTCGAAAAGACTTTCATCAAATACTTGTGTTTGGTGTTTTGTACTTGATGAATTAAATACACTTATGTGTTTCAAAGAAAAATATCTGAAAATACCAAGATTTTATTTACGTATTTGTTTATTTTCATATTCAAGTACGATTTGTCCAAATACTTTAATTAAATACAAATATTTGGTATTATGTACTCACGGAGATGTTGCCGCGACTTCGGGTGAGCAATCATGACGAAACTTTGCAAGATGCTTTCTGGATACCTCGATAAACCATATATACAGCCATTCAATCTAACGTGATTCGATTTCCCGCTGAGATATTCGATCGATAATATCTGATTTCTTCCACGTACAGTATACCTACATCTATGATTTCCTGGATAAATACTGTAAATGCACGAGATCAAAACTATTTAGCAGAATATCTGCAGAATAATCAGAACGACTTCGTGGTTGCGTGGGCAATTCAAAAAGACATTGTGCAAAGTTTCATCCATTATGATTTAGGTCACCCGAACTTGACAATATCTCCTTGTTAGCAACGACTAGCTGATATTTTTTCATACACTCTCTCTTCAAGTCATGTATTGTAATAACAAAGTTGTGTTTCTCCAAATGGAACTTTTAAAATTATAAGTTTGTCGCAACGTCTGCTCTCGTTATATATTTCAAGGCCTTCCGCGAGTTTTAATTCGTATGCAACTCGTAGGAAAACTCAATCTCGTATGACGAACGAACGACTAAACGATCAGCACTCGGTCTCTCACCGATTCGAATTACAAAAGTCTATTCATAAAAGTTTATTGTAGTATGGGGGGAAGAAAGGAGAGGAGGTATACTTGGCTCTCGAGAGATCGTTTTCAACGTCATAGGAGTCTGCGATCCAATGGATCCGATTAATTAAATCCAATTTTCGTCTCGAGTGTCCACACTGGAGACGCCACCAGTTTCCGATGAAATTTCATGGGATAAGCGTTAATCACGAGCGCGTCCGAGGCAGAGAGATGAAAGGATCCCATCTTCGGAGCCTTGATAACCATAATCCACAATTTCTACTTTAGTTAATAATTCCCTATGCTGCGAAGCGGGCGAAAAAAGGAGAAAACATAAAAAGAAGAGAAAGCCGAGCTGCAACGATCAAAGGGAGAGAAGTAATAAATTCCAAAGGTAGCCGGGCGACGGCGGTAATAAAGTTTCCAAGGAAGCAGCTTCATCTATATACGTACGGTATGGTATGTATATATACATGTATATATACGGGGCCCGGCCGCGATCGACGCCGGTGAGAAACGCGATCCCTCCTTTTTCCGCGAGCCCACGTCATTCGGAGGCATTTCCCGGGTGGCTATGCTTTTTGTAGCCCCGCCGAGTCCGGCGGCGTCGTCGCACTTCCTTCATTTCCGGCCGCGCCGATTTCTCTCCCTGTGCCGCCTCTCTCTCAATCTTGGCCGCCAGCTCGGGGTATTTCCACCTCCATAGATGGTCGGGGCCCTTTCCGCGCGAGGTAGTCCTACGCGGCTGTCCATTAGCGAAAAAAGCCGGTTTAACGAGACGTCACTTTTCTTGGGATTACATTTTAATGGGGAGCCGCGTTTTCTCTCTCTTTCTCACTCCCCCACCGCCGAGTTTTTCCGTTTCGATTCGATCCTCGCCAATTTATGCTCGCTCGCTTTTTCACCGAGACTTCGCGTCAGTTTTCAAGGCAACTGCGAGGATCGGGATATTCAACTTTCCACGATGATGTTCGCTGCGCGTAAAATCTATGGTGAAGTTGATGATGTATGGTGCAGACAACTTATAAATACACAGATAAATATCGTTGATATTTTTTATTCGTCAATTTATTAATAATACGTTTTGACAAACTATATTACGTAATAATCGACATTTTACATCATATAATGCATAGCTAATTAGGCCAGTAGATACCGTGTAGTCATTTTTATCCCTCGTGTGTATACAAAATAATCTTGATGATTCATCGTCCTTTTCGAGGCGGGAAAATTTACGTTGATATTGACCTCTTTTTGTTTGCACGAAATTTTCACATAAAACCAATGAACTTCTCGCGCAGTGTGTCCAGCAAAGCCTTTATAGGGACCAGTGCCGCCCGCAACGTAAAATTTGCAATTTTGAAAATTTGACGATCTAAAGGTGTTTTCCTACATTTTCCTAAATTTGGTGCACTGAATACGGAAAAAATAGTGAAATAAATTTCGAAGGCATCTTCGATCTTGGAAATTGCATTTCAACGTTGAATTAATTGTTGTTGTTGTTCTGTGGCAAAGTAGCAAAGTAACAAAATTGAACTGGAAATAAGATTTTCAAGGCCAAAGACACGTATTCAAGAGTATTTACACTATTTTTGCCTTGTACTAATATATTCAACGCATAATATTATCACTAGAAGAGTATACCAAATGGGTCGTGAGACGATTCGAGATCGGAAATCAATTGACTATGTTGGTTCGATCGAGCCGTACACTTTGCCGTCGAAAAAACGTAGCCCAGACCGCGAGGGTATGAGCAACTGTTAGCCTTACTTCGGGTACGCACTTGTCCGTCTGTCATCCGACGCACTTGGCACTCCCCCGTTCTTCCACTTTAATTTTTCGCCAATAACTCGCGTGACGCGTTAGCTCCACCTCGAGGACACTGTATCAAACGCGTATACATACATAGACGCGAGTCTCGGGAGCTGCTCTCGGTCGAAATTAGCCGCGAGCCGGGCGGCAAGAAACGAGCAAGGGGTGTGGGGGTGAGGGCATTATTAGGAGGCAGGATGCGCCGGAGGCGGTGCGTCGCGGGCAGGACGAGGGAGGCTCAGACAGCGGAGCAGGCGAAATTCGGCGGGGCTCGCCTCCGGCCAGTGGGCATTATCAATCAGAGTGACAAGCGGAGGGCGGCCGCCGCATTAGTCTCCGCCGACCGGATTCATTCACGCTGCCAATCACTCGCGTATATAACACTCGCTGCTCCCTCCGGGGACTCCGGCCTCTCCTCCTCCTCCTTCTCCTACGTATATATAATATATCTCGCTTCGTCCATTAGTTTCTCCCGATCTGACTGTTTCTCGCGCGAGTCCCTTCCCGACTTTTTGCCCCCGCTCGGCTGGGTTCGTATCGCGAGCCGAGGTCAATTTACGCGGTTTCTTATCTGCCACGGCGGCTGTGTAGTGATTTGCTCCAGTGGCAGTCCCGCTTGTGTCTACTATACAGCACGAGGATTTTTCTACTGTGCCCCGGAGCCAGAGCTGAAGGCTTATGCGACCTCGTATCTGCTCCATGTGGGATTAGTAGAATAGCCGGTGTTCGCGAGGCAAAGTTTGTCAGCTGCTATACATATAGAGGTCGCTTTTTAGCTCGCGTGCAATCGACGTAGCCCCGCGGGTGTGGGTGAATTTCCCGACCAAAAGCTCGACCCGCCAAAACCATATTGCGGTGCGTATACGAAACAGTTGCTTGGCGCGCGCACGTGCGGACAAATTTTTCGTCCGCAACAGAGGAAGAATCGCTCGACTGGGCTCGACCGGTTGACAAATGTTGCAGTTCGTAAAGGGGGAGCGAATGTTTCAGTAATATACCGGCGAAAGCTCGACTCGCGGCCGCGGCGCGGCGCCTGTCCGTTTTTCATGCGGTCTCGCGCGGGCAGATGGCATCGGTCGATGTGTGTTCAGACGGCAAAAGCCCAAGTCAGATTATACTAAAGTGGCGATTGTAGTGGTATGATATTTTTTCTCAGCAGCAAATCTAAGGTAGGATGTGTAGTCAACAAAGCCCAGAAGTAAGCGTGTGTCACTACATCGCGTTGAATAAACGAATTTAGGTCAAATGAAAGGTATACTCGAAAACTTCAAACTGAATCAAGCCGTATAGACCTATCTGCGCTGGAAGTAGAACTTTCGGGAAATAATTTTGCTTCCGGTTATTATAGGCTTGTGAGTTCAAGAGAAAAATGAATAGTTCAGGGTATAGACGTTAGTGCGTGTTCCCTCAACAAAGCTACGTACGATGACCCACTGAAACAATTAATAAAAAGGACCTGTGATGATTAATTTGATTATGGATCGTGGTAAAATTTCAACGAATCGAGCCAACATGATGCACGCTGGGTACACATTGTTTACAGTTCCCTTATTACATACTTTCTACGTTTATTGGACAGTAAAAAGTGGATGACACGATAGTTTGGCGTAGCCAAGGTGTCCACATCAAAGTTGTTTACAAAGTTTCAGTGAGCGACACACAGCGCTATATAATCGGCCAAGAGAAAGAAAAGGCGTTAGCGAAGAACGCCACGTTTGACACACCGGTTTCACTCGAGAGCCAACAGGCACGCGCAAACTTGCAAATTAGACGAGGAGAAAAAAATTAAAACATTCGTGTCGTATCCGGGAGAGAAAAGCAAAACAAACTAATTTTCCAATAATACGACGGGTAAAAAGCCGCGGATGCGGACCACTCGGTACGTTGGCATACACACGGGGTAACAACGGCGGTTACAAGCCGCGAGCTTGCGCGCGCGACTCGTAAAGTTTCATAATCACGTGAAATTAACATGTAGGAAGGAGCGTGTAGCGAAAGAAAGGAAGAGAAAGGAGGGAAGGGGTTGGCATAAATGTAAAGCGGCGCACATAAGCCTCGAGTCTGAATCGCGTGGGTGGCGCGCGGATGAAAAACTCGGCCGGCGTAATTTCGCCACGCGCGAAACTCGAGCTTTTAAAAGCCCTGGACTGCGGGGCTATAGGGCGAAATCGGCCGAAAAAGTAAAAGCCGTACGTGTGTGTGTGTGTGGGGGCGGGTGGAGCAGCGGGTGGAGCGCAGAGAGCCGCGTCAAAGGCTACGGGCGCACCTCTTTTGTGTCGGCCACAGCGCCCGACGAGTTTCCCTCGTGCCCAAGCTGCTTTCCGCCTCTCTATTTTTCGGGGCCTTTCTTTGCGCGGATGCGGAAAAGCCCCCGCCGACACCGATGACACACACACATTTATATACACCCAAGCCCGCCATGTTTGTACACACTCACCTTTCCATCTGGACTGCATACTTTGATCCCTGCGAGCGAGACGATCAGCAGCACGCAAGTCGATCGCTCGTTGTACTGCAAACAGAAGGAAAATTCACATTAGCTAACTCGTAAATACCTCATTTTATCAATTTTGTTCTTCACCATTGTGAGTATGTCTGAAAGATCGCTGTATTATGGTGGATGGGTGATTGAGTAGAACCGTTCTTGATTTCTTATAGGATAGAAATTAATTTTCATTTTGATTCGCCATGAGTTTTGATACCATATTAAAATTTTTCTATGGGTCAACACATTTTTGCATCAAAACTCATAGATAAAGTAGAAATTCACTTTAATTACGTGGAAATTTAACTACATTTTCATTCGGTAATTTATTCACTTTCATTCAGTCTTTTTTCACTGTAAGGTTGTAAGAGAGTAGCCGGGGGTGAGTTACAAAGTTGGTTGATGAAGTTTTATAAAAAGAATCAATTTCACTTCAAGAGCGTGCTTAGGGGAAAAAAGAATAAAAAAATCCTCTAATGGTGAAAAGTCAAAGGTTACACTGAAACGCTCAAACATATATATAAACGTGCATGGCTGTTATTTTCGGGTTGTAATAGCTTGGGGAGCGAGTCAATAACAATTGAAAACGAGCCGGCGAGCAGGGAAGAAAATGAAGAGAAGAGAAGAGGAGAGCCGCGAGTGTAAACAAGACAAAAACTAACGAGATAGCAGCTGAAACAAGGGCGACCTAAATAAGCGCGCCGAGGCGGTCGGGGGTGGGGGGGGGGGGGACAAGCAGCCGCATTCGTACGGCACGAAAAGTGAAACAATTGTTTACTCCGATTACACGAATAAAGAGCCCGTGGCATCCCATTGTCTTGGCTGTAGCGGGTCCGTACACGCGGCGAAACGGTCCCATTTAATAATGGCTCGGCTGGGTACCGGGGCATCGCATAATCCCGCCGTATTGGCTTGCTATTATCATGGCTGAGCCGCGCGCCCGGCATAACAGCCAGGCCGGTATAATACAAGCTCCGCGGCCTTAATTAAATTATGCGGTGCACCCGTACACTGGCCGGCCGCTGCTTCTTGCCCGAATTGAAGAAATTGCAAGCGGCCCCGCCAGGCGTAGCTCGCACGACGTCGAGCCGCTCGACATTCCGTATCACGTAGTCCGCCTAGCAATTACACCGGGGAGATTTTTCGTATATTTTCGCGCGGGGCAATTTCTTTTATTAAAATTCTCCCGGGCGCTTTGCATAATCCCCCCCGACCGCGGCGCGCTCCGACGAAGCGCCAAGATGACGGTGGAAAACCAGAGAGAGAGAGAGGGAAAAAACACAAAAAATTCCGCCCCCGCTGACAATCCACTCGGGCTTACCACCGGCAGCAAACGTTCTCGAGTATTGCGTGTGGAATTATACTCGAGCGGAGTGCGCGGCATAATTGAATCGGATCGTCCCGGCCGCGACTCGATCGGGCGAATTCAAAACGGAGCCAAGCTCTGTTTCTTCCCGGCGCTGCGGTGACGCGACCGACATCTAAACGTTTCGGTTTTAACGATCCTTTCGAGCGGGGCTTTTGGCCCGCGTATACGTTCCGACGAGGAAAAAGTAAAATACCTCGGAGACGGAAGAGCGCACGAAGCTGGGCGATTCCCCTCTTATACATTCGCGAAAATTTGACTTTTAAACGTCGACGAATCCTTCCTCTCGAAAAAAAGGGGGCATTACCCCCTCGCCGCGAGTCTCTGCGGCGCAAAAAGCCGGGGGCGTAGAGGCGCGCAGCAGCCGAGTCATCCGTTGCCCGCGCGGGAACGAGAGCATCAGCATCAAGCGGCAAATGCGCGGGATGCACTCTCCCAATTCCGGGGATTGAAAAGTTGGCACGCCGGGCTGTGCTCGCTATCTTCATTGTCTCGTTTGCGTGGCGGCGGCGGCGGCCCGATAGGTATTCCGCGCGACTGCCTCCCGTGTGTTGATTTGTTTTTTGGCAGCACTGCGCGAATACAGCTTTTTTTCCAACCAACGGCTCCTTTTGTTTTGGCCTTTTCGCCCAGATGAGCTTGCGTTCACAGGGGGAGGAGGGGGGTCGTTAGGAAAATTAGATTGCGCTCGATTTGGCCCAAAGGCGATGGGAGAACGCGGCGGACTGATGTGTTGCAAGTCCCCGTACGAATAGCGAGTGATATTGCTTGGAACGAGGAGTTCCCCACTCGAATACTGTTCTGGAGGGAGTACCAGAGTACTGAGGTTTCACACATGAATAGTACTCTTTATTCTGGTAAATATTAACCAAGGAGGTATTCCTCAGATTAGGGCAAGCTTTATCAAAAGACAATAACTTCATGCTGACAAGATAAAAACATCGAATACCATAAAATTCAATAGCGTGGAGTGTTGCATACCGAGATGGGAGTACCGTAGAAATTTGGTGGGAGTGCCGGATCGTGAGAAGCTTGGTATTTTTTCCATTTTTTAATCATGTACTTTTTAACCATACATTCTGTCAAGTATTATCGGAACAGTTGTTCCTTTTGCTACGAACACAGAATGGGGAAGCTAGAAGAGCTATATTAGATCAAGATGTGGGTCTACATTGTATTTCGACGGCCCTCGCAATGAGAAGCACATTTCAAATTTACCGCGAAGAAAAGCATATCTCAACAGGAAACTACTTGGGATTTAGGTCGTCAATTCCATTGAAACTTTTGAAATTAATCTCCATTTTCATTTCCACACGCTACCTTTGCATCTTTCCTTTGCATCTTTCCGAACAGCTTAGTTAACGGCTCTCTGAATTGAAAATAGTTAACAACTACTAGTCATTATTAAAATATGCAAAACTGATGAATAATAGTACATATTCACTTGAAAACTATGAAAATATTCACTATTTCGAGCAGTAAATTTTTTTTTAATTGTAATTTTCAAGTATTCACAATTTAGAGACTAGTAGATCAGAATAATATTGTATATGAAAGTAAACATGGGGCGCATACGTGTATCCATGGGTATACACCGAGGATGTCAGTTGGATGCCTATAGTCACTGTAGAAATGAAGAACATGCGTTACGCGGAAGTTTCCGTGGTCGCGACGAGATTGTTCTAACGTTCGATTATGCGCATGGCGGGTTACCATGGTAACCACCGACACAATAAGGCTGATCATCAAGAAGCGGTTCTGTTCAACTCAAACTTCAGCGGAGGAAACTCCGTTTTGTAATCGAGAAATAAACATAATTATAATTGAACGATTTGCCTATTCTTTACATGGTGCCGTGACCAGGATAACCAGACCTTTTTCCGAATCAGGCATTTAGTTCAAGCGAGACCGAGATAGTTCACCTAGCGTTGCAAACACACAGCGGAAGGGCGAAAAACCCGCTGAGCAAATGGATGAGGAGCCACCGCTACGCTCAGCACGAGGTGAGAGGGGTCCAGCACTTCGAGCGATTGCGTCAAATCCACGTGGACTGCGGCAACGACCCGAGGTGCCGCCGGTGGCACGGCCAACCCGAGAAGAGAGGAGTCCATTAGCACGAGCTCCGGTACGTCGGACACGTCAGCCGCAACTACGAGACGACGAGCCGCCGCGTCCGTTGACACCGCCAGCACGAGGTCGGAAGGGCCCAGCGCGAGCTCCGGTACGTCGAACACGTGCGCAGATTCGACGTCAGCTGCAGCTACCAGACGACGAGCCGCCGCGTCCATTGACACCGCCAGTACGAAGTCGGAGGGGCCCAGTGCGAGCTCCGGTACGTCGAGCACGTGCGCCAATTCGACATCAGCAGCAACTACCAGACGACGAGCCACCGCGTCCATTGACACCGCCAGTACGAGGACGGAGGGGCCCAGTGCGAGCTCCGGTACGTCAAGCACGTGCGTCAATTCAACGTCAGCCGCAGTTACGAGACGATGAGCCACCGCGTTCATTGACACCGCCAGCACGAGGTCGGAGGGGCCCAGCACGAGCTCCGGTACGTCGAGCTCGTGCGCCAATTCGACGTCAGCCGCAGCTACCAGACGGCGAGCTGCCGCGTCCATTGACACCGCCAGCACGAGGTCGGAAAGGCCCAGCACGAGCTCCGGTACGTCGAGCACGTGCGCCAATTCGACGTCAGCCGCAGCTACCAGACGACGAGCTGCCGCGTCCATTGACACCACCAGTACGAGGTCGGAGGGGCCCAGCACAAGCTCCGGTACATCGAGCACGTGCACCAATCCGACGTCAGCCGCAGCTACCAGACGACGAACCGCCGCGTCCATTGACACCGCCAGTACGGGGTCGGAGGGGCCCAGTAGTACGTCGAATACCGGTACAAAACTCACGATCGTCGTCTTCGTCATCACTGTCTTCAGATTGGTTCGATAACCAATCAGATTCTTCATCGCCAAGCCGGTATGATCGGCAGCCCATTTCGCGTCGGAAGCAAATGAAACGACATCGTAGTCGTCACCGTTCTATATCATGTTTAGATTCACAGCATCTTAATCGTCGACGTCGCATAAATTCCGAAAGTTCTGAGGGTCGGGAAACTCAAAGTGTTTCGAAACAATGTGCAGTACAAAATAATTCTAAAAATCATTGCGAAAATAGCATTATTAATCATTTTGCAGATATTGAAAATAATTTACACGTTAATATCGAAAGTTCACATACACAATCAGAGAACTGTAGAACGGATATTCCTAACATTAATTTGAATGAGTCTAATTCAGGTCCAAATTTTTCGAAACGATTGAATTCTCTTGAGAGAAACTTTACTACATTCAGGGAAGGTTCGGTTTTACATGATCCTCGTTTAATTAACCGTTTAACAACTTTAAAAAAACTACCAGAATTTTCAGGTGAACCAATCGACTGGTTACATTTCAAACAAGCATACGATTTAACAGCTGATTTGTACTCGGAAGGAGAAAACGTTCAAAGATTATATGAAGCTCTAAAAGGCGATGCGAAGAATGCCGTCGAATATTTGATCGTTTCAAAGGGCGTTTACCCGGGTACTATTTTGGCTTCTCTTGAATTGAGATTTGGAAACAAAAATAGAATGTTATCCCAGATAGTCAACAAACTCAAATTCCTTCCCAGTATTTCATCCGGATCGATAGATATTGTTGATTTCGCTACTAGATTAAATGACACCGTGTTTGCAATCAAAGATTTAGATGGCGTAGGTTATTTATTCAATCCGGATCTAGTTCAAGAGCTTTTAAACAAATTACCATCAAATTTATCTACTGATTATATCAAATACATTTCACGTTTGACTGATCCAACTTCTAACCTTACAAATTTAGCTGATTTCTTATATTCTCGAGCACAAATTTACGCAACTGCCGGGTTCACTATTATACAAAACGATTCGATGTTTAACAGCAATACACAGAGTAAATCAATTAACCCAATATCCACGGATAATTTTGAGAATAAGGTTATGAAATCCAAACCTTTACTAAAATTTGGAGCTGTACACACGACAATATCTGAGACACAAGATGAAAAAACAGAATTCGTGAATGTAACGGTTCAAGATGTTTGTGAAAGGTGCGAGAAAGATAATCATCCGTTGATACATTGCAAGGTGTTCAAAAGTGACTCCCCTTCTAAGAGATTTCGATTGACAAGTAAGAATCGCTTGTGTTTCGTATGTTTAAGACAAGGTCATTCGCGAGACAAGTGTTCTTCGAAAGGTTGTCATAAATGTCAAGAACGCCATCATGATCTTTTACACGAAGTTTTCGAGAGGTTTAAGTTGAAAAATCAGTCAAATCAATTAAAGAATTCTTATGATCCTTCAATTGAAGACAAAAATCAAAGATCATGACTGAATACGGGTGTGCTTCTGAGAATTTTACCAGTTACAGTTATTAGTGAGAAGAAAAAAATGAATACTTTCATGATTTTGGATAATTGTTCTACGACAACTTTAATCGATAAGCAACTCACTACGCTTTTAGAAATTCAAGGCAAAAAGATCACTTTCGGTTTAAAAGGGATAAATGATTCAGAACCAGTAAAATATGATAGCGAAAGAATAAGTCTAAAAATTTCGACGGGAACTGGAGAATTCGTGTTAAAAAATGTAACGACTGTTGTAAACTTAACTTTACCAACTCAAACGATATCAGAGTATATAACTACAATTTGTAGGGATTTAACAGGCATCTTATTAGATTCTTATACAAACGCTGTTCCTAAAATTCTAATTGGCGAAGATAATTGGAGTTTGATTGAAACCAGAGACTTTCGGGAATTTGAAAACTACCCTTTTGGTCTTTCGCGTACTCTTTTAGGTTGGTGTATTCATGGACCTTTAAAAACTAAAAAGAGACAGAGCACTTTTCAGAACACAAGTCTAAATACGAAACACGTTTTCGAATGCGCAACCTTTCACACAGAACCCCTTTGTCAGTTGGAAAATTCCACACTAAACAAAGATGAAGTTAGATCGTTTGATTATAGCAAGAACATTTCATTTCAAGATGAATCGCCAAATTTTCCGTGTTGTGATGAATTGAATACTTTAGTCAAACAATATTTTCAATTAGAATCTTTAGAAAATTATGACCAGAAAAATAAAAACAATGAATCCAACGATGAACGTGCTATTAAAATTTTGAAACAAAAAAGTTTACATTTAAATGACTGTTGGCAAACTGGCTTATTATGGAAACGAGATAACGAGATTATACCTGATAGTAAACCTAACGCTTTGAAAAGACTCTATGGAATTGAAAAAAAATTGGATTCAAATCCTACCTTTGCAAAGTTATACTATAGAGAAATGGAAAGATTTATTACAAATGGATACGCGGTAAAGTTATCTGAAGATGAAATTTTTCTAAAAAATAATGAGCTTTCAAATGCGCGAATTTGGTATTTACCGCACTTTGGAGTACAAAATATAAACAAGCCAAACAAATTACGAATAGTTATGGATGCTGCAGCCAAAAGTAACGGGGTTAGTCTAAACGATCTTCTTTTGAAAGGCCCACCTTTGTTAAAATCTTTACTCGGAATTTTAATGAAATTTAGACAAGGTAAATTTGCAGTAATGGGTGACATTAAAGATATGTTTTTGAAAATTAAGATGAATATCGTAGATAGACAAAGTCAACGATTTTTTTGGCGAGGTAGGAGACGTTCTGGTTATCCTGATGTATTCGCAATTAATGCCGTTTTATTTGGCGCGAATTCTTCCCCGAGTACAGCACTTTTCATTAAAGATGAAAACGCATCGGAATTTTCGATTTCAAAACCAAAAGCCGCGAAAAGTATACAAGAGGAGTGTTATATGGATGATTACGTAGTCAGTAGAGATACGGAGGAAGAATTGATCAGTTTGGTTCAAGACGTAATCGAGATAAATGCCGCGGCAAATTTCGTAATGCATGGCTGGGCAAGCAATAATTCTAAAGTAGTAAAGGTCGCGCTGGGCCAGACTGATGAGATTTCTTCCGTAGATTTGAATTTTGATCCGGATAATACGAAAATTGAAAAGGTTCTTGGCATGTGTTGGGAAACACAGACAGATGATTTAAGATTCAAATTTAATTTAGACAGAATTGAAGATAAACTTTTGAATTTCCAAAGTCGGCCGACTAAACGGGAGTTTCTTAAAATTATTATGTCGATATTTGACCCTATTGGTTTTTTGATACCTCACATTACTCAATCGCGAATAATTATGCAAGATGTATGGGAAAGTGGCATCAAGTGGGATGAACAATTAAAAGACGAAGAATTTTCGGCATGGAAAGTATGGCTAATGCATTTACAAAGAGTAATAGACATTCGCATTCCTCGATTTTATTGTAAAAATTACGAAAATAGAGATAGTAACAAAACTGAATTGCATATTTTCTGTGATGCGAGCAAGAGAGCGTTAGCAGCAGTAGCGTATTGGCGTTTTGTCGCAAGTGATAACAATAATTCTCATGTAACCTTTATAACAGCCAAAAGTAGAGTCACTCCTTTGAGAAAAAAATTAACAATACCTTGTTTGGAACTCGAAGCAGCTCTTTTAGCAGTAAAATTAGCTACAACAATCTCAAATGAACATGATTTAAAAATTTCTCGTCGAGTGTTTTGGACAGATTCGAGTACAGTATTATATTGGTTACTTTCTATGCCGAATTCTGAGAAAATCTCGATTCGTAACAGGGTAAAACAGATTTTAGAATTATCATCTACTGATGAGTGGAGATGGGTAGAATCGAAATTAAATCCAGCAGATGATGCGACTAGACAAACGGATTCAGCTTTAAATTCAGAGAGTCGTTGGCTAATGGGTCCTGGTTTCTTACGCTTATCAGAAAATTCGTGGCCAGAAAAAAGATTTACTGAAGGCAATGAATTACTAAGCAATGCACACTCACTTATCTCGTCCACTGATTTTTCATTACCTACCACGAAACATATTTTCATACCTAGTGTATTTGAATTACCCGATTATAAACGTTTTAATTCTTGGTTACGTCTTCGTAGAACCACTGCCAGAGTATTAGCAATTATTGAGTTTTGGCAACATAGGTCGATGGGTAATTTAACTTTGAAGCTTTTCGATTTAGCGGAAAAATTTTGGTGTTTACAAATTCAGCAGGAGCACTTTTATTGTGAAATTTCAATGCTTCAAAAGTACGGTAAAGTAGAAAAAAACAGTAAAATTATCAGCTTAAATCCCATTTTGAATACTCAAGGAATTTTATGCGTAAATGGTCGTTTGAGGAATATTCCTGAGGGAATTTGTAATAATAATCCAATAATTTTAGTTGGCAGTCATCCTGTTACGCGATTGATAATAAAGTACTTTCACGAAAGATACAATCATGGTAGTTTTGGTACGGTAATGAACGAAATCCGACAACATTTCTGGATTATAGGATTACATCAACATTTGAAATCAATTAGTAAAAATTGCGTAATTTGTAAAAGTCTCAGAGCTCGCCCCGCAAACCCATTAATGGCTGACTTACCTGAAGGGCGCGTAGCCTACAGACAACGTCCCTTTTCTCATTGTGGCGTTGATTATTTTGGACCCATGCATATAAAGATCGGTAGACGTCATGAGAAGAGATGGGGCGTTATTTTTACGTGTTTATCCACCAGAGCCGTACACTTGGAGATCGCAGAAAATTTAAACACTGATTCAGCCATTATGGCCTTACAAAGAATGGCAGCAAGACGTGGTTTGCCTACTAAAATGTATTCCGATAATGCTACTAATTTTAAAGGAGCTTCTCGAGAACTAAAGGAAGCTATTTCAAAAATTAATTGCATACAATTATACGACAACGGTATAGAAAATAAATTTGAATGGATTTTCAACCCCCCTTGCGCCCCTCATATGGGAGGAGTTTGGGAGCGTTTGATAAGATCAATCAAGTCGGCTCTGAATGTAGCTTTAAAAGAAAAGGTCCCAAGACAAGAAGTTTTAGCAACAACTTTAGCTGAAATTGAACATGCTCTAAATTCTCGTCCACTTACTAAATTGTCAATCGATTCTCAAGATTCGGAAGCGCTTACACCAAACCATTTTTTAATTGGTTGTTCCTCTGGCGAAATTAGATTTCACAATTGTGAAACACGAGATTTCCATTTCAGGAAACAATGGAAATTAGCACAACATTTAGCCGATGTTTTTTGGGAACGTTGGCGTAAAGAATATCTGCCACTACTTTTGTCGCGTCAAAAATGGCACTCTGAAGAAAATCCTGTGAAGATTGGCGATCTCGTGTTACTTGTGGATGATCAGTTACCTCGAAACGAGTGGAAAAAAGGTTTAGTTTGTAAGTTATTTCCCAACAAAGACGGTCAAGTGCGTTCAGTTGAAGTACGCACAGTTTCGGGTAATTTAATAAGAGGAACTCGTTATTTAATTAAGTTACTCGAAAGTGAAGTTTAATCATGAATAGTTTATATATGGATTTTGTTAGTTTCGATAATTATTGTATTGTTACGCGAGTAAAATCTCCTTGGTCGCATCAATATTTAAGCAATGTAAAAATGAAGAACATGCGTTACGCGGAATTTTCCGTGGTCGCGACGAGATTCTTCTAAACCGTTTAATCATGTCTAGTTATGTTTGGATTAAGTTAAGTTCAATAAATATTGTATTGTTTAATTAAAGAAAACATGCGTTACGCGAGTATTTTCTCCTTGGTCGCAACGATATTTAAGCGTTATGTCGCGTGGATGAATTATGAATTGTCCATAGTCGCAATAATATCATGCGTTACGCGGATGGAATACTAGTGGTCGCGACGGTTTTCTCACGGTTTATTCTTTTTGTGTGGGGAAGAATGTAGAAATGAAGAACATGCGTTACGCGGAAGTTTCCGTGGTCGCGACGAGATTGTTCTAACGTTCGATTATGCGCATGGCGGGTTACCATGGTAACCACCGACACAATAAGGCTGATCATCAAGAAGCGGTTCTGTTCAACTCAAACTTCAGCGGAGGAAACTCCGTTTTGTAATCGAGAAATAAACATAATTATAATTGAACGATTTGCCTATTCTTTACAGTCACGCTCGATTCTGAATTACGAAAAACATTGAGAAGAAACATTGTCGTCAGATGTACCTAGAAGTGTATGACAAACTCAATCGCCAGATTTCTACCCTCAGCTCTGGAAGAGTATAAGGATTGGCGTAAAGTGAGGTAAGCCGCAAAGGTAATTCAACTACGAGGCTGCTCGTCGCACAGTCGACCCATCACTCACGAGCAGCGCAGGACTCACACACGCACACACACATCTAGACGCACCGGCCCCGGGGGCTAAAGCACAAGAGTCACTCACGCCGGGGCTGCAAATGGCCTCTCGACATGATCAGCTCCTTTTGTCCGGTGCCTTCTAGTTTGCCCCGACCGGACACGGCTTTGTGTCGTCGCGGCCGAGCTTATCCGGATGAAAAGCAAAAGGAGCCGCTCACCCACATTTGCGTAAACGCGCGAGTCGGTCAATTTTCGGCAGCCCCGTGAAACGGGGGACATAGGAAGGCGGGGATCAGATATACGACTACGGCCGCATCGGCGGATTAAACTGGGCGGGGACTGGCTCCTGTGTCCTCGCGGGTCTGCTTTTCCATTCCCTTTCGGCCGAGCGGTTTGATTTCCGCGCGACTCTTGTGGGGAGGGGAGGCGCAGCGCCCAAAATTTGACAAGTCGCAAATGGTTTTCGCTCCGGAGCACCCGACGATCCTATACCCCATGATGTGAAAGCTTTTCGCTGCATCGGCTGCTTGGGGAATCTCGTGCAAGCTTCCGAAGGACGATTTGTCCGTTGCTGTTGTTTTTTTCCCTGTATTTCTCATCCTGGCCGGATGTAGTTTTGCGCGGATTCAAATTCCCCGTATGATATGCGCACTCGAAAGGGATTGAATACGCGAGCGGTGTGTGAACTGGGAAAAGCTAATAGAATCGAGGAACCGCATTATTTTCTATTTTTTGTCGGGAACAATCGGGAGCAGCGTCACTGCACCTGCTGAATTATGAAAATTGAATCGTCGAGCGGACACTGCAATATCGGCGTTTAATTTTATCGGCAGCGCTGAAAAATCATGGGAACAAGAAGCCTCGCGGTGTAAAATGGAGGAAATCAATCGGAAGGGGGTGGAAGCGCGTGTCCGCGCGCGCAACGATTGATTTACATAAAAATCCACGAGGGCGCGCGCTCACGTTCTGCCGGTGGCATTCTCGAATTACACGGCTAGTTGATCCCGTCGGGCGCGTCAAGGCCGAGTTGGGCGCCACTCTCCCACCATGAATTATTCACAATCACGTCAGCGCGCGCCGAGCTCGGCTCGGACGCGTTATCTCGTAAACTGACATTTTCGGTTCGACGCCACCACTCTATCCTTCTTCTCCCCTCCCCCTTTTTCTCTTTCTCTCTTTCCGTCAGCTTTCTATTATCTCTCGGTGCGCTCGCGCGCGCTTTTACGCCCCTTCACTTTTATTATTCTTCCCCCGACGGTCCGCGCATCCGCGATGCTGTTTGACTTCGAATCGCTATGAATCTATTCATTGAGTTACGGAGAAATTACCTCGAGAATGTTGGCGACACCCGCGGTGAAAATACTGTGCGCAAACTATGCGTCGAAATCGACTGACGGATAGTTCTCGTATATCGATGCGAATCCCGTGTGCCTCACCAAAGTTTGTTGAGTATTAAAAAAGATACTGTCGCAACAAACATTTGACGCTGGGTTGGTTTTTGTTATTAAATATCAACTCTAGAGTTATTCGTAATTGTTGAGAAGTAATAATTTAGCAGAAATTAGATGAAAATACGATCTTTAAGAGTATGATAAGACATAGAGAACAAGTTTCTACTTATAATATTTTCACTCGGGCATATACGTGATTTATAATTTGGATTGTTGATAAATTGATAAAACGGCAGTCATAGTCATAGACATAGAAGGAAACAATTAATTCATGGTTAGCGTTTTCATTAGATAGTTCGTTGCAATTTCTAGTTTTTTTTTCTCTCAAAGTTCCTGATTTGAAAACATCCCCAAATCCGGCTAGGGGACGTCCGTCAGCATATATCTGCTTACGCCGAAGAGTCTTTCAAGAGAAAAGCTTTGAAGAATATCCCCGGAAAAGCGTTCTCCCCTCGATATTACGATATCACGCGGAGCTTATATATATACCGAATGGAAACGAGGGCTTGATGTCGCGCGGAGGAGCCGAAAAAGCCCCGGCTGTTACTGAGCAGCCAAACGATCCGAATCCCCCTCCCGCGTCATTAGCATAACAAATTGAATTGAATCGTGTAGCGGTTGACTAGCCGCGGCAAGCTCGAGTGGCCAGATATATACGGTTCTCACATGAGCACGCGCCTGCATAAGCTCGTGCCGGGGACGAGCCAGTCGTTTTACCGAAAAGACGATATACTTATATAAGTCCCTGAGGAGCTGCCGACTCACGCAGCCGCGCACGACGAGAGGAAGCGCGCCAGACAAACGCCAGGCTCCCCGGCTCAGCTGGCCTAATGGCCAAATTGCCCGGGAGTGGAGTAGACGCGCGCGCACCAGAGACAAAGGCGCGCTAATCAAATTTCGAGAGTGCACCCAAATCTCACGCTCCACGTCGCTTCTCCCTGCGGCGTTGGCTCGCCCGAAAAACAACAGACGGTCTCTATACAACATTCATACATTTTTCACAATCGATCCTATGTGTATAACCTTCATGCGCGAGTTGTTTTGACCCATGTTATTATTGTAGGCTATACGCCCTTTTTATGCTGTACAATGAAAAAACCGCTGCCAAGTGCCTTAGCAGTATGCTTTCTCAAAGAGGCTTCAATATCACCCACAAACGCGTCTCAAACCTGTATTTTCACCATTCCACTAGCGTAGATACTATCATTTATTTTTCAAAGATTACAAAAAACCGCTGCCAAGTGCCTTAGCAGTATGCTTTCTCAAAGAGGCTTCAATATCACCGACAAACGCTTCCCAAACCTGTATTTTCACCTTTCCACTACCGTAGATACTATCATCTATTTTTCAAAAATTACAAAAAAATTATTTAATCAATTCAATTCGTATCTTTGTGACTGTGCAAAGTGTCGTTCTTTTTCAATTGACCAAACTATGTTGCGAGTGTTGATGTCTGCCCGGGCTCTCTTATTATTTGATCAAATGCAACAAAGCAAACGGTTCTAGGTTCTACACGATGCGAGATATTTGGACCTGCATAATTTTTCGATCAATTCATCTTGTGACTGTCATACGGTTTAATGGTGGTCAAAATCGATCCGGTCCGTATTTAGCACACGTGAAGACTCATTTTGATCATTTTCGAGGGCAAAAGACACCAAATTTTTCCAATTTTCTCTATAGCATGTTGAAAATATTGGAAACGTATCTTACATGAATTTTTCTTCCCCTTAGCAACGGTTGCTAGGGCGGTAAACAACGGTTGCTAAGGAGCTAATTGGGAAGATTTTGTGTCCTTTGCCGTCGAAAATGATGGAAATAGGTCATAAATAAATGATTTCCAACCTTCCTAACTGTTGCTAGGGAGGTAAACAACCGTTGCTATGGAGCAAATACAACAATTCAGTGTCCTTGGCCATCGAGTGTGACTTAAAACTGATTTTCCGGCTTGCCCCAATGAGCACTCATAAGGATTTGTGAGAAAACACGTTAGAAACGGTTGCTAAGGAAATAACCAACGGATTTGGCTGAAAATTGAACTCGTGATAGATCTTGTCACAACTAACCGGTGTGCAAAATTTCAAGACGATCGGATCATTCCTTCGGGAGTTATCGTGGACGAAAGAAACGAAAAAATAGACACCTTAACAACGGTTGCTAAGGAAATAAACAACGGATTTCGCTGAAAATTGAACTCGCCCGAGATTTTGCCGCGATTAACCTGTGTGCAAAATTTCAGGACGATCGGACCATTCCTTCGAGAGTTATCGTGGAAAAAAACGGGACGCACACACACACACACACACACACACACACACACACACACACACACACACACACACACACACACACACACACACACACACACACACACACATACATACTGACACTTTTGAATTTCCATGTTTTTCGACCCGTAGATCACGAAAATCGAGGTCCCGAGGTCTGATTCGTTGGGTCGATTTTTGCCCCATTACAAAGCTTTCTCTTTGAGAAAGCAAAATCACTGTATTTGTCAGTGGACAGTTTTTTCACTGTTAATCAGTGCATTATAGCTATACACAGCATGCAGAGGAATTTTTGCTTCTTGGCGAGTGAAATTTCGGCTGGAGTGAATGGTTAATATCAGTTAACTTTTTACGAACCTGCACTTGGAAAGCCTATATCAAAATCGGAACTATGATCATACTTTTGAATTTGCCATTCGTTTGATGGTACCCAGCCATTTCGGAAGACTATTTGGAAAATTTGAAATGGTTCAAAATGGGCAAATGATGATTATAGCGATAGTTTCTGATAGTTGTATTGAGCTATCCTTTAAGACGCCTTCCGCCGAAATACAATTATTTTACATCAAATTCACAGTCTTAACTTAACTTCAAATTTAATGAATATCCACTGAAACCCTGGAAATTGAATATTTTATGTGAAATGCAATAATCAGATGTGAACATTTTTGGTCTGAAAACTCATGGAATTAAGATGAAAATTCATTTGAATTACATAAAAAATTAACTGCAGTTCCACTCAATCACTTATCTACTGTCATACGGCGATTTTTCACTGTATAATATTTTAAGAGAGTAGTGCAAGTATTTGTGGGAAAAAAACTGAATAGTGCCACCCTTTGTGAGGAGCGTCAGTAGGGATAATATTGAGATGGGGAAATTCCCTCGGGTAAATCGTCAAAAGGAGCTAACCTCTCCACAAATTTGCAGAAGTGTCGATTATGATGGCTGTCAACCAGGATCGGAGATAGAATAAAACCTCTTGGAACATCGATAAGAATCGGTCAAGAGTGAATTGTTGATTCCTTCAATAAATCGATTTTTCAGACCTCTCCTCTTCTCCTTGCCACATAAAAAAAAAAACAATTTGATCATGGATAATCTGGATAATTCCAATGGGATAATTGATCCTCGGCATAACTGCATTGCCCCCGCCCCGTATTTCGCTCCCAATCAAGCTGGAATCGTCGCTCGCCGAAGACAAAGGCAAACTCGCGCCGACATTGACAGGGAAATCCCCAATTTGCGGAGCGCCCGGCAGACCATGGGTGTCGATTCGTAAATCTGGGAGCGAACAGAGCTAGGGACGTCCGCTTCTCGTGGCCGGCCGATAATGTCCCCCCGTCTCCTCCCCCTACTCCCGCTCGAGGACGACCTGCTACTTACGGATTTATCGTGGGGCTCGTCCAATTCCTCCCCCCCCCCCCGCTTCTCGTCACGCGTACGTCCGCGCCGGTCATTTATCGCGCGATCCCGAACGGATGACTCGTATACAGGGCCGGTGAGTAATGGCGCGGGAGTTTTAATTTTTCAGAGTGACTCGCGCGAGCCAACAGACGGCGCTGAGACACGAACGGCTGCCCCGCGAGCGAGGAACCGAGAGGGAAAGGCACGGAGGTGGGGAAAAAACTGCCGGGGATAATGATGGATCGGCCCAAGTGTTTATTTACGGCTGAGGAGTCCTCCGGAATTAATCGCGCGTTTTTCTCTCTCTCTCTCTCTCTCTCTCGCGAGCGGAGGTTTTGTCGTTGGCTTAATGGCCGCATATCTCACGAAGACGCGTCGTAAATAAGGCGCCGGGGATAACGACGCTCCGATGGATTGCGTACTTTTCTCCCAAGGTTAATTTTGATCTACGAAGGGAGCCGAGCGTTATGAGACGGCCATTCGGCGCGTATACGCGAGCCCCTCTTTGATCAAGTCCAGATTGAAGAACTCGATCTAATTACAGAGTTGGGCGTAACGCGAAACGTGTATTTCAACGCAGCTATGTCGCACCACGTGTTTTCCTCACTGGCGAATGCGTTTTGCGGGAATCTCAAGTTGGAGAGTAATTGCCATTTCAAAATAGTTCGGGTAACACAGTTACAAATGAGTTTTCTTACGTCGTCCGGGTAGCTCTTTTGTCCGATGGCGAATTCTCCCTTTGCGGGTGTAATCCGAGTTGCACCACGCAACGATCCGCCTCTGACCACTTCGCGTTTGTTGAGGATAATTTTTCCTTCGCACTTCTTCTCAACCAGTTTTTTGGGAATTTGTGCCACTCTTTTTACTTTTTGAAGCATTTTACAGAAAACTTCAATTCCATCCAGTTTCGATATCATGGAATTTTTAAAAATATATCTTGAATATCCTGGGGATTGTTAACTTTTTACCCATAAGTATACAGATAAATAAAATCCTACCTAAACACGTTCTACTTTTTCTCTATGGAAAAGGGACACGGAAATTTTACATTTTCATTTTGTAATTATCTATAATTCTTTAGTTGAATAAAATAGTGAAAGATTTGTTATGCAATGAAGTATTTCTGATCAAGTTTCTAATGAAATTGTACTATTTTGTTAGAAAATGTACTCTCCAATATAGTGAATGACAAATTCTTGAGTAAATATTTACTATTATTCATTCCCTGCGGAAAGTGGTCAGACGGACCACTGCGAGATGTAACGCAGAAAACGCCCTATATATATTTAATCCTGCGGATGTAAACTTGAAAGCTCATATACACACATATATATGTGTATAGAGCGAGAGTAGCGAGAGAGTAGGCGCGAGTGTCGAGCAAGAGCCGGTCAATCAGAGCTGATGACATGGCAAACTCGTTGACGAGCCGAGGCGCATGCCCCAATCACAAGATGCGAGGGGAGAAACAACAGGTTAGCCGGTCGCATTAGCCTCGGGCATCGACTCGGGGAGCCGGGGAATTAGCGTTCGCGTCTATTAGTCGGACGGCTCTTTGGGTCAGCCAGCCGAATCGATGTTGTCTTCGGCTCTCCGCTAATGAGTCGCCTCCCCGCCACCGCCGCCGCTGCTGCAGTCGGCCTCGATCCGGACCTGTGCACTCGGGTGTGCGGCTCGAGGATTAATTGCACCGCGGCGCCCCGCCGCGGCAAACTGAATCAAAACGCCGCCGGGGAATTGAGCCGAGTGAAAAAGTTCGCCGCTTGTGTATTTTGATGCTTTCCAGTCTCGTACGAACCCAGCCAATTATCCGGGTGCCCGCGAGTGTCGACGGATAATTATCCCATCGACGCGAATCATCCATTAATAATAATAAGCGCGGCCAGAATAATCCATAGCTTTTATCCTCGATGTTTTATTGATATGCCGCGTTGACTTTTACACTCGCGTGCAATTTTCTCCACATTTATCGGGAATATTTTTTTCTACAATGACGTTTATGAATAATTCGATTTCTTCAATGGAAGGTCGTGTGCTGGCATATGCGAATATTCGGCGCAGCGTATATTCTCGTATCGTGTTTCACACTATATGCGCTGTTTCACGTCAAATCAGCAGGTCATCATTTTTTCCCCCAGCTCTTCTCTTGATAATGCTATGACACTCCATGACACTCTTGAAATTTTCCAGATTTTTCATGACTATTCATGCGGAAATTCAGGTTACTCTTTTTGAACGGCGGACACTGGATATAAGAAACTTTGGAGCTCTTAATCTGAGGAATCAAATAAAGATAGTATGGTCCGAAAAGATCATACGAGTCAGAATTCATGGATACGTACTTAATAGTTTAAAAGGTTGAGTTTTCAGGTTAGAAAATGATTTTTCATGAAACACGAATATTTGAGAACAACTTTTATTCTTGATATTGTTTTTGAAACATTTTCTTATGTGTGCGCATAAAGAATCTGCAAAAAAAATCAAAATTCACTGGAAAAAAAAATTTGAAAAAAAATGTTGACCTGCTGAGTGGACGTGAAACAGTCTAGATAATTTGGACGAAAAATAAAATCTCTAGAAAAAACAATTATAGGTATATATGTTCTTATTTTTATCTTACAATTTAACTTGTCGTCAGTGACACTGGCGCACATGATACTCACTACTTTTACATATTCAATATTACATGAACGTATCAATGTCTCACAAGCATTAACAAATCGACTCTTTCTTGACTCGTTGAACGTGAATGATTATTGGCTTTTTATTTTTGGGTCGGTGCAGTAGCAGCCGACGTTTTCGAATCACTTCGCATATAAAAAGAAGAACAGACATTGTGAAGCCTACCGTTAACAATATAATTAGAAAAGTTTTTATATGGGGTGACCGATGAGACTGAAGTGTATTACTATTGTCATTTGCCAAGAAACTTTTGAATTTTGCGTCGTCCTTAAAATGTTCATCAATTCCAGCCTCTGAGATTCTAGCCATAATGGCTTGCAACTTTTCAACAAACGGCGAAGACGAATTCAATGTGTATCCTCGATAATAATGAGAGAATGACGAACCAGCTATTCTTATCAGACCATTCGAATGAACATTTCTGGCGAGATAATCATTGATCTCTATGTCTGGCGCTATGCATATCACATTCCTTTCGTCGAATAATATTTGAAAACAAGCATCAATCGATTCGATCTGTTTTGCCTTCCGTCTGATTCTGTACAAATGTAAGTCCATGAGTCCTTCCGAAAAATCGAATAAATATTCAGAGGTTGTAAATATATCGAATTTGGACTCTTCCATCTCTTGGAAAGTATCGATATACGATTCTTTAGGAATCAAATTGAAATCAAGGATCAATGAAAATATATCATTCGAATTCCTCATGTAGATTATAAAAACACAGATAAAAGCGATTTTTTGAATTTTCGTTTGCGGCCAATTTGAGTTAGACAGACCCAAGTATATTTGCATCGTATTCTGGAAGCTCCAATAATGTTTGTGATTCGATAATTTTCTTACCAATTGAGAAATCAGTACACAGATCAGTAGAATACCTCCGTACGCAATAACATTGTGAGGCGTTCTGAGGTAATATTCATTCGTGATAAGGGTGGCTGCTACTAAATTTTCAGTGTCTCCAAATTCAATTACTCCTGGGAACTGTGAGTCTGGATTGGCTACATTTCGATACAAACTCATGTCTACAGGACCAGTCAGTGAAGTATTTTCTATGATATGTTTGCTCGTACCGATTGGAAATTTGATGAGGTTCAATGACAAGTTCATTTTCATCAAAGCTATCGATATCAACGGTATCGAGTTTCTGTCAAGATAATAGTTACTTTTCAAATTTCCCGCGCGATCCATAGTGACGTTACTATGAGTCACCGTCCTCAATGTATAACCATTAGTGTTTCGTAATTTATTCGGAAAAATATCTGTTACTTCGTCTATAGAATATTCATGGAAATCATTGAAAAACGGATTGAATATCATCACCCGAGCGCTAGAGCATTTCCTTCGAACGTTTACTGTGATAAGGGTGAAATCAAGAAATTTTTTATTCCAACCTGCACTAGCAATATTTTCGAGGATCACTGATGGAAATCCTATATGGAAGTGAATTATTACCATCTTCGGCCGTATATTATAGCCCGCCCAATCAGAGATAATCTTCGAAATAATCTCAATGCGTTGAAGTGTGTCCAAATAATGGACTACTAGCATATTAATTGCCACGTGTCTCGAGAAATTCTGCTTCGGAATCCTTTTCTTGATGTTCGAGTCAATAATGAACGTCGGGTGTTCCAAAGACACATGGCGAATGACGTTTTTGAATTCTGGTAATACTCTTGTTTCAATCGATGACAACACCATCACTTGGTGATGTGCACCCAGTTCTTTGTCCAATGATACCCATAGAGGATGCAACCAGTCACAAATTTTAATATGAAATTTCGAACTTTCGTTAGAAGTTTCCACCTCGATAATACTCAGGAACGTCATTATGAAATACATCATTTTCATATCCCGTTCCAACGAGCTCCTGCCAGAACTAGAGAATATAACAAACTGACGGTAAATTCCGATGCCACTCGACGAAAATATTCACATAATTATGTACATCAATGTCGAGTAGATTCAAGTCTCCTGAATGATTTAATAATAAATTTAAGAGGTCATTAATAAAGTCACAACAATTTTCAAATATCAGTTTGAGATCGATATTCAGTATACCGCGGGAAACTACAATTAATGGAAGATAATAGCCAGCTGTAAATACTGCAGCGTGAAGCTACATTTCGTTTCAAACTCTACGAGCGAAGTTGAGATAACAAAAGTATAACAAATAATTGTTGAAACCCCAGTAATTCCCGGCTTCAATTTACGTTGAATCGTACCAATGTGGAAAGTTAATTCGGTTGATAATGGTATTATATAATTGTTGAATACTTTTGAATCGATCATTGGTGTTATTTACATTGTTCATTTGTTTAAGCTCATCTCACCCCACGGGTGTGAACCGCCCCCCCCCCCTTTAATAGAAATTAAAAAACTGAAAATTTCGGGAGGGATGCATGAGAAGATTTATACTTTTTTTCAAAAATATGTTTTTACTCAAACGATTAAACAGAATTACTTGAATAATTTTCATCACGTGTGAAATTTTCATAGAATCGTGAGTTTTGCATTCATCGTTCATGACCAAATAACCCTCGACTTTACGGTTCAAGACATTCTCGTGTGATGAAAATTCTCTTCTTTTTTTTAGTCGTTTGCATGAAAGCGTATCTTCAATAACTTGCTTCTATCATTTTTTTTCGCAACGCAGTGGTCACAAGTTATACTGATAGTTCACTCTTTAAATGGAATTTGAAATAGTTAAAAACTAACTATTTATCAGTCAAAATTTCATGATTAATAGATAACAGTAAATAATTTGTATAGTCATTTTTTCAACTAATAAGATAAGATAAGATAAGATAAGATAATATTTTATTGGGATCTTGGGGTATAACCCCTTTTGATCCTGATTGAATGTACATCAGTATTTACATAATTTGCGTATTCGTTATTTAACTTAGAAGTATATTGCAGAGTTTTTTTTTCTAGATAATTATTGCTATATGAGGTAGAAAAAGTAATTACAAATGTATATATTTTCATAGTAGTTTGTCGTGGATAGTTAAATTGATTCCTTGATGCGAGCAGCTACTTCCCAGTCGATAGTATATTATGCTGGCGCTATACTGTCAAGTCGAGTGTTCCAGCTAATATCTCCGGTACAGGGTCCACTCCGTTTCTGTTTACTCTTTCGAGCCATTCCATTTTATCAATACCAAGAAGGTGATTGAAAAACTGTCTGCTAAATATGCTGTGTGAGGTGTCCATGAAATTGAGGGAAGGGACGGAATTTAAAAGGTAAGAGGTGCTTATAGTAAAAGATTTTTGGAGGGTCACGGTACGGGGAACATTATGCGTTAACTGTTGTGACGGAAAGCGTGGGGATCGTCTCTGGTTTGCATTAAATTTGAATCTGGAGTATAGGTGGTCGGGCTCGGAGGTCTGCAGGACCTAAACAGTGAAATTCAGCAAACTGCGAATAAGTAATTTTCAATAGAGAAAAAAAAACTTTCGCACAACACGACACGTAAGGTATACGCACGCGTATGTATCCCGAGCGCGTTAGCTCGTTGAGAAGCACGTCGCGCCGGACCGAGCCGATTAAACAATAACGCATGGGAAAACATCTCGGACGGGAGTGAGGAATCGACACGCGATATTCATGGGCACAGGCTGCGGGGGAGCGGGGAGGGAGAGGGTAGGATGGAGGATGAGTGTGTAAAGCCGCGGGCTCGAGCGTAAAGAAAGCCAACGAGCCGAGAGAAGTGAGCTTGAGCGGACATAATCCAGCTGAGCATCGTTTCGGAGGCGTCGCGGCGCTAATCCGCACTCGAGCCGCAGCCAGCCGCGATAATCGAAAGTCAATATACGATCGCTCAACTTTTTCGCGCTCGTGCAGAGCAGCGCGAGCCCGGCGAAAGCCGGGGGATAGGAAGGGGACAGCGCGCGCGTGAAGCCAACCGGAGCGTGGCTGATTCGCGCGCATTGAGCAAGAGCGGCTCTCGAGGCCCGGCAGCCAGCCTCTCGAGAGAGAAAGAGAGCCGCCAGCCTAACAAGCGATCCGACAATTACGCGGGGTGTCGAAAAATTGGACGCGAGTGCGTCAGCTCCTCCACGACGCGCTTTTAACCCCACGAGCCCGCCGCTCCTGTACATTATCGGCTATGAATCGTTCCGCGCTCGATACTCCAGCTTTTCACTCGAACTCTTGCTCGAGGATCGCTCGAAAAAATTGAATCTCGGCGATCGAGATGGAACATCTGCTCGGCTCGAGAGCTATAACAGCAAGACTCGTTGCATTAACAAACAAATTCCTCGAGCTTTGATAGTCAAGCACATATATTTTTTCTCGATTATATTGAAATTCAAATTTTGTTGAGTGTGCACAAGGATGACTTGTTCGATGAGAATTTTAATTTTTCTCGGGCCGTAACAATGAGCCTCGTGTTTTCCCCTGCCTCACTGTAGGCGTAGTCTATACGACGAAAAATTTATTCATCTGGCAATGATATTGACCAAGTTCAGAGTGATATACCCGCAAAAATGTTGGTTCAAGAAGAAAAATCCGCCCGACGAGACACAGCGAAATCTTCGTCCCAAACGCATTGCCATCCCCAAAGAAATTAGCTCGCCAAGCTCGCGTTCCCTTTCAAACTGAGGTAACATCTGTTACGGCTGTACAGAGCGAGGATCGACAGGGAAGAACCGCGCGCGAAAAGCAGTAAAATGTCGGACTGATTTTCATAAAGACGCGAGGAGGAATCGCCCCATCGAGTGTCGGACCTCGCGTATATCGCATCGGTGGCGGAAAAAGCGAGGGGGTAGTATGAGTAATGGCTGCTCTGCTCTAGAGAGACAGAGAGAGAGAGAGAGAGGGAGAGCAAAGCCTCTCGAGCCGGCAGGGAAAAACTAAAGGATCGGCTGAAAAGTTGCACTGCCAAGTGTGTCTATATATACGTATATAGGGGAACGCGGTGGCTCGGGCGTTATCAAGTGCTGGCTGCGAGGGACTAGCGTTTTTTCGACAGCTGTCAACTCCAGCGCGCGACTGTACATACATATACAGTTGGGCGCGCACGTGCGATAACCCCGACTGCTGCTGTGTGGGCCAGGAACGTCGAATTGCAATTGGAGCGCGACTGGGCCGCACACAAGTGATCGGTCGCGTATCTATACACACGCCGCGAGTTCTATACGCGATGCAAATTATTAAAGTTCGCTGGGGCGCGAGGAGGACACGGCCAGGCGCTCGCGGCTCTCTCGCGCATCCAGCAGCTGCCAAGTCGAGCGCGAAACTTTTCAATTAAACTTTGCCGGGCTCGAGCCCAACTTGTCCCCCACCCGCCCTACCCCTTAACCTCGCAGTGTTTTTCTCCGATTAGGCCCTATTGTGTGTGTGTGTGTGTGTGTGTGTGTGTGTGTACTCCCTCCTCCGTAGCCTTTCGATCATCGAGCTTGATCGATATGATTTAGCAATCGGTGCGCGCCATTGGAAATTATACCGATTGCTTTCGGGCGACGTGGCTCGGACAAGCCACCGTAGCAGCAGCCACCCCCGGGAAGCTTCAAGTTTCCCCGTCGGTCCGGCGTAGATTCCCCCATTCGTCCTCCCACGACTTGCGCTAATTAGCGAGTGTATCCTAAGATGACTTGGCGCAAGCTTAACCGACGAGCAGACAGCTAATTATGGTATGGCGCGTACCCTCGGATATATAGGCGAGTTGGGTGAATTTCTGATTTAGACCGATTCGCACAAGTCGAAATTATTACAAGATTATCACAATATTACGAGCTTACATTCACTGCTTGATTATTCTAACTTTAGAGAGTACGGATTGAGCTTTTTTGAATACGATTACATAACAAAACTTTTATCCTGCCACGAAGTTGCATGAATTCCAACTCTGATCCGAACCAACAGTACACAAGTCGAAAGAGTCAATATCACAAGACATTTTGTTTTACTCTTAGTTATTTTATCACGGCTCGTTCTCTAATCAACTATTCCGGGCCGCCATTTGAATATCGATGCCAAATGTTTACGTCGTTCCCTGCAATTTCTATACCAATAGATTCGTATACGCGCATAGCTTCGAGTCAATCTTGGGTGTTTCAGACTCCCAACTGCGGCGAGCGTTACGCTGTGAGCAAACATTTCCTTCTATATATATTGCAAGGAGATTACGTCACAATCACGTGACATCAATCCAAACAAGGTCCAATTTTATTCGTCGCCTATTCAATAATATACGCTTTTGAAAAATCCACTTTGAATCGTAACACGCGTTTCTTCCAACTCGCATCCTCTTTATTTCGTAACCGAATCGATTTTATCCCGCGACACGTAACTCCCCTATTAGGCGATCCGCCGCTGGTGTATTCGGCGGTGTATGGGGGGCCGAAGAGTCTGGACGAGCGATAAAAGTATTCAACGGAGTTGCTGACGCGCGCGTCTATACACACACTGGCGGGCGGGCGGGCGACAAGCAACAAATCCACGGGGCTATCGAGGCGAACTTTTTAACCGCGACAATAACTCGCACGTCGACACGTCTGAAATTCAGGGGGTACGCTCGGCATACTTGCTCGCGAGCCACTTCCGATACACACACTAAATACGCGAGCTTTAGTGCAGCCAATAAATGTCGCCGTGTTAACTTGGTTTACTGCAGCCTCGAATGCTCGGGGCTCCGCAGTGGGGGAGCCAGAGAGGCATTCCGCAACCGCGCGACGATATACATATATACCTATACCTCGAGTTATGCCGCGCGCTCGGTCCCTGTATGATTTTATCCTCCGTCATTAGAGCCAACTAACGCGCGAGTCTTGAGTTTCATTGGTCAAGTTGCGCGCTGCTCGTCGCGCGACCGCAAGAAACAGAGAGAACAAGAAGTTCGTACGACCTACACCGCGAAGCTGCGCCTCGTTCGACCGCGCGCCAGCGCGAGAACTAAAAACCTCAGCGGCAACGCCTGGGAGTCGAGGGCACTGCTATGTGGAAGGAAAAAAAAATACGGTAAACGCTATACTCGATTTTCACCCTGTTGTATGATGGAAAAATGCGACAACCATGATATACGTCTGCGGCGAACCCTATACATTCACAGACTCTGTTCTGGTTGGTTCTATTGAAGCAACACAAGCATGAAACGAGTCCCAAGATAAAATATTTCACTCAGATCCTACCATATGAAAGTATCCAAGCCCCATGCAGCGGCATAAAAAATCATACCAATGGTGAGTTTCATAGTTTAACTTTTTATCGAGGGGCGTTACTTCCCAGTGTACTCCTTCAAAACCTCGTAGTGGTTTGAAGTTAACTCCTAATCTCGTGAAACTCGAGTTGATGTTCAGTGGCGTTACATCGACAATGCCGCTCGCTGCAATTATCCACTGGGAAATTCATATGCGCTTTGTGTCCCAGTGAGACACTTCAATTCATACGGTGAATTTTGAATGTGGAGATTCAGGAGAGTACAGGACGGGTGGGAGCATCGCCAGAAGAAAGACGGGTCGCTCCGGAATCAACGTCAAACTCGGCGGTGAATGATTGAGGAGGCGCGCGAGCGCGCGACGCGATACCCCCGGCAGCGGTCGCTGTTTCGATCCGCTGCCGCCGCCGCCGCAGCACACATTGTAGCCCCGGCCCCGTCGATCCTCCAATTACCGGAGGGCCTCCCCGGGCCAATCTGAATTTTTCATGGGCGTCGCTTTTGTTGCGCCGCTGATTTTCCCCAACTTTCGCGGCATAGAGGGAGGGTGGCTTTGTTGCCGCTGTACTGTTGATTGCCGCGCGCCGCTTGTATATGGGCTGGTAATTTGCGGGGAGATAAGGCTTTGGGGCTTCTTACGCGAGCTCCGTGTTGCGCCGCGGCTTTTTCTCGCTTCGCGCGCGCGCGACTCGTCCGAGTTATGCTCGTTGGATAAATCTGCCGCCCCACCGCTCGACTGCGGATGTAAACCGGTATAACAATAGCGCGGCGGCGAAAATAAAAGGAGCGTTTTATTGCGAGCTTAAATATCGCCCACTAGCGGCTCGAGCTTTATGTGCAGCTCCGAGAGTTTTTCCGTGTCCAAAGGTGGGATATGGGCCGGGGAGGGAAAAAAACCACAGCTCGGAAGAATCAAGCCAGTTGTGCGAGGATCCTACTAGCGGCCGAATATAATGCGTGGCGGTCGCTTTTAATCCATTACTATGAAGCAGGGCGAAAGGGCCAGTCGGCCGGGCCGCGTATAGGAAGTGACAGGCGGAAATTAAGGATGTTCTGGCTACAAATGAAAATAGTGAAAAATACTTGAAACTTCGTACATTAGCATATTTTGTGATATAAAAGTTGTACCCAAAATTTGAGAAAGCCTGGTTGGCTGGTTAAAAAGATATGAGCACTTCGATTTACATGCACTCTTATGGAGTTTCGTGAAATTCGAGTATTTTCATGTTCTAATCTATGTGAAAAGTATGGAAAGAATAGTGAGAATCTGGAGAAATTTTTAAAAACGAGAGAATAATATCCAATAATTGGATATATGCAAAGATCATATGCCTGGGTTGGTTGTGGAACAAGTTATCAATGGTTTTTCATCCTCCCAGTGAAGGATAAGTCATAACTTGAAGGATAATCAGATTCAAAAGTTTAAGACGTGCTTATAAAAACGAGCTCAAATGTGATGTTTCGCTGCTTAAAATCCTCCATACAACTATGGATACGGTTATTCATATCACATACGAAAACATCTGTTGCAGTTCAGCTCTTCAAATACGTTTTACTGATTTACCTAACTTTTGGGAATGACTGTGTAGCCAGAACATCCTTAAAGCGGCCGGACGCCAGTCCGCGGCGACTGTCGTAAATGGAAGCGCGCAACCACGTGTCCGCGCGCGCACGCGGCAAATAATTGATTTCGTCGCCCGGGCTTGCACGCCCACCCGATTGTTTCCGTCAAAACCCTCTGCTTTTCGTTGGTTATCAATTTTGGGTGAAATCCCGCCGATTCGTCGGCGTGTGATTTTTCGGTTTTTCCTTTTGGGCTCGCGCGATGCTCCGGGCAACAATTGCTTATGGAAACGATGCGGCCCGAGGCCGTTGACTACCAGGACGGGGAAAATATTGCTGGACCACCGCAGTGGGAGGCTGATTGATCGTGCACAAAAACAACACTTTCGAGATTCCACGTTTTTTTTTTCGAGCCGTAGATTACGTAGATCGAGGTCCCAAAGATTCGATAGGTCAATTTTCTTTCTTTCTTTCTGCTTGAGGAAGCAAAAAGCATATACACAAAAGAACGCTCGTCGCGTTGATTCGCGTCGTGTCGTTGCGAAACAAACTGTATACGAAAAAAAGAAGGAGATCCAGAGGAGGTGCGGGTCAACAGCTCCCCGGAGACGGGCGAGCGAGTCTCGGTATCGAGGCGAGGTTGCTCACCCCGTTACGCAACTGTCGCGCTATGTCGCGAAATAGATGTCGCTTGCGCGCGGCTCGGATTGCGCAACGACGAGCTTGCGTAATCCAACACCTGGGCTCGCGCCCGAGGATCGCCAGCAGCCGCGCGCGCGAGACAAAAGGATGATCATCCCGTGCTCGGACTGTTTCGCGACTTGGCGCGCCAACCTCCCGGGGATACAACAACCCGATACTTTGTCCCGGCTGATTTGCCGAAGAAACAAGGAAAAAAAAACAACAACGGTGTAGTCTATGTATATGGATGCACAGGAGATATAACCCGGCCGTTGCCACGGGGGAATAAGCTGGCGAGCCGTTTAATGGAGAGACTCCCCCGCAACGCATATATATGCGTCTGATCGTTGCGCGGCGTCTCTCTCTCTCTCTCTCTCTCTCTCTCTCTCTCTCTCTCGGCCACCAGCTTTATCGAGTTTGCATTTGAATTCGACGCTGCGCCCGCGCCCCCGAGTCCTCGTGTGTGTGCCTGTGTGTGTCTATAGATGGTTTCTCGCTCTGGATCGTGCGCGCCGCCATGATTTACCGGCCAACTCGAGGAGCTTCTCTCCGATGCTCCCGGTGCTCTCTCTCAAAACTTCCAACCAACTCGCCGTCAATTTTTAGTACCCCTTCGTTCACCCAACTCGATCGCGTTCGACGTTCTTCATTTCACCAGCGTGAACATGTCGGGTTAATTCATGAAGCTTATTATCCCGATCTGGGGAATCGATTCTGCTCAATATTCCCAAGAATAAAGCGTACCTTCAATCCGTGAGCTCGGAGCCCCTTTTCACATCCAACCAACTGATTATGATGATATAACCTTCATAATGCCAACCTCGCTAGTTATTATTTCAAATATTGTTCTTCACGATCAAATGAATGTATATACGGTTTGGCCATGGGTGAATCCAACATTTAATTTATTACATACAAAATAGCAAATATTTGCATTTGACTGACGTATATTTGGAAAATCCCATCTGAATGCAGTAAATACTCCACAACAAATACATATGTATAAAATGAAATATCTGTATTTTCAAGTAATCGCATTTGGTTACTGTTGCATCGCTGAGTACATGGATTAGAGTCGTATGCGTGTCAGTGTCAACTGTCTGAAATTGTTTGAAAAAGTGTCGGGAAAGCTCGTCAGCTAATGCGGGGCCCCCGAGTCGTTCCTCAATCCATACATTACAAACTTTTCAACGGCCCCTCGAGCCAATATTTTCCCGGAGCGGCAAGCTTGTAGTCGGGGAAAAACGTTAGCCCGCGCGGAAATGGCGAATCTCATGTGCGAACGTGATTCCTATACATACCCGACTCGATACCAATTTGTCATCCAATAAAAAGTATTTCAATCTACTCGCGACGCTCCGTTCCATCGTACGTCCCAATGATGGGATTTAATTCCGGAGTAAAAATTGGCCGGGACTCCCCCCGAGCCAATAAATAACCCGTTTCCCTCTGCTTTTCTTCGGAGCCCAACAGACGAGCTGCCGTGCGCGCAAAAAATAAAGGAGGATATCAAGTCGTCCGATCGTCGTACCAACGAAACAACGCGGCCACGAATACATCGCGCAACCCCGCGCGGATAAATCTCGTACGGCGGATAGGAATTTGCCGAACGGCGACCTCCCCCCCCCCGCGCTCGCGACGAAGGAACGCACGCAAATTTCAATCGGCCGGAGGAGGTGGCCCTTTTCCACGTCGCGGCCAGCGGCTCTTTTATTAAATTCTTGCCCGATTCGCGAGGCGTCGTGAAGACGTCGAGAGGACGAGCCGCGCGCGACCCCAGCTTGACCGCGACGCAACATAGAGTCATCGAACGCGCATTCGCCAAAATATTTAAAAAACCTCTATCCATTAGTCGAATTTGAATAACTAGATATAGCTATGATAGTTACACAAAAATTCACTTGGGAATAAATGAAATAATGCGATTGATACTATTTTAAATTTGAAGAGCGCGTATAATAAATACAGCTCGAGGAGAATGTGCCGCGTAGTCGACGGATTGATTCCCCGCGAGCCTCGTCGTGTGGCGCAATTGATTCATCAATTAATCCGGGGGAGGAAAGTTCCGGATCGATGCACGCCCCTTGCAGGGGCCGCGCAGCGATATTTGGCTCGGTCCGCATAACTTTTCCCCCGAGCGTGTGTTTTAGTTTGGAAACCAGCCCGCGTCGCGGCGGCGGCAGCGGCGGCGACCGAGGAGAATTCCGCTGGACAACGATGGCGCCGCCGCTGAATTTCACAGGGCTTCTAGTCTCGTCGAGTTGCATCATCTCGACCGTGGCGATTTGATTTCATTCAACGATATATATTCAATAAAAGTGTATTAATTCTCTGAATTGGTCATTTGGGTTATTTGGGCTGGTCCGATTTCTCCGCAATCTGCAGAGGTGGTTTTCTGATAGCCGAACCGATATATGCGGATTTTAACGGGGATGCCGTAACGAAACGGGTAAGATAAGCTAAATCAAGCGAGCCCAGGAATTCCCGGCAGCTGTTGAGTCTCAATTTATGTTGAAGCGCAATGCGCGTCGTGAGTTGATTTGCTCGATCATTATTATAATAGTGAGTTGGAGAAATTTTTATTCCTGCAGATTCAATCGATTATCCATGTTATTTAGGTAGAATAGTTCATATTTTTTAGCAGCTCATGTTATTTCTTTGGTATGACTCCATTTCTGGAAGCAAAACTCATGAATAACTAGAGTGAAAATTCAATTTAATTGCTTGAAAAATTCACCGCAACCTAGTCAATAATTCATCCACCTTATCAAACAGTGATTTTTAACTTTAATATATTGATTTTTTTTACATGTAAACTTTCAAGAAAATAATTCACACTCTTAAAATAGTCAAAATTGTTCAACTGAAAACGTACTAGCATTCATTAGTTTTGCAATTTCTTCTGATAAATAAGAAGTAGTTTCTCTCCTATTCTAAATTTGGTACAGATTTGCAATTTTTCTATAAAAAAAATTAACGACGACATGTTTGGTAAACTTGAAGGTCAGCCAATGATCGTTTCCACAAAAACCCTTGGATCGGCTTACCGAAAAGATCCATATAACACCGTGTGCCGGGCAATAAACACGGACGGCGATTAAATAACAACGATCTTGCGCGCGCTCGGCTCGTTTGATTTACCAGCGGCCCGACGAAGTTATGTATCGACGCGTGCGCTGCACCGGAGAGCAGTGTGCCGTTATCCCGCGGCAAGTGCGATGATTTCGCGGCGCTCCTCGTGGATTCGGCCCGGGCGCATTGCGAATCCCGAGAACGAGAAGAAAAAATGCAAGAAAAAAAAACGCCCGATATATTTACTGCGCGCGCTAAGGTCGTAAAGCGCGCGTGCCCGGCCATTATAATTTCTGCCGGGCGTACGTTCGCCTCTTTTTTTTTCTGTTACCTCCCCCGCCCCCCGCGTTTTTCGGAGGTTCTCCAGCGCGGCGATCGGGGATCGGGCCGAACGAGCGGTGGGGGGCCGCCCTTTGAGAAATACGACACGCGCCCCCTGTGAAATACAATCGGGTAACGCGATAAAGCCGTGTAGGAGAGAGAGGAAAAAAGTGCCGATAGCCAACGATAAACCGGCGGTTTTACGGGTACGTGTCGCCGTGGACGCGATGACGATCGGCTATTTCTCGCGTGGCCGAGATATCGCGGGAAAAATTGGTCGATTCGAGCGTGTAATGAGAACTCGAGCGGGGGGCGGCTATACGTTACGGCATATCAGGTAATTGCCCTTGTTACGCACGTTCGAATTGGCCGTAATTCGAGTTTTGGACTGTTTAATGGATTTACGATGCGGATATTAGCCGCGGCCCGCGGCTCGTGCTCCGGGGGGCTAATTCGCCAACCACTGCACGCGCCCGACAAAATTCGGCCCGTTACACATTGCGCGCGCGTTTGTGTTATGAATCGAAGATGCGCCTCTTGGGATTGGTAATATCCCGCGGACGTCTCGATGAATTTTTATAGTCTGGAGTGAAAATTGAATCGCGCGCCAGTGTTCTTGGGAGATGAGTTATCATCAAGATGGATCCAAAATTGTGAATGTGAATCGAAATTCAAGCTGATGCTTATCAAACGATACCAGATCGTCAAAAGGATCTGCCGAGATTTACAAATCCATCGGATTTCCAACCCGTAAATAATGTTGCGCGCATCCCGATTTCGCATGAATATCTCAGTCATTAGTCCCTCGCAGCTCGAAGTAAAATCGTCGCGAGCAAATAGCGAGATGCGGTGCGAACACAGCGGGACGCGAGACAATCGGCCGATCGTCACGAGCGTCTTGTGTCTCTCGGTGTATAATTGCAAAAGTAATTGGCCGCTCGTTCGGACGGACGGGCCGTCGGCGGCGCGTCAGCTCGCGTAATTAAGAGGCGCGCGAGTGGCACACAATTTACGCGCCAGCCATTAGCGCTGCACACCGAAACTCCGCGCCCTTTCCCTCCGCCTATATATACACCGCTGCGAATCGAGGAAACGAGCTGTTTTTCCCTAGATACACGGCTCCGAATTAATTTGGCCGTGCGGTTTCGAGGGGACACGCGCGCCTCGTTGCACACTCGCCTCCACTATGCTACACCCTATCGATTCAACGCTAATTTGTCAATTGCCCAATCCGAATCCTCGCTAGCTCGTATACCAGTGTCTTGCCAATGTGTATTTCCGGCGCTCCCTGCAGGCCTGCACCAGTGGTGTTGGAAGAAAATGTTCGGTCGCTTCCTCGCTCGAATTAAGCACTTGCAGCCACTCTTTTACACGACACTTCAACTTTTACTACCTCCCTTTCCCAAGCTCCTTTTCGCATTTCCCTCCGCTAACTCAATTACACTAATCAAGTGGAATACACTTGACTACTCTATTTCGTGTGAGAATATCTCGCATCTTTCGATTGGTCGCCTCCGTTTACCTCCAAATTATTTCGAGCTTTTACTGGAAAAAATAATATTATTCACGCATGCAAATTATTTGTCAGATGGTGAAGATATTTGAACTGATGAAAGTGGGCTTTGACTGGGACACGTTGAGAGGGTTGAATTATACGAACTGGCCATATTGACCACACAAACAATTGTACACGCCCGATTCGAGTAGATTTTCGGTTAATTGACTGATCTTGAATGGGTCGAATCGGGTAAATACCGGTTATAGCGATGGTTCCTGAAAGTTTGAACTACCCTTCAACCACCAAAACGCAAAATAACGAAATTTGAATTCTCCCATGGCAAAATTTGGGGGAATCGCATTCATATTCAACGATAAAATTCAAAACGATCCTAAATTCGTATCGCACGCGCTGTATAATCTCAGGCAAGTGTGGAAATCATACACACATACATGCACACCCTCGACGCGGTTAATTTAATCATCGAGTGCACGCATAATCGACTCGTAATAAAATCCAGACGAGTTAGGGGCATAGGGGAGTTGGTAACGGGTTAGGCCGATGCAGCACTCGGGCATAATGCGGGGAGGCGGGGTAGTACAGCCGAGGTTTCTCGCGCGTCGACGCCGAACGAAACATACACACAACGAGTAGGGCCATGGAATCATTAATCAAGCCGAGTAGGTATTCCGGCTCGTGCGGGCGAACTTGAGCGTACATCCAAAACAGGCGTCCATCGACAGCTGCGACCCCGCCAAAAACAGCGGTTCACCGGGGAATTTAATTTCCACGTGCGCGGCTCCCCCCCCTCTCTTGCGCTCGAGTGTGCGCGTGTGTACCGAGGGTTCGACAGGCGCGAACGCCCCCGTTTCCCGCCCCCCGCGAGGGAACAGCTCGATTGGCCTTGGATGCAAGACGGATATGTATACGCGACTCGCAATTGAAAAGAGTCACTGGGGTAGCGCACTCTGCCAGATTCGTATCGTTTGATTTGATGTGGGGGTGCGCAGTGTACGCGTATATATACGGTGATTTATCAAGATGTTGGCCGGTTACGGTTTTTGATGAATATATGCAACTGTTTTACATATTACACCACAAAAACAATTCTTTGATTGGAGCACATGTTGCAATTTAACTCGACCAAATCATGGAAATGAGTGACAAGAGATTCGTTCTTATTACTGTATTCTGTGTAAAAATATGATGATATTTTATTCAAATTTATAGGTTTTCTTTTTCTCTCTAATCATGGGTAGTATTCTGCGTTAACTTAATATATTAAATATATATAAAGCATTTCAAATAATAGTAATCGAGCTCAAACTTCACTGTAAAGCCTTCATACACGTGAAATGAAAGTGGTACATAAAAAATTATTGATTCCTATTAATTTACCAAAAAAAACTGTAGAGGTCAAATCGGCTGGTATATCGAGTCAATAGAATGATTGTACCTCTGCGAGCCTATCGGCGAATACTTCAATCGTAGGGTTATGCTCGATACAGTTTTGCGATGCAGAGTTTTTGAAGGTATATGGATCCAGATTCTCGAAAGTCGGGGAAAGGGGGGGTGCATATGATGAGCCGCGCTTTGACCAATCAATAATAGCAACGAGAGGTGCTCGTAGAGTCAAGTATACGGAAGTAGCGATAAACGCATTCTATTTTGTTCATATTCTCATGAGTGTATATATTTAAATACGAATAATTTGATCAAATAGTAACACATAGTGTTGTTCAGTTGATCAAAATACCGAAATTGCCCAGCTCTCTGAACTCCTTACAAGAAAACGTCACCGCAGTAAACTTGATAGAAATATTTTTCACCGTACTTGCAGTGGATTATCCACTGTTGCTACAGTGAACTATATAGTTGCAGCGAATATTCACTATGGTACAGTGAGATTCGAGCGCGAGGAATTTAGAGAGGGTAAAAACGAACAGGCATTACTAGCGCGGTTGACGAAGTAAAGAGGAAGAGCTTGAAGAGGAGCATGGCGCGCGGCTTGCGATCGTTGAAGCCAGGGGCTCGGTTCAACCCTCACTCGGCTCTTACCGTCCCGGTGTTTTTGTTTCTCCCGAAGCGCCCGCGAGAGTTGGAGGCGCCCCACCTTTGCATATTCAAACGAGCCCACTTGCCTTCTTCTCGATAACTCCCCGGCTAACTTTCCTCTATTCGACTCTCGGGGATTTTTGTTTGTCTAATCTTCTTAGAGGCAGCCAAGGAAAAGTGAGAATTTCGAGGCGCGCATAATATCGCGCGCCAGCCAACGACCGTCGCCGGCGGTGCATGATTAATTCGACGCTCAAACTCACTGCGTGCGGATATACCAGCGACTTTTGAATTTTTAATTTTTGATCAGGAACATTGGAGCGCCAACCGATCGCCGCTTACTTTGGTGCAATGCCGATCGACTTGATTGTCATACTAACATAGCGATTCGTTGGGTAATTTTGTAACCACCTGCCGTACGCTAGCAATCTCGAGTTCCTCTTACAGTTCCTCGTTACCCAATGTTGTCGGGGAAATATAATTGCTGTTACTATTATCCATTCATTGTTATATTGCTAACCTGATCAGAGAGATATACACGTAATTAATTAGAATAAGACAGTGGAAATACGAAACGTACCGGACGCATCAAGTTGAGTTCTCTGTGAGTTGCGACACGGTGGGATCGCGATTCCTCCAGCAATCAAGGGCCACGGCGGGACAAGACGAGATGAATCTCGTGGACGGTGGGCTCGACACGAGAACTAACGGTTACCATGGACCATTACAAATGACTTGCAACTCTCCGCGGTTAGATGTGCGTGCGATGATCATTTTTAATTGCGCGTTGGTCCTGGTCCCGCTAACCTACAGCTAAAATATCATACCCCGAGTTTCTTCGTTCATCCCGTAGAACGAACAAGTATCCGTGCCGTTGATTCGTTTGATCAATTGACTTCCTCTTGACCTAAGTTAAACAACTGCCACTTATCTTTTTGCGTAAATGTGCGTTGCCTTCACCTCCGAGTAGAGCTCCAGAAGAGTCATGATAGGTATTTGGTTGTTTTTTTTCCTTCAACTATCCCAAGGATTGGCTCTTCGGATTTTTTTCTCCTTAGACGTTTTCAATTTGTTCTAGGAAGAGTAAAAAACGCCCGCGAAAGAAGTTCGCGAAGAATCCCCTGGCCGGATTTATCGGAGATTCCTCGTATTTTGTAATTCAGAAGGAATCCGTTGGGGCCCGTCCCGGGGAACGCGCGGGACTCGGGACGAAAAATAGCACGCGGCGGCGGCGCGGTACAGCGAAATTCTGATCTATACGCGGGTCGGCTTCATTACGGTGGGCTGTTGCGCGCGCGCGCGCGCGAGCTGGGAGGAATAGCTCAAAAGAGGCGAGAGCTGAGACCGGCGAGCTATCCTCATCAGCATGCGGCTGATCCTCGGCGGCGAGAGATGAAGCTGCCAGCCACTCCAATAAAATTAAACACTAAAACATAATGATCCCCGGAGCTCTCGTCGGTGCGCGCGCGCGAATTCCTCCCTGCTCTAGCTCTCCCACTGTCTCACTCGCCGCGCGTTCGGCCACGATTTTCTTCTCTAATCCACGAGGGAACGAACTCCTTTTAATTATCGCGATTAATTAAGGCTCGGCGGGGAGGAATTTAATATGCGCGCCGCCGCGCGCGGACTAATCATCCGCGCGTATGGGGATTCGGGGGCTGCAGCGCGCGCGAGAGCTCGATTGTTTCGGCCTGTTTGTTCGTTAATAATTCCCACGCCCCCAGAGGAGGTGGTTTTCGCGAGCAGCGGCGCAGTTTTATTGTCCGGCCGCGTTGCGATGACGAGTTTTAAGGTGAAAGGGCGTAGCCCCGCATTGTTCCGCGTCTCGGAGCGGCCTCTCGCAAACCCCGGGCTTCCCGCGATTTAATGGACGCCCTGCTTCCCGGCTGCATTAATTTCCTTTTTCTTCCCCGGGCCAGATCGTAATTTCGGCGGGGATTTAATTCATCTTTGTGCCAGAGAGAGAGAGAGAGAGAGAGAGAGAACAGTGGCTTTCAGAATTACTAATGAATTCCATATCTATTTGAAGATCCTCGTTGAATTAAATTATCCTCTTTTTTGTTTTATTAAACGTATACCTTCTAGTTACAACTGTACATCCGCGCACCTCGCCGGCTCGTGAATTTCACCCCGGTGAATTCGAGCATTTTCACTTTTACGCGGCTATACGGAAATGAAATCGTGAAGGTTGGATTGTTGAGCGATCTCCTGAAAATAAAGCAGTTGAACATTGAACGAGCTGTCCGCGAGATCATTTCCAACGTCATCGTCGTCACTCGAAAAAAAAGTCAAATCTTGGTTAAAGAAGAAAATTCAACTCGATCCTGCTATGACAAGCGAGCATCTGATTGAATTTTTCTCCAAGCCAAGGTATCGTGCTTTCGGTATCAAACCCTAAATGCACTCCCAAAGCAGTCAGAAAATATGGGTCTCTCATACATTTTTAAAACTCACAGGCTTTTGGTTTGAACTTTGGCAGTGTCGAGAGCATTATTACCGCTAGCTTTCTCCGAGCTCAAAATGCACGATAGTGGCCTAGAGAGCATAAGAGAGTACAACAAGTACAAAGTACCCAAATATATTATTTAATCGATTCAAAAACTTCAAAGGTAAGCTAAAACCATTAAAAAAACGAATAGAGCAGTGCAACTTCGAGTTTAAGTTTGTGTGCGGAAATGACTATAGCCTATCGTAAAAGCTATTATACAACATCCAAACTTCCGGAGCACCTAGCGATTTTCATCTCGCACAGTCAATCAAACAACCGCACAGAACCTGTATCGTTATATTGTCCGACAAGTCTCATCGAGCACAGTAGTTCTCGCTCGAGTCTTGCTGAAGCTCGGAAGCCACATCCGAAGGATCTACGAAGGAGCTGGGAAACGGGGGTAGGAAGTCTGATTTCTTATTCTTGGACGGGGGCCAAGCGTTGAGCGGCGGCGAGCGGCAGAAGATGGCCCGCGATCAGCCTGGCTTAATTAGCCGCGGCGGGACGACTACTGCCCTTTTCCCGGCGCTCCTGGCGCACGTGTCCTCGGCCCATTCACCCGTCACTTGCACCTCCTTTGTCCTCGCGGTCGGCAAGAAGCGCCACGAGATTGACGCGTGCCCGGCTCGTTTTCTCTCGCGGGGTCAGCTCGCGTCCCCAAGTATACACGAGGCTCCGATGTCTCCTCTCGAGCATCTCGCCACACGTATACGTATATATATATATATATATGCTGGAATGCCACGTGGACGCAATCAGTGCGGGTATAATATTCGCTGACCGCCGCGTCCTGAGTAATGTTGGAGGCGTGCGCAGGTTGGATGCCGTTGGCTGCAGTCGCTCGCGCACGTCCGCAGGCGCGCGCCTACATATATATGCATCGGCTCGCGCACGTGCGCCCGGCCTTATTGGGGACGGATCGCTCGATCCCTATGCTCCTGCATGGACGCGATCGAGCCTCCGAGAAGACCGAATAACGCGTCTCGCGTGTCTCCTAGAATCACTTGGAGAGTTGATGTTGGCATACTCGGACAGATTCCTCTTCGTAATGTACGGCTCGAAAAACGCCTCGAGTCCCAAAAGCGTTTGTGAAATTCACACGTGATTCATCGGTGGCAATAATGGCAGGGGATGAAAAATCTTCACGACAGCAATCCTAGTTTATTTGTATCCCGTTTCTTGGTTTGCTAGAGGGTTGTTGTAAACGACTGTTGCCAAACGAATGAAAAAGAAGTCGAGGTCGATTCCCAGTCAATTTGACGGCAAACAACATGGAATCTTTGCATTTTCCACGCGCACAGCACCTCCGAGAAAGCAATAGCTGCTAATGCAGTTGACAATGGCTTTTTGTTTCGCTTGAATATCTGAGTGTACGTCCGCGATTCATCGCCATTGTCGCACTGGGGAAACAGGAGCTCGGGAGAATATAGAGATGCGTTATTCAACATCGCATCGACGTGTTCTCGGTCTCGGGGCAAAGCAAAAAATGCGCGCGCGTATATACATTTGCGATATTACTGCAACGATCGCAGCGGGAAATATCCATAACAGATAAGAAAGGAGCGGCCGTAAAATTCGAAATTCCCACGTATAGACCCTGGCACTCCCCCGGCCCCGATCCCCGACGTACCGTCGAGGCGTTGCGTCGCCCCCTTGCGCTCATATGAACATCCGCGAATTCCTCGTCCCGTATTTATATAACAGCCGTGACTTGTATCTGAATTTGCCCGAGTAAAATGACGATATCATTTGATTCGGGAACCCCAAGTCGGTTATATATATTGGACGAGTACACTTGGAAATGATTGGATTGATATTGCAGTTACGGGGGTCGATGTTTACGTTGGCAAACGATTATAATCACACACCAGCGTGTGTATTATTTCACCGAGGTATATACCGTGTGGTGTGGGATTCTCCGTTCGATCAGTCTTATATCGTTGGGCAACGAGCTCCGATTTGTCGCGGATCGTCGCTATGTCCCCGTTACCCGGATATTCATAAGACAGTACGTGCAGAGCTGACGATGGTGGAAGGAAAATATATATTGTACTGCAGTCGTGGGTGCGGCGCAAACATTTGGGCGCATAATCAAGCAGGCGCGAGCATAGTCGAGCGTACGTGACTTTCTCGGTGGTGAGTTTCGCGCGCCGACCCGACCGGCTCCTCATATGGTGAATCAATTTTAGATGTGTTCTCGCGAAAATCGATCCCCGCCTCACACATACCGCAACACGAGGAATCTGCATATCGAATAAATATTCACGGGCCAAATGGTAGGAACGTCATTGCGATACACAGCGGAGCACGTGGTTTATTCGACCAAGTTATGGGATGTGTGTGTGTACCCGATCGCGGTGTGCGCAAGTTGATATAATCAACTAACGAAACGGACGATTTCGTCGTCAAAACATTATCTCTAATTGAAAGTTAGGTCAGTAATCCTCGAAAATAGAGTTGACGTGTGATCAAAGCGACCATCTAATCCTCGCGTAAGTGGGTATTTGCATTTTAAAACGTCCAGTAGTTACGCGGAATTTACGCGGTGCAAAATTCAACGGTCAATTGAGTGCGCTCGCGCGTTCGATTTTCGCCAAGGCTTCGAAATGAATTCGAGCGCGAAAAATTTTCGGGAAAATTATTCACGACTATAACGTGGATTCATCAAAACACTACGCGTTATTAGTTTGAACGAACTTGATTCTGATTTAGATACCGTGTACTCCATGCCTTTTCTGAGAGGACCAACTGAAAACAATTCTTTAAAAATGTCGCATTTGTTTAAAATAATCCTTCCTCCGCACTGTCATAAAGAATATTACTAATATTAATATCAACTTTATAAAGTGCATTTTCCCAGTTTCTATTATATTGAATGCATAGTATTTTGAAACTTTTGAAAATAAAAGATGAATAAGTCATTCAAATATTGGAGAAACTGGATTCATTCACTGTTTTCTCTGTTCAATGTTTATACGCACACATTATATTATATTTTCATGCTCCATTATTATATATTATTATTTGAAATAGAGCTAATCACACGGTATACAATGTTTGATACTTCAAAAATTACTCTTTTCATTCATTATATGTAAAAGTGTTATAGGCCGTATATTTCGACTCAAAATAAAATAAAATCAAGCATGTCGTTGAACCTAAAATTGAGTAAAATTTCGACTCGAATCAAAGAATCGTTTGCACACAGTGTGTATCGGCGTTCATTCGCGTACACATAGACTCCACCTGTCGACCGTTGTCCTCGACACAAACACATACACCTGGACGCGGACGCGAGCACTCGATCTAACAAGTTGCGCCGAGCCGCGTTCGCAGCCGCACACCTATCCGGCGCGAGCAGTTAGTCCAGCTGAGCGTGCGAGAGACGGGTTTTCGCAAGTTGCGCGCGAGCGGCAAGCGGTAAACAGCCAGCTGCAATTTATTCGTCCACGCGTCGACGTCGAGCTGCGAGCCCAAGACACGCGAACTCGGGCACACACACACAGGAATTCCCTTCGGCGGAGGGCGGACTCGGCGACGAATTTATTTGTTTATTCCGCCGCGGGATGGATCTGCGGAAGCGGGAAAAAATATATGTGTATCTCGAGGTAGTTGCGCACGGGGCTCGAGGGCCGGGTACTTTACATCGGGCAGACACGCTTCTGCTGGAGCCGGGGACGCGGCGGGGATGAGGGGGAGGCTAACGGCCAGCCCGGATTTATGCGACTCGAGTGGACGCTCCATACTTTATTGTCATTTCCACTTGGCTCCCGCAGCGACTGGCCTTTTGTCCCGTCCCTCGTGTGTCCGCGAGGATAATGCATTTTCGGCTCCAAAGAGAGAGAGAGAATATTTTTGCGCTCGTGATTATACATTCGCTGGCTCGAGTTCGCAAGTGCGGAGGATATACCATGAGGGAGGGGGGATGCGCACATACGGACGTCGAATCGGAGCGGCAAACAAATTCGAGCGTCGTCATATAATTGAACTGGTCGTTAAAGTATCGTTATCGCGATATCGACCGTTGGCGGGAGGGAATATACATATATATGGGTGTACAAACAAAAGGGGCGAGGCGGCCGTCGGCGCGGGAACAAAACGCGCCGGGTATAGTTTGAACAGTGTCCTAAACAAACGGCCGATCATCCGCAGCGGGGTTTTTCCTCGGTGTACACTTGTGTCGATTAGCTCGTCGCCCGGCCGGTGCGCGGCGTATATAGATATCGGCTCGAATAAGCAAGCTCGGGTGGGCTCGTCGCGGAGTCGTGTCCATTGGTAGCCGTCGCGGCTTTTCTCTCGCTCGAGAAACTCGTTAAACAGCTGTGTTCAGCCCTCCGAAGCCTCCTCGGCGCCGAGCTTTTCCCTCCCTGGCCCCCCTGCCCCCCTGGCCCAGGCTCGCCAACGCTAATTACACTCGTTATAAGTTATCCCCGGTCGTTAGCGTCTGGCCGACGCGTGGCTCGACTCAGCTACTGCAGTGTATATACACGATAGACACGGCTCGCGAGCATCGGCATATAGTCGTAGGTGTTGGATTGACTTTGTGCGCCGCGGCTGTATAACATACACGACTCACTGCCCTCCCCGCCCCCTCGGTCGACTCGTCCGCTCCGGCGTCATATCCGCTGGTTCGTAACGTGGAAATATATTTGATTCACATACGATGCCAAGCGGTCCGGGTGAGCAAACACGCAATATTTGAATTCAGAAGTTGATGTGCAACACTGGAGAAAAAAATCATTATTTTCGATCAAAAATTAAGTTTTTAGAGAATTAACGTTCAATCTCTACAGACAGATTTAAAAATTGCTCTGGAGACTTTGGATGACTGGAAGATCATTTTAAGTTCAACGTTACGGAGTGAAATGGATTTTTTTCATCGTGAAAAGCAGTTGAAATAGAAGGCTTTTATCAACTCTCCTTGAAATCCTTTGATAGTCATGTATATCTAACACCCCATACAACCTAAAAATATTTCTTGGAAATTCTGCAATATCTTGTGAAACCTATACTATTACCCGTATCCTCTCAATGTTTCATCAAACGACGTTTCCACTTGAGCTGTTGCATTTTTTTTTCAACGCGTACCGCAACTCTTTCAATTTCCATGCGTGTAGAGTGAGGGTGAAGTTGATCTCTTCGAGCATATTACGAGTGCGGCTGAAACGCAATTTTTTTCCAGCAAAAAAACATAAAAAATTAGGTATTTTAAACGTGAGCATCGGACGAGCAGAAATGCACGCGCGCGACTCTCGAGCCACCCTACGTGCTTGAAAAATGACGCCAATTTGAGCAGTCGGTGAAAAAAAGAGAACGCAACAGAGGCAGATCCGAAAACGAGCAAACCGAGCAATGTTCCGAGAAACTTCGTTTATAACGACGTTTATACATATATATTCCATATGAAATAGGGATTAATTATACAGTCGGAGCTATAGAATCGGTGAAATCACGCAATGCTAAGCAATTAAGATCGTAAAAAGGATTATGCCCCGGTCCATTAAGCTATTTCCTATAATTACTGCGAATACTGTGATTTCGTAAATTGCAATGATACGAGATTTGCCGATACGTGCGCAGCTTTTAGGATCACGAGGATGCGGAAATGGAAGTCGATACTCATAAGCGGGTTTATGCTATGGAAATTAGAACCTGTTATTTCGATTAAATTTCAATCGATTATACATCGCAGCGTCCGCGCAACGAAGTGGGAGCAATACGAATGAGTAATCTAATTAGCATCATATCTCGCGCAAGAGTTAAGTAAGTATCGCGTTTTGCACTTGTATCGAACTTTTCATCGATATACTGCTGAGGAATACGCTGTTCAACGGTTAATTTTCCAACGCGATGAAAAACCATCTTTCATTTGTGCATCACGCGTTTGCAAATCATATTTTGCAAATCAAATTTTATTCAGTCATTGTTTTTGTGTTTCTTCACTGTCATCGATTCATTTCATCATGCGTGTTTTCCCAACATTAGACCGAATAACCGAACCCTAGATTCGTTTATGATTTCATGCACATAAGCATGACCAAACTTACAACTACAGCTTAGAAAATAAAGATGAAATTTATCATTATCGAAGCTTATTAAGACAGTTTTGCCAACAAAACTGACAATACCAGCTTACCCATAATACCGTATCATGGCCTATGCCAACTCTGCAGCTGCCATCACTTTCAATACTGGACAATAAAGTAAGGAATATTGAATACTATAAATCGAATAATCAATTGATTATTAGCCGACAGGTCGTGATAATGATCGCTAATGCACCGCAACACGTAGAGAAACAATAACTCGGGTAAGCCTCTCTTGAGATTGCTGCGAGCACGAGGGAGCCAAGGTCTGATCGAACGCGGTCATCTTCTACTTACACTGCGGCGAGTAGCCGTCTTGACCTGTGCATACGCAAACTTCGGCTGGCACTTGCGTGTCTCGGTTCGTTATCGGATTACCGACGCACATTGGCGCCCAACACTACCAGCGTTAACAACAACAACAACAACAACAACAACGACAATAACAACAACTACAACAACAACAACAACGGCAAAAGCAGTAATCCTAGGGGGAGAGCATTAACTTGTGGGCACACAAGTAAATTAAGTTCGCGCGTGATTAGCTCGGCAAGTATCGGCATCCGATTGACGTGCGTGGAATCCTACAGCGCGCACCGAGAGAGAGAGAGAGAGAGAGAGAGCTCTCGAACAACAACAACAGCAGCACCAGCAGCGGAGGCGGCGGCCCGCAAAGCCCCTCGCGCAATTATTAATTCGCCGAGGCAAGAGAGGCGCGCGCGCGCATACATATTAATGGATTATCGCTCGGGCTCCGCAGCGGCTCTCCCGGCTAAGCGAGCTTTATGATTTTCGTTGGTCGCGCCGCTCTGAATTTCGATGCGCGAGCATTTTGCGTTGCACGCCTCGTATATGTATATATATGCGCGATCGGCCCCGCGTGCCTGATTAGAACCGCCTCGCGTGTCGCGGCTCGTCCTAAACAGCTGTTGCGCCGCTGTCCGCCGGGCGTTTCGCCACCCGATAATTCATACCGCCGAGCTGCCGTCGTTGCCGCTGTTTCGCGAACGAATGTTGCCCGGTATTTGGAAATTCGTATGATTTTACGTAGAAGTGCGCGATTCCGAATCGACTGTACTGTTTTTACTAATTGGAAATTCCGCGTTGATTCGCTGTGCGCGTGCTCGCAGATTGTTTCACCCGCGTTTCGATGGAGAAAGTTTATTTCACGAGGCAATGCGTATATATTACGCGGACGTAAGAGTGAAATATTTGTGCTTTACATGTAGGCATTTTGTGATATCGAAACAACTTTTCAACCCTCTTAATTGATACTCGTATTGCAATTCTGCGGATAAAATTCACGCATTTATATTTTGCTTTTGCTTTCTCAAAGAGAAAGCTTTTTTTATAATGGTTGAATATTGTTAAAAATTTGCGTGCAAGAGTATTTTTTGACATGCTGGGTTCTTTTTCATAGTAACCCCTTATTTACATTCCTAAGGGAATATGAAATGTTCTAGTACTCCCAATGACAAAGGAAACCATTAACTAATTAAAAATTTTTTGGACTAAAAGCTACTTTTCACATACTATTTTTCTTCGTGCAAAGCCTTCTGTACAAAGCATACTGTTAATGCAGTTGGCAGCAGCGTTATTATACTTTTGACGCGACACAAGGATTAAGAATACGTTTGCTCGTCTCGATTTTGAAGGGCCTCTACCATAGATATCAATTCTCACAACAAATTAAAGCCTCATCAGAATTTATCGTTTTTTCATGGGTATTCGCTGCTCTAGATACACCAAGGCTCGAATATAATTTCATAAGACTGATAATTGAAGAATCGAAAATCGAGGACAAAAGGTGTCACATTGCTTTTTCATCTCACGTATGCGCTACGTCTATCGAACGATCGCAGGGGGTACCGAAACCCCCACCTGCGAATCCGTACTGAAACAATACGGTCAATCGAGGGCAAAAAGAGACACGGCGGCGGCGGGGCAGCCAGCGTTCAATCCCTCCTCCCACATCTGCGGCGATCACGGGATCCTGCGAAACTGCAGATATAGCAGGGAAGTTGGCGTTTCGGGCTTTTGGCAGGCGGCGTACGCGAGCCAGAGGGAGGGAGGGGGGGTGGGGGTGGACTAGAGTGCTGCCGCATTGTTCGCGTGTATTTTCGACGATGCGTCGTTAACAAAAAGAGCCGCTGGTTTTTCTGCCCGCGGATAATCGAGAACCCGGGCGATTATCCCCCCTCTCTCCCTGTCTATCTATCCCTTATCTGCCGGCGAAATCCGATTCGGTTAAATGCTCTATCGCGGCGAATGCGACCGGCCCTCTTTTTCCCCCCATTCATCCCGCGGCTCTCCTTCATGCGCGGCACACACGTGCGCCTGCATAATACACGCGTCTTTCCGTTGCTCCAGTTCTACGGGCGAGCAGATCAAGCGGCGAGTTAATCGATTCACCTCCACTCTTTCTCCGTCCGACTATTCTTTTTCCACTCGCAGCGGTGCAATTTTTTTCCCTCTGCCCCGGCGCGTTTCCCGTCCCGAGCTTTTGTCCTCTGCTTCCTTCCCATCCCCGCCCCACCGATCTCTGCTGCCGTCGAGCCTTTTTTTCCGAAAAACCGATAATCACCGAATTTCATACGATGATATCTCGCAACGGGGACACGATCGGGCCACCAGGGTCTATTATTCCTCGGTGCAGCAAAGCCTTGTTTTCATCCGAACAACAGTCGAAATACACACGGCCGTGCTCCCGTTTTCCTTTTTTTTTCTCGCTGTAATCTGCCCTGTTGCATCTCGCTGTCGTGTATACGCGGGTGTGTGTATATGCTCGAGAGGCGATCGCTCCGATGAGGTATTTTCGGGAGAGCGTCGACTCTTTTTCCCCTCCTCCCTCGCCGCGAATATCCAGCTTTGCCGAGCTATCGAAAAACATGTCCCTCGTTGTTTTTCGAACAATCTGGGACACGTGGAGACGGCGCATTGTCGAAATTGTCATTCGCTGGAGCCGCAGTCGCGCTTGGGAGCCTAGCCGTCATCGAAACGCGCGACCCAATACACGTGTTTTCGGAGCGAACGATAACAGCCGCGAGAGGTTCGTTATATTTTCTAGCCTTCTCCAAAGACACTCCCGTCCGGTGTACACGCGTATAACGGAGGGACGAACTGGAAACAATTGCGAGCAAATATTTAACTCGTCGCACCGACGTATAGTCACGAAAAGCCAATACAATTGACGCGCGGCCAATCAAAGTCTGATTCAAGGAGCCGCGCGGATGAATATAAAACACCGCTGGCGCTGCCAAACAATTCGAGCAGCAGCGTTTAATCACTCCTCCAAACATGCCCCCCGCGAGCCCATCGGGAATTCCACGGGCATGAAAATGTTTGCAGTTGGAGCGGGCAAAAATAGAGCATTGTACCGGCGCTGCGCCGCGGCGCATTACACATCCAATCCACGCGCTCGTTGCCCCCTCGCCAACACACACACACGCGAGCTCGCGAAAAATACCCAAATAAAATCAGGTCAAATCCAGCTCACGCGTGCGACATACAAAACACGCGCACCTCCCGTAGCCCGATCGCCAGCTCCGATCGCCCGTTGTTAATCGCCGAGTAACAAGTCGCCTCGTCTCCTCGATGGATAGTATATCGACGGCTACCAGAGAAGATAAGCACGTTTCACATCTCACCAACAAGTACAGCGCATGCATTTCGCGAGAGAGCCGTTTTGCTGAGCTCGAGCTATATATATATATGCAATTGATAAACGCGTGCTCCAATCGCACGTATACGTGTTCATCGTAGAAATTTCATCGTCTAAAACTGCACGTTTTCTGTGAAACTTTGGAAAATCTGAGACCAAACCAGAAAAATTCTTTCTTGAATTTCTTTGTTGTTAGAAGTTTGAGCAATTTTTTCAGTGGAAAATTTGACAATCGAATCGAATCTTCAAATTCTTAAGCCTCTCGCGATATCATGGAGTTTCAAGCACTTGTTGTAATCGAGATTTTTCTCACAAAACGTGCTTATGTTTCCTGGGATATTATGAGATGGGGAGTCTTATATATACCGGCATACATACATGCGCGCCGCGCTGGATATAATTGCTCTCGGCTCGAGAGAGACAAAAAATTGATGACCCCAACGAGGAAGACAGTTGCGCCCACAAGCAGCATAGACCGAGCCAAGCCGGATTATATTGGGATCGGCGCGCACTGATACATAGGCGGCGCGTGCTGCCGAACCGGCCCGCGTCCCTCCCATTATGTCAGCTCCGGCTCCGAATTACTTTTATTAGACGGCTTTCCAAACGACGAGGGTCGCTTTATGCTTAATAAACGTATAATCTTCCCCGCCACTCCAATCGACCGACGACGGTTTTATGAGTCCACGCGACTTCTATATGTAAGTATATACGACGTTTGGACGTCAATGCAATCGGAGGTAAGAGCTGTTTACCCGACGGGGCTTTGTTTGTTTCTGGCGGGAAAATATGTAATATCGATCTTGGATTATCCCGTGATCCAGCATAAATATACGGAAATTCGCTACTTCTCATTTGGGGTCGGGATATTCTCGAAAATCAATGGATAATATTTGAGGTGCGCGGGCTACGTTTTTTTCCTCGTTCGACTCGAGCCAAATTAACGCCATCGCAGATATTTTCATTGGAAGCCCCGATCGAAACTCTCCAAGGCGAGTGCATTAGTCGGTTTAATCTGCATATTAATCGGGAGGCCGTAAGAGGAGGAGCAGCCGCGCGCGGCTATTATGTTGATATTACGGCCCGAGGCTTTTGAAAATCAGCAAAAAGCGCTCGACTAATGAAGGGGGCCAAACCTTGCGATAGCCGTTCTTCATCAAAATCTCCTGACGCTCAATTAAATTCACTTATATTCCCCGAAGCCACTCGAAATCCTTGAATCCCCTCCTCCCACCGTCATATATATATCCACCCTATCGTTTCACATGATTCACTGATCGGCCCTGAGCATCGCTCCACTACACTATCCTGACTATCGCGCCCGGCGCCAGCGAAACGTCCAATAATTAGACTAACGAAGCGGAAAAATTGTTTTCTTGCCCGCGTACACTCGACAAAGCCCCTTTTCGATATCACACTTGTATATATGTATACACGCGTGTGTGCACGTAATTTAATAAAGTCGCCAAACATATATCGAAGGACGAGAGTCAGAGAGAGAGAGAGAGAGAGAGAGAGAGAGAGAGAGAGAGAGAGAGAGAGAGAGAGAGAGAGAGAGAGAGAGGAGAGAGAGAGAGAGAGAGAGAGAGAGAGAGAGAGAGAGAGAGAGAGAGAGAGAGAGAGAGAGAGAGAGAGAGAGAGAGAGAGAGGAGAGAGAGAAGAGAGAGAGAGAGAGAGAGAGAGAGAGAGAGAGAGAGAGAGAGAGAAGAGAGAGAGAGAGAGAGAGAGAGAGAGAGAGAGAGAGAGAGAGAGAGAGAGAGAGAGAGAGAGAGAGAGAGAGAGAGAGAGAGAGAGAGAGAGAGAGAGAGAGAGAGAGAGAGAGAGAGAGAGAGAGAGGAGAGAGAGAGAGAGAGAGAGAGAGAGAGAGAGAGAGAGAGAGATAGAGAGAGGTCTGGTATCCCGAAAATATCGGCCTCTCGAGCCCCGGTCAGTAGCTGAAGGGGGAAAACAATGAAATCGACATTCGGACACACACACACCCACACACCCACACACATAGACACACATACACACACGCGGGCGTGCAGGCGGATGAAGCGAGACACATACCGCCGACAGGCTGCGACCGATAAAATCGTCAATTTCCCTCGGCTACCGCTTGACCCGCGGGCGAAAGGTTTTCCTCTCTGCCCGACATCGTCCGCAGCCGTCGGCAAAGTAAGACCAATCTCCGAGAGCTCGCTCCGCCAAATACTACCCGCCAGTGTACACCGAGCTATTCGGCCTCTCGAGTGTCACAGTGTGTATATCGAAAGTCACACGGCTTCGCATCTCTCATTATTTGCGTCGATATTTTTACGTGTTTTATACGAGATCGATTCGGCGTTATTTCAACTTGACTCGTTGTTGATTCCTTTCGATAGGTATTTGAACTTAAACATATACTCACGTTTTGTTAGCTTAATGGGATACGGAAAACAAAAACGAGAACCCGCATAAATAATAGGTGGTATACAATTGTTACTGCGAGGATTTTCTTGCGTGCTATATTGGTTGAACAAATAGAAAATTGAAGAACAAAATTACAGAAAAGCAAAAAAATTAGTAACAAATTATGACTTGTTCCACTTCATAAATCGGAAAATACTACTCGCATATTTGATTGGGAGAATGTCAACATTTTGAACAGCGAAAAAAGTTACAAGAACCGACAATTTCGCTTTCGAATATCATAACGTAAATCTTCGTCGTCAATTTGAATTGAACAATACATAACTGTTATTATATTATTTACCAAGAACTATTCGCGACCCTCTAAACATCGTTAATGTCAAGTGTCATTTAATAAATATTCCCTTTTTACACTGTTTCGAGCGTTGCCACGCCAGGCTATCGAATTCAATCATCTAATTCGAAGTTCGGACCATTGCCCATCGATTGTTTCAACCCAAAACGTCCCATATGTACACCTGTGGCCCAAACGGAATTCGCAGGGTAACGCAACGGACCAAAGCCCCCGAGCTATTCGACCAATGTAATCATCCCCTCAGCCACTCGAGTCGTCGGGTCAAGCGCAAAGAAGTTGATGGATATATATGCGCGTGTGTGTGCAGTGGTGCGGGCGAGCCGAGACAGTCGAGCTGGGACAAGTCGACTACCTGCCGGATGATCCGTCGACTCGAGTGGATTACGATGCCGCGTCGAATAATTGGGTTATCTCAGCGAGGCCATCGGGGGCACCGAGCTCCCACACAAGTGTGTGTGTGTGTGTGTGCTTCACAATATTCAGTTTGTCGTGTTTATCCATCACGCTCTAGTTTTTCATAGTTTTGTTTATCTGCCGCTTGTCACTTCGAGTTTCGTGCAGTGATTGCCGTACGGATACATATATACACTTGCGTCATAATCGTCGTCGGGTATGTTCGTGCAACAGACATCTCTATCAATACATCTAGCTGCGCAACGTGTAATGTACTTCTAAGTTATTCAGAGGTCGAACGAGCGAGGGATTTTTTCTATTCATTTCAGTTTGTGTGGACTGCACCTGGGGAGCAGATACGTATATAATTGCCGCGAAAAGCGCGAGAACTGGGACTTAGAAATTGCCGAGATGAACAATAGGCTCAAGCAGGAGATGCAAGTGCTGTTGCTCACGTTGATCGAATTCGGTGCAAATACTGACAACTATAATATTACAGTTGATAATTATTTATATAAACTGTCAGGTATACTCAACCTCAAACTGACCCAAAAGCTTCGACAGTCTATCAATTGTGTATTTAAAGTACGGTGAGAAATACGAATAATCAACCTACAGCCCTGTGAAAAAAAATCGATACTCATTGGCGTGTACCTCAATCATCGCGGATGCAAGATAGACTGTAATATTGAGAATGTACATCAAGCCAGTGTTGGATAGTAATAAACGTATTTCAAATAAAGAGATTTGAAAGTACAGATATTTGTAATTAGTAAATTAAATACACGTAATAAGATGCAAGTAGTTGAAACACATCGTATTTAAATGCTCTATCACAAAGGTACATGTGAAATTAAATATCTTGTATTTTGTGTACACCCAATTAATTAAACACTGAATTTTCCGATCCCTTCAGCAAGCTATTGGTTCCTCGTATAGAAACGAATCCGAGACGATTAAAAGAGCAGCGTATAGAAGAGGAGCATCAGCCATAATTGCCCCCGTCAATCCTCCGCGAGAGGAAAAAGTTCGAAGACAAAGGTGGGCCGGGCCGTTCGGATATACACTGACTCGGTTCCGCTTCGCACTCGAGCCATTCTCCGCTCTCGCCTTCCGCCCCTTTTATTCCAGACTTATATCTAAGGCTGCGCGAGTACATTGAGAGCTTTCGCTGACCGAAAAGCACAGGCCCCGAGGGCGGAACGGACGAGAGTTATTGTTCTTCCGCTGCTTTTCCGACTTCGCCTTTCCTTTTTTTCCTTCCTGCCTGCTGCCCTTGTTTTGCACTATCTGCTCGTGCAAGTGCGGCCCAACGTCGGATTTTAGGGCGAGTGTCTCGGTTGGGATTCCGTCGGCGCTATAATTTTGGGTCTAAACGCAAATTTTTTGGATATACGTGTCGGTTGAATATTAACTTCGAAAGAACACTCACACGCCAAGGAAGAGCTAGAAATAGAGACGCGGAAAGAATGAAAATTGAACGTTCCGATGGTGTTCGATACGATAAGACAAAGTTTTCTCCTCAAAGAGCAGAGTGTCTGACCCGAGCGTGTATTTTCTACTTACCCCCTGTTCAAGTAGCGTTCCCCGTATATAGTACAGGGAGAGGAGAAATGCGTTTATTCTGACTTTTAACAAAGTGATCTTTGAAATTGAAAACTTGTAGTATCAATTTTCTTTGTTGCGCGGCGACGGAATAACGTTACGCAGCCGCGGCAATGAAAGTATAATGCGCGAGAAGCCGAAAAGAATTGAGATTGATCGAGGAATAAAAATGTACATGATAACGTAATCGATACTAACGCGCCCGCCCGCTCGCGCGCGCTGCGATAATACGAGGTAAAGGAAAGCAGTAGCCATCAATTTTACTTTCTCTTGACACGCGAGACTCATTAAAGCCAGGAGGAGCCCACCAAGAAAGATGACGAAAATTTCTTTGAAAACCCCACTCCACACTTTCCACGTCGACATTCCATATTACGAATTAAACGTGGATTTATGATACTCTCGTATATGAAATTGGATAATTTCGATCGAACAGGCAGCTCGAGAGCTTTCACCCTGATTCCAGAGGTATTGAAACGCTAGGTTGGCTCGTTTGCCCGACATTTCACCGCTGATACAAGCCCTTCAAATGAGATGACAATATTTCGTCGACGGGACGGCTATGTCAATGAATGGCTCTCGCTGTGAATATACATATATATACGGCCAAGAGTCGAGATGCCGTTCTCGGTCATCTCATACAGGAAAAAAGCAATAAGAACATGATGAAAGCGCGGAAAGAAAAGCTCCTTGGACGCACCGGATGTCAAGTTAAACTCCGCCAGACTCTTCAATCCTATCCTAGGCACTCGCGAATATTAGCATGAAAAAGGAAAACGCCGAGCCCAGGGGGAAAGGGGAAAAAATAATAAAGAGAAAAGTCGGCCGGGTAATATTGAGGGAAGTTCAGGGCTCGTGCGCGCCTCTTGACAATCTAGTGATATATATACAAGCGATTCCGCCTCTCCGTCTCTCTCTCTCTCTCTGGTAATATCGAAGCGCGCAAAACTTGGATGAAAGGAAGATGGGAAAGGAGAGAGAGAGAAAGGAAAAAACAGGAGGAAAATGCGGGGGCAAAGTCGACGCTAATTGACTGGCTCGTCGAGGTTGGCGAGAGGCCGTTTCTCTGATCTCTCCCCCCCCCCCCCGAGAGATGATAATAATTCACAAGATATCCAAGCGATATTGACGAGGCCACGAGCTGGCCGCGTCCAACGCGACCCGTGGCGGCCCCTCGGCGAAACATTCTTGCGTTGCTCCACTCGTCGATCCGCGCGGCGGTGCTTGATCCAGATTGCGATCTCGATGCCGAGCTAATTAAGGGAAAAAAGTAATTCCGGCTCTCTCGCGAGGGCGTATCTTGCGCTCGATGATTGTCGACCCAAACGCAAGTGCTCGATCTATATTCCGTTTGGTTGACTCGCACAAGTGGACTCGTTAACACGAATTTAGAGTGAATAGACGAAACCTATATACACACACACTCGCGTACACGCGCGATTCGACAGTGGCGACGGATATATAGAGCGCAGCTGGTTAATTACAATGCGAACGGGGCAATTTAGCGCTGGGTCACCCGGGTAATGCAGGAGCCCGGGGTGTATCCGGGCCATTTAAATAAGTGGAGCCTCGACAAAAGAGAGATTGATTAACTCGAGAGAGCTGACCCGCTGCGGGACTGCACATACAGAGCTGGCAAACGTAGCTGACAGCGGGGCCAAAACGTCGGGTCGTCAAGCGAAACATCCAGCCGAGCGACCGGTGAGGAGCGGAGGTGAAAACTCGAGCCGCAATGAACCACGTGCGCGACAAAGGAGGAGCGACGCGCGAAACTATTAGCTGACGCTCGGGCGCCGGTCTGTGTGTATATACGACGTGCGAGGCAAGTTTGGCAATTGCGCAGATATGTGCTGGTGATTCCGTCGCGCGTACACACGCTGCTGTACTATACACCGCAACTCGTTGCGGCCGCGCCTCCGTACGAGTGTTTCCCCGCTCGCACGCGCCGCTGCGACAGGAGAGGAAAAGAATCACTGCAGGCATGACGGCGCGGATGAGCCGACGGGTAGAACTATCGGGTAGGAGGACAAGTCACCGACTGCGAAAACCCTTTTTCCTGTATACGCATAATTAGTTTCGAGTAAAAGGTTGCGTGGTGTGTGTATATATAGAGGCACGCAAGTCTAAGAAAGAAGGATAGTGTGGGTTTGCGGCGGCCTCGTCAGGCAAGTATAATCGAGAAGGATCACATTATTAAAATTAGGCAGTGGAAACGACGGTTCACAGTCAGTGCGTCTATTCGCTCGACTGTGCAGATGGAAACCGTCGTTTTCACTGTCTAATTTTAATAATGTCATTCTCCTCGATTATACTTGCCTGATGAGGCCAGCAAACCTACATTGGCGCAACGTTGCATTTACAAACTCGTGAGTTGTTTTTATTTAACTCCTGCTCCACAAGGATTAACAATATCATGTCGATATGATTGAAACAATCTGCATCTACTTGGAACTCGTGGAAATCCACTAACTGCAATCAGGTGAGCTTCGACCGGATCATGCTGGAAATGCGGAAATTGTGAGATGTGATTTTGTTCGTGAGGAGATTTGAATGTGTCATTTTCCCTCTAAAATTTGACTGTTCGTATCTTCGTAGAAGCCATAGATATACAAGGACATAAATTCAGTAATGCTCGGTTAGTATCTCAGCGGAAAATCATGTCACGTTGGCTAACAAACGACTTCAAATGTCACAGCTGTTCGGGCATATGAGAATACATCTTGAAAAAATTCCAGTGGCATTGTCGACCCAAATATCCCAATTGGCAGCTGTTGACACGTGAAAAAAGCAAAAAGCAAACCAAGTAATCGCGACGGGGAATTCTCCCCAGCCTATTGGGCCGAGTATTATTCCACAGGTAAATCCGCAAACGAGCAACGCCGAGGATAATGTGACCGACCGGCTGCGTCGTCGGAAGATGATCCCGAGATGAATTCCCAGCTCGCAGCCAGATCGATGGAGCATGCGAGTGGGGAGAGGCGCGCACGCGAGACAGAGCCAGCTAGAGCCGATCGGAAGTGGAGCGTCAAAGCTGCGCGTGGCTCGTCTACGGATAAGACAAAGAAGCAGAGCCGAGCGAGAAAGTTGTAGCGCGCCAGTATAGCGGCTCTCACAAAGAGAAAGAATCGTAGGGGCGCTCGAGTGCATTAGAAGTGCCCGCGGCTGGCTGGCTGGCTGGCTGGCAATGCGGGCTCGAATAGAAGGAGACGCGTCAAAGCTCGACTCCGGGGAAAAACCAAGCGCCGCGCGAGATCACAGGCACGGACTCGGGAGGCAAATGAAACGGCCGGCTATTGGGTCTGACAGCCAGGAATCCGCCCCTCCCTCCTCTCGTAGCGCAGACAATGCGGAAAAATCGAGGGGCCACCGCAAGCTCTGGCTTAATTGTGCCGCTGCGAATGCTCAGACGGATGGATCCAGCTCGTACAGGGTCAGTCGGCTTCGGCAAACTCCTCGAGTCACTATATGACGGCTCGTACGACTTGATCGAATTTTAAACTCGAATTCGCCGACGGGGTGTACGCAATTTTCGCACGAGTGCAATTTAATTGAACCGGGAATGAGCTGCGTTTTATGCTTCGAAACTAGTTATGGGAAGCAAACTGTTTGCGTGACGGAGAGATGATGTAATAAGTTCACAAAGTGAAACTGATGGAGCTTCTTTGTAACCAAGTCGAAATGTTAATTTGCCGGGGGGTATTAACAGACTTCCAACTTTCTTCGGGCGTCAAAGTCTTTGCTGACTTATATAGACTCTATATGGACTTCTTGGTGTGAAATTTTGAGAACAGAGGTTGGTTCTCGTTTACCAATTACTACTATAACCACGAGAGGCATTTTCCATCATAAATATTTTACATTCTTTGCATTTTTTTTGAATGACATACGAAGCTCTATTGAATTTTTTCCAGTGCAATAAGAGAGTATAATAATGAGCTCGAATCATGTCCTTTACGAGCGAGCTCGCGTCGTAGACCGCTACACAACGATTTAATATGATATAGCCACGGCCAATCGCTCTTGAGACGCAACTATATATATCAAACTAACCCTCGTTCTCTACTGAATCCAATTTTAATAAGCAGAAGTCGCCCGATCGATTGGTTCAGTCTCCTCGGACTCTTCGGCTGGCTCGGAGCGAAGCATCAACCGCTATACACACAGAGGCTGGCGAGCGTCTCTTTGAGGGATCATCTCAAACCTCTGGCCACCCAAGAGTACATAATCTGTCTAGGCCTGTTGGCGCAGTGCTGCCGAATCCATCTTCATTTCTTCGCTGATTTCTATCGAGTCGACGGAGAAAAATACCGAATTTCACCCGCACGTCCACGAGTAAAATTAGAGAATTTACATACATTCTAACAATAATTTTCAAAAATCACGTAACTTTGAAAGTTCCACGAAACTAGAACTCTTCTCTAGAAAATTGTGAAGATCCGTTGTTAAGAGAGCAAATTTCGGAAGACGACGTGAAAAAAACAATACGAGACGTAGTAGCTCTTGAAATAGAACGTGGAAAAACCATTTGTTCTCTATACCAATATCGACTGTCATCTGATAACAAACAGATCGAGTAGCGGCCGAATTACAATATATCTCGAATGAATCTAGAATCAATATCCAATTACACCAAACAGCCATTGCGTCACATGTCTGTTTCGTCCTCTCACTCTCTCCCTCTCTCTCTCTCTCTCTCTCTCGAATATCGTTACAACGCGAACGCACTTGATTGACAATCGCGCGATACATTATGAACGTGGCGTCGGCGGCGGCGACGGCGACGGTCTGACGTGCGCGCAACAAATGAAGTAATCGAAAATTGAGCTATAGCTATGTACAGGGAGGGAAGCAGGCGAGCACGGGTATACACTCGCCGGAATCGATCATTGTCAAGCTGCGGATTATCAGTTTTCAATTGCTCCCCGTTAATTAACAGTCTCGCACGCACCAAAGCAGCAGCTGCTGCTCCGCGCCCGAGCGAAAGAAGCCGTTCTCGGCTGAACGCGTGCGCGCACATATGCCCGGTGTCGCGCGCGAGCGTCGAATCAGACAGCGGAGAGGAAATAAGTTATATCGTTATATGAGTTTGCGTAGATGTACTCAGCATATTCCTCCAAAAGGTGAGTCGGAATACAACAGAAAGCCCAGGTGCTCCACCAAGCGTATGAGTAAATTTTATTTTAAGCTATTCGAAAGTTACTTGCCCGCGTCTGGGACACCCAAATAAAGTCCCGCAAGCTGTTTCCTACTTGAGATGCGTATAATTCTGGTCGGTACTAAAAACGACAGCTATGCGGTCGTTGACTACTTTTCATGGAAAACATTAAAATTATTTCAAGGTGAGTAGTCGACGAGAGCATGAATTTTGAAGATTTTGGTAAAGACGAGAGTTATGAGCATCCCCAGCAGGAAACAGTTTGTGAAACTCAATTGAGTGGCCCAGGAATTTTTAACCTTACGGCAAATGATTTTTTAAAAGATCCAACTGAGGTTTTCAAACATTTTTTGAAATTAAGGATTTCTGTGATATTCTGACTTACTTTTTCATTGAAATACATTGAATTTATCTACATAGACCCACACAAAAATGTCGCAAAACATTTTGTGATCCATTTTTATTGTAATTCACAAGAAACATTTGTTCTCGGATAGATCTGGGGTTGTATGAAATCTTTTGTGGCTCAAATCGGGGGAGTTTGAGGCTCATAAGTGGGGCTAAAGGCTTGAATGTAAGAGCAAAAGGCTCGAAAAGTGTATGAAATATAAATTCAAAGTTTCTCTACTGAGCTACAGTGAATGAATGAATATACCGATAACCCAAGTGAAATAATTATGCATAAATTATGCCTCAGGGATTATGCGTAAAAATGGACTGGCTGATTATCCAGGCTTAGTTCGTATGAATACGAGTTCTTTGCTCATAGGATTAAAATACAATTTACCAAATCATTCGATCGTATACAAATATTTGGTATGAAATGTATTGAATAAATCAAATACTAAATATAACTGTGTGCGTAACACTCGGATTAAATCGCCTCGTTCCTTCGCCCTCTTCTTCTTTTGTCGTCGCGTGAAAGAGAAAAATCAATTGATTAACCGGCTGAACGAGAAGATCCATATTTACGAGCCAGCTGATAAAGACAAATGGCGCCTGTGATTCAGGAGATGGGTTATGAAACATCGAGGGACGCGAGTACGTATTTCGCGAGTGTGAGTCTTTTATATATGCGAAAAATGATCCAGTCGCGGATAACGAGAGGACTTCGAACTGGCGACGATGTTATTATTTCTTATTTGCGTAGCTAGAGCTTGATTACTGTACATTTTTATACACGTGTAAGTCGTCGTTCCGAGCCGTTTGGGTCGAAAATTCAATCTCGTTTATTTGTTTTGATTGATCGCTTCGCACTTGCATATTTAAACTTTGCGTGAATCAAATATCTTGAGAAATGTAAGCAAAATATTAGAGGTATCATTAGCAACGCAACTCTAGGAATTTTAATTTTTCAACTCTTGGCATTACACGCGGAAAACGTATGTTTGGATCCCAGCCAAGTCCCACTCAAAATGTGATTTTTAGCAAGTGCATGCTTGAGAGGAATTTTATTTTTAAAAATACTCGCTTCACAGCATTATCTTGTCGTTTCCGTTCTCAGCATTTGTTTATCATGGATACTCGAATCATACCTGAAATTTATTGATGAAAATTGGAAAAAATTTGAGAAAAGTTTCTTTAGTATCTTTTTCAAGTTACCGATACCAAAACGTAATCCACCCAGTATAGCTGATGATTGATAAATGAATCTATAATTTCTCACCAAAGCATGGTTTTGACTAATTTATATTTTAACATCGCCAACCTCATCGAGAAAGCAACATCGAATTGATATGAATGGATAAAAATACTGTCAGTCCGGCAGTGCCATGAAACTGAAGTGGGAAATAACGCCGTTCTTGATTCGATTGTAAATTAATTGATGACTGTGCGCTCCAATTAATTCGAATGAACTTTGTGGGATTCACCGGCTATCAATGATGCAATCGGTACGGATGGGTTTCATTTTATAGAATTAAAAAATCACAAACCATATTTCTACTGCTGGAGCCGAGCTGTGATACAATCAATCGCTTGAGAGTGAATTTCAATGTTCACACAGCTATTTAGGTAATTGGCCATTCAAAATTTACAGAGCCATGTTATTTCACGTTTGAATCCGTGAATCTCCACGCTGTCAGCGATTCCATTTTACATCTTGGAAATGTGAATATTGGAAGAAGTAAAATTTTTAACAAGGACCATCGATCGTTAGGGATTACAAAAAATCGATGATCAATTATTGATATTTTCATTTGACAGAATTTTGAAGTTCATTTGTCAACCACAAAAGCTCCCCTTATTTCAAAGCGCAAAAACGTTCCATTCAAACAGATCCAATCGTTCAAAAAAAAATTTTCAAGGTCTTTCTCCCGGGGCCTCCAAATTTCACCCGAATTTTCACCGCGTTTCCACGAATGCTACAAGCTTTAACAAGCCCGAACCGACCGATCATTTTTGATTCAGCAACCCGAAAAACGCACTCACTGAATTAATTGGAATGATATAATTTGACGTGTATGAAATTGCACCGGCGAGAGAAATTGCAACCCCTCAAATTGCATTGATGCAGATGTGTATATATCGTGTTTTTAGAGATATATACGTTGGACGGTCGGAAATTATTCATTGAATACATGGGGTGCCGATCGGATTTTGATTTTTGATAATACTCACCATCACTTGATTATCAGTGAATTATTCCCCTGAATGTTTACGATAGTATTTTCGTTCAATTAAAACATTGACGCAAGTATGAAACTCACAAATTATTCGTTACTGGTTCCAAAAAAATTTAAACCTTCCGTGTATCAGTTATTGTGTTCAAATCAGCTGTTTTAAAATTCATGCCTCCTTTCCACTTCTCACAGTCATTTGATGTGAATATATGAAATTCAATCTCGCATGCGATTATATAAATCAAAGGGATCACTTGCCATCAGAGCTCGATGAACTTCAATCAATTCAAACGAGTCATAATCTGGTAAAGCAAACATAATTACTGCCACAATAAGATTGGACAAAGAGGCGTTCGCTGCTCAACTGATCATCCGTTTCTTCCTCCCCGGCCATAACTCTTTCGTCAGCTGCGATTGCGCTCGGTATAACAGGGTACTTGCGCTCACGGGCAATCCCCGTTTAATTGGAGCGCTTTGTTAATGCCACTCCACGAAATGATTGACTATCCGCAGTTTCATTTATTTTAATCCAATTGAAAGGGAGCCCCGTCGCGGTCGTTACTCTGTCTGTTTTCCCTGTCTCGTTATACGCAGCCGACTTTGACGCAGCGTAAATACGCGAGAGAAAATTTTTCATGAGTATCTGTATATGCACGTATAGGAGCTTCTTTGTCCGTGTCGGTGTTTTGCCGCTTCTCTCTTTCCAGTTCCGAGAAAGAAGTCATGGAAATGAGTGACTCGCCGTGGTTGGATTAGCCGAGAAACGAGATTGCCCGCCAGCTCTGTCCGAGATCTGCACTTTTGTATTACGGGATTACAAGCTCCGTGGGAATCTACTTGAGTAGTCTTGCGCAAGTCTCGGGAATCGCTGTTCGGTTTTCTCGGGACACAAAGACATATAGAGAATTCAACGATCCCCAAGAATTCTAGAAAGTCATCAACTGGTACATGTTTAAATCCTTACTCAAAAGCGCAGAAGGCTCTATTCTTCTATTACATCCCGTTTCCTTTCAACTAAGAAAGAATATTTCATTGAAAAGTGAAAGTGGTAACGAATTGGAACATTCTTCGTCTTTACGGGCCTCTCTCAAATAATTCTATTCAATTCTACGAGTGCTCAACATTCCATGCGTTCTTCAAATTTGCCTTCCGTTGAGAAATTTCGCTGGCGTTTGAATTCAAGAATTCATTAAAATTCAAGTAATTGAAAAAAAAGTCTCCTTCCACTCTGGGGTAAAACACTCGAGTTACTATTGAAGCTTCTCAATATGAGAAGAATATTCGCGGTAATCCATCCTTGGCTTTCTCTCCAAATAATTTCAGCCCCCCACCACCTCCGAACCCTCGCGCATCAAAAACGAAGAAGAGGTTGCCGTCAAACGCATTACATCTGCACCGGCGAGTTCTCAAAAGCTCCCGCCAAAGAAGCCCGAAAGAGAGTCAGACTTAAGCGTATAAAAGTAAATATGCGCGAGAGGGCCCTGTGCGCGTACACCAGTATGCATTAGTAATGGACGGTCCGACGCTGGATGAAAAAACGGCATGTTTATAGACGGAGCTAGTCCGAGGGGTGCCGGACTGAAATTCCAGCCCTCGAGAGGAGTTCTAATATGCTTTAAACCCTCCATCCGCGAGCGTATGTACCGAAAAACGAACTGCGAGTGCGAAAGGGAAATAAAAAAGGGCGAGGAGCAGAGAGTGAAAATTATGTGGAAAAAAAGGTGCGCGAGAGAGCGAGAAACAACCGGAAGGATGCATAAGCATAGAGGGGCGAGAGAGACAGATGTAGAAATAAATATGCGCCAAGAGCAAAAATACTTTTGCGGTTCTGGCCTTTTAATTCTCTGCTGTGTAGCTAAATTTTCGTTTTCCCAAACGAAATTCAATGATACACAGAGGTATACTTTAATTCATGAATCTCGTCAATTTTTGCATTTTTACAACCGGAACATCTGGACCGTAAATTTTATTTCGGACTTTATTGGTTTGGGAAAATCATATAAAGATGATGAATTTGGTCTTCAAATTGTTCAATATTTCAATTTCATTTCTTTCGTGCAGGGGAGATTTTGAGATTCCATGAAATTACAACAAGTAGGATCATATATTCCATTGAATTAACGAAGGAAGATAAACTTGGCCATAGATTTTTATTACCGCTTGAAAGTATGTGTAATACCGTGTGTACAGCAGTCATAAAAATGTATTTACGAGGTGTTTAACTTTATCTCGGCGGCTTCAATAACGCAAAATAAATTGGCACCAAGCCATTGTACACACACGGTAAATACTCGGCGTCCAGCATCTCTATCGATTTCTATGGTGAATTTTATATATTTTGTAAAACCAAAATCAAATTGTCGAACGAGCGAGGAAAAATGACACGCGGGAAACCATATACCCGTGGATACAAATGAGCCGATGTTGAACGAGCATTCGGTCCGACATGCGTCCACGGAGCCGTCTATCCTCTTTGTCTTCCTGCGCAGTTTTGCATACTCGAGAGGGAGGAGTAGTTACTTGGTTACAACGCGAACGCACGTTTGTCTTCAACGAGGGATGGAGGGAGCGAACGGCGGATTGAGATGAGAATACGTCCGTGTCGCTTCCCTCGGGTCGCTCACTTCTGCTTTCCGAGGCTAAAACGATTCCCTCGGTAACTGGAAAAGCTGCTGATGAGTCGCTCCTAAAAAGCCCCAGAAAGAGTTTGTTGAGCTGATTTTGCATCCGCCTACTATTTTCGCGGAGTGCGCGCAAATTGGAAGTTTTATCAGGTATCTGGTGAGAAAGTAAACGAGACTGATTTTCATGACTTCCAATGTCTAGTCTAAATGAATTCACGCTCCAATGCCCCTGCCTGAATAGATGCAAACCTTTCCTTCTAACTTTGCTTTAATCTCCACTTTCCCAAGTCAAAAAGGAAATACCAAACCTTCAACGGATTTCTGGTTGTTCCATTCCATTCGCATTCGTGAGTTTCTTATTTGCATCAACTTATCCCAATGCAGAATCTCAATGCTCGCTATATTTATCCTGAATGGGCGAACGATTGTTCTCAAGTAACATTGAACGCTCCTTGCACAAAATACGTGAAAAAACCCCTTCACGCTTCTATTGAAACCAAAATGGTTTATATGAGAAAATCATTCCATCAAATCATTATATGGTCAATGTCCAATTTTTTGCAAGTATTCAGAAAATAAAATATCAGATTGAAGGATGAATAAATGAGATAGACAGGTCAACAATAATTTATAAACAAATGCTCAGGTATATAATTGGAAGTAAAGTTCATCGTTTTCTCCAACGGTTACATTCAAAGCACTTGAAAAAAAAGTAGACTCTAGCTATTTGTTTTTCATGATTATTTAGAGGGACACACACACACACACACACATACAACCAGATTCATTGGAAAAAAATGCGCTCTGCTTCTAATTGTACTCGAGCGTTTAATTGAGGATTACTCTTGACCTATCTATCTCATTTTTATCCATTCTTCAATTTGAAATTTACTTTCCCGAGAAATTTAAGAGACATTTTACATGGACCATATAAAGATTTCACGAAATATTTGATGGACAAATTTCCATGAAGATCCTATGGAACCATATGCAATTCAATGAAAAGTTGAAAGAACTTTTTTTACGTGGGACGTCTCCCACGTATAATGAAGAACAAATATAGCGTCTTCCAATAACGAACTCTCATATTTCTGCGTCTCGCAGAAGCGATAGTCCTCGAAGGAGGTCCCTTACAGTCGCCTCCCTCCAGAAAAAAAGGGATCGCATTCTCACTCTATTCGCGGCGGAAAATAATATTCATCGCTGGGCTCTTAGTTAGGCGCTCGTGCTTGCTCACTCGTAGCTCGAGTCCCATTGCCGGCGAAGCGTTTCAGCTCTTTATTCGCGGGAAAGGGCCGGCCCGAAGACGGGGAAATAAAACTAAACGCTCATAGTCAATTAAGGAGCTCGAGGGCCGGGAGGTAATGCGCTCTTTGCCCGGGAACTCCCGAGGATCGTCAAGAAGGAATTAACGGAAAGAGGCACGGGGCGGAAGGAGGAAACTCGCGTCTTCCTTCCCGTTTGATTCCGTCGATGGGTGGAGAGGGGGGAGGGAGGGGTTAAACCTCCGAGCTCTCTTCTTTTTCCAGACGGAACACGACGCGTAATTACGCGAATTGAAAGGTAGGCGTTATGATGTCTCAATTATTCAGATGAATACAAGCGGCGAGGACGGAGATGTTCCTTATTTTCGCGGGTATATATAGATTGAGATGTCGCGGGAGGGACAGGAAGCTTTTTAACGTCCGCTCGCTCAGCGGGAGCTAGACAGCTCCTTTTCTCAAGTCGTTCCGACGGATTAGCAAGTTTAAAGCTCGGCGAAATTTTTTTGTCATCGCGTCCGGCCCCGACCCCTCGTATTAATTGCCCGCGCCGCACGATAAAATCCTCGGTTTAATTAACGCTGTCGCCGTTTCTCCCTTCCCTACCTCCTCCTCCTCTATCTTGTTTTGCATTATACACCAGGATATGATAACGGCGTATGAAGTAGACAGCGAGGAGTCGATTGATGAGATGGGATGTTTAATGTTTACCCCATGGATGATGCATTAGTTTAAGCTGTCACTTGATATGATTGAGCATTTTTTTTCCTACGAGATATAATCATTATTTGTACCTCCCGAGAAAGGAATAATTATCGTGTCGAATTCATTATACGGAGAAAAGGTAAAGCGTGGAATTGCTGCGACGGGATCCCGTAACGCTTCGCCGTTTTCTCTCTCTCCATCAAAATAATGACGCGAGATAAAAATTTGACCAATAAACTTGAAGCGCGTCGAGAGAACGGGCGCGCGCTCGACTGCAATCATCAATGTTTTCGATTCTCTTTTCACTTTTCCGCGTTGCGCCTGGGAAATTCGTGGAAAAAGATTATTACAACACTCGACTATTAGTCACGAATCCAATTAAAACTTGATTCTGCAAAATTGTCGCGCGGCATTCTTTTTGTCCCTGGTCGACCATCGCGCTGCTGCTGCTGCTGCATCCGGTGGGAAAAAATTCTCCAGCTCGTGTTCTCGAGTATAGCGAGAGCATCGAATCGAGTTCATATCGTCGAGTGCGCGCTCGTACAACTCTTTACACGGCGCCAGCACGGCAATATCCTCCGATACATGGCGCCCAACGTCGCGGCGGGTCGCGAGCTCGGAGGAAAATCATTCTCGAATTTGGAGATTGTCGCATCCGTCACCGGGCTAACGGGGTAATACACGTGCGGGTATACATGTATATATACGTGCGAGGGCGAGAGAGCCGGGCGGGGGCGCAGGTGACGTCGGGTCGCGCACAAAGCAAAGTGGCAATAACGTTAGCGCGGCGGGGAGCCGAGGGCGCGCAACACACGAGCTGCGCGCAGTAAATACCAGGCGAATCGTAACAACTCGAGCGCGCGCGCACCGAATTCTCCGTGCACAAGCAAGCAAGACAGAGTAGCGCGCACCGCCGCGACGACGACCAACTCGAGTGTCTAGCCCCGAGAGCCACTAGCCCCTCCCCAACTTATTTGCAGGGCTACAAACTAGCTATACTGCCGAGGGTTCTTCGTGTCCGTCCCCCTTACCCTCCACGTTCTTGTCTTTTTCGGCCAACAGACTTGGCTTCACAGAGAGACTTTTGTACCTCCAACTTTTTTTTGCCCTCGTTCAAATGTCCCAACGCGTAATAGCAGTGTCCGGGCGAACTATACTGGGAGCCATCTTGCACTAGCCGCGGAGAAATAGGAGAGAAATTCATTGAGTCAATGGACCCGCCACGATGGCTCGAGATAAACACCATGTGGTCGGGTTCTTGTGGAGAATTCAGGGACCCTTGAAAATTAGTAGTCTGTGGCTCGAAATAGTCAGACAGTTATGGGACCGTTTGCACCTTGTCTCAAACGCTCGAAAGAAATTCCTTGGAAAATATGGTTGATCCATATATTCGTCTTCCAAATAGATCCTTGCTGGGCATAAATCAAAACGATATTTTCAAACCGTGGAAGAGTAACACTCAAAGTGATCACATGCTGATTATTTTTTGGGATCAAGACTAGAATCAACGGCTGATTGTACTCGAATCTCAAAGACTGGTCATTGTTGCATCCATCCATTGTTAGAAATTACTAATCACTAATCCTACATTGAACCTTGAGCATTTTCAATAGATTCACGTCCGCTGAAAGCTATCAGATCCCAAAGAAAATATTCGCCCCTCCTGTTATAATAGCGGGCAGACTGACTCTCTCGCGGACACCACAGGCGATAGGAAAAAAGCAGAAAAAAAACATGAGCTTTTTCAATTACTAAAGGATTTCCAGTGGAAAAAAAACCGGCTCACCACATATCAATAACGAGCTCTGGATATAGGGGGAGGGAAGGGGTTGGTTCGAACAAAAAAAAAAGAAGCGGACGGTGGCTCGCGCGCGCCGGCTTGCCTTTATGCGCCAGCCTGCGGTGGACGAAAATGACCGATCGGGCCGCGCGCGCAAAACCAGAGCCCGCCGAACGTCATGAGCCATTATTGTCGCACCGAACGTTATTACGGCCGACGCGTCCGTACGATGCGCCGCTCGTAAACCAACGCTCGTTGGTTTTTTTTTCTCCCCCTCTGTTTTTTTTTTCTTTCCACCATTCGCTCGGACGCCGCCCGCGTGGGACTGTAAAATTTTTTAAGTTCCAACACACTTCGATACACGCGGGATGTACGAGTTGCCGAGCTCTTCGTTTTTATTTACGATTGCGAGGGGATATATACATTGTGTTCGCTTCTTTGTATTTTTACGGGCGCACTTGGTCGTTATACTCGGAATTTCGTTACGCTCGTACGGCAGCCACGCGGCCGAATGATAATGCACGTGTATATATACGTATACGCGTCAGTCAATTTATTGTCATTGGAGTATATATAAATCTCGCATGGTCCCGGCGATAAAAGGCCAAAGTCAGCGAGCTTTCGCAAATTTCACTCGGTATACGCGAGACAATGGGAATAATTGCCGTGCCACGCACAAAAGGTCTCATCCTACTGATTGAAGTCCGTTGTAGAGGGGGAAAAAGTAGGTTTCGGAGAAATTCGTCTAATCCTACGAACAGAGGCGTGAAACAATAGGCAGGAGTAATTTGCGGACGGTGACCACATATTTCACTGCTTTGTCAAGAGCTTTTTGCTGTACTTAACAAGAACGAGGGTCGTGCCATTGAAGAGGTTTCCCCTCTAATACCGCACGTCGGTCACCTCTTTTTTCCCTTTCTTCCTCTCGTTAACACCCCTCCATCGGAGCAGAGTGCATTTTCACAGGGGGAAGGGAGAAAACAACGAGAGCTGCAACGGCAAAAATGCCGATGACATTAATGAGCCGATGTCAAAATTAAAAAGTGATACTTCGGAGGAACGCTGTAACTGTCGGGTGTCTTACGGTTGACACGAGTGGGAAAAGGGGGAAGGGGTTGAAAATATAGTGTGGGACGCTGTGTCTCGGCGAACTTTTCATCGCAGCCGATTAAGTCGCCGCGCGTCCCCTTGTTAATCCGGCGCTCGAAAATCATCGCGAGCGCTAAGAGGGAGCCCGCTGCAGAAAAGTATAATCCGGATGAAAGGTGGAAAATCTCGTTTACAGCCTCGTGACGCGATTACGCCACTTTCCTCCGAGATTCGTCGACTACCTGCGCGCGTTTGTCTCTCTTTCCTTCTCTCTCTGTCTGTCTCTCCTGCTCGTCTAGCGCGTCGCCGAACTGGGTCGTTTAGATTTATGATCTCCGACACGGAGCACACAACGACGAGAGAATTGCGCTCACTTGGCACTCGTCTCTCTCTCTCTCTCTCTCTCTCTCTCTCTCTCTCTCTCTCTCTCTCTCTCTCTCATCTCGTCTTTGTTTTTCTTTTTCTTTCGCCGGTACGCCTCGCACCGAGCGAGTGCCATCTCCTCCGCGCCGAGCTCACCACTTTTTTTTCGCCCCCTTTTCTTCTCGTTCTCCTCGCCGAGCTCGTTCTTCTCCCGCTGACGAGACCAACGACAATCCGCGAAATAAGCGAGCAACATCTGTCAGATCCGCGAGCCGAGGAAAAATTAAGGAGGTTCCGCGGCAAGAAAAATGCCAGCCAGCCAAACACACACACACACACACCCACCCACGCTTGCGGGTTATGTATATACATACACACGCGAGCTATTGTTCGAGAGCTCGCTCGCCCGACCGTGAGTTCACGTACGAGAAACGCGAGAATAAACGAAATCTAGCTCGGCCAGATAAACAACGTTAACACGTGGATGAACAGAGCCTCCCCACCTCCCCCTCTCGCCCCCAACGTATCTTTCGTTCTCTTGTGTACCGAGCAAGAGAGTATTATGTACTTGCTACGGGAGACTATTGAGTCAAGCAGGTCGCTTTGAAATAATGGAAGTTTGAGCTCCGTGGATCTGCAGTAAATATCGAATTGAAAATATTGACAATGCCGTCTCGTGTTCTTCTTGTAGCGGTTTATTCGACCCATTGTGTATCCAAACGCGCATTGTTTCCGAATCGAATGGGAAAACACGCGGAAGGAAAACCAAACGAGGCGCTGCTGTAATAACCAGTGAGGCTCGAGTCGTGGAACTTTCGGAAACGAAAAGGTACGTGGAAATAAAATCGGGGAGTAGCGGATATATTGAATCCGTATGAAAATGCGAGTGTCTTCGGGAGGGAAAATGAATGGGATGAATCTGACTAAGAATGTCCCGAGGAGTGGCAATAAGCTTTGAAGCCATTGTACGATTCCGAGACTCGTCCAGCCGACAGAAAATCTGTCTTTCGCACCGCGCGCCCGAGATCGGGGGGGGGGAGAGACTGGGATGAAGAGGCGTTCGCCAAGCGAACGAGTAATAACTGTCTCATCGATAGCCCATGAAAATCTCCCGACGGCGCGGAAAACTAATTAAAGCGAGTTTGACGACAAAAGATCCCCGGCTCGAGCCACGCGTCGCCTGTGGCGATGAAACCCTACCACGAGCACAGGAGAAGGAGCCCGCCATAACCGGCTGTAAGTGTCTTTGTCAAGGAAAGCTTGGTGGCGGCTGCGTGACGCGATAACTCAACGATTTTAATTTCACCCAGCGCCCAGCCTATCTCCGGCGCCTCGCTCCTTCTCCCTCCCCCCCCCCTCTCTCTCTCTCGCCCACCTATTAATACATCCATAAATCGCGAAGCCCCAATCTGGATTCGCACTTGATTACACACCGGCGGATATGAGCGAGTTCGACTCTGGGGGGTCGGCTCGAGTGAAGACGTATGCAAAGTATTTTGCGCGATATGCCTGAACGATGGAATGAAACATTTTCAATGCTATCGTAGCCCAGCGACGAGGCAGAATCGACATGAATAATTAGCTCGGAACGCGATGTGAAATCTGCATCGAACTTTCGTTGATTTTTCATCCTCCCAGAGACACTCTATAATCGACTGTGATTACTTGTTTCTCAAACGACCAGATGAAATTTATGCCTGGTTGAGAAGATTATTTGGTTGGAGACTAAAAAAAAGATAGAATCGACGTGTTTCTCGAAGGCAGATGATCCTCGTGATATTTGTGAGTTTTCAATGCGAAGTAGCCATGGCATACACAAAGTCACCGCAGACGCCTATATAGCCGGATAATCTCGCGAGCTGCGCTGCTACCAATAATTTCACCGAACCCTTCGTGGAGTGAGGGACGTCGTTCCAATTTCCTTCTCTCTCTCTCTCTCTCTCTCTCTCTCTCTCTCTCTCTCTCTCTCTCTCTCTCTCTCTCTCTCTCTCTCTCTCTCTCTCTCTCTCTCTCTCTCTCTCTCTCTCTCTCTCTCTCTCTCTCTCTCTCTCTCTCTCTCTCTCTCTCTCTCTCTCTCTCTCTCCCTCTCTCTCCCCCTCAGGATCAGTTGGGTTCGCAGGCTCGCTCGCATATCTATATACGCATGATGGGGTTGACGCGACGAGCGAGGCGGGCGTATCTTGATTTCCGAGTGACTCCTTCGCTCTCTCCGATGCTGGGGATAGATCGGGGACACGCGATGATTAAAGTTTTTACGACGAGACAGACAGAGTCTGGTTCTAGAAGTAGTGTACTCGGTTGTACAGTATGCTGGGCAACTAAGCTTCTTGTTGACTTTCAACACGAATAACGCACAACCAGCTTCATCAATTGCAGCTTTGCCCGAGACACCGCGGTTATCGCACTCACAGGAGTTGATATCTCAAAGTGTTTCGAACGATTAGGCGAGAGTCATTCCACTCGATTGCTTTATTTACATATTAGTGATTTACCGGGTCAAGTTCGTACGACAAAGGATACATCGGAAGAAAAAAGTAAAGAAGGAAGCAACGAAGAAAAAGGAGAATAAGAAAATACGAAAAATATGGGAGGAGAACAATAATTGAATAACGAGTCGAATCAGCAATGGAAAAGCCGGATTGAATTTCTCGAAGCTGTCGTAGGTATTGCACGCGAATTTGGACTAGCTGCTCTAGATTGTTTCGTTTTATAGGGGGCCGCGTCGTTAATCAAGGGCACCACTAATTAAAGAGCCGCGGCTGATCCCCGAGTGGAGCTGCAATAGAGGGGAGGGAGGGGCGCAGGTGCGAAACAATCCGAGCCAGCCCCAGTCGTATCGGGTCTGCAATCGATGGATAATCTATTGGGAGATATACGTCGCGCGTCCCCCTGCTGCCTCCCACTGCAGTGAGCTCCGAATAAAAGCTAGTACTCAGGGCGTTAATCAAGCGCCGGACTTTTTACGACGTCTGGAGCAGAAGAAAAGGTGCGACGGACAAAGGGATGAGAGTCGAAGGTCGGGGCGAATGATCGAGTGAGCGATCGACTCTCGGCGGGGCCGAGTGCAAATACGGCTCCGAAGACGCCCGGGGAAAGACAGAAGGTGGAGCCGGCGGTTTCCGCTCAGGCGAGATTGGATTTCCGGCGTGGCTGGACCGGGGGAGCAAGGGGCCGCCGCCGCCAGTTACCTCGTGTGCCAGACAAGCGGATCCAGCCCGGACACGAGACACCGATTCGCAGCTTCACTTTGTTTTCTCCCCGGTAATTCGCTCGGCTTACTTTCCATTACCAATCGCGACTCTGCTTTTCCGTGTCTCTCTCCCCATTTTCCCCCGTTTGAATATTTCCCCGGCGCCTGACACGTACGTCTTGGAATTCTCCCAGGCGAATTTCGACGACTGGCGTTGTCCGCAGCAGAAACGAACGGTCATTCGAGCAATTCGATCCTCCGATTATTCAACACGCTCGTATTAGGTTACACTGTGTATTTATTGGATATAACGTAAGCGCATCTCGAGAACCAATCAATCGCCAATTTTTTCTCCGGCTTCCCTTAGGGCTATTTTCGTTCGGATCTCCGCGCGGGCTTTGTCGTAATTTCATCCGTACCGATATTGATCTCGAGGCCCCTCCAATGTCTTCTCTTTATTAAGACAGGAGAAATCCGCTTCGTTGTTCGAGACAACAACAACAAAAGTCCGAGCCGACGAAGGTATACGGAATTTCGGAAACGGCGCGAGAGGCAAGAGTGTTTTTGGGGGGAGGGCTGATATGTAAACGGGCTGTGGTTACTCAGCGCCGCGCCGAATGGACGAGCAATTTCCAAAGGGATTTATTGCTCCGGATAATTCGAGCCGGCGCGGAAGTCGAAATTTTCGAAGGATGGAAATTCGCGCGTATTTGCAATTTAGATTTATGTTTTCCTCGGGAGACCACTGCACACGGGAAATATGCAATGAGTGCGCTAATCACGGGATATCATTAGGCGCGTCGCTCTTCAAGACCCCCGAAAATTGCCTCCGCCGTTATTCATCTGTTTAACTAAGTAATGCTTCACACGCTTCGTGGATGATTTATAAGCCCCGCGACCCCCGGGGAGCGAAATTTCGATGTGGCCGCTTCGACGTTTTGCTGTCAATTCATTCCCGCGAGTACGGGGCCAGATAACCTTGTTTTCTTTTTTTCCGTTGTTGTTTCGTACCTCTCGCGAGCCGTTAAAAACTCAACGAAATAAAAAGCACGGCCGGCCGTAAATCATTCCCAATTTTATCCATCGAGCTTTGTGCCTCGGTTATAATTGAACGAAAGGACTGAAGGGATAGAGGGGAGGAAAAAGGAGCGCAATCGGAGCAATTACAATTTTTAATTATTCCACGCGGAAGGGGGTACAGAATAAAAAGAGCCTGCATCGACCATCGATGAAAGCCCACTCCTAGCCCTGCTGTACGGCAATTTTTCTTTGCAACTAGCTCGATCAACAATTTAATTCCGTGACCAGCGAAGCGGCGACCAGAGGATCGGGGGAAGACGAGCCAAATTACGAAATAAGAACCGGCGGATGCAAACTGAAGAATAAGAAAAAAGAAGAAGCTCCGGAAAGCAGTGAGAAAATGAATGAGTCTTCTTTTTCCACCGGCCCTGCAATATCCGATGAAATTGATAATACACGGGTCCGGCTTTTTGCTTGAAATGCTCTCAGTCGTGGGGTGGCTGGCCGAGCCGCATGGAAAATTAAAATCTGTGGACCACCCCAGCGCTTTGCTCGGCTAATTTTTATTGGCAAACGCTAAGCGCGGCAAGGTGTACGCTCGTATATCGGAAAGCGCTGAATCAAAAGATACCTTCGGTCTGGTTTGTTTTCCGGGGGCATACTACAGCCAGCTCGGTAACTTCCATTGAGATATGACTAAAACGAAAGTTAATTCGATTTGAAAGTAGTTGAACCCGAGCGATATTATGATATTGAAAAAAGGTACAATGATTAATCAAATGCTATCGTATCCAAGGATACTCAACGGTTTTTTCTACTCGAACCATATACGAATAATCGGGTCAAACCATCATCTAATCTCTTGTACATAAAGTCATCATTGCGTGCATGACAAAATATACACACTAGCTTATTTAACAGTTATGCTAAGTACAATGTCCCAATAACATGTAGTCTTGTGTATTTCCCCTCGTATAATCCCCGAAAATATCGATCAAGAATCTTCAAAAGTCGTACGTTTCCGGTGAATTTCGATATTTGTAGAAAAAAAAAACTAAAAAGACGTTTTTGAATAGAAATAAAAATTTGAATAACTGTGGATAGGAAAGTGGTTGAAGACTTCAGAATCACGATTTTTCACCAAACATGTTTTTCTTTGTCCCAGAAACTGGAGGTATATTTTTCACGCATTAAATGCGCCGCGAAATTGAGATGTGCTGTGTTTTATTAGTAAGGGCCCGTCGATATCACTGTTGAGCCAAATCAAAATAGCAGAGGTGCGCTGCAGTACGCGCGGCAAAGATCAACGAAGATTCCTCGCTGAAACAATTGGGTTTATAATGCGCAGTTGAGCCAACTCGTTAGAACTCGAGGCGAGATCTCATTAGGGAAACTTTTAATCTGCGTTCCAAGCTGGCAAACTCGCTAATAACGCAGTTTCGCCATTGGCTCGTCGAACGTTTCATCGACGTCGTCGGCTGTGCAGACGCGACTGCAGTCGTTCCCGCGACGTCGCGTGTCTCTCGCTCGCGACAACAACTTCCAAGAATCCTCGGCAGTTCCTTTCGAGCCTCGCGACGCGCCGATTGTCATGTATGAGCCGCCGACGCCGTTCAACCGACTGCAGCACGCTGAATTTCATTTGCCGAGGACAAAGACTCGCTTCCCTCTGCACACTGTCGTCTATGTATATATATACAGGTCGCAGGGCGACGGCGAGCGCGCGGGCGGCTTTCCGATCGATTCGCGGCGCGAGAACGTAATGATTCGCTCGCACGCGCCCGCTGCTCTCGCCGATTCATTATGCGCGACTCTCCTTTCGCCGGGGCTATTAAAGGAAAATAGACTCGGGGGGTAGTTTCTTCGCCTCGGCCCGAGACTACTTATACTCCCATTGTCGACGGAGATTTATGCCCCCGGGGATGGCTAATGGCAGAGACGGAATTATAAAAGTTTCGTCGCGGCCTTGTTTTGCTCGCTTTTGTCCCTCCTCGACTCCAGCAGCAGCTGTCCTATGCGCCATTCAGCCGATCGCGTGAGCCCGAGAGACGACCCGCGAGATATCGTCGAATTACACACCGTCCCTCGACTGCTCAATCGGTTTTAACTTTTACCGAAAAGACCTGCGCTTAATTCGAATGGGCGTCGGGACGAAGGAGTTCGATACCCCGGATACTCGATACCCCGGATGATTTTGATATCATCGCGATTTTAGATTCTTAAATATGCTACTTTTCGAATTTGAAATTTTGTCAGTAAATTTAACCAATTTTCATCAGTCATTCAAGTGACTGATCTCAAAATGGTTGAATCAACGTTTGACCAAGATAACATAATGTTTCTCAACTATTCCATACTCCAAAATTCAACGTTTACTGTATGAAAAAAGAAAATGGTATGCCGTGAGATAAAGTGTAAAAAAATTCATCTGAATAATGCAAGTTTGAGAATAATGCGGAGCATCATACCCGAGAATGCGCGAGCGTAATAAATGATTGTAGAGAATAAGCCAAAAAGAAAGGGAAAGTTCTGAAGAAAAAGCAGGGAGCTCGCGGGCGGGCGCTCGGGAAAAAATGTCGTGCGCGTTATCGTGGACGTTTTGCATATAAGCTTCGCTTCAACAAAGTGCAAGCTTTGTCTTCATCAAACTTATAAAGTGAAACATATTATCGCATTAAAAGTCATTTCTAAATTAACTCGCAATCTTTTACAATAGCCCTGTCGTCGTATTTCACGAGGTAAAAACTCGCGCCGCGGAAGGAGCTGATGTCGAATTTATTGGATTATCAACTACTTGGGAAAGAAAAAAATAAACAAACGAATAAAGTTCGAACAACGAGTGAAAAGTTTTTCACCGCAAATCAGACTTTAAGGTTGTACGAAGAGCGAGTAACAAATATAAGTGGATAGTTATTCTGTCGATGTTCCAGAGCAAGAATAATTTCCCATCAAAATCCCGCGCTTATAGTTTTCCCGAACGAATAATTTTCACGTTGCCCAAAATGTGCACTCAAAAGCAGCTTGGTCCAGCAAAATTTCTAGCTCGAAACTCTACCCGAGCTGCGTGTCCAACGTCGTCCCATCCCCATGCCCCTCCCCCCCAGTGTTATTAACAATAAAGCAGGAGGAATCCCGGGGCAGCGGGACGGCCCTGCAGCCGAGCCTAAATTCGCATACTCGAATTAGCGCGAGCTTTAATGAAACACGAGTTATGCGATGATAAAACTCGGAATTCCAGCGGGTTCACGGCGGTATAATATCGAGCTCGCGCTTTACAAAAGGCGAAAACGAGAGGGAAAGCCGGGCGGCGAGCTTGCGCGCGCGCGCGCGGAAACCCGACGAGCGCGAGCTCGAGGTCGACAAAAAAAAAGCAAACGAGGGGCGGAAGAGAAGAAAAAGAAGAGAAGAAACGGTGGGGGGGGCAAAAAACGGTGATGGGAAAAATGACGCGCCGTCGCGCATGCCTGAATGGCTTCGTTTTCGTCCAAGTGCAAGCTTTGTTTTCATAATCGATACACACCGGCACTCGCGCTCTCATTTGCCGCGCGTTTTTCTCTCTTTTTTTTGCCCTCCCCCCGTCCCGCGGGCCGCCTACTCTTTATGAGAACGTCAAACGCAGCGAAGAGGGTGTGCGTGCGCGTGGGTGAGTTCGCTTCGTAGGCCCATCATCAGCAGCGCCAGGGCAGAGGAGAAAATCGAGCGGCCGCGCGTAGAGCAGTGTCTGCGCGCCCTGCTCTTCGCGTCTCGAAGCTGCCGTGAGGTCGGAGAGAGGAGCGTGACGGGGAGGAGAGCACCAGCACCGGCGGTGTAATCGACACTTTTCGGCTTGACGATTTCAAGGGCCCCCCCCCCCCCCCCCCTCCGCGTCCATTCGCGACTGGCCTAGTTCCGTTCGAGAGCCAGTGGCAATTTGTACGAGCCAAAACCCTGACATCGATCTCGAGCCGATTCATTTTTTTTTTCACCCTTCTCGGCCGGATTTTAAGAGACGACCGCGCCGGGACCACTCTGTACACGTATTCAAATCGATTGAGCCTGCATACATTCTTTCGTAGTATACATCACTATAAAGTTACACATATAGTCGAATCGAATGAAATATGAACTGGGGCGAATTCTCGAGAAAGTAATTGTTCAGTGTAGCAACTGTATACAGCTGTATGTAGCGCGAATGAAGTTGGCAGATTTTATACACCAACAACCGCAGATGCACAGTTCTATTTTTTCTTTCAAAAAACCGTAGAATCTATCGTCAACCAGCGATATGTCTAAATGAGGCCTACATGCAAATAGAGAACCTTATGATTCAAGATACGAACAACCCTTAGAAAGTTACAAGCTTTTGCTGTGAAAGCCTTCCCAATTTTAACTGATGTTACGTCGAATTTGAACTCGACGGCGAGATAACTATTGCTAGCTATCAAGAGTCGAGGGAACTATAGGTGTACAGTATCTAATTATTACAGAATATGTATATGCAAAGGGAAATAGTTTTTCGATGAAATCGGTGCAGCGAGTAGTCATTCGATGGGCGATTTAATTTCGTCCCTGCATCAAGTATTCGATCTAAAATAGATTATGGCCGGGAAATAATCATCGAGCTCGCGAGCTTGGGGCAAGTACACTCGTTCCGGTGGATTCAACTGGCGCAAATTCAATGCGGAATCGCTCGGGAATTTCAAATTGGAAAATGATGAAAATATACACATACGAATCGATCCGGCTTAGCGAGACATCGCGGTAATATCATTCACTCCCGGGGCCGAAATTCGGTGGGGCACAACCGCACGATGAAGCAGTGAATTAGCGAAAATGAATAATCTCTCCATCATCAGCGCGCGGTTCTGCGCTTGGCACCACATGTATCAATCAAAACCGGGGGGAAAAAGGACGATCGAAACCCAGAGAGAGAAAGAGAGAGAGAGAGAGAGAGAGAGAGAGAGAGAGAGAGAGAGAGAGAAAGAACGATATAACGCATGTATATAACTGCCGAATTATACTCGCGCGCAACGACGTTGCTTGGGGAGCGTCCACGAGCGAAGCAGCTTGATCTCGGGGACTTGCCGACCCTCAGCTCCGCCCTCCCATGTGACCCAACGTAGCTTTTCACTCGACGCCCCACGGGTGCGACGCTGTTTTCTCGTTGAAGAAACTCCTGCGATTCGAAATGAATAAACAACGAAAGTAAAACGTTGAAAACGAGTTAAACGATTGTCGATTCCTCCGAAATTCCTATATTCTAAACCACTCGTTGGTTCTCGAGCTACCAGCGATAATCAGGTTGACAGTTAACTAGTAATACTAATCGTGTCTCGGTGCCGAAGAAAATCAACCGCCGCTGACACGGGCGGCGCGTGTGAAAACTATAGTCGAAACAAAACAATCTGTTGCGCTCGCGGCGCTTCGACCGAGAGGAGAAAAAAACATACGCCGCTGAGCTATCGCTCGCACGTCTGCGCGGCTTCGGTATCGAGCAACATAATTTGGAAAACGAACCAAAACATTTTCTTTTCGAATTTGTTGAAATTAAACGCTGCGAACGCCAGCCTCCCTTCCTATCTCCTAACCATAGGAAACCTGACTCGTGGACACTCCCTCATCGAAACGTGCGAGTGAAAGAACCGGAGACGGATGATTTGTTTTTGTCAGTATTGAAGCTCACGGAAAATTCGCATCTTTCCAAGGCTCGTAACGAGAGAGTAACTGCCTGCCTTCGCTTAATTGATCGATGCTGCCGTGGATGTGTGTGTGTGGGTGCGTGTATTAGTGAACTCGCCCGTGCGACCAATGCGAGCTTGTAACTTTTGTCGCTATCCCCTCGGGGGAGTTTGTTCAGCTCCGGATTCGATCAGGTGCAAAATGGAGCTCTCTTTTTGTTGGCAAAAATGTAATGGCATTGGAAGGATAAAGAGCCGCGATAGCCAGCTGGCACTGAACCGTCCGACCGAGTGTAGATCTGTATCACTGCGACTTTTTTTTCTCTCCTCATCCGCTTTTATATAAGGTAACTGTAACCAATTTGGCACAATCGTCAGATTTCGTATTTCCGGTGCTCTCTGAGCATCAGTCGCTCTTGGGTTATGTTGGGGGAATTAAAAGAAAATTTACGGTACCTTCCCCGCCCATTTAGCCCTTAAAACCACTCTCCTACAACACTTTGAAGTTTCGTTTACTCATTTTTTCACCCTTTTCTTATTTCACTTTTCACACTCAACCTAAAAAAACAGGAGTAAATAATTTTTATCTCTCAAAGTGTCATTACTCATTTTTGTGTAAAAACATCTCAGCTTTCGATTGGTCTCATCAGTTTTCCCAAAATTAATTTTGAAGCCACTCCAATTGCTCCTTTTCGCATAAAAAAAAAGTGAAGCCAATTTGGCACATTTTTTGATATTTTGTAATTCGCGCGTTTCAATCGTTCTAGCGGCGCTCAGATCAAGTTTTCAGTATTGAAACAAGATGATTGGTTCCAGGCGTTAGAGTACCGGTCATTTTTCACTCCAACCAGTCGTTTTTAGAACACTTTGAAGTGGAACACCGTTGAATTATCTATTTTATTATAGTAAGTACGGTAAGTTTCCTCTACCAAATTAGTATATTATCTTTTTTTTTAAATGTGGCTACTCAATTCCATGCAAAAAAAGCTCATCTTTCGATTGGTCACATTAGTTTTCCTTCAAATATTTCTCCACACTGTCAATAGAATTGGTTTTAATGAATTTTAATGAGCTCAAGACATTTTCATTGAGCAGAAATTCAAAATTATCATTTATTGTTCCTATTATGAGTTACAATTCTTCTAGTGGTTGGAACTGGCCTTTTTCTATATAGTACTCCTGTAATACTAGGATTACCGTCTATTTTGAGTGATTCAATCGATCTTAATTTGTGATTATGAACTGAGAGACTGAGTTAAATGAATCAATATTTAAGAGATAAACGTTACATTTTTATAAACATGTTACAATGATTTAAATATGTATTTTTCAGTTGAATGACGAACATTTTTAATAAAAATCAATGGAAACATGATTGAGATTTTATTTCAACACCAATTTGATCGTCCCTGTAGACCTATATAGGCTGTAACCAATGATTAAAAAATTGTGCCAAATTGACTACAGGTATGGCCAACTTGGCCCATTTACGTTTTTTTTTTAAATTGCAATTTTCAATAGGTTCAAGTAGTTGAATAATGATTATGAAGATGGTTTCTAATAGTTATTGAGCTAAGCTTTAAGATGCCGTTCGCAGAATTTTAAAATTCGAAGTCTATCATAGTCAAATTCGCAAATAACTCTTAGGGGGGGGGGCACTTTGGGTACAGTTACCTTATATCTATACGTTATATGACGTTTCGTCAAATTTACCAAAGTCGAAAGCTGAACAGATCTATCGTAAGTACAGTATTCCCATGAGGATCTGACTAATTATACAAACTCCAAGAGCTTATGGGAAGTAACGTAGCCTAATTATGATCAACTCCACTGCGGAGAGGTTTTTAACTAACTGATTGGAGCTTTAATCGGAGGAGCTCATCATTTCTTTATCCTTCCACTTTGTTCAATCGTTTATTAAAATTAATATACACCACTTCATTCTAGTTAACTCTTTCCCATTCAAGCATCAATAACTATCTTACATTTGTTATAATAGAATTTATATTATGATGTATCTATCTCTAACGCATCATTCATTTGATTCATAATGTGTCTGCAAACAGAGTTTAAAGTGTTTTTTTAAATACGATCAATCTTTCATCGCTCACCAGATAATCAGTCAGGTTAACAACGGTATGTTTAATATTGTTTGATGTAAAATGTATATGTCATACATTGGTAGGAATGCATGGGAACTTTGAGAAAGTCAGCCTGCATACGGGACAGATTTAGACTTGCGCTCGCCTTAAAGTAGAAGTAACCAAACGATTCTCCGCTGTACGTATACGCTTTGCATAGCACTTCCCGATAAACATATGAAGCGAATTGAACAAGTCGAAGTGTTGGCTGGATAAAGCTCACTCGAGCGAACAATCCAACGAACGAAAGTCATGAATAAATAAGCGAATAGTTCAATAAACGAGTGGATAATCAATGAGATTATCCGAGCTTGTCCTCAATCTAACCGGATCACTCGCGACGATTCGTCAAATACCTTTTTAGTAACAGCGAGATGAAAAAGAAACAACCGATGATCGGAATGCTCCAAGATTAATCAAATCCAGAGAAAAGTAAATGAGAACGAAAAAGTCAAGTACCCGTACACACACACACACACGAGTGTGTAATAGAAAAGTCGATCAGCGTCGTTGGAAAATATTGATCAATATCCCCCCCGGCGAACTTGATTAATTAACATTGTTTACCGTTCATCACTCTCGCGCCATCGAGCACTTCTTTTTTCTGTTCGCGCAAGATATAGCCGGTGAAAAGGGGAGGGGGACTGAATGTAACTTCTGTCTCATTAGCAATCTCGCGTATACACCGCGAACAGGAACAATACGCGCGTTCCCAATTTCTCATGTTTATCTCGTCGCCAATCTGGAAAGGTTAAAACTGTTCGTGCGGATCGAGCGTCATTCTGATTGTTTCGAATTAGACCGAATACCCGAGGAGCTTCTTCTCACTATGGCTGGCCCTGCGTTTCAATTTCTATCTCGTCAGCATATGAATTTGTCGCGTCATAATTGATAAAGCTCGTCCGGACCTGGGGAGTGCCGGAAAGAATAAAAAATCTACCCGATCCACAAATCAGCAGCAGCAGGACTCATACTAGTCCTCGTGGGACAGTACTGCATTGTCCGTTGAATTACCGTGTGTGTCAGAGCGTCGAGGAAGAAGCAATGGTCGATAAGAATGAGAAACGGGACAAGCCGGTTTGTGTATGCGCGAGCTTTGGCACGACTCACCTCGGGAGCGTGGAGCTACGGCAGAGAGGCCGGTGGTGGTGCAGCAGGGGAGCGGCTGCGGGTCGAGTAGACAACACTGAGGAGGCACAGATATCGCGGGGAGGTCGCGCGGCGGAGTGAGAGCTCGGCGCAGCCCGGCCGACGGAGGGGAGCGGCGCGCGACTCGGCAGTAGCGACGCGACGGGCCAGCCAGAGGCGACTGACGGCGCGGCTAAGCAGCCACGTGGAGCCGAGCCACCCCTCCACTCGCGCGCACCGCACCGCATGCGCGAAACCCGACCGAGCCGCCACCTGCACCACCACCACCGACGACGCTTCTTCCACACACATATCAGCTCGCCGCGATAATTATTCGCAAAGCCGCGGCTCCATGGGCTTTTTCCCCTGCCACCGCCGCCGCCACGGGACGACAAAGATCAACTAGTCGCTCCCGAGCAACCGCCGGAATTCCAATCTGATCCGGCGAATTTTGGTGCGAATTTTCCAAAGCCAAAACTGCATTGTTCCGAGTTGACAATGGTGCCAGGCCTCGATACGATAATTGAGGCTGCATTCGCCAATCTCTACGATGTAATATGAATTTGTACTTTTGCAGGGGACCACGAGTTGGGAGTCGCGCCTTTGCACAGGCCACAAGACCATTAGGGCTTATTTGGGTCGATCCGATCATGCTGAAACTTTTTGAGGTGCGGCTTGTAGTTAACCACATAGATAATAAGTGTATCCAACGATTCGATTTCCCACAGATTTCGGTCATCTTTCCAAACAAACAATGTATTCGTATGATTGATTTCACATACACATAGACATACTAATGCCCTGGGCATAGAATCTGCAATGTTTCGTTAATCTTCGGAGAAACGAAAATATCACAACTGTTTGGGTACATCAAAAAACTACCTTTAAAAGTTTCAGTCATATAGAAGACCCAAATCCCTTAAAAGTCGACTCTCATGTTGAGAAAAAGCATTCTCTTAAAAGCTTACAGTGAAAAACCGCTGTATAAAAGTGAAAAATCACTGTATGGAGGTAGATGAATTATTGAACGGAACTGCAGTGACATTTTTCATGTAATCCAAGTGAATTTTCACTTCTTGAATGCTTATTAGACATTTTTCATAAAAGTCACAGTTTAAACGAGCAGATATTAGAAGATTACTATTTAGACATAGCAGAAAAAAAACATGTAGTCATTATACTTTGTTTTATGAGTCAATAAACTACTCGATTCCTAGTGGAGATTACAAGTATGTGTACATAGTAATATTTGATAATACCGTGTACTTGGTAAATAATGGTAGAGTTTTATTTCAACAGCTGTTCACTATATTTCTCGATAACCGTACAGTAGTTCAATAGGAAACATTAAAAAATTGTGTATCGAAGCTTATTACGAATCAATATATTTAGTTCCCTTCAAAATTGTGCACGCATTATGGAACCGCAACATAACTTGACTTGAAGCATCTGTTGACTCCAATATCCTTTACGTGTCATTGACGAAAAGACAAGTATTCAAAGTATTTCCCTGTAAACCATAAATTTTTCTAGAAACGCAGCAAACTGTGTTGTAATACACTTCAGTATTAGTATGATTTGGACTGTAAAGTTCTCTATCACCACCTAGCAGTGCGATCACACTGCTGTAAAAACAAGTAACTATCATAATATTTTTCTCTCAGTGTATTATTCGCTCTGCGCGGAGAGGATGAAGTAGTATTCACGTCAGACATTTTACGAACGGATATAAATAATCAACTAGTAGCGAACGTCCCGTGTCAGTCGTAAAATAATGAAATGAATGTCAACGAGTCGTCATCCGAATGAGAATATAAAACCTCACCCCCAACAGTAAATAATAATCAGAGATGAAGAACTCACGAATACACAACAGATTCGCCTGTCGGCCAGAGTGCGAGTGTATCTCGTTAGGCTTAAATGAAACCCGCTCCACAGTTCTATATTGTCCGTCACGCGTCAAGGAAACAGTGGGTCGCAAATCAGTTGTCCGTTGGCGAATTTTGCGAATGAATATTCATCATAAATAATGTTCACTCGTCAAAATATTTACTGGACTGCAACCAATTCATTTTTGTAATTTCCAACGCCCGATTCTATCTACAGTTTAGATACATTCAAGACACAGATTGATCAAGGCCTGACCCGCAGCGGCGTTTGAATATTTTTGATTAGGGACATTTACATTTGCCCCGCGAGACTTTATTCGAGATTAGCATATTCAAATTGCAGTTAAATTGACCATGAAAAAATTGAAATTGATTTTATCGCGGTACGGGCTCGCGCGGCTTTTGATTGCGCATCCCAAGCAGACCGTCGCGCGATCCACACGCCGGATTATTATTCTCGAGTGTAATAAAAAACAATCAGCCGTAAAAAAGCCCATCCAAAAGCTGCTCGCGCGTCGAGAGGCCCTAAAATTGGCCGCTGAGGAAGCTGACAGGCTCTCGGGCGCGCGTATAACCGTCGCGGCCGGGCGCTGCGAAAACTCGCGTAAATTATGCGATAAACCGCGACATAATTGATCGGACTTGCGGCCGAGGAAGGGGAAAGGGACGCGACCGACTTAGAGAGGTGGGCAAGGGGAGCGAGAACAAGTCGTTAAATAATGAAGGTCCCCGAGATTGCGGCCCCATAAAACAAAGATTCACTCGGCACTTCGGGAGCGGCAGCAGCACCCGGTCACGACAAAGCCCATAAAACTACCGGGGGATTTACGCACGATTTACGCAGGCCTCGACTCGGCGCCGCTTCTTACCTCGTGCCCTCGCACGCGCCCAACACTCGACTATACCATTTGTGCTACTCGCGAGTGGCCCTGACTCCTTTCACGCTAGATAACACTTGCTCCATTTACACAATCAGCACCGGGTTTTCCCCGGCAACACACTCGTCTTCGTTGTACGACTACATCTACGGGCATCGCAGAACTTCTTCGTCTCGGGCGGACTCTGGGACTACGGCTAGAGTTTGATTTTCAGCGATTCGAGTGGGATCTTGCGAGAAAACTCGCGGATTCTCGTCCGATCAGTTGGATAATAACAAATTTCGATCGCGATCCATCAGCAGTTAGACAGATATTAATAAAATTGAAGAAATTTCGTTGGATAAAGGTCACGCGATAGTTTAATTGTTCATCGACGACTTGGCGATTGAGGGGCTCTTTTCATAGAAGAAACTTGAATATGCGATGAGATAAATCTTTCAATCAAAAATTTTCATCTTCAAGCGTACTCGGAATCATACTTGCGTGTCAATTCGTTGTACTTGCGCGAGATATCGCCAGGAAATTTTGAAAAGGCAATTAAAAATAATCCCTTTCCTCTGAGTAATTTCAAAGGGGCGGATTTACGAGCCACGCCTTGCACGTGGCCTTTTCTCTCGTACCAGCAAGCTGCACTTGCGCTTGAAAAGACATCAGAGCTAATGCTTCCTTCCCACCTTGAGCCCACAGGATTTCTCAAGCTCTCCTAGGGGAGAGCTACAAGATATGCCTCCTTGATTTACTTCATGCGAGAAATAGATATCTTTAACGCTCCGTAGCTCCGGTTTGAGTTGGGTATCATAAATTATTAATGAATTTCGAGACGGGGTAATTATGGACAGCCGTGTATCAGCAGCCCAGTAGCCATTCAAATCGAAGCAGCAGTATAGTGTGCAGCGAAAAAATCAATCCGTTACAGCTGAACTTACGTGGTGTAGAAGATTGGGACCAAGTGAATCAACAGTACTCACCTGCAACATAAATTTTCAATTTTTAATCTATCTCAAGACGTTATGTAGAGTTAGTTTTGGAGAGTTTTGATTTGTTTGGACCTTGTGACATAAATAGAGGACGCAGACGTTAAAAACGGAAACATTGGAAACAACAGCATGATTTTTTTTTTATGAGCATGATGAGTTTCGTATTTTCATGACCTAAAGAAACCTCTGATTAAGAAAATGCGGAGTGCACCGCGGTGCCTTAATTTTTTTCAAAAACCGCTGCCAAGTGCCTTAGCAGTATGCTTTCTCAAAGAGGCTTCAACATCACCCACAAACGCATCCCAAACCTGTATTTTCACCATTCCACTAGCGTAGATACTATCATTTATTTTTCAAAAATTACAAAAATTATATTTAATCAGTTCAATTCGTATCTTTGTGACTGTGTAAAGTGTCGTTCTTTTTCAATTGACCAAACTTTGTCGCGACTGTTGATGTCTGCCCGGGCTCTCTTATTATTTGATCAAATGCAACAAAGCAAACGGTTCTAGGTTCTACACGATGCGAGACATTTAGACCTGCTCAATTTTTCGATCAATTCATCTTGTGACTGTCATACGGTTTAATGGTGGTTAAAATCGATCCGTCCTGCCCTTAAGTCCGTATTTAGCAAACTCGAAGACTCATTTTGATCATTTTCGACGGCTGAGGTTGGAAATGATCAATTCAAAATCTATTTTGATCATTTTCGACGGCAAAAGACACCAAATTTTCCCATTTTTCTCTATAGCACGTTGAAAATACTGGAAACGAAACTTACATGAATTTTTCGTTCCTTAGCAACGGTTGCTAGGGCGGTGAACAACGGTTGCTAAGGAGCTAATTGGGAAGATTTTGTGTCCTTTGCCGTCGAAAATGATGGAAATGGGTCATAAATTAAAGATTTCCAACCTTCGTAACTGTTGCTAGGGAGGTAAACAACCGTTGTTATGGAGCAAATACAACAATTCAGTGTCCTTGGCCATCGAGTGTGATTTAAAACTGATTTTCCGGCTTGCCCCAATGAGCACTCATAAGGATTTGTGAGAAAACACGTTAGGAACGGTTGCTAGGGAAATAACCAACGGGTTTTGCTGAAAATTTAACTCGGGCTAGATCTTGTCACAACTAACCGGTGTGCAAAATTTCAGGACGATCAGACAATTCCTTCGAAAGTTATCCTAGACGAAAGAAACGAAAAAATAGACACCTTAACAACGGTTGCTAAGGAAATAAACAACGGATTTCGCTGAAAATTGAACTCGCCCGAGATTTTGCCGCGATTAACCTGTGTGCAAAATTTCAGGACGATCGGACCATTTCTTCGAGAGTTATCGTGGACGAAAAAAAAACGGAACGCACACACACACACACACACACACACACACACACACACACACACACACACATACATACATACAGACACTTTTGGATTTCCATGTTTTTCGACCCGTAGATCACGAAAATCGAGGTCCCGAGGTCTGATTCGGTGGGTCGATTTTTGCCCCATTACAAAGCTTTCCCTTTGAGAAAGCAAAAATAGTAGGGTCATTCTGTATTCCAATGTCCTGACTTGTTTTCTAGGTGCCCAGGAAAATTTCTAGCCACAAAGAAATTTTTTTCAACACGATAGAACAATTCTTTGACCCTATACTGGACGGTTTTCAGGTGCAAAAAAACTGCGCATTATTCTAAGCTTGATAAAAAAGCTCCACTTTCAGAATGTAATCTCAGCGCATTATATGAACTGCGACAGACTTCGGTTTAGATTAAGAATCCGCAATACTTTTGTTCTGCCTCTGTTTCCATTTTGTTTATTCAACTGTTCTGGATTAAATGTGAAAGCAAAGGCGCCGAGAATAAGTATTAGCCATGGAAGGGACTTTAAAAATGTCCTAAAATCATCCTAGTAATTCTTATGTACTTAGCCAAAATTAAAAAAATATAATTTATAACAAGAAAAAATGTTAGTGTTCTGGGATCAGAATAAATTTCTACTCAGAATTCAACTCGTTCTATCAGGAACAAAAAAACACTAAGAGCGTATCTTGACACATCCGATTAACCTTCGAGAATTTTTGAAAATCCTGACATTAAACTCCAACTTCACTCCATTTAGAGCTCGAGCTGGACGTTAACAAGCTATTTCTGAAATTTTCAAAAGTCCTTATTCGAAAAGCAAAAGATAGTGATGTCCCGAACTTTCCTTTTTCATAAACTTAGTTGATTTCGCAGAAGTAAAATGGTTCCGAATTTTTAATATTTGGATTTTGCGCGCGAAAAATACTCAAGAATTACATATTTCTGTCTGGGTCGGTTTTTAATGCACACACGGGTAGGTGTAAGCTCGCTCTCCGTCCATACGTATACACAGGGTGCTTTTTAATACGTAAAAAGTGCGCGTGGCTCTCCCTGTGCGCCGATTCGACGAAGATTAAAGCTGGCCGAATGAATATGTGTAAGAGCGTGTGATTTTGCATCGGGGGGCAGATGTAATTTGGCCGGTGTCGGACAATTTTTCGGAGCTCGCGTTTTTTTTCACGCTCGCGAGCGCGAAGAATAATCACCGACTGCGTGGAAAATTTACGACTTGACGAAAGCGGATGTGAGCGAATTTTCACCGGGGCAATTGTTGCCGCGGGCGAGATTTAACGCCCGACTTAATGTGAAATAACGCGTGTCGCGAGGTGAAAAGCTGACGGATTGTAGAATTTGTCATCGGAAAATTGACACGGAAGTAATATCGAAAGAATCCGGTTGTGCGAGAGACACACTATTAATTCGGAACGGAATGCTTCTTAGTGGACAAAGGTCAGACTATGGGTTGGACAGGTGAATTTAAGTGCTCGCGGTAAGCTATCTCATAATTCTTTTCTTTACTGAGCTTTTCAAGAACAAACGCGTGGCTGGGGGAGATTTTACGAAAATCGTAATAAAGAAATGAAATAGAAAGGGAACATATCATTTTTTCGATCGTTCAGTGTAAAATTCTTGTGAAACCCACAGTAATTTGGTCCTCAACGATCGAAAAAAAGACTATAAACAGACTCAATTGAACAAGTTGCAATGTTAGGTAGGATGTGCAATGAGGATCATCGATATAAACGAACGAAACATAGAACCCATCTATACTTTCGATTGCCCATGCATTTACACTCGCAAGACACTCGCGATAGGTGAATCCCAGCACTGGAGAGAGACGTTGCACTCGCGGCCATCGTAGATTCAGGGGAGAACAAAGCTGAGGGCGAAGCCGGGGGCAACAATAAAAACGCTCGTTATACACCGAGTCTGATTAGCCGCGGTTTGCAGGGTAAAATCTTAAAGCGGGCCCGGCATTGAGGGTACGTCAACGTCGTGGTGGTATCCCCCCGCCGAGACGCTCTCCGCGTTTGGGCTGTTATGTCGCTCGCTCGCTCGCTCGCATTCACGGATTTCCTATCCGCGCCAGCTGCGTCTCGAGCGTGTTAATTAGAGCGGCCTTTGTCTCGCGCGCGGCTGTGCGGGGCCGGGCAGAGGAGCGCGCGCCCAAATGAACCAAATATGAATGATCCGTCCGTGTGTGCTTGTCTGGGTTATAGCGAGCAGTGACGTTTGCTATCTCGTCCCCGGCTTTCCTCCCGGCCGTTAATTTCTTATTAGAGAAAGGAGCCCGCCCACTCAACCCGATCTGCCATTCTTTTAGTCACTACGTTCTCTTGTATATACATATATAGATACACGCGAATGCGGGATGCCGACGATAATTTGCGCGCGGCCACCGCACCGCTCGTGGAAGCTTCCCATTATTACCCGGACTCTTTTTTTTTCCTCTCTCGCTCCCTCGCTCGAGTCTCTTTGTGCGCGCCTGCGGATTTGCCTTTCCTTCGCGAGACTTACGCGAGCTTTGACGAGAGACCCGAGGATGCCACTCGACCGGGACGCGGCGCTGAATTATTGATCACCAACGAATCCAGAAGCTCGCTATGATTTTGTTTCTGCCCGCGAGCCTCGCCCATGTGTTTGCGGATGCCCGATGTGTATATGTGCGTGCGCACTGGCTAACTTTGATCCTGCGCTTTAGAACCAACGAGATGGGCGTATTTAGTATTTGATTCATTGAATAGTGAAATAGCAGATGTTACGGTACTACCTATTGAAGAATTGAGACAAATCGTATACAGTACATGTAAGGTGACTAAACCCATTGTGCCCGCACCACCAGTCGTAGCTGGATTATGTTATGGCAGAATTAAAACAAAATTTCCTTCCGCTTCCTCGTTCATTTAGCCCTTGAAACCACTCTCCTACAACACTTTCAACTTTTACTACCTCCCTTTTTCAGCTCCTTGACTTATTATTTCACTCTGCTAACTCGATTACAATAATCAAGTGTAGTCATTCTCATTTCCGTCCATGTGAGTACTCCATCGCATGTTAAAACATCTCATGGCACCTTAGGTATAGTTACCTTATTTCAAATAAAAATATTCAAAAAATTTGCAGTTATTTGCATTTCATTACTATCCGTTACTGCGGCCATTCATGGGCCAATTCATTATTCAATTCATACACAAAATATCAAATATTAGTATTCAATTGAAGTATCTAGACAAATCGCATACGAATACGTATAAAGTAAAATATCTGTATTAACTTGTATCAGATACACAAATATTCGTCAAATATTAGAAGAATATGTGGGCACTATGGCCAGACAGGAACAACGACCTGGTGTCATATTATGGTCTAGCGCCATATGGTGACCTTGACATACTGCAAGCGTCATTGCTCGTGACTGTCCATAGTACCGGACTCTGGTTACCAGTATTTTGAGATCCTGAGTTATTTTTTATTATATCTAAATTTACAATTATTTCATAATAGTACATTACGTGACTAGTGCGCAAAGTAGGTGAATCCAGCACGACATGTCTTTAGTTTCCGCTAAAAAAAATTGCGTTTAATAAATTTACAAAACGAAAGAGTTCAAAATTTTAACTTACAGCATTCGCGTTTCGAGCACAGATTATATTTTATTCTGCCGCACCGGACACAGCCGCCACGTAGTTGAACGGTAGGAATCCTTTTCGGCATCTTTTTCACAGGCCTTACACACATGCGTCGCCGTAGCACGCTCTCCGGCTGTGTGATTTTTTTAATTACTGATTGATTTCTTCGCGCGCCCGCGCTTTTATTATCATTTTTTAATGGAAGAGGTGTAGCTTCTAGTACTTTCTTAAAAAATCAAAATCTTTATGCAGTCGGGGTAGCACTGAATCTCTATCGGCTAGCTCGCGAAAAGCCTCTTTGTCATCCGACGGCTCGTGTGGTACAGGAATACCTTGCTGCTCTGGAGGTGGCGAGGCTGGGTAATCACGTATATGGTATGGGAGGCGATAGTCCGGGTCGTCGGCTTCACAGTTATACTCCTCAGCACTGCTCTCGTTATCGGTGTTTTCGGACAACCGCTGCTCTCCGTTCGGTATAGAGTCGTCGCTCATCGGGTCGTCCTTGACCCAGATAATGCCATCTATGGGGGTCGTCCGGGCGCAAAAATTATCCAAGCTCTCAATTGCTGGGCAAGCACACTTACACGGCAAGCGATTGACAATCGCCGAACACTTGATACAAATTGCGGGCGGTACCGAGCGAAATTGTAAGAAAAATCATGCGACTATGGTCAGGCCTGGGTCATTTGACCCGGTGTCATATTCACTCACACCTCCAATGAGAAATATGACACCGAGTCATTAAATCCAGAGAAGTAAAACGGAGCACTATGTTCAGGCACGGTCAATGACGGGGCGTCAGATTACACTGAGAAATATGACATCCCCGGTCATTGCTCCTGTCTGGCCATAGTGCCCACATATTCTTCTAATGTTTTATTCACTAAATACTCGTGTCCAATCCGTTGTATTGGAAGACACGTTTCATTGTTCCGTTTATTCTGCAGACCCGCGATTTAATCGCGTTAGAACAACATGTCGCAAAGCGAAAGAGAACAAACTACAGAGCCGGTTGACCCTGTGAAAAATGCAGTGGGCGAACGACGAATGGCAGCGAGACGAACTCGCTCAGGCTGGCGTAGATTATTAACGAAGGAACGCCGTGTACCGATACACGCCCGCGAAATCCGATTTGGTTGCAGCTCGAACGATCTGGCTGTGTCGGTAATAAATGCCGATTAACAGCCATAGTCGCGCGCGCGGAGCTGTGGAAAATACGCGGACTCGGAGAGGCAAAGAGCCGTATAAAGAGCCTATAATTACGGTGGTTCGTCGGCCGCCGAGAGCCGAGCCACCGCCGGATTTGGGGGGGGGGGGGTCGAATGCACGAGTTCTCTCGATGCATATAAGCGACGCACACATATCGGAGCGACCAGCGGAGCCGCGAGTTTAGCCGCGAATCCCAAAGCGAGCTCCGCCTCGGCTGGCTCTCTTTATCTGCTTGCACAAGACACACACGGCCGACCCTCGGCGGCGGCTACGGGACAAGAACAGCCCGATGAAATGGAAGAGGGCGGCTGCGCGGAGGGATACAGAACGTGCGCAAATGCGCTGCAGTTTATTCGCTGCTTATTGCAGTTTACGGGGGCTTGTTTGAGAAAGAGAAAGCCGAGCCGAGCCAAGCTTTTCGCCCGATCGACTCTGCTTGAAACTCGGCGGGTATTCGTGCCGGAGATCCGGCTCGTTTTCCCATTTTGTTGAGAACAGAAGAAAAAAATTGGTCGAATCGATGGGGATGGGGAACGTTCTGATTCGACCGCGCCTTGTTACATGATCTTTTGCCTTTTTTTCCTCTATCCCGACGCACACGGGCATTACGTCCAGTTTTTCTCGCGGCGTACTCCCGATGAACGAGCGTACGGTTTGGCTCTCGGGATGATGTACGCTCGGAAAACGGGATGAGAAAAGAGGAGAACAATCTTGGAGCGAGACTGGCGGGGGGAGGGGACGATGGTTGGAAAAGGAATACATAGGAGTTCGGGTCGGAGGGGCCGAAGCCGATTGGATAAGGGCACATCGATCCAACAGTGGAATTTCAAATGTTATCCGTTAAAAGGGTTGCCGAAACTACGAAAATCCGCGATTCTCGCGCAAACATTGTGAGTAGGGCTAAATAATAAGGACTACATTATTCGATTTAAGCTTCCGTAAACCGAGGCCCAACCAAATATTTCTTAGTCGAGTTCAACAAATTATGCCAAAAAGTTTTCAGCTGTAGAGCAGCGCTTGCAATTCTTGAGCTTCATTGGATGAACATTTTACGTGCTTGGGAAGGCATTTTTCATCGACCCGAACTTTTAAGTAACGTGTAATAAAATCAAAACGAATATCTCGGACTATTTTTATACGGGTTTGTGTTCAACACATTTCATTGGATCAATGAGTCAGCAATCAGATGTCACGCTAAGTATTTCGAATTTCCTGATCAAACATATATACGTACGAGCAATGATCTCTCGCTCGCTGTCGCTCGCTCGAGTAATTCGAGTGGGTTTTGATAAAAGAATCTACAGAACAGTCTATAACTTTCAATATTCAATTCAGTTTTGAAAAGTTATATTTTTAAATTATTGTAAATAGATATCAATCGACATCATGATGCATATAAAATATAGCCCTCGATCTTCTCTTTCGATCCATCACACCACATGTTCTTCAAATCGTCATTTTCTGAGTTGTTTATCAGATAGAAAATTGGAAAAAATGGTTTTCGGCAACGCGGCAAGTTTTCTATAACGTATATTACGCCCCCGCTACTATTTTTCTGTATTTTTCACCTCAGATTATGAAAATGCTCATTTTACTCTATAAATCTGCAAGATCAGATTTTGAATAGGTAACCCATTTATATTATTTTTTTAACGTTATCCTGGAATCAAACGTCGAATAATTGTTTTTATGGTCAATACGCCCCCACAGTATCAATTTTTCCAACACATATCCAGTTCAAATTGTAGCTCTTGGACTCCTCTTCCGACCCATTATACCGAATTTTTTTCAAATCATCATTTTACAAGTTGTTTATTACTTCAAAATCTTTCGTATGACGAAAATTCGGCTACACATGATTTTCCACAGAATAGATTACGTCCACGCGTCTATTTTTTTGGACTTTTCACCTTAGATTATGCAAATGCTCGGGCTCCTCTATCGATCTGCCAGACCCGATTCCAAAATACTCTAACAAAACATTGTTTCCAAGAGCAAAATATGGGAATCATAATTTGTGTACGGATTAATTTTAATATAATGTAGACAACATATAAAATATTTTTTGTGTGTATACAAAAGAAAATAGGATGTGAAAAAAGGAGTATCTAGGCTTAGGCGCATTATCACAGTGTTATATTATACACCTGGACACATTCATGATTCAAGAGCTCGTGACTGGACATTTGTGATGTACAGAATATATTTGGTGCTAAATAAATTGAGTTTGGAATGAAACGAAATAAGGACAGCAGTTGGATCGATGAATAATTCCACCAGCTCTGAAAATAAATGGATTAATTGGTATAGTTACTGTCATCGATCGAACAATGTTACTAGCAATCGCGTGGCAGCATCCTTTTCACCGCTTGATTTCAGCTGACCAATTCATCCGTCAGCCGAAAATTCCTTCAAAGGAATATCCACGGGCAAAAGTTGCGCTGGCACGATGGAAAATCCGAGCTCTCTCAAAAGTCAAAAATGATTTTCCGCTCGGGGGGATGCTAAAGGCAAATAGAACTCGCAGCGTAAGGGGGCGTAGCAATCGGAAGGGCTGCCAGTACGAAACGAGAAAACGGGTCGATGCGTCGAAACAGAAAGCAATCGGTGTCCCCGCGCGGCCTGTAGCTCGAGCCGCACCGGCCAAGAATCCCAATAAATGCAAGCTTTGAAAACGATGGCAAGTCGAATTTGAATAATTCGGAACTCGCTTGGACAAATTAATATAAAAAACTCTTGCAAACTGAACATTTTTGAAGTTAATGGAATTCGCAAATAAGGCTAAAAAATCGCCATTCCTGTAATTTCAGCTAAGGGAAAAAAAAATATCTCCTCGACCTTTGGTTATATTCGCGAATCGTCACTTTTTTGATTGAATTTCAAACTAAACCAAAAAATTGATTCCGACACCGTAATAACAACAAAATTTTAAGAAAAACCGAAAAATCTTAGTTGTTTATCTGAAAAACGCAATTGATTAAATTTGTCTTCAAATTTAAAAACAAACAATCTGTAGCCTATTAGAATTGTCAAATAAAAGCTTTTAAACAAAAATATATCGAGCCGTTCTTGAGATATCGTGTCAATAAGATAGATAAACGTTGTTCTGAGAAACACGCTGTTGGAGTTTCGGGTAGGCGCTGCCCAAGTCGGTCTTCCACGAAATCCTTTCTCCTCACTTCAATTCTCCAAATTTTTCAATTCCGTTTGCACTAAAATAAAGTTGAACAAATGTTGACATATTGTGTAAAAACCGATTTCCCAGATGCCATGAATATAATATCGATTGAATCTGCAAAAACAAAAGTATTCGAGGTTTCTTATAATAATTTTTAGTTATCAACCAATGAACTTTCGACATTGACGAAACTGACGGAAGATACTCGAGTCTCGACAATCGTTCATGTTACGCCTTCGGTATGCCTCCCTCCCCCCTTTGAGCGGATGTAAGTTAGCGCGTGAATTATATCCCGACGAGTCAGTACTTTTAATGAGCGCCCGATGCACGAGTTAGGGTCAGCGCGCCTCATTATGCCGAGGCGCTTCGACAGCGATTTCAACCCGCGCGCCTAGTGCCTACTCGGCTGCTCTGCTAAATTATGCAAATAGTAATAATGCCGGGGCTGAGGAGTCGTCGGCATAATTGAAATGTAAACACGGCCTGTCGGGCGCGAACTGGTGTATAACGTGTATATATATATATATATATATATACATCCGCGGCGCAGATAGACTTGCCTCAGGGCCTGAAAGGGATATCCGTCCGAGATACAACGGAGAGACTTTTTCTGTTGGATGCACACAAGGAGAGAAGCTGTTTTTCCTGGTTTTTTGTCTTGGACCTCCAGGTATTCCAGAGTCTATACAGAAATATTAAAAATTTCGTAGTAAATCGCAGGTTCTGCGATTTCATAACGACGCCAAGAACAAAAATAAACAGCTATTAGTCAATTCAGCTTCGATGCATATTTAATCTGTCAAATTCAATACAAAAAAACAAATATTCTTATTGAATAAAAGTATTTCGACAAATCGTATTCAAATACAATTTTTCCAAATACTATAATCTAATCTACTTAGATAATGATTATAATTATCTAATTCGATAATATATAAGAGTATCTTATTTAGTATCTTATATTGGTTATACCCCAAGATCCCAATAAATCTATTTCTATTCTATTCTATTTCTATCTTATTAGATGTATTCAATTAAGTGGAGGGAAGGGGAACGGGTAGTCGCTGTACAGGCTCGCGACTCATGATCGATACTTTACCCATGATCAATCTGTAATATAAGAGCTCTTTAAATGAATTTTCTTCAAGAAATCCCGAACCGTAGATGCCGAGCCTTCAACGTTCCGAATACTTATATATTGTATTTGAATAGAATTATCTGAAAAATTTTTCATCAGTAAATACTCGTTTAATGAAGTTCATTACTGCCCGTCACTGTGGGAGCTAACGTAACGCGTGACACTCGTCGCGACACGCGCATAATACAATAAGTATTTCGGTTTGATATTTATATCCATGTACGAGCAAGCCTGTATACCGAAACACATAAATTTCTCGAGGCGCATTAAATACTTGAAATACCTCGCGGCGGTGCGGCAAGGCTCGTTGGCGCAGCCGATGATTGATACGCTCGGCGGACACTCAATAGCGCACTCCGCGGACGATGATATAAATCCAGCAGAAGTGCTAGATATCCATGCGAAAGCCGTAATTCTCGGGAGCTCTCGCGCGCGCATCATCCCGATCCGTCTTCCGCGCGTCGTGACAAAAAATATAAAGAACCGACTCGGCGGCGCGTCTCGTAAATAAACGCGCCAATGCCGCGAGTGTAGGGTGGGAGAAGGAGAAGCAGAGGCTTGAAAAATTCTCGCGCCTCTCTCCCTTCCTCACTTTGAGCAGCTTTTTCTCTCTCTCTCTCTTGGGCGTAAGCGCACGCTCGCCAACAGCCATAAATTGCGCAGTCGCGAATGGCGCACATAATGATACATCAGTATATCCCCCGTAGGTTTTCGGGCCGCTCGCCAATACGGGTGGCATTACCGCTTGTAACGAGCAGGAGCCGGTGCAGACGCCGAGCCGAGCCCGAGAGAGCCAGAAGAAGCTGGATATCGAGAACAGCTAAGGACAATGCTCGGACGGGTTATAAATTCGCCCACTCGACGCGAGCGCGCGCCCGGCCAAAGCTCAGAAATGAAGAGTCCCACCCGAGTGGTAAATCGCCCGATGATAACGCGCGCGTCTACTTCTTCGGCAAATCCATTGCCCGCTATGGATGCTGGCAATATTTAATAGGGCCACGAGCCGCCTGCTCTCTATCGTATACGTGCGCGTTACATGCCCAACAAGGAACGTTTAATTGGGTCGTAGTTTCTTTATCACTGTTTCGCAAAAGTCGACGCATTGAAAGTGTCGCGTGAAAAATACCACGTGTGATTTGTGAATTCGTAAAATTCAATTGGAATCCGTTCGAGTTCTTATACGTCGTATTCAGTAGACACGTAATCATGTCTATAGATGCATATTCTCTTAAATCCTTACAGTGAAAAAACACTGTATTGCAGTGAAAAATCACTACAAGAAGGTGGATGACAAATTCACTGGATTACAGTGAATTTTTTATGTAACTAAGGTGAATTTTCACTTTAGTTTCATGAGTTTTGATAGAAAATATTTTTACATAAAATTCACAGTATGTAGAGTAAAAATTCACTTCACACCATACTTACTGCAAATCGTGATGTAAAAATTTTCTATCAAAACTCATGAAACTAAAGTGAAAATTCACTTTAGTTACATAAGAAATTTACTGTAATCCAGTGAATTTGTCATCCACATCCTTATAGGGTTTTTTCCCTGCAATACAGTGGTTTTTCACTGTAAGGATTAAGAGAGTATGCCGTAATTAATTGAGATCTATGGCTTTATCGCGACGGAAGATCAAACTCGCACTGCGATGCCGATGCTATTTCCACTTCGATATTTTCGCTACAAAGTTTCCTAGGAGCTGATTTTATCAGTATTTAGAGTAAGTCCTATCAGCACAAACCAAAAAGGCTTGGCTCACATAGAGCCAGTCCGTAGTCAACTACAAGGCTGGAAACATTACCCTTTATTTTTCAATGGAAATTAAAATATCTCAGAATTCGACACTTTGTCCACGCCCCAGACAGTTCACACGCGATTCATTATTCTCATTGCAAAATAGATTAATTTCACTTCGGTGAAATTCGGTGGAAAGCGTAAAAAATCACATGACGCATATGGACAGAAAAATTCAGTGTTTTTGATGTTTACAGAGATAATCTTCAAATGTAAATGACAACTCACATCGTTTTGATTCTTTCGTATCAGCTTGAATTTTTATTTGAGCCAAATATAAGCTGTATATTTTCACACGTACTATTGATTTCTAAGATACGAAAAAATTTCAGCGTATTTCCGTGGATTAAAATTATTCTATCGATAATGGAACGATTAGTCGACGAATTCCGGGGTAAATTGGTAAAAATTATTTCTAACAGAATCATCAGAATCAAGAGTTTTTTTGGAAAACAAACCGAAACTTTTCCAACCACGAAGTTTATTCGTCCTTGCACAACATTAGAACATGTCGCAGCGCACTTGTTCCACATAAACAAAGAAAAACTTATTCTAAAGCAGAAGAAGCATTTCGCACGTAATCATCAAATGATTTTCCACTCTCGCACTCGGGGATTGTTGGGGAGGGCGAGGGGCGGGGCGAAAAAATATGTGTGAGTTTGATGCAGCTCGTGTAGGGCCGTTACACGATCGCTCACGGCAATAAGCCGCCATGTAGAGCAGGTCGAGAGAGGCGCTCGAAAAAAGCCGCTCCTCGAGCGGGGGGAGCTTTTCAACACTTAAAAGGTGTGCGCGTTGCGACCATTACACCGCGGCGCACATTTCTTGTGAACGCGCGAGCGCGCGAGGTTGAAATTTTAAATTGCGCAGACTTGGGGCAGGGCAAAAAAAGTGGCGCTCCAACGCTAAAAATGAAAACGGAGCTTGCAATTTGTCTTCTTGAATTTTTCGTAAGCCACGGATGATATTTTACGCTCCATACGGCCCGCGAGGGCTTTGGTGCGTTACTTTTGCAGTCTCGCGTTTGCGCCTCGCTATTTCGACTCTGATTTTTTCCCGGAACATTGTCTGAACCGTACAGTTAACATTAGAATTTATTATGCACGACTATGGAGAGACATTCATGGGCTCGATAAAAATAGAATTAACATGCTGAACGGTGGAGGGAAAAAATCATACGAAATCCTGCTTTCTCATTGGGATCATTGTTCAGTGATGTTCAACTAAAATTTTTGGGATCCCACGTTTTTCCAAGTCGTAGATTGGAATGAAGTTCCCAAAGTCTGATTCGAGGGATATCGGTTTTCGTAGCGTCGCAAAAGCTTTCTCTCTTTTCTTTCGAAAGCAAAAAGAAGAAAGGAAAAAGCCATATGGGATTGAACACGTCACGTTTCGATACCGCCTCATCTACTTTGCACTCGGCCGAGTCTCGTTCCCCCCGCTGGCGCATAAGCCTCGCCGCGCGGGCACATATACGCGCTAAGAGCATTCCCCGGCTTTTGCAAAAAGCGCCGCGCTGAAGAGCGAGTGCAACTGCAACTAGCGTATCGAGGACTTTTCCGCGATCATCTGACTGCAGCAGCATTGTGCAGGTGTGAGAGAAGGAACGAGTGGAAGCGAGAGAGAGAGAGAGAGCCGGTGTTTTACGCGGTCGGAAGTTGCAGGCTGCGCTTTCACGACCTCTGTCAACTTCAGCCACGAGAGCTCGCGGGCCCGGGCACGCCGCTACGTATACTCGCGCGTATATAGCCCGTGGCGTACGGGCTAAAACTCGGGCTTCACTTTCTCGCTCTCGGTCTCCTCCTCCACATACCCTCTTGTTTCCCGCGCTGCACTTCTCGCGCGAGTCGCCCTCCCTACCTTTCGCCTCCTCTCAAAATCGAGCGAAACAGTTGGGCATTTTTCTCGTCACTTCGGTTTTGAAGTAACGGCACTACTTCTCCTCGACGAAAGTACGCATTATCTTCTCGATACGACGCAAAAGATCGATTTACAAAAGTGTATAGCTCCGCGTTTCGCGCCAGTACGAGTCGCGAAAAATCACGAGAGTTTGCGCGGAGCCAATTACGAATTGCTCGTGATCGCCGTTACAAAGGGCGGAGCAACAAAACGTTCCGAGCCGAGGCGAAGGCAGTTTGGCGAGGAGCAGAGAGCCGCGCGCGGCGTTCGAACTATCGCGACAACGGTCATTCCCGCCAGTGAAAACACTCTCGGCGATCTGGCCGCTTCGCTTTAACGCCCTGCCCCCCGCCCCCAGCGTGGCAGCTTTCCCGCGAGCTTCAAAACTTCTCGACAATGGGAAGAATGGGTGGGCGGCGGAGCCGATGAGCTTTTAACCGAGAGCACTTTCACGTCTTCCTCCCCTCGACCCCGCCGCCACCGAGCCCTGTATATACTGCACGTCTACGCCGAGCCACCGCACCGGCCTCGCGCGTATCGAGTCGTAAATTTTCAATTATGGAGGTGTGGCCGTGATTATTTAAGTGGAGGTCGGGGGGCAGTCCGGAGAAACGCTCCATTAGCCCTTTCAAGACGCTCGCTCGAACGGGAGAAAAGACGGCAACTCGAGCGGGGGAGCAGGGCTTTTTGTTGGATTCGAACTTTGCGTGTAAGCGCGGCTCAACCCGACTAATAATTCAGCGGTCGGGACGCGCGCGCGCTCGTGGGATACTTGGCCGCGCGCGCGCGTCCATTCAGCGCCACTTTTCAATCAGCGACCATTTGTCTAGTCCCTTTCTCAAACCCGATATTTATCTTTTCGATTAAAAGAGCGCAACGCTTTCCTCCCAAAGTCACGCCTTTATTCTCTTACCAATATACTACTATCTGACCGAAGGGTCTGGATCGTAAAGTGACTGCCGGTGACGGCCGAGCGGAGGAAAGAACGATTTAGCAGCGAGAGAATAACATTGTTGAGTACTAAGGAAACGCGCGACTATTGTTCGGTTTGATTAATTTTTCTTTCCAGATTCCAGAGTCCGTTTTTGAGCGGCGCAGTTCGCGACCTGTCTCGCGTGACCCAACAGAATTCAAGTTGAACTTCTCCAAGATCGATCAGGCAGTGAGAGCAATTTTTTATATACTTGAACTTCGAAATACTCGGCTTTCAATACAACATACAATTCGAACGTTAAAAACTTTATCGGTACATTAATTCATTTATTCTAGCTTAGACTATTTTTAGTTTGCAGCATCAACAGTACACATTTATATGAACACGAATTACCATAAATATAGATCTATTGTAAATATGCATGAAATTGGATAAATTGACGGAATACCTCCGAGAAATTGAAACGTTAGGCGTTATTGCTGTAGATATTATAAGCTATTAGCTGATTAACCCGTGAACCATCTCCTAGTGAGAAAAGGACATAGTTATTGATACATATTTGGATCAACTATTCGAAATATATACTAAATAATATTCCGTAGTATATCATTCATGTAACACGTCAAATACAATATAATCTAAAACGAGATCTCGATAACGTAATTGTTCAGTGGAACAACTGTGTAAGGCTGTATATAGCCTGAGTGAAGTTAAATTCATAAACTAAAATATAAACCAACAATAGCTGCGAAGTTTATTTTTTTGTCCATCAATATTGGTTTCTATTCTCAGCTGCTGATGTCTAAATGATGCTTGCACTGAGAGAACTTTACATCAATGATTAAAGTACGAATTGTACTGAAAAAATTCAAAGTTCTCACTGTAAACGTGTAGCCTCAGCTCTAATTTTAACAAATGTCACGTCGAATTTCAACTCGACGGTAACAGAGCTATTACTCAAGCCCATACCCAACGTATAACTTGCATGTATAACCTACTACTGTACGAGAAAATGATTAGGAAGGAAGTATAGGCAGAGTGACAGAGTTCATACGTCAAGGCCATCTATAGTCGTCTGTGAGTGCAGCAGAAGAGGTGTGCGCGCGCCACTCGAGAGTCCCGCAGTAGTAGAACGCCGGTACTGCTCAGACGGGGCGCAAGTGCGTGCATCAATTTTTCCAGCAGCTCCGGCTCGACTCGTTCGGATAGCCAGCCGAGACGGCCACTTTGCACGTGTCCGCGTGAAAACAAGGGGAGCGTCTCGCGCGCTCGAGGGGGCAACGGGAGAGGGGCTCCGCCGCGTTATCCGGGCTGTTAGGAGCCGCCGCCATTGCTCGAGCGCAGTTACGCCGCGCGGCGGTTGCGGGACGCGACACGCCGATATCAGATATCTTGGCCGAGCCAAGTTGGGGCATAAAGCTGAGTCGAGCCGCGGCTCGGCTATCCAAGACTCCGGGGCCAGCGGCTGGCGGCTGCAATAAAAGCCTGATTCACGGGGGCGAAGCTCCTCCCAGGCCGCAAGCTCGCGATAAAAAGTGCATAATGCGCGCTCGCGCTTTCCCCGATAATTCCGAACGATTGTTCCCGGCCGCCCGGGATCCCAGTCGAACTCGCGCCGCGCAATGATCGCCCCCAACTCGAGCTTCGCCGACGCGTTACCCACACAAGCGCCAGCTATCGGCTCCACACTTGCCGAGGCGTTTCGCCTAGTACGTCGTTTACGAGCCTCGCTAGACTCTCGTTGTGTACACGACTGGCGCTGCCCGAAACTTCGGACGATGGTTCGCAGGAACCAGGAATAATACACATTGCGGACGGCGATGTATCATTACCTCCGGACATTTCAATCTCATTCTCAATAAATGAGAAAAACTCCATATGAATTCGTAGTTTGCGACGTTGCAATAAATTAAGGATCTTGAAGAATGGAGGGTGTGACAAGAACCAGGGCAATATCGCTCGGGTGAAACAGCCGTTTTTTCACAAAGTCGAACGACGCTGATCGGATTCATCAGTGGCTTTTCGGTTTTGCTCGGGGTCAAACGAAAAATGCCGTCTCAGCTGATGCGGCGCGCGCGCACCGGCGCATCAAACGAGATCAACGACGAAGCACGAAACAGATTGCCAAGTCGATTAGATTCGCGACTCACCAGGAGCTGCCACTTGGGATTTGGGTCGCTCCGATCCCCCTGAAACTTGCAGCAGGTGGTCTGTAGGTAACCCGAATAACCACTGGCACACAACGCGAACGATAAATCATCTTGAGCTGTTGTACATCGGATCGGCTGATACGTTGGGCGCATCAGCTGAGACAAGACAAGCGCGTTTACCGTTCGCGGCCCGTTAAAAATTAAGGACCTATTACCGATCGAAATGTGGATCAGCACTGCACGAATGAAAAGGCTACGTCGTTCGGACTTTGGCTTAGTCGAGGATCGCAAACCATAATTCTCGAGGCGACTCACGCTAGGAATCGAAGTTGTCTCGCGAGGAGTCGGGTCAGTCGGATCTTGATGGAACTTTGTCAGAGAGATGGTTTTGGGGCTGCAGCCAATCAGTTGATGTGTTACTCAGCTACTCGCAGCTAAACATTCATTTTCCTAATGTCGCGAATGTCTAAGCAGGTTCTTCCAAAGTTCCAGCAACATCGCAATGACCCTGATACTCTCCTCGCCAGTGGACTATTAATAAGAGACGCTGCGTTTGAACGGGGGAATAGTCGCCGGCGGCTGTTTGCGAAAGAACAGCGTGGCGAGCTGCGGAGCCGTATACAAAGCCAATAAAACGAGATAAAGGGAGACGGCCCTAGTGCCGTGTCCTCGGCACTCGGGGGGTTGGCGTTTAAGGATGTTCTGGCTACACAGTCATTCCCAAAAGTTAGGTAAATCAGTAAAACATATTTGAAGAGCTGAGCTGCAACAGATGTTTTCGTATGTGATGTGATTAACCGTATCCATAGTTGTATGGAGGATTTTAAGCAGCGTAAAAAAACTTAAACTTTTGAATCTGATTATCCTTCAAGTTATGACTTATCCCTCACTGGGAGGATGAAAAACCATTGATAACTTGTTCCACAACCAACCCAGGCATATGATCTTTGCATATATCCAATTATTGGATATTATTCTCTCGTTTTTAAAAATTTCTTCAGATTCTCACTATTCTTTCCATACTTTTCACATTGATTAGAACATGAAAAGACTCGAATTTCACGAAACTCCATAAGAGTGCATGTAAATCGAAGTGCTCATATCTTTTTAACCAGCCAACTAGGCTTTCTCAAATTTTGGGTACAACTTTTATATCACAAAATATGCTAATGTACGAAGTTTCAAGTATTTTTCACTATTTTCATTTGTAGCCAGAACATCCTTAATCGCACCGGTGATTTTATGGGTTACGAAGTCACGCATCCACGGTTCCGCCAAGTAGCTGACGTCTTAAAAGGAGTATATAGCTGCGTGAGGCGGCGGCGCGATAGCGATCGGTCGCGCACCAAACGAGCCGCGCGCGCGGCGTAAAGAGAGCTGGAACAGCCTTGCGCGGCCGCGGCGCCCCGAGAAATCCAACCGCGGTCACCCGCAGGGCTTTCTCATTCCGTTTTATGCCCGAGCAGCTCCGCGAGCGCGACACACACTCACGCACACACACACAAAGGACTCGATCTTTCCCTCTTTTATTCCCTCTCTATTTAGACGTGGCCGGCTCCTCCTCCTCCAGTTTGCCTCACTCCCCCGCCCCCGTTCCTTCGCGCTTTTCCCGCTGAATATTTATTTTTACGAGAATGCATACACGAGAGTGGCGTATGCACAACACTGCAGTGTCGGGCTGGATTCCGTTGCGAAACCCTATAGTCGAAATTGAGCGCACGCGTGAAATTTCAAAGAATATCGCGATGCGTTACGTTGGAGGGGCCCTTACGCAGGAAAGCACGTTCCAATTTTCTACCACCAAGGAAAACACATGTCAATTTCTCGAACGGAAAAGAGCACATTTCACTTTCCTTGCTCTCTTGATTTCCTCACGAGAGAAGACGTATGTTACGTAGGCTACGGAGCAGACGCTCGAGCATATCTGATCCGAAAGCTCAATTTTTGCCCCGTCACAAGTCTTTGTCTTTGAGAAAGAAAAATATAGCTCCAGACACTATATATTTCGTATGTTGATATGGTTCATTCAATTTACTATAGTTGGATAGTTAAATTTTCTTTAATATATGGTGAATTTCATAAATAAATCTATTGTGATTCGCTGTATTTTTCTTCACTATACGGTATAGTAGGATTCCCAAACCGAATTTGTCTCAGTGCGGGTCTGGAAAACTAAAGAAATGGAAAAAGAATCGCAAGCTCGGCAGTTATCACTTTTTTCCAGCTGCATGTTTCCAGATCACCTTGTTTCCACTGTGCAGGTATGCCACCCCGGTGGTGCGTGTCATATTCATTCACTACGTAAGTATGTGAATTTTGTACCGTCGCCGCACTTCGCATTGGGGAAATTCTAGACACGCGCGTCAAAGTGTCGGGGAGTATATCGATGGCTCCTACGAAGAATAGCACATTCAAATCTCGGAGCGAAGAAAAGTACATTTGGTGAAAAATCGCGATTCCGTAATCTTGAAAAATGTATGAAATCAACGATGAAAACTACACTGGAATAATTGTCATTAGCTGGGAATATATGTCATAGCTTTTGTTCGTCGGCAAACTCTGAAATGTGCTTTTCTTCGTAGAATACATAAATATGGTGCATTGGTAGTCTGCAAAATCCCCGAATATTTCGCACTCGAGCGGGGATAATGCCGGGGGATTAATGCTAACTCGAGGATGATAAGTACGGGGAACGCAGGAGGAATCCCTAGGCGGCATGCGGCAGCCGTTTAATAAATAAGAAAGTGTATATCATTGGCCAGCGAGTCGCGCGCTGCCTCGGCGGGGGCAACACTTTCTCGAATTCCAAGAGCCCCGTCGGAGGAAGTAGCTGCGTTGTTTGGCAAAACGGCGAACTAAACGGCCACGTCCAAATGGGATCTCGCGAGCGCAGCAACGCAGAGGAGAGGATGCATGAAATGATAATCGCACGTCCTCACCGTGGGCTATTCGCTGCAGTGAGATCCAGCTGCGCGCGATGTTTGTTTGCCCGTCTCTCCCGTTGCCGACGTGTCTTCCTTGTCCGTATCTCTGCAGTTCGCGGGTCTCTCTTACTCCCTCCCTCGAGTTGGCCGTCGACTTCGGATGGCAAATTTTATTCATGCCTTTGCGAGCTTGCAAGAGGGATCGTCGCGCGGACTTGGCGACTTTCTTCGTCTTTTCTCCCCCACCATCGCCTTTTTTCCCGTCTATCTGCACAGAAAACCTCACGTGTGCAGCCTTGCTCGCTGAATTGAAGCAGCCGCGGCGTCCTTTCAGAGTCGCGCGCCAACAAGAAGTCTTTATACCGAGCGCGCCGGGGTGGGGGCGGGCCGTTCTTTTGTCGGGTGACGAATATATCGCCGTTTCCATACGTGTACGTGCACGTGTGTGCTTTGACACGCTTATCTCGAGTCTCGCGAGAGGCCTCGCGGGCTGCTTTTCTGTTTTCTCTTTTGGACGATTAAATGCCCGTCGCGAGGTGGAAACGCGCGCGACGATGACCGTCATGGCCATGCAAGCACGGCCAGAAACACCCTCGTGGGCTCGAAAGATCGCGCGAGCGCGCCAACGAAAAATATTTGAATTGCGTTGCTCTTATACAAAGTAAACACCAACCGGGTACACCTAATTTCTTCTTTCATAAATTTTAATCGGACAAAAAGCATCAAGCTAAATACGTTAGAATTTCACGACTAAATATCCCAGCAATCAATCAAATTACAATTACCCTTTTAACTTGCCAATTGATTCACTTCAATATCTGAATGTTCAAACCCCACAACCCACAAGCCTCACCGTCTTCAGCTCTCTTCTCACCTGCATATATATATATATACGCATATAACTTTCACTAAGTTAACTCGTCCCTATAGGTTTGGACCACTCGTATCACCAAATGACTAGCAATTCACTTTACAGCCGCCATCACTTTTCATATAATAAAGATCCAAACTCGGAAGACTACTTTTCTGAGAGTCTTCGATGGTCGTCGAGATATCAGTTACTTATCGATTTGGTGCTTATCGAGGTATGCGAGTGCGATTACGCCATCTCAAACGAGCAAACGAACATTGAAAATTCATGCGCTGGAAGGGTATAACCCAGCGGAATCACGGCCGAGCCATCGAGCAGTAGCGAGCAGCCGCAGCTACGGAGGTTGGAGCGTGCGAAGCCTTGCCTCCTCCTCCCGAGCCGTAAAATCCGAGGGGCAAAAGGTTCGCCGATTTATAGAGCAGAAGGGGTTGAGAGGGTCGCGCGCTTGCGCGCACGCACTGCCGGACGCGTAACTAAGCCTGGCCATTTTTTTCCTTCCTCCCAATGGTCAGAGGGGGAGGGCAGGGGGAGGGGGAGGGGGGGAGAGCTTTTCAGCGCACAAAGCGCCAAGTTAGGACTCTTGAACGCGCGCCAGCTTCTTCTCTCTTCTTTCTTTTTCATCTGCCCCTTTTCCCGGATACATTTCCCGTGGCGGCCGAGTCTTTCCGCGGGTACATTTGCCCGTGTCGCGACGTCGTCGTGCGTACGTATGCACACACAGGAGAGAGAGATAGGGCGGGTTCAAGGTTTCGCGTGCACGGCCAGCTCTTGTCTCTCGCGGCCCCGGCCGCCACCGGCCAGTCCGCCGTGTGTGTGTGTGTGTGTGTATACGTGAATAGACGCGCTCGTCAAAAGCGGGGCTACCCGTACGTGTACGGGTGCGCGGATCTTGCGCGCTCCTCCCGCGATCATTATGTACACCCTACTACTGCTGCTGCTGCTGCTTCTGCTGGCTCCGTTCTTTTTCACCAGCGCGAATGAGTATTTGGTTGTGTTTCGCTTTTATGACTATTCATGGTCAGCCCGGGTGAAAGCAGCTGCGTTCTAAAGACCGGAGTAGTTGTGTTTGAATTGGTCAGTTTGCCGTTGTGAAAACGAAATACATGTTTTGAAGTTTGGGTGCGTTATTCGCGTGTTGCGATATTATACAATAAAGCTCACATATACACTGACTACGAGTGGCTGCTCGCGCAACCTTTGCGAATCACCCACCAATCGTACGATGAAACTCTGTGGGATGGTTGTTGGGTAGCCACCAGCTAATAGCTTATATTTCGGGTATAACGAACGTCATTAGGTTTTCCAGAAATATTCCATGATACATTTTTGATTTGCATAATCAACAATATAAATGTTCAAGAATTGCCATAAATATACTAGGAATAATAAAATTGGATAAATTGACGGAATATCTCAGGGGGGATTCAAAACGTTAGACACTTTATCGCTGTCGACACAAGCTATTGGCTCTTCGACCCATGAACCGCATCTCTAACAAAGTTTCGGATCATGATCGGTGACACAAAGGTTGTGCAACTACTCTTCTACTGAGACAAGAATATTGTTGTACGAACTTGATAGTCACTTTTACTTTACGTATACTAAATTTCTAATAAATTAGATGCGTACAGTAGTAGGTAATATACGCAAGTTATACATTCATTATACGTCTAGGTAATAGTTAATTTGCTGTCGAGCTGAAATACGACGTAACATTTGTCAAAATTTCAGTTACGTCCATGCGGTTCACAGAAAGAACTTTCAATTTTCTCAGGGCCATTTGTACTTTAATCATTGATGTAAAGTCCTCTCAGTGCAGGCATCATTTAGACGTCAGCAGCTGAAAATAGAAACCAATAAATGGCCGGACAAAAAATAAAACTTTGCAGCTATTGTTGTTTACATACAGCTATACACATTTATCTCACTGAACTATCACGTTATCGAGATTTCGTGTCAGTCTATACGGTATTTGATAACTATATTCTTCTCTCGGTCTAATTATACGTATTCTCATGGCTCATATCCTCCAAATACACCTGTCACGGGGCAATCGAAAGTTTGCACATACAGCTCGGTGTTGGAGATGTGACCAAAGAGTTCGAGGTAATAATATACTTTTCTGGACATAGAAAGGGCGAATAAGCCTCTTTGGTCCTTTAATCCGTTTGATTAAATTTAAATCGGGACGAGTTTAACTGGAGAGCTTAATTTAAACTTGGGAACAGCGGATAATATCAGAGCTGATAATTTCATTCTGCTTTATTAAATATTAACCTGGATCTGGATTCGTAACACCTCTTGATGCTATCGTCTCTTAACTCCATTCGAAACTAATTAATTTACTTGCCTCACGACAGAACTGGTATCGTATATTTCGAGGTTAACATTAGCCGGATTAATATCATCATATTACCGAGTTTCATTTGATACAAATTACGATGTAAAGGACGAAGCGAGCAACTGAGAGGGCGTTTCATCAAGTATTCAATCGAATGCCCTCGTTGACCTCCATTGACATACATAACAAACTTAGCACGCGCAACTGAATCGTCAGTGTGCCGTCTCAAGGAGGATTTGAGTTGATTATACATTTTCGGTAAGGCCCTCACCCGAATCGGAGCCCAAACTTGTTCTTGGTATTGCTGAATAACTTGAATTGTTGCACCCCTGCGCTTTCATTTTCATATCGAAATCAGATCGGACGGAAATACCCTATAGCAAAATTACATGGAATCAGATGATGCATTCGTGAGACGTCGCTATCAAAGTTGGAGGATGAATTGGGTCCTGGGCATAAATTGGACTCGGCCATGGGTGGAAAAATAGATCGAGAAAAAAGAGATAGGAGATGGATCGCGTTTCCAACAGGAATACTAAGGTTCGAACCGATGCCAAAAGTGAATAGGTCTAGTAATCGACCACGGGCAAATATGCAGCTATATCAAATTTGCTATGGCTCTAGGAATCATAAAGAATTCGAGCAGATGTCGAGAAAAAGGAAAATTGCAAAGTTATGGAATCCGGTGACTGAGCAAAATTACACACTTGAAGAATTTACTAATGTGAGGTATAAACGTATGAAAACTGACCGATGACTAGTCAACGCAAGCATAGAGAGAGAGGGAAAAATAACAGCATTCGTCGAGCGGCCGATACGGTTTAATCTATCACTGGATCCGCTTGCATTTGAGTATATATATATATCGTCGTGGATTGGGCGACTGTTGGTGAAAGCTCGCGGCTAAATTGAATTGGAATCTGCCCAGCAGCAGCAGCAGCAGTGGCGGCACAACGGGGCTGCGTATTTTAAAGACCCATCGGCGGAAGCGGCCCCACACGTGCCAGCTCGTGCGTGCATACACATGCGCGCGCGGCAAGAGCCAAGAGCCGGCTTTGAGAGCGACCCGCGTCTTCAAACTGGCAAAGGCATCTCTCCTCTCTCTCTCTCTCTTTCCATCTCTCTCTGCCTCTGTTCGTCTCTCTTTGAGAGCCGACGAGCGACTCGTCGCGAGAGACGCGCAAGACGCGCCGCGGCTCCCCTTTCGAGCCTCATAACACGCGATTAATCGGCAGAGTTACTGAGCCGTCACGCGCACCCGCGGCCTGCCTTTATCCGAGCGCGCCTCTTCATTTTCTTACCAGCGCGATATGCCGTTTGATACACGTGCGCTCCGTTGCGAAATTTGCTGCTCTCGGAGACTCGGCGCGCAAGCCCAGATCAAGCCCAGACTGTTTTGAAAGAGACGCATCCCTCTCTCTCTCTCTCTCTCTCTCTCGTTAAAGATTCCGTGGGAGTAAAGTTACGAAAGGGGGGGGGGGTTGCAATAGCGTGGAAGAGTAGCATCGGACTAAATATTACTTTGAGAAGATAAGGTTTTTTTTTCGAAAAACTAGTATAGAGATAGTCATCGGATCATCGGGTGATATAATGATGCTAGTTAGATAGAGTCTTGATATGGGCCATTCTACCAACTAGGACGTTTTTTTGAATACCCAAATTCTGGAAATGGAAAAAAATCAATGAATATGTAAAATATTGTCTGAAAAATTGAAAAGTTTATTCGTGAAAATGAGAGAGATGTTATGATGTATACTATGTATGTAGAAATGCATTTGTCTCTCTGATATCCAGAATCCCCAAGAATCTAAAATTATTCGTGGCTTCGTAATAACCTGACCGTAAATTTTATACTTTCTCGCACTACTTTTTGGCATAGTGAAGGAATAGGCTAATTTGCGCACCTTAATCCTTTGCGCACTAAGAACCACTGCCATGTGCCTTAGCAGTATGCTTTCTCAAAGAGGCTTCAACATCACCCACAAACGCTTCCCAAACCTGTATTTTCACCTTTCCACTAGCGTAGATACTATCATCTATTTTTCAAAAATTACAAAAAAATTATTTAATCAATTCAATTCGTATCTTTGTGACTGTGCAAAGTGTCGTTCTTTTTCAATTGACCAAACTATGTTGCGAGTGTTGATGTCTGCCCGGGCTCTCTTATTATTTGATCAAATGCAACAAAGCAAACGGTTCTAGGTTCTATACGATGCGAGACATTTGGACCTGCATGATTTTTCGATCAATTCATCTTGTGACTGTCATACGGTTTAATGGTGGTCAAAATCGGCTGAGGTTGGAAATGATCAATTCAAAATCTATTTTGATCATTTTCGACGGCAAAAGACACCAAATTTTCCCAATTTTTTCTATAGCACGTTGAAAATACTGGAAACGAAACTTACATGAATTTTTTCCCCCTTGGCAACGGTTGCTAAGGAGCTAATTGGGAAGATTTTGTATCCTTTGCCGTCAAAAATGATGGAAATAGGTCATAAATGAATAATTTCCAACCTTCGTAACGGTTGCTAGGGAGGTAAACAACGGTTGCTATGGAGAAAATAGAACAATTCAGTGTTCTTGGCCATCGAGTGTGACTTAAACTGATTTTCCGGCTTGCCCAAATGAGCACTCATAAGGATTTGTGAGAAAACACGTTAGGAACGGTTGCTAAGGAAATAACCAACGGATTTTGCTGAAAATTGAACTTGAGATAGATCTTGCCACAACTAACCGGTGTGCAGAATTTCAGCAAGATCGGGCCATTTCTTCGAGAATTATCGTGGACGAAAAAAACGTTACACACACACACACACACACACACACACACACTTTTGGATTTCCATGTTTTTCGACCCGTAGATTACGAAAATCGAGGTCCCGAGGTCTGATTCGGTGGGTCGATTTTTGCCCCATTACAAAGCTTTCTCTTTTTTTTTTTTCCTTCCAGGGGTCATCCTCACAAGGAGATAAAGCTTTCTCTTTGAGAAAGCAATACGAGAAATAGAATATCTACTCATATCATATTTGATCAATGAATTACCTCCCATGACTCTGACGCGCTGTTGTTAATGCGAAAAGGGTCAGTCAACACAATCCGAGAAACCATCTAATCGTATGGTCGCAGCTGGACAAATATCAAGACTGAAGTAACTTAGCATATCCAGTTATCGAGATTTTAAAGATTGATTGACTTAATCTACTTTATTGAATCAACCGATAAATAAGTTTTCGAGGATGATTCGTACACGATCTTTGACATGGATCACCATATGTCTGGGAAAACCCGCTGCTAACTCTTTGTCAAAGATGCTTTGTGCAAAAACAAATCAGGTTAATGAGTGAGGTGGAAGGAGCATGGGTTTTCCAAATTACCGTGGGACTATTTTCACCCCCACTTATTCAAATTAGTTCGGAACGATTAGTTTCAAATTATCATATACTTATATCCATATGTACAACTGGATATTTCTATTTCTGATCTTATTTACCCGAATTGACGATCGATCGTTCATGTACCAAAACATGCTAATTGGAATTCTAGTCGATGTGCAAGTTTGAGAACAATTGATTTTTAGACCAACTAGGAGGGTACCCCCCCTGCTCGCTTCGCTCGCCAACCCCCCGTGTGTTCTTTAGAAATCAATAATTTCAATAATAAGTGTAGTAATAATTAAAAGAAAATTATATTTAAAACAATAAAACTTTAAACTTGAAACTTCGATTTTGTTCGATTGAAAAGAATACTGAACGAATGATTCGAATCAAAATAAAAGATTAACGTCAGCTATATTCATGTTAAACGTTTGTTTATTTAGATTAATAGTGGGTTTAACTTTAGGTTAATAGTGACATGTGCTAGATCATATTTTTTGGTTTGGGTATTTCGCGTGTTCCATTTCAGATTTTCGGCAGAAGATTTTGAGTAAGATTGCAACGGTTGCTATAGACACGTAAACAATGGTTGCTATAGGTAAAACGGAGATTTTGTATCCTATGCAGTTGAAAATACTGGAAACGAAACTTACGTCAATTTTTCTTTCCCTTAGCAACGGTTGCTAGGGCGGTAAACAACGGTTACTGAAAAGCTAATTGGGAAGATTTTGTATCCTTTGCCGTAGAGAATGATGGAAATGGGTCATAAATTGATAATTTCCAACCTTCGGTTATCAAATGGTTGCTAGGGAGGTAAAAAAACGATTGCTATGGAACAAATATAACAATTCAGGCCATCGAGTGTGACTTAAAACTGTTTTCCCAGCTTCCAAAACAACGGTTGCTAGGGATGTAAATAAACGGTAGTTTCGACGAATAAGTGGGTTTATATTGAAAAAAAATCGCCAAAACAATATTTAGTCCTTTCCTTCTACTGCAGCAACGGTTTCTAGACACGTAAACAATGGTTGCTATGGGTAAAACGGAGATTTTGTATCCTGTGCAGTTGAAAATACTGAAAACGAAACTTACTTTTTCTTTCCCTTGGCAACGGTTGCTAGGGCGTTGAACAACGGATACTGAGGAGCTAAGTGGAAAGATTTTGTGTCCTTTGCAATCGAAAATTATGGATTCGGGTTTGATCATTTCCCGTTGAAATCGCATTTCACGCACTAGTTGCATAATATACTATTTCATCACGAGTGAAGAAAACTAAGGTTTAATGATCAACTTTTCGATACAAGTGATAAAAAATGTGTTTTTGTAGATGGAGAGTAGTACTTTCATATGTAACAAACCCCATATATTTGAGATTTGCCCTGCGCTTATGGTAAATCTTTGAAAATGACCTCGAAATCGGAGGTCAGAAAAGTATATTACCCCTTGATGTATCCATATGAAATCAAATATTGAAAGTCCGTGGCTAGTGTATGAAGAAAATTATATTATCTTCAGATTTTTGATCAAAGAGCAAACATGAAAGAGTAAATTCACTATCGACATTATTGTCAGAGAGTATATTTCCCAATATCGTTTCATATAAAAAGTCTTGAACTGTTCGGAACAATTCATTTACACGAATATGTTCAACATGATCGTGTATATACTAGCTGTAATTTTTGTCGCATATTTCAACGTGGATCCAGTGCGTAAGTAATATTTTGTTTAGTTAAACACATGTTCGATTATAATTAGATTTTGGATGAGTATACAATTAAGGGGCTCGTCATATGCCGGCTGTTTTTTCGCATTTTTTTGACAACCCATGAAAATAAACATGTAAAAAGAAATTATAAAAATGTGAAGATGCGTAACCGGTACTTGTGCTACTCTTTTGAAGCCAGCAGACAACATTTGCAATGATATCTGTTACTTTCGCGAGAAGAAAATCCACGACGGGGGTTACTGTGGACAAACCTAACTGTGACAAAATGCTATAAGATTTTAAATCGATCACAATTTTCGCAAAATCCGTTTTTCTTTTTCATATCAAGTCTATTTGAGAAAACATACTGTTGATGCAATTGGCAACCGATTTTTTCTAGAAATTACCTGTGCGATGGTGAATCGTCAATCAAGCTATTGATACGTTCCTCATAGAAAATATGAATACGACAGTCAGTTTCTATTGAGTACTAATTCAAACAATATTGTTCAAGAGAGGTTTGATGATGAAATAAATATTGACCACGTCTTTTCTTAGAATGTTCCCAATTCAAGAAAACGCCTAGGCAACAAACGGACTCAATTACATTGCACATTCTGATATTGCTTTCTCAAAGAGAAAGCTTTGTAACGGGGTAAAAATCGACCCACCGAATCGGACTTCGGGACCTCGATTTTCGTAATCTACGGGTCGAAAAACATGGAAATCCGAAAATGTCTGTATGTATGTACGTACGTACGTACGTATGTACGTACGTGCACTTTTTTGTCGTACGATAACTCTCGAAGGAATTGTCCGATCGTCCTGAAATTTTGCACACAGGTTAGTCGCTGCAAAATCTCGGTCGAGTTCAATTTTCAGCCAATTCCGTTGTTTATTTCTCTAGCAACCGTTGCTAACTTGTTTTTGATAAAAGCTCCGAAAATCATCATCAATGCACGATGGGTCTCCAATTCTTCCGACGACGATCGATGAGAATCGATAAGACATTCATTTTGGAACAACCATTGTTTATTCTCCTAGCAACCGTTGCTATGGAGATACAAAATTCAGCTTCAGACTGACTTTTTTTTTTGTCGTACGATGACTTTGGAAGGAATAGTCCGATCGTCCTGAAATTTTGCACACAGGTCAGTCTCCGAAAGATGTGAACGTGTTTAGCAGCATCCGTTGTTTATTTCCATGGCAACCGTTGCTAGCGTGTTTTTTATAAGTTCCCATATAATTCATGATAAATGATCATTTGGCTTTGTATATTTATGGGATTCTATAAGAATCAAAGAGACATTTCCCGTAGAAACCATTGTTGATGTCTCTAGCAATGGCTGTTTATATCCCTTGCAACTGTAACTAGGGAATGGAAAAAGTCAGTTGGAGGTCCATTTTTGGAACTGTTGATGACTAAGAAGTAAGAACATCGAAGCTCAGACGTTTACCATAGCAGCTGTTGTTTAAGTCCTTAACAACCGTTACTATGGAGTGGGAAAAGTTAGTTTGAAGTCCATTTTTGGAACTGTTGATGACTAAGAAGTAAGAACATCGAAGCTGCGACATTTACCATAGCAACCATTGTTTACGTCCTTAGCAACCGTTACTATGGAGTGGGAAAAGTCTGTTGGAGGTCCATTTTCGGAACTGTTGATGACTAAGAAGTAATAACGTCGAAGCTCCGACATTTACCATAGCAACCGTTGTTTACGTCCTTATTAATCGTTACTATAGAATGGGAAAAGTCAGTTAGAGGTCCATTTTCGGAACTGTTGACGACTAAGAAGTAAGAACACCGAAGCTCGGATATTTACCATAGCAACCGTTACTATGGAGTAGAGGAAATAAGTTAGAGGTTCATTTTGCTTTTCTCAAAGAGTGGTGATTAATGCAAATTGAGGTTCAATTGCAATACTTTGAGAAAGCATACTGCTGAGGCACTTGGCAGCGGTTTTTTTTATGAGAACAATCATTAGAAATATTGATTGATGCAAAATGAATGGGTACAAAGTTCATTATTCTCAATAGTATATCCTTGTATGCGTGACAGAATAATTGTCAAGTTTAAAAAAATGTTGATATTATTGATTAATATCAGGATCAAACTGTGAAACCTGTTATTTTCATGTCATATGATAATGTAAAATGAAAAGAGATAGAAATTGTTGCGGCTTTATTGAAATTTCCTGCATAATTCTGTAAGACTTGTAGGTGAAACATCACAATTAGATGTTATTTGCGGGATTGCCTATCGATATATCTCTAATAACATCTAATAACATCTTGTCTGTATAATATTGATCGCAACGTTTCAAGCTATCGAATTCAAACATTTTTACTCTCCACAGGATGCAATTTAATTGGAAAACCGTGTCGTTTGACTATAAAAGAGGTCTTCACAGACTCGTCACCCCTGTACGTAGATGCGGACAACCCGGGGACTCACTACCCGGGGAGAATTGTACCGACCGTGTTGCCTTTTCCCGAGTTCACAAATTTTTCGGTTTACTGTCCGGGTAGCGAAGCCAAGCTCGGTGGCGATGCACTCCAATCTAAGGTTCCTTTGGTTGTGAGATGCATTGGAGATCAGCTTTTCGAACTACAAGGGTCAGAAAGGCCTCATTTTGATCTGAAGGAACTTCAGTGCTCGCAGAAACCTTCGCCCACTGACTGGACAAATGGCTACACGTGTGGTAGAGGTCGAGTATTCTGGCTGGGATATAAAATGGATAATTTTGAGAAGGTTTATTGTTCAACACAGAGTTTACATTTTCTTGAATTTTATTCTTCAATGCATTTTGATAATGAATCTTATGATGTTAAAGATAAAATACCTATACTTATTGAGCACTGGTACATTTTGTTAATAATCCCACGAGCCTCGTGGAATTATTTTAGTTTGTTTTAGCTTTCAACTAGTTCCAACTGGTTCTCGTAAAAGGTGGCTCGAGGCTCGCTTCTTGAAAATTATTATCCAGAAGACTATTTTAGTTTCAAATATACATTTGAAAGATTATTCAATAACATGTACGCCATACTATTTTTCAGGAATCGATCGGAGCCTGTTATGATGATATAGTGGGTACAACATATTGGGCTGTTGGAATAATCGTTCCATCAATAGCTGCAAAACAAACAGTGAAGCGTCTAGATTTCAAAAAGGGCTCATTCTATACTGGAATCAATATAGCAAAATTTTACAAAGGCTGCGAGCAGATTGAGACCTTTATCAACATTTTTGAATACAAGGGCAGAGCTGCGGTGACAAGTGATGATGATGTTAATGATGACTCGATGAACGAAACTGATTTACAAAAGAGGGAAGAAAAAATATATTCTTTCGTTCGAAATTATATCAGTAAATATATAAGGATTAAACGTAAGTTTTAATCATAATTACATATAATTATTCATAAATTTCCATATGTATATTCGACAATATGTGTGCATGTTAAATGATTATATATACATAATATCGGTAAGAAAAATCAAGAAATATTCCTAAAGAATTATTCAGTTTTGGATATTTTATTAGTCTTGAGTCTGAAGTATTGGGAAATAAAAGAATTTCATTGTCAAGTTATGTAGCACTTTTGTCGTAATCATTCAACATCACGCATTGGTCCTATTATTATCCAATCACTCACGGGGTTAGAAAAATGCAGATATTTTGAAAGTTTGTACACTTGGAGGAAAAATATTTGATATTCATGGAAAAATCTGCGATTAAATTGTGTAGCCTCGACAAAGCGAATTCGCCAGGACAAATCTGACTCAACACCGGACGATGCCATAGATCCACTGACCAAGCCGAACTACTTCGTGAAGGGTCACCTGATAGCCCAGGCGGACCAGTTCTACGCAACAGAGCAGTTTGTGACATACTCATATGCAAATGCATTACCCATGTGGGACAGCATAAACAACGGCAACTGGAAACGTGTCGAAATGGAGGTGCGGGAGCTAGCCGCACAGAAAAATGGATTGGATGTGCTAGCCGGGGGCCTTGGCGTCCTGAAGCTCGAGGGCCAGGACATTTACTTGGGTCGCAGGAAACACCAGAGAAATCCAGTAATGCCGGTACCGCAGATCTTGTACAAGGCCGTGTTTAGCAGCTCGACCAATGAGGCTATCGTGTACTTGGCGATAAACAATCCCTACGTTACGGACGACGAGTTGAAGGACTACGCAGTGTGCAAGGAGTATTCAAAGTGTAGAAACGAAATTTATGATGACAAGTACAAGGGCTACGTGTGGTGCTGTTTGTATTGGGACTTTATCAACGCTCCTAAAGTTAAACCATATAAACTAGTGACAAATGTGCCAGAGAACGTTAAACCCATGTTCTAAGAGCCTACTTAATGTACACATTTTGTAAAATTGTGAATAAACATGTATACTCGCAAGATCAAAAAGTTGAGTTTTATTATTAATTTGACTTGGAGGCTTGAATTTGGCGATTCATTTCCAAGTAGATAAAAAATAAATAAAAGTGTTTTAATTTTTTATGCCCAATTTTTTTTGCTCTTGAGAAAAGCAAATTAACCGTTACCATTGCGAAGTAGATACAAGTGTCAGGAACAGTGCCAACTTGGTCTGGTCATTCTACCCGTAGCCATCTTACATATTCTCTCTAGGTACACGATGATCAAAGTGCTCATAGCAACAAGAGCGATCACGAGAATGAAGGTGTCGTGGTCCGATTGGGAAGTTGATGGATTCTCAGCTCGTCACAAAGCTATTTGATTTGGATAGCAAAACCTATAGGACACATTGCGTTTTTTTGTCGGTTCTCTCATATACGCGACCAGTTCGAACCAAGTTTTCGGGGGAAAAAATGTGGCAAAGTAACAGGGGAGATGGTCAATGCGGGAAGCGGCTCGTCTATCACGACGAAACTTTGTAAAATGGTTTTTGGCCACCCGATGAGCTTATTTCCGTCGATTCTCCGATTCGCCCGCGAAAACAGCCTGTGAACCATCATTGATGCCGCGTTCTCTCCTCTCATCTAGTCTACCGCCGCGCTGGAATAGGCTTGCGATTACTCGAAGAGTAATCTACCCATTACATGAAGCAAGAGAGGGTTTCCCGGCAGAGGTGGCTATCCAACTGGGAGTAGGAGACGCGATCGTATCCGAATTACTTTACATATCGTACCTACCCTCCCCAACCCGGATGAGCCAAAGATTATTCATCAAAAGTAACACGAGACGACTGTCGTCCACGGATGCGAACACCATCGTATTACACATACACGTATGAATTGGTACGGGCTTCCGCCCAATCTCAATTATATAATTGTGATTTTTGTCCGGCAGAGCGAGGCTCGGGCCAGTGCATCCCCGGGGGAGCTCGAGTCCTTAATTTCGAGAGAGAGATAGAGCTGAGCGAGGGCGAGACAGGCCTCGCTCAACTCTCTCTCTCTCTCTCTCTCTCTCTCTCTCTCTCTCTCTCTCTCTCTCTCTCTCTCTCCACCGGTGTGCGATATCTGCGCGCCGCATTTGTAATAATTCGCGAGAGCGAGTCCTCGCAAGCTGGCAGCGTTTCAAGCTTGTAGCGAACCCGCGTCGAGCTCTGCATGTATATATACACAAGTGTATATATATATATGTATATATATATGCGTGCACGTATACACTTGGCAATAAAAGTATAGCCGAGCATGATCGCTCGTCGTGGCAAAAAGATGAGCGCGAGATTGTAATATCGCAGGACGCGACTTTCGATATATCCTGCCCTCATCGCTTCGGCTTCTTTGCTTCGGAGCGCCCAGCCAATATATATCCGGCGGCGGGCGTACTATACGTGTATGTGTGTATGTATATCGCCGGGCTTCGGCTCTGCGTGTATATATATCTGTATCATACACACCCACGCACGCATATACATGCGCCAGCCCCCGTCGCTTTCCACTTCATTCAGGTAGTGATAAGCCATGGGGGCCCCTCCCCCGGTATATTCATGTGTAAATATCCCACAGCCCCGTCCTTTTCGAGAACGACGCGGAAAAAGAGGGTAAACTATAACGTCCGACGCTGCAGCCCCTGCCTCACCGATGTACCCATATATACACTCCGCTGCAATTTACTCTCTTTTTTCTCTTTTCGATTTCCCTCGCCCTCTCACTCTTGCTCCTTTGTTGACTCGGAGAAAGTTTGTTAATAATGTTCGGCCACACATTTTTAATGAGTTTAATCGTATCATTCAAAACCCCTTTTATTTTGTCCAATATGTCACATGATACAAGAAATTATATAAGCTCTTGAAAGTAAGAGAAAATGATGAAGAAAAACTTTTTCAGTTCTAAAGTCTCGAATACGATGAAAAATTTCTCTTCTGTACACATTGAAAGACAGGACATTGAAATGTTATTGCGATAACTTAATGTTTATATATACTACTCCCCTATTCGCTTCGCTCGCTAATCCCCCCCCCCAGACTTATGATTCAATATTTCGATGTCCACGGAAGATTTACATGAAAGAATAAAATGAAGGTGATATTTACCTTGCTCGCCAATTGAGTTGTTAATATGAGCACATAGAAACTTTATCTACTTTAAAATCCATCAATTTTGATGTCTGATTTTAATTCTCTTGCAACATTTAGTTGAGGCATTTAGTGTTATACTCATGAGTACCTACTGCTTCAAATTTTTCAGACTCTTTCTGTTTCCTTAATTCAGATTAGTAAGGATTTATCAAGTCTTGCTGGCATTCTAACACCCAACAACATCACCAAAATCATCCTATTGAACTTGATTCAAAATCTCTAAAACAGTGTCCAAAAAGGGGGGTCTAAAAAGGGGGACCACAAAGGGGAGTCAAAAAGTGGGACTATAGAGAGGGACCACAAAGGGGAGCCAAAAAGGAGGACTATTAAGAGGGACCATAAAGGGGGGCTGAAAAGGGGGCTAGAAAGAGGGGCAAAAAAGGGGGCAAAGATTCTGACGGCGGCGACGGCTGTTTGGCATTTGATATAGAGAGATACATGAGAAGGAAAAATATATACACTTTATGAATTGTACTTGGATAAAAGAGATTTATGATATTGCGTCACATTTAGGCTCGTCTCCTATGTCGTGGATGCAGAGTGCGTTTTCTCGTAGCCCCCCCCCCCCCGATGGAAAATAATCAACGCTTTGGAATGACAAGAACTTGGTAGTCGTCGAATGCATTCGAATGTCGGCGGTGGGCGTGTCGGCGTGAAATTTATCCGCGACAGTTGCTCCCGGCAGAGTGACGAGTTCGATTGATTCTTCCCCGATCGCAACAATTGCCAGATAGCCTCGGTCCAAAGCACACCGCGACGGACTCCCGGGCTGGTCTTTGATCGTGTACACACACACACACACACACACACACGCACACACACACACACACGCACGCACGCACGCACGCACACACACACACACACACACACACACACACACACACATTGCCAACGCTCGGGCGTACACACAGCGGAAAAGCGTCAAACGAATGTTGTTCGAAACGGGCCTTCGTGCTTCTGGGGGAGGGAAAAAAACCCGCTAAAATCCTGTATCGCCGTAAAACAGGCGGTGAGGGGGAGAGAGAGGGCCGAAAAAAAGCGTACAGCAGGTCGCTCGTAACTTGCGCTTGCGCGACCACAACGGGAATCACAGTCGCAACGCTCGAGCCCAGGAAGGGAGATGCTGGAGTGGGGGAGTAGAGGGAAAAAAAGCGAGCAGAAACGCCGAAACCCTAAACAAATAGTAGCACTCGATCACGATGCTATCGAAGCGCAATAAATTGCCCCCCGCTGCACTGGGCCTCCACCGCCGCCGCGGTACACTGCACAAACTCGCGCGCGCGGGTGGGATACTTCACAATTAGTCGGGTATTCAGGGGGACGTCGGGGGGGGGGGAGGCCGGAGCGAACAATGGCCGAAGCCGCCGCCGGCGGCGCGTCTTGATTTGCCCGATAGTTCGATCTGATTAGCGCCTCAGGTGGGAGAGGCGGCTTCTGAATCGGGCGACCCCCGGGCGACGGATTATGCTTCTCCCGTCCAATTGGCGGCCCTTTGATGCAACTTCGAGCCAGACATATATATACACGGGCGTGTATAGCCCAAGTTGCGCTGCGCGGATTTGGGATATTGCGGCATTATACATAGCCACGGTCGAGCCATGTGATTCTTGATGATTGTTCGAGTGAGACTCGACTGCGGTGAGGTCGGCAAGCTCGATCGCTTTGGACGTAAGACTTGGCTCGTCCGAAGCTTGATTCGATTGGGATCTTCAAGTAGTTCGTGCCCGCCCGCGCGGCTGCTATTCAGCTCGAAAGGAATTACATTCGGTAAACAGCTGTGTTTGTGTTTCGCGCGTGTACGCGTATAGTTCATTCGACGATCGTGTGTAATTGGAATATACGTTGGGGAAATCCGCGATGGATCAAATTTACAAATCAAACGCGCGCACGCGAGCCTTCGTTGATTTTTCACAATTGAACAAACTGACTCGACGCCGTTTCACCTCGAAAAACACGTGGATCGGATGTAAATATTTGAAGAGTATCATATCACCAGAATCGTGGGAATTCCCACCGAGGCCCTCTTCTGAATAATATCGTGATACGGACGAAAAACCCAAACGCGAACTCGTTAAACGCTGATGATATAGAACAAGGCGGGCTGTAACAAGTTGGTGTGAGCGCGGTTGGCGATCGGGCAAAATGTTTTTTTTTCTCATTATTCTGTATCGCCGACAAGATTCTGTGCCGCGGAGCTGCTCTAGACGTGTGTATGTATGTAATTTCAAAGGGAGTACTATTATTAATATGGAGTACCTGGCAAAACCAGGGAATACCAAAAAGTGAACTTGGGAGTACTGCAGTGAGTCGCCCCTCGATATAACGGCAAACGCTCGCTGGGGAGAGAAAGAAAAAACACGCTTCATCAGCTTGGTCGAAGCGTCGGCGTAATTTGTTGCACGGCCCATGGATCTACATGGTGATCGCACTTTAGAAGCCGATCAAATAAGGAAGGGGGCGAGGGAGGACATCGGGAGATGGGCGGCTCAATAATCCAGCTTCATCTCGGCTTTCGACAATTTTAATCTCATTAATAGCGTACGCGCGTCGAAAGACGGGGGAGAGAGAGACGTTCAAGGTCTTGCGCACCGACATTGCGGCTCGTCTCCGAAACCGAATACTCGATATCTCCGTCGTTGTCGCTCGCTCGCTTCGTTCCGCAGCCACATGCTCCTTTTTGCCCGACGCCAGATGAGATTTCATCGGCTGTGATCGGCCAGTCGCTCCGATTCTATCTTTTTATTTATTTTCCTCCTATTTTATGCCTTCGTCCCTCCTGCAGCCGGACCCCACTGAGTTTCAAGTTCTCATCGTTGCAAACGACACGAGCACTCTCGCCGTCCAATCGTTTTTCCGTGTTTTACCTCTGGCTTTGTTTGATACTCATCTACGTATGCGAATCAAGCTATTGTAACGCGAATTCTAAATTTTATATTAGCCCCCCTGACTACACTTATTATTCTTCTCAAGTAACGTCAACAATTTGACCGTGCAAGCTTGCATTGGATTATCCTATGATATTGGTGTTGTGATTCCTCTGTTATAGTTTATCATACACCAATTATATATCAAATAAATTTGTTCCGTCGAATAAATAATTGCAATCAAGTTTATCAATATGTACTCAAACTTTCAATTTTCAATTCTCCAATTTCAACAATAACTACACAGACTATTATGTTCAATTACTTTCAGTTCTTATTTCAATATTAGTTATTTTTACCAAATTCATGACTTGGAAAATCCATCGATAAATCGTGTTTACGTTGAGGTGATCGAACTCAGTTGGTGGACAAACATAAAATTTGAGACTTCTTGCAAGCTCATTTTTTCTTCGAAAGATCGTTTGGGACGAAATTGGATAATTGTTGTATGAAAAGTGATGGCAGCTGTAGAGTAGAGCCATTAACTCGTCAGTCGATTGGTCTAGACAGCTAAACCACTAGTCCGAGCGAGTCCGTTTTTCCATTTTTCATCCCAGCGGCAGTAAAGTGCCTACTTTGCGTCCTGGCGTTGGCAAAGAATGGCACTTTTCTGCCGCGGGGTACGAAAAATAGTATATGCACCTCGCTCATCTAGGCTATTTCGGCACGCGCAAACTTGCAATCCTCGCTGCGCTCGGATCGCAAACGTTTTTCGTGCCGAAATCGCCTAACCTCGCTCGGATGCATTATATACTATTTTATGCCTAACTACATTGAGTTAGCGATAGCATGCATTTCCGTTGTAAATATCCTCCCGATGACAAAAAGGCATTTCTCACACCTGGAGGATGGGACATGAGACTTTACATGTATTTTTCATAACGCAGTGCCTCACCGCTACAGGACAAAAACTTCTCAGAAGTTTCTTACTCATCAGTTTGAATAGTGTTATGAGTTTCAACCATAATATAGTTAGAAGAAACAATAGGAAACGGACTCTCGGACTACGGGTGATGTTCGGTGCGAAGTATATTATAGATAGACAGAGTCAGCAAAGGCCATGATATTATGACATTATGGATCAGGGTACATAGTCAGTTTTGTTGGCCAAGTTTTGTCATAATAAGTTTCGAGAATGATCAATTTCATTTTTATTTTCAAAGCTATACGTTTTTAAGTTATGTTGATTTGGTTGGTGTTCTATATGAATCTCACATGGCTACTTTTTTAATTTCAATGATTGCCACGGAGAGTGACTTCGTTAGGTTGAAATTTGTAAGTTTTGCGTGTGATTTGATGCTGACAGTTTAGTGTTGAAAATGTTAAATCACGTTGGGAGCACAAGTGTCAAGCGATAAATGTTCAGGATTTCTTTGATAGAACAAGTTGTTGCAGTTTTTTATTTTAATATATACTGGTACGCAGTTCTTATATAGAATGATGAGCGAATATAGGGTTGACTGATTCGTTTAGGTTTCGAATATTCGCATGCCGAAGTGAATCGATGAGTACGTGGAAAAGATGATGTCGAATAAACACGACAAAAATAATGAAAATATATGATTTGGAAACACATGCATGTTTATCGCCAGCGAGCAGCGCGTCTTAATTTCAACCTGGGAAATTCCAAATTGCTCGAGGATCATGTTACGACGCACAATCGGCGTGGAAAAAGGAGAAAGAAAAAAAGGAAACGCGAGTAATGAAATTTATCCACCGAGGAAAAATGACAGACGCGAGATTCGACGTTTCTTTCTTCCATTTCGATTAAAATCAACGCATTTCGGTCGGCCGGTGTCGTGTGAGGGAGGCTGTTAAATCGCAAAAAAACGCTTGGAACAAGGCGCGCGCAGCCAGTTCGGCCCTCTCCCCGAGGTGTCAATCTCCATCTCGGACGTTCTCTCGTCACATCGCCTCAAATTTTACGAGCAACCTTCCGTGTAAGCTCCTCTCTCCTTCTCTCTCTCGAGCACACGGTGCGAATAGCTTACTTTTTTTTCTTCTCCTCGAGCGAACATGCGCTTCTCCTCCCCCCCCCCCCTCGAACCCCCCGAGCGTCGCGCCGCCGTGTATATATATAACACGACTCGGTAAGAGAGGGAGGGAGAACAGAGCAGACACTGACCTTGGAATTGTCGGAGAGAGAGAGAGCAAAGGGGGGAAGATATGGTTAATCCGGGGGCGCTTTACTGCTGGTGGATTTACATCGGGCCGACGATGTGTGTACCTGCTCGCGATTTTATAGCTTCTGCTGACAGCGCGGCAATATCTAATTTATCGCTCGACATCGGAGCGTCCTGTACACACACCCACAGAGGAGAGCGCGTAATGCATGCGAGTCGTCGCGCGAGCAGCCAAGCGAGGAAGCCTCGAGCCCAGGAGGCCTATAGTCCTCTGTGGGATAATACGCCATAGCTATGAGCGTTACTTAATTGTTCATCGAGTCATCGCTTTGATTACTACGAGCGTTGATGCCCTAGCTGCGGTGGATTTAATCTTATTAAAACAGGCTGCAAATGTGGGAAACCATGGGGGCGTGCGCGGCTCTTGCCACGCCGCGAACCATCAGTTATTCATCATCCTTCTTTTATTTCCCATGAGTCGGCTACAACTCGTGACCTTATCTGGGCAGCTTTGTCAATTGCGGTAGTGTGTTTTTACATATAAGGTAACTGTACCCAATGTGCCCCCCCCCAAGGGTTATTTGCGAATTTGACTATGATAGACTTCGAATTTTAAAATTCTGCGAACGGCATCTCAAAGCTTGGCTCAATACCTATTAGAAGCTTAGCTCAATACCATCTTCATAATCATCATTCGACTACTTTAACCCATTGAAAATCGTAATTTAAAAAAAAAAAAACGTAAATGGGCCAAGTTGGCTACACCTGTAGTCAATTTGGCACAATTTTTTAATCATTGGTTACAGCCTATATAGGCCTACAGGGACAATCAAATTGGTGTTGAAATAAAATCTCAATCATGTTTCCATTGATTTTTATTAAAAATTTTCGTCATTCAACTGAAAAATACATATTTAAATCATTGTAACATGTTTATAAAAATGTAACGTTTATTTCTTAAATATTGATTCACTTAACTCAGTCTCTCAGTTGATAATCACAAATTAAGATCGATTGAATCACTCAAAATAGACGGTAATCCTAGTATTACAGGAGTACTATATAGGAAAAGGCCAGTTCCAACCACTAGAAGAATTGTAACTCATAATAGGAACAATAAATGATAATTTTGAATTTCTGCTCAATGAAAACGTCTTGAGCTCACTTGAGTTTCGTTAAAACCAATCGTATTGACAGCGTGGAGAAATATTTGAAGGAAAACTAATGTGACCAATCGAAAGATGAGCTTTTTTTGCATGGAATTGAGTAGCCACATTTGAAAAAATAAGTTAATATACTAATTTGGTAGAGGAAACTTACAGTGCGGCAATAAAAGTTGTAAAATGAAATAGATAATTCAACGGTGTTCCACTTCAAAGTGTTCTAAAAACGACTGGTTGGAGTGAAAAATGACCGATACTCTAACACCTGGAACCAATCATCTTGTTTCAACACTAAAACGTGATCCGACCGCCTTCATGCACCGCTAGAACGATTAAAACGCGCGAATTACAAAATATCAAAAAATGTGCCAAATTGGCTTCACTTTTTTTTATGCGAAAAGGAGCAATTTGAGTGGCTTAAAAAATAATTTTGGGAAAACTGATGAGACCAATCGAAAGCTGAGATATTTTTACACAAAAAAGAGTAATGACACTTTGAGAGATAAAAATTATTTACTCCTGTTTTTTTAGATTGAGTGTGAAAAGTGAAATAAGAAAAGGGGGAAAAAATGAGTAAATGAAACTTCAAAGTGTTGTAGGAGAGTGGTTTTAAGGGCTAAATAGGCGGGGAAGGTACCGAAAATTTTCTATTAATTCCCCCAACATAACCCAAGAGCGACTGATGCTCAGAGAGCACCGGAAATACGTAATCTGACGATTGTGCCAAATTGACTACAGTGCCAAATTGGTTACAGTTACCTCAGGTAAAGAATTTTGAGGATTGACAACCGAGGATACTCGTACAGTTACGCATAGATGCGTATTCCAAATTTTAGTAATAGTCAATTGCAATGATAGCGTTGCTGCGAGTTGAGAGATGTCATTGTTATTTTGCCGCATGAAAAGGGGAACAGAAAGTTGTCCCCGATACGTCGGAGCATAAATATTATTGATAATTATCATTTGAACGTCAACTTACAACAGAGACATCAGTATTAGAATAAAAAATTATTTTCTTTCCCTGTTTTTGTTTTTAAAACAGGAAATCGAATTGGTTTGCTTTTGTTGAGCTCCGAGAAATAATAGAGAAGCATCTTCCTCTTGTTCCACGGTGTGATCAACACGTAACAAAAGTCCGTGGGGTCACAACCCTTAGATGAAATGGTCACTGTAACGTGTTACGAGAAACTTCAACACACTTGGATTCCCCAGGATTTTCGTAATGTCGAAAAACAAGAAAAGAAATACGTGTCGATTGAAGCTTGCAAGTTTTCTGTGAAGGACGTAGTTCAAACAAGTACTCTAAAAGTGATTATAAACAGACATTTTTTTATGAAAGAATTGAATGACTGCAATATGTGATGATCCATTTTAAAAGTAGTTTCTTGTCGCAGAAGCTGCGTAAAGTAAGCGTTTTTAGCTTTTTTTCGAGGCGTATAACGTTTATTTTCATGCCCTGGGGCAGTTTGGTGGTCACATCCGTAACCTCGTCGCGGTATATGATTCAGTCTAACTTTTCAGCGTTGTATGGTTTGTTTTGCCGTGGCAACTGCACTGGGGTGTAAAATTCTTTGCGCCGAAACAACAAGAGCAAAAGGATACACTGCGCTTAGCACGGCAAAAAGTTGCGCTCGGGGTACAACTTGCGCCCGCGGACAATTTAATGCGGCCCAGGGCCGACTCGAAAGTTGCGCTAGATCCGAAAATTGTTATTGTTGCAATGATGCTCCTGTTTGATATATACTCGATACAGATTCACTTTTAACTTACACTGGAGTAGTTTAGACATTTATAACCCGGGTGACAGTTTTATTTGGATCAATTTGACTGACTGTAGTTTTCAAGTCAATCAAAGTCGGGTGTTTGGATATTGAGCTCATGAATGCCAAACTTGAAAAGCAACCTCTTCTTTTTATTGCCTGTCCCAATTACAGTTTGTGATTAAAAAAGAATAACAGAGATTCGGTTTGTCGACTCGTAAAAATGTGGCGATTCGATCCGAGTGAAATCGACTAAATTGACTTTCAGAGTATGATCGATTGAAAAATCGGGAGCCACGAGTGCGATTGAGAGTGGCTTGATGGTGACGGCAACTATGGGGTGGGAAAATTTGAATAACTTTGATATTGACGTTTTTCTAAAATGTACAATAAGAATGAATCTCACGCGGAATATGATAATGATCCCCGCTTATGCCAATAGATGACAGAGCCGAGAACCTATTCAATGTTTTGTGGAAATCGAAAAGTAGAGCCACGATACTGCCGACGACTTGGAAGGATAGAGTCACGAATAGAACATTAAGTACAAGATTTTTTTACATTTCATCATCGGGACCTCAGACAAAGTTTTTACCCTCCAGCAACGGATGGAAATTAATGATAAAAAAATCCCAAGGCCCACCCTTTCTAGCACGCAGGGACAAGAGATCTCTCGCGGATGATATCCTCGATCGAGCGATTGACGATTCGACGTGGAATGTATAAAATTGCGGCTTCGAAGCTTGGCAAAATTCATTTGGGTCGAGAGCACGTGTGTACGTATAGACCTGCGCTCACACACACGTACACCCGGGTGTCAGGGGCTCTGGATAAACATGCTCGTGTGTACGTAAGTATTCCCGGCAGACACATACTTGCAAAGTTTTCATGCCGTACACACAGACACTAGACCCGCGCACGTTTATTTATAGCCGTTACGGACATCGCACGCGCGATATTAAATTCATCGCTCGACTCACTCCCTCGGTGCAGCTTACGCACGTAATACACGATAGTATATGCTGGTGGCACGCAAGATGCAATCCACCAAGGCGTCCGTGTGTGCGTATATATATATATATAAATACTAATTATGCTAATTTACGCGACAATGGTATATGACTGACGTGTCCCTCGGTGATCGACCAGCGGCCCGTTAAAAGTTAAAGATCTTCCGGATGCTTGTCTCCCCCCCTCCCCGACTTCGTTGACACTTGGTTTACCGTTTTGATTACGCGTCGCATACGCTGATGGCCGGCGACGAGATTGAAGAGTTGCGTCGAACTCTCCATTGGTTCGGTGAACTTTCGCCTCTCGCGGTTACTTGCCCACTTTCAAACGGTATTAGTTTTTCCCGCTGTTAAAGCGAGGGCCGTGACAACGATTGCCAATTAAGGCGAATCCAACTGTATGGCTTTTCATTTGATTTCTCCTATTGCGTCATACATGTAATGAGTCATTATAGCCGAGACAAAAATGAGCCGGACGACTGGGTGCGCCGCGCGTCGACTCTTTGCTTTCATTTGAATATACCCAATTCGATGAACTTCGATAATGATGATTATGTACTTTTTCGCTGCTACGAAGCGGAGGCAATATTCGTCGCAATTATCCCTAGAAGAGAGAACATTTATCCCTTGGATAAAATGCAAGTTGATCGGAGATGCTTCCTGAATTGATTAGTTTTTTTCTTTGTTTACTCGAAAAAATTACACGCGTAATGAACATAAGAAGAAACGCGCACTAGGGCGGCTACCTATTATTATTATAATTATTGAAGAATTGCGGAATAACATCACGGAACGTCGGCGCTTATGATGCAATACCTGTAATACCTATAAATTGAGCAAGTCATTAAATTGAATATTTCCTTTTATACTTTATTACATCCTGCAAGATTACTTTTCGTCCATCTTTTGCCACAATATCTAGAGTTAAATTCTACCAATATTTTAATAAATCGGACTAAATATCAATATATATATATATATATATATAAATGAATTTAATCAAAAGTGATAAATTTTAGCTACTAGTAGATTATTCTATCAGAAGTATCTTCAATAGAAAACTCATTATCTTAGTACGATTACACTCTAAAATAGTAAAACACTACTATTTTTCAGTAGACATTCAACTGAAAAATTAGTAAATCTTCACTAATTTTTAGTAAAATTTTACTGTTTATTAGTTGAATATTCACTATTATCGTCAGTTATGCATTTTCTATATTGTTTTAATTTTCATAGAGGGTATACGAAGTACTTTTTTCCAAGTATTACAATATTACGAGTAGGAAAGGAAAACATTATGAGGACGAATGTCACAACAGAAACTACCAACTCAAAGGTTTAAAAAAATAGCAACGAAAACAATTCTTTGTAAGGATAATAGTTCGGGGCGGCGTTAGCGGTTGGGAAATAAAAGTAAATGCGCCGGACTAATTACGTGGGGGACGTGGAATTTGAATAGACGTCTTTCATAGCGAATATTTTCCATCGGGAAATCCGGCGGAATTTCCCGAGGTATTACGGACGTCGTTGAAAAGCGTAGACATCGAAAAATTATTATCAAACACAGTAGAATGGGAAAAATCTGTCGTACTCCGTAGGACGAAGAAAATGCTTTCATCGATTTCTCTTTTTCGCTGAGTTTAGCGAGAATTCGAAGGGAATTGTACGCAGCAGTTCTCGTAATATGTCAAACAAGTTTATTACAATATTCCCCTACCTTTCTATTCTTTCAAATATCTAAAAGACAGCATCATCGTGTCTGTACATGTGTTCTTCTCACTTTGCGTATACTGCAGGTTGAAATGAGCACAATTCATATTGAAAATACACGTTGACTGCTTTGTGTGAATTAGGCGTATGAAATTATGCGTACTCTCTGGATTTAAAATTGTAGAAATTGCATACTCGATGAAAATGAATAGAATTTTAGTGATTTTCAAGTGAATATTTATTATTATGCAAATTCTATACTGATAAATAGTAGTCTTTTACTATTTCAAATTTAGAAAGTAGAAATGAACGGACACATAATCGATAGGCATAGTTTTAATAATTCAAATATGCCGTGGAAATAAGCATTCAGAGCAGGGATAAATACTTGATGAATTTGGTAAATACTTGTATTTATAGTATTACACGGATTAAATCTCAAGAAGACCGAAAAGACAGGTAAACAGGCTCAACCCATGATTGATCTGTGATAAGTAAGAGCTTTCATGCATTTTCTTTGAGGGATCACGAAGTCCAAGTGCCTATCCTTCCTTAAGGTTGAAATCCACGTATTCATTGCAATCACTCAATCACAAATTCGCAAAGATTAAAATACTCGCTTTTACGAAATATCTGTATTCAATCACTGCTCTTCGCCTATTATATACCCAGCTAATCATCCATGCCTATACACGTACTTCTATAGGCTTAACTTTCTTCACTCGGGTTTCGACTATCGCCTCGCTCGAGACGGCTTCGCGGGGGGTTATAATTTACGCGCATAATCATCCCACTCACGTGTTTTAAACTGTATCAACGTCGCGCGTCATTTGCCTCGCTGGCAATGTAGTATATACATATATACACACACGCGTCGAAGCTGCCACGCAGCAACTCGGGCAATTACCCGATCGAGGATTCGACGCACGACGGCAAAGCCCGGTCCAAAGTGCACCACGAGCGAAGATCAGCGCGTGGGGCTCTTTATCGGATTTTCCGCGCCGAAGAATCACGGCGCTGTAATGGGCTGCTGCTGCTGCTGCTGCTGCTATCCCCTCATTGGGATTCATGTATTCGCGCTCGAGCTCGCGCACTGGAATTCGCGCCGCTTATTGAGCCCGTAAAGTGCGCCGAAACTATAAGCACAGTTCCGCCGCCGCCGCCACCGGGGATATATATTATATCCATTACGCGCGCGCGCGGACGCATATATGAAAAACTATTGAGTTCGCGAGGAGAGAGCGGATTCTTTGTGCCGCGGCCGCGACATAACTCCCTACCCCCGTGGGCCCGGGCGTATATCTATATCTACGTGTGTCTATATTATTATAGACATAAATCCCGCGGCTGGTTTGAAACAGTTGGCGCTCGGGGGATGCGCTCGCGCCCCCGCCCGCCTCTCAATGGGGTGCCGTAAAAAGTCCGTCGGTCCGTTTGGACCGCCGACTTTTTTATCGCTTCAAGATTTAATAAAGAGACCCGTAAATAATCTTCTATTACTCGCCGGGGGCTCGCCATTAACCTCCACCTCCCCCTGCTTATATGAGAAATCGCGCCAATTCAAATTCTTGACGTGTGCTCCACTACTCAATCTTTCGCTCGAGTGTGTCCGAGTTCAACCTCGTGAGGAACAACACAGGCGCTTCTGGATTATTTGGCGTTCCAACGTTCATTCGACCAACTCAGCTGCGCAGCTTCTTCTGCCGATCCGTGTACAAATCATTAGGCGTATTTTAAATTGCTCGTTTTACTCGTGCAATTCGGGATCTCGCTCAAAGAATGCTGCTGCATTGTTGCTCAAACAATTTGTATTTCGCAATTTGAATCAAACAAAAATCGAAAATAGTGTGTATAATGTGCCGTATAACTCTCCTCGTTACAGTGATATATCAATATGAAAAAATTGTGCTCAATTACTGCCCACCACTGCCGACAAACAATCGAGAATACATAATTCGATATTGTTCCAGATCTAACATTTCATTAGTGTATTATGTATTATACCATGCATTTTGACATGGACCGCAGACTGAACAGTATATATCATGAAATGTCTATGCTAAATTGACGTATCGACATATCGACAGAATGATGCAGGCACCTCGTACGCGCTTGCTTCTATAGAGAAGAGTTTACAAATAAATGTATATGTACATATGTACAAGGCGCAGCTTTGGATTGAAACTGGCGAGGCATAGCGGAGAGGCGGCAGCAGGGGGTGGTATATGGATCGGGGGCGGAGTAAACTGGGCAACGGTCTACTCCGGGAAATCGGAAGGGGCTCAGTCTTGGGGAAATTCACGGGCCGTAGAACACGGGGGGCACATAGCAAAGCTGCCGTTGAGCTGGGGCTAATTGCTTCATAAACACACACACAGTGTTTTGCTCGCGCAACAAACGCAGTGAATGAAAAGCTCGACTTGGGCCGGGCGAAACGAAACGAGCTCGCTTATGTGCTCACGTACGTGTGTGTGTGCGTCGGGTGCTATTGGGCAAAGAGTCGGTGCATAAACAACGCGTCGGCGCGATAACATTTAAAAATCGTCCCTTAATTGCTCTCCTCGCGAAAGCGAGCTTTCGCCTCTGATATTTACAGTCGACGGGGTCGCTCGCGCGCTTTAATATCCTGTCGCTGCTGGCTCGGCGGCCGACAAACGTTGGCTCAGCCAAAGAGGAATCGAGAGAGAGAGAGAGAGAGAGAGAGAGAGAGAGAGAGAGAGAGAGAGAGAAGAAGGTAGAGAGAGGCGGATGAGGAGCAGCGCAGCAGCGGCGGTGGTAGGCAGGTCTATCGCGTGCTCCACGCTCGCGCGCAGATGCGCAAGCGAACTTCATGCTCCGATAAATCCGCGCTTCGCATTTCGCTCTGAATGTAATTTCGCCTCTCTTCCTCATATACCCGCGAGTCCCTGCCTCCCTCCTCCGCTATCCTCGCTGCAGCTGCTTCATTTTTCTTACCTCCTGCTCGGCAGTGGGACGGGCCAAAGGCCTTTTCATGTCTGCCAGAGCCGCTTCGCGAATCTTTCCCTCTCGCGCATACTCTGTGTGCAGTGCATCTCCTATTGCCGGCGAATAAATAAAATTGATTCGGCACACGCGCGATTGTACAGCCTCTCGATCTTTCGAACGCTCCGAGGATTTCTGAGCTGGTCAGCTCAGAAACTGAGCTTCGTCTCCCCGGCCGCGGCGCGAGCGCGAGCGACACGGTAACCCAGTTTTTACTGGTGCAGCTTCACATCTGAAGCACACGGAATTCGAATAAAACAGCTCAGAAAATTATCTATGCCCTTTGTTAAGGTTCCTCGCTGAACTTTTGGAGGTGGGTTTATACTTACTCAAAAGAGATTGAATATATCATTTTACATATATCAGCACTTACAGAATCAGCAGTGACCTGTTGACATATCAGCGGGGTTAGCTGACGAACAAACGCAAGTGTATTGCGCAGCCATTCGAATGAATCAAACGAAGCAAAAGCTTCAAAAGTTTCAGTGGAATTGGAGGGCAATTTATTGCTGATCGCATTCGATGCTCGTGTCGGCATATCGGCTGCGAGTCTATATGCGCGTGGGAACATAAAAGTCAAGGAGCCACTGCACCGATGTACGTCGATCACACAGCACCTTCGTCGAATGTCGGCTCGCGCGTGCGACTGTCATGGCAAGGGCAATTTTCCCGGCGACCCTAATTACCAAGTTGAGCTTTTCCGAGTGAAGGGGATCGTTCGAGGGGGCGAGAATGCAGATTGAAACTGCGCGAGGAAAAACAAAGGGCCAAGGGATGGGGTATAAACACCAAACGGCGGCGGCGGCGGCCGTCACACGTATACATAGCCCAGCCAAAAGCAGCAACAAACTCGGAGCGGCTCTAATCCATCCGGGCTACAAATACATTCATCCCCCGGAGCGTACGTAGCGGATATACACGCGGCGCATCCACCTCGGCCCCATTAGCCTGGAATGAGAGGGAGGGGCAGAGGGAGGTTGTGTGGGTGGGGGCGGCCCATTAGTACACAGGGCGAAACTATGCGCCGCCGAGGCAGCCCGGACGAGCGTCTCTGAATGGCGGCCGGGAACAAGTAGAAAAGCTCGCCGGCCGCACGGGAGAGCCATGTCATCAGATACTCGCCGACTCGCGGGCCAGCTACACACACCGGGAATAGAGATCGAAATGCGATGTCTGCCACGCAACGCATCGCTCCGTAACATCTCCCTACAACTTTTCTCACTCGCCCGCGCCCCCACTTCTATCGTCGATCGCACTACACACCTAGTATATATGCTATTCTGTGGCGGGCACAAACCATCGTGATTATTCATACGGAGAGACTGGCGCCGCTGGAGCAACTTGGATTTGACGCGTTCGCTATTCGATTCGTCCCGTATGAATATTTTCATTTGATTCGAGTGTTAGCTTTATCACGAATGCGCGTGTGAAATATTGTATGAATTGGTGGAATTGAATTTACCGGAGCCGGATTCGGAATGACGGTTTTTTTTTGTTTTACAGCTTATTGCTAGTATTCTTTTAAAGTAATGATTTTGCTTTCTCAATAAGACAGCTTTGTATAATGAGATGTAAATTGAACTCTCCAATCGACTACCACCATACACCTTTTTGTAATAGCTATGGCTTCAATAACGTAGAATTCTGCAAATGTGTCACATGTATAACGTTATTTTTGACACGCGTTACTTTGCGGAACAATGGTGCCTGATCTTCCAGGAATTTTGCGAACGATTAAGTTTTCGCAAGAGTATGCACCGAGCTCACACTTTTCCCTTGTGTAATCGTTGCTCTTTATTAGCTACCGTTGTTTCTACATTTCCAGTACCTCACGTCAATTTGCATGACGACCGTTGATAAACTGGAGAGAAATTCAATGCAAAAATCCCATTTCGAAGATATCTCAATTCACCAAGCCTCTTTGGGATAGCTGATTCACTAGGAGTATTGGTTTTCCTTCGAATTAAGAAGAAAGTACACGTGCTCGAGCATTGTCTTTGTATACTTATTTAATTTCTCCTTCACAATGATTGCAGCCCTCAACGATCGAATCAATAGGTTATTTTCTCAACGAAGGGCTTTTCAAACGATACATTGCCTTTGTAGTTTTTACTGATCTAACTATATCTTCCAAACTATGAACCTCTTGCCAATTCGATATATTTCGTGTACGCGCATAGTCCGCTCTGTGCCGATACCGATGCCTTTACGCGACGATGCCACGAATACGAAATACGTAAAAAGTCAAATTTCGATATATGTATCCCTCGGAGGGATAATTAAATGCAATGCAAGGCCGCAGTGGGTATTTGCAAATTTGTGACGTGCATAAAAACGCACGAGTGACTGGTGCGAGAGCTACTGAATAATTTCGAAAATTTGAAAATAATCCTCGCTCCATGGCTCTTTCTCTCAATTGAGGGCTCCATCTGCGCGCGCGCGGGTGCGAGGATAATTAAAATAGTAGCTGCGCGGCCCGCCGCGTCGGGGGTTGGTTAATTTTTGTCGCCGACGTTTTTTCGCGCGCGGCGTTAATTATGATGGAAGCGTCGGGGCAAAAGCGAGTGTGCAGGTTGGATTTTAAATGGAGCTGTAATTCGCTGACCGCTGCTCGGTCAATTTTTTAATTTGTAGCTTGTTTTGCGGCGCGGCAACGCGCGGGGCCGAATTCTTCACGCTTATTCCCCGTTTTTTGTCCTTTCTTTTCTTTTCTTCTTGTTTCCGTTCTTCTTGCGCTGCACTTCGCGTCGCTGGGATCTTTTGAAGCCGGTCGAGCTTTTGGTCGAGTGCACCGGGCGCCCGATGCTTTTTTCCCTCCCTCGACAAAGTATAACGTTACAGGTAGACGAGTAGAATTTATATGAACATTTTAATGCGAAATATGATAGACGAGAGAAGCGGCCGGGTAGTGGCTCTCTGAATTGAATGCGCCTGGCAATATACCTAGCGGAAGTGCACTACAGCTTCCAAAACGCCACGATGCTCGGCCGCCGCGGTGTAATATTGCTTTTGTACGTACTTGCGCGACTTGACTTTGAGCTCGCGATGTATCCTTCCACTAGATCGATGTGACATCAAAATCCAAAGTCTGGAACTAGAAAGTATATACTCGTGATTTCAGCTGAAGACTCGCGACTTCACACCGTAGTTTCCGTACTGAGAAAAATCGCCTACTATAGCCCACTACAATATGACTTGGTTAAAAATAGTAGTCTTTTTAGTTATAGATACAATCATTTTGTTGTGACATCGCCCATCGGTTAATATACCCCGTAATATCCAACTAAGGTACCTGTACCCAATATGCGCCACCTAAGCGAGAAAGGTCACTACACCGCGTCTAATGAATATTTTCTAACATAATTGGTGTCAAATCAAAGGTCTACTCAATACCTTCAAAATGAGCTAGAACTCATCTGATTCGAACAGTTTGACGCTGAGATACAGCGTTTTGAAAAAAAAATTGAGTGTACCCAATATGGCGCCACCCTGAAAATACTTCTTTTCGTATCTTAGTGCGCAAAGTTTGTCTTTTTTTCACGGACTAAGGTGCGCAAAGTACCTTTTTTTTTTCACTGTGCTAGAAAGCAGTGCGAGAAAGTGGTGCAAGAAAGCTTTTTCCCGCACCAGTGCGAGAAATTGAAAATATACAAATGCACTGCGAGAAAGATATAAAATTTAAGGTCATCGTATTACGGAGCCACGTATAGCTTTAGGTTCTTGGGGATTCTGCCTAGCAGAGAGACCAATGCATTTCTATATACATATATATGTATGCTTTATGATATTCCTCTCATTTTATTTCTATAACAAAATCCCCACAAAAATTTCTGTCCAATTCGACTCGGTGAAGTTCGAAATTTAAACCTTTGGGAGTCGAAAGGACAAAATTAAGCAGTTACAACACTAGTAGAGGTAAACTCTGCAGAGTGATGCTTGGAAACGTGAGGTTCACATGGCCGGTATATATACACAAGGGTGTTCTATTTCACTTGCGAGAAAGGAAAATTAACAAACTGCAATGTTTCAGTAATACTATCATTTTGCTCTGATGTAAAATGTATTGCCCAATTGTTTTCATTTTTTTGTAGTATCATATTTATTTTCTTTTTGATGTTGATATTTTTGTTGGTTCAAGTGGGGGGGCTCCCGGCGGGGGCTTCGCCCCCTGCGCCCCCACAGAACTCGTATTGTCACCCTCGCTGCGCTCGGGCGCCAATCTCCACTCGTGCTGGATTCACCTACTTTGAGCACTAGTCATGTAATGTACTATTTCATCCAATTTGAAGCATGAAGCATGTCTGACATGAATAAAATACAAACAAAAACGTATATTTCTGATATAATTTTATTGAAAAATACATTTTGTCTTTGATTAACCATAGTACATAGATTATATGTACTTCTAACAACCTAAATCAAATCAAGTTTTCAGTTAAAATCCATAAAAAAACGTTGTTTTTGAATCAACAAAATTAACTTATGCAACATCTAATTCCAATATTAATCTCTCAAATTGATGAACATTCTTTATAGTGTAATTTTAAATATAATTGAGATGTTCTCACTGAAATGGAAGAGTTCAATTTAAAAAATGTCCGAGCCTATTTGGGACTAGCTATTGTCTTGATGGTGGAAAAATTCTATCTGATGTTTTTTCCTAGACAGTACTTATAAACGCATAACCTCAAGATTTTTCTCGTTATAGGATAGCCAATATCTGCTAAGCGTTTAATTCGACTCATAATTCTTCGTTCTGTACTGTCGTTAACGCATATGGTCGACTCATTTTCCTTTTTTAGGATATGTTTTGTTTAACATATCGTTGAAATGTTCGACGAGGCATCTTATGTATAGTCGAAGCCATCCTCTGCGATATCTCACCTTTAGCTTTCTTGACCTGCTCCAGAGCTTGAACTAAATTTTCTTTCGACCATGTTGGGCGGATATTTACTATCAATGGGTTGATTGTAGCAGCTAGAACAAGGAAATAGGGGTGGCGCATATTGGGTACATTTGATAAAAATAACGAAGAGCTATTGAAACGATTGATAAAAAGGTCATACAATGAAAATTGGATGATGTAGATGGGATGTCAAGGAATCGAATGATATATCGCTCGATTTTTTTGGCCCAGTTTAAGGGTATTAAAAAAATTCGCACTTACCTGAGCGAAATTAGATCGAGAATCAAAATTGGTGAAAAAATGGAGAAAACGAGCTCTAACAAGTTGGTGTAAGATTGGGGGAAATGTTTTCTTTCTTCATTATTTAGTATTGCCGACAAGATCCTGTGCCGCGGCGATGCTCTAGACGCGCGTATATATATGAAATACGAAGGGTGGCGCATATTGGGTACACCTACCTTACATTTATTGTAAGTCGCCCGATAATTCATTGTGAGTCGTCACAATTCTCTAACATTTGATCATCACATTGTTCGATGTATTGAAATGTTTAGATCAATAAATTTTCAATCAATTTGACAAGAATCTCGGCTACTAGTTACATTCTAAACCATGAAATTCTGAAAATGACAATTTCGAGTGAGATTACTTATTTTTAACGGGGAAAACTTTCCGTAGTTATCGAGAAATGATTGTACAAAAAATATTTCGTTAATTTTGAGAGCAGCGAAATGGGTTTTTTTATAGGCTAATATTTTGAGCCTATAAAGTTCAATTTTATAGGCTAAAATAAGAACCCAAAATTTCGCGAAAAAGTCAGGCTTCAAATTAGACCCGAAGAAGCCCACAAAAGAATGTTGATGCAAATCAGAGGGGCAGGTTGATCGCTGCGTGATGTGACTCAGAATACGCCAAACATATATAACCATTTTGATTTGACGATGTTCAAATCAGGAACGGTTGATATTCATCAGACATACTATTTTTGTATTGTAATATGTTATAACAAGTACGTGGCAGCTCAGCAAATGAAACAAAATGATTTACGGTAGGTCGGACAATATATCACCGTCAGTCGGCTAAAGCGTAACAACGTTAAGTCGCACACCCATCACCAATATATGCATTGGTAACTACCTCGAGGCCTTCCTTAACGCCCCGGTCGGAACGTAAAATTTACATGAAGCTCTCGCGTACCCGAGGGGAGTCGCACGTAACCATATGATTCCGCGCTGGCTCCCGGAGAACGTGGAAAATCCTTTTGGAGCGAGCACACAGCGGGAATATCGAGAAAATCACCCTCAACGACGACGACGGCTGAGAGTGTTCTTAACGGCGTCGAGGAGCGAGAAGGTGTGTGTGTGTGTGAGTGTGTGTGTGTGTGTGTGTGTGTGTGTGTGTGTGGGAGGTATAACGCGACTCGTCGGCGCGGCTTCGAGAGGAGAAAAAGAAGGCGTGATTCGTTATTCACGAGCGAGGGGGGCGTCGAAAGGATAAGAAGCGGCCACGACGTGCCGACGATGCTATCGCCGCTACTGCCCGGCTAAAATCGAGCCCCCGGGGCCCCACCTCCTCTTCCTCCTCCTGCTCTTGTTGCTCGCGTCCGAAATTCAACGGAGGCCCGTTACGGGACCCCAGCGCCATGTTCGACGAGAGACGCGCCGGCCGGAGAAGCACGAAATTCGAAATAAAGGATTTCGGAGGATGATGCTTGCGACGCGCGCGCGTGGATTGATCTTCTGATCTCCGAGTATCAGCAATTACATCGCGAATCCTCATGGAAATTCCCCCGAACGGCCGGCAGTATCTGCGCCGGCCAATCTCAATGCAAAATATCTCGTGTAGCTTGATACGTAATTGCCAGTGCAATTTGCCGAGTTAAGTTTTGCTGACCGAACGTCATGTTCATCACGTCCACGGACGCCTCTTGTGGATCGCTCGCGCGCCAACCGTTTGCCCGTCCAATCTTCGATTTATGCGAATCTAAGCCGTTCGCACGCGATACGCGACACAATTATTCATCATTCGTTTTGAGAAAAATTAAAATAACCGACATTTCGAATGTAATCCCCGAATTCCTTACTTTGCTACAGTGAAGTTTTCACTTCGATCCCAGTATATATTATTCACTTTCATTTCACTATTTGTCACCGGAAAATCCCTCAAAGTCCGCAGTGAAAATTCACTCTTCTTATATACACTGGTATTACAGTGAAAATGTCACTGGATCAAAGTGAATCGGTGTAACACTTTCGACGGATGGTTTCCCACTATAAATAATTTAATAGGTGAAATAAACGTGATGATTTTACAGCCCGCCCTTCGAATAATCATCAACAATTGTATTTTCAAAAAATTCTACGAGTTATCGATTTTCTATACATACCAATTCGTATCGACTCGATGAATCACAAACAAGTGTGGCACGGGTGAAATCTCACCCGTACACACGAAAGAATCGCATCCGGGCGAGAAGAAGAGCCGTCAAATATTTCCTCTTCCGAAACTATATAGCGTACCCAATTATCTCACTCGAAATAAAGCAGCCCGGAATTAGAACTGCGGCCTCGGCCCGAAGTCACCCAAATTTTATCCCGCGCACAAACAGAATTTTTCGCGAACGAGAGACACGCCGAGGCCCAAAAACTCTGTATTCAAAAGAAAAAAAAAGGGTCGACGAAAACGGGAGACGGGGAGGGTACGGGATCGAGGCAAAGGAAAAAAAAAGAGGAGGAACACGAGCCAACATTGACACGGGCAAACCGACCGCAGCTCGCTAAAACGAAGGCAAAGAGGCGAGAGAGAAACCGATCCGCAATTCGCGCATCAACTTGTCACACGACGGCCAATGCACACAGCTGGGCCCCTCGGGTTGAACGACCTCGCCTGCACCAATTCTCGGCAACGAAAAAAAACAAAAAACAAAAGACAAGAAAAGGTCGGCCAGGAGGGAAAGAGGGGGGCGATATCTCAGTACCCGTTGAACTTGGGGCTGTCGAGAAAAAGGTACGCGTGCATCTGACCCAGATTCGCGCGGGCGATCCGCTGCTCCCCTAGGAGCGAACCCTACGACCGAGAAAAAACACGTCGGAGAATAGCTCGAGAGTATCGGTCGGGAGTTGAGGGGGGGTCGGGGTGTTGGCGTATAGCTCGCAGCGAATTCCTTAGCCGGTTTAATTGAGTTTGCCGCAGCGGTCGGGGGAAAGTGCAGGTGGCTGTGGTGGTATTTGGTAATTCGAGCCGGATCGATTTCGCGGTTTGGAGGAAGATCGTTGCCGAGCGTCCAGCCGCGCCGCCGTCAAATCACGGCTCGAGGGGATCCTTGGATTTCGACTGTCCAGGCGGAAAAACGTTTGTCCGCGCGCCAACGACTGCGCCAAGTCATTGGAAGACGCAGTTTTCGACACCACGAGTGGACTATCCCTCCAATTCTAATCGGCATTTCGATACCATATCGATGGGTCTTACGAAGAAAGACACAACTCGCATTCAGGCCGCGAAGAAAGACAAATGCCGGAATTATCCTTCCGTGAATATTAACGAAGAAAGAGTTTAAACCGCAATCGATCTGTCGAAAAGGCTTGTTTTTTTGTCAATTATAACCTACGCATTCTAAGCTTTCATTCCATATACTTTTTACTTCGGACAAATGTGGGATGTGCGCCATGTATCCTTTTTGCGGGCAGGTTGCGATCTTCGCGTCTTTTTTCGCGGACAAAATGTGAGTTGTGTCTTTCTTCCCCAGTGATACACACACGCACACTCTTGCGCACGCGCGCGCGCGCACACACACACACACACACACACACACACACACACACACACACACACACATACATACAGGATCATGTGTGCGTGTATGTGCCCCGTTGGCATAGTGTAAGTTGAATGCGCGCCCTCTGCCGGCGGGCATACTTGGCGGGACTGACACCGAGCGCCGCGGCCGACATTCTTGGCTCGACCGTCGCGTGAGACAGACGTGTCAGTCTGATCGAGCCTTCATTCGTTTGTGAAACATATACACACGCACACACACACACGCACACTCACACACGCACACACCCACTCACACACACACTCACTCACACAAACGCACGCACGCACACACACACTCACACACACACACACACACACACACACACACACGCACGCACGCACACGCACGTGCATGTAGGAAGCATGTTGGCATACTGTACCTTGAATGTGCGCCCTCTGACGGCGGGCCTACTTGGCGGGACTGACACCCAGGGCTGCGGCATTCGTGGCCATTCGTGGCTTGACCGCCGAGCGGGACAGACGTGCTAGTCCGATCGAGCTCCTCATTGGTTCATGAAATTTTCCGTTGCGCTTCAAAGTTCCCAACCGCCATCGAGCCGAGAAATATATATGGAGCATTTCCCCCGAACTCAGCAATTCCACTTCTTTTTTTTTAATTTTTCATTAGCTCATTTCTTGTAAATATCTTGTCATATCGACCCTCCAAAATTTTTGTGGATATAATAAAATTTGCAAAGCCTCTCAGATTTGATAGTTTGAATTTTTATTCATATTTTTTCAACTTAATCTGTGGTCTGATTTAATCAACAAATAGTCATAAATTCAAAAATACACACAAATATTATCACTAAAATTTTCGAACAAATTTGACAATAATTATTTGCAAAGCTTTGGAGCTAGTCGCCGTGATACTCTTTGCTCTACCGTATATGTCGAAGAGCGTACTCTTCTCCTTTTATCAATTACACATATTTAGTGTGTGGTGGAAAAATAAATGCCCCTAGAGATCTACAATTATCTTCATGTTACACCCTACGTGGCAGCTTCGGTTGGGAGATCAGACGATTTCTTCGAGAGTTATCGCGTGCCAAGAGACAGCCTTACACACACAGGTATATAATTCATTTCATTGTCAGAATTCGATCTGCATTTTCAGGATACATCAAACTGCCTTGTCTAAACTTTCGTAAGTCTAGACATCAGCAATCATATCTTTTCAAAACGTTGTAGTACAATAAAAAATTCACAATAGTGAATAACTTGTATAGAAAACGGTATGTCTTTCCTCATGACCGGTGATTCTATCTGGACTCAAGTCACCCCAACTCCCATATTTCATTCTCCTGTGTACCATGATGAGTCCGATAGGAACTCAGAGCTTGACATAAGATATTTTTTGTAGATTTTTTTATTTAAGGGAGGGGTTTTACTCATGTGAAATTCGTATACGATTCGATCAACACGAGTTTCGAGAACAAGAAGTTTACAATCAAATTCGATCTATCATGAATCCAAAGCGAAATTTGAGTGCAGATTTGAATGAATTCAGGATTAACCAATTCTTCTTAACTCTACTCAGCTGCTATTCAAAATTTATCAGTTATGTAATCATTGATAGTTGCAAGTTTCAACTGTTTGCATGTTGAATACTTTACAATCTAGTCTACTTTTCCTGATTTCATTCAAACTTCAGTTCACCTAATATAATGATATGGAGACTTATTAACCCAAAAAACTCATATAGTTAGATTGTAAATGTCTTTCATATCGAGGTTTGACGAGTGATCTTAATATATGGGACCGAGCTTATAAGAGATATGAATATATATGAGACCGAGGTATATGAGAGATTTGAATAAATATGAGACCCAGTTTCTACTGGTCTAAATATTTACGAGACCGAGGTATATGAGTGATCTTAACATATATGAGACCCAGTTTCTACTGGTCTAAATATATACAAAATCAGATCGAGGTATATGAGTGGTCTAAATATATATGTGGTCGAGGTATATGAGTGGTCAAACTATATATGAGACCTTAGTGGTCTAAATATATATGAAATCGAGGTATATGAGTGGTCTCAATATATATCAGATCGAAGTTTATGAGTGGTCTAAACATATGTGGGATCATTGGAAATTCTGACTTCTTCTTGCGTCCGAACAATCTAAAATGCGAGAAATCTACATTTTTTGAGTCAATATGACCCATGATGAGAAATTAAATTGAACTTGAATTTGAGAGAGATCCGGGAAAGGGACCGTCTAAAACGCGAAGTTATACTTCAAAAGATTTACTTTCTCTGGGATTCATGAAACTCCCACGTCGTTTCATTTGTGAATCTGGACATCAGCAAACTTATCGTTCCATAATGTCCCAGGACCGCGGAATAAATTTGCAACTTTGAATAGGATGTATAGAAAATGATATAAAATTATTTATGACTGGTGATTTGATCTGGACTTGAGTCACCCTTCCACATTTCATAATCCTCTGCATATGGAAAGTCGAACAGAATCTGAGGGCCTAGGATTAGATATTGTTCATCCAGCATGAATTGCATCTCTCATACTAAGAGGTTTTGATGCACAATATATGAGCAGAAAGCACAATCGATTAGCTAGAAAACCAGATAACAGAAGTCACTTAATGTTCAAATGCAATTGTGCTTTCCAAAATGTCTTTCCGGAACTGCGTTGCAATCTAGTGAGAATACGATTACTCACTCAATGGATAATGCTTAAATTGTTGCGTACACAATGATCGTTTCAATTGACGCTTCTAATATTGCAAAGCCCAGTTGCAATTCGAGAGTCGAACTACATTCGAGACTCGCATCAATCTGCGAACATCTGCCCCGCCACAGGAACGCTGAAGTGACTCGTCCGTCATCAAAATCATCCATTATTTTCCGTTCAGAGCCCGAGAATCAGTACTTGTCCGATAAGCTTCGAGAAGGGCAGGGACTAGACGACGACGCGAGTCACCCCAAACTCAAAGATAAGTTCTTATTTTCGAAAAATAACTTGATCCCCTAATAACCAATCTGTAGAATCGTGAGAGAATCGCCCATGAGTATTTCTGGCCCAAAGGTTTTCTTGAGGCCAAATTTGAGAGTGTCCCTTGGAACATTCGAGCCTCGCGTCATTCTGCGACCGTCTAACAACGGGACGGTACCTCAAGCTGCAGTGGCTCGTCCGTAATCAGGACCATCCACCCTCTTGCATCCAGAGTCCGGAAAACAGAACTTGTCCGATGAGCAGAGCGCTGTATGAGGATCAGGGATAAGACGATTCCGCCCTCCACTTCAAACTCAAAGATAAGTTCGGTATTTGCATGAATGTTTTGATTCCCCAATGGATATATATCACTTATGGATCGACGAAAATTTACCATCAAAACAAAAACTATATTCGATTATGTTTTCAATTTCAATATTAATGTATATCCATGATAGGATTAATGTATATCCATGAATAAGGCAAACAGAACTGTACCATCCGAGTTCGCTTCGATAATGCCTAGACTATGCGTAGGTTATGTCAGTCTATTTCTAGGCATAATTTATGCATAATTTTTTTACTTGGATTCGTAAGACCCATCGATATATCCTAAACCAAGGCTTACAAATCGAGCGAGTATAGGGGCGCGCGTTGTCCGTGACATTCGAGCTTTCAAAGCGCGCCACTGGCACTGCATTGCCTTGGTAACTACGCGTTTCCGCGGATTGTTGAAAAAAAAAAATGTGTTTTCCGGCCCCCCGCCGAGAAAGCCACGCAAACTCTGGCAAACAAGACGATGAGGGACTGCAAATGCGCTTGTGAGCCATAAGTCGAATCGGGATTTTAATTAACGGGACTGAGAGACTGTACCTACAAATGCGCCATAATGGGATATCTCTCGCGTGAACGGGATGAAAGAGCCACGCGGGGGAGTACGGAAGCGAACAAACGAGGGGTCGGGGGCGAGAAGAGTCGCGCTTTTGTCGGCGGGGCGAAATGCGTTTATAGCCGAAAATAAAAATGCCAGCGAAGCACATCGCGAGAGGCAAAGGGGGCATGACGAATCAGCGCGGCGCAACTCACGTGTACCGAACGGATAACGAATCGAGGCGTTGATGCGACATTCATCGAGAGACGCGCCAGTCAGCCAAGTCGGTTGCAAGGAGGCTGATGTGTATGTATATATACATGTGCACATCTACATCGCAACACTTCTTACTCGGGCTGTCGGCGTGACCCGGTTACATGCGACCGAGCCAAATGGGATGCGAGAGTTGCACATATAGAGCGTCGTGCGTTTCAGCCACGATCCTCACAATGTATTACCGCAGTTTTATGCATACCCTGCATAAAGTAGCTCGGGAAATTAAATGTAGGCGCACGTCTTCTCGTGAAATCTCAATGAACAAGAGATTGTTAATCAATCAAAACGTTTTTTTCTCTGAAATTTTACACAACAAATGTCAAACCTTCGTACTAGCTACCGAGGATGAAGTGAACCGTTTGGTATACACAAATCCATCATAGTTTGAAAAAAACAAATCGACAGCATGCAAGTCGATTGTGCGTTTATATAAACTACAATCATGTTGATTTTTACGTTGCCCAACAATCCCGCGTGTTTGTTATTATAACGAGCCAGGGGTCTATCGATTCACTAATTTAACCAATAATCCCGTAACGTCAATCATTTCAAGAGCGAAACGTCGTATTTTTACTGTGGATGAATAATATTTCTGATTCAGGCTAATTAATAGCGTCGTTCAAATGGAGTCTGATTGTTTTGGTTACTTTCGTATTTTCTCTCGCGGGTAGCGGAAAATTTATTGCTTGCGAATCCAATTCATTCAATGATCGAATGTCCACTACTGGTTTCACTTCAAAAAAAGGCCACTTCGAAGGAGATCATACGAATGAAAATCAAATAACTCGAGACAGTTATTTTACAAATTTTAGTCAAGTGGCAAGCACATTGATTCCACTACTCTCTAGATATGGAATAGTAGAAATTGCATAACGGATGGAAATTATTCAAATTTTACTGAAAATTATTTAAATTTTCCGAATTTTTCAGCAAATATTTTAAAGTACTACATTATTTTTTAATGGTGTAAGGTTTTTTGCGAGGGGAGGATCTGCTCCACCTCCTGTTCATACGCTTGTTGCATCCTCTATACGCTCGGCCACCGAACACTATTTGCGTGTATATTATCCATTGTCATCATCAAACTTCTCGCACATCATTACGAAAAATAGTACACGCAACTCGTGCTCTCTTAAAAACTTACTACGTGAAAAACCTGTGTATGAAAGTGAAAACTCACTGTACGGAGCTGAATGATTGATTGAGTGAAACTACAGTTAATTTTTCACGTAACAGCAAACATTTTTACATTGAACTCCCGCATTTCACATGAAGCCGACATTCCCTGAATCTCCCGGCAACTGCCAATTGCTCCGGCTCACTCTTGAAAACGCGAGTTGCAAATAAATATATATCCAACGAGTTTCGCGTATACAATTGTTCAAGCGCGCTAAGACCCACACGCGAATTTATATGTTTCGAGTCGCGAGCCGCAATCGCGCGGATTTACCGTATACAGAGATTGTACACCGCGGCTAGAAGGGCCGAAGAGCGAAGGCAATTATTTACATGGCAAAAATACCGGCGCGGCGTCGGCGCAGAGCGTCTATAATAAGACAATGACGGGCGAATAATTCGCGCAGAGCTCACGCGTCGTTAATCAAAAGCGAGTGCGGCCGAGCAACGAGTTTAATAAGCCATGCGCGTGAAGCGGGGGATCGAGGCTCGTCCGGCCACACGACTCCACGCACTCGGCCCTGTGATTTGTCGATCCGTCGCGACTCTTTACGACTCGGCCGATCTCTTAATATCGGCGCGCGCGAGCAAACGAGCGAGCGGGAAGAAAAAGAGGAGGTAGGAAGGGGAAAAAAGTCATCCCCCCGGAGCATAATGAGCAGTGATGAAGCACATCTCGCGCTCGCGCGCGCCGACTCATATTGAATACGGGCCGGTGCTCGAGCGCGAGCAGCGTAATGAGGTAATTTGTCAGGTGTGCGCGCTGCAGCTCTCGCCGATTGCACTATGGAAAATAATAATGGGAAAAGCGAGTCGAGCAATGGGGGGAAAGAGCAGGGTGCGGAGGAATAAGTGCCGGAACGTGTCGGTGTAGGGCGAGAGAGGAAAAAAAAGAAAAGCCGGGCCGGATCGGAAGAATCGATGGTAGTCGACGGTAGTTGGCGCCGGGACAGCGAGAATTAATACTAGGCCGAGTGAGCGAGTGTGATGAATCATTTTTATGCGACATCCGACCTAGCGATCCAAGTCTGCTGCAAGTCTGCAGATGCGATATGGCTCTACTGCCTTCGGTTATCAATTGGAGTGAATAATCAAATGGGATATTGAGAGAGAAGAAGACAGAGACTCGAAAGAGTGAAAGTAGCATTAAAATTTAAGTGAGACAATTTTCAACTGAACTTGTTGCGAATGGAAGGCAATTTTTGAGGTGGGGGGAATAAATTCGAAGTCGGTAGGAAAATTGCCACTCCCAATACTTTTGAGATTCAGCTTATCCAAATGTAAACCTAGTGGATCTGTGTATGAAAACAAGCAGCTTTGAATAATGGATGGCATTAGACAAAAGGAAAAATGTTATTGTGATCGACAAAGATATGCTCGCGTGGGAGGCTCCTATTAGCTCAATTTTTCCCTCGCATCTAATGTACAATGATATTATTCGTAAATGTCAAGGGTTTTCTCGCTGTGAAAACTTCGGAGGACGTGGGAGGCTTTGGATTTTCAATAAAAGTGTCCATTCTCAACATCAGCTTATGCTAAACCACCGTACTGAACCATGATGGATATTCTCTCCTCCCCTAACAACAATTATATGCAAAACTTCCCAATACCTCAATAGGGGGGCGAAAAAAATCACTCAGTTAAACCACACGCAGTTTCGTATACACCCGCGAAGGGAAATAACAATGAATTCACCGTACGGGATTGTCCTATTTGAATAGGTGAATCCAATCGAGTCTCGGCGAATCTTACCCGTCCAGAATATCCCGGGCCGATTCGATATCGAGGGTCTCTCGGCCGTCGATTTGTTTAACACACCGAGCCCGGAATCGCAAAAGTTCCGAGCATTCTTCAGTTCGGGGGAGGGGGGGGGGGCTTGCGGTAAAATCTTCACGGATACCCTTCCCCCCGCACTGAGCCCAGCGACCCACGAGAAGAGAGGCGAAAAAGAGCGGGGGAGGCGGGGGCGGGCAAAAAAAAAGAGAGAGAGGTGCAGAAAAGTCGTTCGCGCGCGATATTATGCAAATGCAGCCGAGACAGAGTCCCTTTCTTCGAGAGCCCGGGCCAGCGAAGAATGTAGTTATTGGATTTTTTCTCCTGCGCGATCGAGTGTTGCATTGGGCCTCGACTCGCCTTCCGCGGAATCCTCGGCTTTTCGTTAGCGCGCGACGCCGGAATAAGTGGCCGCGGTTTATGTATATGGGCTGTTGCGCCGAGCGAGTCTCGGGAGAATGCGTCGTTATTATACTTTCGCTGTCCGCGGCATTAGCTTGCGAGCTCGCGCTGAAAATCAACGCGCCGAGTTAAAAGCCCAACGGCATGTATTCGCGTTTTTGGACGAATTTTGGATATTCCAAATTCCCGTTTATTCTAGGTCTTCCGGGGCTTTGGGAAGTCGATCGGTAGTCGAAGCTCGAGCAATGGCACTTTGTTCACTTTTTTAACCTGTGGAACATCGTAATTGGCGATAACTTGGCCTGCACCTGGGCAACGTCCGCGTCGAGTATCACCTGCTCCAACAAAGAATTCCGGGAACGCAGTGCACCCGCTGGACATTGTCGGGCTCAGGCAGACCACCTCCACAAAATTACAAATTCCTAAAGGGGTTTTAGAGGAATCTTATAAAGTTTTTATGGCTCTATCTCGTTCCAAAAAGCTCATGAGAAAGTTCATAAGGACCTTGTGAATCTTTTACACGTCGGACAGATAAAATCGTGCTCTATCAATTTGGAACAAAAAAATATAAAAGAGTCATGTGCGTTGTCGCTCACGAGGTGCGATCTAAGGATCTTGTACCATACAAGCTTTTTCTTATTCGACATACGGCATTGTTCTCATACACTTTTCACATTACCTCTTCAATTAGTTACTTCATTAGTTGTAACCAGTATCACGATAGACACAATTTTTACATCATCTTCGACGTCACAACGATAAGCGAAAACGAAAATGTCGCGTCGCAAAGGTGACATGGCAATACCTAGTCACGTGGCGTTCCACTATAGTGACATAATTTCGGAAGTATCCCTGTGCAATCTCGCCTTACCTAAGGCCTCTCGCTGCTGCTGCTGCCGCCGCCGGTGTTTGCCCGGGAAATTGCCCGCGGCTCAAACACGCACCTCCCGCGCCCGACAAACGACGCAGTCTTGAGATTCTTGTATTAATCTTGTACTGCTCGCCCCCTCCGTCGAGCACGCGCGGGGCCTCGCCTCGCGACATTGATTTAATTATAGGGCGCGGCTGCAGAGGGTCGCTCGGCGGAGACTCGCGCGGCGGCTTGATTTTATTCGGCTTGATGAGTTGCTAAGTGTATTTTAATCCACGAGACAAAGTTCATCCTGCAGCTGTTATGCAGATAAGTAGCGCCTCCGTCCCCCATCCCCCGGTTCGGGATAGCAGTTGAAGAGACGCGCGCCAAATGCCTTGGTCGTCGGTTCGCGCAGTAAGAATTTGCCGAGAGAGACAGTTTTGACGTGGGACAGATGCCCGCGAGGATTGGGTTGCGCGGCTCGAGGATATTCATGAGTTCCGCGGGCTGCACAGTTGTCATTTACTCGCGAAAATGTTTCGCTGCGATTTACGTATAGCTTGTGTATGGGTATTACTTTTTTAGGCTAAACATTTTTATGGAAATTGGTACGGTAACCAAAAATACGCGAATTCAGTAGTTAGTTCAATGAATACAGTATGATAAATACTTATTTGTATTCCATTCAAGTACTTGGAATTAATTGTATTTGAATACGTGGATTTGATGAACTCAACGCCAAGAGGAGTTGAGTTCATGCATTTCTTCGAGGAATCTAATCGAAACCCAAATGCGGATCTTGTATCTTGATGAAATATCTGTATTTTAAATAGAAATATTGAAAAAATTTGTGTCTCTACTGAATAATTTTTTCTAATTACTGCTCAACACTGATAGTAACGACTACTCGATAGACTGAAATTTTCTCTCATCTGTAATATGCAATTCTGCGACGATGTTGAATCATCGAGATGTAAGTCGTAGTAACAGTATTGAGACAGTAGCTAGCCGTTATTACATTCCCTCACGGAAGCATGATTAATTACTTCATTATCACGCTGAAAATGCTTCGCTTAATGATGAGACAGAAGTAATAAAATTGATATATTGCCAGTAGCCAAATGAGAATTTGCGCGAATAATCAATGTAACTCATTGGTGAACGACAGATAATTATTTAAAGCAGAGAAGAAGTTGATTCATCCGGAAAATCCTTTAATTTTCATGTCAAGTATCCATCGGTACATCTGCGCTATTTCCCATGAAGTTGTGTTATTGAAACATTAAATAAAAATTCATGATTCATGAAGATTTCTAGATTTTTTCTCTCGATCCTCGCAATGAGTTATGAGTTTTGCTTTCTTGCGTCGCCCATTGTTAATCATCGTCGTGGAGATGAGAAACGAAATTGCCAAGATGCTGGCTCGTTGCCACTTCATGCTATGTGATTATGGGGATAGAGAACTTACTTATCGCATACAATATGATGCTTCTGAAGATATGCCCATCGAGCGGAGCGTTGGGATGAAAACTTTTACGTCTAAAACAAAATATTGATAAATTTATTAAAAAACCTTGATGGAAATAACTTGAAAAAGTTGTCAAGATGATTACTTGGTTGGATAAGCAAATTACATTAGCATCAATGTATTCTGATTATTTTGAACAAGCCAACGAATCTCGTATTGATTCTTGCTGCTCCTGCCGATTGGACATCATTCTGTGATGCCGAAAAAAAGTTTGCTCCTCTCCCAGCCATCATCAATTATTCTATTTCATCGTCATATAGACTCTAGGCCAGACTGCCTTTTTCCACTGAGTTGGCCGACAAAATCCAACTTTTTTCCCGCTGGTAATCAATAATAAAACCGTCGTTTCGTCGCTGATGTCTAACACAATAAATAAGTCAGTTAATCTGGCTGACTACAGTTGTCGTCAAATATTGTCCAGAGCGAATCACAATAGAATTTTTTGCTAAAAATAATTCTTTTTCATCCAATGTAATACATGGACTGCGACGTGATTTTTGCAATAAAGTGACTCATCAAAGCATCCACTAGCCTGCTTGATTTTTATAAATCCTCACGAGTGTCAGATATCAAATTGTTACAGTACGACATTAGTATACTAATTATCGTGACAGCGTTGCCATTATTGCACCTTTTTGTATCAACTCATTTGTTTTTCTCATTCGTAATTTATAGAGAAAAAATTGACAAGACAAATGGACACGCGGAACACGGCGTAAACTGTGGGCTGGTGACTTAAGGATCAAACTTTTCCTTCTCTTTCACCTTTCTCCGGCTTCACCTCCGCTCGACTCCCCGCCTATGCTCGAAAAGATGCTTTCCGGTCCATTATACCTCGATGGGATCTTATTGATTCTTAATATGCACTGCGACGTCTCGGAATAATTTATCTCCGACCGGAGGATTCGCTCTTCCATTATTTGCCCTTTCATCCTCTCCTCCAGCCTCCATCTCCGCTTGTTCTTTGTATTAGGAAGGGCTCGTGCGTTAAATCGAATTTACATGGATCCGCACCTGTCGCTGCTGGCTCGTGCGCGAGCTCGGCAAATCAATTTCGGGATTTAAATCGTGTGAAATTAATTGACGAGTGCTCGCCCGCCCGAGTATGACGCGTTGTGTTTTTCAATCTACAAATCGATTTTTAAGTTTTCATTTCACTCACAAAACTCGCGATTCTCCCTTTGCACACGTAACTTTTTCGTTTTATTTTTCCCCCGGGGCATTTTTCGAATCTGTCAACAGTGTTTGTTGAACCCAACAATTCCGGTACGGCTGAATTTTTCCACGGGAAAACCAAGTTAATTCCTCGCTCGGCTCCGATGAAAACTGGACGGGAACGTCCCGCCCTCCTTTGGCTTTTCATTTCTCGTTTGCGTATTCCTTTGTTTACACCCACTTTCGTTTCACAACTCTCATTCCAATTACCGACTTCACGCTCTCTGATTCGGCGAGTCTCTCATTTTCATATAATTTCTCCACTCCCCGCATCAATTCTCACTGCAGCTTCAATTCGTTCATTCTTGGTTCTTGATTTTTCTTTTAATTTTTACTTTTCGATAGATTTGCATAGGCTGCAGATATATATAAATATCCTTATGATGTACCAGTGCAGGGGGCAACAGTAGCGTGAAAAAACCGCTGCCAAGTGCCTTAGCAGTATGCTTTCTCAAAGAGGCTTTAACATCACCCACAAACGCATCCCAAACCTGTATTTTCACCTTTCCACTAGCGTAGATACTATCATTTATTTTTCAAAAATTACAAAAATATTATTTAATCAGTTCAATTCGTATCTTTGTGACTGTGTAAAGTGTCGTTCTTTTTCAATTGACCAAACTTTGTCGCGACTGTTGATGTCTGCCCGGGCTCTCGTATTATTTGATCAAATGCAACAAAGCAAACTGTTCTAGGTTCTACACGATGCGAGCCGTTTGGACCTGCTTAATTTTTCGATCAATTCATCATGTGACTGTCATACGGTTTAATGGTGGTTAAAATCCATCCGTCCTGCCCTTAAGTTCGTATTTAGCACACTCGAAGACTCATTTTGATGATTTTCGACGGCTGAGGTTGGAAATGATCAATTCAAAATCTATTTTGATCATTTTCGACGGCAAAAGACACCAAATTTTCCCAATTTTCTCTATAGCACGTTGAAAATACTGGAAACGAAACTTACATGAATTTTTCTTCCCCTTAGCAACGGTTGATAAGGAGCTAATTGGGAAGATTGTGTGTCCTTTGCCGTCGAAAATGACTGAAATAGGTCATAAATTAATAATTTCTAACATTCGTAACGGTTGCTAGGGAGGTAAACAACGGTGGCTATGGAGAAAATGGGACAACTCAGTGTCCTTGGCCATCGAGTGTGACTTGAAACTGATTTTCCGGCTTGCCCCAATGAGCACTCATAAGGATTTGTGAGAAAACACGTTAGGAACGGTTGCTAGGGAAATAACCAACGGATTTTGCTGAAAATTTAACTCGGACTAGATCTTGTCACAACTAACCGGTGTGCAAAATTTCAAGACGATCGGACCATTCCTTCGAGAGTTATCGTGGACGAAAAAAAAACGGGACGCACACACACACACACACACACACACACACATACATACATACAGACACTTTTGGATTTCCATGTTTTTCGACCCGTAGATCACGAAAATCGAGGTCCCGAGGTCTGATTCGGTGGGTCGATTTTTGCCCCATTACAAAGCTTTCTCTTTGAGAAAGCAAAAACGCATATGTTGAAGTTTGAATGGTTGCCGCTTGCAGGGCAATCGACGAGGTATTGTCGGGAGCGACGCTTGGGAGAATAAGAGGGGCACTGCAGTGCGGTCTCGAGCCACTTAGGGATTCTAAGGCGAGCGCACGGTCGCGCTCAATTAGCCATAAATAAACGGGTATATCAATTGCATCGCCGTGAAAGCGTCTCCTCGTGGCGTCTCGCGTCGACGCTGGTATCATCAGTTCCATTGTGTCGGGACAAATCGGGGCTCTCCCCCGCACACAATGTCTCTTGTGGGTATGGCCCCTGTGTAATCGACGGGACTGCTCTCGTCCCAGGCCTCCCGCACCCAGTGCCCATGCCAAATTGCCTCGAGTTCGCGCACACGCTATTAACTGTTCGCCGCCGTCTGCGCGCTCGATTAGTCCGATTGATTGTATTATTATACTCAACCAGTCGCGAATCTTACATTGCATTTTCTCACACTCGCCGAGAGAAACTTTGATGCCTGCTACAATCGCAGATTATTATTGACTTGTCGGATTTTCTTTCGCGGTAGTAGAAAACACTGATTCAATCGGATTTCCACTGGCAAACAGTGGATTCCCCGTTCCACCGAAAATTCAAAAAGCAAAGACATTGTTTGGAGAAAAATCAACTTGAGATTACTTTTACAAATTTCAGCCAGGTAACCCGTTCGTCATCGGTTTTTGTGCAATATTGAGTAATATCTGTCCCGATACGAAGGTTTGCAAATGAACAAAATTTCATCAGACTCTTCATTTTGAACAATGTTATGTATATACATTTCAACAAATTTGGGAAATAGTTTAGGATATTACGTAAATCAGAATTGCACTAGGAGCAAGTGGAATTTGCGTAGGTGAAAATGTTTTTTCCTTTGAAAGCAATCTTATCGATATTACTCCAACCATCTCCGCCTACTTGCGGCACGCATACACGGATCAATCCGATTTCACTAAGTATGTCAAAGTGCCCGAGGACAGTACTGATAAAAAGCTCAAAAGTGTATACGCGAGTCGAGTTTTTCGTGTCGAATTTCGAAATTCACATTATGAGCTTTATAATCGAGCTAATGTCTGTAGGAAACATGGCTATACGGTGGCAAAACCCCACAGGCATGATTAACGAGTACAATGTCAAACTTGTCGGGCGGGCTAAATAACATTACAATGAATCAGCGCTATTCTCGTTTTACATTTCAGTACATTAAATTTTTGATCCACTCAGTTGGCGCTCGAGGCCGTATTATTACTCTCGCGGGAACTAGGGCGACGTAATTCAACGGTATGGCAAACCGCGGCGCGTGTACATGACCAGTAGTGCCTTCATGTCAAATGAAAATTCATTCAGCGTTGACAAATTAACTTTCAACAAAATTAGCATTTGAATATATATCGTAGCGGGGCTACAACGCGCGTACCCTTGTCTCCCGCTTGTTTGGTACGCACTCGTGTATGCAATTAACACTCAACTGGATAAATTATCGGCATTTCATTCGACACAGTACGTACCAAGAAAAATTAGGCGAAACTTTTGGAATCGTCGCAGAATAAATCAACCATTGCTTGATCTGGCAAAAAACAAAAATATACACATATTGAATTTGTGAAAACTTTGGTTGGTGAGTCCCTAGTGACAGGTATTTCGCAGTTTCACGTGACAATAACGACGCAGCTCTCATTTCGATTGCTACAAGGCAATACTCAGATGTCGTGAGTTTTCGGGTGTTCGAACCCACGGCTTCGCCGCCGCCGCCACCGCCGCCGAACTCAATTTAAATCTAGTTGCATGGGTATACAAATGTATTATTCAGCGCTCGATTTGCATTTTAAAGGAGGTGAGTTTACGCGAGAGCGAGCGAGGGATTGTAAATAACGCCGGGGCGAGACATACGGGACGCGCCGCGTCGCCGCCACTTCTCTCTCCTACCGCTTAAAAGTAAGGCGTTTTACGATTGAGCCGCGCGCCGGGGGCCGGTTGATTTACCACCGGCCCCGTCCACACCTCCCCCCTCGCGATGAAACGTATGACGGGTTGATAGAAAAATTTTCGCCGCGATTATCGCGAGCACCCGCCCGTCCCTCGTGTTTACGAGGCGTCTCGAGGGCTTGTTGCGTTATATCGCTCGCGCCCGACGACGTAGCGCTGCTGCTTTCCATGGCTATTGAGCAGCAGACACACGCGTGACACAGTACACTCTGTACAGAATGCAGAATCTGTCAAACAATTTACACGTATATAGTGAGTGACAATTATTCACTCCAGTGATAACTGCCTGTGTCTTTTTATTTTCTTCATTTTGTTTGATTTTATTCGTGTGATATTCTATAAATTGAACTGCACCTTTGTAACATTTAGCTATATTAATAAAACTTGCAGATCCCCTTACAAAGAGAACTTACAAAGGTCTCTCACTCAGTTTTCAATATGAGATAGAAGTAGACGCGCACCAGCGCTACCTGTGACAAATCAAAGATCTATTCAAAGTCAGACAAGCTGCATCGGATATTCGAACCCTTCCGTGCGCTCATTGTAAAAACGAAATATGGAGGAATCGCGTATGTTGTACGATATTTTTTTTGTTTATAAACGTTAAGAAATGACCCACTCATCGGGAAAAAATGTGTTAAAATATGTCTGGATTACTGGGAAAATCCGCACATAACGACTCCTCCTGCAAAAACGTTTTCTTTCGCAACAGCTCTATGTGTTGAAGTTCCCTGTGGGCGTTATCGGGTACATCCCTGCCTTAGTTCATTCTGCATTATATAAAATAAAGTCGGGCATCCGCTCGAGTATTACAACGAGTTCGCGATACTTCTTGTGTCACGTGTGAAAAGTCAAAGAGCAGTAGCGTCAATTTTAAATTTATATAACCTTCAAGACGATGCGATATGCGGGCGGGGGGGATATATATAGAAAAGGAGCGCAGGAAATAAACAGGTCTTTGCGCTTTCATTTTTACGATGTGTTTTCCGCGCAATATCCTCGCCGCACGCGTAGGATTTCGTATGATGTGCACATCCGTATAGTTATGAGTGCGCCGCGCGACGTTATCTCGATGCGGCCTCAAGGAGTACTCACCCGAAGTAGATCAAGCTTCGCTCGCAAATATTCTGCTCGGCACGCAACGTCGGAACCGGAAACAGGAAACGAACCCATGTACTGTAAACAAAAAGCGCAAAAAAATTAATCATTATATTTCTCTTGCATATTATCCAGTACACATGTGTATATAGCAATTTGTATTTTGACAACTCTCGAGTCGAACGAGCTGATTGTAGGCTCTCGCGCGAGTCGGGATTATTTCGTATGTTTGTCAGGCTATGTATACACGTGGAATAATCGCTTCTCGAATTACGCGTAATTGGGCTTCGTTATTTCCGTAATCTAAAATTCATTTAATGCCCGGAGCGTCGCCGGCCCATATAACGCCATACCTTCCTCTCAAGCTCGTGAACGTATTGCGCGTGTATCGTCTCTCATGCTCGTAAACGCACATAAAAGAAAATTGAACGAGCCGGAGGTCGCGAACAAGATCCTGTCGAGGCATGCGCGAATATATTGCGCTCTTGGCGCGATGCTAATTCCCAATCGCTCGTCCCGATCGTCTCTTTTCTATTTTCGAGCGACTTTTTCGAGGAACGTAACGAGTGCCTGTTGATTGAATTTATCGTGATAAATAATATCCGAGAAAATTGGGAATCAGAAGCATATTTTTCATCCGCAAGAATATCCTTCCGAATCTGCGCTTGTTAGTATCGCGTAACGGCATCGATCGATCGAGCTAGTGCTACTTGTCAATTAGAACCTGATCGTTTCCGAAATTATAATTCTCATTAGAAGCGCATCAGCGTGTATCGTTAATCAGGAACTACCAACAGACCGAAGTAATTATTTTTGAATTCCCAACTGAGAATTTGAGAAAAGACAAAGAAAACGTGGATGTATTTGCCAGAGTAAAATCTACCATGTCACATGGTATGATGAAAACTAATAGTTTCAACATATTTTCTTGTTCGTAATAATAAATTCATTGTAAAATAAATATTCTATCACAGTAAAATTAACATATACTTCTCAACTGATAGTTGTCCCAACTGTCTACAAGACATAGTCAGCTTTGGCCGACCAATCATTACGAAATGCCTTCTGGGTTGAACATTGAATATTGAACGGTCTATGGCATTGGACTTGGATAACAGAGATTGATAGTATCTTGCTTACCAGTAGCACAGCTACATATTCTAAAGATTTAGTGAGTAACATCAAAGAATCAATTTTCGAAAAATTGACTATGAACTATATACTATAGAGTTGAACGATTATACCACTAAATGTTCAGTTCTCCATAATATTCAGGGATAAGCATCTGTCGGCGTGTGGATATAGACGCAATCGATGCTGCAATACAGCCCGGAGAGTCATCGGGTTCATAGGATCTGTTTGGTACATCGTGGCACATGAAATCTCGCGTCTGATCAAATGCCCATCCCTGGGCGAGCGGTTCCGGCCTGCAGTCGGAGTGTCATTACATCTGGCTCGAGCCGGTACAGGGCGAGACAAACGCGAGGCTGCAGGCCCCGTTGGTCTATATACGTGGCCGAGCGCACCTGCGAGCCAATAGCCACGGGCTTGTACGACACGAGCCGCATACACACACAGGCATGCGTGAATTCAGCCGAGAGCAACCCCGGCTGCTGCTGCTGCTGCAGCAGACGAATGCGAGGGAGTTGCGGGAGCCGCTTGATGTACGGCCGAGTCAATATAACTGTCCGAGACGCGCGCGCTCGATTGTTTGCGGGCAAACTTCTCGGCGTCGCGAGCCCCGGTACCGTAATAATCCCATACGCCCCGCTCCTTTTTTTCCTTATTCGCCTCCCCCCTCTCTTGCCGACGGAGTGACTTTTTTCCTCGATATATAGGTATGTATGAGCGCCGGGCCGACGCGACGTTTTTTTTTCTTTCACGAGGACCGCTGAAATTCCTGCAGCCCGCGCAGGGGCGACGCGTAATTCACGGCTAATACGATTCGACGCGCCGCGAACTTGCCCCGTTCACGCTCGACTTTTTCATCCTCCTCACGCACTTGCGATTCGTGGATCTTCATCTCTCGTTATCGGCCCGCCGCGCGTCAACTTTTAATCGTCACTGGGTCGCGTCCGTGTCGGGCCTCGATCCCCCGGGTACCAGCTCGTCATTTTAATTTCATCCCGAATCTGAGCTCTCTCGGCTGATTATCCGCGCGACTATCTCTCTCTCTCTCGCGCGCGCGCGCGTATCTCCTTTGGCAGAGCGATTCGACCGAATTTCGTTGACGATTTTGGGAGTGACGGGCGATTATCGCGAACGCAGTGAAAACGATTTATTAAAATTTCTCCAGTGCTCGAAATTCATTGTATACTTGATTAAGGCTATGAACTTCAACTTGATATTTCATTGCCCTAGCAACGGTTAATAGGGACGTAAACAATGGTTGCTAAGGAGAAACGGAGTTTCCCCGTTGTTCACCATCAGTAAATGAACTTTAAACTGATTTTTCCAACAGCGGTTGCTAAACGTTGTTGAGTAGTTTAAAAAACCGCTGCCAAGTGCCTAAGCAGTATGCTTTCTCAAAGAGGCTTCAACATCACCCACAAACGCGTCCCAAACCTGTATTTTCACCTTTCCACTAGCGTAGATACTATCATCTATTTTTCAAAAATTACAAAAAAATTATTTAATCAGTTCAATTCGTATTTTGTGACTGTGTAAAGTGTCGTCCTTTTTCAATTGACCAAACTTTGTCGCGAGTGTTAATGTCTGGCCGGGCTCTCTTATTATTTGATCAAATGCAACAAAGCAAACGGTTCTAGGTTCTACACGATGCGAGATATTTTGACCTGCTTAATTTTTCGATCAATTCATCTTGTGACTATCATACGGTTTAATAGTGGTCTAAATCTATCCGGTCCGTATTTAGCACACTTGAAGACTCATTTTGATCATTTTCGACGGCTGAGGTTGGAAATGATCAATTCAAAATCTATTTTGATCATTTTCGTGGGCAAAAGACACCGAATTTTCCCAATTTTCTCTATAGCACGTTGAAAATACTGGAAACGAAACTTACATGAATTTTTTTCCCCCTTAGCAACGGTTGCTAAGGAGCTAATTGGGAAGATTTTGTATCCTTTGCCGTCAAAAATGATGGAAATAGGTCATAAATGAATAATTTCCAACCTTCGTAACGGTTGCTAAGGAGGTAAACAGGTTGCTATGGAGAAAATAGAACAATTCAGTGTTCTTGGCCATCGAGTGTGACTTAAAACTGATTTTCCAGCTTGCCCCAATGAGCACTCATAAGGATTTGTGAGAAAATACGTTAGGAACGGTTGCTAAGGAAATAACCAACGGATTTTGCTGATCTCGGGCTAGATCTTGCCACAACTAACCTGTGTGCAAAATTTCAAAAAAATCGGACCATTTCATCGAGAGTTATCGTGGACGAAAAAAAACGCAAACACACACACACACACACAGACACTTTTGGATTTCCATGTTTTTCAACCCGTAGATTATGAAAATCGAGGTTCCGAGGTCTGATTCGGTGGGTCGATTTTTGCCCCATTACAAAGCTTTCTCTTTGAGAAAGCAAAAATCAATACTAGGTCCATTTGTCGGTGGCAAAAAACACAGGATTCTTATTCCTACACAGCAACCGTTCTTCACACAAACCATCTTCGCCAAGGCATACTGTTACTGCGGAGTAAGAAGCGGTTTTTATCTGTATTCGCTTGGATTATTTCGTATGAAATCGGCTCTTCTCCATTCCCGCACAGCAATGGTACAACGCGGCGCACTGGTATAGAGTTTGCCGAGCTTCGCTATTGCGAGTAATTCGAATCGTTGGACAATTACACCGGGTGAATCGGCGTACTTGATATTTTTCCAGCCTACGGCCAATCAATCCCGCGAATCAAAAAGATAGTCGATCAATGACGCTAATCCCTCGCTCGCTCGTCTATTTTCCAAGTCAACAACAGCGACAACTACAATACCAACAACAACAACAACAACAATTGGTTCGCGCGAGCAAACGAACGCGGCGCATAACTCGCGACTCAATTATCCGGGTGAAATTGATCTATTGACTGGCTCGCGATCGCGTTCGAATTAACGAGCGAGGCGCTGGGGTCCTCTCTTTGCAATCAACCGGATGCAAAACCGCGAAGCGAGCATTTCCAAGCTAAACGATCCGCAGTTGTGTATAACGAACGCGTTTAATTTGCGCGAGCTCGACAAAAGTGTCGATGTCGCGCCTCTGTGCTCCCCGCGCACGAGCGAGCGAGCCCTTGATTGCGCATAATTTGCGATCGCAAAGTTCCTCCTCGACTGCACGTTCGTTAGAAAAAAAAAAGAAGTCCTCCGGCTTTGTTATACGGGGCTGCACTCGATTACATGTCGCGAGGTGTCGAGCTCGCGCTTCCTTTTCTCGTCCCGCGCGCTCACCCTGCACGTATAACAATCTCGACAGTATATAATATAGATGTATACTGCAGGTACGTATATACACGCGTTGAAACGTGTGCTGCTCGGCGAGCGTTCGAGCGAACGAGGACCCTTGAATTTATGAATAACTTTTGATTGTCATCGGACGCGCGCGCGGCCGTGTTCGCGACGGGAATCGAGTACGGGTGTCGAGGGCTTTGTTATCCGAGTTTTATTCCCATGGAGTAGATAGAGCAGAAGGCAAATAAAACGATAACAGGCTGCGCGTGCGTCTCGCGTATGCACCACGGATTATGATATATTCCATATGTGTGAATCGACATATTTTTAGTACGGATGAGTAGCCGTATTTCACGCGCGTCAATTAGGATTTATCGAAATGTTGGCCGACAGGTGTCCCCACGGTTATATGAAAACAGTGAGAGAAAATGACAGCAATGGTTGCTAGATTTTTACTAGAATTTTAGGACAACTACGTCAAGAAAAAATAATATTCTTTATTCGAAAATTTACTTTGATAGCAAATTTTACTATCCGTAAATTTTAATATTTACTAAAGATAGTGTACTCTGCGTTATAGAATCAGTAAGTCAGTCAGTCAGTCAATCAGTCAGTCAATCAGTCAGTCTTTCAATTAGTCGGACAGTAATTTATTTTCTACTGAAAAAAGGACAAACTGGAAAAGTTAACCGAAATAACTGTTTCGAACGACGAATTATTGGTACTGCTAGAAAAAGTATACCATTTAATCGAGAGAATATTTACTGTTAATCAGTCGCACACGAACGAATAGTAAATTATTAAACAGTATTTAAAATTTAAAGAGCGGAATAGAGGGTGTGTAAATGGAGAAAAGCTCGACACGTCGTGAGTCAAGTGTGAGACGAGTGGCCGCGCGGACGAAACGCGCATTTCACGCTGGCGCCTTTCAATCGCAATGAGTCGGCCCATTGAAGTTTCGGTCCCCGCGCCGCGCGCGGGCCGGCCTTGTAATTTGCCAGTTTGCAAAATCCCACGCGGGCACTTTGCCCGTTCTCAATTAATTTCACTCGAGCGGCGCGGCTTTTCTTTTCACCCTGCACCGCCCCCCGGCCGTGATCGATGGAGATTGGCAAACGCAATTTGTCCGACTCTCGCGGGAAAGTTTTGCTGTTTGCCGCCCAAGTGCGGCGGCCTCTGTATATATATACACGTCGCTATAGTTATGAGCTATTTGCCCATGGAACGCGCGGCTTTCGATTAAAAATCATCCGACCCCGCTGGGAGTCGCTAGCCGCGAGTATTGCGCGCCGGCTACTGCGGGTTTTAGCACCAACTACACACGTGATTATAGATAAATCATAGCTCGCGATTCCGCTTGTCTCGTCGTTGCGAGAGTGAAAATTATCAGCTGCACTGCCTAACTCGCTGTGAATTGTTGCCTCTTCGGACAATCCATACAATGACTTTTCCTTCTCTTTTGATTGGAGAATTTTGAATAACATAACGTACAATATGACATTGTCTCGATTTTGAACAATCGTTTTCACACAATGAAAATAATTTTTTTTTATTCCAAGATCCAAGTGAGGTGAATATCATTCGCTTTTCAATTGAACGTTAAAAAAATATAATGAATTGTTGAACGAATCTACCAGTGTTCTGGCTTTGAACTCTATTCAAATGACGGTCATTACCATCTGTCAGGCACGAGAGAAGCTTTATCAAAAAGAAAAAGAAGTAAGTTTCGGTGCTTTTGCGCCGACAATTTCAATATGAACCGGGACTAAATATTCAATTGAAACGCGGCCAACTTTTCCCGCGCCACTTGACATTAAAAATTTCATTCGAAATCGAATTCTCTTTACGGGCATTTTAGAGCGAATGAATTTCCTTTCAGTGTTCGCTATCGGCCGTCGGGGAGAAAGAAAAAAATTCATTCCGGAAGAGCATTATAGATAGAATCCTTACTCGATGAAAACCGGTAGGTCGCGAGTAGCAGCAGCCCTATATTCCGGAGAGAGCATACCCGGGCCGGAATGAATGGAAAGGAAATAGAAAAACGCGGTTCAATGTTATACTGCAGTCGAGATTGCTTCGGAGCAACTGTCATGTATTCCACTTGGCTGGAATTTTAGATTTCAACACGGCTACCCGGCGAGACGAATCGCTCGCTCGCTCGCTTGCGACAATTTCTTTTTCACGTCAGCAAGCGAAACTCTCGAGCACTGTGCCATTGCTATCAATTACCTTCCAATGGAATACATGAGCATTTCTATGCAACTTTTGACTTTCATGATACTGCTTCGAAAAAAAAACGTACTTCCGGAGTGTGCGCAGATGGTTACGAGTGGATAATCCGATTCATCAACGTGTATATTCAATCTTACAAACATGTTACGTTACGTTTCATTTTACCTATGAAACTTTCTGCCTTCAGAAGCACGTTGAAATATTCGCGCGTCACATCAGTTTGTATCAGATTTTCTTAAAATATTATTTTTATTTAATTTTACGTTCCTTACTATTTTCAGTTTAATCAAGTGTTTTAAAAACAGTCAATTCCAGTTCAAAAGTGTGCCTAAGAGAAAATTAGAATATTACTTCATGATTAAAGGTTAAATATTACATGGAAAAAAGTAAAGAACTACTATTTAATAGTCAAAATGGCGGAAGTTACTATTTTTTAGTAAAATTTTACTATTTTTTAGTAAAATATTTCCATTTTACTAGTAAATGTCTACTATTTTCGTCATTCATTCAATTTGTACTATTGAATAGTAGTTTTTACTAGTTCATATCCAAAGAGTAGACATCTATTCTGCTTTGTAATTTTGATAAGTCTCCAGATTATCTCTATCGTGTCACGTCCCCGAGATCAGTTTTCGAAACAATAACTATTCATGACTCTATCAGACGGCGAATCACCGTTAACTTTTATCTTAACGTGTCTAGAGAGTCTTTAGGAACATCGGTGAATCAATTCTAACGGAGCGCTTGATAGGATAAACCTTAGAAAACGCTTTCAACTCGCTGATAATGGAGGAATTTCCAGAAATAAAGTATAATAAAAAACGTGATAAACAGGAAGAAACCGACGTTTACTAAAGTGCCAAAGAAACAAACACATTATGTATTCACTGTGGCTTTTTCGTGTCCGAGAAGTAAGTCGTTCGAAAAAATTTACACTTTCTCGCGTCATCAATTCATTTGCAATGTAAATCCGCACAATTATGTAGATCAACTTCTTGTCATTAATCAAAGATGTTACGACCAGTCTGGCCAGACAGCTGCAAGATGGCCATCCATTATTTTTATATAAACATAGTAAAACGCCAAGATATTGATTTATCGAACTTGGTGAACTATTTCAAACTATTGAAAAAGTGAGAGATTGCAAGAGAAAAAATTCAAGTCCGCCGGGCTGGATTCGAACCAATATCCTCTTTATCTCCGGTCTAGTAAAACGCGTTAGGCCGGATCCACGATCTAGAATTCTTGTATACAAGAATCTACTACGTAGATAAAGTGTGTAAAGACCAATAGCATTTGTTTTGAAAGGGTAACGGCCAAATGAAAATGGAAATATTCGATGTGTTCTATCAGATTCCGGTCTAACTTTCGTCCCAGCGTGATTTTTCATGCGTTAGAATCAGTTGAACACGAGACTACTGTATACTTCCACCTTGGGAGCACTTTGAACACTTCAATTCAACACCCCAGCATATTTTCAACCGACAAGTTTTGTCCCATGTTTACCATGCGTTTTCCCAAAGTGGTTTATGTACCTGCATATATGCTAGAAAAACGGTCATTTCAAAGGCAATTCCCACTTGAATTCATCGCGCGAAAAAAATGTCAACTCGCAGAGAAAATGCAAAAAAAAAGATCGCTTACCAAGAATATGTTCAGAGCAGAGGAATTTTAAATACTAGAAAAAAGCGGCATTACGCCCAGGATATAACCCATACTCGAATCGGACACACTAAAAACATATCCAACGGGAATGGAAACGTTCTGAATACACCGCTTTCAACTGTACTCACATGCTTTCCTGATTCACAGGGCAAATTCTCCCCTGGGTCGCGTGTTTTCCCAAAAGTTTAACGGGCGATCCAGAAGAAAACGGACGCGGCGCATAGAATGCCGTACACATATATATATACGTATCGCATAGTACATCGCTTTGTTCGGGTTCGCTCACGGGGCTGCACCCGACGGATTTGGTTGTAGCGTAAGAACAATGAAAAAAATCATTGCTCGAGGCTGTGCAGCCCTCGCGAGATTTTCCTCTACTCGCCGGATCAGCGTCTCTCGGTGTAGCGCTCGCGCATCAGTTATTCTACGAAACATCGGATCCTGATACGCGCACATTAGTACACAAGCGAGCGGCTTATCACTCCCGGTATTCCCAGAGGGAGTAACACGCGGTTCTTAGGGAGAACTGATGCGGGTTCGGGAATGAATAGTTCCATAAATCCTTTGTCCTTGCCAATATTAACCAACGAGCTATTCCTCCGATTGGGGCAAACTTTATAAAAACAGAATAAGTTTATGCTGACGGGATAAAGACGCCGAATGCCAAATAAAATTGAGTACCACGCAGTAGTAAAAAACTTGCTCACTTTTGTTCTAAGGTCTGACATTTGTGTCTAAGGTTGGATCCACCTGCAGAGTCGACTATGAAGTGGATCTAGGATGAAACGTTTCTAGTACAATCTCTGGAATTTTTCCAAACTACTTAATATGAATGTCATATACAGCATACATTCACAAACAATCTCACAGATTGACCATGTCATTGCCTCGATACGAAGCGGACTATGAGACACTAGAGTTAGATAGATTGACTATCAAGAATCAACTGAAAGTTGCAACTGTCGGTAGGGAAACGCTGCTAGAACATCATCTTACGAAGGCTTTTCGAGTCTTCCCTGTACCGTACACTGCCGAAAAAGCAAGCAGTGGCACACGGAAATAATAGTCACGTGCGCACGCGCGGATGGCTTTATCTCGGGCGCGTATCTCGGTACGGGGGGGAGGGCGAGGGGGCATACCTGGAGGTTGGGGAATACGTGAGCCGGCTGGTGCGGCTCCTCCTTCTCTGGCATTTTTTCGTGGTCGGCCGGCGATCGGCCGAGCGGACCGCGGCATGTGCCCGCCGATGATCCGCGCGGCCCTGCTGCAGGCTGACGGAGCTGCGACAACTCGCGCCCACGAGCTTGCATGCGCCACACTCCGAACGGCTCCAAAACGTCACGATTTTCCCGGGGATCCGCGCGGTTTTTCACCGGCCGGTCAAGGAAGCCGCTCTACCGACGCGGCGCATAAAACAGCGAGATAATTAGCCCCGTCGCGGGGAGAAAGAGAGGGGGAGAGCCGGGTCGAATATACATTCAATTAATTCGCGCGTGTTCCATTACGCGCTTGATATATATATTAATGGGCGGCGGCGGCACTTGATGCACGATCCAAACGGCGGAATAAACCGAGCGAGCAAACTTGTTTGCACAATTTGATCGGTGCAAGCCGACTGCAGCTCTCCTGCTCTCGCACGTTCTCCCTGAGACCCGGAGCGGCTGATCGATCAACTTTTTTGGCGGCCGGCTGACGCGGTTTGCCGGGCCCCCGGCTAAAAAACACCGGGCCGCTGCTGCTGCTGCAGTAGACGGTCTGACGCGGTTTGTCCATCGCGCCGCCGCGCTTGACTCTCATTGCCGGCGACGGGACGCATGTCTCTCCCAACAACAATGCGCGCGCGCCACTATCTACTCGAGCCCTATTCTTAGCAGTAATCCAAACGATGATATCCTGAGAAGCACACGTCAATCACCACTGATGTATATATGTATCACTCGGCACACGTAGACGAGAACAACACTGTGAATGGTACTGGGAACTTGTACTGCACACACACACACGCACACGATAGAAGCCGCTGGTCCAGAGGCGCGCACGTGTGCGGCTGGTACACTGCGCTCGCGCGAGGCGATACGACTCTCCTCGCGCACAGTATGAGCCTTTCACTCTCGCTCGCGCGACTGACACTCGCGGCCGGCTCTCGTGCGCTTTTGCTCTTTCTCTCTCTCTCTCTCTCTCTCTCTCTCTCTCTCTCTCTCTCTTTCTCTTCCTCCTCTCTCGCTTGCTTGCGCCTTGTTTCTCCCACACCTCGTCCCGCACTGCACTTACACACGCACACACACACACACACACACACACACACTCGTCCCTTTTTCCACATATGCGCTCCCAGTTCGTCTCTTTCTCCATTCTCTATTCGCCCTCTCTGACGACTTTATATATCTCCCCGTTTTTTGCTTGCTTTCGCCTTCCGCCCTCCAGCCAGCACACTGTTCTCCGAAACGTAGCAAGCTCGAGGTAAGCAGCATGGGACTCGGCTGCCGATCCGATCCCACTAAAACTTGCACCTGGTGGTTTCAGCACCGATCTGTTATCATCTCGAACGAATCAAATCACGTTGGCTGACAATCCGATGCAGTGCTATGTTGCAGCTGTATTATTGGATGAATCGAACAAACTACTCTGACACGTTTCGGCCGACCCAAATTCTAAGTAGTTCCCTAATAAAACAGATTCGTTAGGCCCAATGGTTTAGAACGCGTGAGAGACGCATAGGGATTCTTAGGAAGGGATGCAGTCCCTGAACGTGGACGCGGCCCGAAAGCCAGTCTTTTGGAAGACCTTGGCTCAAAGAGTCGAGTCACTGTCCCAAAACCACATTCTCAAAGCGACCATCTAAATAAAGTATTGTTATCAATTGATTATACGATCATTACTCCGCCAACCCCCAAAATAATATAGATCAACCATGTACAAGAATCAAAATCACAGCTGATCCTTTTCCCAAGATATCGACATGGCATATCGATGACATCTGATCAGCTAAAATTCACATTTCCTCGGATTTTGAACCAATAGATGATGTGGAAATGCCTCATTGAACCAGATTTCACATATACATCTCAGTCGAACTTCTTCCATCCTCAAGAACAGTGATTCCAAGAAGTCTCTATCGGGTACGATTTCCGCATCTGCTGCTTCCGATCCAACCGATTTCTCAGGTTTTCGGCTCTTGGTCCTCGGTCAATCCTCCTTTTGCATTAGTTCCACCCCAAGCAAAAATGTTACGATTCCCCTGTAGAGTGCCCACACAAGATGAGACTCTGGCCATACAAACGCGCAGGCTACTCGGGGAGAATCGTCTTACACCAGAGCGCGGCCGATGTAACTTTATCTCCCGAGTGCGCGCCACTATCTCTACCGCGAAAAATCCCTCCAACCAAGCAGGAATGTGGATCTATTCTAATCTATCGGTTTGTAATCCCACACGCGTCAACCCGTACGTATATACGCGCAATCTTATCGCGTTACACAATTGCTCCTCGAGCGCAAAAAAAAAAATTATGAATGAAGGGGAATCGATCTGACCAATCCTCGTCGGAATTTGTTTTTTTCCCTCGAAAGCCAGACGCGCGAAATGTTTCTCTTGCCCGCTGAAGATGCGGGACGAGCGGGAGGAAACGCGTATATCGATGTGTGGGCCGAGTGAATTTTCACGAGGGGGCCGCGGCCTCGATTATTTACCCGGCCACGTACGCGCTTTTCCTCATTTGAATTCAAAAGTCTTTGCGCCCCGAGCTGCCGGGGAAATATCGCCCGACCTTATATGCCGCCCTGCCGCCCCATAAATATGTGTATATATCAGCTATGCTGCCCTCGTTTGCGGCTCGCCCGAAAATTCAACGAGAACCCACTCGATTATATAGCGCCGCGTAAGAAACCTCGCAATTGCACGTTACACGCGCGCGCCGCGGCTGCAAATGTGCCATCCTCTCCCTCTCTCTCCCACCGCATATACACTTTAGTGCTCTCGCGCTTGGGCTACAGTGCGCGAATTTTGAGCCCATCTCCACAAATACCAGAACGACAACGTAAAGACGCTTCTCAAAGCTTCAGTGTCAGGCACACACTGATGATGATTTGTTAAAAATGTCGCAGGACCTTATATCTATTGTAAGTATATTTAAATAAAGTTTAAAAATAACTTGAATAAATAGATTCTAATTTCCCGCAGATTCAGATGAATGAATGCTATTGCATTCATTGAATGAATTCTAGTATTGCATTTTCATTCCATCACTGTTTGACGTTGATCGCCATCTAATTTATTTTGGATCCGCTGTGAATCCGTTTATTTTTACTTATATTCTGAATGTTTAACATATCTTTAGTCGTTCACTGTCAAAATGTACTGACACATCACTAGCTACTGTTATATAGCAGCTTATGCAATTAAGAAAAGACTAGTTTTATTATTAAATATTGAAGGAATCCAATCAGTTCATTCGCGGTATAAAGAAGTGGTTGTTTTTTCAATGTCACATATATATACCGTATGGAAAAAAAGTCTTGGGTCTCTTTGGCACTATAAGTCCAAAGTCCGCCAGATTTTATGCCTGACTTTACGACGGACTTTTTTATAACGTGTACACGTTATACATTATATTTTTATATTGTATTCTTACTTCTATATTATAGTCTACATTATTATTCAAAATATAGCCCATCACATGTTGAACAACGATTGATGTATCAAAATTTACTCTTTTTATCATTTTGTAAAAGGTTTTTTGCCCATATGTATTGAAAAATAATTCAATAAAGAAATGAAAATCGTCAATTCAAGTGCTGCAGTCGCATTGAAATTCAGTACGATGAATACTCAACTTGGATGCGACAGTATCACGCGAGTCTTGATCCAAGTATTTCACTCGGAGTCGAACTTGTTGCATCTTGAACTCACTAGGAGACGTTGTCAACTTGGGGTGACCAATCATGACGGAATTACTCTCCGAAATTCTCTTCGGGTACCTGATCAAGCAACATATACGGCTATTCAGTCCAACGTGATTCGATTTCCCGCTGAGACATTAACTGCCAATTAGCTTTGATCTTACGCTCGTATTTATAGTATATCTGTATTATATATGGCAACTATATTGAGGTACCCAGAGAGCTTTTCACAAAGTTTTATTGTGTCCGAAGTTGCCAACGTCTCCTAGTCGTTGAAATTTCATACTCGAATGAAAAAAATCGCTCCTGGAGTATTATCCGCGGGATGGTATCAGAAGCCCCGCGTATAAACCAGGGCGAGTGGATCACTCATCAATCGAAGCTTCCACGAACTCGGGGAATTTTGAAAAACCTGCAGGACGAAGGGGTTTAGTGGCCTCGACACCACCAGCCCGTTGGTTCGGTCGAAGGTCCCTCGCTGCTATTCGGCGGCGGGCAGCGGTATTATCAAAATTGCTCGTTCTTCATTCGGCACACATACAGGCTCGACTTCCGTGCGCGCACGGACGCTCCGCGGTGTATTATAGCTCTCGAGTGCAGCGCATGTCCTGCGAGCGCGAAATACGGCCGTAGATCAGCCGCGGCGGCGGCCCCGGACTAAGGCTCTCTCTCGTATTATAATAAGCCCGAGACAAAAAAGCTCCTCTCTCTCTCTCTCTACACGCGTACGTACGGGCCGGCTCGAGGTTGGCTCTTCCTCTCGCGCGCGAGGCAGGGGCCAAAATGATGGAGCTTCTGACTCAGCTACCGCTGGCCGGCAGCAGCGCCGAAAATACATACGTACGTATTCGTGAACGCACACGCGCGCGTACGCTGATTTATCGCCAAGCGCACGAGAGCCAGCTCTCCTCTCGCTATGCTTCTTTTCCACCAACCTCCTTTCCTTCTCGTTTATTTTTCCTGTATACGTCCCCCCGACGATCCACTTCGGTTTTGCATTTTTCGCTTCATTTTTTTCGACCGGCGAAGTCGAGCGCGCGACGACGTATACGCACGCAAATTTTGCACAAGCGTCGGGATCACGTGAAGTCGGAGATGAAGAAGAAACGAACCCTCGTCCTTCCTCCTAATTCCGTCACGTCCCGATCGTCCTTCACGTACGTATATAGCCTTTATCTTTCTATTTCTTGCGTGTGCTTTGTTTACTCGTCGCCCGCTGCGCGGATGCGCGTGTGGATGTACGTTATGCAAATTTTAATGCGCGAACAACGGGTCATACAACCGCCGAAACAAGTCTACAAATATTCCCGTGGTAAAACACCACTAGGCCGCTGTAAATTCGCGAGGATAATACAAGTTTGCCTGTGTGTTTTCATTTGAGATTCAATTCGCGTTTTTTTTTACTACGGTACGAAATAAAGACCAGCGAGAATATTCTCGATCGAATGTTGGATCGAAAGGGACGCCGATCGATCGGACAAGGCTAATTGAGTTGGAGATTTTTCAAACCATATCACTCAACTAATCAGCGCGTGCACGTGGCCCCACAAGGTCGCGTCGGTCCTCTATCAATTGCGACATATACCGTAGTATGCGCGATCGACAGATATTCAAAGTATTTTGCAAAAAGCTAATGACACGGCAATAATTATTGTATCCGCGGGCGCGGCATATACAATCAGGTGGCTTTGCAATCAGCTTTAATGAACTCGAAATCAAGGAAGGCAAAAAGTGTCCTAATGATAGATGGCAATTTTTTCCTTTCTATTTCTCGTGTGATACAGTTCGGTCTAATCTACCTCGGAGTCTAATCACTCACGCGTCGTCCGTGCAGTATTTTCATCGATATATACCTCCGCGCAATTTGCCACAAATTGTTACGGAAGTGCGAGCCACGAGTATATACTTGCAAGAGCAACGCGACGACCCGAGGCTAACGACACGTGCGGCGTTAATTTTGAAGTCAATCGACTTCATTGGATCAGAAAAGCCACGAGATGTGAAAAAAACGTCTGGATGCTTTTTTTTTCTCTGTCTCTTTCGATTTACTCCCCCGAGAAGAGGTGATTTGGTTTTTAATCATATTAAAAAGCCTCGGATATTCGATCCCATAAATAAGTCTTTCACGTCACATTACTCCTGCGGAGCGGATGCCAAATTGAAGCTTGATTATCGGGCACAGCGATTACGACGGCCGAGCTACCAAACGGACACGCCTTCGGAGCCACGCGGGCCATGTATTTGTATATATATATAATCCATCCCAACGCTGAAATTCCCCGGGGATGATTTAAGACGAAGAAATACACGTTGGGCTTGTTCGGCACTTGGCCGAAAAAAGCATCGGCGCTGCCCTGGCCCCGCATATCAGACGCACGCACACATTCCCACGTGGCGCGAGAGAGCCTTTCCTCGAGCCAGTTGCGTTTTTTTACCGAGAGCCGAACAAGTCGCGCGGCCGTAATATTAAACCGCGAATCTTGACTTCAAAGTGGCTTGTCTTCGGTTCGGCGCACTACCTCACCGATTGCCCCCTGCCCACGTGGGACTTGGCTCCTTTCACGACGCGCCGCCTCGCGGGGGGTCGAACCCCTTCGGCTCCACACGCGCGCCAAATATGATATACTTTCTCGCCGAACATGGTTTTTTTCCTCTTCTTCGGTCCGAGCCGAGCCGAGTCAAGTGGAAAGCGAGCCTCGAGTTCGGTGTTGCAAATTGAATGCGCGCGCTTACACCCGAGTTTGAAGCACGGCGCGATTTTATCGGCACACGTCGGGCGCGATTTAAATTTCCCAGACGTCTTGTGAATCCACATTGAAGATTCGCATTTGCCTGGATATATATCTGGAATTTTATCGTTCAACCTCGTACTTTTCTTGACCAGGTAATTAATTTTTCCCTGGTAAAAGTTGGTTGATTTTTACCGGGTGAAGTATGAGGTGGGGGAGCCCCGACAGAAAAGTACTGGCGCATCGGTCATTGACCTGAGCGCCGCAACGACCTTCAACGCGAACCTCGCAATAATATTTTCTAATCACTGTGAATGCAACACAGACTGAATAAAAGTACGTTTCTCTCGGTGAATTTTCCGATACGAAGCGCAATTATTAGCGTTAGACGCCGTTGGCATGCCAACAAGACGAGATATGCACATACACGCGCGTATATGGATACAATAGCTGCGGGGAGGAGCGATCGTCGGTCCTTATCCGGGCTGGCACAGCCGGGATTTTTTCGCGACTCTTGGAAAAAACACGAAAAATGTACAAACACACAGGCGCGCGTACCGAGAGCGAGTGTAAAAGTCAGCGAGGCGTCGCGTCGCTCGCCCATAAAGATAAATTCACGCATGAGAAATTAGCCAGAGACGCAGCGCGAGATAGACTTATAAATCGGGGGCGCGGGGGGGGGGGAGAAAAAGGGGTCTCGTACGCGGGCGGCCGCAAAACAGGGCTCGTTTTATAATCCCCGGCGACGAATCTAGGGGTTGAGGGGGGGACAGCAAAGGGGGGGTAGCAAAGGGAAATCTCGCGAAAATTATCCATCTTCGGTGGTGGCGGTGCGCGTGGGCGTATAGGTGAGAGCCGGTCGCAGATACGCGCGCGACGAGATTTATTATTCTTTGACCTTTTATGCTAATGCAAACACACGCACGCACACACATACCGAACCATAAATCCGAGCGCGAGAGACCGGGATGGCCGTTTGCATTTGAAATTAAGGTAATTACGTACGTGCATAAACCTCGCTTCTGCTGCTGCTGCTGCTGCTTCCTCAGCTCGTTTTTTCTTTTTCCACCTTTTCCTTTTTTTTATTAATATCCCCCCGCGCTTCGTATGTAACTGGACAAAGTGTGTAAGTGTGTGTGTGTGTGTATAGGTATACATCGCGACGAGCCGGGAAGAATACCGTCAATTATGCCCGCGCGCGGACGATGGGAACTCGGGAATTTGGAAAACATCGTTTAGCACTACTCTCGCGGCCTGCTTTTTCTCTTCTTCTTCTTCTTTTCATTCTCTACCTCGTTCGTGCGCGGCCGTATAACCGGTTTGCGACGTTTAGGATATACCAATATCCGATGAGATACAATGTATCGATGGGACCTGTTTTTTTTTCTTCACCGGTATCAAATTCCAGATATACACGCAATCTCAACGGGAGGATGTTTTGAGAAGCAGTAGCATAGAGATAGGTCGAACATTGGGTATATCTGTCAATCAATTATTCTCACGAACGATTCAATCCGATTTTCAATTCGTTCATCGATTTTTTTTCGTGAAAAAATTCCATACATCTGTATCGTGCCGTCGATGCGCAACTTTCCCAAACTCTGCGGAGTCGGTGATATGCTCTTTTTATTGCACATTTGAATAGTTAGCGCGAAAATAATTAGGCCGAATTTTTTTCTCGATCAGATAGAAAATCGAGCTTAATTTAATTAGCAGATGGAATCGATAGTGCCAATTTGACTTGTCATTTACAATAATAAATAATGAATTATATTTGGACAAGTTTTAATAAAGAAAAAATTTGAACAAAGATAAGAAAAATAATGGTGGTATAGCTACAAAGAAATGTAACTTTCCTACATCGACAATAATTATTCCTGATTCAATTCTAAAAGAACTGTTGTGCTTCTCAAGAATCTACGCGATTGTTATTCCGATCGAAGATCACTTAGATTTTTTACGACGCGTAAACAAAATTTACTCAGAAAAGAATTTGAATGAGGCGAAAAAGTGAGTTGAAATCTTATGTGTAAAAATCATACTTATTTATTATTCAATAATGCAAATTTAATATTTCAGAAGTTTCGTACTTGAAGCAGGTTGTTCCACTCGAGCGGATCAGATAAAACTTGCATCACAAATCTCGAGCTGAATTTTAAACAGTTAAATGCCTTTTATCTGCCGGGCTGATCTTAGTAAGAGAATAATTTGCGACATCAAGATGAAAATACGAGTGATCATCCAGGAGAATATTGATTCGAATGGAATGTTAAATTTTAAAAAATGCTTCAAATGCTCGCTGGCGTAACGAAATAAACGAGAATAAATCGTAACGATTGGGCGAGCAGCAACGGTATCCCCGAGCAAACGTGTATCCCGCGGCGCCCGGGTGCGCGCGTCTCGAGCGAAACGCCAAGCAATACAAGGGTACATGCCATACACTCGAGCCGACGTCTCGAATAGCTCTAATTAGAGAGTAACTCTCGACGATATCATTGGCCGGAGGAATAAAAATGAAAGTTTGACGCGCAAAGGCTCGCAAATCAGCATTGGTTTGTGATTCAAGTGATGAGCGAGCCAATATAGCCTCTCGAAACGAACTCGAAAACGTCATCCAAGACAAAAGCGCTGCTGCTGCTGCTGCTGCTGGTGCTCGCGGCCGTCAATCGTCCGAGGCTGAATTGTAAAGTGGACTTGCGCGTGCGCGCGCGAGAGGGAGAAAGAGAGGGCTTATAAATAAGAGACGCGAGAGCAGAGCCGCGAGAGAGAAAAACAAAAGTAGTTGTGGGGGATTAACGAGCGCCACGCAGTGTACATAAAGCCAAAATCAGAAAAACGACGAGCGAGCGAGTGGCCGACAACGGAGAAACAATAAAGTACCGTATGTACGAGCTCATTAACCGAGGGGATCGAGAATATTTCTGACATGTGCAGCCGGGTCCCGTCGATTCGCGTCTCCCGACGTCCGCGCGCACTTTAGCCACGGCCGGCTCGCCGAAATTTCTTAAAATATTTTCGAATTATTTCATTCGTCTCTAACATCTCCACTCGAGCGTGTACTCTTCGGAGCTGCACGATTATTCGGGCCCGTCGAGCCTATTATATGTATAAGCGAGTACGAGATTCGACAATTTTTAAATTCCCGGAGCAGCGTGAATTGGAATAGAAATAAGAAAAATGCAACCCATTTGATTTTTCTGTATTCTACGCAGTGCACATGAAAGAATCGCTACTTATAGTGTATTAGGCTAATAAACAACGGATTTCGCTGAAAACCTGTGTGCGATTTCAGGAAGATCGGACGTTTACTTCGAGAGTTATCGTACCGCAAAAAAGGGGCTCACACATTTTTGGCATTTTTTGTGTGAGAGGGTGAATGACAAGCAACGACCTCCCGGAGTTACTTGTTTATCGAAACATGAGCGCATCAGCTGTTAGGCACACGTAGCAAAAGCGTTGGGGAATTCAGTAGCGGCATCGGGATTTTTAAGAGGCGCGCGCGAGCTGTTAATGACAGTGGAAAAACCGAGACAAGTGCCACTCTGCGCGCGTGTTGCGGGCCAAGTGTCGGGCTATTAGCGAGTGCAGCGCGAGCTTCGATGATCGACGTGCATTAACCCCCTCGTCGCTCAATCTCTTTCTCTCTATCTCTCTCTCTCTCTCTCTTTCCTTCTCTGTCTCTCTGTCGACACGAGACACGAGTGAGTATACACACATGCATACAAGTTTACATATATGTAGGCGTGCAACGAGAGAGCAGTTTTAAATGGCCGGCCGCGAAAATTAAAGAGCCCGCGAGCTGTTTAACCAGGCTAATGGCGTAAACAGGCATATCCCCGCGCGCGCTTCAGCCGCTATACGTATCAATTTGAATAAATTAACCGAGGCGCTTTTGTTTATCCGCCGCAGCATCTCGGAGCTCAACCGCGCCCGTCCGTCCGTCCGTGTGTGCGTGTGTGTGTGTGTGTGTATAAACACAGCGAGTGAGAGAGACTCTCGCGAGGAGCGAGGCGGTGTTTTGATTTGTTTGCAGAGCCGCGGGCTCGACTGGTTAAATATTATATGTGGCGACAAATTTTGTCCAGGTGAGTTTGAAATCTTCATATACCGCGGTTCAACAGCCTCGCGAGCAGAGAAAACCAAAATCTCATAGTATATATCATATGGCCAGATAGTTGAATTCAATAATTCAAATCTCAATAATCAAACTACGAGAAATCTGTCGAATGACTAGACACGAGCACATCGGGCTATGCGAATTCGAATGATCACACATTGATGGAAAATGATCAAGCGCGTTTGTTTTCCCTGGCACAACGCCGGGGTATGGTATTGGGGTGATAAGCTCACCTGGGCTGTGATGGATTTCCTCTGAGAGTCTTCGGCCATAATAGGTTGTCACATCTCAGCGCCGGTGACAGATGCCCCAAGCAAAAACACACGCGCACCAGCACACCCACAAATACACAAACTGCAACTATACACAATATCCAACTCGGTCAGAGCTTTTGCAGCGTCACACACATCCACCAGGTACTAGTGCACTTTTGCCCCCGTCCCTTGAACAGCTCCGATATATATGCATATACGTCGAGTATTCAAAGGGAAGCTTGGCGATGTCGCAGCTCGCGTTGGTGCGCTGAAACATACACACACGCACAGTCGCGCGACGTTCAAATAGGCGCACACGCGTCGCTATTACGCTATTGGGGCTCGCGATACCTGCTACTATATATTTCGCTGACAACTCGATTCGACGAATGATCGAACTACTCGGACGGCTGCTGCAAGTTGCCCCTCGAGCTCGATGGAACCAACTTGGCCGTCCCGAATCCAGCGCTTGTTTAATCGTTTAAAAGTTACACTCCAAGCCTATACAACTGCAGCTGTACTTGGAATTTCTTTTTCCTCCTAAACGAGCGGCCTTACAGACTTTTATACGCTTTTACTCCTCCTCTTTCTCCTCCTCCAAGGGAGAGAGAGAGAGAGCAAAGAACGAATGTTTCGCGAGCTCGCGTTTCTCCGAGACGCTTTTACTTGCTTCGATGTATGTGAATCGAAGATTCACCGAAAGCCAATAAGACGTTTTTGCCAAATCTAATCAAATTCACCCTCTTGTAAATGTCAAAATAACAATTCGCGTGAATATCAAAGATTGATACATTACAATTAAAATCATTACGATTAGATGGTCGCGCGTACTTCTTTCAATAGCTCCCAAGAGAGGAATCTCGGGATGATTCGCAAATAAACGTGGTCGCACGCGAGCCACCCTTGGTATTCGCTAATCTGCCGAAAATTCGATGTTGCGCGACGCGAGGGAAAATTTTGACGAGTCATTCTGGTCGATGGGCTCGTGTCATAAATCTCGGATGGCATTTACGCAGTGTAAATTTTTACGGATCACTTTTTCACCCTAACACGGCGCTCAATCATTCGGCGTGATAATAAACGATGTCGCGTGAATATAATAACCTCGCGGAGAGAGAAAGAGAGGAGAATTCGAACGTCGGAGAAACAAAGCATACCGAGGCGGATAGGACGCGTTTTTCGAGCGAGCGAGCGAGCGCCGGCCAAGGGTAAAAAAGTGTAACGTTGACGTTACTAACGTCGTGCCGCAACAGAGGCGCACCAGCGGCCTTTGCAAATCGTAAAAAAACTTATGCCCGGTGTGGTGGTATACGGAAGCACCACGCAAAGAATAATGGATCGCATAATTAAAATCCGGACATGACACGGATGATTTGTTTCCAGAAGAGAAAGAGAGAAAGAGAGTCGTTCGAGAGGGACACAGCTGCGAAATTGGCAAAATAAATCGGGGTATCGCGTCGTCAGGACGACACTCTTTACTATCCGAACGCTCTAAAAAGCTCAAAACGCGCACTCGAAGCGCTGCAGGCACGCGAAACCAGCTTAGAATATACGCGCGCGCGCGAGTGTCGAACGATCTGACCCTGAGTCGGATGGAAAACAAAAGGAGAGAGAAAGAAGCGCAAGGACTAATAAGGAGCGCGCGTGCGCGCGAGGACAGCAGTTTATCTGTCTGTTGCAGAAGCTCGTTTTGCGCGCCGGGGCCCGAGACCGAGCGAGCGAGCGAGCGAGAGGCGAGAAAAGAGCGTTTGGAGTGGCGTAAAAGGGGAACTCCCATTACGCGATACACCGGGGGGAACGGGGGCAGGGCTGTAGCACGCGCTAATGGGCTACCGGGCGTCGACGGCGACGTCCTCGAGGTACTTTTGCCGGCTCGCCCAGCGTTCCAATCGACCGCGGCCCTGTACGATTGATGGAGATGAAACTTTATCTCGAGAGGTGTGGCTCTATCTATCGTTGGATGATTGTGTGACTGGTGGCTGGATTCTTCTACACCCAGCTGTAATTTTCATTGTTCGCTCGTAATCGGCGCGGAATCGGCCGGCAACACGAATTGAAAGAATGCTCGTTTTGACGGATCAAGTCCCCGCCAAGTATATACATCGCGGAAATTTGAATTCTCCCATTGATCTTTGTTACATTTAGTACGAATAACTATATAGCGATAGAAGCCGGATGGTATTTTAGATAATGACGAAACGCCTGTACATTATTACACTACGCCAGTCGTAATTGTTTACAACACGCGTGATACAAGATAATTTTACAACTTTCAACGATATATAAATACACTGTTATTCTATTATTGATTGATTTGAATTGATTTATTGATTTATTTGAATTGATCTATTATTTATTGATTTGAATTGATTTCACATAACTTATACACTGAACCAAATATAAAGCTGAATCCCAACGTTGTGATTGATAGGTTGCGTGAGTATAACGTGAATTTTGAATGTGAAAATAATCAGACCCAAGATCACACCAAGAAGACAGTATATAGACAGTATTATCTACTGTGTGCTCAGTAGAATAAGTCGGTAGGAGTAAGACAAGGCGGGTTGCAATTAATTAGTGTTCCTTTGCGAACTGGGCGAATCGCAAATCCGTGGTAAACGTGACTAATAGAGTGTACAGCGGGATAATCACGTCGCCCGGCAGTGCTGCAGTCTCTCGCTCGCTCGCTCGCTCGCGCGCAAACAAACAAACATCAACTCTTTATCCGACACACGGAGCCACGGAGCCACGAGAAGATTAAATTATCCGGTAGATTTGAGGGGCTGCGCCCGAGCGAAGTAGCGTTTCAAAGTAAATTCCTTGATACGGCCCAGACACACTATGATACGCATAATCTCGCGGGGAGGCTCGCGCGAGCGCGTATACACGTGTACATGTGGGGGCTGGGTGGAGGAAAAAGAGCTGCCTATGATATATAAGCGAGAGATCATTCATCTTGGTAATGCAGCTAACTCTAAAGAACTTTCCGTGTTCCATGCCAACGCGGCGATAAAAGTACACAGTTATATGCGCGCGCAGCTTTTCACCAACCAGCTACCCGAGAGAAAAATATGAAAATTTATGAGATGCGGCCAACAAGTGTAACGTTTGCACAAACACACACACACACACACACACACACACACACACACACACACACACACACACACACACACACACACAGCTCCCTTCCCGCGGGCGTATGTAGACTTTTTGCGCGACGCCGGGGCACAAGCTCTCAAAAGTGTAATTTATACATGTGCGTACACCTTGGGCCGAATTGGCAAGTGCCCGTTCGAAAAGCGATCGAGCGACGTCGTGTGTGCGCGTGTATATACGTATAATGATAGAGCACCGGTGTGTCGACTTGACGAAAACGACCTTCGGGTTGGCTTTCGGATCGCAGCTGCTGTATATACCCCGGCGGTATTCCAGTAGCGCACCTTCACTTGGTTAGCAATTACACGCGGTATATGCAGAGCGATTCGCTTAATAGAATGCGCTCGATTAACATGTGCGCGCTCGCGCGCGAGACGGCGAGCCGGCTTTTTACTTCATTGAATTATGCGCAAGCGCAAGCGCGTACGAGCGAGCGCACGCGCGAATATTTTAGCAAATTTGCCCTCGCTCGATTCGCAAAATCTTCTCGAAATTATTCATCCGTCTCGCGGCTGTTGCGGGAGGGCCGGCTCGCGGTAGCCGCGGCTCACCAAATTGAACATGGTAGAAGAAAGGAAAAAAGGCTTCTGTTCACCGGAGTGAAAATCGCTCTCGAATTCCTACCGATAAATGTAGGTGTTATTTCGCACTGGAAATTTAGCCGAACCTATTCCACACGTCGAATTTTGCACTGTTTGTGTATACAGAGTATACTTAATTAAAACAGCTGAAAGTCGTTATTAATCCGGGAGTAACGAGCACTAAACGGTGATGCGATTTCCACCGACGAACAGAGCAGATCACTTGCTATCGAACACAGTACGTAATTTGTCGATTTTTGCTTTACCGGTGACCACACAATATACGGAGAGAGTCGCGTACACACGTGTCGCACTAGCACACCAGAGTGCAAGCAACGAACATCGAGCCAGCTATACACCCGTGGAGCATATACACCTCTCCCTCCCCACGTGCACACTTCAAATCACTCTGTATACGCCGTGTGTTATGCGTACAACATACTTATGCGTACTCGGACTCGCGCGCCGATCGAAAGAGGCGGGGGCGCCTGCGAGACGAATATATGTGTGTGAGCGAGTATAAGAGAGCGCGCGGGCTGTTCGCGGGGGCCCCCGATCGCACACTGTCGCATATATCCGCGCGAGAGGAGAGTCTCTCGCGCCGGCCGATGCGCCGATGCGCCGCTGCTGCTGCCAGCAGCTGCGAACCGGTTACACCGCGTGTGCCCAGCGGACGCGTGTGCGTGCCTACACATGCCCAAGCACGAGAGGATCCCAGCTGGGGTGCAGGGGTTGAGTTACACAACGGCATCTCGCCGCGCGCGAGCCAGCGAGCAGCTCGGTTCGCCAACCTCGTCAACTCCCCGCCGCCGCCGCCGCCGCCGCCACCGCCACCCGTTTCCCTGACAAATTCTTCCTTGCCCCGCGCCCACTTCTTCCCGTATCCTAAAGGACCAGTCGACGTTTCATTCGTATTATTCACACCTTCGTCGACTTTTCAACTTTTGGGAAACAGCGACTGGTGCAGAGTCGAACCAACGCTGTTTAATACGTAACCAACTGTTCGGAGGCTCTCTGTGAGTCATCGAAACGTTACTTACCCATGTCTCGCGAGGTATGAGACATGAGGCTATACCAGAAAACCATCTCGCAAGGTCTCATCGCGTGATTCGGCAATTCCAAAAGTTTAGTGAGCCTTTTTGTTTTTTATTTTTGTATAATTCCGTAAAATAGTGGAACAAACAATGCTTCTTTGACGTTTTATATGTTTTTTAATTAATTGAAATAATAGAAATTCGTCTCTGCCCTTTCCAATTTTCCGACAAATCTACTTTCGTTTCATTCCATGGTTTCACATGAAGAGTCATAAGCTTCAAACCGCGGGACGGATTTGAAATTTTGTAGAAAATGATTGAAAAGCTCATTCGTGTAGATTGAAAAGGGAGCGGAAAATTGAAAAAAAAATCGTATATGCTTCAATATAGACCATACCTAGAGAAAATTCTCAAACAAATGCGAGCGGGCCAGAGAGATGACCGGCCGATTTGACTCGGAGAATATGCCCCATATACATAGATATATATCGGCGCGAGCGGTATAATCACCGTACGCGGCTCGCCCTATATGCACCGAACGGTGATATACTTTTTCAAATAGTCCGCTGACCACTGACGAGGGTCAATTCGCAATGAAACAACCTACATTCAAGTGTGCGTCAGCTCGAAACTCTTTTCAGAGCAATACGTGGCGTATGATGGACCTACTTGTTATTCAGAAGAGAGAATTTCCGCAGCCGGCCTGAAATTTATGCGAAACGGTCGTTTTTTTAATGATGTTATTCCTTCGTTGCGCGCGTTATTTCAGTTTTCGAGTAGGGAATCTACGAGCCGTGGAAACTTTTCAAACGCGCGGAATTGTAAATACAAACGTTTCGAGTTGTTCACACGGGGATACACAGGCTCAACAAGAGCGAAGGGACAGAATTGTTTTTAATATATGATTTTCCAAATTTCACGTTTCACGGTACTTCGCGTGCAATTATTCAAAGTAACGTGATCGATTGGGACTAGAGGAACCGTAGGTAATTGATCGAGCTGTATCCTTTGCGACCAATATGAATATTGCACTACGTGTATGTATGAAAATTAAATATCGGAATCAAACGGGAGTCCGAAATGTCGGTAAGTAATTGACTTGACATTAAAATAATTAACTATCGGATTCAGCGGATAAGCATCCAATTAGCTTCAATTGGAACTGAGCTATTCAATTGTGTAAATTGTTGTATGTTTCTCTCGGAGAATGAAAACGTTAAAGCGTTCAAACAAAATTTCGAGCCCAATACTCCGTTATCCGGATTCAATTAAGGTAATGAGTTGCGCATCTACTCAGCTATACAACAGACATTTTCCTGTTTTCCCTAGTTTACGATACGAGCTTTTGTATTAATTTTAATCTTTTACGAAACCCAAAGTTCAACGGATTTTAAAAATCGACCCGAACTCAACTGTTTACTGAAAAACAAAACTTTCTCCAGGGAATTTTTTTTTTTTCATTATTACCTTAGCTACATACATATTCAAATGTGATGCTCGCTGACTATCTAAATCCGCGGGCGTGTTTCAAAATCATGTTTTAATTGTTGTTTTCATCGCATAAGAAATAGTACATTTCGATACTAGACCAAAAGACGAATTATAGGCACGTGGGAGGTTTGCCGCCCGAGCAAAGCGAGGGTGGTAATAACACGTGCCTAGAAATCGTCTTTTGATCTAGTATCGAACAGTATTTTTCATCACGAGTGTAGAAAACTAAGGTTTAATGATCAACTTTTCGATACAAGTGATGAAAAATATACTTTAATTCATATTAAATTTAGCTTTTGAAAAAGAGGTCACTAGAACTTCAAAATTTACTATCCTCATCTATTTTCCGATTGTTGACGAAATTCACTGAAACTGAACTATAATATAACTGAACTAACCTATAACCAAAGAATACTCATCATACACTCTATAATATCTGCAACTGTCGTAAGCTCTTGCTCAGTGGCCCATGCTTTTCTTTTTCTCAAGGCTATCACCACTGCCCTCTCGGCTTCTCTCTTGCCTACAGTCTGCAACTCTCTATCTTACAGTATCCATACCTATATATCTTACTCGACACGGCACGTGGTTAGTTGTCCGAATAAAACAAATCACGAGTTAATTAACTAACTTTACTCTACCAGCCGTCACTTTTCGTAAAAGAAAAGAAATTTCAGTGAGAATAGTCAAAGTATGAGAACACAGTAAAAATGATTTCTTGAAAATGTTCGGGAAAACGCTCGGGTTAGGCGAGGTTAGGCGATTTCGGCACGAAAAATGTTTGCAAGTTTGCGCGTGCCGAAATAGCCTAGATCCGAGCGAGGTGCATATACTATTTTTCGTACCCCGCGGCAGAAAAGTGCCATTCTTTGCAAACGCCAGGACGCAAAGTAGGAACTTTACTGCCGCTGGGACGAAAAATCTATTGTGCTCGAATGAAATAAGAAAAATGTTTATCAAACTCAAGCCTTGAGTCTCAAGGTAATGAATTTATTTCATTTCTTTGTGATTCAGAGCAGATCCACGCGTACTCAATTCGAGTATTATAATTGCATTGCATGTCAAACCGCACATATATTCACATTTACAGCTGCTATTATTTTCAAATGAGAGTATTTTAAAGCTAATAAAAAATGAGGGAAGAACTCTTCAAATATTGGAGAAATGTCATGCACACATTGTAATATTGCAATTCATACTTCATTACAATCTATATTACTAATTGAAAGCATTGATGCATCGAAACTTTATGTTTTTATTTCTATTGTAAGAGGGTCATAGTCCGTATATCTCTAAAAATGAAATGGTATAAAAAATAATTCAATATAGGAATGTGAGAATTGTTAAATCAAGAACTCGAGTCTTCCGGTTAATTTGAATGGATAAAAATGTGGGTACTTTGGTTGTGCTCGAAAATTAGTTGAATCCTGAACTGATTAGGATTTTGTATACTCGTATGGAAGTATCGTTGTTGGGACGATGAGCTTTGGAAGAATGGCAAAAAGAAAAGCGAGTCCGTTCGAAAAAGCCGTGGGTCGTGGGCGCGCGGAATCCAACGATAACGGGCGCATATACGCAGCCGCACGGCCGAGCTCTCGGTCCAGCATCTGGTCGGGCTTACGTAATTGCAGCACGCGTTCAATAATGCCCCAGTGTCAATTATCCCGAACGAGCCTGACCTCCTTAGCGCGGCGAAGAATAAGAATTGCGCGCCGCGGGCCGGGCGAAAAAAATGCCGTTGCGCGCGCGCGCGCACACACAAAGGGCGGAATAACAGGCCGAACAGAAGGAGAGATAAAGAGAGAAAACAAATTGGAAGAAAGGGAGTATAAAGAGGGGCGGCCGGTCGCCGCGAACGAGTAAGAGATAAAACGAGGACACGGCGGGGGAAAAAACAAAACAAGCCGAGTGACAAAGAAGACGGATGGGAGGAGGAAGGGAATAAAACTCGCGCGGGTCTCTGCTGCTGCAGAAGAACACGACGACGACGACGACGACGAGGACGACGACGTCGAGGAGGAGGAGAGAAAAAAGAATCGCCGCGGATTACAAAGATGCGCGAGCGAGCGAGCGAGGAGCGAAAAATGAGGAAGTCGCGAGGAAGAGAAAGGGGGAATGCATCACCTCCCGCGCGCGGGCTCCCCCGTCACACACTTCCTCGTTCTCGCCAACGGCGATTCGACTTTAGGACGCGCGTTATTTTTTTATTTCGACAAGATAAGCCCCACGTGTAGTAGGCGACAGCCTTTTTTTTCTCTCTTCTTTCCTATGTATATATGTGTATATTTAACCCGTACGGCCGGCCGTATCGCGAACTTGGCGAGATGCGCTCGAGTTTTATTGAGCGCGTGTAAGCCCTGGCTCGTCATCCTACTCACACATTTTTTTTGTTCGCCCGCTTCGTGAATATATACGCGCTGCAGGCTGCAGCTTGCGCTGGGACTGGGAGACAAGAGAAGATAACAGAGCGTCCGCGAGTTCGCAATTTTTTACCGCGACCCTCTCGCAAGAGGAAAAAGTGATATTAAAAGTTGATTATCAAATTATACACAAAATTAGATTGTTTCGAAAATTCAATCTGACAAATGAGACCAAATGAAAAAAATAAAACTGAATAAATTAGAGATCCCGTGAAACGATTGTGCAGCAATGAAAGCAAAAGAAGAGATGAGGATAGAATAGTTTATGTCTACAGCTATTCCGTCCAGCCCTTCGATTCCCTTACATATCTTAAGGGAGGCCCCAACGAATTCGATGTGGGGCAAATTCGCACATATTGACTTGTTGAGTTAACTCGATCGTTGCAAATTTTCAAATCAGTATTTGAGCTTCTGTAGGCATGGACAGTTTCGTTGTAACCGACTAGCGATGCGCTTGCGCTTTTCGCTTGTTGCCCCCTTGTGTGTACACAGCAGTCCCCAGAGGTTATGTTTTGATTCGACAGATTTTGCATCAAATCCATCAAATTCATTTGTTATGGATAGGAGAAAAGAGCGTGAGAAAATAGGATTACGTGGTGTTGAACGAGTTTGGGGTAAATCTCCGACACGTGCAGAAGAGTAAGAGGATAATTCATTTTTACAGTGCGAGAGTCTTGATCATTGACAACTGATCCATAACTTGGGTACATTTATTTTTGCAGCACTGACGAGGAAGATGAAAAAGTTCCTAGTAAAATAAGAAAAGTCGATGACGATGTTGATGGCAAAAAACGGAAGAAGAAAGAGAAGAAAAAGGTACTTTTTCAAATAATAAATGAGATGGTCAACTTGAATACTTTGATAGTATAGGCTCGCTTGTTTTTACAAAATGTTATTTTACAGAAAAGTAAAAAGCTCAAGAAAGAAAAGAAAATGAAGAAAGAGAAGAAGAAGAAGAAAAAGAAAAAGAAGTGTTCTAGCAGCAGTTCTGGTAGTAGTTCAGAAGGAGAAGAGGAATGGGTTGAAAAAACAACTGTGATGGCCAAATCAAAAGCCAAGAAAGACTCTAATTCGGATGACAGCAGTGACGATGGCACCGTTGGTCCTGAACCAAAACAGCACGTTACTCTTTCTGCAAAAGACTATGGAAAGGCTTTACTACCCGGTGAGGGTGCCGCTATGGCTGCTTATGTTGCCGAAGGAAAACGTATACCCAGGAGAGGAGAAATTGGTTTGACTTCGGATGAAATTGCATCGTATGAATCAGTTGGATACGTTATGAGTGGTAGCAGGTATGATATTTTTATTGTATTGAAACAAGAGTAATCATTTTTATCTATTCTGTGAAATATAATGAAGCTGGTCAACATTAATTACACAGGCTTGTCGGTTTTATTTTTTAGGCATCGTCGCATGGAAGCTGTACGTATCCGTAAAGAGAACCAGATTTATTCAGCTGATGAAAAGAGAGCACTCGCAATGTTCAGCAAAGAAGAGAGACAAAAGAGAGAAAATCTCATCTTAGGACAATTTAGGGAAATGATTTCTCAGAAGCTTGCCCAAGAGCAAAACAAAAAATAAGCCTTGTAAAATACTTATAATTCAATTCATCCAAGTCATCATTTGTGATATTGACAGGGGAAAATTATCTGTATAGACTTATATCTGTAGGATAAGGACTTAATCATTAGTTGGGATAATTTTTCAAAGTTCTAATTTATTTCCACAGAAGACAATTGTAAATAGTTTTAAGACTGTATAAATATACAAAACATTGCAACTAAGCAGAAATAAATGAGAATAACAATATTCAAACACAATTATGTTTTCTGTTTACTGCTCCAGTCCGCCCATCCTCCTATGTAATTGAAAACACTGTAATATGAAGACAATACATACAATTAGGTTATATCTTTTTTTATGAGTAAAATATTCAGATGTGCCAAGTATCAAAAGAGATCATACTTTTTGTACCCTAGCTTCTGAATATCTGATGAAACTATTGAGCTTCTTTTCCCTGATCTACAGCTTACAATGATTTTAGTATCACAATGAGGTCTTTCATGGTCAAATTTTTTTTTGAAATCTTCATTTGAAAGATTAGTTAACGCATTTGTAACTTCACCCACTGAAATCAGATTTAACAATCAACATTAATTGATCATCTGACATTTCATACAGGAAAAGATTTTCTATATACAATGAAACATACTTGGAATATGAATACTCCCTGGCAATTTCCCTGTTTCTTCTATTTCAGAATTTTCTCTGACATCAATTATCAAAACATTGTCTTTTTGTGCTTTTAAGATGTCATCATAATGTAGAATATTCTTCTGATCACCTGCATCCATTTCGGATAGAGAAATATTTGTCTGGTTTGTCAAAGAAAGACAGCGAATGGTGCTACCTGAAATGAAATGTCACAGATTGAAAGGAATTTGATTTTAATGTATACTAAATATTGAATTGCAAATGTAACATACAAATGAAACACTGCAGCAAAATCATATAGAACACAAGAGCCAGCATTATACTTACCAAATGAGGTTATGTTTCTCAGCTGATGTTGATCAATAACTTTTGTGACATATGAACACTGACTGTAAGATACTTTGTTCACAGGACAGAATCTTTGAAATTGTATCAGTTCAAGTGGAAAAGTAGAAATCCTTCTCAAGATGACTAATTTACTCATGGACATCATCTCAGTTCTTTATGTGTGTACGATTTGAAGGAATTTGAAATAAATGATTTATCGCCAGTCAATAAAACAGATAAGTCTATTTCGTTTAGGGTAATTTAAATTGTCCATATTGAGCAATAAAATTATGAAATTTTGCTATTGATAAACAGCATTGAGAGCTTTTACATTTGCATAATTTCATTTTCTCATTTGAATGAGAACTTCCAAATATAAGGAATTTCTGATAGTTATAAGAATGGATAATAAAATGTATTATGTCACAAATAAGACAGAAAATGCATATAAACTCGTTTGACATTGAGCCCCAGCTCCTGTAAAGTCATCATTTTGGACCCTCTAGTCAATGGAAAAATAGTATCTATCGATTCTTATGAGATCAATTCTTAGATGTGAGTTATAAAAAAATTAATTTTAAATTTCATCTATTCACTCAAAAGTTGTTGACTTTTGTTCATCAGATTTCTCAACAACATTTCAGAAAAAAAAAAGAATAGTGAATCTTCAATGGTTCAATAACTGCATTGATGAAGCAGTAAAAAAAAATAATAGCTTCTTTGCTAAAAGTCACTCACTTTTTGTTGATTATCTTTCTTTGCTTGGATCAAAAAATTTCCAACTGAAGAACATCTTTGGGATCGACATTTATTTTTTTTCCATCCAAGGGTTATCCTCACGTATAGAGACTAGAGAGACGTCGACATTTATTACTGCTCAAAGCAATGTGAGGAACAGATACGCGATGCTCAAAGCAACTGATATGCGCGACGAGCCGCTGTATTCATTCAGCGCCGTGTTTACATTAAAAACTATATGACAAAAGACGATATGCATCAACACCTGACGTGCAGTATGGAGCGCGAAAAAGTATATATAACATCCCGTGCGGTATGATAAATTTCCTTCTTAGAAGGGTTACTGCAGTAATCAACTACTTCCCAGTCCCCATCGGCTATTTTTTTCGGAGACTATTTCTTTTTAGCGGAATACTTAACTCTTTTTCAAACGACTGGTAATTGGATATCATTTATATCCTTCCTCGGCTAAGCTGTTTATTATACCGAGGAAAATTAAAAAATATAAATAAGTTTATACGTGGAAACGTATACTTATGTATAAAGACAAAAAACAAGTGTCTCTCGTAAATGATATGCGGTTAGAATGTGCGAGCAAATTCGAATAGACGTGTCACGTGCAGCCGGTACATGAAATGCTATATATCAAAGGTTGTAGTTACGTATACCTTCCGGGTGACCTGCAATTATAATGCAACTTAGTTTTTGGGTACTCAAAAAGCTCATATCTATATGGTCATTCAGGTGAATGCCTCGATTTTACAGAGTTTCGTATGAAACTGTTGCAGTATATATTTATGGGCTTTGCATGCGTAGCTGAATATTTCAGCGGGAAATCGAGATATTGGCCTGAATGACTGGGTACATAAGAAGCTTTTTGCGCCCCCAAAAACTAAAATACAAACTTTCATTGTGCGATTAGTCTCCCGGAGAAAGCAAGCGCTGTATCCCCAGAAATAACGGAAGAATCAATGACACCGCATAGGCAATACGCCTAAAAGGATTTCCCTGTCTGGTGCCGAGATCATCAGGAAGGGGCGCGGAACTACCCCACAACGTCTCTGCTGCTCTTCTCCCTTCATCTGTCGTAACACCCCTTCATCCCAGATAAAACAGATATATTCTGTAAGAAGCCACATCAATTTTTACAAATTATTATAGACACGCAAATCATACACCCCTATTATACCAGAGCGACTGCGCTTTCAGCTCGCCGGAGCATCAACTCATTCACGCACTTGACGCAAACAGCTCATAATCCTCGTGAGGATAACCTCTGGATGAAAAAAAAACAGCTCATAATACGTGCAGTGCGTAGCCGTTCGGCAGCTATAACGTTTCGTTTTCCCGGAGCCTCCAGTCCAGGCTAGGGAGGTAATTCGCGAAACCGTATCAGTATCAGGGGGCGCGCCACCCAGTCTATAATCGCATGGATTTCTGTATATAAGCTGTAAACAGATGTACTGTTATAAAATTAATAAAGATTCACGAATATCAAATATTAATTATTTCGGGCACTTTCGACCAAGTGATGAATTCCCGGACCCTTAATATATCCGCGCATCGGAGTTGTACAAAATAACGCTACACCTTTATAAGTGCATTACATATAGAATGTAGAAGAATAATTAGGTAGTATTTGTGTTATTTTTTTTCAAATTCATTTTTTAAAAAGATATATGAAAGTTGAGGGATTTAGCTTTTTCAATATATATACAGATATATTTAAATTGTTATATAATGTCAAGTGACATCGGTTCTACAAATGTGACTTTCACCTCCTCATATTAGATCCAACTTCGATTCATAAAATGACAAAAGAATATGACCTAATTATTCTCGCACTAACTATTTAAATATGCAGAACTGAAGGAAACATGCGAATTCCCTATATTAAACGAATCGAGCTAATAAAATGCAGACGGACGCATCCAGAACAGCGAAGTCACCCTCGAACGCTTATACCTTCATACGACAGTTTGCAGTTATCAAAGTAGACCTATTAGATTTACCTTGGTAACTGCATCTATTATGATACATGCATGTTATACGCGGATATTATAAGTATATAGTATATTCAAACGCATACGTACTCGTATATGTACACATCTTTAATTTTGGACAATTGAATGCGCTCGGAGAAAGTTGTGCTTACCAATCGTGTACCAAATTAAAACGAAGAATAAATCATTTACTAATCATATAGTAAATATATACATATATATCCCATGGACGTCTCTCTCGAGAGCTGCGCGGTGCGCATCAGAGTGCAGGCGGCGGCGGCGGCGGCGGCAGGCGGCCATGTTTGGATCAAGGGAGATCGAGGCGCCACTTTTGAGGAATGCAGGAAGCGGCGCGAGCGTGATTTTTATTAGTCGCGCTGATCGCTGCAGCAGCGGCCGCGACCAGCCGCGACTCGCGAGAGAGCTGGGCTCGTGCGCGCCTCGCGTGAGTGTGTGTGCGTGAGAGGTGGCGAGCGGACATCATCTCTGCAGTGGTGCGGGCCGAGAGCTGCATCCGCCTGCGGGCTTCCGAGGGCTGCCAGCAGCCCCAGCCAGTGAGTTCACTCGGTATAACATAAGCGCGTGCTGGTGCATGTACATAGCCCCCCCCCCCGCTAGCGCGAGCACGATCGTCGCAGATCGTCGTCGGCGACGAGAACTCTTTTGGCTCTTGGTGCGTGCGCCTCGCGCGAGTATGTGAGTGCGCGCGAGAGAGAGAGAGAGAGCGAGAGAGCCGCCCGGGGAAGGGGACACACACCGAGAGAGCTGGCGCATATCTTCCGATTATCATCAACATTCCACAGAGTTGACAGTGGCGATCGTGGCGTGCAGTACACACGCGCACCAACGCGCACACACGTATATCTGTATTGTGTATGTATATATACAGCAGAGTTAGCGCGTGCCTCAGATCCCCCTCCTCTCCGTCGCGCATGGCCCAGCTGCTCCTTTCTCTCCGTCGTGCGCGCGCGCGGCAGCTGTGCACTGTGTGCAGTAGCTCCGTTCTCTCTCTCTCTTTCTCTCTCGCGAACGCGAGCGACTGCTCCGCTGCAGCCTCCACAAAGAGGGACTCCCTTTTCGGAAGAACGAACGGGCCCCGCTGCAGTAATAATCGCGATAGGCTGCGCCCCCGCCGACAGACGGACAGTAGACACTAGCTCGTATACACAGACACGCGAAGAGCGCGAGCGAGAGGTGAAAGTGCCGCCCGCCCGCCTGTCCGTCTCTTTTCCAATTTTTCCAAATTCTTTCCTTGTCTCGCGCGAGAGATCGGCTCGCGCGCGCGCGGATGAGACGCGCGCGATCGCTACGGATCGTGGCAAGCGCGAATTTCTGCTGTGTGCTCTCGTGCTCTTATTTTAGAACCGACATTTGCGCGCACACGCACGCTTTCAAGCCAAATGCGCTGACTAAGCCGTTTTGGAATCTGCTAAATATTGAGAAATAGCAACGCGACAATTGCAGATATGCGCTATCTCCTTTCTCCTCAAACATATGTAAGTGCGTACAGCTCACACAAAAGTCTGATCGCTTTGCTCTGTCCGTGTGTACACTCTGAGATTTCAAATTGATGACCTCAACGAGTGTGGTTGTGTGTGAGCGCTTTGCGTCTGTTGTACTCAGTCTTGCATTCGGCTATTGTGCTTGTTTCGCAGTTTTCTAATGAATTCTGAAGTGAAGAACATTCGGTGACAATTTCAAAGTTGTATATTTACCATAGTTTAATCTGATAAGAGATGCTCACTAATGGCTCCGTTTCAAGCTAATGAGTGAAATCTCCGAATGAATACCAAACATTTAATGATGATAGCATTATCAATGTCAGTCGTGTATTACGTAAAATTCTCTCTTTGGAATTCAAAGAAAAATAAGCTTCATCAAACATTAATTGGAAGATTATATTTGTTTATCTGAGCAAAGACTAATTTGGCAACAACTTGCAAAAGAAGAGATTGCTCTTAATGTGTTTGTATGTGCCAGGAGTCTGTTTTATCATATATACATTATATAATCATATAATTACAATGTAGGATTAAATAAGAAATTCATATGATTTGATCATTTAGGTGTTAAGACATTATCCATCGATATCGGTATAAAGATATACAAATATAAATTTATCTTGTACCAATAAATATCAACACTTGATCAATTGATAGATTCTTCATTGAACTCTGTTATTCCTTTCAGATTCAAGAAATAGAACTTACATGAATGCCTGAAGTCATGAGTTCTCTTCAGCAAACTGGTCGGTTTCTTCCTTTTGCAAATAATAATATACAGAGAAAACAACTATCTATTCAAGGTAATAATGACAAATTTATTAGATTCAAATTGAGTCATCTGTTTGGTCCATTTCTCCATTCCTGAAGACTGTGTTTCTTGATTCTATTTTATTACAATAATCTTTGGAAGTCAATTCATTGGAATTCGTGAACATTTGGATCATTCAATTATATATTGGTTACTACTGGGATATCAATACAAATACATTTTATTTATAATAGGGGGATTACCACAGAGCTTGAGCGGTAGTGACACAGATGTTTCCACATCTAACGAAAATTTAAGCAATGAAGAACGATATGTTATAAGGCACACAGCAAGACAAGAGCCACAAGGACAAGAAAATCAGCAACATAGCCCTTCTAGGTCTTCCAGTCATAAGGAAAATATACCAAACATTCAAGTATGACATTTTTCAATGACTATTAGTTGATGATAAAAAGCATTTTTCTTTAATGACTTGTGATTTCAGGGGAATATTTTAAATAGAAATAGCCTCAAAGAAAGTTTAAATGGCTCAAATAGAAATAGTTTAAAAGAGAGTTTAAATGGCTCTAATCGAAATAGTTTAAAAGACAGTATCAGTGGTTCAAACAGAAACAGTTTGAAAGACAATCTCAGTAATCGTACCAGTGTTGGATCAAATAGAAGTAGCCTAGATGTATCTACCAGCTCATATAATACACTCATTATTCATAATGCTAATGAAGAAAATTCTTGGCCTCCATCTTCTAGGTAACAATAAACTTATTCAATCTATATGACTTTTCATATTTTATATGCAAAATATAATATTTAATTTTTAATTATCAGGTTATCAGGCGTTGTAAGAGATCACGGTGACATGGGGTATCTCTACTGTGATGGAGGAGGTAAAGGTCATTCAAATAGTCCAACAATTCAATCCCTATCTAGCCTTGCTCATGAAGAACATATTTATGAAAACACTGGTGCTGGGGGCTGTCAAGAAATTACTGACATTCCTGATGATTATCTTAGTCAGTCGCAGGTAAGATGGGCAATGTCTCTTGACATTTCAAAATTTTTTTTGCAAAATATTCGAATATATTAACTGAAAAATAAATGGTTTTCAACCTAGGTTTTGAAACATCTTGCTAAGGAAGTTAAAGTGCCTTCATACAGTAAGCTTTTGGGTAATGACAGTAGTATAGATATACGGTTACGAGATGGAGGCAAGCAAAATGACTTTGATGATAGAACTCAACCAACGTATACTTCTACTCTATTACCTATGAAAAGCAAACACAGACTGTTAGGTCCTACAGAAAAGTTAACACTGTCTAGGTCACAACCTGATTTATCTAGAATAAGCAAAACTGATATTGAAACTTATGACCCACGGACGGTATCACCAAGGTAATTATTTATTCTCTTGAATATGAATGTATGTTCAAACTATCACCAATTTGATTCATGGAAATTTTGCAATGAAATTCGATTGGATTAACGTTTCAGACCTCAAACGAAAGGAAGAGAAGAATTCGATATGGTCAACAGTGAAATATGGCCTACATCCGAAATGGTACAAATCCTCATCCAAGAAAATAGTGCTCTCAAACTTGAGCTTGAAAGGTGCTATAAAAAAGTATCAAAGTCGCAACAACTGGAGCAGGAAATAACGAAAGTGCATCGTGCTCACGAAGAACTTGTTGCTTCGTGTGAACGCCGCGAAAAACTTGAGCGTGCAGCGCGTCTCAGGCTGCAGAGTGATGGCAGACGACTGACAGAGTTAAATCGTGCGCTCCGAGATCAAATTGACTTGCTTTCCTCTCGTACCGAAAGTCCTCACACAGTCGAATCACTGAGGAAGGAACTGACGCAAAAAGAGCTGTTTATTGGACAACTCATCACCCAAAGTAATAATATAAAATCAAACTATTTACGTATGATCGGACTTGAAAGAATATTCTTTCGTCATTAGAAAACTTTGAACTCTCCCTCTTTCTCTCAATTAGTGCCGAGCACTTTCAATTTTTACCATTTACTGTGGGTGTAATTAATGTTTAATCACGATCAATCTATTTTTCCAGCCAAGGAATTAGCGGCGGCTAAGGAACGACAGGAAATCGAATTAGCCGCGCAGCGGGCGACTTTGCAAGAGCAACGTACGCACATCGATATTCTAGACACTGCACTGACAAACGCACAAAGCAACGTTGTGCGTTTGGAAGAAGAGGTGAGTTTTTGTATTTTATATGGAAATGTGCGAGATTCTTTGAATCATTATTCTCACAACGATACATTGTACGAAATTTGGATTCCAGTGCCGGAAAAAGCAGGTATACGTGGAGCGAGTAGGGCAACTGCAGCGCGCTTTATCATCCCTACAAGCGTCTAGTGATAGACGCGAGGAGACAGAACGCCAGCTGCGAGGACAACTGGAGCGGGAGCTTCGGGAAAACGGTGGCCACGATGGTTTTGCCAACGGTGAAAACGTGAGTGAACTTAAGCGTAAGCTACGTGAACGAGATGAAAAGATCATGTCACTCGAGGGTGATGTCGCCAAGTGGGAGCAAAGATACCTAGAGGAAAGTGCTCTCCGTCAAGCTGCTATCGACGCCGCTAGTCTTCCCAAGTAAGTACAGTTCTACTTTTGCGAGTCAATCTTGTTTCAAGTAGTATGTATGTTATCTCACGTTCTGTGTTGACAAACGGTGAAGTTTATTATTTGATGATCAGCATTCCTTCAAAGATAAACAGAAGAAAAACTGATTGAAGTGTTTGATTGATTCTTTGCTTATTGAAACGTATAGATAACTGGAGTGTTTATATTATCCAAAACCGTTAGATAAATTTTATTCGATAATTTAAATCTTACAATTAGATGTGGTTTCATTGCATAAGTAGCTTATTGGGTATTGTGAACTCTATAACGATTTTCATGATTTCTGTCTGAAATATTTTATCAAACAATTAATCCATCATAATCGATAAGATCTTAGAAGCGCAATTTCTCATCCATTCGCTTCTTCATCTCTCAAACTGAAATGCTTGTATTCTTCAGTAATCTCTAATGCCATACGCTTTCTTTGGGATTATTTGACATAGTATTTACATACCGATATAAACATCGATTCACACGTCCATTTTTTCCTGCAGAGATGCGAAAATTGCTGCTCTTGAAAAAACTAGCCAAGATGCAGAAAAATTAATCGCTGAAGCACGGTCCGAAAAGATGCGACATATGGACGAGCTTCACGCAGCTCAAAAGAAAGTAGCTGATTTTGAGTCCAGGTAATATTTTATATAAAGTTTGAATGCTTTAATTATGCTAATGTTGTCGTTTTCTCACTGGATTATTTACCTGCAGAACGAAAGATCTGGAATCAAAATTAGCCGAAAGAGATGCTATGATTCGAGTTCTTCAGAAACACAACTACGACAAAGATAGCAGCAGCAGTAGTGGTGTAGGCAGCTATCCGGCGGCACACTCTTCACATTCCAGTACATCGGCAGATCATCACACAGCTCTTACCAGTACTCCAGAGCTTGGTGAGAATTTTCGCTCATGTTTTTCACCTAAGCTAATCCTGAATACTTTTTATTTAATTTAATGTAGTATTAGATATGTTCCTTTTAGTTTCAAAATAAGTCTCATATTCCATTGATATTTTTTTCTTATTCGTTAGATACATAGTCAGTAATCAAAGTCTTATTTCAAAACATAACATTAAAAATTTATTAACATTAACATTCAAAACATAACATTAGTAATTTATTTATTTATATAAAATTGCGAATTAACACATAAGTCAACTAAATTAATAATAAAATATTTACAAAGCGACCGAACATTTGTATTAAGTAATTCTTGAATGATTGTTTATATTCATTCGACGTTATTTACAGTGAGTAGTGTCCTGGGCGGTGGTAGCGGATACGGTAGCACAGCGTCGTACGGTGTGACCGACAGTTATAAATATAGGAAACAAGGGAGTTTTGAGCAAACAAATAAAAGTCTCGACGACCAGCTCAAAGAACTCGACTCACAGTTACTCAGCAAGGTAGGGAGAATTTCTACTGCGTAGCACTCACTGTATCATCACGTGAAATTGTAAACTACACTATCATCGTCCATCTATGTGTACATTTGATCGGATTTGCACATTCGAACTATACGGCACATCATTTCTTATTCCGTTCACGTAAATTCATTCCCTGCGTAGTATAAATATAAAGTAATTTTGAGAAATTTTATCCAAGCCTTCAGGTGAGATTCTGAAGAGTTACTTAGTAGTTGTTTTAAATGAAAAAATAAATTTTCGTACTACTTGCGAAGTATAGCTGCAGCAGATCACAAATCTATTTAAGGTCATGCAGTAAGAGGTATCATTAAGTTTGTATTGTGTGTCTAGACAAAAACTATAGATTTATTAGAAGCAGTGAACACAAACATCTTTTGTACTTGTAAATAATGATCACGAATTATTTTATTAATTATAATTGTGTTAACTGCTCTTATTTTACAGTTTTGACTAGTATATTTTTTTATTTATCTATTTTTACGATTTGTTTGAATTTTTAAAATTTTATTGCCCAATCACTGAGAGAATTCACGATAAAATAGTTGTTATAATGATTCATATGAAATTTATTATTTGTACTACAGCCTTACAATTGACGAAATTTTCAATTTTGCTGAATAGATAATAAATTATATAACAATATAATATATTATAATATTATATAAATAATTATTGATTAAAATAAAAGAAAGAATAGATTATTATTGATCGGAGTTCAATTTACTAGCTACTTTTAAAGAAATTTAGATATTAATTTTAACTATTGAATGTAATCGTCGATTACTTATCATGCATTATTGTTTCTAATTATGAAACAATTTGAAAAAAAATAATTCTTCACATTTATGCATTCATATAATGTACAGTTTAATTCACCGGTTCTAAAATATCAGAAATGAATAAATTATTTGTAAAACAATTGATAACATTGAAATAATAAATCACCAATCTAAAAAACAATTTCAATTTACTCATTTCTTACACTCATAACAAAATGTATGAATATTTTCTTTCTATCTCTTTTACTGTCACTATCTATCTATTCATAGTACAAAGTGTAATTTTGACTAAAAACTCGGTAGATATGTATTCCATCCAAGTTTTTAGTTGGAACCTTATAATGTAGCGACTAGAAAATCTCGCAAATTCTCTCAGTGCTTCTGTTTTTATGATAAATACGCATAATAATGGTGTTGGTTTTTTCTACTCACTAATCACGATCATTCATATCATTTTGGTGGATTTTTCATTCTGAGCATAACATGAATTACAATAATCGATATTTTGATATTGAATTGGAAATATTTGCTGCTTACTCCAATGCCATCCTACTAAATCCTCCTTTTGTTAGGGTTTCCGTAAGGAATTTTTAACTATTTGGTAGACAAACTTCTCTATATTAATTTGTTTAGTTTAGTCAGCGTTGGAAAATTCCGTTTCACCTGTTTTCTGTTCTGTTCCAAGGGCATATTTTCATACCTATTGATTCCTCAAGCAAGTTCTCTTCTGTTTGGTTTATACGTAAAAAAATACCAAATCTTTTGAATTCATTTCCAAGTAAAGCATCGCTGCATGTGTTCGTCAAAAGTGTATCTTGAAAATGAGACTAATTAGAAAACGGATGATGATTCAGGTATCCTGCAACTCCTTATTTAGACTTTTCATTTGTGCTTAACGAAGGGTTTTCTACCTCAATTGTAGAGCATATTCGATGACTATCTAATTTGACAAAAAATGGTAATAAAATGGTAATTTCTTTTAAGTTACCTGTAGTTTACGCAAATAGTCGCCTGGGAGGAGAAAAGCGTCACCACAGAAAAATGCATTAAAAGGTTTCATGTCAGATCGACTGGTATAGTAAGAAACATTTCAGGTTAAATTTATTTCTCCATAGATTTTTTATTTTGTGGTCGATATCGACACTAGATTCTATCTTCTTTGAGTGTGTCTATGTACTTTCCACTTGACAGTTTAATCTTCAATTCTCATAACAGAAGCCCATGCTGATACACAGAATAGAGTTTCATAGTATTCCCTTTGGAAACATAAAAAAATGTTTATACATATTACGAAGAAACTTTATAAGATATGAATAAACCCATTAAGTTTCAGAGGATCACACAAACACACAAAGAAGACAGAATCTAACGTTGGATATCGGCTCTAAAATAAAAAAGTCTACGGAAAAATAAATTTAACATAAACTGGCCCATTTATACCGATCGATCTATGATGACATGTTTTATCCCGCTCATCTGAGATGACTCCTTTCTCCTCCCAGGTTACAAATGATGTTGACTCAGCTGTTGAGAGATCTGGAGAGATAGTCTTCACCTCGATCTCATGATAAAACTCGATAAATAATATTCATGAGTAGTCTACCAAATAGGTAAACGACAGCAAACCCTGTGCATTGTCCTCGATAATCCCTATTCAAATGCGTTCGCATGCACTCTTGCGTGTGTGTGTAGCGTGCGACTAACCCTCTCTTCCTCGTTCGAACTCCCGGTGTGCGCGTGTCCATTACGCCAGTCAATAGAGCCAAAAATTAGTGATTTTGTGATAAAAATCCTATCAAAGAACCGACTGTGCCATAACTCGTAACAGTTATATTCTGTTGTATTGCTTTGAACACCCTCCATTATTCAAAAATCATATGAGATACAATATTTGAGGGTCAATCCAATGTGATAAGAAGAACAGAAATGAAACCTCCATATTTTGAATTTTGGGACGATTTGATAACATGCTTTACTGCCACCTCACCAGGACGATTTACATTATTATATTTGGAACTGGAAACTACGACTTCCACTGCTACTGTCGAACGTTTATCTGCATACATAGCGTAAATTTAAATAACTTTTGCTCTCCATATCCCATTGTATGGGCCCAAAAAGTCGTATGTCACATGATTTATATTCTTTACATTCATGAGTTCTATATCTTTATATTCATGAGTTTTATTTTTGACACGCAATTGTGTACACTTGATTAGTTATGAACATTTTATTGAAAAATAAACGTGTTCTTCCTACTTTTTTGCTTATTAAATAAAAACTAAAGGGCAAGAATAGTAGAGGATGGTAGTACTATTACATATAAATAATAAAAGTAATACATTATCTATTACGCAGTATTGTAGCGCAAAATGAGAATATACGTTTAGCTGTACTGTGCTTATGCTTCAAAAATCCATTTGAAAAATCGTGCGACGTGAATAACACATAATTTATTACTCTTCTAGCAAAAGACAAGCTCTACAACTTGAAAAATGCCAGAGTTGTGTATTTTAAAAAAATACCTATATTTTCCAACTTCTTTTCCGTACTACTGACTCAATCAAGACAAAATCTCATTTTTTTCGTATTTTTATTCTCTGCAATTCTTTTCTCATATAGCAACAATATTGCTGCACTAGTTTTCGCTTTATAAGCAAAATAAAATGTGATTAAACCCGTTTGTTCGCATCAAAACATTGAGCGAACAGATTGGTACAACTACGTGTGTAATATAACGGCACAGTCGGCTGGTAGTTTTGTGGAGAAAAAGGCTGTATCGGCTGGCGTGCAATCCGCGCAATCGCCGAAGTTGCGCGCACCCCCGAGGCAGAGAAGAAGAGAGCGTATTCACCCGCCCTGGTCCCCATGGTCCCCCCGAGCAGCGGCAGATACCAAGGGTGCGCGTCTCTTCTTCTATGTTTCAGCGGGCTCTTTGCTGTTTTCCAGGATTCTCTAATCCAGGCGCTGCGTCGCGAAAAGGAAAAATACCCAAGCCACTACTGGCGGGTGTAGAGTCGTCGGGCGGGTCGAGCACCGCGTCGAGCAAGTCGCGGCTGATCGACGACTCGCCGGGGGGCTCGGAAGCCGCCTCGGGCATCCTCGACTTCGCCGCGGCGCGCTTCAAGTGCCGCCTGTCGGACGGCCGGCCCGAGGACATGATGCTGCTGGAGAAGCAGGGCCGCAGCTCGCAGCGGCAGCGCATGCAGGAGGGGGCGGAGCCCCGGCGGGCCGGCAGCCTGCCCCCGAGCTCGCTGCCCCGGCCGCCGAGGAGCCTCAAGGCGCAGCGCTACGCCCGGCTCAGCGACTCGGAGGCCCGGAAGAAGCCCGAGCCGGAGCACCTCGAGTTCGCCCGGTTCGACGGGCCGCCCAAGCTGCTGCGTCGCAAGAAGTCGTCCGAGAGCATAGGGGGGGCCGCGCGGCCCGGGGACCACTACGAGCGGCTCGCCTCGCCCGACGTCAAGCAGCAGCAGCCGCGCGGCCTGGGCCAGCTGCCGCCCCCGCCGCCCTCCTCCTCGACGGCGCTGCGCTGCAGGAACGAGTACGGCCGGCTGAGCGACGGGGCCGCCGAGCAGGGGCCGAAGCAGGCGCGCGCCAGGCACGAGTCGTCCCCGTGCCCCCGGGGCCAGAGCACCGCCAGCATACTCAGCACCAAGAGCGACTCGCTCCAGCCGGGCCCGGCCATGCTCAAGCCCGCCTGTCGCTCCATACCCCGGCCCAGCAACTACAGGATCCAGTTCTGAGTCGAGAGCCCCCTTTTCCCCCTTTTCCTCCAAACCCCCAAACCCCAAAACCCGAGCCCTCGTGTGATACACCATACTACCGATCGCCACCTAGTCATTACCAAAGCTACACTCAGCGAGCAAGGGATACGCAAGCGACGTTATTCGCCATCGTTAGCTCTGTAAGCATTTGGCACGCGCCACCATCACGACACCGAGTGCCTTCCATCATTCTTCTTCTTTTTTTTATCCCTAAGTATGTGCGCTTCTAAACATGCCGCGGTTCATGCCTTCACAATAACTCGCGGGCTGGAGTAAACCTCACGCCTTATCAGATATTGACGTATTCCCTCCCGTACTTTGTGCTCCCAGCTCCCCTGGACTTTAATCTCAACTCAATAATTCACCATGATTCGCATAATTAACGTCTCGATTCTCCTCTATTCCTCTTTCAAACGAATAACCATTGGCTGTGAATCCAATACAAATCATTGTACTGTTACTCTACATCATACTTTATAGTTAGTCGCGTTTTCAAATCATTTGATTGCCATTTTGATTGCACAAGATCCGGATGATCTAACTGTGCCAATTCAATTTGTACTGCAGCTCTTGGTCAATTGAGGGAAAATCGGTATCCGATATTTCGCAAGGTTTACTTTAGTGTTCGGCGTTCTGATTTACTGTACGTTATATAATGTACAAAAGGTGAACGAATTAAAATGAGCGAGTACAACTTGTCAATTACGTATTGAAACTATATGATAGATACTTGTATGTGCCTTATCCAAATATATAATGTCAACATATAGAAACTTCTTTCTGAAGCGTTGAAGAAAATATTTTCAAATTCTTCTTACGTAAAGAATATATTTATCTAACGAGAAAGCTTTCTTTTTCAACTTGTTATTGTGGCCTTGAAACTCATTCAATCAAAATATATCGACATTTTTTTTATTTCGAGTCATTTCATAAGTAATTTCAACGAATTTATTGTAGATTATTCACAAGACTGAAAACTTAAAAAAGTGGAAAATGAAGAGGTGCCTATGAAATATGGAGCAAAACGTTTTCGTATCCTCATAATGATTCTGTTACATCTAAAAATTGTTTTAGTTTTCGAATGAAGACAAATGTTCATCGATTTGACAAACAAGTCATGTCCATATTCGACCGACACCAAAGTATGAAGAAAAATGTATTGTTTCGAAGTAAATATTGACTTGATGCAGATTGCTTCAAGAGTAATCAACATTTTTATCATAATTTAAAACGAAGAAACGAAATGAAAATTTATATCGAATGTGTTATCAACAAACGTTGAAACGTACTGACGAAAAACATGAGGACTTGAGAGATGTTGTAGCCATTAAGTTTGAACTTCTGAAAAACATTATGATCATAATTTTCGTTGTAATGTAGTGTAAATAGATTCGTAGATGATTACTGTCGAATTGGCTCAACTTTTCTTTCAATATCATCTTTCTCTGAATATTAATTCTCTATTAAGTTACTATTTATGTTCTACCAGTGTGAATAACTATTATCATTTTCTGATTCTCTTATGATGAATCATAAATCGAACGAAAAATACAAAAAAAATACATGCAAGTTGTTGACTTGCATGTATTTTTTTAACAATACGCACTAGGTGACAAACGTTGATAGTCTTGCATTTGCCTATTACTTCAAACGAATTGAACAAAATATGGAGAAATCTCATTTCGGTACAAAATCGAAAACTCTATTATAGCTTATTTTTTATCGTTATCAACTTTATGTTGGTTGTGTTGTAACAGCTGACTTGGAGTATCTACAATTTTCTAGTTAAAATTTATCACGAGTACGTCTGATAGTCATTATAAATTTTTTACCTGGAATACACTCGTATGTTCTGGAAGATTTCAAGCTCTTATCGCTTGAATAAGCTTCAAATATGAAGTATCCTCTTTTAGATATTATCATAGTTTAATACTCCTTTTTAATAGAAGTTATCCAAATTAGTATTTGTTTCTTCTCTTACTTAGAATACTTTCATTCATAACATAATCACATTTGTGTAAATCTTTCTTTTTACGCGATCCAACTTATTTTCTCGCAAAAGGCTGTTATTTCACATTCATCCTAAAGATGATTGTACGACAAATTCCCCGATGCAAACCACGTTGTGATGTGTAGTTCTTAAAAGTCTGTTATAAATGTCTCGTTATTTATTTATCGTACAAAAAGCAAATTTGTTTCCCGTAAAAAAATGTAATACAATCGATTTTTCCAATATTTTTTTTTATTTGTCGTCTTCACGTTCTTTATACAACGTATATGCAAGAATACCAAATTGCACGGGAAAGGAAGCTTCCGATTCAGTTCATACATGTGATAACTGTAAGAAAGAACCCAAAATTCTTTTAGAATGAGTGAAGTTTAAATTTGTTACAAAGCACTCGAATATTATGGAAACATTCCTTGTTCTAATATCTATTTGAATAAAATCGTAATTCATCTCGAAGTTCACATTGAACTAAAGATTGACATATCTTCAATCTCATGACAATATATAAGATATTATTAAATTTGAAGCTTTTAATGAAATTCGTTTTAGCTATTTTTATATATACATTTATATATATATAGATAGATACACTGGATAAGTCATAATGCAGTACTGAATTGAGTTTAAATAAAATCGCAAACGTGAAGCTTCCATTTTCTCGTTGCCATGTTCACCAAAGATGCGTCTCTTATGATAATATTTTATAATGTATTGCGCTCCTATGGGGTCTATACGTCGTATCCAAATATTGTTCCTGTAATATTTTTGCGCCATACGCGTATAGCACACTCGCTGAACCCTCGAAAAGTATGTTTATCGAGAATTCGCTGCAACGTGCGATTCTCGAATAAAATAAGTGAGGCACAATTCATTGCCACATTTTCGTTTGCTCTCTATTTTTGTTACGGCCGCTACACGCTTTGTTTGTAAATCACGAATTTTGTAATTTTTGATAGCATATCAGAATTCGAAGTGATAAGTCGCTCGTCCGGGATACTAAGACTGATGATGATTGAAGTGCAGTCAATCGTATACGGGAACAAATTTGCCATATCTGTTCACGGGAAAAGGGCAACAGAATAATTTTAATGATATTTCACAAAAATTACCAAATAATTAAATCTTTTCCGGAATGAAAGTTCTTTTTGAACCATTGACATTTTCACAAATGACGATAAATAAGATTATCGTACAGACTCTTTTTTATAATTCTAGAAAAACTTCATCTTCATTCTTGAATGGTTCCGTTTTTGCGAATCGCCTGAGCCGCATTCGGAATTACGGAGCCAAATCCCGGATCTTTTTCTCCCTTTCTTTGTGAGAGGGAAGAATAAAAGAAACAATCGAGTGACTCAGTCTTCAGGCTAGAAAATAGTCAGAGTAAGCGAATATCGAGAGAGGAAATAATTCTTTTCTATTTTTCACGAAAAAGTTCTAGTGTACGCAAGCTTTTTACTAACCGACATAATGACGTTCCATGGGAACGAAAGCTTTGTATACACAGATGAAAACATTGGTAGTTGGCTGGATTTCAGTGGAAACATGAAATAAAAGCTATGTTTGTAATCAAGCAATGTCTTATCATATTTTTTTACAAATCCCTCATTTATTAATATGATATTGGTTATTCAAGAAGTATAAATTTCATTGCATGCACGTATTTGAATAATTGATAGAATTGAAGCTTAATTTGCTTTACGCAGTTATTAGAATTCTCTATTTTTAGAAAAGTTCAAAATTTCTATTCTTTTGAAGCCGGATTTTATATTGGGCATTTAAATATATAACTATAAGATGAATAAAGAAAAAATATGAGAAAGTGTCAAGCCTTTGACGACATAATGAGAACACAGTTTCCATCCTAAAGAAAATATTCTATCGATAAAAATAAACTGTAGATTTGATACCACAACGATATATTTTATATGATTATACATACAATATTTTGAAAGAATAGGTAGACAACGGTTGTGAAGCTTAAATTCACTACACTACCGTGAATTTTTCTTCATGTGAAATTTTAACTTGAACTTTGAATCTCAAAATTCAATTGGACTTGTCTAATTTAACAAATTTGAGATAAGCTGGTTCTGAAGGCCGCAAAACTAGATCTGCTATTAATTTAACGTCCTTCAATCGAGTAACAGGTTCCAATTTAAAATGATACAGTATCAGGCCAATCAAGGACTTCAATTCATTCAAAGCAAATTTTTGACCTGAAATTTAAAACAAATTAAGATGTTGTGAAAAGTCGATGGAACAAAATGTCCAAAAAATGTTCCCACGAAAGAATGTAGTTTTTAGAACATCTCTTGGTAGAGGACGAAAGAAAGATATCAATGAATAATATTCTTGTTCTTGCATGTTGTTTACCTATGCAATTACGAGGTCCTGCGCTAAATGGTACGTATGCAAATGGATGACGATTTTGAGAGTTTTCAGGTAAAAATCTGTCAGGTTTAAAATCGTCCGGGTCGTCCCAAAAGTTAGGATCTCTGTGAGTATCATAAAAATGACAGATTATACTTGTTTTGCCTGGAATTTTAGCATTTTCTGAAAGAAAAGAAAAAGATAACAGATACATTACTTGTTATTCAACGATAGCTTAATCCTCACATTCCAATCAGGACAAATATTTGATTAAACTTGGAAATTGCGTTATTTAAGAATTGGTCTTAGCATGTCAATTTTCCGATGAAGCATCGATCATTGAATAAACAAATTCACTTAGTTATTTTGAACTGATTCTACACGTAGCACGATTTGGCGTCATTCTCGTTAGAACTTTGCTATTTTTCACTAAATCAGGTAATTCTTTTTTGTAAGCTCTTGTAGATCGACGTCAGTAATGGACAGACCTAAATCGCATAAAGTTATAATTATCTGCATTTTCAGTAGAGAAATCGGAAAAACTTTTTTTACGAGGCAAGAAACAGTTAGAATAGTTGTACACTCAATTACCGATTTACCATCAGAAAACACGTGTGAAAATGCATGTACAACCAGATATTCAAGAAATTAAAACGTAAGTATGTACTAAAACATGCTCACTTAATTCAAGATCTTCATCTGTGTAGCGTAACACTGTTGATACCGGTGGATAGAGTCGTAAGGACTCTTTGACACAACGTTCCAAGTAGTGAAGGTCTTGTAGTTCTTTCATTCCCAATTTTCCTCCTCTCTGGCTCAATACATTTGTTATTTCAGCCCTTGCTCTCTCCTATTCATGAACATCAAACCAAAAGGTATATGAAATCATTGACTTTGGGAATTGAATAAAATACTTTGGAGCCTATTAATCCAAACTATTTCATACCTGAGCTTCTTTGTTCTCGGCTAGTAGCAATAAAGTAAAAGTCATTGCCATCGATGTGGTGTCGTGACCCTAATAGAAGAATAATTCCATTTATCTTCAAACTGATTAAAATTAAATTTCCTCTCAAGCTCAGACCCGAATTTAGTCAGAACCCATTGCAACCAAAATATTTGATAAACTTACTTCAAAAGTAAAAGTATCTACTTCTTCTTTAATTCCCTCATCATTAATCAGATTATCTTTCTCGGCCGATAAGAGAAGATCTAACATGGCTAATCTTTTCTTGTGTCCTGAAAGAGATTTTTATATGATAAATGATTAGTAGTTTACAGCTTTGTTAGACGTAAGAATCAAACATAAATTTTCAAGATATTGATTGGAAATTTACTCATATAAACATCGTGACCTTGAGAATCATCATCTCTAGATTCCTCCATGAGTCCTTCTAGGTATCTAGAGTCAGTGAGAGCATGGTATGCTCTTCGCTCTTGAACAATCTTTGATTGAATTTGTATTGTTATTATACAGACTTCAATATTCACTCAAATTCGATGAATATGTTCATCCATACGTACGTACCTTATTTGTGAATTTGTGGAGAGTGTCAAGAGCGTGATTTTGATCACGATTCATTTTTAAAAACGGCACTAATTTCAACATCCAGTCTTGAATGTAAGGTCTACTCATCCTTAAATTAATTATTTCATGAGTGAAGCTATTCCTTTCAATTATTTGGTTAATGTCTTGTTCTTGAACAATATTGGATTCTAAGTTGATGTTGTTTGGTTTAGATAGGGAAAACTGATATTATCTGTTAGTTGTTTGGATTTCGAGTGATGAAATTATGTTATCAAACGTGATGTTTTCATTATTGTTATGACCATTCATTTTTATAGATTGACAGTCCCTACTAAACATTGCCTAAATTTACCTATAAACTGCAATATTTCCCAATTTATAGATGGCCTCTTTATAATTCTGCGCTTCTTTCTCGTCGATTTTGTCTAAAGCGACTCCCATCGCTGATTCTATAAAAATAATGAAACCATTCCAGGATTAATCAATCATAAATAAGGTGTAACTTATAGTTGAAATATATTCATATCGGATTAGATCCATGTCTCAGATTCCGTTGGGTCTATTGTTTATTTGTAATATATATTAATTCTAACGTTAGAGAAAACATTACCACAAATTATATTCAGTAAAAATGTTGAGCAGAATTCCATAAGATTCTGCACCGTTTCTTTTCCACTTGCATGAAGCTTTCCAATCATTTTTTCTCCTTGTTCTGCAGTTATTTCCACGTATTTCCTCAAAATATTGAAATGGAAAGCTGGAGTTAAAATTCGTCGTCTGTAATGCCATTTTTCTCCTAGATACCCAAAAAGTTAAATATCACAATTAAATTGAAAGAAAAGCAGAACAATCATACATTGAATTGTGTTGATTCAAGTGAATCTCCCATATGAGAGTATATTTATTAATTTTGTTGCATCACATATTAAGAGATGATTTCACCACCAAGTCACCATAATATCTCAGAGGAATTGAAACGTTTACTGTCATCGATTCGGGTTCCCAGAAACCATATCACCAAGTCTATGCATCATAGGTGACACGGAGTTAAAATAGTATTTCAATTAGTATTGATGGATGATATGTTGTAAGTGCATCCTTCATGAGATTCATGTACAGTTCAACTGTTGCATTATATACTGAAGCATGAAATTTGGTTACGTGAAGAAATTAATAAAATGTTACTGTTTAACCTTTGCTGGTTAAAAGTCCAGTTCTTAGCCAAGGATGCAGATAATCATAAGTCCATGCCTTCGCAGTTGCTTTTTGACTGGAGAGTAAAATCTAAAATCACATTTTCTGTCAAAAGATAATTGCAAAATCCTAGTTACGTACTTATTGAAAAACAAAACTTTACTTCTAAATCATCAGGATGCGCAACACTAAATAAAGCTTCTGAGCTCATCCACACTCTTGTGATAGGGTAGTATGTGCGTGAAACGTAACGTAATGACAGCCAAATGTCCTCTAAAATGGACAATGATAAATTTGAAATCTTTCTTTCAAATCATGAAAATAAAAACGTTCGAGTCAAAATTTTCCGTTTGCAATCTGTTCAAGCATGTTTGCAAAAAGAATGATGTATCGAACTCACTTCATTCAAACAACTTGAATAATATATATCGGGCATTTTTTTCAAAAATAAGGGATAGTTTCTTGGTGGGTGAATTTCAAAGAGGATTATAGTGAAATTTTCTCTTGAGTTACACAAGATTTGACTGTTCAACTTTCCACGAAAACTCATTTCTACGTAAGTTTCGATGATACTTACTGCGAACATACGGTAAAAAGTTGAATTATCAAATTAAAGTGCATATTCACTGGTAATAGTCGAATATTCACGGTGGTTCACTCAAAAATTTAAAAAAGATGTAAGAACCATTTCGCAATCGTGATGTCGAAAAAATAATTTTCCTGGGTAATCTATTCGCCACCATAATCCAAGGGGTAAATAAGAGATAGTCAAATATTATTAATTTTTATGAATGAATATGAGTCTACCTGGTGATGATATGTTGAAAGATAACATATTTCCAACAAAAGGATACGAAAATGGCCCACGTAAAGCATTGGCCATTCTTCCCTTTCTTCTGAATCTCACAAAAAAATGATAGCTTGCGAGTATGAAAGTGATAATCAACAATATGAAACGAGTATTGTTAATATTTTCCATCGACAAATCCATGGTGCTTTGGGTGTCGATGAAACAAGCTTCCCAATTAAACTCTCTGTTCAATCTTTTGAAACCGAGAGTGAAGATCCAAAGAACGACTGACACAGATGGACCAGTTGGGAATGTTCCAGAATCTACCGTCGTATCATTCGGTGATTCGGATAAGAATTTCGTAAAGTTTAGTCGACACACAGCAAAAACTAGTCCTTGATTTAAGTAAAAAATTTTTCTTAAATTGGGATGGACCAAATTACAGTATGAAAAAAGTACTTAAATGAAGATTCGTATTTTTTAGTACTTCTTGTACTGAATTTCTGTACGACGAAGTACTTGAATGAATAATTGTCATTTATTCTGTATTTAGATTATTCTTTTATTATATCCTGAAAATATATATGAGCCATAATCCTTGTGCAAAAAAATAAAAATGTAATTTTCAAATCTTTGAACGAATTTGGCAACGTTATACATCCCTTTTTGCATCCCTCTCCAATCGCATTAGTGCTATACGCGTGTGTGGACCAATGTGGCACCTTTGAATGATTTTGTTTGATTGACATTTTGAATAGGTTGAAATAGTTAAATGACGATTATAGCGAAGGTTTCTGATAGACTTTGAGTTACCCTCCAAGGTGCCGTCCGCAGTATTATGAAATTCTAATTTGATCATAGTATAGCATTGCAGATCATCGGATCAAATTCGCAAAAAAAAACCCATAGGGCATTGCAGAGTGGATACAGTTACCGTACCAGAAACCATTACTAAACTTTTCTCTCAGTGTAGGTGGTTTAGTATCGAATTGATATAATTGGATGCAAATCAAGTATCTTGAATTATAATACTGAGTAATGCTTTTCAATTTTCCTAGTGCAAACATATTTTGACTGGGATTTCGAAATCCAATGAGATCTACATTCTTAACTATTCCATTCGGATGTTTAACGTTTAAATGTACATCTGTATCTATATTAAAACATTATTTTGTTATTCATAGTATTATAAAAACGTAAATGTCTTCGTATAAAACCTTGAACCTAGACTGACTATAGAAATATCTAACTCAATGCTTATTGTTACGGAACTTTTGTCGGTAAACAGAAGTATAAAATAAATGAGTATAATAAAATTCAAGGTGATACTGTACAATGGAGTTTCTGAAAGCTTTCACGGTTTTGAATCTATGCAAATTATATTAACTGCAGTAGCATTATCACATTAGGATTTTTTCGATATTTTGAAAAATCTGCTGAGAGGGTTGAAAAAAAAATATATTACTCATATATATATTATTATATATATATATATATATATATACATAATTCAAAATATGTTCGTATGACTATGGCTGAATACAAAAATCTAATTCAATGTTTGATGTCACCGAACTTATTTTGGTGCACGGAAGTATGACTAGAGTCCTAAAGAAAGTAGCAGTCGTACTGAAATACAACTCAATTTTCGAAACATTCATGTTTTAATTAGATGCTATTCAACTGGTGCGTTAATTCATTTTCAATCACTCGTGTAAACGTATAACACTCGTCTTCGAAATTTCACCCACTAATTACATAGTGTACTATTTCTTCATCCACTCATGGTCCATCCGCCATTATACACATTTTAGATTTTATAACAATGAAAATATTATATCCTGTCAGCCAAATTGTCTGATTTCGCAAAACCTTAATGAAATTTCCAATTTTATATTATATTACAAGAACAATGTTACTGCACCCAATGAAACTACCATTTATTCAAAAATGCGAATGTCTTTTGAAAATGGGTTGTATATCTCAGTGTGATGGCTATTTTCTTTTGAACTCAAGTCATTCGTAATTCATGATTCATGATGATTGACTTGAGTTCAAAAGAAAATAGCCATATTGGTCAATAGCATTCTTTTATGAGCCGGCGCAACAGATTTTCAAAAACCTCAAAGAAAATTGTAATGAGATAATGCTATGCAAGAAATTTTCCTGCAGTTATAGATTTGAGATTGTCAATAAATTTTAAAAACAATATTGTTTTTGAGTACCACCTTGAATTTTCTTTGAACTCAAACCACACTCATTCTCATTCCAGTTCACGGAGACAAGTTTGAAAAAATAAGCATTAAATTCGATTTTTTTATAGCTAGCGCATGGTCTTGCGCGAACAGATTCACGGAGCCCCCCCCCCCCACTTAAAAATGAAAAAAATTGTTGGCTGGAGATGGTAGCGAATTTCGGATAGCTTCATTTACAGGTTCTAATATAACCATGGGTAGAGTTTCATTTTCTGTATCACTCGAATTCCTGTCCCGAATTTCCCACTTACTAGGAGACCACTTGGGATGTGGGTCACCAATCTTGACCAAAATTTTTTTGGTGTTTACTTATGGCAAGAATAGAGTGTATCCAAAGTTTTAGGGTCCAACGCTCCCAAACTTCCAAGATATTAATTTATGTATTTTAGTTAAAAACGCTGGTCTCGTCCCAAAAGACAATATGTCATCTCACTGTACTACACTTTCATTGTTCTCACTGAACACCCCATCACATTTTTTCCTGAAAAACATAAAGAAAGAGTAAATAACGTGTATACTCAACAACTCTTACTTCCATGTCTTACTCACATAGAGTATAGTACATTGTGTAACGAGCGCGGAAAGTTGCCAATTGCACACGCGGGCGCGTTGGTGCACGAGCGCAGCGAGTGCGACATGTCGCCAAAGTATGCTATTGGCAACTATACCGTGCGAGTTGCTCATACTATTTTTCATCCCGGGCATAAAAAATGACGTATCGCGTGGTAGTTTCGTGGATGCAAAAATGGTGATTGTGCACTCCGTTGCGATAGTGTCATTTTGTAACAAGCGTGACAAAATGACACTATGGCAACGGAGTACACAATCGCTCATTTTGCATCCCCGAAACTGCTACGCAATATGTCAGTTTTCGTGCACCCGTGATGAAAAAACATGAAATATAGAAAAAATCAATGCTAATCGACTTTTCACTCTGTGCTTGGATACTGAAGCAATAACAATATGTGCGTGTTATAGTATGATATTGGTCGACACATGTTCAGAATTGAAGTTTCCATGATTAAAAATCAAGTCTGACACTGAATTGTTGTCTTATGATACTACATTTGTGGTCTTTGTGCTTGAATACATGTTGTTATTGTTTCAGTATTCAAGCACAGCATGAAAAGTCGATTAGCGTTGATTTTTTCACATATTTCATGTTTCACTCTATGAAGCGCACGAAGGAAAATAGACTTGTTTTTTTTTTATTTTCAACAATTATTTATTCAATAAATTCTCGGTCGCTTGATACATGGAAAAATATAACAACGCTCGCTTGCTCGGTTAAATTCAGAATAGAAGTCGTTCATTTTTTATTTTCTTTTTGTTCTATTATGCATAGCAACGCTCATCTATTTTTTGTTCACTCTACTGTGTTCCGATTATTCCAACTATTGGATTTCGAGCGTTTCGCTCGACCCTTTTGAGCATTTCGCTCGACCCTTTTGAGCGTTTCGCTCGACCCTTTTGAGCGTTTCGCTCGATCATTTTTGAGCATTTCGCTCGACCATTCTTGAGCATTAAAAATAGCAATAAAATTGAATATGAACGACTTCTATTCTGGATTGAGCGGAGCTATCCGGAACACTCTATGTGAGTAAGACATGGAAGTCAGATTTGTTGAGTATACACGTTATTTACTCCTTTTATATGTTTTTCAGGATAAAATGTGATGTGGTATTCAAGTTATAGCAGTGAAAGTGTAGTGCAGTGAGGGAAATACGTCTCAGATGGCATATGGTCATTTGGGACGAGACCAGCGTTTTTAACTAAAATACATAAATTAATATCTCGGAAGTTTGGGAGCGTTGGACCCTAAAACTTTGGATACACTCTATTCTTGCCACAAGTAAACACCAAACAAATTTTGGTCAAGATTGGTGACCCACATCCCAAGTGGTCTCCTAGTTAGTATTAATTCAATCGGCGTAAGCATCGACGCATACTACATTCTGCAGGGTTGGCCCGAAAAATATTCAACTTGGCAGCGGATGGTCGGCACCAAAATTACCCTGTAGAGGACGAATACATTTGTTCCTGTTGTTGCTCGATGCCGTTACTTGCTCACATGCGGTATCAGCTGGCCATTTTCGCGCGTGCCTAGAACTCTGCTGATACAAAAGAATGAAAAGAGAATCACACAGGTGATTAATCATATTTATGAATAGTCGCAACTTTCGTTTAATTCTTTCAAATTTCTGATGTCTTTAAATACCGGAGTGGCATTTGCAGCCTCAGTAAGTCTCTTGTTAACGCTTAATAGTGGAAGCTCTCAGGGCTTCGTATTAGTAACACTTGAATAACCCTTTCCCAGTCAGCTTCCAACCTTCTCTCTGTTTTATAATATGATCAAGGTTAAGTTGTTGGAAGCTGCGGTCGAGACTTAATTGTTGTCAATTATCCGATAACTGTGTATGCATACTAAATTATATGAAATGGACCGAACACTCGTGCTGGTGAGCTTTGCAATTTTATCATTCTGCGGAATAAGGCAAAGTGCTCAAACACTTGCTCTTCCAGATAATCAGACATCGCCGATAGACAATAAAAGCATAGGTGAGTTTAATGATAATTAACAATAGGACGAAGTTGTCCAACAATGAATTATGAATTCATTCATAATAAAGTTAATTTGTTCCGAAAGATAATACGAAATACGGGTTCCATAAAAGATTATAAAGCACAGGTACCCGATAAAATTAAAAAAAACGTATTGACCATGGTTTTATATGTTTACCCCCCGTTATAAATTCATTCATAGCAATTGTATTCAATTGATTTAAATATACTTCAAGAAACTTGTGGGCCCAGACCTATCTTATAGTCTATGAGTGTGAGGTACAGCGGATAACTCAAGTATTTCATCCATCTGATTTAGATTTTAGATTTCCGAGTGGACTTCTCATTGGGGCTGGAATATCTTCGTTTCAACATGAAGGAGCATCGAACATAAGCGGTAGGCTTTCTTATTTCAACCCGAGGCCTCAATAACATTTTCTAGTTAAATCATTAAAAAATTCTGGACAATGATATATCAATTGATCAATCACACAATATTACCACCACCTAAAATCTGCACATGCCAATATATGAATAAAATAGTTGTTTGTATCATGCCCTAGATAAATCCATTAGCTATTTGGATCGCAGTTATCGTAGAACTCCTCCAGTTACTAATTTCTATTACAAATATCAAGAAGACATCGATCTATTGAAGAATATTGGGGTAAGTAATAATTTCAGCTCAGTTAACATTAGCGATAAAGCAAAATTCACAATTAGACTTTTGTAACACGATAAGAATAAACATTTACTAAAGACGGAATATTTTTTATCCATTATAGTTTGATTCATTCCGTTTTTCTATAAGTTGGACACGACTTTTACCAAATGGTACTGCAGACTACATAAGCAAAGAAGGATTAGATTTTTACAATCGCGTCCTAGATGAGTTGGAGAACAGAGGAATCAAACCCTTTGTGATAATTTATCATTGGGATCACCCTCACAAGTTTGAAATTGAGGGAGGATGGTTAAATAGTAGAATGATTGACTTGTTTGCTAATTATTCCAGAGTCGTATTTGAAGAATTTGGAAATCGAGTTAAATTATTTGGGACTATAAATGAACCCGAAATATACTGTAAATACTTCAGCGTATTAGGTAAATTTCAACTTGGTTAGCTATATCAACTACTTATGTGTCATGAACAAGTTCGAAGGATTTATAACAATCATCTGTTCGAATAATTTTTCAATTCTCCGTGGTTCTTGGCAGGAAGATTGAGTTCAATGTATATATGAAAAGAATAGAGGAAACTATGAATCACCTTGATTTCTAGATTCACTTTTATTACCGTATAACAAGGGGACTGGACCCAATGTGTGTAAATGGAGCATTAGAAATTGAACTCATTTAAGACATATCCACACTTTCACATACTTATTCCACTGCACTAATTCAACACTTGTCATACGCTCAAATTTCGTGACGCTAACCAGCCTCGGGTGATGCTAGCTAGGATCTCTCTTGAGATAGATCTTTCTGTCAGAATCTAGTTTCTCATTTTATTCCAAATCTGTAGCCGATTCTTACTCTGCAATGTCGGTCCTTACTCTCCACACCTGTAGCGATAGACTACTTGTATTGGGATCCCATCTCAATCTAATTTGAAGTAGATGTTTGCTTCGTTGCTACTCTTTCCTCCGTGTCGCATGCATACATACTTGCACCAACTCAATCAACATAATCTCAGAATCTGCTGATCTCAAAATACAGCGCATTGATTAACGTATCATCCGTATCTTTATGAATTTTGTAATCTCTAACTTTTTTTCCTTAAATCTGTCCTATTACGGCGTTTGCTACTTCTCAATTCAGCTATTAGGTTATACTCAATATTTTCCAGGTGATATTCCGGAAGAAAACGAACGATATAAATGTCATATAAATATGATGAAGGCTCATGCTCTTGCATACCATATTTACGATAAAGAATTTCGTCATCTACAAAATGGCCAAGTTGGGATCGTGACTCTATGCAATTCATTCTACGCGTATTCCGACAGCCAAGAAGATTTAGAAGCTCGAGAAAATGCTCACGCATTCGATTGTGGCTGGACTGTCCATCCCATTTTTTCTAAGGGAGGAGATTATCCTGATCTTATGAAAACAAATATCGCTGCTAGAAGTGCTGCACAAGGACATGATGCGAGTAGACTACCAGAGTTGTCAAAAGAATGGATTGACAAGCTCAAGTGAGTATACAATACATTATTATCAGCTGAAACGGGACATTAGTTAGTGAAAACTGAATGTCCAACCGAATGAGGTTACCCCCCGCCCCTAGGTAATCCTTGGGGCGGCAGTAAAGTAGCTATAGCTGTATATCGGCGGCGGTTTGGCTTTCAATATAGAGAGACATGCGTATATATAAGACAGAGAATAACTCCTCCTGCGAATGTTGCTCGGAGTGTATAGAGAGACGATATTGGATTTTGTGCGAATAAGCGGAACGGGTGACAGCGTGTACGAGTGGGTCGCGGCAAGTAAAGAGATTTTGCGAGTTGATTAATTCGGTCATACTGTTCTGCTGACTAATTTGTATAATTCTGCAGTTTCTCCCTTCCCGCTTGACTTCGGCTAGTCGACAATTGTTGGGCTACGCGCTTGCTCCGCGTACAAAGTGGCCTTCAATTTTCAAATCTAACGGGCTCTCTAAGGGAGTGGGGGACTCGAACGCGGAGCGGGAAAGGGCGTTAAATGATGATGGACTGAATCCACTTCAATACAAACTATTAAATCATGTACTTGTTCATTTTTTAAGGAATTCATCGGATTTCTTTGGACTAAATCATTACTCTTCATGGTTAGTCAAACGTTCGGATGGGAATCTATCAACTTGGCCGAATGATGGAGGATTTCAATATTTAATCGATCCGAAGTGGCCGCGCACTCAACATGAAAATCTTCTTGTAAGTATTGCAAGCATCTTTCCCAAATCACTTCATGCAATAATGTATATGGTATTATGAAAATTATGCACGGAACAATAATTGGTTACCTTAAAGGTTGTTCCCCAAGGACTCGGAGATATTTTGAGAGAAATAAAAAATAAATATAACAATGTGCCAGTATACATTCTAGAGAATGGCGTGTCATCCGAGGACGACACTAATGATTATTCTAGAATACAATTTTTTTATGCTTACATGAAGGAAATGTTGATCGCTATTAAACGCGACAAATGTGACGTGAGAATGTATTCACTCTGGAGTTTCTTAGACGGGTTTGAATGGGAAGAAACCAAGAAACGGAAGTAAGTTCTTATTCATCATTATTCCATTCAATCACTCATGTTCTTTTTTACATTCCAGGTTCAAATTCGGAATAATCCATGTGGATTTCAATGACACCAACTATAAGCGTACACCTAAAAACTCAGCGTTGTGGTTTAAGAAAATCCTAAAATTTCGAAAGCTCTATTTCTAAAACAGTAAAAAACCACTATTTAATAGTGTATATTCACTATTCAAAATAGTAGAAACTGCACAACTGGAAAATAGTAAATAATCACTAAATGAAATAGTAGCTTTTATTCTACTAAATAAATAGTAAATAAATTTACTATTAAAATAGTAAGTTTGGATATACATAAAATGATACTTTACTTTGTAAACAGTAAAAATTGTATGTACGAAATGATAAATTTGGATATTATATTCGATTCAATCAGACTCTTTATTAGTTACAAGTCACAAGTGATATAGTTTGGCATTCATTTTTATTGAAGCTGTGCGTGCACTTGGCGCCACAGGGTACGTTTGTGTCGTTGCTTCACAGGAAAATACTTCAACAAAGTTACATCCATTCCGAATTTCAAAATGAAATGAAGCTTCAGCAAAAGATCAAAAATGGGTGTTATCCTTGTCAAGTCAGCTCGATTCAGTAAAACATCAGCCACTTGTAAAAAGTATTAGTTGACATCTTCTTGTATTGCCAATTATGAATTATGGTTGTAAAGAAGTCTCTGATGCACTACACATACCACATAGCTACACACGTATATATAACATCCACTGCACAAAGCACGTCTCGATACTCCCAATACACGTCCGATCGGGTCGACGGTCAGATGCAGACTGAATTACTATTTTTAGTTATCAATTCGACAGATTTCAAGTATTTACTATTAAAATAGTAAAATTTTACTATTTAATAGTGACTTGAACCACTATTTGCAAATAGTAAAAATTAACTATTTTTTAGTAAACGAAGGTTCCGTGAAAATACTGAAATGCTACTATTTTTCAGTAGAATTCTACTATTTTTTAGTAGAAAATAATGTACTACCCAAAATAGTAGAAAATTTACTATTTTAAATTCAGAGAGCAAGGGAAATGAGATTTATTCGATGGTGGTACTTGGAGACCATATGAGACTATCATATGTATATATTATATTTGATATAGATGTACGTTGTATGATATCATTTCATTTGGATCTCGTTAATAAAACAGTCATAATTTTTGACGGCTTGAAACAGTTTTCCGATGTATTACTCACATATTATATTAAGGTACCTGTACCCAATATGCGCCAACCTAAGCGAGAAAGGTCTCTACACAGCGTCAAATGAATATTTTCTAACATAATTGGTATCAAATGAAAGGTCTACTCAATATCTACAAAATGAGCTGAGTCTTTTTCAATTTAAACAGTTCTACGCTAAGATACCGCGGTTTAAAAAAAAAAAAAATTTTTCGGGAAAAAATTTTTAGTGTACCCAATATGGCGCCACTCAGCGCCACCCTGGAAATACTTCTTTTCATCCATTTTGAAGCATGAAGCATGTCTGAAATGAATAAAATACAAACAAAAAAGTATATTTCTGATATCATTTTATTGAAAAATACATTTTGTCTTTTGATTAAACCATAGTACATAGATTATATGAACTTCTAACACCTAAATCAAATCAAGTTTTCAGTTAAAATTCATGAAAAACCGTTGTTTTTGAATCAACAAAATTAACTTATGCAACATCTAATTCCAATATTAATCTCTCAAATTGATGAACATTCTTTTTAGTGTAATTTTAAATAGAATTGAGATGTTCTCACTGAAATGGAAGAGTTCAATTTAAAAAATGTCCGAGCCTATTTGAGACTAGCTATTGTCATGATGGTAGAAAAATTCTGTTTGATGTTTTGCTTTCTCAAAGAGAAAGCTTTGTAACGGGGTAAAAATCGACCCACCGAATCGGACTTCGGGACCTCGATTTTCGTAATCTACGGGTCGAAAAACATGGAAATCCGAAAATGTCTGTATGTATGTACGTACGTACGTACGTATGTACGTAACGTGCACTTTTTTTTTGTCGTACGATAACTCTCGAAGGAATTGTCCGATCGTCCTGAAATTTGCACACAGGTAGTCGCCGCAAAATCTTCGGTCGAGTTCAATTTTCAGCCAATTCCGTTGTTTATTTCTCTAGCAACCGTTGCTAACGTGTTTTTGATAAAAGCTCCGAAAAATCATCATCAATGCACGATGGGTCTCCAATTCTTTCGACGACGATCGATGAGAATCGATAAGACATTCATTTTGGAACAACCATTGTTTATTCTCCTAGCAAACCGTTGCTATGGAGATACAAAATTCAGCTTCAGACTGACTTTTTTTGTCGTACGTTAATTTTCGAAGGAATGGTCCGATCGTCCTGAAATTTTGCACACAGGTCGGTCTCCGTCAGATGTGAACCGAGTTCGGTGTTCAGCAACATCCGTTGTTTGATTCCATGGCAACCGTTGCTAGCGTGTTTTCGATAAGTTCCCATATAATTCATGATAAATGATCATTTGGGTTTGTATATTTATGGGATTCTATAACAATCAAAGGCAACCGTTACTATGGAGTGGGAAAAGTCAGTTGGAGGTCCATTTTCGGAACTGTTTGATGACTAAGAAGTAATAACGTCGAAGCTCCGACATTTACCATAGCAACCGTTGTTTACGTCCTTAGCAACCGTTTACTATGGAGTGGGAAAAGTCAGTTAGAGGTCCATTTTCGGAACCGTTGACGACTAAGAAGTAATAACGTCGAAGCTCCGACATTTACCATAGCAACCGTTACTATGGAGTGGAGGAAATAAGTTAAAGGTTCATTTTGCTTTCTCAAAGAGTGGTGATTAATGCAAATTGAGGTTCAATTGCAATATTTTGAGAAAGCATACTGCTGAGGCACTTGGCAGCGGTTTTTTCCTAGACAGTACTTATAAACGCATAACCTCAAGATTTTCCTCGTTATAGGATAGCCAATATCTGCTAAGCGTTTAATTCGACTACATAATTCTTTGTTCTGTACTGTCGTTAACGCATATGGTCGACTCATTTTCCTTTTTTCGGATATGTTTTGTTTGACATATCGTTAAAATGTTCGACGAGGTATCTTATATATAGTCGAAGCCATCCTCTGCGATATCTCACCTTTCTTCACCTGCTCCAGAGCTTGAACTAAATTTTCTTTCGACCCTGTTTGGCGGATATTTACCATGAATGGGTTGATTGTAGCAGCTGGAACAAGAAAATAGGGGTGGCGCATATTGGGTACATTTGATAAAAATAACGACGAGCTATTGAAACGGTTGATAAAAAGAGCGTAAGATGAAAAAAAAAATTGGATGATGTAGATGGGATGTCAAGGAATCGAACGATATATCGCTCGATTTTTTTGGCCCAGTTTAAGGGTATTAAAAAAAATTCGCACTTACCTGAGCAAAATTAGATCGAGAATGAAAATTGGCGAAAAAATGGATAAAACGAGCTGTAACAAGTTGGTGTGAGGGTTCCCGATCGGTGAAAATGTTTTCTTTCCTCATTATTTAGCATTGCCGACAAGATTCTGTGCCGCGGCGATGCTCTAGACGCGCGTATATATGAAATACGAAGGGTGGCGCATATTGGGTCCTGGCGCATATTGGGTACACCTACCTTATTTACTCATTCATAAATTACACAGCTCTACAAAAAATAAAAAAAAACTGGACCAGAGACTGGACCACCCTACTTCTATGTATTTTTGGCTGCTGAATCCGAATCCGAGGTCCGTTTGGCTCCATCACCTCTGCGTTTAGACATAACCTCATAAAAAATTTTAAAATCATCATTTTGAAAAACAAAATTTTTTTTCAAATTTTATGTAAAAAATTATATAGAAACTGTTTATGGTGTTTTTTTTATTTGTCGCATAGTTTACGAGTGAAAAATTCGTAAAATTATGAATTTTGCGATGAATTTTGCGTAAAATTATGAATTTTATCGAAAAATTGCTAGGGACAGTTCTCTTTTATTTTTTTATGTAGAATGAAATAGAATTTTTTGTTTTGCAAAATATTGATTTCATCGATATGTCGTCCGCCATATTTTTGAGGTATTGGCTAAACGCAGAGGTGATGGAGCTAAACGGACCTCTGATTCGTATTCAACAGCCAAAAATACATATAAGTAGGGTAATCCAGTCTCTGGTTCAATTTTGCTTTCTCAAAGAGAAAGCTTTGTAATGGGGCAAAAATCGACCCACCGAATCAGACCTCGGGACCTCGATTTTCGTAATTTACGGGTCGAAAAACATGGAAATCCAAAAGTGTGTGTGTGCGTGCGTGCGTGTGTGCGTCCCGTTTTTTTCCGTCCACGAAGGAATGGTCCGATTGTCTTGAATTTTGCACACACGTTAGTCGCGGAAAAATCTCGGCCGAGTTCAATTTTCAGCCAAATCCGTTGGTTATTTCTCTAGCAACCGTTTCTAACGTGTCTTCTCACATATCCTCATAAGTGCTCACTGGGGCTATGAGAATCAATGAGAATCGATGAGAATTGATGAGATATTTCCCATAGCAACCACTGTTGATATCCTTGGCAACTGTTTGTTTACATCCCTAGTAACCGTTACGAAGGTTGGAAATGATCAATTTATTACCTATTTCCATCATTGTCGACGGCAAAGGACGGCAAAATCTTCGCAATTAGCTCTTTAGCAATCGTTGCTAAGGAGAAGAAAAATTCACGTAAGTTTTGTTTCGTGGGTGATGTTGAAGCCTCTTTGAGAAAGCATACTACAGTGGTTTTTTTTATGGAGCTGTGTTATCATTGGGAGATTCAGCATAAAATTTAATTCACGCTCTACGGCAGTTTTTCTGTTGACCAGTTCAATAAGTGAATGCAGGCACATAGTCTGTGTTTGTATAAACTTTATTGGCATGGTTAATAATATATAATAGTTAATAATTATAGCTAATGCTGATGACCAACTGACGCCTTGACACGGCCATCATAAGCGACGTTTTTTGGGAGCACTGCACTTTTATGATGGATGTTCATTTTGGGTAGTCTTATACCTGAGGAAAAAGAAAAACAAAGAAAGCCTGAAAAATCGTATTCAACAAATTCTATAGAATTTATATATGATAAAAACATAATTGAGAAAATTTTAAATACAGAGAAAAAAACATTTTCGTAGAAGAGACCGTGGTCGAAATCTGATAGTGAGAATAGAAAACCTTCAATACATATATATATATACATTATTGGGGGAAAGTCTCTTTTCAGCTTGAAGAATTCAAGTATGTTTCTAAAAATCTGATTTACGAGAATTGGATTTTGACCCGTCACGAATCTTTCTTTTTGAACAAATCAAAAATCAAATTCCCTTGAAAATTAAGGTACATGTAACCCCATCATCACTCATTAAAGAAAATATGACATTAAATGTGTGTTGAGGCAGTTAATATGACATATTCCATTTGCTCAGAATCAAATTACCAGGTGGAAGAAGCTTTCGAGATTTTAGGAGTGCTTTGAACCACAACGCTGACTTTTTAGGTGTACGTTTACGGTCGGCGTCATTGAAATCAACCTGGACTATTCCGTAACTGTAACTGAAATAGAAATGAGAACATTAATGATTGAATAGAATTGTGATGAATAATAAGAACTTACTCGGGATTGGCAATCGATTCAAACCCATCTAAGAAACTCCAGAGTGAAAACATTCTCACATCACATTTGTCTCGTTTAATAGCGATTAACATTTCCTTCAGGTAAGAATGAAAGAAATTTATTCTAAAATCATCATTGGTGTTTTTTGTTAATGGTACGCCATTTTCTAGAATGTATACTGGTACATTGTTATATTTATCTCTGATTAATCTAAGAAGATCTCCGAGTCCTTCTGGAACAACCTGAAACAATTTAAATTATTCTCCATCACTGCGTACGGAAAAGTTGATCTTAGGACGATGTTTTTCCACAAACGTAATGAAAAATACCGTTCGATAAAGTAGAAAAAGCTGATTCTAGACTCGGGTGATTACCAGCCTTGCTTTGTTCGCGCGCAAACGCCACACAGGCCTAGCATTCGTCTTTTGGTCTAGTATCTAAATGTACTATTCCACGCATCATCTTCATTATATCATACATATAAATGCGTGACGTAGTTTGAAAAAAATGCTTGCAATACTTACGTAAAATGGATTAGCTGGAGTTTGAAGCCACGTTGGATCTTTTGAATATTCTATTCCTTCATCGTTCGGCCAAGATAACGGGTTTCCAGTCAGTTGTTTAGTTACCATTGAGGAATAATGATTCAGTCCAAAGAAATCTGATGAGTTCCTTTAACAATAAATAAGTGCGTAATTTATCAGTTTTGACAGGAATAACATTGTGCTTATAATGATGTATTGTATACTCACTTGAGCTTGTCAATCCATTCTTTTGACAACTCTGGTAGTCTACTCTCATTATAACCTTGTAATTTACTTCTTTCAGCAATTTTTATTTTCATGATTTCGGGGTAATCTCCTTCTTCAGAAAAAATAGGATGGAGAGTCAAGCCACATTCGAATTCATGTGCAACCTTTAGAGCTTTTACGTCTTTTTCATCCTTGGAATATGGATAGTATGCATCGCACACTTCGATGATCCCAATTTTACCATTTTGTAGATGACGAAATTCTTTATCATAAATATGATATGCAAGAGCATGAGCCTTCATCATATTCTGATGACATTTATATCGTGCGACTTCGTTTGGAATACCTGAAATATATTGAGCGTAACTTAATGGCTGAATTGAGAAGTAGCAAACGTATTAGTAGTAGAAATCTCGGAGAATGGACGTTAGAGAGTAGAAAACGTCGGCTGGATACAGTAAGGTCATGGTTCGGAACCGAGCACAGAAAGTTCCTAAATCAAAATCGCATTTAGGACGACCATTATACTCAAAAAATATATACATTTCATATTATTTACAAATTTCGAATACTTTTACTGCTGCAGAGGATTGTACACTTTTCAATCGAAGAATCCTTGAATTAGAATATTATTTAAGAAGTCTTCGATTCTTAGTCAGGACCTTTCGGAGCGCGATTCTGAGTTATTGCCGCGCCCAGCCGACGACAATCTGTGGAATGATAGATGTTGATGCGAGCATAAATTAACGGAGAAAAAATCATCATTGAAGCAAATATGCTATAAGCTTGCCTGATGGTCAGTCCTGTGAAATACCCGGCTACCTCTGCCCCTCAACCTCTATTACAATGGACTTGACTTTTTTATTATATGTTACATTGTTATCGATATACAACTATATAGAATTGATTGAAAATAACTCAACCAACATTTGAAACTCCTACTAGAATTATATTATCTTATAAGTGTTTAAATAGTATTCATATTTTACTCGAGGAATGTACAATACGATACAACAAGCTCTAGATCCCGAGTGAGACATATACATACCCCAGTGCGAAAACCAATGCTAGCATGAATTTGTTATTCGAGTTGTTCAATAAAAAAACAAAAAATGAGTCTGACACGTGCTAACGTAGATCACAAACGCTAATCCAAGAATAAACTTTGATTCTGTTTAAGTTGTGATGCATAATTGAATTCGACTGAGGAGTCATTGAAATCACCCATGTAAGATTTGTGTATGGATGAGTGTACGCGAAGTTCGGATACGAAGTAGTTATTATTTGATGATGAAACTAAGTCTGCAAATGTGCAGGTAAATCATATTTTTGACTATTCCCTATGTATAGATAATTCTCTGAATTTTCCCATGAACCAATGAAAAATTAGTTAAACATATGGAGATTTACCTGGTGGATTGATGAAACCACAGAATAATCTGGGTTCGTTTATAGTCCCAAAGTATTTAACTCGATTTCCAAAATGTTCGAACACTACTCTGGAGTAATTAGCATATAATTCAATCATCTTCTCATTTAACCATCCTCCCTCGTCTTCCAACTTTTGAGGGTGATCCCAATGATAAATTGTCACAAAGGGTTCGATTCCTCTGTTCTTCAACTCATCTAGGACATTATTGTAAAAACGTAATCCATCTTCGCTTATGTAGTCTGAAGTAATATTTGGTAGAAGTCGCGACCAACTTATAGAAAGCCGGAATGACTCAAGCTATAATACATAAAAAATATTCCACCTTCAGTATATACTCATTCTCACCCTGTTACCAAAGTGTATTTGTAAATTTTGCTCTGGGACTCATTTTGAACAAACTTAAAATATTACTTACTCCGATGTCCTGAAATAGCTCGAGGTCTTCTTTATACTTGTAATAGAAATCAGTAGTTTGATTGTTAGGATACAAGTGTTCAACATAGCTCTCTACCTTATCTAAAGCATAATACGAACGTTTATACCATTGCAATATGTTTAAAACTAGTTTTTTCGATATTATGTAACTTATATTATGAAATTACAAGCTAATTTTGTTCCTCGGAATTTTCCCTTGATTTTAGTGGAAAATGTTATTAGGGCCTCAGGGCGAAATATGAAAGCTTACCACTTATGTTCCGTGCTCCTTCATGTTGGTGCGAAGATATACCAGCACCAATGATAAGTCCACTTGGAATATCTAAATCAGATGGATACAATTTCTGAGTTAATAAAATCAAGAATCACACTCCATAATCGTTACAGTTTATGTTTATGACATTTCAAATCGAAATATTGTGATTTCTCAGGTTCAATACGCGTTAGACCCTCAAGGGTGGTATTTTACATTAGTCATATTCATCTCATAAGTCATAAGCTCCATGTCACCATCATTGCCCCTCTAAAAGTTCAGGTATCTTTCGAAGCGGACCTTTATTTTATAAATTTTTTTTCTGATTTTAAAGCATATACGTGCATGTGAATCTTTATAATGCATCTTTCATCTTCGAAAAGAAATTTTACCGATGTTAACATGTTCATTATTATATAAGTAACAATTTTTCCAGGCCTTTAGGTCCCAAAGGTCGTTAAAAGGTTAATATATTTATTTTATGTTTTAACTAATTAAATATATTATTAAATCAAATAGAATATCCACAGAATCTTGATATCTAACAATATTGCTTTCTCAAAGAGAAAGCTTTGTAACGGGGTAAAAATCGACCCACCGAATCGAACTTCGGGACCTCGATTTTCGTAATCTACGGGTCGAAAAACATGGAAATCCAAAAATGTCTGTACGTATGTACGTACGTGCACTTTTTTGTCGTACGATAACTCTCGAAGGAATTGTCCGATCGTCCTGAAATTTTGCACACAGGTTAGTCGCCGCAAAATCTCGGTCGAGTTCAATTTTCAGCCAATTCCGTTGTTTATTTCTCTAGCAAGCGTTGCTAACGTGTTTTTGATAAAAGCTCCGAAAATCATCATCAATGCACGATGGGTCTCCAATTCTTTCGACGATCGATGAGAATCAATAAGACATTCATTTTGGAACAACCATTGTTTATTCTCCTAGCAACCATTGCTATGGAGATACAAAATTCAGTTTCAGACTGACTTTTTTTTTGTCGTACGTTAATTTTCGAAGGAATGGTCCGATCGTCTTGAAATTTTGCTCACGGGTAGGTCTCCGGCAGATGTGAACCGAGTTCGGTGTTCAGTAACATCCGTTGTTTGATTCCATGGCAACCGTTGCTAGCGTGTTTTCGATAAGTTCCCATATAATTCATGATAAATGATCATTTGGGTTTGTATATTTATGGGATTCTATAACAATCAAAGAGACCTTTCCCGTATAAACCATTGTTGATGTCTCTAGCAACCGGTGTTTATATCGCTTGCAACCGTAACTAGGGAATGGGAAAAGTCAGTTGGAGGTTCATTTTTGGAACTGTTGATGACTAAGAAGTAAGAACATCGAAGCTCCGACATTTACCATAGCAACCATTGTTTACGTCCTTAGCAACCGTTACTATGGAGTGGGAAAAGTCAGTTAGAGGTCCATTTTCGGAACTGTTGACGACTAAGAAGTAAGAACACCGAAGCTCGGATATTTACCATAGCAACCGTTACTATGGAGTGGAGGAAATGAGTTAGAGGTTCATTTTGCTTTCTCAAAGAGTGGTGATTAATGCAAGTTGAGGTTCAATTGCAATACTTTGAGAAAGCATACTGCTGAGGCACTTGGCAGCGGTTTTTTTTTATGGAAACTACTTCTAATATGAATATTAATGTGCTTGGAAGTCAGTCCAAAGCGGCTTCGTACAACGAGTATAGTAGTATCTTATGCAACCAGTGCGTTAAATGCGATTTTACGCACCAGTGTGACAAGCTGGCACGAGTCGTCGGCGAAGCCGGTGAACGAGGGCTAGATGGTCACACGAGTGCGGGGAATCGTATTTCACGAGTTGCATACAATATTTTATGACATAGTGATCAAACGCGAATTTTACGCATCGATTTTCGTGCCTCAAATGCGATTTTACGCACTCTAATCGATGCGTAAAATTCGCGTTTATGATCGTTCATTATTGGGTACCTGATAGTGAAAAGCCCCGATATAACAAATATTTTGTATAATCCTTCGAAACAAATAAGCATTATTATAAGGTAACTGTACCCAATTTGGCACTGTACCCAATTTGGCACAATCGTCAGATTTCGTATTTCCGGTGCTCTCTGAGCATCAGTCGCTCTTGGGTTATGTTGGGGGAATTAAAAGAAAATTTTCGGTATCTTCCCCGCCCATTTAGCCCTTAAAACCACTCTCCTACAACACTTTGAAGTTTCACTTTCTGATTTTTTCACCATTTTCTTATTTCACTTTTCACACTCAACCTCAAAAATCAGGTGTCAATAATTTTTATCTCTCAAAGAGTCATTACTCTTTTTTGTGTAAAAACATTTCAGCTTTCGATTGGTCTCATCAGTTTTCCTAAAATTATTTTTTATCCTACTCAAATTGCTGTTTTTCGCATCAAAAAAAAGTGAACCCAATGTGCCCCTCTACGCGTTTTTAAATGGGAGGACTGAGTGAAATCATTGAATATTCGTATAGACATATTACGATGATTTAGACGCGTATTTTTGAGTTGTATGTTAAAAATTTTGTATAAATATCACTGAACATAATTGAGAGTTTATTTCAATGCCAATTGGATCGTCCCTGTAGGCCTATATAGGCTGTAGCTAATGATTAAAAAATTGTGCCAAATTGGGTACACGTTTTGTGCATTTAGCCTTTTTGCGTTTTTTTTTAAATTGCAATTTTCGATAGGTTAAAGTAGTCGAATGATGATTATGATGGTTTCTAATAGGTATTGAGCTAAGCTTTGAGATGCCGTTCACAGAATTTTAAAATTCGAAGTCTATCATAGTCAAATTCGCGAAAAACCCTTAGGGGGGGGCACATTGGGTACAGTTACCTTAAATAAAATCAAGTCGCTGACAGTCAAGTTCCTTTTTTCGCTATAATTGTCATTGAACTCACCCATGATATCATCAGCTTCTGACGATATTTTATTGCCCGTAAGACTAAATGTGTAAGCCTCAGTCTGACTCATTCCGTAGAATGATATAATGGCAAAGCCCACCAGCGCGAGCATTTTGTCCATTTTTTACAATGTTGTAGGTATAAACAGTTATCGTCTCGGTAACAACAATGTAGCACGTCAATTCTCGACCGAAGCTTCCGACCCCATAGACGAGCTGCTAAGAAAATTGTTTTTTGAATGCAACTGGTACGAAGCTGTGAGCTTCTTCCGTCAGGCGTTAATCACGAAACTGACCTTTTTATTCTCTTGTATAAGCACTCTTATACGGATATGATTACAGATGTACTCGAATACCTTATCGTACACGTGTTCCAGATGTGATCATTTACAGGTGATTGGGAGAAAATAATTTACATATTGAAGAAGATTTCTCTTTTTTCATCGGAACCTCCGAATTTTGAATTGCATTGAACATACACTAATACTAATATAATTCATCTAACAAGGCGTGGCTTTTCGGGTTGTGCGTACCAGTCCCGATGAAGTTTCTGAGATGGTTCTTAGGTCGACTAGCTAATAGCTCATACCCCGAGGCATACAGTCTGAGATTTCAACTTTCCTTAGATATTCATGAAAAACCTGTTAAAGTGTCATCGAATAGATGCATACTCCCGAAACTTGACCCAAGAAATCTATTTCCGTAAACAATGGATTTTCAATATGAATTAAATTGATCGTGATATTTATCTTTCGATGAGATGATTATTCGAGGTTGGATGAATGAATGAAATAATTCCACGTGTAGTGATTTTATGAATGACTTGCTCAGTTCGAGGACACTGATTATATCTGCTCACGTCCAGGTTGTTTCAGTCACGATCAACTTGCCCCGTGGGACGAGTGTGGGATTCGTCGAAACCACGTACTTGCCGAATCATAAAATTATTCAAGTAACCGAGAGCACTTTAACCGCAATGGAAATACATTCACAGAGATTTGACGCGTTTTGACGGCGTGCGGAAAGCTATATCATCATCCCATTTTTCTATTATCCGAGTTATCACTTCGATGGGTCTTACGAAGAAAGACACAATTCGCAAACTATCCGCGAAGAAAGACACAATTTGCAATCTGGCCGCGCGAATAAAGACACATATTGGAATTATTCTCTCGCGAATAAAAACTAAGAGAGAGTTTAAACCGCAATCGAAGTGTAGAAAAGGCTTATTTTTTTTTGTCAATTATCACCTACTCGTTCTAAGCTTTCATTCCATATATTTTTTTACGTTGAAAAATTCTGGGATGTGCGCTGTGTATCTTTTTTGCGGGCCGACCCCACATGTGTCTTCTTTCGCGGCCCGAATGCGATATGTGTTTTTCTTCGCGGTCAGATTGAGATGTGTCTTTTTTCGCGGACAGAATTGCATATGTCTTTCTTCGTAAGACCCATCGACTTATAGAAGTCGCTTAAATCATAAACTCCTTTTTCTTACTATGTATCCCGAGGGGCTTCTCACTGCAGTACTGCCCCAGCGGGAGTACCACGGAGTCATTATATGGAGTACTGCGATTTGGATGATGTTTCTTTGCGTTTAGATTTTGCCGCTCTCAACGATCTGTCCGAGAGTTTGAAATTTATCGAGAGCAAGAGTTTTGTCCCATTTATTGAGCGTATCTTCGATTGATATTGAGAAATTACAATGCGATTCTCAATTATTATTATCCTCACTATTATATAATTTAATTATTATCGTTCGGTGATTATTTATACGACCACTCGTGGTGAACTTTGCCAGTAAGGCCAAAAATTCTACGAATTGATTAGATTCATCGGCTATGGGTTCGAGACTCTTACTATCTTAATCATGTTGCTTAGCCGAATTAAGCAACAAGGATATGAGTGGGTGTGCCACGATCGTATGCACTCGCGTGATTCTCCAGAGCGAATGATGAGACTTGACCTCATCCAATCATCGATAGCACTATGAAATTTGGGGTGGGGTTCATTCCAACTTTTGTTTGTTCACAGTTACTGAAGCTGCCGAAACAATATATCGTATTGATACTCGGAAGCCTTATCGGAGCTAGCCCGTGACTTGTTGTTGCGCCATTACATTCCGTGACTTCATAATACTTACGTTATGCTAGAAAATCTCTCTCTTCTACTGGTTTCATACTTGGCTGATATATCTGATTCATCGGAAAATATGTCAGGTTTTCGAACACATTTCATTCGTTCGCTGTAAGTGAATTTGTACTTTTTCTAATTGAGTATCCTCGCTGATTTTGTTTGGAAATGAAACAAATTCTGTCACGATACATACCTATCCGTGTCTCGCACCGTATCTTCATGATTGCTAATTAGATTGCCATTTTTTCGAGTTTTCGATTAGAAAGGGTTGAATGATCAAATAGTTGCTTATACCGGATTTTCCTTGAATTTATGATTACGTGAGTTTTTCCAAGTGTCGTTCAATTTGTCACATGGAAACGAGTATGCCGCTCTCCGAACGAATGCGGACGGCTCGGATATTTCGGATAGATGCTGTACACCTTTTTTCAATAAACAATCATCAACTCATTTTGGTATAAGCAGTGAAGTGAATCAGCGCTTCACTTCACTACTTAGAATATATACGAATTTTGACCTATATTTTGTTACGAAGGATCATATAATCTATGCTAGCGTTATAGAATAGACCCGCCTTTTCGGAACTTCATTAAGAAAAATTATTTCTAAAAACAATTGATTTTCAATATGAATTATCAATATGACTTTTATTCTTTAACGAATTAAGTGGCAAGGCGATAGCTTGGATTCTATTGAAAACTTGCTTAGTTCAAGAACTGATTACACCCTAAGACTGAGTGAATTCTCATAGGATTGCTTAGAAAGCGCTAAAATAATTTATTCATCTCTTTGTCTTACTATACATCGTCGCCTCCGCAAAGAAAGATTGGAACTCAGAAGCCAGTTAGAGAAGGTGCGAACTCGGAGGGCATTTTATTATTCTGAAATATAAGTTGGCAAACAAGGTAATCTGACATTTTCTTTTTTATATAATGCAAATAGCAGCGGTTTTTGACGTAATAGAAGAGAAAGAAAGTATGTAATATAAAATCAATCGGATGGTGAAACATCTGAAGTGTTTTGCAATGCAAAGTTTGCAAATAACAGGGTATCATATTGGTTCAGATGAAAATCCACCAAGTGGCATGAATATGGTTCGTCCTTGCAGTTATTCATTCTATCAACACAACAGAGAAAATTCAGAGAACTCATAAATATATGCTAAATATCTTATCAAGCTCTTGTCCCAGGTGTGTGGCAAACCATTCAATTGAGTTAATCCTTACCGTAGATCAGCTATTAAAAATTTCAGCATTTACAAAGCCGTCGACAACATTAAACATGAATCTAACATTCCTCTAATTTACTAGGTCTCGAGACACTCAACTAATAAATCTATTTCCTTCAATCCCAGTTGCCGCTACACACCGTGATGAAATTAGACGAAGAGCGAGAAAAGACAATTTCATGATCATGACAAATAGCCCAAAAACGAACTACCATCATCTACCGAGAATAGCGCATTACCAAACCATGTATTGAACATTATCATTGTATACCACCCACCCTTCATCCAATAAAATAGCCTATAAATATAGTTCAGACATAGAATCAATAATAATGCATCAATATCTCCGGAAAATTCACACTCACAAAAATATCTTTCTGTTCCTAGAGGAATTGAGCCTCATACAGAATTCCGCTATTTTCAATCGTAATATATTGTTGATTGGAGAAGAAAAGTCTTCTCTCAAGAGGATTCTATTTGGAAGTAGCAGAAATTCTTAATGATGCATAATTCCTCTGGGAACAAGAAGATATTTTTGTGAGTGCAGTTTCATGTTTCTGTTGCAGTAAGTATTGCATAAAAAAAATGTTATTGATAAAATGGCTCAACCTCTAACCGCACATCTGGGCCAAGTGCGTGATAAGATATATTTTAGTATATACACGAATTCTCAGAATTAGAGAACACTTTGTTGTCTTGTTAGAATGAAAAACCAAGGTCTTCAACTCCACCACCTTTTCCTTTCTCTTGTGTCAAAGATTTATTACGTCTGCTTGTCAGGGGAAAATGAACTTCCTAATAAGACAGCAATAGCTATCTCAAAAGATTTCACGGATGCTATCTACTGTTAAATGCTACTATTTTTCGATAAAGTAGCAAAAAACGAATTCTAGGTCTGTGCAGGACCTAGAATTCGTTCTACGTCTAGGAGGACCAATTATGTAATTCAATAATTTAGAATGCTCAAAATGTGATTTTATAGAAAAGAAAACGCTTCGGTCCCCCTGAGCGTCGCTTGCCCCTAATTACCAATGCTGGATATTTTCTAATTTCCTATAATTTTTTTTTTTTAAATCCTTAAATCCATTCATCCGCCACGACGGATGAATGGTTGTATTGCAGAGATGCCATATCCACGGGCATCTGGGGCACTTCTCACGCTCTATACTGGTGGCAGGCTCACCGTTACTGGCTCTTCGCTCTCGGTACTCGGTATTCTCCATCCTCATGCTTAATATGATGATTGTTACTGTTCAATAGTAAACTGATAAATAAACAGAAGCCTTTATTTAATTGCATTTGTCAAAAGATGGGACAAGTAAAAAGTCTCGATGAGGTTGATGTTTTCAGAACCCATTATAAGCTCATTTTTATTCCGCTGACATACAATTTTATTACATAGTATTATCAACCGTACTCTCTTCTCACCTATACATTCTTACATTTCATTTTTTCGTTCAATATTTACATGTTACGCTTTATATAACTAAATGTCTCTGACAATATACTTCTTTTTTGTACATATTTCCCTCCAGACTCCGTATAGGATCATATTATTTCTCTCTGTATCGTTGATGAGTTGTAGATCGCCCGTATCATATATTATTATGGCACTCAATTTCTTTTGAATCACGTTTCAGCTCACTATTTGATTTCTTCACGAAACTTTTTTGTTTCAGCTATTCAACATACTTTTTTAGTCGCCTCTTATACATTTTCCACGCAATATTGTTCTATCGAAGGATTCAAGAGTTCTGTGTCTTGGAGAGATTTTAGTAGGGAAATTCCATCAGCCTTATCAACATATTCTTATGCTTTAGTTAACATTGAGAGATTGAATTAGAATGGAAATTTTATATTTTTATCTTTAGTGGTCGAATTTTTTCAGTCGCTTTTCCGAGCATGAAATTGATATATTTTCGTTTCATCTATGAATGATCAAATTCGGAGTCGTCAAATTATCATACTCCAGTTAATTTTCCAAGATTCGACAGCTCTCACCAAGTGTAAAAATTTATAAAATATCTTAGAAATAAAATCCGTATTGACCCAATAAAGGTTAAAGCACTTAATTTACTTAACAGAATTTATGTTAATTGAATGAGTCGAATATCATTTTCAGTTCTTCTATTTATCAATTGATAAGTATATATACAACAAAACATTATAGATGTCTTATAAAATACTTAAAGCTTACGTTTACGTGGAAATTTGATAGTTAACAAAAACTCGTGAATCCAAAAAACAATGATGGGAACGAATTGATTCCCAAAGACGTAACGAATTTCGACATATTAACATACGTCACAAGAATAATTGTCTGATTCTTCGATTCAAGATTTTATTGCGACTGTTTACGACCATCTTGACTACTTACTCTTATTCTTGACCCATCATTTACAATGGTAACATACAATTTTAAATACCTGTGCAAAGTCATGAATACGAACGAGAGATACCACGTTCCGAAATACGTGCTGACTCTGATTGAAAATCAATTCAATCTAAGTTTTTCCCTAGCCTTTATTTGACATGAAATCCATAATCTGCATGGAATTTGGTCAATTGATGAAAATAATGGTATGATACTTTCAATCTTTTTTAATCCTTCCTTAAAAAAGTGATGTGAAGCCTCGCTTCCGATGATTTGATTGGCTAAGACCAAACTATGAGACATGTAGTGTATAGAGTCAATATAGAGACTATAGGTAGAGTACAGACTACAGAGATGTCTCTGTGGTATGGTTAGGTTAAGGTAAGAGACATTGGAGAAGGATCAAGTGCATCGTGCAGGCTCGCTCATCTGCATCCAGGCTAAATTGGAGATTTTGGATCTACTTTTTGAAAGGACATCAGGAGCTGGATAAAAATGACACGCTTGTATACGCCAGATATCTAAATGTGTATATATATGGGTGATTCTCTGTCAAGTGAGAGAGTGAAAATGAGAAAAAATTCTGAAATTTTTTTTATGAATTCTAGAAGACTCCATCATGTCCCCTGAATTTTTTCAGAATTTTTTAGACCATATGTCCCATCCTGACAGAGGCTCAAAGTGGTGGAGTTTGCAATATTAGACATTTTTTCAGGACCTTTGACCTCAATTTTGAGCTATCTAGAGATGTTTTAGAGCAAAAACTCAAGAGAACTTTTTTACTGGAAAAATGCCAATTTTTTTAGAAAAATTGGTTCCAGGGTCATTGGTAGACATATAGCTATCACTTAACTTATTTCCAGGCTTAAAACTGATCAAAAAGTGGTTTCGATCACCCGCAGCATAATGTGATACATACCAAAAGAAAGCTTATTTTACTACCAAAATGTCCTGACTAGTCGCAGAGTGCTGCATTTGATCTATTTTTTGTAATCAACCAATACATTATGAGAATTAACGAAAATATTCTAAAAATGGGTGACCGCATACGCCACTTATAAGTATGCTTGTTACTCTGGTTTTCTCATAGAATTTGATTGTTTCGTGGCACTTGTACTTGGATACAAGTTGTTACTACTTTATTATCCAAGCCAGCCACTATATTAGCCAAGCAAGTATTGGTTGATTACAAAAAATAGATCAAATGCAGCACTCTGCGACTAGTCAGGACATTTTGGTAATAAAATAAGCTTCCTTTTGGTATGTATCACATTATGCTGCGGGTGATCAAAACCACTTTTTGATCAGTTTCAAGCCTGGAAATGAGTTAAGTGATAGCTATATGTCTACCAATGACCCTGGAACCAATTTTTCTAATAAAATTGGCATTCTTCCAGTAAAAAAGTTCTCTTGAGTTTTTGCTCTAAAACATCTCTAGATAGCTCAAAATTGAGGTCAAAGGTCCTGAAAAAATGTCTAATATTGCCAACTCCACCACTTTGAGCCTCTGTCAGGATGGGACATATGGTGTAAAAAATTCTGAAAAAATTCAGGGGACATGATGGAGTCTTCTAGAATTCATAAAAAAAATTTCAGAATTTTTTTTCATTTTCACTCTCTCACTTGACAGAGAATCACCCATATATATATATATATATATATATATATATATATATATATATATATATATATATATATATATATATATATATACATTTAAGATTTCATAAAGCATATGATGCGGCACAAATTAAAGGCGCGCGAAGCGCGTTGAAAATGCACTAGTAACTATTAAACAATCAGAGTTATTTCATGTAATTGAATATGAGCATCTAACATTTGTCAACATTAATACGTGAATATTTTATCATTCTTTCATGACTTTGCATATCGTGGCTTATGTTAATAGTATAATATTTGGAATTCAATTGATCATGGATATTGATTTTCGAAAATGGACAGACATTTGAGGAATAAATCGAACACGTATAATTTCAATATGTGTTCGTTTAGAACTTTATATAGCACTGCTTCCACGAAGTGAGAACATTGTAACAATGATTATTTTTTTGAATTGGCAATTTTTATGATCCTACAAATTTGTTAGGCCTCTGAATCAGATACAATGATTTCCAGAAATACCAGTATGTGTGTGTGTTTCTTTTTCTTTGAAGAGGCCGTGGGATAACCGAGCCAATGGCCCCCTGAAATAGAATGTCTATGTGAGCCGGTATAGTGCTTTTGTCCCGTGATATCTCGCAAATGGATCATTGAATTGACGAATTCTCTTGCAATCAATTGCTTTCTAATCCAAATTTTTTATGAAATTGATTCGATGAATGATTAACCAACATTAACCTTGTGCCACTTCGTGAAGACATACTACCAGTGCAGTTGATTTATTATTTATATAATATCCTGTTGATTCATAATAAAAGCTCTCCTCGATTCTCGATATAGGTACTCAAAACTATGTCATGTATATACTTCTCTCTTCGAAAGCATCGACTTTTAGGACCAATTTAAATATACTTTTCCTCTTCACATATATGGACGCATTTTATGTATTGATCTCGTCAGTGACGACGTTTCTGGCAAACACATGAACCAGTTGAAAATTTTCATGATAGTTTGATCACAAATTGATTTTTAGTATACGTTTATACTTTTATAATTAATAATTACCTCGTTTATTCCATTTCGTAAATGATAAAAACTATATTATATAGGATGATTCTTTCCGAATGCACGCGGTATACGTGCTTATAATATGTTTCCTACATGTGTGTTGTACTCTTGAGTAAAAATCGGCCTATATCACTTATATAAGCAAACATACAATTCTTTTTTGTTTGCTAATCATTATTTACACTGGAAGATGTATTTTTGGCATTCAATTGATTTTGGTTCTATGATACTCACTAGGAAAAAAATCCAATTGAAAATCCACATCATAACAGAATAATTACGATTTGATCGATATTCGTACGTTATATCAATTATTTATGTACAAGAATTATTGTAATAGATTCGAAGCTAATTTTTCATTTCGTTATCACTACCACCAAATTAACACCCTCAAAGTTCCAGAGACCGACACCCTCTCGCATACGAGGTAATAAAATCTTTTACACTTGTTAAATCTAATCTAGTATATATCTTACTTTATCTCTCAGTATATAGTACCAATTTATAATTATACTATTGTTGAATCAGTAATTCATAGTTACCTCGTTAAAATATTTGATATATCTTCGTGATAATTATTAACGTCTATGAAATTAACGTTGGTTTGATTGTTCTGTTCCGGACTCAATTCAATGCTTCCGAATGTAACTTGACAAATTTTCAATTCATTCAGAATTAGTAGATTTATTTTTACTTTTAGTTATTTTTCCATTTGCTTGACTGCTTATCTTATGATTCAGTATTTGTGGCCACATAAATATGTTATTTATTTCTCGCGAAAAGTGATAATTTCAAAGAAATCTATATACAATGTAAAAACAACAGAAATGTATATAACTTGAATCTTTCATAGAACACTGAAACATCTCAAGAATATTCAAAATTATATAGCACTTGTTAGGAAGATCCTTGATTGCAGATTTCTAACTGCATGAAAAATTAACTGACGACAATTGTCATTTCAGAAATAATTATTTTAATACGTTTTCCACGTGTTTTCGTGCGAGTAAGAACATAATTTTGGAACTTTATACCGCTCTTAGCTCCCATATCTATATGATACTTATAATTGCTCTGGACTCAGGCACCTCAACGTTATTTCTCTGCATGAAAGGGAATCTTTACTTTCGCTCCCACTGACTCGATGAGATCTTCGCTGTTAGATATATATACATATCTATATCACATCTAATTGTTTTTAATTGTAAACACTTGCTCCATAATAAAATATGTACTCGGCTTGATTATTTCAAAAAGCAAAAATAAAAAATCGTACTTGCTCAAACCATTTCATGTAAATTGTCGAAACTCACGTCTTGGAAAATATAGAGATCAACAATATTGATAATTCTAATGCAAATGATCTAAATCTAATGTATTTGAATTCCCTCGAAAAATATTTATCCAAACTTGTGACAAGAAAGTCTTACTTATTGCATTTTCAACACAATCATAACGAAATAAAATACAGTGCTATTTCAAATATTGCTTTTTCTCTTGAAATAAAAACTTTCAATTACTTACACAATATGTACATGAGTTATGTACGTATTATTCGAGACTGCTTGTCTATTCGTGCCAGAATATGAATTCCTGTTGCACAAGTATTTTCCTAATTTGCAAAGCCGTTGCAAATTTCATCAAACGTATAAATTATAAAACCAACCGTAATCTCAACGGTAATATATTCTGAACCCCCGTTGAAATTTCCCCTAGGCTCAAACGTTGTGTGGAGTACCCTAAGCCAGCGCTCTTGCAGGTTGAGTAGAGGGGTATACCTCGTTGCAACGTGCATATCAAGAGCGCTGGCTTAGGGTACTCCACACAACATTTGAGCCTAGGGGAAATTTCAACGGGGGGTTCAGAATATGTTACCGTTGAGTGTACATTCAATTGAAAATCTCCCTTGAATATGTTTTTCTAACTGAAACGTTGAACATAGTTATCGTATTGGTATCGTTCATCTTCCGGAAGACAGTTTTTATTCGAAATGAACGTACTCTAGAAGGTAAATACTTGAAAGGATTCAATGATTCAATTGAGGGGCTGCGTGGAATAAGGGCCCTTATTCCATGTGGAATAAATGGGAGTTGGGCCCTTATTCCACGCAGCCCCTCAGTTGTCGCCTGTTATTGGCACAGATTTTACTCTTTGGCACAGACATATGAAAAACGAGTGGAGTTTTAAAGCTACCTCAATATATGTACATTATATACCGTTAGGAATCAAGGCGGGTCCATTCTACAATGACTTTGTGTTCCTTTAAAATTTACACAATCGTTAGTCAGAGACGAACGACGCACAATTGATCTGTGGCCTTTAGCCGATAAGTGATGTCCCCTTTGACTCGGCGTTAAAATGACTAATACGAAAGCAACGCGAAAATGAATGGGAAAACAATGGTACGACTTATTGCAGGAGAAATATGAAAATGCTCGTATGCCGATATTCACCCCGTTTGGCAAAATGTACTAGTACCGACATTGCGCGGTATGGCTTTCTCAAAAGCTTACAGTGAAAAACCGCTGTATTAAAGTGAAATATCACTGAACGAAGATGGATGAATTGCTGTAATTTTTCACTTTTATACTTCATTTAAAAGTAGTTCACTGTAAGCTTTTCGAGAGTCAGGCGGATGTTTACGAGAGGCTGATGAACAAGATGCGTCTCTCGCTCGATGTCGCATCGTCTTCGCCGTCCTCATAGTCCTCGTCCTCGTCGTCTACGTCGTCGTTGTCTCGGTCGTCGGGGTGATTAAGCTGGTCTTAGCTGTTCATTATGGTGGAGCGTCTGGAGTAGCCTCGCCTGCTGACCGTCTCCCCCTGGGCCTCGCATTCCCGCTTCACTCGGTCGATTATGTCCGCCACGAGCTTCTCCTCTTTTTCCCGCTGCTGCTCCCAGTCGGTTATCTGCGCCCACACATCAGATTCTCACAGTGACTGAGCAATTTTACTGATCCCCCGCCCCCGTTCCCTTGCAGCCACATGCTCTATAGCCACGGATGGGAAAAATTATTATTCAATTCATTCACTACAAAATACCAAATTAACTTATTCGATTAACGTATTTGCATAAATACAACTATTTGAAAATACAGATATTTTATTTCATATGTACTACAGTAAAATCGAAGAAAAAAAAATAAAGTAATTGAATACGTGTATCTCAAATACTTGATTTTAATTACATGGATTTAAACTTAAGAAGACCGGAAAGCCTGTAAACAGGCTCGCGATCCATCTGTAAGCTCGCAGTACTCTATAAGAACTTTGTAGTACTCCCTCTGGGACAGTACTGGAGTAAGAAACTCCTCAAAATATTCATTTGAAAAATACTTGAAATTTTACTGCTAATTTTCATCAGTTATGCATATTCTAATTTTCTTAATTTAAAGAGTATGATCGTCAACTTAACCCATGATTAATCTGTAACGAGATACCTTTTTTATGCATTTTTTTCGAGAGATCACGTACCCCAAATGCCGGTCCTCTAAAGGTTAAAATTCATGTATTCTAATACATGCATTTGAAATACAATTATTTGGAAAATTCATATTCACTAAAGGTTTGTATTTAATTACTGCCCATCACTGTCTACGGCGTTCTACGTGATCAAACTGCATGAAAAACGCTTTTTGTCAAATGATAATGAACGACTGACATTTCCCAATTAACTTTGGATAATGAGTTATGAATCTTATGTTTTTCCAATCGACCAGATGATGATTACTGTTTATTTTTGCTTTCTCAAAGAGAAAGCTTTGTAATGGGGCAAAAATCGACCCACCGAATCGGACCTCGGGACCTCGATTTTCGTAATCTACGGGTCGAAAAACATGGAAATCCAAAAGTGTCTGTATGTATGTGTGTGTGTGTGTGTGTGTGTGTGTGTGTGTGTGTGTGTGTGTGTGTGTGTGTGTGTGTGTGTGTGTGTGTGTGTGTGTGTGTGTGTGTGTGTGTGTGTGTGTGTGTGTGTGTGTGTGTGTGTGTGTGTGTGTGTGTGTGTGTGTGTGTGTGTGTGTGTGTTTAACGTTTTTTTTCCTCCACGATAACTCTCGAAGAAATGGTCCGATCTTCTTGAAATTTTGCTCATAGGTTAGTCGCGGCAAAATCTCGGCCGAGTTCAATTTTCAGCAAAATCCGTTGTTTATTTCTCTAGCAACCGTTGCGAAGGTGTAAAATTTTTCGTTTCTTTTGTCTAGGATAACTTTCGAAGGAATCGTCCGATCTTGCTGAAATTCCGCACACCGGTTAGTTGTGGCAAGATCTATCACGAGTTCAATTTTCAGCAAAATCCGTTGGTTATTTCCTTAGCAACTGTTTCTAACGTGTTTTCTCACAAATCCTTATGAGTTCATTGAGGCAAGCCGGAAAATCAGTTTTAAGTCACACTCGATGGCCAAGGACACTGAATTGTTCTATTTTCTTCATAGCAACCGTTCTTTACTTCCCTAGCAACCGTTATGAAGGTTGGAAATTATTAATTTAAGATCTATTTCCATCATTTTCGACGGCAAAGGACACAAAATCTTCCCAATTAGCTCCTTACCAACCGTTGTTCACCGCCCTAGCAACCGTTGCTAATGGGGAAAATAATTGATGTAAGTTTCGTTTCCAGGATTTTCAACGTACTATAGAGAAAATTGGGAAAATTCGGTGTCTTTTGCCGTCGAAAATGATCAAAATAGATTTTGAATTGATCATTTTCAACCTCAGCCGTCGAAAATGATCAAAATGAGTATTCACGTGTGCTCAATACGGACTTAAGGGCAGGGCGGATCGATTTTGACCGCCATTAAACCGTGTGACAGTCACAAAATGAATTGATCGAAAAATTATGCAGGTCCAAATGTCTCGCATCGTGTAGAACCTGGAACCGTTTGCTTTGTTGCATTTGATCAAATAATAAGAGAGCCCGGCCAGACATTAACACTCGCAACATAGTTTGGTCAATTGAAAAAGAACGACACTTTGCACAGTCACAAAGATACGAATTGAATTGATTAAATAATTTTTTTGTAATTTTTGAAAAATAGATGATAGTATCTACGCTAGTGGAAAGGTGAAAATACAGGTTTGGGACGCGTTTGTGGGTGATGTTGAAGCCTCTTTGAGAAAGCATACTGCTAAGGCACTTGGCAGCGGTTTTTCTTTTTTCTTCAAGGAAACACATAATTCAAGTATTGTGCAAATGTAAACAAGAGTTTCTAATCTAGTTCTCCTATATAATGTAAATTTGAAGCGGTGTGAATGTAGCGGCCACAGGGCAAAGCGAATGTTTCATTATCTTAGGATTGTCGTTAAAAAACAAAAACAATAAGCAAAAGGCCTCGTGGCACAACATTTCTGATGAGATGTTATTCCGTGCGATTTTTTTTTCGTGTTTTGAAATTGTTTCACAGCACTTTTTCCCATGCAGCATATCGTGTAAATTGAAACGAGAGTAGAGAAAAAGGGATGTATTATGCAAAACAACGATAATTTTATTTTTCAAAATCCATTTTATTAACAAAATGCGAGCTATAAGCATTGAGCGTCCAAATGCATATCATATATATATGTATGTATGAATGTATGTGTAGCAGGTTCAAAAAAACCAGATTCTCCTGATAGTTTCGAGGAGAATTGCACAAATAAATTGTACTACTCATTATTATACTGTATATAAAGGAACTTTCAACGCTCAAATCTTCCTGTAATAAATTTTATATGACAAACCCGCGTACAAAAAATTCCCGACTAGAAAACTTTCAGTTTAATACTACATCAATTCGACTAGAGTTTGTGTATATATATGTATATATATATATAATTAACAGATCCACGCACGAGGAGCTGGTTTTGCCATGATGTGTGTAACAGTAATAATGAGTGTGCACACGTTCGTATGATGGAAATATATACATTACATGAAAAAATGACACGTATATATATGTAGCGGCCGATGAGCAGCTATATGTAAAATGTGTGTATATATAAATACACATACATGTATGCAGGTCTTTTACAAGCATTGCGTATACGTGATAATGTTTTTATGCGTTTGTGCAGCCATTTATAATATACGAATAATTAACGATAATAATATACATTAACATGATTTTGATTGTTGTATGCGTAAATATAAAAAACTTATGGATCGCACATTGAAATATGATGGTAATGTACTTTTTTTTTCTACTATTGATACAGAGAGAGGGAGAGAGAGAGAGAGAGAGAGAGAGAGAGAGAGAGAGAGAGAGAGAGAGAGAGAGAGAGAGAAAGATAAAAAGAGTATACGTGCAGCAGATATGCGAGCGAGATATCAATTTATATACATGACAGCTGGGTATAGGTGTGTCGCTGGCACAGACGGAAATGAATGAATGGCGCGAGCTCGACGGCCCTCACGAGCAGAGGGTGGAATGGGTCTTCGCGAGGGCCGTCGAGGCGACGTCGCTGGGGGGCTTACTGTGGGGGGCTTGCGGCCCTTGGGGCAGCTCGAGTTGGTCGGCGGCTCCTCCCGGTTCTCGTCGTTCTCGTCGGACGAGTGTCGCGAGCTGAGGTGGCCGATGTAGCCCTTGCGCGACTTGAAGTACGCGTTGCAGCTGTGGCACTTGAATAGGGGCGCCGGGGGCGAGACCTGCTGCTGCTGCTGCTGCTGGCCCCCCTGGCCCCCACTGGCCCCGGACCCGCTCACGTGCAGCTTGTACTTGTGCCGGTACCAGCGGGTCCGCGACGGCAGCACCTCGCCGCACCACTTGCACACCACCGAGCCGTCCTTCTGGATCAGGTACTCCAGCAGCTTGCGACACACAACAGACGCCCCAAATGTTTACATCTCTCTCTCTCTCTCTCGCTCGCTCGCTCGCTCGCTCTCTTTCTTTGGACAAATTATCGTCGCGCGTGAGATTAAATGTATGTATCATCACCTACGCGCCCTACACTTGGAACATCTTATCGAAAAGTGACTCGTGGAATGTGTCTTTAAGTATGGAGTATTTCGAAACGCTACCAAACCTCTCGATTATATATAAGCATTTCTATCCAAACGATCCACTAAACTATGTAGTACTACATTGACTACTTGTGCGTGATTAGATTATATGCTCAACATTATGTTGAACCAGGATACAACAACTCATCAGTCGTGTGGATATTTTCTGAGTCACCGCCGACAATAGCATATTATAAAAGTTACAATGTTTAGATGTATCGCGTTACCGCAAAGTACTTGTGTAAATATCGAACAATAGAGAAATCACGATTTCAATGAGAAAACTACTCTTATTCCCCGGCCATCCAGCCTTGTGACTATATATCTAAGCAATACACGATAACTCGTAACGAAATTTAACTAATTTTATTCCCGTATGGGAGAAATCGATGCTGCTACGAGTCCAATCTAACTCGAATCTCACTGATTAAACATACATATATATCGATATATTCGACTAGAAATCTCAATTCTCAGATCAATAAATCCAATTGGTAGAACGATATATATTTTCAAAATTTCATTGCACACTCGCATTCGAACAGTAAATAACGAACGGCATATAGGCGACCAGTTCAAATAATTAATTGCAACAATGAGAATTTTGACTAGTTGTATGCTATACATTCAGCACGCACACACACACACACATTCTATCTTTTTTTTTCCAACAGTGTCAAACCATCCGGTTAACATTCAATTTCATAAGTACTGATGCCGCATCTATTGAGCGAGTGTATGTGTGAGTGTTTAGCGTGTATATGCAATTTTGACGCATAAACCATATCGAAACTCGTGGGCATATAATCTGATTAACCAGTAAAATATCAGGTATCCACCGAAATAATGGAATTCATAATAAATTGTAAGATGCGCCTCGTTTAAATCATTTAGACTAACAAACTACGTAATCCATCAACAAACTGACTAGACGAACGACTATCCTTGAGCTATAAATTCATCAACTAACTAGAAATCATTTGACTATCGACAAACATAAGTTTCAAGTATAAATACTCGCGATTGTATAATTATACCTATAATATATATATATATATATATATATATATATATATATATATATATATAATATATATATATTATCTCGTCTCGATCGTGTAAAACTCATCGAGCGTCTTGTGAAACACAATACATGGTAAAAAATCACGCTTCCCCCAATGACAATAATTGTTTGATAAGTACAAAAAATGTAGGCCGCGCCGGTTCAATCAAACTGTATACGCGCACCGCCTACACCTCAAATCTCACTTTTCGATTGAGCAAACTCACGTAACATTTCATCTTCTATGTTAAGATGGTTATTTCATTTGATAACTCAACTAATCTTGTAAAACATTATTCAATCAATTTTCCTAATACATCTATATATATATAAACTCGTGAGCAAACAACATGAAACCATTGAGAGCTTTGAAACTATACGTGTATATAAATAACTAAGCTCAAGAAAATTAAGGAAAAATCAGAAGACTCATTTTCGGCTGCTATTAACAGACACAGCTCTGTAGGATGAAGAAAAGATCCTAGAGACAATCTTGCTGATTTTTCGATTCTTCTCGAACTAAGATCGAATTTTGTTGAGTGCATCGCTAGAGCAGTCAGAGTCGCTGCAGCAAAAGCATCGAACTTTCTCCGCCTCGGATTTTCGATATCCGCATGTGCGTCACCTCGAATGCGACGGGGTTTTCCCAGCATACATCGGAATAATGGAATATCAACCTGACCATGTGTATCAACTATAATTGCCGCGTGTCCCCGTTTTCAGTGTATCATTCATGCTAATCAGGAAATCACTCGGCGTTTGGATCTCCAATTCTACCGAGACTTTTGGAGGTACTTTTTTGGATTGACCCAAAAATATGATATTTGCACGAGTTGGTAAATTAAGCCTTTTAATTTCCCGTATATATTAACAGCGATCATTACCGATTTTATGCATTGTACGTTTTGTATAAAAACATGTAAATATGTTGGTGATATCGAAACGTTAGCTGTCGAAATTTTAGCGAGATTCCGATACCCTTATGGCAGCTGCCGATAAGTACACGGGGAGCCGATACGAAACAACGTCTTGAAAGAGAAAACTCGTCGAAGATTGTGTTTGTTGGGTCGAGCCTTTTGAAAATGAAAATCGACGCGTGTTTTTCCTCGGTCTGACAGTGATCAAAGGACTAGAAAGAAGAAGTGGGGGGAGGGGCGGGGGTGAGTTTATATCCTGGGCCTGAGTACGGAGACGACGTGGCCCTTGTCGAGGCAGTACTGCCTGCAGCGCTTGATTTTTGGCGGGCGCCTGGTGCGGTGTCCGATGGCTGTGACGGCGAGGGCCCGCAGGGCCGCCGGGTGCCAACCAACCTGTTTGCGCACCTCCGGCTCGGCGGCGGCCTGGTGCAGCTGCAGCTCCGGCGGCGCAGCCTCGTCCGCGGCCTCGTGCAGCTCCTCCAGCTGGAGCTTACCCCCGCTCGAGCTCGACCGGCTCGACTCCTCCTCGCTGGCCAGCTCCCCCGCTGGCTCCGCGACGCTGCCGCACATCTCCAGGGTTATCTCGCCGCGCAGCCTCGCGCACACGCCCACCGCTGCTACTGCTGCTGCTGCTGCTGATGCTGCTGCTGCTGCTGCTGCAACACAAAACACGCAATATTGTCGAGCGTCATTCCACTTTTTTTGCAGGTACATACACTTGCGGATGGGATGGCCGATTGTCTATAGACGTAATATCTTATGCCTATGCCTGTAGGCTTGAACATTTGTATAGGGCTAATGATTATCACTTATAAATAATTTATGTAATGGCATGGACTATGAAAAATGTATTAATTAATGCCTATTTTATAATGAAGATCATTAAACTTTGAATTCAACAAACTTTGCAAGACACATAGATAACTCGTGTACATACGAACTATGCTTAAATATTATGCCTGAATAATCAGTCAATCCATCACTAGTTTATGCATCAATTCTTTTACACGGAACTCGAATCGGTACTTAAACGGGCCATTTCTCGATGTACACACGTTATATATTCGATATTACTTTATTCGAGGGGACAGTAAAATATTATGTGGTGGCGTTTTTGTCGATTTTGAAGATCCCTAAATTAAACTTGGTTTTTCATAAGCATTTTCACCTCCTGTATTCGATTATTTTAGGTAGACATCGCAAAAACCGCGGAACGAACTTTGATTAACAAATTATTGAAAAACTACTTAACCAATATTTATTTGCTCTGAAAAAAGATTCTGGAAAGTTTTCGAAGCAAATAAACATTAGTTAATTAATTTTGCAATAATTTGTTATCGTAAAAAATTACTCTACAACCCATATATATATATATATATATATATATATATATATATATACAAGAATCTGGTACAGACGGTAAAAATACATGGGAATCCCTATAAGAGTATTTTAAAATTCCCGAAAGAGAACCTGGCACTCTGAGATCTCTTGTTGTTTTCCTTTATGTTTGATCTATGGAGGACTGAGTGTCTGCCTTACCGTCAGCACTCGGTATTTTCCTATATCTTCATCTGACATATATATTTAGATGATTTATCGAAAGTGGAAAAGGTACAAACAGATTATAACGAGAATTCGGCTATGCATACAGTATGTATGTACGTTTATTCATATGGGTACATCTCCTACCGAGGATAATCCTCGTGAGGAACAACAGAAAGGATAAAACCACCCCATAGTCAGACAAGTGCAAGTTTTAACCAATATAAAAAAAACAATTTTAGAATAACCGCTAAACGATATATGCTGTTACTCGGCACGTTTCACAACTTGCAGCACTGCTTTAAAATATTTCGACTTGACATTTTTGTGATTTTCAAATTGAATACTTCTCAATCGACTCGAGCAATAAAGATACAATAAAGATAGCAATGAAAATAATAATCCTTTACAAGGATACCCCGAATTGAATTTGTACATTGAATAAGTAAGGGAACATTGATAAAATTCATCATTTTTTATTTCTTCAATACACTGCAACTGCGCGACTACTTCATCAGTCATATTGGTAAAAGATTACGCGACTGTGCCCATTAAACTTGAATGAATCACAATTATTTCAGTAATAATATAAATTGTCTACCAATCATCAACAATTTCAAGGAGCAAAAGATATCTGTATATGAAAAATTGCATCAAAATGAATTTTTTAAAAATGTTGTATTGGATATAACGGTGAGTTTTTTATGGTCGTATTCATTTTCAAATTACTTCTCTTTTCTATACTACTTTGGCAATACGAAGTGAATAACTAAATACATAAATAACAATAAATGAGCGTTTGATCGCGATATGTTATAGTTTACTGAACGAACTAACTCGGGAAACATGTATTATTGTGATCTGTAGCGAATGAGACCGTGGAGGTTTTTGGTGAAAATATCATAATGCTGCATCTCCTGTATTATCGAATGATGCATCCATCATCTCGAATGGAAAATATCAAGCCAGAATCTTATCTGTGATTGCGACTCATAAGGAATCCCTTGTCTCCAAGTAGAACATACTTGAAAATTCGTTTCAAGTATACGGATTTGCTGAGAAGTATATGGATTTACATATACGTTATCTGAACGAGAAAATACTCATAATCTAATTTATCGATTATAACGGGTGACGATTGAATCAGTTCACGATGGATCATCGTACTCGTTTACGTAATGCTGGTGCGGCACCGGTTACGATGTATCGATGTGTACACATTGTCATAGTCGAGACTGTTCAATCTGAAAATTAAACAAGTTCATCGCAGGATATTTTCAGTACATTTGCGAACAAAGGTACAGGGTGAAATTGTGTAAGAGGATACGAGACAAATGAAAAGGACAGTGAATGATTTGTGCTTATGTGTTAAATGTGTTTATTTCGCTTCAGCGCGGCGTTTAATAAAATATTTGCATCGTGGAAAATACAATAATAATTATCATAATAATACAAGCCCGCGTGGCCCCGCGGCAAAATATATATATCATATACATTCATATTCCTCTTTTTTCTCATTTGCTTTTAAATCTACTAGTGCTTTCTTATTTAGCCATCGCTCTGTCGATTAAACCGCGCTACCTAGTACCCGGTGTTACAGTTTTAATATTTTTTCCTTCTTAAATTTATTATAATTAGAAATTATCATATAATAAACGTTATTTCGACGACGATAATAATATTAAACATAGAAATAGTATTAACGTAGCAATATAAGTAATAGCAATGATATTAATTTGTATATGTGTATATATATATATATATATATATATATATATATATATATATATATATATATATATATATATATATATATATATAAAACTACAAAGTGTGAATCAATCGCGATATTAATAATACATGGAAGAGAGAAAAACACTGAACTAAAATCTAAAAAATAATAATTCACTTTGCAATTGTGCGAATATCTCATTCTTCTACACGCCCATCTGTGTCTATGCGCATGAAAGTTTTGAAAGATTCATCAAGTCAGTGTGAATAGTAAAAGAGACAAAAAGATGTCAAACCTGTAAGTATATTTGTTAAGCCATGATTGATTTGTCCTGTACACAGTCCGAAAAAATGTGAAAATTTCGCACATATTTCAGGAATCGTTGGACACGCATATTCGAATAAAAATAGGTTAATGCTCGGATGACTTTGGAGCATTTTGAATAGACCACCAAAACTTCAACACATAGACATGTCTAAACATACACGTATATATTTGCTCTTTTAAATAAATTTTCCTCAAGAATGCTTTATTACAAAACTCACAACTTTCTCACATTTTTTACACATCTTCGATATCCAAGCACGCAAATATCTTATCATAGTAACAATATATAATGCGGAAGACCAATACTGCTTTCGGCTCGATCCACGAAAACTCAACAAATGAACGAGAGTCGGCTGCAGTACCGCATACCAAGCGTACTTACCGGAGGAGAATTTATTACAACTTTACTAGCTCGAAATTCGCCATTTGTGAATCGCTCGAGAGACCAGCGCGACTAAATTTTTCCTTTGCCTTGTTTAGATTTGTCTCTAATAAAAAAGTGCATCCCAACACCTAAAAAAATTTATATTACCAAATAAGAAATTAACTAACAATGTGTCCTCGTAACACCGTTATTCTTTCATTGCTATTTTTTTCCATTTAAACGAAGCATTACAAGAGAGAATAATCGTTGGAAAACAGACAAGAAATCCAAGCGGAAGATTTTTCCAGTTAAAAACAATTATCCATAGTAACAAACAATATCAAACTTGAAATCGATAATTTTTGCCTTATTTCAACTATCTTTGTGTGCTCGTGGGTGCATCCGTGCAATCTTGAATAATGTTTTTGAAAAAGGTTCACATTCACATGTAACTATTTCTTTTGTGCGCTCATAAAACAATTAGTATTAAATATATAATCATACAATAATAATATTTTCGTAACTACAATATAATAATAGTGGTAATCGTAACAGCAATAATAAAAATAGCAATGTTTTCAAAAAATTATGATATTGATAGTTGAAGTAATAAGATCGTCAATAAACTATAATCTTTATAATACACTCAATACAGAGGTCTATACACATATACACGGTCACTGCTACGCAGTAGGCTTGTATAGTTGTGCATAACTTTGTTATTCATATATATAAATATTTATATATATATATCTTGTATGCTTTGTAACTATCATTTGTATCTCTCTGCCGTGAAACGGTCCAGATAAGACCTACTAAACTCGCCTAATTACATAAATCACCCTTCTCAATGTTAAAGTCTCTCTCACTTTCACGTGATACGTTTAAACATTATAAACTCTTGGAAATATGTAATATATAAAGAAAGGCATAATATATAATATACTCTTGAAATACTTTCTACGTCGATAAATGGTTTTCTTGCGCGCACCATCGAGTTTTTCTTACGGGAGGATAAGAATCTCCTTCGTTCAAGAAAAATGCATTACAAATAAAATCCACTTTGGGATTTTATGGAAAGAGTAAAGTTGATTGTCACTAAGTTTGCACGTTTCTACAGACAAGTTGCACTTATTCGAAACGTCACCGATCCAGTTTGAAGTTCGTGATTTACTTGAAAACACGTCGCAGTAAATTCGAATAAATGCTACTTGTCTATAAATCACGCGTCTCCTATACTTGTATCGCTAAATTTAGAAGGCAATGTATAGTTGTACAATAATTCAATTTTCCCAACTACAGTTAACAACATTTCGGAATTCTTTCGAAACTATTCATTAGGAAAAATGTTTCTCTAATCGTACAGGTAAAAAAAGTCAAAATATTGTATAAATGTAGAGAATGGAACCGCAGAATAGACACAGCGATTTTTTAAGTATAAAAAGGAAAATATAACAGACGCATGTAGCGCGGGAAAAAAAAGAATCTGTTAGAAAAAACACAATCAATAGAAATATCTGTCTGTTGACAACAAAAATTATTATACGTCACACGTTTGCCTCAAACATTGCCGTTACAACTACATAACTCGTATTGCATCTGTTCCCGAGAATTTTTTTCCTTTTTATCTCGAAGAAATCATTATTCATCACTTACAGCCTAACACGCATGAAGTGCAAAACTCTTGCTTTACCAAAAAAAAAGTATTTATACGAAACAAAAAATACTGTCGAGTCCCTTACATCTGATCACAGTGTCGCTGTCTGTTCTACGATTTGTCTCATAAATTCAATTTCGATCGCTCAATTGTGGACTTTGGGAGCTGATAAATGATGTAAATAGGAAAAATAAAGGAGAAACTGAAGGATGTGTAAGGCACGGCGTGAACGCCAATTTGTCCGCGTCCAATGGATTATATACGAAGTGCATCGCTGCGAGGGAAGACTCCCCGTCACCGGCATCATTAAAACTCAAGTGTCATCAGCTGTATACGTTTGACCTACTACCCAAGTGAACAATTGAAAAGAGGTAAATGCTGCTTACAATTAAATAAATACTATGCCAATGAATGGAGTTTAGTGTCAGCAGTGTTTAGTCCGGCGTCGGGCGGGCGGGCGCGAGCGCGAGCAGAGAAGAAAATTAAAAAAATGAGGATAAAACAGGTGCGTTGTTGCTGGCAAGCGGTGGTGGTGGTGGTGGGGGCGAATCTTCCCGCACATGATTTGAGCTGACCAATCAAAGGCTAGATAAGAGACTCAAAACTCGATAATGTCGATAGCGTAAGTGTAAGGGGGTTGGGGAGTGTTTGGGGGGGGGGGTTATAAATAGACGAGAACGGAATAGCGGAGCGGTGGCCGCGGCGCTTAGGGGGGCAGGAAGAAGCTGAAGGGCATGACGCACTCCTTGGGCATGAAGCAGTCGTGGACGGTCTTCATGTGGTTCTTCATCTTGTCGGGCCTGGAGAACTCCTTGCCGCAGACGGGGCAGGGGAAGACCTTGCGCTGGTGGCCCTCGTGGTAGAGGAACGCGTGGCGCTGGAAGCTGTACTTGTTCTTGAACGTCTTCTGTATGTCGACCTTGGCGCACTCGGTGCACTGGTACACGCCCTCGGAGATGGACGCGTAGCGGAACAGGTTGAGCCCGCGGACCGACATCTCGGTCAGCTGCTCGGCCGGGTCCTGCGACTGGGACGTCGCCCGCCGGCGCATGCGCCGCTTCGGCACCTGCCGGCCGCTCGGCGCCGACATGGGCGCCGAGCTCGGGCTCATCAGCGTCGTCGTCGTCGTCGGGCTGGCCAGGCTGCTGCTCGTCGAGGTGCTCACCACCGAGACTATCCGCGGCCCGTCGCCCCCAGTCTGGCCCGCAGACTGTTGCTGTTGCTGCTGTTGCTGTTGCTGCTGTTGCTGTTGCTGTTGCTGCTGCTGCTGGTCCGGACTCGCCGCGACTCGGCCGCTGTCTTTGCCGTCGCCCGGCTCCGACTTTATGCTGCTACTGCTGCTCGACGTCGACGTCTGCGTGTAATCTGCGCAAAAACAACAAAGCAATCGGACATTAGTCTCCTAGTCTCGGGTAACAGCTCGGGACGCTGTGCGTCCGGGAGAAACGAGCAACAGAATAGAGGCCCACTGCTGCGCTCTCGGGAATTTCGAGACAGTAGCACGACTGAACCGGATTGGTGAATACTCAATGATTTCCCTGTGAATATTCACCATCACCCATCGGTCGTGACATTTTTAGTGATCAACGGTAGTTTTTCGCTATTTCGAATTTAGAGAGCGACGTCCTTCCTTGAAAGTGGGGGAAGATTGACTGAAACAGATCCGAGTTCGGAAGGTTCCTGAAGAAATTGTACATCTCAGCTAATCCTTTTCGCGAAATAACATTGATAAGATGTTTTATTCTTCCCAATTCTGAACTTTACTCTTCAAATTTTAAATAGTAAAAAACTACTATTCATCAGTAGAAATTGCATAACTGATGAATAATTGTAAACATTCACAAAAGGAAAGTAAAATCTCATTAATTTATAATAGTATTTCACTAATTTTCATCAATTACGCAATTTCTATTATGTTTAATTTAAAGAGTATGTATGATGTGCAAACTTCCGGTGAGATCCGATTTCAGATACATTTCAATCAAACTTCTTCCATATTCAGGAACAGCGTGCCAATGCGTACCATCAAGATTCACGGTACACTCCCAGAAGTGATATTTTTTTTCATGAATCTCAGTGGACCACATTTGTTAAACATTCATAGAGCTTTCTCTGTTGCAAGTTTTTCCCTGGAACTAATGATAAAAAGGGTCGGGGAAAAATAACGTGAATCAAATCATATTGCTATATATGTGAGTGATTTCGAACGAGAAATATCATTCGAATCAACTTAACGGTTCATGCTGTAGAAATTAAAATAAATCCTAAGCAAAATACTGCTGGAAACATTGATAAAATACTGATATGTATATATACAATACACATTTGGACAATGTGATACGCTGAGCTCCTCATCCAGCCTGGCGCCAGGCTCACTCTGTTTTTCCTATGTATTTTGACCTCTTGACTCTAAAAGCACCGTTCCCGATTTGAAAATCTTCAAAGATTCGAAAGCTTTGAGTTTCACAATTTTTATGCCTCGGTGGCAAAAATATTTTGCAACAATTCGGTATGTGACTTGAGATCAAATGAAGAAACGATATATTTTAGAGCTGCTTCGTTACAAATGCGCTTTGCTCATATTTCGTTTTTCGTAAATTTAGAAACCATGAATAGAATAGAAGTGATATGTGAAAATATCAGAAAATGCTGAAAAAGTCATATTAGGATGGAGTGGTCTTCGGAGTCTTGAGCCATTCGTAGTATGATCGTCAAGGTGAGCTTTCAAGTCGAGGACCGTACAAATTATTGCAAACCAATATTGTTATCGTTAAAGCTTCAAAATGGCAAAAATCAAAATTTTTCAATCTTAAGCAATTATTTACTCGAAAACGGTGCAGTTTTCGAAAATGTTGAAGATGATATGAAACATCGTTAACAAGTAATAAACGATAATTTAGAAGTTTTCAACCAATTCGTTGGTAACAATTAATCCATATGTTACTACTTTTGACAACTATAATCAAGCAATTCGATCAAAATACATGAATATCAAATTTCAATCAGGAACCTCAATCGGCTACGGAAAGTATGTACCTTGGCGCCAGAATTATCTAAATGATAATTTTCGGAATAATTGTATTCAATCATTCTTGACATAATTCCACGAAAGATGGCATGAATGAATGCTACAATGTATATCACTTATCCAAACAAACTAATCGTGTAGAACTTAATAAATGATAAAACATCTGGGAACTATTTACACTATAATCAACCAAATCATCGGAAAATAAGATATTTGCAAGAGGATAATATTCATAAAATAATTGGAAGAGGTTCATACTTCATCAAATACATTGTTCATGAATATGTGAACGTGCAAATGAAAATTTTAAACAGCCCATTAATATGATATGACGTAACATGCTGGAAAGATCAAAATTTAATCAATGAAAGTTAAGCAGGCCAAAACATAAATGTCAAATGTTTGCCAATGAAAAATCCTCAAACGTTGAGTAATAATTTACGTATTGATTATCATGTTTTTATTGATATTGAAATTTTAAAGAATAAAAACAGGACTTGATGAAAATATGTATGACGACAAGACACATAAAATATTTAGAAGAAATAATAATAATAAATGAATCAGAACATCAAGCGAGAGGCTATTCACTTCAAAATCACTGGTGGTTTCCTTTGATTTTTTTTTATTGTTTTAGAGTGAATAGCCCCTTGGTGTATTTGGTTACGAACAAAACTTCCAACTTGATTCACTCAATTAAAAACAAGGGCTATTCAGTCTAGAATCAGACAAAAAATCAAAACAAATCACGAACAATTCCGGAGTGAATAGCCCCTCGATATCTCAAGATTACACGTGCATTCATCAAAATTGTAGTATCATAAGAATTATGAAAACTCTTTGTGAGACACTTACACAAAATAGTGTATGATAAAAAATAAATAAAAGCTAATAACTTTGTTCTACGACGAGTAATACGAACAGCTATTTTTCTTTTAGATTGCAGTATTTACCTTGCTCTCGTCATTCTCTTGACGAGTCAGAAATCTTCTCTGGTGAGAAACACTCTTCGATTTCACTGTCTCATGTAACTCTCTTCATGGGAAAGAAATTATTTCTTGTTTATATTTTTGCCAGATAAAAATTGAACGAGTAACTACGATGTAATTTATACATGGCAATTAAATATTATATATTGAAATCATCGAAATAAAAGTACAACTTTAATATGAAAATAATAAGAAAATATAACATGAGACAAGTCAATGAAGATTTGGGGTTAAAATAATGTGTCAGTAGCAAAAAGGTCAGAGTAAAATATGAAAAAGAAACTCATTCATAATATGGGTGATTAGGAATATTGAAACGCAGTCCTTACAACTTACAATAGATTTTATTAATCGTGACTTTGTGTTTTTTCGAAATTACATCAGAATGAAATAAAGTCGACTAAAAACGAGAAACAACTAAAAAAATAATATAGAGTACGCCTTTTACAAATGACGAGGAAAAAAGGTTCAACAAATATGACTCGATATTACAATAGAAACCATAAGACTAAGGTACAATTATCGTTAGCTTTTTCCTTGCATTCGCAGAAAAAAAAACAACAAAACTCAATATAATATTTGGCTTGAGAAAAAAGTAAAAACAAAGATTACGCAACTATTGAGGTTCGTTAAAAACACCCTCACTTTCGCGCCTGCAATGTTCACACTTATATTCTTATATATTAATATAATTTTTGCTTATGTTTCTGTTACCTACACAAAAACGTCTCCCAAAAACGAAGAAAAAAAAACCGAGATAAACAAACGAAAACAGGTAAGAAATGCGGTCAGCAGAGCGAGACTTAGTAAGAGAACGAAAATTTCTGAAGATCGTTATATCTATTGAACACCGTTTTTCTTCCGTTGTCGATAGTTATAATAAAACAATCAGTGCATATAAAATACAATAATTCTACTCAGCGTCAGAAAAAGACTATTTTTCTCTTTCACTTACTTTCGCACGCATTCTTCTGCATACTCCATCCTTCGCTAAACAGTTCGACTATAAAGTTTTGATTAATTTGTCATCACTTTACTCCAATGATTTTGCAGCTCTTCAACTCTAATCGCGATAAGACTTCACTCATTTGGCACTAGATTTGCGATCTTGCGCAGGATCGCGCTCTTTCAATAACAATTTTTTATTAATTTTTTCTTTTAAAACTCGTCCCTTTCATCGATAAAAATCTCCCGTTGTGTACTTTTCCTGTCGCACAACGCGCTCATCATTTTTCTTCTTTTTTAATTACTGGTTGAGCTTGTTCTCTTATTTTCGCTTAAAAAGGCACCAAACTGGGGATCACAACTGACGCGCGTCGCTTATAAATACAAACGATGAAACGGTCGTCCCACTCAAATTACACTCAAGTTATAAATCAATAATTTCAACTTTTTTTTTCTTCCTCTATTCGACCTCCCTCTTTCTTCAATAATTTTTTTCCAGTCACTCAAACTCTTACTCACGCACATACGGGTAGTTAAAAAAAAATGAAAACTCAATTTTACGTGTGTTACGCTTAGATGCGCATAAGTTGCGTCTTTTCCAATAAGGTTGATTGAATTATCATTTTTGCTTTTCGTTTTCTGACGCATCGCTTTTCTTTCTCAATCTGCAACGACGTTAATGGGTATGAATTACCAACTATAGCTAAAATATATTTGATATAACTTCTGTTTATATATATAATATATAGTAATAATAATAATGATAATAATGATAATAATAATTGCTATTATTAATGATAATCATTGAAATAATCACCGTAATTTATTAATGCATTCTTTTCAGCGTGTATGTACGTGAGACGAAGCGCGTGGGCGCCTGTCTTTCTCCACTTCTCTTCCAACTCCTATATATCTAATCCTCATTTCTTTCTGTCTCGCGTGCGAATGCAATATATAATCAACTATGCTTCTTTCATCTTGTTTTACTTTTTTCAATATATATATGTGTATATATATAATAAAATCTATCCAATAGTACAGTCTGCTTTTTAAGCCTCGTAATTTACCTCTTTTGGGTGGGTGTTAGGGGGTGGGGTAGATATAAAAGTGACGTAGCTCCGCAAGAGCGCCGCGTACTGCGAAAAAAAATGACGCAACTAAAAGTTGACGTTGAATTAAAAGAAAACCTCTTACGTACATAACATTGATATACTCATATATTGACTATTGCTCCGCATTTACAATGAAGCCGTATATATATTTATGTGTGTATGGGTGTGTGTAAGGCATATAGAGGAAAAACTTTCGAGATAAAAAATTAAAAACAGTTAGAAGATTATTATGAGAATACGAGATTAAAAAAAAAAACGCTCAGCTGGCACACCTGCATTGCAAAAGTCACACATAAATATATGTATATATATATTTATATATATATATATATAGACTCTATAAATTTGTCTGTTCTTTTTAATAATTCACATTGTTATTTAAATCTTTCATCTTTTGCCTCGACGCGCCTCAATTTATTACATATATTTGTATACATATACATAATTATATAAGCTTCTCGTATTTTCAAAGCAGTATCTCGTCCCGCGCGCTTCTCGTCAAACAATCTTTATATCCACTCTTTATCACGACATGATATTCTCTTTATTCTACTGATATTGCTTTTCTCCCATAATTAACTTCCTCTTGAGATAGCCGAGCTGAGTTTTGCCTTCTCGTATGTACCTTTCTAACACGACGAATTTCCATAAAAATTTGTTCCACTCCGCACACGAGAAACTCGGTTAGATTTTTCCAAAAAATATATGTTTTCCACAATAATTTCCTTACAGTATACTTAAACGAAAATTTCAATTGTCTCCATACTTAAAAGGCACAATTTCTCTTAAATCTACGTACTTTTAGAAAGTTCTCTTAGAATCTACGAAAAACTTCATAATATTAAAATGTATCTATTTTTTAAACCGACAAACCAACCAAAAAAATGTAAAAATTTCAACACCTATCAACTACAAAATTAAAATGTAACACTGAATGACAGGAAATCTCAGCTCGCACAACTCAAGGACTTTGTAATTACAGGAAAAACTTTCGATATATCACCAACACGTAACAACAAACACTCACGATAGATCTGAATCGTGATTTTCTCGGCCACGCCATTAATCTTTCGTTATTCATACCTTTAACGTTCCCACGTCTTAGCAGTCGAGTTAGTCTTAGCCTCTCAGTGATTATCAAATGTATTTGTTTTTTTCCCTATGTTTCATTATATTACTATTAATATACTTGTTAGAAAAAAAAATTGAACAACGATAAGCTGTCTAGCCGCTGCCTACTTTGTATTTGCTTTGTATGATTAGCATAGATGCCACTTTGTTTAATATTTCTTAAAATTACAAACGAAAAATCAATGTATAGAGATAACATACGAGTGTTCCACTCGTTCAGGACTGGACCGCAAAACTTACTGGCCGCTTCTCTACGATTATAAAAAACATCTACGCGCATATCTAGTCAAATTTCCGCTGCCTAAATTCTCCATTGATTATCATTATAAAAAAAATTTGAACCTTGTTGAACCGGATGAAGGCATAACAATTGATTTTCCTCATGTTTACTAGGAGAGTGTACAAACATCGGGTCACCAATAATGATGAAACTTCAATACGTTTCCGTTTCCCTCATCACCGAGAAATCGAAATGTATCAAGTGTATGGCTTTTGGAGAAATTATATTATCTCGTGTAGAAAAAAGAACGAAAATTAAGCGCTTTTCTCTGAAACATTGAACGGAAAACCTTCCTTTCAATCTACTAAACTAAAACAGTTTCTCATAGCTTGTCTCATCGCGCTCATTTTACACGGTTTTCTTTCAACATTATAAGCTTTTCCGACGACGTTCAATTATCGCGATCAATAACGACCTAACAAACACTGGTGTTCTTTGTCAATTTTGTCTTATTTTCGTTCTCTGATGGAAACTGCAAAATAAACAACAGATATAATTGACGCCTTTGAGAAATCGTGTAATTGATACGTATAATTATCAATAATATTAATTATAATCAATTGGTTAGTTCATTAATTATTTATATATGTATAGCCTCTAGTCTCCTATGTCTATGCCCAGCAAGTGAAAAAAGAAAACAGAATTTTGCGGCAAACGCGTCTCCGCTTACTATTGTGTTATCCTCAGTGATCGCCTGCTCGATTAGCGAATGATTATTCATTTTTAAAACCGATAATCACGATTTAATGCGAACGTTAATATTTATATGATTCATATAAAAAAAAAAAAACAACTAACCCGACGAGGGTCATATGACAGATGAAGGTGCAAAATATAGTAAGCTACGATCGTACATTTTAGTGCTGTCTCCTCGCAACTAAGCCTATATGATTGTTATGAACTTTTACGTTTCCAAACCGTGCCTCGCCACTTTTTTTCAAATACTTTCATCTATTTTCTTATTTATTCAGCTAATTTCAAACCAACTGCCTACTGCCATCTCTGGTAATATTTGCTTGCGATGCATACGATCCGGAATTTCGTCATACTTCATCAATTTCTCAAGTGCTAATCAACCCATATTAAAATCGTTCGCTCACGATATATACAAAAATTATTGTCGTTATACTTTCAACGCGGTTGCCAAAACTCGGACTGACTGCTTTTTCGGACAAATTTTCACTGGCATCCACAAATGCCGATCAAATTCACTTTGAAAATTGACGAACATGAATGGAAATTACGAAACGATAACCTAGTTTGTACAAATTTATACGCTACGCGTTTTGCTAGTTCCAAATTTTGCTCGTGGAAAAATATCTAAACATATCTCTGAGTTATATGTGATTGTATACGTACTTATTCAAACACCGGTGATTAAATTTTTACCCTGTAACTCGATTGCAAAAATGTCTCCGACGGAGAAAAAAAAGAGAAAAAGAAACCGAGCAGCATCATTACGATGAAAAGCAATTATTGGAGTGGCTCGGCCATGAATGAAAAGTCTCGGAGCTCGGCTCGTTCTTTTAAGTTACTACTAAGGTGCCTTCAGTCTATCCAATGTCAGTACTATGTTGTATTTGGTGTCGTTTAAATCGTCTCTCTGCAGTCTTTGAGAAAAAAAAATTGCGCAATCTGCTCAGTTTATCTATTTCTAATTATTACTATTATTACTATGTCCCTTTCAAACTTACACTGCATTAGATCGTTTTGACAGCTTTGTGTTATGTAGTTTTTCACGTGTCAACACTAGTACTTATTATTTTCTTTTGCAAGATTGATATTGTTTTATGAATTTTATTTATAAAAACATTTTCATGAAAATCAATGCTTCGATTATAGTTTTTCGCAATGAATTGGTGAACGGTCATCATTTACATGTATATTGCAGTTAATCAGTCTACGTGGTTCCCTTAACTATACCGTTATTATTTTAAGTTTATTTTTTTGATTCGTGTCCCCGATAATATTACATTTTAATAAAAACGCACTGAACTCGTTCGTTCGCAAAATATTGCATCGGCGTGATTGTTATTTGTCTCAAAAGTGTCTCTGTTCTCTGGTTTAACGCTTGATTTTTAAGCGCGATACGCAAAATGTTTGATTCTTCTGCTGTATAATATATATATATATATCGTATATATTTATATTTGTATAGATATATTTTCTCGACAGTATAATCCCATCGTAGTGTAAATATATTTGCTTTGTATTCCATTATCATCTTTGTAAATTTGCCTCAATTTATTCTTTATTGATAAAAACACTTTGGAGATTAGAGCATTTGTTTTCTATCCATTATTTCGGTGAAACGATTGCTTCGTTATCCGCGTCTCGACTTATTAACCAATCGTACTATACACGAATTGTACTTTTACTAAATAACGAACTAATGATGTTTACGATATGAGCGCGAAACAACATTTTATTTATCGTATATATTGTCGAAAATTTGACAAAGATTTCAGTTAAAATTCTATCCAAAATTGTACGAATTTAGAATATGAATTTGACGATTGAAATGAGTTTTGTAATTGTAAGCAAATATCTACTTCCTTCCAACAGACTTATCCATTTTATCCATTGCTTTATAGGGTTACAAAAATTTTTGGAGTTATTCAAATATGGCAAACGATTTGTCACAAATCGCAAGGGAAATTTTTTCATAAAAAGATAAATGTGTGAATTTTTTTTTTCAAATCAACAAATCAACAAATTAACAATTTTTCATTAGTCGTATTCAAATCCACCCCAATAAAAGTTGACGACTATAAACATAGTATCCCATGCACAAGTGTATTAAATCGTGTTGGATCAACTCGCGAAAAATAAATTCGCATGACACGCCAATCCGTAGTTCCTAATCAACGTTGGAACAAGGCTTTGTATTTTCGACTTTTCATAATAGTTTTCATATCTCTATAGTATTTGGCACTGAATCGAACAACATGTGACATTTTCTACAGTCGGCTACATGTGTGTTTCATGTTTATAAATAATTAACGCTTTCCTCGATGGTAAATTGTTATATTCATATAAATTCTTTGCCATCTCTTTCCTTAATGTTTCTTTTCTGATTAGGGTAAGAAGGTAGGAAAGATGACTTCTCGGGCTCACATATAGTTTATATGTCGACTAGAATTACGAAGAGACAAGAGGATAAAATTGGTTGACTCGAATATAGATTGATTTTAAGGGCACTTCGAGGAGGTTTACAACGTCTACGTACGCTAATTCATCGAGGAAACGCGTTGCTCGCGCCGAATTATTGTTTCCATGTATTCGTTTTTTTCCCTCGTCTCATTATTTTCCTTCATACGAATGCGCGTATGTTCACTATATAACAAGTTCACGTCAGTTTCTCATACGGAGGCACGCGAAATACCTCCCTCCCAACATTTCATGTCAACGAGTTTATGTACACGCAACATTTAACTGGCTTGATCTTTGTTATTTCTTTCTGTCAGACAGCATGGGCATTTTCTTTGTATTGTTACCTAATAATCCTAAAATGTTGATGACACTAATTGACCGACTTTTAATTTATAGACCTAATTAACTTTGACAACCCCCTGACTCGTTTAATTTTCCTGTTTTACGCTTTTTGGAGTGGAAAACTTATCATTGTTTTTCTTCACCTGACTTTATTTAAGCTCAAATGCGTCTACCTCGACTTTGTACGATCAATAGAACACTTTTTCCATGGATCATTTTTATTTTTTCTGAAATTCGGGTGCTACGCAGATCCCAGAGGCTCCGCTTTTAAGCCTTTTAGCGAGGTCTTGAATCTAAAATTAAACTTAAATTTGATTGTTATAAAAGACGACCAATTTACACTAGAAATCATATTGGAACACTAGGTTCCAAATAAAATGATAAAATTCTTAAAACATCAACATTTATCGTATAACTTTATAGACTATATATCAAATGACTTATAATATAGCTTATTAGCATCTAAAGCGACCCAAGAGGCTTTCCTGCGCAGAGCATAGGAAATCGACGTTGCACGAAATTCAGAAAATGCAATCTCCAGGTCAAATGAAATGGTCAACGATTGGTCAGCTAAGATGGCATCGGCAAACAAAACTCTCCGCAAGAGTTCGAACTTTTGTCTGTCATTAAAGCAATTTCGCGTCGGTAGCTCGAGACATGCCTCCGAACATGGTTTGGATGCAAACTGACGAGTGAATTGGCGAGGGAAAGAGTGAGAGGGGACAGAGGGGTGAGGTAGGTGTAGGAAGGGGAGAGCTGACCAATCGTTGGTTTTACCCTACCTGATAACGAAAAGGCTAAATGCTTAGAGCTACGTAGCATTCCACTCCAAATGGGCGAGAGCGCAGTGGGGGTGAAAGGGCGTCGCGCCCTCTGGCCCCGCGCTCTCTTGGCACTGTGTCCGCGCTTGTACATATACACATGATCGGCATACACGTCGTGTTAAAAATTCAAGTATAACAAACTGGGGCCCCGACAAACGAACGGCGGTGAGGGTGGTGTGTGTGTGGGGGGGGGGGATCGGGGCGTTTACATAATGTATATATATATATATATATATGTATGTATTTGGCATGGTCGGTGCGGGCGAGCCGCTGCTATGCTTAGCGCAGGCCGCAGGGGTCGACGCGCGGGCTCGCGAACGCGTAAACAAAGTCGGCGCGGCGGTCGGGGCGCGGCGGGGCCTCTGTCTACCGCTGCGGCTGGCCCAAGCCCGGGGCGCCGGGCCCGCCGCTGGGCCCGCCCCCGGCCCCGGCGGCCGCCGCCGCCAGGCCCACGTGCGGCTTCAGGCTGTGGATTATCTTGACGTGGGCGACCATGTTGTCCTTGCGCGTGAACTCCTTGTAGCAGACCGGGCACGGGTAGTACTTGACGTTGGGCTTGTGCGACGTGACGTAGTGCCGGCAGAAGTTGGATATGTGGGTGTAGGTGCGCTGGCAGACTGTGCACCGGTAGACGTCGCCCTCCTTCACGCAAAAGTCCCTCACCGAGCCCTCGCTCCGCTCCGAGTCGTTCGCGCCCGCCGAGCCGCCCGCCCCCAGCGCCCCGATCCGCTCCGACTTGTACGAGCCCTCGAACTCCGACTGGCTGATCTCGGACTCGCTGCCCGCGACCAGGTTGAATATGGCACTCGATAGGTTCTCCGAAGACTGCTGGCGGGACGAGCTCTTGTGGTGGTGGTGCTGCTGGTGCTGCTGTTGGTGCTGCTGCTGGTGGTGGTGGTGCTGCTCGCCCTCCGCGGCCGAGGCCGACTCTGACTCCTCGGCCGCGGCCGCCGCCGCCAAAGCTGATCTGCTGCTCGGCTGGACCGAGTTGTACTCCTTGCGGAAGCACTTCTCAAAGTTCATCCGGATGTGGCCGCTCGCGTTGCTCGCCGACTCCCCACAGCTCGACGTTGTCTCCTCGCCTTCTGCAAATTACCAACAATTACCATCTTTCGTTCGATCCAACCTACATTGCACACCGCGCCCGCAGTGTCTCCTCTATCAAGTCGGCCATGTTGTTTCGAGCAGCTGTACGGCCGAAGCACTGCGATACTCTCGAAACATCATTCCTCCCTTGATAAATCGACACACTCGGACGAACATCTATGAGGTACTTCTTCCACACGACAAGTCATCCATGTCTCGAGCTAATTCGGATCGAGACGTATGGTCGCGTGTGCAAATTGACTGACATATCGAATCCTCGTGAAATTATACAGTCAATTGTTACAGTACGATTATATTGATTTTACCAGACAAATAATCATTGAATTTCGAGGCCGAACGAACTAGGTTTCACAAAATCACGTACACAAAATACGAGTGAGATTCTGTGCGACAACGTCAAAATTTGGCACAAACTATAAACGTGTAGCTTGTCGTAGAAGAACGTCATAAATGCGTGAGAAGAAGAGATAGTGGAGCAACTAGATTTATACTATACATAAAAAATATATAAATAAAAATAAAAGTTCTACAGAAAGATGTAGAGGTGTACTTGAAAGAAAAAAAAACGAGTACGTTTGTGGGGGGGAAGCAAGAAGAAGGGTAGAGCCAGCAAAAGAGTCGACGCGTTCTTTTGATTTTTTTTCCTTTTCAAAATTCATACATTTTTTATCGATCCGTTACGCGATATATCATTGTCATCATCGTCATGCTACATTAAATCCTTTCTCTCTCTCTCTCTCTCTCTCTCTCTCTCTCTCTTTCTCTCTCTCTCTCTCTTTCTCTCTTTCTCTATCTATTTCTACGTCTCTCTATCGAGAGGTTGAGTAAGTTTTCTAAATGTTTCACAGACCATAAGACGAACGTAGTGTCTGGATTCAATCGATTTCTCTCTCGTTATATTGGAACTGCTTTTCACATTTTCTCATATTAGGAGTGTGCGTGTGTGTCTCTGTCGATGGACGAGCAATCTTTTCAATCCCTGCACGAGTCTTCGCACTCCCTCTCGATCTTATAATTTTACCTGCAGTTTTATTCAAGTGAGAATTGACTTTTCAAAGCAGAAAAAAAAATATATACAAATTTTCTTCGACTAGCGAAACTATCTCGAATATATATTATCGGTCGTATTTCAAATAAAGGCCATGCGAAGAATAATTTAACGATTAAACTGGTGAAGTAAAGTTTTGATCCAATATCATTTCCACCCCATCGAATTTGCGTACGTAATAAGAAGTCGAGAATTGAAATTCATTTTTGAAAACTTTCTGAATGTTTTTTTCTTGCTTGAAAAAAAAAGTTACGCTGATGCGAAGTACTGTCGAAAGGTTTTCGTTGTAAAAGATATTTAAATATTAAATCCGACCATTGTCGAGCAATGTCATGGCAAGAGACGAGAATTTAGTTTTGCATAACAGGATATTTCTCAATCAATAATCACACGGATTCATGAATTACCCGCGAAAAACTGTCGCAGAATGTTGATAAAAACCGTTGGATGGCAAACAAAAACGGGAGGAACTGTCTACGTATGCTAAGGTAAAAGTGCAGAGAGACACACACAGTCACACTTACGAAAATAAATGTATCGCGTTGTAAACAAATCAGAAAGGTGTAAAATTAATGAACGAAAAGTACTATGTAAATTAACCCATTTTACGTTTTTCTTTTTCTTCTGTTTTCTTTTCTTTTCTTTTCTTTTAATTATTTAATCAACCGTACAAATGCTCAACACAAGACGACGATAGATTTTATTCATCGAAGTAAACAATATAGATATATTTATACTGATATAAAGTAAGATAAAATTTTCTAAACGGCTGGCCTCCCTAGTCCTTCGCTTCCCCGCGCAAAGGTAACTTCAGAATTCAAAGTTGACTCAATTCTCAACTCACCTGCTGCGCAAGAGAACAAAGTATAACAACAACAACACGTGTTCACTAGATATACAAATGTCATTGACCGATTCTTCGATCTTCGAGCACTCACGTATTTTTTTAACGGTTTTCATTAAAATTGCGTTTTATATTTTTCTTTTTTTTTTTGTTCTTCACTTTTATCATCGAATTTGTATTATTATGGCGTGTGTGTGTACATACATATGAACGAATATATATATACAAATGATATATACATATGCACTTGATTTATCTTTTATGATGCACTTATATTATGTAACTTAAGAAAACGCACTTTTTGGAAGGCAAGAAGAAGGTATTTAATCACTCGAGACGTTCCTACGTGTTTAACGTCTCTCGGACAATTTTCCCCTATGTCTTGCTCATTGTTTTTTTTCTGTTTTCCTTCTGAATCTCTAACGTTAGATTCGCATTCCTCAACAGTCTGTCGATCGGTCATAAATAATATTTAATGAAAAGTATCAACACGACATGGCTCTCTTGAATGGAACACAAAAAATTTACAAAAAGAAAGGAACAAAGTATAAGAGTAGTACGTATGAACGAACGGAATAGAGAAACACATGTTATATGGAAATAATAACAGGTGTGTGTGTGTGTGTGTGCGTGTGCGTGAGTGTGTGTTTGTGGGTTGTGTGTATGTGTGTGTTTGTAAGTGTGTGTAAATGTGTGTGTGTCAGACGTGTACACACACTATATATAACCAGCGTATTGAAAATTTAGGCACCGCATAGCTGGCTCCACCCCCTCCTTTTAGCAGTTTGGCCAATGGCAGCGAAGCGCAATGTTTATATTATTGTTTTCATCGGAATCTTCTCTCTTTCTACTCAATGCATGTATTCATGAAATTATATATTGTGCGGGAAGAGTGAGAATACTATAAAACAAACGAAAAAAAAAATATAAAATCGAAAACAATAATGTATCGTTATATATGATATATTCATATATATATATATATATATATATATATATATATATATATATATATATATATATATATATATATATATATATATATATATATATATATATATATATATATATATATATATATATATATATATATATATATATATATATAATGTGACACAAATACGTAATTGTAGTAGGTCTGGTAAAGAAATCAACTAATGGAACGGAAGTGCGCTACACATTGGCCGAGCAAGTGAGAATGACATGGGTGTTTTCTGTTGTATAACTGTATATCACCGGTATATATACAATTTCTTCTGAATCATATATATGTCGTGAAGTATACAGATGGTGGGTTGAATTATTTGGATATACTACTGCATTCAAGGGGTTAACGTTACTCTAGAACATTTTTTTATCCAACATCATTGTATTTTACTAGGTTCTGTATTCAAAACATTGCTTGGATATGACGAACGAGTCGCCTTTTTTCATCGCTTCGTTTGTCGTCACAAAATTCTCTCATTACGTATCTCTCTCTCTCTCTCTCTCTCTCTCTCTCGCCCTCTCTTTCTCTTTTACTTCTCACGTGAGCACCACAGAACCGCGAGAACAATATTTATTCGTCGATGTGGAGATAAATTATCTAAAAGTCTCCCAAATCGGTTGGCATCGACGGAGAAGTTTTAAAACTTTGCCAAGTAAAAAGACGCAGAAAAAGAAGGGTGTGAGAGAGAGAGAGAGAAAGAAAGGGTATTTAAAAAACTGAAAAAATCGAAAGCTTGTGAGATCTCAAAGAGATACAATTGGCTGGACGACATAAAAGCGTTAGAATTTGAAAAAAAAGGAGAAAAAATATGTTGTCTGCGCGATTAGCCAATTGGTGTTGTAGAGCGTGGCTAAAAAGTCAAGGGGCCATATTTCACACATCATGCAAAAGGGGTAGGCTTGCAGCGTTTGGTATTGATCGGATAACGTGTGTAGTTGAGTATACGACGTGTGTATGTAAGTGCGGCACACGTACACAGAACAGAGACAATAATTTTGTCGCGGTACAACATATCACTTTTGATTTCACTTTTTTTTTTCTTTTCGTCGGTCCGACGCCGAGTGCATCTCGTTTGTCATTGCGCAATTCCTCACCGCTGCCGACTACGGAATGACGGAACGTTATTTTGCGTTTTTTTTTTTCACTTGCGATACACATGTCAAAGAGAAACACTGACTCTACAGCTCGATGATCAGCGACGATCATCGAAAAGTGAATGGTCGAATAATGTGTGTCGGATTTGTCGATCACGCAAACGTCACATGCTCCGTTTCGAACGTGCCCCCTTCTGTCTAAGCGATATTTGCTGCTGCCGCCACGCAGTCGAACCAACCGCGACCCCGAAAATCGAGGGTCGCCGTTCGGATTCGGCCGGAGCTACTTGTATACAAGGAACGACTGAGAGCTATCAAACAATATCATATGAAGATTCTAATGGTGTCTAGACGGAATGTGACATGTTGTTACATGCAAAGTTTGTCGAGCGCGACAAACGATGCGCGCGCGACGGATATTCGCCGTCGTCATGCCTCCGTTGTTGGAGTACCGTCCATACAAATATATGCATACATACAATGCATATATGTATATAGGCGGCAGGGATACAGGCGGCGCTTGGGGGGCCATTGTATATTGCGGGTAAAAATAATTGCCTTGCGGTATACAAGGATTAGCAATGCATCTTTGAAAACTTTGTTATTGGTTACTGGTTAATAAAAAAAAGAAAAAAAAGGAAATGTGTAGATGCCGCGCGTGGAGCGATTAGGCGGGAGTATAGGAATTTGGGTGGCGTCGGCCGCTTACCTTGCTTAAAACTTTCGCTGCCCTGTCTGCTGAGCGGCCGCGTGAACGCCTCGTCCTTGGCTAGAATGCACACGATGAGTATAATTGGCTTGTTCGATTGGGTTGGGGGGGGGGCATTGGGGGTGTGTAGGGGGGCTAACCTTGGGCGGAGGTGCTGGGCGTCGGCTCGAGCTCGGGCTCGCCCTTGATCTTGCAGAGGAGCAGGGGGTCGACATCGGTGGTGCAGCCGTTCTCCGTCACCTCGTCCTTGCCGTCGTGCTGCTGCTGTTGGCTGCTGCTGTTGTTGTTGTTGTTGCTGCTGGTGTTGTTGTTGTTGGCGCTGCCGTTGGAGCCGGCCGAGGCGCCGGAGCTGTTGAGCGCGCCGGACTCGCTCTGCAGGTCCAGGCCCATCTTCATCTCCATGAGCTCGGGCGAGCCCTGGACGAGCTCGGCGCCGCTGCAGTGCTGATCGCCGATGTCCATCGGGGTGTCAGACGAGCCGCTCAGCTTCCTCGGCCGTCCCCGCTTGCGCTTGGGCGCCGTGAGGGCCGAGCCGAGCAGTGGGTGGCTCGACATGTGCTGGTACCTGCGTGGGCAGAGCAACGCGACGTCAGACCAACTCGTGGGGGGGGATTTGGGGGCTGATCGGGGCTGGAAACGAACCTTTTGTGGGGCAGGTGGTGAGAGCCGAGCTGGTTGATGCGGTGGAGGTTGGGCGGGGGCGGCGGGGGCCCGCTGCCGCTGCTGTTCTGGCTGCCGAGCAGGGACGACGTGATGCTGGGCAGGTCGCACTTGTCCTCGTTGACCTCGGTGAGGCCCTTGATGCGCAGCGACTCGGCCACCCGGAGGAACGCCGTCAGCCTGTCCTGGTCGACGCTCACCTCGCCCCGGTACATGAAGTCGAGCAGGCTCCTCATGTCGACGTACGGCACGTCCTTGAGGATGACGATCGGGTGCCGGTCGGGGTGGCCCACGAACAGCGCCTGCTCGCCAAAGCCAAAGCGCGTTAGCGTCGTTTTTTCTCTCGGGGGATTTTGGTTCAATTTTTTTTTTCAATTTAACGTACCTGAAAGTAGGGGCTGCACGCGGAGAGGACCATCTTGTGGGCCCTGAGCAGCTGGCCCTCGACCGCGAGGGTCACGTCGACGAACGACTCGTCGTGGAGCAGCTGGTCAAACACCGACAGCAGGTTGCTCTGGTGGTTGTTCCACCTAAGGCAGAACCTCTGCGACGCCATGGCAGCTTCGCTTCTCAGATCCGCCAGGTTACCGTTTATGTCCGCTAACATCAGATCGCCAACTTTGCCACCAAAGGCTCGTGAGCAATTCCCCTGCTGGCCAGTCTTCTATCTACCCCACTTCCCTACTCATTCGTCCCCACCAGCTCCAGCTCGATCTGCAAAAATCAACATCAATACATCTATATTAACACGTGCGGAAACTTGGGGGTTTTACGGCTCGATTATCATTTGGGCGCGAGCTGTTACCGTGGGGAGGAGTATAGGGGGCACGGCTGTATAAGGAGAGATTGGGCGGACAACGGGGGGCACGGGCCGGATTATTCGTGTCGGATAACGGTGAATCGGCCGCGCCGCGCAGCCACGCCGCGAGATAAGGAATGCAGCGGGGAGAGAGAGCCACGCTGGCCACCTCTCGAGCCATGGGTAGTTTGCTCGCTCGCTCGCTCGCTCAGCCTGCAACCAAGCCTCGAATTTCAAAGCGACGCCACCACACACACATGTGTGTGTGTGTGTATGTGTGTGTGTATACTCGAGCCGAGTTGATTACGAATTTGGGTGGCGGCTCGCCGTGCGAGTGGTGCAGCACGGGAAATTTCGTAACGGGACGGCTTGCGCGCGCGGTGGAGCAACGGTATTACGACTCGTCCGCTCGAGCTCGCTCGCCCGCTCGCTCTCTCGCGCTGAGGCTTCCGCGAAAGTGGAGAAAGCCCCCCGCGCGCGACAGCCCACTCGTCGCATTCGCTTTTCTCCAGCCCGCACCTACATGCGTACACCTCCTCAAACGCCCTGTGTCAATTGAATTTCGGCATGTGCGCGCGTGTGTATGCGTGGAGACAAGCGGTCGCTGCCCCCGCGATCGATCCATCCTCTCTTCCTTTTTGCTGCCCGGCCCGAGCCGATCGATACACATGTACTCGTACGCCGAGAGACACATCCCCAGCTACGTACGGTTTCTCATCCCTCCCCCGGCATGACAACTCTTGCTCCCACCGATGTGCAGTATATCATTTCCCAACCTTCGTGTGCGGCCGTATTCCCCGAAAAACCCCTCGTCCACGACCCGTTGCGTTCCGGTGAAACATTCGGCTGGCGCAAGTTTATACGCACACCCAGCGCACAGAAGTGGAGCGCGGACGATGTTTGGGTGTCGTATAGTGAGAACCGAGATTGATATATATACATGTATATAATTATATATATGATAGATGGTTCGCGGGTGGGGTGGGGGGGAGGGCGACCTTGGCCGACCTTGGCGCTGCACTTGGCGCGAAAGCTTTGGCGCGCGATGCTCATTATCGGTTCGTTCACCTTGGCTCTCTCTCTCTCTCTCTCTCTGGCGCTCGGGCAATTAGCGCAAAACACAAGCCGCTCGCTCAGTTGCGCGCACGTATTATAGAACTGCTCTCCGCAGCGGCCCCGATCAACGGTCGTGCACCTCTGATGCGCGCGCGGACACGAGCCATCCTCGCGCCTTGCATTCCCGCACGCGCCAGCTTCGCACACGCGTAATATACATACTCGTGTCGCCGCTACGAATTGTACATATGTGTACGTACACGCGATTGGCTGCAGTGCGGGGCGTTTGGGAGGAGGCTCCGCCGCTCGCGGTTGTGTCATCGAAAATCCCCAGGGAGATACGGCACGCGCCCCCCGAGCAACGAACCCGCCAACGAGTCACTGCCCCCCCTCCTGCCCCCCTCCCCCCTCGCGGCGTAATATCGTCCGAAGCGCATCGCGCATTTTCTCAGGTAATAACCGCGGCGCTACGTCGTTTCGGCGCTTGTTATTCAATCGCCTCCGCGCGGCCGGTGGCACACATAAATTATACATACGAGCGAATAACCTTTTACTTTTGTCGAATGGCATACTTTATGATCGCGCGAGCGCGGTTGGGTTGGATCGGCCGGCCGATTCGCTAAGAATTGCAGGATAACGAGAAAGACAGAACACACGGCAGAGCCGGCGGCGCGGATAAGCGGACGTTCCTCCGGTACGTGCTGCAGCCAAGGCCTCGCGCGCCACATTTTTCCGTCGGGTTTTTCACCTCCGAATCCTCCGCGCGCGCGCGCGCGCGCGTGTGTGTGTGTGTGTGTGTGTGTGTGTGTGTGTGTGTGTGTGTGTATGTGCGCGCGCGCGAGCTCGGTTGCGACGTTCGAAACGACGCGTGCGTGCATAATAAATTTTAATCGGACTCGATATGCGCGCGCGAGCGAGCGAGCGAGCGATACACTCGGTCGCGGGGTTCAGGGTCGCGCGCTCGCGCATCGGCTTTTCCTTTTTCGAAAAACAATCGTATTATGCAAGTACCGGCCAAGCTCTCTCTCTCTCTCTCTCTTTCTCTCTCTCTCTCTCTTTCTCTCTTTAGCTTGATTACTGCACATACCGAGTGGCGAGCGTGACGCAATTACGGATCAACGCACGGCCGATCTTACCCGAGATCCTACATGTATACACGTTGCTCTCGGCGATCGACACGTTCGATTCTTTTGCGCGTCGGCGCGGCTCGTCAATGCGCGTAAGACGAGCAAACTACCCGCGAGCGATTGTTCTCACGCCGTTCCCTGTCGAGAATCAAAAAGAATGGAAAATCGTCTTGGAGGCGTTTCGTATTCCGGTCGATGTTGAATCGAACACGCGATTCAACCCGGGAGGGGAAGTTTGTAAGCTCAAGAGTCTGTCGCGAGGAAAAGCTAGTGCGCCGCGAGCACAGTATCCCTCGCGACACATTCATGCCCACACACACGCGCACACCTCCTTTGAGCGGGACAAAAAGTTGTATCGCACATATGTGTTGGGAGGCAGCGGCGCGCGGGGAGGAGGGTTGATCCGTTGGAGTTGTGAGTCGAGTCTCGCGATAATGGCGCGACTCCGAGGCTCCGGAAAAGGAGGAAACTGCTTTTGTACGGCCAAAGAAACTAGCCGCGAGTCGTGCGCCGCGCGCTGCAGGGGAGCCGGAAGGTAAACAGAGCCTCGAGTTGGCATAATGCTACTGCACGCACGCACACACGACCGGGGCTGCATATTTCCGCTCGGCTTGGCACACGAGAGTCGCGCGCGATATTATACTCTGTCTCCTCCCCTCGACGCCGCTGGTTTATCTCTAATCTACCTCGTCGCCCCTGCCAACGACCCTCCGTCCAATGTGTTAATCATGTATATACGTAACGGCGCAAACGTGTACTAATTGATGATTTACGCGCTCGCGGAAAACAAGCAACGACGGCTTTCATCTGTACATTGCGCGCTCGAGAGCGACGACGACGACGACGCGCGCGCGTGTGTGTGTGTGTAGGGTCGATTTGCTCGTCGCTAGAGCTGCTCCCGGTCAATGACGCGCGCGCGACGACTCTTCCTGCACTCGTCGCTCCTTTTGTTACGCTGCTGCTGCTGCTACTACTACTACTGTCGAGCCCATGTATACCCCGCCTGCGCTCCGTTTGTTCTCTTCTATACACAGCACACGTCACTTTGTCCAACGCGGCACGATTAATCAGCCGTTTTGTTTTTGGCATTTTTTTTATGGTGTCTGCTGATATATCACGATTGATCTGCCGATGGGTATAGTCGGTGCGCGACCCAACGGGCTCGAGGATGAGACAAATAAAGCGAATAATACGCCCGCGCGAATGTGAGTCAAGTCGGAAAAATGCGATAGCACACCGGTGCGGCGGGGCGTTAGTGTCGCGAAGGTGTGCTGCACGACAGAGCGTGTTCTATCTTCCTCGTCTGCCCCTGCAGCACACACACACACACAAACACGTGCGCGAGCGAGCTCTCACTAGTACGTACAGTTATAGACAAAGAAAGGAAGAGAGAGAGAGAGCTGAATATGAGTAAATCGCACTTTTGTGCATTGCAATTAAGTGACACTTAACGACGCCATTAGTCACCGTTGCTCATTCACGTATCCGCAATGTATATATGTGTGTGCGTGCGTGTGTGTGGGTACAAGGAAGAAAAGTGATAGGACAAGAGGGAAGATTAACTTGTATATATATACACACATATAGAGGCTGCTGCTGGCTGCTGCTGGCGGCTCGCGCTACCCCCTCTCGAGGCTAATGCTCGGCCTATTAACGCTAATGGAAAGGCACTTTTGTGCAAAGCACGTAATCAAGCAGTTAAGCCGCAATTTCGAAATCCCTCAGACGCTATTATATACCTCGGAAGTTTGCTTTGAGCGAGCGTCCTGTGCGTCGCGGCCTCCCCTGGACCCACACCATCACCAGACACGAGGGGGGAGCGAAAAAAACAACAGCCCGAGAGAGAGACGCGTCGGATTTCAGGAGCGTCAGCCGCGCGCAGGAATGCAAAACACGCTATCCTCGTTTGTCCACTTTCCACCACCACCACCACCACCACCACCGACGCCGCCGCCGCTTGTTTTCTCGTTTCTCTTCTTAATTTTTTCATTTTTCGACTCTCCTCCTGTACGACACTCTGAGTCTCTGAGGATTCTGGCGCTCCGCGTTGTATATTGAACTCTTGGAGAAAAAAGCGAGGGCCAGAGACATCGTGTATTTTGAACTGGCGTGGTCATTTCGGGAGTCGATTGTTTTGGAAGTGCATAAATCCCGAGTAGAGGGAGAAACAGTGCGTAGAATTAGGGGAGAAGAAAAGAGTCGGATGTGTGTATATGTGAGTCGGCCGTCGAAAGTGGAGCACAGCGACGAGCTGCTCATCGCGAGCCAGTTTCATTGATAAATCGGCTGAGCCCGTCTCTCGAGCGTAACTCACGCGCACACCGCACGCAACTGCAGCGCAGTTCACTTTTTCATCGTTTTTCCCTCGCGTTTTATTTCTATCGAGCCTACGCACACTACTTTGTATAAACTATACAATCTCGCGTATGAATATTTCAGCCGGGGCGTCGGTGGAGAATCAACGCTCGAGCGTTTGTATCGCGGGCGGGTCCGTTCGAGCATATGGGGTATACAGCTATTACACATATCGGAGCATACGTCTTCGTGAAGACGTAATCAGCCCAAGTATACATGTGTATAAGGGGCCGGGGTAAACCGGGGCGGGTAGAAAAGCTTGGTTCTCGCGGCGACGGCATCTCGGCCAAGAACGACGACGGCGCGCTGTGCTGCGGGTATTTTTCTAACGGGTTCTGCGGGCCTTGGCTGCAGCGCACTTCTCTCTCTCTCTCTCTGCTGGCGCGCGCGCGAGCCGCCAACTGGAACGACTGCGCGCACAGGTGCTCGGCGCGGCGGCCGCGGAAGCCAAAGCGACCCGTTCGAAGGCAGCCGTTTCGTCGTGTCGATACATGTAAATCATCCATGTACATATATATACATATATATATATATATATACGCGCGCGTCGAAGGAGCGCGAGGTCGATTAGGACGCGTTGTCTCCCTGTCGCGGCGCGCGGCAGTTTCCTTCGTCTATAGAAAACAACAAGCGCCTCCCGACGACGCGAAACTCGACTCTTGCTCGGCTCGCGAGTATTATATCATACGCTGCGTATACGCCCGTCTCTCTCCTTCTCGCATCTGCGTGTCCGTCCGCGCGAGCAGTCTTTTTCTCTCCTTTAGCCTGCTCGCCTGCGCCTACTTGGCGAGCGCGAGCGCGCGACCTCGAAAGCGGCAATGAGCGGAGCGAGCGCGCGCGCACACACCATCCGAGGCAGAGGGAGAGGGGAAAAAAACACACGTTTTGCTGGCGCGCGATTGACGTAATGCCCGTGATGTCGCGCTCGCGCGAGCCAGCGTCAGCCACCCGTCCTCCATTGCCGCCGCCGCCTCTCCGCACCAAAGTTTCCGCGGTTCGCGCCCGTCTCTAAGTATATATGTAACGAATGTCGATCAGTCGGACGCGAATTTGACGACTCGAGGTCGCGATCTAGAGGTGGGAAGGGGACGGTGTTGCCGAGCCGTCGGCCAACGGCAAGGATTATTTTATCTATCTAGCGACGAGCCGCGCGCGAGACGTTTGGAAAATCATTGGAGCGTGTTATATATACAGCACGTGTGCGCGTAAGAGCCGAGCGCAACCGCGGAGAGATCGGACTCGCGCGCTCGCGCACGTGCACGCGCGACGTGGAGGTCGCGACTCGCGGCTCCCGGCGAACGTGGAAAACCCTCCTATCCATACATAATGCGTGCATATACATACGAGAGTCCCGCGAAGAAGCGCACGCATGCGGCTAATTGGCAATTCGGAAAAAGCCTCCCCGAGCGTTTAAACTTTCTACGCACGCGCGAGAGCTGCTCTCTCTCGAGCTCGACCAGAGGAATTTACCCTCGCTCGCAAGATTCACGCGACGTTACGCACCACTTCGCTGCTGCTCCGAGGCTGGCGAGTTAGAGGATATTATGACGTTTGCGCTCGGTCGCTCGAGTCATTTAGCTATAGTCCGTCGCGCGCACAACAGTTGGAGGCAGCTCTCCTATCCGGCAAAAAGATACACTTGTGTGTGTGTGTGTGTGTCTCGGCTCGGCTATATATACAAAGAGTCGGGGTCGCGCGTTGAGGTTTGAGGGGGGACAGGACGCGCCATCTCGGCCGAGAGCTGGAGCTGCTGCTCTGTGTGTGCTGCTCTGGCGCGAGCTCGAGCGGGGGTGCAGCCGATTACCCGAGGCAGGTCCCTCACTTACCACCGCCACTCCAGCCAGCAGCAGCGTGTTATTCATTCCTACATACGCCCCGATATATGCTGCTGCTGCTGTGCTATACTCGAGTAAAACAACAACAAACGTCGAACGCGACTCGTCAGCACGACGCACATATGTGTGTATAATACGAATTTTCAATCTGCCGATATGTCGATCGGTACGCTCCGAAACAGCTGATGTTTTTTTCTCTCCCGAACCGAGCTGTGCGCGTTTATCCTTGTCTGCACGCACCTATATATATACATATTTCTGCGGCGTCGAGATGGTGTAGATCGTTACGTAAGTACACACGCACTTGGTACGTCGATCGCACGCTGTAACATAGTCGGAGGGTTGATTCGCGTTGATAATTGACCGCGATACGGCCGCGCCATAGTTACCGAGGATAGTCGCGAGTGTAGGCGTATTAGGTAAAATCGAGCCACGTGCGGCCCACACCCAGTGTGCGCGAGGTGTAAGAATATGTACACCACAATATAATCGCATGAAGTCGGGGGGTCGCGTCGCGTCGGTCGTGCGTAATATATTAGGAGTTGCTGGAATTGAGCGGATGGCTGAATACGGGGAAGGGGGATTATTGTTTACCAGCTGGGACGCGCTGGGACTATTTACAAATACGGCCGTCCCACCCCCCCGGCGCGCCCCAACCTCAGGCCCGCCCGATTTGTACATACCGAGAATACACCACCTATACACACGCACACACACTGCCGTGAGCGAGTGAGCGAGTGACTGGGCGAGTTATCAGTCTGATTCACTCTCGGCTCGGTTCACTCGCGGGCTAGATCTGCGGGCGGGCGGGCGCGCGCGCGAATAAGTAGGGGCACACTCGAGTTGGCACACACCTGTTACTCTCTTGGTCGCTCCGTCGCTGCGTGTGTCTCCGCAGTTGTCGGTGTACGTGGGCGCGTGAGTGTGAGTGCAGGTCCCGTGGCTGGTGCGGCTGGTCGTCGCGCGGCCTATCGTGGCGGCGCACTCATCCTCGCGCGGCGGCGATCGGGGTTGCGTAACGGCCCGCGCGCACTCACACTTTGCTCCTACGATATATATCTCTGTAGATATATGTATATCTATGGTACACTGACAAACACACTCGCGGGGCGGCGGACACACCGGCAGCTCGGTGTCCGCGTGCGTGTGCAGCACTCTGATGGCGAGCGAGCGAGCGAGCGAGCGCGGCAGGACTCGGCTGCGTGTGGGTGTGTGTGAGTGGCGCGACTCGCAGTTGGGGTGGAGCCTCTCTCCCTCTCTGCGGGTGTCTCGCCGTGTGTCTCGCGTGTGTTGGTGTGTTTATGTATGTGTGTGTGTGTGTGTGATTGTGTGTGTGTGTACGCGAGCGCGACGACGGCAGCTCGCGAGCGGCGGGCACACACGTCTGCTCCCGCGGGCGCTCCGAGCGAAACTCACTTGCTCGCCGCGCCCCGCCGCGGCCCCACCCCCGCAGCGCCGCCGCCGCCGCCGTAGCCGTCGCTCCCCCACCTCGCGCCCCCCACCCCCCGGACTCTCTCGCTCCGGCGCGCCAGCACTAACACACACCGACGCACTCGGCTCGTCGTCGCGCCGCGCGGAGAGTCTGGCAGCCAAGGGGTGGGGGGCGCAACTCCGCCGCCGCCGCTGAATAACAGCTCCCTCTCTCTCTCTCGCTCGCTCGCTCTGGCTCTGTGCTGCTCGTCGCCGTCGTCGTGCAGCTCGTGGGCCGCGCGCGCGAGGACGTGGCTCCGCCACGTTTCCTTTTTAGACCAGCCCGCGCGCCACGCTCGAGCTTTACCCCCCCACCTCCCCTCACCTCGCGCGGAGCACACGATAGCGCGAGCGAGCGAGCGGGCTCGCTCCTCGCGCGCGCAGCGTTTTCCACGCGGCCGCAGCGCCTCGTTCGAACCCCCCTCCCCCTCGGCCCCCCTGTGCCGATCCACCCGAGATCAGCTCCTGTCCGTCAACGACGCGCGGCATCGACCCGCATTCGAGACAGTCAGCCTCCCCGGCCTCGCGCCTTCGATTCGACGCTGCAGCCCCGAACATTATATATACGACCAATCGAACGACCCCGTCGCCCCGGGGGCCTTGCTATACGTTTCGATACGATTCTTTCGGAAATGCTGATCATCGGGTTTTACACCCGCAACAACTACTGCGCGTCTGCCTGCTTGCCTAATTCGACGTGTGTCGTTCGGCGAACCAGCTGACGAATCGCGCGCAATGACGAAATTCAAATTTCAACGTTCGAATATACTGTATATAGTCGGTATCAATGTCGATTCTCAGTAGGGCGGGGTGCTATCGGGAGACTTCCGTTGGACAGTAAAAAGAAACAAAGTCTGTCGAAACTCGCACGCGTACATTAACAATTGATGAAGCGAGAACGCGTCGCTGGTAAAAGGCAAACTGTCTGCTCGCCTGCGGTATCCGAGCGATATCGCAGCTGCGCGAGCTTATTGAATTGGAATCAGTCGGGAGCTGATTTTTTCCTCTCTTTTTTCACGAGTGTCGCAGTTGGCCATTCGGACGTGGCAACGCGTACAAACGGCCAAACTGGACGAGGTGGAGAGTACGTCGCGGGTGGAAAAGCGTTATTGCAGTGGCCCGGCGAGTAGGGGGAGAAACGAGAGTTGGGAGCAGCCGCCGGTATACAGGGGTATCGCCGTCGTTCTCGTGGAAAAGGGACGTCATCGGCTTGCAGCATCGGCGAATCAGCTTATTCCCCCCTCGCTCGCCGCTTGATTTTTCGCTTTTTTTCCACGAGACACAAGCCAGGGGAGGGTCGCGCTGGCTGGATCGATATCGGGGTTCTCGCTCGGTACGTTCGATGCAACGCGTGCATACGTGTATATCTATCCTGCGGAGGAGTCGTGCAGCCGGGCTCGGGGGATGTGACGCGCGGCATCGCGCAACGCCCGATATCGATCGACCGAATTTCGATTGAGGTCAAACTCGCTCGGTCGGTCGGTCGCGCGCGCGCTCAGCCGTACACACACACACACACACACACACACACACACACACACACACACACACACACACACACACACACACACTCGAGCCGAACGTCGCGCGCGGAAAAACGGATGCGGGCTTTTGACGGGCGCAGGGCTTGCGGCAGCGATTTATTTTCGTTATCCACCGAGACCAGGGAAAAGGGGAAAAACCAAGCGGCCGCCGCCGCCGTAAGACGGATAAAAGCTTTTCGCGTGCCCGCCCGCTTGCTCGCTGCCGCAGGATGAGAGAATTATTTTAGGGGCAGCTGCTGGTGCTGCTACTGCCGCACGGGGCCGCTCGACCGAAATATCCCGGGCGCGTCCGAAAGCAGCAGCGCCCAGTGCCAGCCAGGGCCACGATGCGCGCAAGCGAGCATGACAGACTCCTGATACTCTCGCGCTCGCTCCTCCCAACCAAGTGACACTATTCTACGTTTTTTCCTTTTCCAATCTCCGAATACAGAATTACGACAAATTAATATCATCAATTGTTATTTGTTATTACTCTCTGGTGCTCTTAATATTACAACCCTGACAATTATACTTTTATGGGAATCTTACGGAGTCCACCCCAGGATTTTGATAAATTTTCAATCAATCAACGTTCGAATCGAGCCGAGAGCAACGACAAACCCTGTACTGCCGATCGGCCGATACGATTGCAAATACAATCTCATCGCTCGAATCTGGATCGGCGTAGAGGCAAACGGGCGCAAAAGTGGAGCGTGCGATTTGAATATAACGCAATTGTGCGTATGATGCATGAGTCGCCACCGCCGCCACCGCGACCCACCGGCGAATAATCGTGTGTGGATTCCACTGCTCGTCCGGTTTCGATTATATTTAATTCGAAAGCGAGCGACGATCGAGCTTGGAGCGATTCAAATCGCACGCGTCGAAATTTCACACTCGGAGGCTCCTCGATCGCCGCGTTAATTCCGCGTGTAGGGATAAAATGCCGCGCGGGGGTGTGGGGAGACGCCATGCCCGGCGTATCATACGTATAGCAGCCGCCGCGAGTCAAATTCAAAGGGAGCCAGAGGTGTTTTGTCCGGGGCGCGACATCAAAGCCCGCGTATGTACCATATACGCGCATACACACTCGGCCGCGTGTGCTCGCTCGGGGGAAAAAGCATTTGTCTTTGGCTGTCTGTCGCTTTTAATGCGCGCAAACGCGAGCCGAGTTGGAAACACGCTTTGGCGCGTCTGCTTTGCCGCGCGCGAGTGACAAAAACCCGACTCGAACGCGACTGTTGAACCGGGTGTGTGTGTGTGTGTGTATACGCGAAGCTCACAGGGGAGTGGCGCGCCAGGATATGCGCGCGTTTTTGCCGCCGCCATTCCAGCCCATCCACCGAGATCTAGTCACCACCACCACCCCCCACCCAATCGCCTCTTTTTTTTTCTTCTTCCTCGTTTGCGCTATATAGCGGAATCCCGTACGACTCGCGTCGGTATACGAGTTCTCGCGGCCACGTCGTGTATCCTCGGTTCAACGAGAAAAATCGACGGGCTCGATATTGGATGTACGTCGGGGGCGAGTGTGGTCGAACTGAAAACAACGAGCCCATCGCAATTCTCAGTCCACCCAACGCGCGGTGAAAAGAGTTTTATCCGTGATTGAAGCGCGTATATCTCGCAAACAATGTATAACAAAGTGTTGAGTACTTATTAAAGTATACTACCCGTATTGATATCCGACAACAACAAAAAATACGGCTAGACGAGCGATTGATGTATAAAAATGGAAAGGGGGATACGCGATTGACGCGTCGCGCGCGCACCGATAATGTCTCGATTTTTTCACTATCGCGTGATGCAACCGCAGGGACGTGTGATTACGGGAAAATTGAATGAAAAGTTCTATCAGCTCGTGCTTGTTTTCGGGCTTGTCAAAATGATCAAAACACGCTTATTCTCTTTCACTTTTTCGATTCGACGAGAATCCCAGGCGAAAATCCACCGCGACGTCATTGGTTCGCACGCGGTATAGATGCAACTCGTTGTGTGTATCCTGTGATTCTTGTCAAATGGGGTAAGCAAAAGAACACACGAGCGTCGAATATGCTCGATCAAAATTGGCCGCACGCAGCAACGAAACGTGTATACGATCATAGTTGGTCCAAATACCTCGATCAGATGAGAATAATTGATGTGATTCGTATTAGACGAATCGGACATGTGTACATGCGGCCGTGCGCGTCACGCATCGATCCGCATGTTGAATCAAGACGAATAGCTCGTGGGCGTACATCCGTAATTGCACTATGCGTATATTATGCTCGCGTGGTGTACACGAATACACCCCGCGCGGGCTACACTGGATGCGTATATGCTTCGTCCAATCGCGACGAGCTCTGTTGGCTTGGCAATCCTTACCTGCAACACAAGAGAGTAAAGAAAAAATTAATATACAGGCGTGAGTTTTAAAGCGAGTATATACAGGGGAAATAGAGGGTCGGCCAGGAGAAACAATCGCGCAGATATGAACGCGAAGGATAAGGCATATATAGGCGGTTATGGTATACGCGAGTCTCGCGCGCAGCTCGCTGCAGACAGAAAAAGGGAGAAGGCGACAAGTGTCTCTCCCGCTTGGCCATGTTTTTTGCTCGCCGCGAGCGAGCGCATGTGTGCGTGTGAGCGCGCGCTCGGGGCGACATGTGCACAGGTTATACCGCCAGGCCCGTTATCCACCAGCACACACACACACACGCGCGTTCGCGCGTATATAACGGAGGCGTATATCCGCGCGAGGTTGCAGTGGAAAACTCGGCAAAAGTCGGATGCTCTCGGGCGGACACTCGGGCGGCCGATTGCGGCGTTTATCCGCTACCACATCCGGGAGGGATGGCTCGAATTTATCCAGCGCTCCGCACGTGCCTCGCTGTTGGCCCGCGTATGTACATTGTGGCACACAGGGGCGAGAACTGATTGGTGGTTGTGCAAGTAATACATATACTCGACGCATCGGCCCCTCTCCCCATAAGATCGATATCGCTACCGCCGCTTCGAAATGTACACGAATACGTGCGCGTACTTCCAAAGGGATGAGTTGCGCGCGGCGTATACGCGATCCGCAACTCTCGGCGGATGCGTGTGTGTGTGTGTGTGTGCGTGTGTGCCACATATGCCGCGAACAAATTGAGCAAGCCGCCCGCGGACCCACTTGTACACGTCTCCCTCTCTCGCTGGCAACAGAGACGCAGAGAGAGAGAGGAGGGAGAAAGACGCCCAGGGATTACGGGATTTTTTTTCCACCCAATTATGCCGCGCGCGCGAGCCAACAACGAGAACGAGCCGTCGGTGGAGCCAGCTCGAGCGGGCTACACGTACGCGCGTATGTATAACGGTACGTCGGATTTTCGAGGGGGGCGATGCACACGCGCACGCCATCGATTCACACAATCATTTCACGTATAACCGGGGGGGAGGAGGCTCGTGGATTTTTCTCTTTTTTTTCGAGTCATCGACACAGGATCGAGCGAGCGAGCGGCCCCCCGACGACACACATCCACGTTATATATGTATGTATATATATATATAGATGCACAATGCGCTCGCGGCATTGTTTGGCTAGAGCGAATCGCACGCTCTGATAAGTATTTTGCAAGCGTCGAGCGCCGAGCGCCGAGCGAGAGAGAGAGAGGGAGGGAGGGAGAGCGTCATCGCGCGCTCAAACAACAAAGTCGACTGGCCGCGATTACGAGACTCGTTCCGCCGCCGAATAAATTTGAATATCGAGTTGGAGCGATAAGCGACACGCGCACCTACACACACGTGCGTGTGTGTGTGTAAGTAATTGTCGATATCAATGAGATTAGCCTCGTACTCCATGTTCGAGTGTACCTACACGTATATACGCGTAGTCCAATAAAGAGGTTGGAAACTTGGCACTTTCAAGTTACCGAGCTAAAATTTGGATATTCTGAATCCTTGAAAAATATTTGACAAGAGTCAATAAGAAAGCTGTGGTCAATTTTTTGCGTGGAGCGAAATATTCGCAAAACAGATGTTTTATTGAGAACCGTAAATCGGACCAGGCCCAAACTACCCTACAAATGTTTGGATTGAAATTTTACGTAGAATGAACCCATCGCCGAGCTCATGCAACAAATAGTTTTGCAATGAGAGCAATAATTCGATTTTCTGGCGTTTTTCCACTAGTTTAGTATGAGACACAACACACACAGTCATAGCCAGAGTAGCTCGTCAGTGTGGTGCATATGGGCGCATAAGCAAGCGAGTCGCTGCAGCGTCCGAACGGCCGTACCCTTCATAAAAAAAAAACTCATAAAAACGGGCCGCCGCGGCCGCGCCAGGCCACTGCTCGAGTCTACTCGAAAGCGGTGACGATTTTCTCGCCTGGTCGGATAATCGGCTAGTCGAACAGTTCAAGTGCGACACGAAACTTGTCATTTCTCTCAGTTTTTACTCATTTGTTCATTTACTTTTCTTCACATAGAAAAATGACGAGAGCTTTTTGATTCCCCATTTCTTTCGCTAAACGATGCTACGAATTATTTTTCGGAATATTCAATAGAAAAGGATCAATCTGTACAGAAATTGACTAATTGATCGCAATACTCGACCCGAAACTTGTCATTTCTCCCAATTTTTTATTATTTATTCATTTACTTTTGATGACATAGAAAAACTATAAGAGCTTTTTGATTCCCCATTTCTTTCTCTAAACGATGCTACGAATTATTTGTCAGAATATCCAATAGAAAAGGATTAATTCGTAGAGAAATCGACTAATCGATCGCCATACTTGCGACACGATACTATTAATTTATCCCAGTTTATTTAAAATTCATTCAATTTTGTTCTCATTCAAAAAAACTAGCAGATATTTTTCATCCCCTATTTGTATGTCTCGAAGATGCTTCGCATCACTTTTTAGAATGATGGTAGGAAGGGATTAATTCATACGGTAGATCAAAATTTCCAGGTAAAATGTCAGGTCAGATATGTATTATTAAAGGTAAATAAGTAAAGCCGAAACTCACCTAACGAAACTATCAAATACCTCCTCGAAGGATGTCGAGAGGAACCAATTTTTACCTGGTTTTATTACTTTATTGAGTGTATTGAATATCTCAGCTTCTATATTAGATAATTTGATGATTCTTTTCTTAATTCAATATAGCAAGTCGAAAGATGATTAAATATATAGGTTAAAGTACTGTTGAAATTATTGGTAACGATCTATATTTGAAAAATATAATAATGAATATTTGTAGAGCCGTTCAAATAATATTTTTCTATTTTTATTATAAAAATCTACGCCACGCTGACTGATACATGCAATAAAAATGTTTTTAAATCTATATTGATCAATAAATATATTTTGTGAAGGTTTTGAATGGGACAGCACAGTAAAATGCCTTGATAAGACGTTCATTAAGACGTTTATTTAACATTATGTCTACAAAATACATAAACTTAAATTCCAAATGCATATCTCTCAAATGTAATCCATTGTTGTTGTCTTACATTGTTAACAATTATTCATTAAAACCACGGAAACAGTAGCTAACAACTATTTAACTACTGTTTCCGTGGTTCAAATGAATAATTATTAACAATATAAGACAACAACAATGGATTACATTCAAGATATATGTATTTTGAATGATAAATAATTCTTAACTACTTAATTGTAAATGTAATGTTAAATAAACGTCATATCATAGAACATTTCACTGTGCTGTCCTATTCAAAACCTTTACAGACTATATTTCATGATCAATATAGATTGAAAAACATTTTAATTGCATGTATCAGTCAGCGTGGCGTAGATTTTTATGATAAAAATATAAAAATATTATTTGAACGGCTCTACAAATATTCATTATTATATTTTTCAAATATAGATCGTTACCAATAATTTCAACAGTACTTTAACCTATATATTTAATCATCTTTCGACTTGCTATATTGAATTAAAAAAAGAATCATCAAGTTATCTTATATAGAAGCCGAGATATTGTCGGGAAAAAATCAAACGTTCATTTTCATCCCGAGCGTTCGACTTTTCGTCGCTTCTTTTCTTCTCCCCTACCCCCTCCACTGACTCTGCACCGAGAGTGCTGCGTTTCAGTGATTTCCATCAACCTTCCGCTCGACTATTGAGTATCGAAAACATCACTCACGTATATAATGATTAATACTTAAGTAAAACAATGTTCAATCTACCAGAAACCGTTTCAATTGTTATTCTACTGCGTATACTTTTGCCGGAAAGGTACCTTAACTTTGAACCTCTATATCTCGGGATTTACTAATCAGATTTAAGTAAATGGAAACTCAATATAAGCGTATGTTTATCTTCTATCATATGCAACTTTTAAATTCCAAATAGATAGAAAAACCGCGTTGCAGTTGCATTTTTTTATAAGGTAATTTTTTCGAAAAATTTTAAAAAAATCATCAAGTGGTTAAAATTGATAAAATTGATATTTTCTCGTGGGGGATCAATAGGTAGTATCTATAAGAGTACGTAAAAAAATTTGCAAGTCTCGGAGACGTTTATGAAAGACTCAATTACAATTGCAACATTCAACAATATTTTGAAATTGGCTTAGGATTGTGCAAAAACTATCAGAGATATCGTGACGAAATTTTTTTTGTATTGTCATTACTGTATAAGGTACTCTAAATTAAATTGTCATAATCGTAGCTATGATTTGAAAACTTGAAGAAAAAATCGAAAAAATAGCTTGTTTTTAGAGGTAATTTTTTCGTTTATAACTATTTTGCAACAACAATAATCAAGATTAATGTTTCGGAATACTCAATCCTCATGCAAAATTTCATAAGGAAACTTTTTTTCCTCTTCCATTTTACTCTAGGATGGATAGTTTTTATACTATCTCAAAATTAAAAGAGAAAAATGCAAATTTTCGTAAAACAAATATGAAGTCATACTTTTCAGATTTCCGCACATGTCTCATTCGATTCAGAGTGATTTCCTTCCTATTCATTATTGTAAAAAGTGATGCAAAGCAAAATGATAAGTTTCGTATCGAAAGTGATGCGTTAGACTGGCCGATGATCCGACCAGGCAAGAAAATCGTCACCACTCTCGAGTAGGCTCGAGCGGTGGCCTGGCCGGCCCGGCGCGGCGGCCCGTTTTTATGAGTTTTTTTTTATGAAGGGTACGGCCGCTCGGACGCTGCAGTGACTCGCTTGCTAATGCGCCCATATGCACCACACTGACGAGCTACTCTGGCTATGACTGTGTGTGTTGTGTCTCATACTAAACTAGTGGAAAAACGCCAGAAAATCGAATTATTGCTCTCATTGCAAAACTATTTGTTGTATGAGCTCGGCGATGGGTTCATTCTACGTAAAATTTCAATCCAAAAATTGGTAGGGTAGTTTGGGCTTGGTCCGATTTACGGTTCTCAATAAAAAATCTGTTTTGCGAATATTTCGCTCCACGCAAAAAATTGACCACAGCTTTCTTATTGACTCTTGTCAAATATTTTTCAAGGATTCAGAATATCCAAATTTTAGCTCGGTAACTTGAAAGTGCCAAGTTTCCAACCTCTTTATTGGACTAGCGGGCAGCAGAGTTTGCGTGCGCGAGCGAGCGGATTAGCCGGGCCTCTCTCGGGTATTTGTGCGTGTGTAAGTGTATATGCAGATCGTAAATCAAGCGGGGAGCCGAGCCGACGCGCTCGGGATTAGCCCCTGTCGAGTGAGAGGCGCTATGCGTTATTTGCCCGGCCGATCGCACCCCTAAACACCGCCAGAGTGACGCAGATGCAGTCAGTCGGTCGGTCGGTCCGTCAGTCAGTCGCGCGAGCGCGCGAGCCAGCGGAAAATCACTGGCCCCTTTGCGCCGCTCACTCGGCGCGCAGGTACCCAACCCAACCCCACTCCCAAGCCGCGCGACCCTTTACTTTCATATTTACACGCCTCGTCCGGCCGATCTCACTCTTGCCCACCCGATTAACCATTTCAAAACTTCCATACTCCCTCTCATTACTCAATAAAAGTCGTATCCCCCGATGTTGTGCCTGTATATATATACGCGATACTACGAGTCTGCTCAACGTCGACGTCGTATACACACGCGAGACTCGGCCAAGTGGAAATAAACACGCGTGTCCCTATATACATTAGCGGGAATTGACGCGCCGACGATTCGTTTTAATTTCAAACTGTACATGTATACGGGGGGGTTGGCGTCGAGATTCTCGAGAACGCTCTACAACGCGACTCGAGTGAGCTTTTCTCTCTCCCAGTCGACACGTGTGCGCCCAGCTATAGCGAGGGCCTGTACGTGGGAGGGGAACTCGGCCGGGGGGGTAAAAAAGCCTCTGAGCGACGGCAACACACGCACACACACACACGTGTGGACCAAGCGAGGATATATTGGGTCGGACAAAGGAGCTGCAGAGGGAGCCGGGAGGGCGAAACACTCGGGCACCGGCCCTATACGTTGCGCGGCTCTGTATGTGTGGCAGGCAAATTCACCTCTCGAGCGGAGGGTCCGAAACATTTTTACACACGCGCAATATTCAGGAGGGATCGATCGCGTTTCGTCGTTGGCCGCGACGAGTTATGAAAACCCCACAGTTGCAAGTGGAGAGACTAGCGACAATTCGGCTTTATCAAAAGGTCTGGAAGGCTGAAAGATTAGCTACTTTTACGTTTTTTTTCTACTTTGTGGATGTGGATAAACATGTTCCAAGACGCATAAAAGCGTATTTTTTTATTTTAATTTAGATTGAAAAGTGGCACCAGATCGATCGAGCGAGCGTCCCTTTTTTTTTTTCATAAACGGCTAGCTGGTAATTTACAGATAGTATCTAGAACGAAGAAGAAAAAATAGTTTCTTAATCTGTACGAGTGAAAATATCGCGGTAACTTTTATGAGAGTAGACTTTAACGAGCATATATTTATTTTTGAAAATTTGGCTTGCGTCCATTTTTTCTCTATGCATGCAACAATCGGCTTCTAGAAATTGCCCACGGATAATGTAAACGTTCATCGATCGCAAAATGAAAATGTATCGAAGAAAATACAGTTTGAAATTCAAGCGAATTGGATGAAACGACGAGTCATCGCGACAGTGTTGAAAAATCCAGTTTCGAGCTAACGTTGAGACCATCAAGAATTCCTTCATGAGTTAGACTATAAAACTTGTCAAAAACATCTTCTATTTAAGAGGGTGACTGAATATTATTTCCCCGTACGATACACGCGTTTCAAGCGAACAACAAAAAAATTCAACCAACCCCTTAATTCGTACACGAATATTCTGGCCGCGTTTGCTCCTCGACGAGAAGGTTTTGCCAAGGTCTCGCGGGCCGTTTGTTTTCATCCACACAACCCAACTCATCCTCGTTCCCTATTTCTCATTCATAAACACGCGGATCGGTATGAGGGGACGACAGCATATCGAAGTTGAATTTCGCGCTCGCGCGGACGAGTAAATAAATGCGGACGAGCGGGAAAAATGTATATTCATACACTGCGGGCAAACGGATGGCGCACGTATGTATACGCGACACCGTATCTATGTAAACAAGTCGAATTGATCTGCAAATATTGAATAACACGCTGATTCATGAACGAACGGCCGATCGAGAGAGAGAGAGAGAGAGAGAGAGGTGACAAGTTGTATAGCACTTTAAAACCATTGGCGATTCAACTCGCGCGCGACACAAACAATTCGTTTCTCTGACTAATAAACTGGGAAATGGCTGTGGGTCCGAGGGATCACAATGAAACTTTGTATATATAGTTTGCGGCGAGCCAACACACAGCTCATACCTGCAACCGTTTAGCCTAATCCTCCGATCTGTCCGAGAGACATTACTATACTGACTATGAGTCATTGTTGTCATCTCGAGCAATAATATGATGTGTGGGTCTGAGTATACATGCGCTCGAGTGCATTATATGTGACTGACGGACAATATGCCAGTGGAAAATTATATTGCAAGCTTGTACAAGCAGTGTGGATCTGTAGGGGGTAGCTCCGACATTCTGGATATATGCGGAATCGTCTGTGCGCAGAGTCTAATGAATCGAAGTGATTCGAAAGCCTGGATGAGTTTGGAGGCGACTGTAATATACCCGGGGGCGAAGGGATAGACGTATGGTAGAAGGACTTGTCCAAACGCCTATACCATTTTTCATGTGGCATACCTTATAGAATACAACAATTGTTATTATTGTTGAAATTTAATTTTTCAATGTGTGTACAAATATGGCACACATGTGCTTAAAACATGAATCGCACCCCGCCCGTATTGGCTCTCGGAAAAACAGGAAAACACGAACCGATCAGTTTCGCACCAACCATTTATTCCTCCAAGATGAAGACAAAAAATTAACGAATCGATCCCCGTATCGAGTAAAGGGCGCAGGATGAGGTCGAAACACTGGCGAGACTCGGTGAGTGTGTGCGTGGAGGAGGATGAGGAGGAGGAACCATAACGCACATACAGCCGAGCTGTTATCGCGATGCTCCAGCCCACGCGGTATTTTGCGTGCGCTCGTGCAGCCCGCCGCGCGGTGTACATATAGTGGGCGCGCACTCGCCCATACGCCGCTGCATGTATATACGTACATACACGTAGCATCGGCATAAAGGTAAACGCGCTTTGACGCCCGAGTCACGTCGGGCTTTTGAGAGCCGCACGCGTATACGTATACGTATCGCGCGTTGCACAATCGCGCGGCCCCGCTGCTGCAGTTGCCCCACACACTGCTGCAGCAGCAGACGCATGTATTCGTCCTCTTTGGCGCTTTCTCCCCGCGACGCCCGTCCTTGTGCCCCTACACTCCTAGACTCCTTCCTCCTTGTAGTTTTATTTCCCTCCGTATATATACGTCCCTCGTGGCTCGCGCAGCTTCCGATCGCTCCGGAGTCGGAGGAAGAGGGGGAGGAGCACAGGATACGCGAGCGAAACAGCGATAGGACACGTCGCGCAATTCACGTTACACAGCCGCACGTGTGTGCTCTTTCTCTCGCAGCAGCAGCGGCAGTAGCGTGTTATTGTCGAATTAGCGCGAGCGGCAGGCTCGAGCCGCCAACGCACGTGGGGTGGGGGAGCAGGAGCGATAAAAAGCCCAGCGCGGCTCGACTCCGATTCTGCGAGGCATGTGAGCAGCCAATGTTGGTGCGCGCGCAGCTCGACAGCTTATCGCGCGACTGCGAGCTTATCGCGGCTGCACTCCGCACCGGCACTGTACGCGCTCCAACTGCACATACACACGTATACGGACTCACCCTGTGCGCGCGATAGAAGATTCCAAACCGCTGGAAGACGAGGGAAAAACACACATCGCGAATTGGTAATATTGGTATGTATGCGGGGAGGGCCGGCCGCGGCTGCGCGACTCTACGGGATGCTCAACAGGTATATACGATCGAGCACTCGGTTGATCGTCGATATTCCATTCGATTAACCCGACAACGGCATGATTATGTAAGCAGATTGTGTCGTCGCGCCTGGCGGGAAACACTCTAGCGCGTCGCCGCACCGCCGCACCGCCACTCGCAAACACGATCCTTCTCTTACAATTGCGTAAGCCCGCGTATACCGTGCGCGTCACTTGAAACTGGACATATATCCCTACCGTGTTAATTTTTTTCGCATAGATTTTAGATGGAGGGTTTATGGGAGGGGTCTTACCTCTCGGCACCCCAGAGAGCCGAGTACGACCCTCACTGCACCGAGCCCAAGACCTTTTTTTATTGCTTTAGAGCATCAAAGTCAAAAAGTGCTAAAATACTGCAATCTCAATTTTTTTAATTGATTGATCAGTGATTCTTTGTCCTGATCAAAGCGAATTTTGAACGGTGAAAATCGGACAATATTTGCGCATTTTGACCGATTTGAACCACCAGCTTTCCAATTCTCGCACTGCGGGTTTACTACATGTAATTGACTAATATTACAATGATTTACCTAACCTTATCTCAAGCTTCCTAATACAGTTAATACTGAAAATTAAACTGAAAGTAATCGACTTTGATAGGGCAAAATCGAAAATTAAAAATTAAAAAATAGCCTGTTTTTTACATATTTTTTCTTGATAAATTCTTCAATATTCTTAAATAGATGTCGGTATCCATGAGTTATTACAACATGTTTAAAGAAAAAATTTGTTAAACACGGGCAATTTTTGAATCTCAATTATTCGATTTTGATCGATCAAAGTCGATCACTTTTGAATTAGAAAAATCTACCGAATAATTTTGTTGGTAATCTCATTACTTGTGAATGTCAGGATCTTTACATTGACTTTCGATGCTTAACCGCGACTATTGACGAATTTATCAAGAAAAATATGTAAAAAACAGGCTATTTTTTAATTTTCAATTTTCGATTTTGCCCTATCAAAGTCGATTACTTTCAGTTGAATTTTCAGTAGTAACTGTATTAGGGAGCTTGAGATAGGGTTAGGTAAATCATAGTAATATTAGTCGATTACATGTAATACGAGAAGTGGAAAGCTGGTGGTTCAAATCAGTCAAAATGCGCAAATATTGTCCGATTTTCACCGTTCAAAATTCGCTTTGATCAGGACAAGGAATCACTGATCAATCAATTAAAAAAATTGAGGTTGCAGTATTTTAGCACTTTTTGACTTTGATGCGCTAAAGCAATAAAAAAAGGTCTTGGGCTCGGTGCAGTGAGGGTCGTACTCGGCTCTCTGGGGTGCCGAGAGGTAAGACCCCTCTCATAAACCCTCCATCTAAAATCTATGCGAAAAAAATTAACACGGTAGGGATATATGTCCAGTTTCAAGTGACGCGCACGGTATACGCGCACGCGTGTGTGTGCGGCGCTCGCTCGAAATCACCCCGCACGTATACAAATACAAGTATACTTGGCATCGCGAGCGCGCGCACGCATCAATTAACAATTCGAATGAGCCGCGCACTCTCGTCGGATCCTTACAGCGAAAAAAAACCTGCGTTGCCCCAAGATCGGATCGAGCCGCGCTGCTCCTTTTCAACAGTTTGTACAGTGGAAAAACAGTGTGCAGACAGTGGAAAATCTTTTTCATCCTATTTTCAAAGCTACGCGGAACTATCGAGCGATGACGTGCTGCACACTGAAAACCCCACTGCGCTTCCGCATTCAATCTTGTATCTTTTCACCCACAGCAGCGAGAGTATCTCGCCCCCGAAAGGGAACGAGACGAGGATTTTCTCCGTCTGTCGGCAGCTTTGGAATGTGTCTCGATATCCGCGGCGCACATCTACGCGCAACGACTTTCCGAGCTCCGAGATACGCAATTTCCGAACGAAAAAGGAAAAATACAACGCTGCACGAAAGAAGAGCCCATATCGTCGTCGCTCCCGATTGCTCTCCTCTCTCTCTCTCTCTTGCTACTGTGTCACTCATCCCGCTCTTGATCCTCGAGCTGCGCCGCGCCGCGCGCGGCTGGTTTGCGGCTCGCGAAACCCCGCGGTGGCATCATCGAGCCGTGATTGACAATTGTGAAATCGATACGCGCCCGCCCGTGTGTGTGTGTGTGTGCCAATCAGCCCGCGATATACGTCGCTTCTGCCCCCCACCCCATCCCCACTACACACATACACTGATTCTATAGCGCACGGATCGACGGGTCGCGCACGAGAGCTTTTCATTCGTTCCGCCAGCGAGACCCTGATTTTTTTTTCGTTTCTTTTCCTCTTTACTTTTCCAAGCAGCCTGATTGAATTTTCCCGCGCCGACTCGCGACACTGCAGCGCTGCTGCCGCGTTCGGTGTGTATGTGTATACGCGTCACGCGCTTGCGCTCGTATCTTGCGCCGAGCTACGTCTGATTCATTCGCCAGCCGAAGAAAACGTGTTTGTTATTTGTCCCGCGCGCAGCTCCTCTCAACTCGACAACCAGCCATCCTCTCCCGACTGACTCACGTCTACACACAGCATATATATCCTATAATACGCGCTTCCTCGTTCTCGAGAGCCTCGTTCTCTTGTCGCGGCTTTTCGAAATCCAAATTTCTCGTTGGCGCTTGGGACTACGAGGGGAGCACAGCCGCGGGGAATACAATTAGCGCGTTACTCCCGTTCGTGAATCATGGCTCGAACTCGATCGTGTGCGTGCGCGTGTGTGTATATAGGTATACCGGGCGGCGCGCGAGGACGTACGACCCGTGACCCACATATATAAGAGCCAATCGACGCGCCCCGACTGCAAGACACGCAGCCGCGAGCGACCGAGCGAGCATGCCGCACTATATATATCATAATACACAACGCGCGCGCGAGTCTAACCGAGTGAGAAAAGGAGCAATAGTCGAGAGTGTCGCATGGCTGATTGTCGCCCTGACTAATACACCACTACCCGCATGCGACACATGAATCCACGTAGCTCGATTTTTCCCGCAGTTGTGTGCGTATATATACGGGACTGCTCGCTCGAGAGATTATGATGGGGCTTTTGCCGGCGCGTGCCTCCAGCTCTCCAATTTTTCGTATGTAAAAACACTCGCGAGCCTTTTTTTTCATGGCCATGGCAGAGTATATACACTTGGAAATTTCGCGAGGCGCGAGAGGGAGACTTGTTTGTCCAAACTGACCTGCGCAACAGTTGGTCAGCGATCTTTCGGGAGCCTGTGTGTGTGTCGAAGTACACACGTGTAACGGTGCGTAATACAGCTCGGCGAGGATGACGAGTGCAGTTTTAAACGAGGCGCCGATTTGAATATAGCAATTGGCGAGGTGTTACAAAAGCCGCGCGTCCGCTGCGCGGACAAAGCCGATCGCGCGACGTAACGCGTTTCGAAAACCGGGGGGAACAGTGACAGACAGACAGAGAGTGAGAGAGTGAAAAAAAGAAAATAGCCGCGCGCGGAACAATGACGATGATTATATCCAGGCCTCTGGGGGAAAGGGGCACGTAACGGGTGGAATCACGGGGGCGGCTCGGTTCACACGCGGAAAACCCGCATGCGACCCCCCCGGGAATTGGGCAGCCGTCCTCTCACCCACGGTCAAGTGCGACCCGCGAGCGTGTGATAACCCGGCGAATGCAAATGCGAACGGGGGAGAAGGGAGTAAATCACGATCGGAGAAAACGTACACGTACGTTGACCCACATACGCCACGGGCCCAATGCACGGGGTAGGTAGGTAGGTAGGTGGGGGAGGAGAGGAAAGAGCAGAGACGTAGGGGGCCGACAAAAACAAAATCCCTCGTTATTATACGGCGGCGGCCGATATATATCTCCTTCGACCGCAGGAAGCGGCCGCGCATGTAAATTCAGCCGCGCGCGCGAGGGAGAATGAGGATGGCGATGATGACCGGGGGACGACGGAAATAGCCAGTGCGTGTGTGTGTGTGCGAGCGCGCGAGCGTGTGGCCGCGCGCTGACGAGAGAACGAGAAAACGCAACGCCGGATCACTGCCCACAATTTCGACATTTCGTCCAGTCTCTCTCTCGCGGTAGATTTTTATCTCGGCTCGGAATATGCCCTTCCGCGCGCGCGATACACCACGTGCCGCGCTTGCCACGTCCAACCCACACACACACATACACGTTCAATCGGGGCTGCGTAAATTGGTCGCGCTACCGGCAGTGAAAATCAACCGAGCCGAGTTTGACGGGGGGAATATTTGAAAAATAGTCGGGCGCGGAGCAGTTGGCTTATCGCTCCACCGCAATGATTCCAGCCCGCAAGTATTATACCGAGCTCGAGCACACACACACACACGCACACACACACACGAGTCGCCAAGTCATTTGGTGTGGCGCGAGCACAAAAAGTGTGCTCGCTGACAATGGATATGTAGCTTGAGCGAGTGAGCGAGCGTTAAACATATTCAAATGAAAGCCTTGGCCGCGGCTGATTAATTTCTTTCCCTGAATTTACACAGCTTGGGGAAAAGGAAGGAGACGGGGAAAAAAGAACGAGGCGAGCGATTGATAATGCTGCTCTGCGCGCGAGGCTCCGAATTAAAAAGCTTATTCACGCGCACGTCGAAAAATTTCCAGCTTGCTCGCCGCGTCGGTCGGTCGGTCGGTCGGTCGAGCGCGTGTGGCAAATATATATATACGAGTATATATACGAGTCCTAATTGAAGAGTGGAACCCTCGCTTCGAGCTGCGGGTTCAAGATAACGCTCGTCGGCTTTTATCTCGGTCTACGAGCTGCTGCTGCTGCTGCTGCTGGCTGTTTCTCCGCGCGCGCTACACACACCAAACCGGCAAACTTCTCTCTCTCTCTCTCTCTCTGTCCCTCTCTTTCGTGCCGATTTAACGCTGCGCGAGAGGGGCAGAAGTGGTGGCGCATTACGTTGGCGAATGAAACGTGTTGGGTGGTGTGTACGAACGATCGGGGCCGATCGGTATTCCGCAGTTTGCATCGGTACACACACATACACACAATCGATATCGAGCGCCACGTCACGAGGCGGGGCTGCTTGTTCGCGAATGTAGATCCACAGTGTCCTCCCTATAGTCTCGAGCCTCGAGGATCCGCGTGCGAGGGCCAAAAAAAATACTTCTAAATACGAGGGACGATGCGAAAAACAAGCGCATACATATATTGGAGACAGCGCAATATGGTAGGACGAGGGAAAGAGCTCGAGGTGCGCGCGGGGTGGGGGCGTCGCGGCCGAGAGAACCCGAGAGAGCCGAGGATGCGCGCGCAATCGCATGGTACGTACTCGCGCGGTGGATTTGAATCGCGGGACTGCTCGTCGCGGGGGCTGCGACATCCAGACGGCGTGAATAACACCCGGGTGTGTGTGTGTGGCCGCAGTGTACATACATGGATGCGCGTTTGACGCGAGCGCCGTATACACACACACACACACACACACGTGTTAGAATGGCCGGTCGCAGGTGGCGCAGGTGCAGCCCACCTGTTACGGTGCGCCAGCTCGCGCGCGCGCGGCATTTAAACCTCCCGGGCAGCCGACGGTGTGAGTATTTATCCCCGCGAGATGAGCAGCCCGCGAATGGCTTGACACACCAGGTACATGTGTATAGGTATGTACATACACACACACGTGCTGGTTGGCGTTGGCGAGCGCCTGCGGTGCAGTGTGTCGTAGGCGTGAATATATGTGTGAGCGAAGGACACGTCGCTGCGCGCACACCTATACACAGACACACACGAGCGCGCGCGAGCAACGGTGGGGCAGAGGAGCCGGCAACTCGGCGCGCCGGAGAGGATTTACGCAACCCTCTTCGGGCCGACGACGTGTTTTTCGACTAACGTACGAATGTATGCATGTAAAAGCAGCGATTCTCGAGGCTGGACGAGCGCGTGTCGCGAGGTCCAATGTATAGAACGCGTTCAGGTCGACACAGCTGGGGAACGGCTGAAGATCGGCTGCGGTGGAAACTCGATGCGACGGGGGGGCGGAAACGATTGCGAACGCACACATACCGCATACACCCACGCTCGAGGCTCCCGAGAGCACTCCAAAACACAAACACATCTACACGCACAACAACGGCAGGAGCCGGCCAACTTGCATAACAATTTGACGCGGGATGAAATCGGCCGATTTGGTGGGGGAGGGGGGCGAGACGGTAGGCGCCTCCCTCGATCAGATAGCGCGCGCGGAGGAGCAAACTGGAAATAACCGCACGTCCACGGGCATACGAGCGCGAGGATACGAGCCGCAGTTGGGCGGAACGAATCGGTCCGCGAACGAGGGGGCGAAGAGGACCGATAGAGAAAAGAACGAGTGTGTGAGGGTATACGCGTATGAATCGGGGGTTTCCGCGGAAACTTTCCACTGCCCCTTGCCCACTGCTCTTACCCACTGCTGTGCGGGTGGACGGGTGGATTTAGGAGGTGCAGCAACCAGGGGGTTGTTTTTGCTGGACGAAGGGGTGATTGAGTAAACGCACCTTGGTGGGTGGGTGGGTGGTGGCGCGGGGCTGGCACAATATCACCGCTGGCTGGTGCGCTGGCTCGTGCTGGCGACACGCGGCAACACTGTATTACTGCTGGCTGGCTGGCTGGCTGGCGCTCACTCCTCGCGGGTTGGTCTCTCTCTCTCTCTTTCTGTTGGGTGGCGCGCTGGCTGGCGGCCGCCGCTCCACACACTGCACGCACTAGCGCGCGGCGCGTCACCGAGCACCGACGACGACGACGACGACGACGACGACGACGACGCCGACGACAGTATATATCCTATATTAACACTACTGCTGCAGCGCCGAGCTGCTGCTGCTGACTGCGCTCCGAGTCGCCGAGCGACACGCGCTCGAGCCCCGAGGCCCCCGAGCAGGCGAGAGCTTCCCTCGTGCGCGCGCACCCACCACTCCCCCACCAGCCGCCGCCAGCCGTGTCCTCTATCTCTCCGCGCGCGCGAGCCAGCGGGTCTCTCTGCTCGGGCTACTCGCGCTGCGTGCCCGATCCCTCTCGCCCGAGCCTCTACCTCGACTCGCGACACACACACACACACACAGCCGAGTCCAGCCGAGCACGTGCGATCCTCCGTCTCGGTCCGTCTCGGGGGGGACGTGTGGGCGTAAATGTGTGTCGCGCAACCCACGAGCCAACTCGCCTACGCTCGCTCGCACGGCGAGCTGTTTTCGCTGCGTCTCTCTCTCGCCAACCAGCCAGCTACAACCAGCCCCCTGCAACCGAGAGCGACAAATACAATCGAGCGGCCGGGCGGCCTGTTCTGTTACTACTTAGAATTGTACTCGCGGTGCAGTGCATGCGCGTAGCAACCGCGCGAGCGAGCGAGCGAACGAGCGAGCCCCTGTTTATCGCGCCTTATCCGGCCGCTCCGCAGTCCGCGCCTGCAGAGCAGCCGCGAGCGCGCGAGCCAACGGAGAAGCAGCCCCCACCCCCCACCCCTCCCTCGCACTCACAGCTCACTCACTCACACACACCTATAAGCGACTCGCTGCTCGCGTGCGTATATATTGCGAAACACATCCGCGCAACTCGGCCCAACACTCGGGAGAGGGAGCCAGCTCGAGTCTGCCGCTGCTCGAGTGTCCAACGGAGCACACCCTCCGTTGGACAACCAAATGCGCAGCCGAGATTGATAAGACCAACAGCCCCACCGTTTATACACGACTGTTTGGCGCCCGATATACTTCCCATATCTGTCTCTCGTCTCTCACCCCCTCCCAGTACGTGTATATCCAGCTCCTTCACACCCAACGCGTCTTCTCCTTCGACATATATATCAGCTACAACCTTCCAACAACTCTTATCTTTCCTCACCGATTCGCCTATTACTTTTTTCTGTCCAACCAACGGTTTATTTAGCAGTAACCGCGCGTTCTCAACTGGATTAACTAAACGCATATGTTACCTATCATATCCCATTACTATTCCATCAACACACGCTTAATCCTTCCTCGTCCAGACTTCATACACTGCACATATAATGCAACAACGCGTACTCTGCGTTCCATCTCACGCCCATCACACACCACAAATTTATCAATCTTTCGATATAGATAAAAATACATATCAATTCACTCAGCTGTGTGGCATTTTTAACATCCACCCAAGAAACGTCCGTTTGATTCATTCTACCCCATTTATTTTCATTTCTTTTTTTTTCATTTTTTTTTTTCAATGAATCTTCACCAGTCCCTGCGCGACCAATCAATCATATTAATTCGCTTGATAGCATATACATTATTTCAATAATACAATTCATGCTACATTTCAAAGAAGCGCTCGCCTATCCATTGTTAGCTCCACAACTGTTTATTGATTAAAGCCGTTTCTGTTGGAAATCAATCCCATCTTATTGACACCGTCGTGTAGCTGTTTCAATGTCAGCAACTCGTACAAGTATCTTCAACACGTGTTTTATTTGGGAATTGAAAGCATACCTGCTTGACGAAAAATTCTTTCGTGTCCAAAAAAGTATCTTCTGAGCCAAAACAAAATCGATTTTCGGAAAATTTTAGTGTTGCCTCTCAGGGCCGCTTTTAAAATTTTTTGTTTCAAGATGCCTGTGAGCAGTTTGTTCAGATTCTTAGTCTTTTGCTTATAAATGTAAAAAGCTAGTTCCGAAGTATGAACAATTATTATCGAATATTTCGATTATATTGTAACATTTTTGTCATCGCATCAGAGAAGTCGTTGATGCCGGAAAAGAAACTCTATTTTTCAAGTCATCTGAAAAAATGACCACTGGTATATTAATGAAAAGTTTATCAAGAATAATATATGAACGTTGTATTGCTGAAATGGAAAAGCAATTTCTAGAAAAGGAATCAACTCCATTTTTTATATGTCTCACCTTAGAGGGAAGTGTTGTAAAGTATTCTTTTATAAGATTCTTGTAAAAGAATACTTTATAACACTTCTCTTCTTTTATAATATCCATACGTGTTTCATTTGAATGAAAAAAAAACTTGTAAAACTATGCTGACGTACTATTAGAAAAATTCTGCTTCGTAATGTCTTGATCGTTCACCAATAAATGAATCGTTGAATTGTTATTAAATATATTACAACAGTATATATTTGGACCGTAACTGGGGTGCGCGCACGAGTGAAGACGCGGGTGGAGGTATCATTGCAAGCGATTGAGGTGGGTCGGGTGGAACAACACTCGGTAGATACACTCGGATGATTCGATTTGAAATCAGTTAGGAGAGAGGTGAGAGACACGTGCGCGGCCGAGTCGAGTATATATCAGAGCGGTATGGAGGAGCGCGCGGCAGGGGAGGAGAGCTGCATTACATGGGAAAGAGTCGGCTCGGTATGCGGGGGCCCGGGGCTAACTCACCCCTCTGCTCGACGGTCCGAGAATAAGCTGCGGCGCAGGAGAACGCGACGGGGGAATAAGACGAAGAAGACGGGGAAGAAGAAGAAGAAGAAGACGGGGAGAAGAAGGAGGAGAAGGAGACGGTTGTGTTTCTCACGGTGTTGGCTGCACCTGCCCCGCGCTCGCCCCTCCCAACCCCTCAACCCCTTACACTTTCTTGGCCCACGCTTCTCTCGCCCTTTGTCCCGCGGCTGCACCGGCCGCCAGCGGCAACCCTCCTGCACAGCTGGCAGATGCCCGACACCCATCATATCTACCCGCTGTCTTGTTCAACTGCACTTGTTCTACTTGCAGTACAAAGCCGTTTCGGCGCGGTTATTTCGCGCAATATCTCATCCAAACTGTCCCGTGTTTATTTTCCACCCTCCCATTCCCAACGTCCTACAACCCCTTGATATCGACACATACACGCGATTCCACTTCTGAAAGCAACAATTCATCGGCCTAACGTTTATATTTGTCGTTGAACGAGCGGCCGAACTTTTTAATTCGCCCGCTCTCTAATTTTTCTATACCCATCCGCGCATATACCTATACAGGGTAGCTCTCTAAATTTTAAATAAGTAAAATTTCATCAATTTTCAAGTGAATATTTGCTATTGTTCACATCACTCGTGCAATTTCTACCCATATGAATCGTAGTTTTTTTTTACTATTCCAACTGACTCGGAGAGTGGAATACGAATGAGGGAAGAATAAACGTGTGCTCGCACAGTCAATTCGATCGGTGCAATTCTCACCGAGTCGGCGTCACGAGGTATACGTATATTGTACGAGTTTTTGCGACTCGTGTCAGCGCGTGACAAGATATTAGTTTGGTTCTGCCCGGTGTCGAGCGAGTTGTTGAAATTTCGACCCAAAATCAAGGCCGTTCGTATAACAATCGATCGAGTTTCAACAATAATTGCTGACTCGGCTTATATACACATCGCTGCAGAAGCCGAGTCGATGGTGAAAGACGATTTCGCGCTGGATCGAGGCAAAAATGAATCGACCCACGTGTCGCGCATCGGGGTGGATCAAGTATATGCATATATAGATTGTCGTGCGCGCGCGAGTGATCGACGCTGGTATATACAAAGGGAAACTGTACGAGCCGGAGCGGCCACCTACGCTCGGCGGAGCGGGAGGGGGAGAGGGACAAAAGGAGAAAGGAAGAAGCGGCGTGTCTGGGGCCCGGTTGAAAAAGTCGCGGGGAGTTTTGTTAATAGTCGGGTAGAAGCAGCAGAGAGGAGGGCGAACGAGAGAAGAGAGAGGCAGAGAGAGGCTGTACTGCCTCGCGTGCTTGCACGCACTCTATATACGTATACACACGGGCAGCCCTCGCTCGGCTGCAGACATCCCTCTTGTTGCCCCTCGGCGAGCGGCCGCCTCTCTCTCTCTCTCTCTCTCTCTCTCTCTCTCTCTCTCTCGCCTTCCCGTGCCACCCTACCATACCAGCTCCGACCTCCTCCTCCTCCTCCTCCTCTTCGTCTTCTTTTTCTCCGCAGCCAACAACCCAGGCGCATCTCCTCTCTCCCTCTTAAAATTTCAGCCTGTTAAGATTCGCTCGAGCTCGCAGCGGCGGGTAACTCTTATGTATCCCTTGGCTCGCGCTCCGTTTTTATCTTGTTTCTGTCCAGCCGTCCCGTCCGTCCTCTCAATCGGCCATCCTTCGATCCACAGCTTTTTTTCCTCTCCTTCCGACCACTCGTATATATGCGCTTACGCGAGCCCCTTGACAATTAGACTATTTCACGCGATGATAATTCCATCCCCAACGAGCCACAGCTTTGCAGCACCCCGGGGAGGTGGGGCGCGCCGGTTCAAAATATACGCGCGAGTGAGAGCTCGTTCGTTCCTCCCGTTTCCTCCCTCTCGGCAGACGGCGGCGTGCTCGCGCACACCCACTCGAGCTAGTCTGGCGATTTTGCGCACGAGCCAGTGCGTTGCTCCGCCAAGCTGAGCTGATACGTAGCTGCTCGCCCACACGGAAAACCCTGTGTACCCTGTGTGTAAGCCCCCGACGGCTCCCAAAAGCTACACACACACACACACAGCAACGCCTTCAAACAATCCCAAGCTTGTGCGCGAGCGACCCCGCCTCCTTTATCCTCGTATTATCCGCATCCGCTCCAATTTCCAACCCTCGTGCGCTACCGACTGATACGTGCACTAACGCTTGCTATCGTTTTTACTCGGCTTCTCCCAAGTGCAGTGTGTTAACGTCAAAATCACATTGTTACTGCGCACCAAAAATAATATACTCTCGCTTGAAAGCTGACAGTGAAAAATTACCCTGATAATAAATGGGGGATGAATTATTGACCGGAACTGTATAGTTATATGTTTCATGCGATCAAAAACCATTTTCACTTTGGTTCGCCATCAGCGCGAATTTTCAAAGCGAATTTTATGTATTAATTGTTGCTAATTATAAATTCATGAGATTCGTTCTACAAGTAAAAAGTATTATTACATTATAAAATCAATAGCTATACTCAAGACACAAGATACTAGGAACAATATACTCATTTCATTACTCAACTTGAATACGAAAGAATCTGGATGACATTCATATGACTTAGTGACGTTTAATGTGCAATTATTGTACAATTCACTATAATTATATAATGAGTAAGCTGATAAATCTTAGTAAAGTTTACAATAATTTACATACTAGAGAATATTATCAACTTTGATCATGGGTGATTGAAAGTTTTACCGCAGGGGATAGAGTAGTCTGATTTATAAAATATAGAATAACAATCACTATATTTTTCTCTACGATGTTGATAAAGTAAATTTTCATGATCGAATTTTTCTAGGAGTGATCGTGTTATAAATTTCACATTTTCATGTGTCCAATATTGCATCGCCTCGAGTCTCACACAAACATGGGTATATACTTATGTTGGAAAGTATACAGCCCAATTGTTTGGGTTATGCATCGACGCTCGGCTTACCAATCACATCTTCCTTCAGACTTTGTAAAAATTGCTACTTTTTATAGTTTTTGGCTTATTCCAAGACACTTACTCTGGAGAAGCAACGCATACACTTGGCTACCGTGGCCAATTCGAACATTGCTAAATTTTCTCACGCGAGACTGAGCGGATGCAGCTCAGCAATTTCATCCCCGGGACTCTCGACGCACTGGCAATTTGTTTCGAAAGAAAATTTATTAGGGTTGGGGGTTGGAGGGGGGTGGGGAGAAGACGAGTAGAAAATGAAAAGAGAAAAGCCGAGTCCTGTCGTGGAATGAAAATCGAAGTGGACGAGAAGCCGTGGAGCGCACCCCGGGTTACGCGCGCGCAGGCTCCAAAAATAATTCACCCACCCTCCTCCTCCTCCTCCTCCTCCTGCTCCACCGAGCCAAAATCCACATGGCTCTCGGGAGAGAGGTAGAGAGAGAGAGAGATCGCTAAAAACAACCCACGTGCAGCGTGTCTCCCTGTCGACTTGTCCGCGGCACGTGTGTGTTGCGCGAGAGACGCGGCCGAGACGCTTTTCCCGCGGCTCGCGAGCTCCAAGGCCGCGGCGTTGCTCAACGAGCGGACGTGCGAGAGTCGCGCGCGGCCACAGGTGCCTGCCTTATCGGTTCCCTACCCCACCCCCCTGCTCCACACGTGAAACCGACGTTTTTTCATTTCCACCGAGTAGCCACGCGATTGCCACGTGATAATACAAAGGAGGAGACAGCGAGGACGAGTATGTATGTCCGCGGAGCAACGCACGACATGAGCATTGGAAATTTGGGCGCGGAGTGTAGCAGGAGTTGCAACGCGTCGGGTCTATTACGGCACGAGTGTGTGTGTGTTGGTGCAGCAGCGCGCCGAGAGCCTCGCTCTCGGCGATAAATCGCCAAGCGCGAGAGAGCCACCTTGACACGTTTCGCGAGCCGCGGCCGCGCCGCCGTCGTCTCTCTCTCTCTCTCTCTCAATCTCGGACTCTCACGGTATATAGCAACGACAAATGCAGCGCACCGTTAACCCTCCGCTACGAGACGATTTGACGCCCGCGCGTTTCGACGCCCAGTTTCGTTTTTGTAATCGTGTGTGTGCCCTCCCAGCTCAGCGACAGTGTATACCCTCGATTACGCGCCCATAAAACTAAACTCTTCCTCTCAACGGCTCGGCCGAACAGTTATTTTCTTTCGATTTCTCTTTTACAGGCTAGTTCAACGCGCGTAATATACTCGACAATGATACACTCGGTCGCCCCTCTCTCGAGTGGCCATATTTTTCAATCATTTTCACGCGTAATTTTCCGTCATTTTCCGTCATTTCCCGTCGACGGTTTGGGCATCGATCGAATATCGAAACGTTGGAAACGCGATTGGTCGATATACTTAGTTTGGCTGGAGCGGCCAGCCACCCATCGGGTGCGGGGCAAATCGCCAGCACAATCGGCTCTCTTAATCTGTAAGGTGCGTACACGTGCAGCGCGCAGCTCGAGATTAGTGCGCTTTGGTCGCGGCGTAATTATGTATATACACGTGTGGATGTCTGTGTGCGAGCGCGCAGGAAAACGCGGGTGAATCATCGCTCGGTCGCTGCAGCTATACGTAACAATCGCCGCTGACCAACACTACAAGCGCTCCGCAAAGGAAGCGATGTACACGTGTATGTGTGTGTGTGTATGAGTGTGAGTGTAGAGGCTCGCGCGGGGCTTTTAAAACATCCCGCGCGACGATTTTCCTCGTGTGCTGCGCAGCTCGTCGCGTTGCACAGTTGCGTAACACACCTCGATCCCTCTGCCCCACCTCGAGCCCCTCTTACGCTGCGATTATTCTCGCTGGGTGTGACAATGACTGATGACTTTTTGTATATCACACACACACACACACACACACACACACACACACAGACCGCTGCGCACGGGTGTGCGTGAGCGCGCTTGAGACACCGCGAGCAAGCGAGCTTCGATTCAATCCGCGATCTTAACCTCAATACATCCAGTAGGATATGTCGAGGGAGACAGAGAGATAGAGAGAGAGAGCGAGAGCGAAGCGAGTTTTGACGAATCTATGTATTCGTTTCATTGTCTCGGCACGACAGATAAACCACACGAATTCCACATCAAATGTCTCGAGTCTCACACCAGAGAGGAGCTGATTCTGCACTTGGGATTCGGGCGGGCCCCCAGTAAATTCGAACAAAACTTTTGCAGCTGCAATTTTTTTGATCCAGCCAGTTATATAGCTAATGTTTTGTTTGCCCAAGTATATTAACCACTCGATCATTACTCATTTTATATCTATGGATATATATATACATGTGAAATCAGTCATAGATGTACATTCCTGCAGTTAGGCACGTACCCCGTGGTAGCAGTAGCCTTCGGGCACAAAAAAAACGACATATACGTTGCGTAAAAACACGACAGTATCTTTGCAGAGAATGGGAAATCGAATCGCTTCGGCTGCTCCGAATGACTGATGCATATTTATATATGAACAAGTACAAGCCATAGTTCACGAAAGGTTTCAGGATGATCGGAGCGACCAAAATCACAAGTATTTTTTTATACTTCAGTTGGACAACTTTGGAAAATGTTTATCGGATAATTCGAATGAAATTCGTGGATTCTGTGCTCCAAGACGATAATCATTGAATATATGGGATGACGGACGAGCGAACGACTGATCCACCTCGACGCGGAAAACCTAACGTCTGCAGTATTGAGGATTCGTTGTACGAGTGAGAGCACAACAAATGTTTGGTTACAAATATACGGATATTGTGATTTGCCGGATTAGAGTGTGCGCGCGTCCCCAAGTCGAAGCGGCTGCGGAGTGCGGCGTGGGGTGGGGACAAAGCCCCGCGGGTGAAAGGGAAGCGATAAAAGGGGGCAGTAAAAAAAGGAGAGCGTGCGGGGGAGGGAGCTGCGACCAAGAATCTCACGGTTTCTACTCTCTGTCGGTGTTTTCTCCTTGAGGGGCCGGGCAGCTGATAAAAACCGCCGCCGCCGCCGCCGCCGCCGCTGCCGGGGGGACAAAAAATGTCGAGGCGCAGGGAGAGATACGACTTCTTGGCCTTCGGGGGGTAGAATCGGCGACGGAGATGTGCGCGCGCGGATGGAAGGAAGAGGAGGAGAGAGAGAGAGAGAGAAAGAGAGGGGCAACCGAGTGAAACGAGGCCCCGACCATTTGACTCTTCCGCTCGACACCCCACCACTCGGCCAGCCAGCCAGCCAGCCAGCTATACCATCACTCGAGAGCTGCTAAAGTTGCTGTGCCGCGATGCGGGTAGGTGTGCCGGCCTTGGCTCTTCCACGCAGGCCTGCACCTCCAAGCCCGCGGCTCAGCTCCTATAGCGTATATACCTTGAATGTATACCTGTATATATATGTATATACGCGAGACTCGCACAAGCCTCGAGTCATCTCTCGTGCATCCTTTCTTACCCCCCTTCCTCCCTCCCGACTTTCTCTCCTCCGCGTCCACGCATTCAAATATAGGCGCGATCATTTCATCGTTCCACCGAATTCGCCGCGCTTTTCCCCATAGCGACACAACAAACTGCTACACGTAATCTCCTCCCGACATGAAACTATTTATCCACGATATATATCAGAAAATTGAGGATATTATATATAAGTGTATTCGGAAACTTTCGGCATAAGAGCTCCATGCGATGTAGAATAAAAGGCTGAAGGTAAGTAAGGTTATTTCAAGTAGCGCGACAGCGACAGGATTCAGCAGCAAGAAATTACGATCCCTTCATTGGATTTACGCGTCTACTCTTCGGCCTCTCCAAGCTCGAGCAACAAATTACATTCGTCTGGATAAATAGCGATTTCGGCATGGTTTGGATCATACACAACGGCTCGAGTGCGTCGTGGCGCAATTGACTGGCAATCCAGTTGAGTTTGGACTTGTAATTTTTTGGGGATAATAGCGCAGCCGCGGGTATCGGGACAAAGGAGTTCGCGACAACCCCCGCGCTCGGCTGCTCCAAGCCGTTCCAAAAAATAATCAAAAGTCGCGCTCGGAGCTATAGGTATACACTGCACGAGACTCGTGAATTTCCTTGATAAACAGCGCGCGGCGACGCGGGCCAAACTGCATTCGTATGCGGCGAGCGTCCAACCCCCGCCGCCGCCTGTATCTGCGCTTATTTTTAGCCCAAAGGGACGGGGGGCAGAGGAGAGAGAGAGAGAGAGAGAGAAAGGGTTTGGCCGGCCTCCCGAGACGCGCGCGAGGGTACGCCCGGGAATTATTCATGCAGCTGCAGTTCGCGCAACGCGTATATATACCGTACGTGTCCTTTTTTCTCCCCTCCCTCCCTCCCTTCCTTCGTTTTTTTCCCAACCTCCACCGAACCGAGCGACTATACTCGATTTATCACTCGAGCCAACTCACGCTGCTATGCGCCCCACGCACCACTTTATTTTCGTGGGAGAATCCAACCCAACCACCCTCCCAACAACTACTCACCCGCGTCTCCAATTCCCCTCCCTGATTGTTATACATATCCACCTGTACAACATTTTCACACTCGAACGCGTACAATATATACGCGTTTCTACCCAAATTAAAATTATTTTGTTAACATAATTACCTACTGTCTCACCATATTAGAGAAAATTCTTTTTCAATATTTCCAGTATGATATTGCAAGGCAAGTGGAGAATCTTATCTGTCGAATGGCCGGATGCGATTATCTATAAGACCAACTCGAGTTGTCTGATTTTCGAGCAACTTCAAAAGTATGAAAAGTATCAAATTTATGGGTGGCGATTTTGAAGGCAAAGAGTTGTCGAGTACATGGCGCATGTTGGTGCGGTTGGGTTTGTCAGTCAGGGACTCTGTCAGGGTCAATAAAAATATTGTTGATTTTTCGAAATGACGGGTCGATCGAAAATTCGTTACTCTCCAGTCCAAGTTAACCTCGAGGTAAGTAAGTACAGATATAGAGGGTCCATTAATGTAACATTAATGAGTGGATGGATGAAAGGATAACAAAGGGATGAGTCTGGGGGCGAAGGAGACACGTATACAACTCGATCGCGAATTCCTTCTTTTCATCTCGCCCACCAACCAACCAACGCAAGTAACGCAAGCTTGCGAGCGCGAGTAACAAGTGGGCATGAAATCCCAAGTCGCCCGGCGTAACGACTTCAATAATTGATCAGGGTAATCTCGGGCTTTGAGCCCAGCACCAAACCAAACGCCCTGGTTCAAACCTTCGCACCGCGCTCGAGTAATTAAAGCCACGCTCCCTCCTGCACCTATGCATTTATATACATTTGTGGGTGTGCCCTGGTGGCGCGACAGAGCAAAAGGAGCCGAAAGCCCGATATATCGATCGGGCAAAAACGCACACGTCGAAAGCTCTCTCGAGAGCCCTACGCCGCCATACGTGTGCCTCATGTGCAAAGAATGTAGCCAGCCCTTTTCTCCTCTTCCTTGTCGCGCTCGAACAATAAATAATCCACGATTTCGCCAGAGTCCATCATTTTAATATGAAAAGTCTGTCCGAGATTATTCGCCAGATAAACATGTGGGCGAAAGGTGAAATATATATTGATCAGAATGACGGATACGCGTATAGCGGGAACTTTTCTCTCTCCCCGAGGAATATTCGTCGTACGACTGCAATTCACGATCGTGTAAGTGTGATTTTCACACGAGCAGCCAATCTAAATACGCATGTACATTACAAACATCCTTTATTATACGGATTATTCACGCGGCTGCGTCGATTGATTTTTGCTAAACGGAACACGAGCAGAGGGTGAGTGTGTGTGTGTGTGTGTGTATATAGGGAGGCGCAATAGTCTGTGGGTCGATGGGAATGAATTTTCCGAGTAAAAGGCAACGGACGTCCAAGTGCGCGGGAAATAGGTATATATACATTGCGCAAAAAGTACAGGTAGACAGTGGTGTCTGTCTGTTGGTGTTGGAGGGGGCGATCGATCGCGGCATTCTCGGCTCTCGTTCCGTCATTTTCCCTGGCTGCTCTGTGCTTCTTCCCGGTGCGGGGGCCAGTGTCTAAGCGCGGGGACAGCGTGATATAGACAAAAAGCGCCCGTTTCATTCCGGGAAAGACGGTTAGTCGACTGAGCCAGCGAGCGGGCGAGCGGGCGAGCAAGAGAGAGAGAGGAGTAAACGCGTTTCATCACGCTTTGATGACCGCGAAATTACTTGCTTTTGTTGTCGCGAGGTGGGGGGCTGGTTGCTCTAGTCGCGCGGACACGGCCCCACACTTTTCCCGTAAATTATCCATCTTTGCTTTCACCCCAGCCGCCCGCGGACGGATTCTCACACCGGCGCGTCGCTCCGCGCGCAACCTATTCACTCGCGCAAGTTTCAACATCCTTATACTCTTGTATATATACGTATCCACGCAGCCACGACGAAGTTCGCCGAGAATGGAAAAAAAAATAAGTTGAGATATAGGGGGATTTCACACGACGCATACCTAGTTGGCTATTTTTTATTTCTCACCTGCGTTGCGTAGATTATGGAAGCTATTTAGTCGCACTTTTGCTTTCTCGACGAGAAACACTTGTGTCGGGGCAAAACTTTCGAATCGGACTTTGGGACCTTGATTTTTATAGTCTACGGCCCGAAAAACAATCCAAAAACCATAATAGGGTGTGAAGTGAATTTGCACTTTTGTTACATAAATATGTAGAACAATATTTAAACTGCAGTCCTAGTCAATAATTCATCCTGCTTCTTACAGTGATTTTCTGCTGTAAGAATTCAAAAGAGTATGTAACGCTGTTTTTTGGCGCGCGATAACTTTCAGAAATGTTGTCCGATCATCCTGAAATTATGCACACAGATTAGTCCCTAGAAACCGCTCTCACGAAGTTTTATCGTGTGAAATTCATCCTCTCGTATTAGTATACATTTTGAATGGATCGAGAGAGAAAAAAAAGGGAAAAAATACAATTTAATTAATTTCGGCGCGTTTGCCATCCATTTGTAAGATGACAAAACAAATAATAATTGCATTTTTCAAATTGACTGTGCGCGAGTAGTGGAGAGAAAATCGTACGGGAGAAAAATAATAATCGATTGGGGGCACGGGGGTCGGTGCAGTGGCTCGTACATGCGCGGATATACGTGCGGGACAAGGAACACACATCGCGAGCGCGTCTGTTCATTTATGCAGGCAGGCAGGCTCTCCTGTGGCGGCGGCGACGACGACGAGCCGACGCTATAGTATTGGAGGACGCATTATTCGATTGTTATCTATACTTTGCGGTCGGATCGATCGCGCATGCCATTTGTAACTCGACGTTGTTTTTCTTACTCGGAAACGGCTGATGATTTTACCCATCGGGACAAAATGGAAAACTGCAGCTCCTCCCCAAAATTAAATTAGCCGATTAGTAAGCCACACATATTCATCGACGAATATCTTCCACTGCGCGCGGGATTAGCATATCGCGTGTTTGTCGCCCGCTCCAAACAAAGTCTTTTAAATTCGCCCCCGACGTGTCACGTTGTTGCGCGTGTGAATGTCACGAGAAAGCCCGGCTGTACATAATCGAGGAGGATCGGGTGGGGTTGGTGTTGGGCACAAACACACGTATATATATCCGGCCGGAAACGACGAAAGAAGCGCTTACGCGTCGAGTTAATACGCCGGTTGAAAAACTTGAGCGCGGGCCAACCCCGCTAGTAGTATAGAGCGAGCGAGCAGCGGAAACTCGAGTACAATGGCTGATCCCAGAAAGTCTTGCGCTTGCTTATCTAACGCCTGCCCCTCTCTCGCGATTGTATAATGCGCGCCGGGGTTGCTTATCTCCGCGGCTGGTGACTCACCGATATCCTGCGCTCTATACACCCCGGCTCTCTCTCTCTCTCTCTCTCGTACACGCGCGCGGCTTTGCGCGTAAATACGTGTATATACATGTATACAGTCAAGCGGGCGGGCGAGATCAGCGGATATTTTTACGACCTGTTGCTCTCTTATTCATGAGCCGCGCGAGGGACGCTCGATTAGCGGCAAGCTCGAGCCAATTTTGGCATTGTCGGAGGGCGGGCGCGCGCAACAGGAGGAGGAAACGAAAAAAAAGCCACTACCAGGCCGTTTGGTCGACTGGGCGAGAGCCGGTCCCGCGTTTATCTCCGTTTGGCTCGGTCGCGCGTGGCACTCAAAAATATCATCGCTCGAGTATACTTCTCTCATGATGTATAATCCGACACCTCGAGTCGAAGCTATACAATGTGTGCCGTGTGTACACGTACACGATATATACATCTAACGATCGAGTTGGACTATGGGGCGGTGATTCGACACTCGCGGCCACCCTGGTAAATCGTCTTGAGCTCACACGCACAGGCCGAGTTAGAGTTTGAAGCATAAAAGTTGCCTTGTGCATTGGCTCTAGACAAAACAACCGAGTCATTCAAGTAATACGAGAGAGAGAGGGAGAGAGATATTATGGGGGTTGAGCAATTATACGCGCCGCAAAGGATGTGGGCTCGACAATTGTCCTATACAAAACGCATGTGTGCGTGTGTGTATTCAAGTGGCGCGCCGCGCGAGAATGAATTAATGGATGATCGTCCTCGTGTTAAGTTATCCCCCCAAAACAGCCGCGCGAGTACGTGCTCGCCGCGCTTGATTCGAACGAATTTTCAACATCAGCCGGCCGCCTCGTCAAACGTACTAATGGAGGGAGCGACGCAGCTCGGACAAATTCATCAGGCTGCTGCACGTATGTGTAATGGCCGCGGGGGCAGTAAGTCCGAGCGAGATAGCATAGCTCGAGGCGGCGGCCGTCGCCGGACGGTACGGAGATAAAACGCGACGCACTGAATGTGTTTTGAAAACTCGAGATATTCGGGTAAAAGTCGCTCCGCGCGACTGTAGCTGCGCGCCTGCACAGTTGAACGAAGAGGAAGAAGAAGAAGGAGGAGGAAAAAAGGCGGGAGCTGGGCATTACACACGTATCTCGGCTCGCGCGAGCTTCTTTTCGTCGGTCGCCGCGCGTTTTATCTTTGTATCTCTCCTCGCCCTCCTCTATATGTGTCTCCTCTCTCTCTCTCTCCATTTATCCGAGGCTATGTGTGTGTGTGTGTACAGCGTGGGTCGGGCCGACAGCGGCTCCATAGTTAGACCAGGAAGAGTCGAGCCCGAGCCGCTCGAGGAGAGGTGCGGTGGTGGGGCGACGGGGAGGACTGTTGAAGCGCGAGGAAGGGAACGTACGGGCTAGAGTCGAGGGAGGGAGGGCTATACACGTGTCACCGGCAGCGAGCGACCGGGGTGTTTGACCCCGAATCGCTTCTTCTTCTTTTTTTTTTCTCTCCTTTTTTCCTCCTAACCGTGTGACGTAACCGCTAGCTAGCTCGCTAGCTCGCTGGCTCGCCCGCTCGGCCAAGGGTTGACAAACTCTTTTCGTGCACCGCGAGCTCGTCGGGTGGCTTTGTGCCCCCCCAAAGACGAGCAAGTGAAAAATTCACCACCACCTTGGCAGTGTATGGTACTGGTGGTCGCGGGGGCGATATATCGGCCAGCCGGCCAGTCGAGCCCCCTGCCATAATGCCATCCTTTTTATTCTCCCCCACTTGCCTCGATGATGGCCACCCGAATGTAATCAAGCAACGAAAAATCAAACGCGCCTCCCCCAGCTGTGTGTACGTGTATGTTACACAAGGCGCTCCTTTCATTCGGTCGCGCGGGAGAGTCAACTCGAACCCCGGGATTTTTGGGAGCCGTAATATACACAAACACAGAGAGAGAGAGAGAGAGAGAGAGAGAGAGAGAGACAGGGACGGAGTCAGGTTCGGATTGAGACCGCTGACGGGGGGCCCGGGCTCGCGGCTCGACTCGACTCGACTCGAGCGCGCGAGTATGGCTTGCTTGCGCGAGAGCACGAGAGGGGTTCGGCGCGCGGAGGAATTCGACCGAGGTCGACGACCGCCGAGGGCTCAACCGCGCGCGCACGCCACTACGCATACGTGCATAAGTATATACGTGCACCTACAAGCATATATGTACGCGCGTCAATGGTTGCGCCAGCTCAAGATTTTGACCCGGGGCCCAAAGCCCCAGCGCAGGACAGTCGGACTTTGGGCTTCGCGGTGACTTACTCCGAATTGATTCGCTTTAGGTGCTTGCGTATACGGGACGTTCGGCAGTGTTGAAAAGCTCGCGATGCACTGCTGCTGCGTGTCCTACATTGCAGCTGTTTCGGGGCGCGCCCCGAATAAAATCAATCGGAGCTTATTGGTTGTGGGAAAATTTCGCGCCGAGAAAGTTACCCCGCGAGATGATTATCGATCGAGGCGGAGTAAAGATGGGGGTAAAAAAGCAACAACAACGAAAACACGCGTGTGTAGCTGTGTTCGTTGCATCGTGTGGCTATAATTAATTGGCCCATTCAGCCATTCTCCATACCGGAGAAAATTAAACAAAGGACTCACCTACATACAGCTCGTAGATAAGCATCCACCGGTTAATTTCCCCTATGTTTTTCCCTTTTTAAATCAAATTTCTCTCTCTCTCCCGCTCGTATGCACACGTGTATGCGCATTCATTCGGTCGTTTCCGCGTTTCAAAGGACCCGCGGCGCACCGGTCCCGTGATGCAGAGACGCAATCATTCGATACTCCAGCTCGAGTCGCTTATAACTCAATGTATCGGCGACACGGGCGAATTTGTAGTTATCCCGAGTTAATATATAAAGGATACAATATATTATACGCTATAGCGATTAGTATAGGAACGTGGGGTGGAACATTCGGAACAATGCTCGGTCGCGAGAGCCAGCGAGCGCCAAGGCGTTATCGCGTCCGGGGAGACAGGAGGGGAAGGGGGGGAGAGGTGGGTCGGATGGTTGGAGCGCGCGGCGCTCGTCTGCTGCAGCAGCGGGTATATGGAGAGCCGATGAATAGCGAGCGCGAGCGAGCGAGCGAGCCAAAGGAGTAGGGGCAAACTGGGTCACAAATAATTACCGCGCGCGCCTAACCCTTTAACTCGAGCTTCTCTCGCTCCGCGCCGCCGCCGCCGCCGCCGCCGCTTGTTGTTACAGTGTCGATGGCCTTTCCGCTGCTGCACGCCCGCTCTCTCTCGCGCACACATACACGTACACGTATAGACACAACTATGCCCGAGCGCATCTCTCGCCGCGCGGGCAGTACTCACACACGCGATTCTACCCCGAGATCCACTCGAGGAACACTGTACAGCTGCATTACCTCGTCGTCGTTTTCCTATAATTATTTCCTCACGTCCCGATCAGCTTCTTTATGCTCTCGCGACGATTTTCACTTTGTCCAGCTCGCGCCCGTGTACAACCCCGCGACGAGGCGTCAGCCGCAAAACGCGCTTTATTTACGCGGAAACAACACGCGTTTGGTGTACGATCGGAAATAGCAGAAGAAAACTACTAATTTTCCTCAAAGTTGGGCAATGTATATCATTCTAATCTTAGAGGGAGTGCTTCCCTCGCGACGAATTATTGCCTTCGACATATCGACGACGCCCTCGTCGACAAAGTTGCTCTCGTTTCGCGCCTGATTTCTCCCCATCAGCGTCACTGCGACTCGTTTTACTCCTTTACAAAAATCCAACGCTCCTCGTTTAAGTATCTACGCCGAGCGATTAGGAATATCGATAAGAATGAGAAGGACCAAAAGAGAAAGGGAAAATCTAACTCTATATGCGACTGGAGGGTCGGAATGACGCTCGAATGTATAATTCGGGCCGACGCGCGGCCCTATAGCAAGTTTATTCATAGCCGAATAAAATTCGGGAGGAGAAGCGTTGTTGTGATTTCGGGACGGCCGTTTCGAATGGTACATCCCAATGGATACGCCGGGCGGAGCTGGCCTACGCGGCATCATATAGGGATCGTGAGTCGCGGTCGAGGGACACTGAGCTCCCGTAAAATCATCGGTTATAATCCGGCGCTCGCCGCGGCCTCTCGGGACAAATTCGTTGCGCGGGGTGTGTGTCGGGGGGGGGGGCGAGGCGAGGCTCTCTCGCGGTTTCCCGGAATGCCCACCGCGGCTGTATACCGACGAGATGCGGAAGAAAAAACCCAAATTGATCGGGGATCAAAGCGAGGGATACGTCCGCGTGTGTGTGTGTGTGTGTGTGTGTGTATATATAACGAGGAGCGATCGCTCCGATCGGTCGACCGATCGTTAGCCGTGGCTATATTGCGCAACTCTCCACTTTGAATATATTAATCACGCGAGAGAGAGAGAGAGAGAGAGAGAGAGAGAGAGAGAGAGAGATACACGCGGTTCGATAGCAGTGTTGGCCAAAGAGACGTGCGCGCATACATGGGATATAGGGGAATAACGTAGGATATTGCGAGGCTAATCAACTTTGCGAATCAATTAATACACCGCCGATGGCACGGTGTCGTTGGAGCCCCGCTCGTTTGGCCGGAAAACAAATTGGCCTCCGTCGCTCGAGCGACGAGCCGAGTTCGATTTATCCCCCAATTTCGCGTCGGCTTTTCTACCCGCGATTATCCAATATTTCCTCTCCCACGCTCGAGCTCCTCCATATATATACATTTACTAATTACTGCAAGCCCGTGCGCGATCGCACGAGAGTCTGATCGTACACACTTTGCTTTTATACACGGGACAAAATTGAAAAGCCGATCCACGCAGTCGTAGGGAAATATCGTGTCCCGCGCGAGAGGAATACGGTCGAGGCAATAAAAAAAAACACTTGCCGTGGCGAGAGAGAGGTGGAACACGTGAGCTATCGGCCGGTGGAATTATAGCTGAGAGAGGAAAAACAAGTGTAGTGGGTTCGGGGGTCCGTGGAAGCGCCCTGGCGGGCGGTCAATCGTAAAAACGCCCGCGAGCTTTGGGATCGAAAGAGGAAAACGTCGATATGTATGGGCCCGGGAGAGAAATACCACGGCAAGAATGAACGACGTGTCATTACTCAAGGGCCGCGCGGCTAATCTCGGACGAATATTCGTATGGGACGAGCGTGTATTTATACGTGCGCGAGCGAGCGTTTGGAAATCCTGCAGCCGCGCTTTGGGGGGCTTCGAGAGAGTCGCTCGAGAGTCGGGAGTCCGGAGTAGAAGGAGATTAAGAAAGAGAGAGAGAGAGAGAAAGAGAGGCGGTAATTGCTGACGCGTTACATCGTTATCTGCGCATACTTTTCTCCGCGCGGCTCGACTCTCGGGGTGTAATCGAGTCAGATAAGATACGCGCGCCGCCGACTTTTCACGCGTCCCCGCCAGGCCGCGGCCGACTAAGTAGCAGCCGGCAGCCGCAGTATAAATGTGTATTATATACATATATCTATGTATCGTAGCGTATTATCAGCTGAACGCGCGCGCGCCGCGATATTAGACATAGAGAGAGAGAGAGAGACAGAGAGAGACTCTTCATCGTTTACGTTCACAGCAACGTACATTAAAATTTCACTCGCTGTTTCAACATGTGTCGCTATCCACCTTTAGCTCGCTCCCTCGATATTGTCATATTTTATTCGAACGGCTTTTCCCGTTGATTCGCCGGGCCGATCATTTCCATCGGGTAATCCAACTGCGCCGTCCCCGTTGTTAATTGGGCATATTTAGCTGCGATACGTTTGCTCGATCGTCTCTCTCTCCCTCTTCCTCGAGAGTTAATATCTGTAATTGCGGCTCATTTCCACTTATAATATTAATATTCGTCCTCGGGATACTCGCGAGCAATGGAGATGTATACTTAATAGGAGAGATGATGTCAACTGGGGGAGGGGGATGTGAGCTATGGTACGGCGAAACTTCACAAGATGATTTTTGCTTCTTCAAATAAGCCATAAATAAAGCTGTTCGGTCTAGCGTGATTCGTTTTCCCGCGGATATACACGTGAATCATCATTGATTTCATGTGCCAACAGTATATGGATCTATATTTATGGTCGTCTGTACAGATACATACAGATATACTGGAAGAGCATGAAATCGAAGATTATTCACAGAAACTCTCCAATAAATTTAATCGTTGGACCGAATCGCTTTACGCACCATGTGACATTTCAGTCGCGATTGGTAACTCGAAGTTGATAATCGGGGGACGATTGGGGCGAGCTATTGGCCGGTAGGCGTCGCCACACAATCGAACTCTGATGTATGTGTGTAACTGGTAACAGTGAGCTTTACCAGTGAGAATAACATATTTACCCTTGGTCAGTCGCATAGGATAGATTTCATCATAGATTATTGCATTATGACGAATCCAGAAATGCTACAAAGGTTGAAAATCTGTGTGCTATTTAAAAAAATGAGAAGATGAATAGGTTGGATAAAGATGTGGGGGTTTGCCGGAGAAGTGAATGAGAATAATAAAAGATTGATAAGGATTATTCATGGGGTGTAGAGGGATTTGCATCCGAAGTTGGCGAGTGTGTTGGGGGAGTTGTTGAGAGTGGCGCCGCCTAGCGGCCGAGACATTTCGATTCGCGCGCCCTAATTGGAGGTTGGTGCGACACGGGACGGTCAGCTCGCGGTCGGTCGGTCGCAGCTCGTTCGCGCCGAGGTTGGGCCAGTTGAGCGACGTTTATTCCGCTACTGAATAAAAAAACAAAGTCGGACGTACGGAGTTTGGCTGCTGGCTGCGAGGCTGGCTGGCTGGCTGGCTCGCTCGGTGTGTATAACCGTAAGAGTATAACGGCAGCCCCGCGTGCCTCGGCCGCTCTCTCTCTCACCCAATGAAGAGAGTAAGAGGGTGGAAAAAGAGAGCCGCCGCCGCGCCGTCGAGCCAAGCCAAGAGCCGCTCGCACTCGCGCCAGCCGAGAGAGAGAGAGAGACGCTCGAGAGCCAAGGACATTGCTCCCAACCTCGATCGCAAGCGCCGCGCCACCGCCGCCGCCGTCGAGACTCGCGCCTGCTGCCTCAGCCTGCCTCAGCCTGGCTGCACACACACGCGCAATCGCGAGACACTTTTTTATCGCGCCAAAGCTGCGATGCTACTCTTGTATATATACGCCCCGCGAGAGAGAAACTCGCTCGCTATATCGCAACGCGCGCGCGCGAGTCAGCTGATACGTGCGCCAGACGGACGCATAGGCGCACAGGCCCTATAGGACAAACAAACCCGACGACGAGTCCCAGAGTCGCCTCTGCAGCATATACCAATTCTCATTTGACCCCAAGACTCGAGCTTTCAACCGACACCTCACCTGCCCTACAACTCCAACTTTTCCGACCGTATATGGTTGATTGATACAAGGATGTAGACAAGTCGTATTGTCGAAATTACTGTTGCTTTCTCAAAGAGAAAGCTTTGTAACGGGGTAAAAATCGACCCTCCGAATCGGACTTCGGGACCTCGATTTTCGTAATCTACGGGTCGAAAAACATGGAAATCCAAAAATGTCTGTATGAATGTACGTACGTACGTACGTACGTACGTACGTGCGCTTTTTTGTCGTACGATAACTCTCGAAGGAATCATCCGATCGTCCTGAAATTTTGCACACAAGTTAGTCGCTACAAAATCTCGGTCGAGTTCAATTTTCAGCCAAATCCGTTGTTTATTTCTCTAGCAACCGTTGCTAACGTGTTTTTGATAAAAGCTCCAAAAATCATCATCAATGCACGATGGGTCTCTACTATTTTTCGACGATCGTTGAGAATCGATAAGACATTCATTTTGGAACAACCATTGTTTATTCTCCTAGCAACCGTTGCTATGGAGATACAAAATTCAGCTTCAGACTGACTTTTTTTTTGTCGTACGATGACTTTGGAAGGAATAGTCCGATCGTCCTGAAATTTTGCACACAGGTCGGTCTCCGAAAGATGTGAACGTGTTTAGCAGCATCCGTTGTTTATTTCCATGGCAACCGTTGCTATCGTGTTTTTGATAAGTTCCCATATAATTCATGATAAATGATCATTTGGGTTCGTATATTTATGGGATTCTATAAGAATCAAAGAGAGATTTCCCGTAGAAACCATTGTTGATGTCTTTAGCAACCGTTGTTTATATCCCTTGCAACCGTAACTAGGGAATGGGAAAAGTCAGTTGGAGGTTCATTTTTGGAACTGTTGATGACTAAGAAGTAAGAACATCGAAGCTCCGACATTTACCATAGCAACCGTTGTTTACGTCCTTAGCAACCGTTACTATGGAGTGGGAAAAGTCAGTTGGAGGTCCATTTTCGGAACTGTTGATGACTAAGAAGTAATAACGTCGAAGCTCCGACATTTACCATAGCAACCGTTGTTTACGTCCTTAGCAACCGTTACTATGGAGTGGGAAAAGTCAGTTGGAGGTCCATTTTCGGAACTGTTGATGACTAAGAAGTAATAACGTCGAAGCTCCGACATTTACCATAGCAACCGTTGTTTACGTCCTTAGCAACCGTTACTATGGAGTGGGAAAAGTCTGTTGGAGGTCCATTTTCGGAACTGTTGATGACTAAGAAGTAAGAACATCGAAGCTCCGACATTTACCATAGCAACCATTGTGTACGTCCTTAGCAACCGTTACTATGGAGTGGGAAAAGTCAGTTGGAGGTCCATTTTCGGAACTGTTGATGACTAAGAAGTAATAACGTCGAAGCTCCGATATTTACCATAGCAACCGTTGTTTACGTCCTTAGCAACCGTTACTATGGAGTGGGAAAAGTCAGTTAGAGGTCCATTTTCGGAACTGTTGACGACTAAGAAGTAAGAACACCGAAGCTCGGATATTTACCATAGCAACCGTTACTATGGAGTGGAGGAAATAAGTTAGAGGTTCATTTTGCTTTCTCAAAGAGTGGTGATTAATGCAAATTGAGGTTCAATTGCAATACTTTGAGAAAGCATACTGCTGAGGCACTTGGCAGCGGTTTTTTCACTTGGTAACGGAGCGACACGGGACGATTTTCGCGATTTTTACAGCGTAACGTTTGGAAAAGAAAATTACAGAAAAATATTGAGGATTTTTAAAAATATTGATGTAACCACCTTCAAACGCTATCGTTCAATTATATTTTGATCAGTTTTCAACTCTGTCTCAAAAATCTATTAAGCGCTCATATATGCTGGCAACTTTTTATCATACAATACTCGAGTTAATATATGTCTAAGCTACTGACCGAGACACCAAAAACAGTGCAATTTGTCGCCGGCGAGTCGAACCAAAGCGTGGCAGAGAAATGGCGGGTGGAAAAATACAAAAATACAGCCTGGTATATTTGTACAGCACAGAGGCAGACAGTGTTTTTGGGATACGAATCGATGAATACATGGAAGTTTGATGCGATTCAGTTCGCATTTCAATCCATAGTATACGTCGAACGGATACATTTTTACCCTCGAAATTTAACGATCAATTGATTGGATCAAAATAAAAATGACTGATGAGAAAAGTTTATTAAAATTACAACATTTACAAGTATTGATTGTAACACTACGATAATTGAAGCACCAAAGTGTTTCTACACGTACGGGAAAATACTAAGCATGGGGTGAGACTGCGGATTAAGAGAAAGATAAATTGAGAAAAATGGTGATGTTGAGTTGATTAAAGTCAAGCTATTGTACAGCTTTTATCAGTGTTAGCAGCATAACAGTAGCCGTCATTTATTAGAGAAAGTTCCAACGAATGTACAATGTATATATATATAGCGACGCTTATAGGGACGCGTACTCCAGATGATGGGGGCCAAAAAAAGTTTTCTGGGTGCATCCACCAACGCGTAATGATCGTCTCTTTCTGGGCACCCACGGCTCCGTCCCCTAAACTCAACCCGGAGTACGATTCTATATGGGCGTCTATATTCGTTGATTCTCCCCTACGCTGCGTATAGGGGATAACGTCTCACGCACATCACGTTACATCTACTCGTGCCTCAAATTATTTTCATAGACTCAAAATAAAAATATGGTATGGTTGATATGCATCAACATTCATCCAGATAGATCTTGCCTTCTTAGTTGATTCTAATAATCATGCCAATGAGATCAAGTGTTTCGTGATCAAGACAAAGTCAAGATTTCAAAATAAAACTCTTTCCCTCGGCTTAGAATTTTATCGGTAATTTTGACTTTTTGTCGAATTTTCCGAGATAAGTGAGAATTTCCTTCATACACCATGATCTGGCCAAAGATTCCTTGACTCATTTCACCTACATAATAAAATGTTTATTTCGTATTTTCATCATAGGTCCTTTTCACCATTTTCTCTTATAGAGTTTCGTTTTGTTTGTCGCGAGTGCGGCCACTCTCCGTATCACTGGTTTTTCTCTCGATTTCACTCGAGTCCAATGAGGGAAAAGGACAATTTTGTTGAGAATGCCACTGCCAAGAAAAGTCCAAAGCAGATGTGTGGATTTCGAAGGTATCAAGTGGAGCTTTGGTGATATTGGCCTCACTTTAATTAGACAACGTTGGATATATCCAACTTACGAGCAGTCGATAATGATTAGACATGCAGAGAAAAGCTCTGTACAGCTATAGGATTGGGCATTGTCCTGAGGCGTGCGATGGTATCGGCGAAGGCGCCCGCACGAGAGCCGAGAAGGGGAGCCGCGGCTCGGGTTGGATCTCGAGCGCGAGGGGTCGGTTTGGTGTCCGGGAGCTGGCGGCCGTCGGCCGAAAATAGCCTCGGGCGGCGGGCTGTGGCTGTGGCTTGCACGCGGGGGCAGGTCCTAATAAGCGGGCGCGGCTCGAAAATACCCGCAGCCGCGCAACGCGCGAAGCTCGCGAGTTA